>OZ018414.1:17596313-18997953 GCA_963969595.1 Neckera pumila
TGGATAGTGAAGAGTAAGAGTGGAAGTGAAGCTAGTGTATCATCCTATGAACTATATTGATTTCAACACGACTGTCATTGAAACTGCAAGAGAATCCGAAATGCAGCAGGAGACACAAGGTAGCGCATGAAAGCGCTTGTAGACACCGAAATAAAAAAGAACCCTCAAATCATCTGTACTCTTCTCTAACTAAAAAATGCACAGCGTTCTCTCTACCGGAAAGCTGACTCCAATCGCGTAGAATCGAAGCACTGCAATTCAAAATGACCGGTAGACTCCGTCCTAAGAGAGCGTCCGATTCTGTGCTGCTTTAGAAACCCTACGTCCAAGCAGCGTGAAGAGGAGCGGCTACTTGAGGGTCTGCGGGAACTAATCAGCTGGAATGGAAGCTTTTGAATTTCGCAGTGGAGAGTGTTTGCATGTTTTTCTTTTTTTATGCTTTTTATTTTTATTTTTTTTTGGGTTTGTTGTTTGTTTGTCTATTAAGGTAAGTAAACCTAAATCGCAGGCTTCCTAAATCAAACAGTGGATACTCTTCTCTAAAATGTACTCCCACTATCCATATGACTCTTTGATCGCTTTTGGATATACTTTTTCTCAGCACTTTAGGCATTTGTAGATTAGGAATTGTAGTTTATTCACCCGGTATCCAACTAATGCATCCTAAAATTCCCTTTTCACTACCAATGGGACACCACAATCTTTTTTTCAATATAATAATGAAACACCATACTAAAGCGATTTATAGTGAATTACCTTTTATTGAGATCTTCTAGATACTGTGTCCCCAAATCGCATCTTTCATAATGACGGGGAGCCGTGCAAAAGAAGTGGTGCATGGGCTTAATTTTGTGGCATTCAAACTTACAATGTATAGGTTTTTGAAATTTTGAAGTTAATTTTTGAAATAATCCCTAGAGGTTGGAGACTATGCTTTCACCAAAGACACTTGAAAAATGCCATTTCTAATACAAGTGTCAACTTTCAATAAAAAAACATTTTTAGAGACATGTAATCACAGGATTTTGTAGTGAACTTGTTTGAAAATATGTAGAAAGAAATTCAGAATATTTCACCATGTAGATTGCAAGGTATTAGCTTTTGATTCAACAGAAACCCTTGTTTTGGCCCTGCAAAAAATTGGGCAGCTGTACTTTACAAGGTCATCTGTAAATGGAAAAAAGTCCAGAATTGTAGTTACTCTCTGGATTCATTCTTTAAAACAATTTGGCTACATGCTCCAAAAAATTCAAATCATTTG
The DNA here is from genome assembly GCA_963969595.1 of Neckera pumila. Taxonomy (NCBI): domain Eukaryota; kingdom Viridiplantae; phylum Streptophyta; class Bryopsida; order Hypnales; family Neckeraceae; genus Neckera; species Neckera pumila. Next base: position 17,597,575 of record OZ018414.1, read on the forward strand.
GAATTGTACAACCTATAGGAAAAAATAGGTTGTAGAAAGAAGTAGGGAATGATTCAAAATACCGAATTGTTAAGAATTTATTTATGGAATTGAAAAATGTCAATCCCAACGGTTTTAATGTTGTTATAAACAATATACATCGTATGCTTTAATTTTTTTCAAAAAATACTGGAAATTGAGGTAAACAAAGGACTCCAAAGTTCATTTTTGAATAGAAAATGCATGACTGCCGGCAAAGTAGAACACCAATTAATTTTCATCTCATAAATCAAAATGGAATAATTCAAAGCTTTACATGTATATATAAATGTAGAGAACCAATTTCAAATTTGAACTTTTTGTAAAAGTGATTTTAAAAAAAAAATTTGAGCTGTCCGCCAACTATTGAAATAGACATATCATCCAATAACTTTTTGACCATGTAATAAAAAGTTTTGAAAAATTTCGGGCCTTAAAGCTATGTGTCGTCATATATTGTGTGAAATTTCCAATAAATATGAGTGAAATTTCCATTCTTACTGAGCTGCCATAAATTGCTGAATTGCCAAAAAACGCCGTTTTGTCCTTCCGGGGTTAAAAAATTAGAAAATCATTTCTACTTTTGTTTTGACTGTGGCAACAACATAGGGCACACTAGTTTTAATTTAAGACTTTTGAGGCATAATATTTGTAGACTTCATACAACTGCATAAGATTTCTACATTAAACTATACATTTATGAAATGCGTGATTTATTATTTTCATTATTATATGTCTATATTTAATTTAATTTCTTTTTACCTTCATCAATGGAAAAGAATTTTATACAAATTTTTTAGAAATTTTATTTGCAAAAATCATAGTAATTACAAATTATTCATAGGAATTCATCCGGACATATCGGGGAGACTTCAAGTACGACATGCAATTACATGATTGTCCTTTCTTTATATTAGATTTTTGTAGTGTTTATAATTTTTTACATTGAGATGGTTTGGTTTCAATACAAAATTGTATTTAAACTGAATAAGTTTTGAATCCGTCAGTCCGCTATTTTTTATGTCAATTTAACCTAAATGTCTTGAGTGCATTTTTTCCAAGTTTTGGTTCTTAAAATTAATTTAAGCTACTTGAAGAAAGGTATTGATGGAAATAAAAGCTAATATTTTAGATTAGTATATAATTGAAAATTCATATGTTTTAATGAAAACAGAAACCTTGTAGAATAATTTTGTTTTTTATGTTTTATAAATCCAAATTTTGAAAATTATTAATTATTTGATGCCACAATCCTATGTATGTTATGTATCAATAAAATTCTCAATTGAAGTTGTATACATATACAGACTTAAGTTATGCCCGTCAATAGTAAATGGAAATGGGAATCTGATCCGTAAATTTCATTCTAGTGATAAAGTTCCATTAGAAGGGACTGAAGATCATGTTTTGAGAGAATTTATTAATTATTTTTACCCTATTGTCCTTGCAATGAACAACTATAGGGCATTGTTTTTTTTGTTGCATGTTATATAAAAAACGTATTAAACAACATTATATTCATTATATGAAAGAACATTATTCAATTATAGTAAAGAGCAATGTATTCAAAGATATGAAAGAGCATTATATTCATATTATGTAATTATCATTTTTTAGAGCATTAATAAAGTAGGTGGGAGAGATTTCATAAGAGTATTCTAAATTAATATTGTATGCAATATCTGAATTCAATCCTTGAAGTCCTTGATTGTCCCTACGAGGGACATAATGGATTTTGGGCAGATATCTATAAGCTGAATTTTTGATTGAATTTTCTTAAAGTTTTCCATAGTTTAGAATAACTCATTAGCTTCCTGGGAATTTAATTTTATTTCAATCGATGGCCGGCAGCAAAAGTTATGCTACAGTAACCTCAAAATTAAGGAGATCGGGTACCAAAAAAAATCCATAAGAAATTGAAATAAATTTTTTCATAGTTTTTTTCTAATAGAATATGTTTTTGTCTAAAAGGGAAGCTTTGATTCATTCCATTTGGAATAGTGATGTGAAAGTTATAGAGTTTATTGTTTTGCAGGCAATTAAAGCAATTTATTGAAGAAAACCTTTTCTTTCACTTCGAATGCTAATAACTTTCAATCCACACAGTCAAACATCACGAAATTTTGACCACCTAATTCGAGGAAAGTGTAGTTCAAGATCTTACAATTAGTTTCTTAAAAAAATACAGGTTTTTGATTTCTTAGATGAAATCAACAAAAGTAGCAATTTTGAGTGATTTTTGCCAAAAAAATGGCCTTGGGACTTCAGGGCTTAGCTCCCATACGACAAATTGCTACATTAATTTGTTATTTAGAATTGACATACTCCAATTCCATTTACTTTCCCTTGTCTTTTATACTTATATATAGATTATATTCTTTAAAGATGAAAATTATTATTTTTTTCTAATTGTTTCAATTCAATTGTTGAGCATGAATATTTGAACTTCAAAACTCCGTACTTTAAAGAATTTAAATTAACAAGGTTTGAGCGGCCATTTAAAACCTTATTGCCTTTTCAAAAAAATTGAATCCTTTGAAACAACTTTCAATCAATTTTCATGAAATTGGCATGTAAATCCATTTGTGGCATTAGTTACAGTTTGTTGAAGTACATACTAGTTGGTTTGAGAAAGCGTTTGCATAGGGAATTTTTAGTCCTTGTACATTGAAAGAACATAATTTAACTTAAAATGTATTTGAATATCACTTAATATAGATCACAATCAATGTTAGAGAAGACTACCTCCATAAAGGAGCATGTTTTGAATATAATGTATAATTGCTAGGAAATGAAATACAATTTCATTTGCATTGAAGTTCAAGTTTTTGAGGTATTGTGTAATTTATGATATGGGGTGCATACAGAAAAGCAATTGGATGAATTGTTTTTATTGTTCCTCAAAGCTTGGAAAATCCTAAAGTTTCAATTTCACCATGACTGAGGGAATGTGGTTAATTATCATGGAAACCATCCATTAATCCTTTTTCATTTAGAATCCTTAAATTTGCAATATATCTTTGAGGAACAAAATGATTTGTGGGTAGGTTCATACTATCTTCATTAGTGTGGTTTTTGTTTTTCTATTTTCAAAAGAACAACAAATTGCATTAGCTTTTTGTGAATATGATTCTTATTTCTATTGTTGCGAAATTGCAAAAGTAGTGCCACTCAAAACCATCGGTAGAGTTCTTCGCCCCCTAAAAAATTAAAAAATTAATAAAATTGTAAAAAAGATAGAAATAACTTGACATGTCAATTTGGGGAGGCCCTCTTGAACGCTGTCATAGAGAATATTATTGTTCACCTGGAAAGACTTGATTCATTTTATTTGAATTAGTGATGAGAAAGTTTTGGACAATCTTGTTTTGAGGGCAATTGAAGTATTTTATTTGAAAAGATTACATGTATGATTCATTTCTGAATGCAATGTTCACTAGTTTTCAAAAAGAAGATAGATTGCAACGGATTCAGTGAGGTTACTAGTACAAAGTTAGCATTGGGATTTGTGATATCAAATTCCGTCTTTCAACTAGAAATGGTGTGAAGTTGTTTGAATCTAAAAAATAAATACATACATTACAGAAAAAATCAGCATTCCGAGGGGCCTTTCCAAATTGACATGCCAAGTTATTTCAACCTTGGCCTGTGAACTTGGAGAAATATCCCAGGTGAACAGTCAGAAATTAAAGTAGTCCAGTACATGAATACTGTTTGTATTTTGTGAAGTTGAAAAAAGAGAAGTTTGAATTTAGTTCTGTGACCGGGATTTATGCTTTGGAAGTTCTCGTTGCAGCATGCAATTATTGTTGAAATTGAACTGACTAATATAGTTGCACAATTATCTTGAAGCGAAGGAAGGGAATAAAAACACAACAATGGTGGACAGTTTTATAATGTTAACTATAGGTACATTTGGATTAGTCAAGCTTCTGGAATTTCAATAGTTCTTAGGAAATGGAAGGAAATTTTATTTAGTAATTACTATTTGAATGGATTACAACAAGGGCAATGGTTCAGAAACATATAGAAATTATGGAATTATGTACAAAGTAGGTGACTATTATGCATCTGTGACGGCAGAAAATGGCTGCGGAAGCATTTGGAAGTCCAGTGGTATCCAATGGCGTAGGCACAACAATAGTTGCAATAGAGTGAAGGAGCGTTGGGGAAAGATTGGCGCGTGTGGTACGGGGAAGACTTTTTCAAGAAGAACATCGTGTACCTATTGGTGGAGTACCCCAAGCTACCAATGGTATGGTTCAACTTCTTGGGGACGATGGTCGTGTTGTGGGAGTTGGCGTGCTGGATATGAGTGTTACATGCGGTGATGAACTTCACCAAGAAAAATTACGTCCTTTCGAAATTGCGGTTTGTGTTACACATGCTATACACGAACCAGAATGGGTTGATGAGTTGGTAGGGGAGACTATGGGAGATTGTGTAGATAAGGTTATACAATGGCGTCGTACTTCAGTTCGTTGTGCACTTCCTTCAGAAGTGAGAACAACCACAACAACTTTGAGGGAGGGGTATAATTTCTGTTTTCCTCCTGTCTCAACACCAGAGTTTGATTTTCATGACGTGGAAGACAGTCCAAGCACTTCCGAGTTCACACCACCAAGTCAAGGTGCGAGAAGCACACCTGAAGGAAGTTCTCCTGTAACGCAAAGCTCTGAAGCCAACACTGCTGATTTTACAAGGGTAGAAGGAGAACCTGAGCGTACACCTAGGAGGAGGTATTCAATGGCAAATCGGAGGGCAAGGGAGAGAAATCCAAGAGAGAGGGGGGAATCAACTAATCAGAAAGTTACTTTGAAAAGTGTTTTGCATGCACAGGAGAGAGGAGCATGTAAACGCAATTGTTTGTGTGATGTAGATGCAAAATATGTTTTGGATCAACGATATATGGCATGGGGGCAGAAGTACGAAGTGCGGTCTACTTGGATAATGCAAATGTTGAATGCTTTCTACATTCGCACGGAGGGTTCGACAAGAGACAAATACGTGACAAAATTAGATGGCAGAGTCGTGTGCAATGCATGCTACGCCGAGGCGTTGGGTTATTCTCAGAGGCGTTTGAAGCAATTGAAGACAGCACATGCTGTGTACGGCAGAGTGGCAGCCGTTCATGGAAACACGTGTCACCGAAGGGAAAGTGCAAAAATGTCTGCAACTAGAGAAAGCCTCAACGTTTTTGTGAATGAAGCAGGGTGTCAGCAACCTCATCGATCGATTCGTCGGAAAATGGACAATGCAGTGTTACCACTGATTCTGTTGCCAATGAATACAACGAAGTTGGATGTTTTTCGATATGCGAATGAAGAAGTGAAGAAACTGGTGGACGGGTCAGAGTTGTCGATGACCTCGTTTCGTCGACTTTGGCGGAAGGAGTTTCCACATGTGCAGATCCCACCTTTCTCCAGATTCTCAAAGTGCTATCATTGTTGGGAGTACAAGTGTGGGATGGAGTCCACGACAAATGCAGTAGCAAAGGTGAAGATAAAAGAGTTGTACATGCTGCACATTCGATATCAAATGGAAGAGAGGCGAGATTATTGGTTGTTTAAGAGGTCCGTAATGATCACTCCGGACTTTTTCATGTGTTTGATTGTGGATGGTATGGATCAAAATACGACCATGATACCAAAGATGAGGCAGACTGTGAAGAACATCGAATCTCGTTTTGTGAAGACTCATTTATGTGGTGTACTTGTACATGGTATCGGCCTATATGCAGACGTGTGGGTAGATGCTCACCACAAGCATGATAGCAATCAAGTTGTAAAGTCGGTGATGAATGTCATATGCGACGTGAAGCGAAGGAAGAGGTCATTGCCACCGACGTTGAGGATTCAAGCGGATGACACCACAAGGGAGAACAAGAATGCTTACATGTTTGCCATGTGCGCTGCACTAGTTGGGCTTGGTTTCTTCAAGGAAGTGTATCTTTGTTTTTTGATAGTGGGCCACACACATGAGGACATTGATCAGAGATTCAGTGTGATTTCAAACGTACTAAAGAGGAGAGACATAGACACTTTGACAGAGATGTTGCAGCTTGTGGAGAAAGGAACGTCGTACACAGAGGCTTTTGTGAGTGCTCGGAAACTTGAGCACGTTCGCGATTGGAAGGCATTTATCACACCTCATTTGCTACGAGGAGGGGAATCACTGACGGGCATTACTTTTCCACACCATATGAGGTTTTACGTAGAGAATGGGTTGGTCCGTGTGCAACACAAGCATTTTTGCACAGATGAGTGGGGCCCAACGAGAGGACATTTGTGTCTAAATTCACTACCAAGCGTAGCAGAGAAACCAGACCTTGCGGAGTTGTTTGCAGCCGATCAGAGGGAATTGAAAGCATTAGATGAGTTCATTGTATACAAGAAGAAGATGATAGAGAGAGGTTACAATCCGATCAGGAACATGGAAGTGGTGGACGAAATAGAAGAATTCAAGGATTATTTGGAAGAATTTCCACAACCAAATAGAGAAGGTGTACGTGATTTACCATTCTGGCCCAGCGATGTCTTGAACCAAAACAGGGACAATGGAATTGTTCCTGACGTGGAAGGAGGTACAAATTCAAGTGCAGTTGCTGATGAAGATGGAAATAGAACGGAGAGTGCAGCTGTTGACAGGATTATGGCGACAATGCCAAATCCTGAAAGGAGGGGGTATTTCGGACCCCGCAGAGGTAGACCTGTACAAACAACATCACGAAGAGTGACTGGAGGGAAGATTCGAGGCAGAAGGAATGAAGTTATACCAGAGCTAAGACAAGATGCAGAGGAAGCTCCGTTTCCTCCATTCAATCCAGAGAATGACATTGTTGTAGGGCAGTACGTAGCCCTTACCGTAGAACTAGCGGAAGTAAGAGGAGGAGTACCCTTTTTTTTAGGGAAGGTGCTAGAATTTGGTCAGGGGACATGGGCCTCAAAGATGAAGGTTTTGTGGTATTGGCCTACTATGAGACCTGGAGCACATGATGAAGTAGGTAGTAACCGAATGAGGTACACGAACTGTATGGAGTCAATGTGGGAACCGTCTGGTGAAATGTTGGGCTGGACCGAGAAGGAAGCCGGTATATATTCATGGACAGATGTCCCTCGTCGAGGAAGAAGTGGTCATGTTATAGGTTCCAACATTACAATGTATGGTGTGCAAACAAAGGAGACAGTTATCATTCCACCAGAGGCTAAAGCGCATCTTCTAGAATACATAGCAATGCAGATGGAGAACCTAGATGACGAACGTCTGCAAAATGATTTGAATATGTATCAGTGAAATATAATATTATGCAATGCTCTTTGACCTTGTAGTTGTACGTATGTAGAAGTACTTGAGTGTGAGCGTATAGTAATGTGTCTAGAAAGTAGTTTGGAGTGAAAAGTGTGAAAGGTTTTCAAAAAGTAATTATAAAGAATGGAGTGTTTGACAACTTTTTTCCAAAAAATTTCTCCTACTAAGAACAAATGATGTTTTCAATAATCCCTCCCCCCCTCAACATTTGAGATTGCCCATTTTAGACACTGTACTAGCCAAGTGCAATGTCACACCCCCCAAGTGCAAGAATGTCTAATTTGATGTTTTATTCAATTGTTAACACCTCTCTTAGCTAATTTGGGGCCTTTGATTGCAAATATGAACTCAAAGTCTTCAAATTTTATCATGTCTTGCAAATAAAACAAGCTAACGTTTTTTCTAGGGGTGAAATGGGGGTGGGGTGGGGTGGGGTGGGGGGCAAAACGGCCTTTGCAAGAGGTTTGCTGCACTACTATAGACTGGGGTGAATTGACCCCCTCGCTCGGCCCGCCCAAACCATTCCAGGTGTGCATGTAAAAAAAAGCCCCCTATTTTGTACAATATTAAATCTATGTTCTTTAGTTCACCGAGCTAATTTAGGGCCCCTTCATTGCAAATATGAATTCAAAATTTGCAATTTTCATCATGTGTGGCAAATACAAAATTTCAGGGTTTTCCCTGATGGCCAAGCAAGGGGGTCAATTCACCCGACCCTTGCTTGGCCAGCCCAAACTATTCCAAGGGTGCATATAAAAAAAAAGCCCCCTATTTTGTGCTGTGCTAAATCTATGATCTTCTAGCTAATTTGGGGCCTTTGATTAGGGCCGCGCACATGGAGCCAACGGAGGCCGTGCGACGTCGCAGGTGAGGGCGCGGAAACGCGGGTTTGCCCTCACCTAGACCTCACAGGCAGAGCTCAAAAACTATGAGACCTGTGCCCTCACGGTTTTCTTACTGCGTATTTTATTGAGGTGAGGAAAACTTTGCAACCTGCTAGCAACTTCCTCGTCTCTCCGTCATCTCTATTCTTCGGCAACTTTCTTGTCTCTCTCCTTGAGCACAGACGGAAGGACTTTTTTTTTACCCGAGCTGGTTATCAAAGCGCCAAAGAAAGATTTCCACGAACCTTCGGGGTGGTGGCCCGCCTGATCAAGTTCGACGCCTAATGGAGCCCTCACCGGTGATCATGTGCGCGGCTCTATTGCAAATATGAATTTAGTGCCAATTTTATTATATGTGGCAAATAAAAAATTTCGGTGATGGCCGAGCGAGGGGGTCGGTCCCATAGACTATACCCTCTTTACCACCTTGCACCTTGTATTTCACATTCTCACCTTTTTCTGTAGCTATACTTTTACTTTAGCCAGGAGTTTTGCTAAATTTAGACACACTTGTCCCCCCACCGCTGACTTCCCTTACCCTTGCATTGGCCCTGCCGGCTGCATGTCAATCCCCAGTCCCCACGGCAGTTGCTAAATCTGGCCCATTTTGGCTCCACGCCCGTCGCGCTCTCTTGCCCACCTTCTCTCGCCTTTCGTTTGCCTGGTTCACTTGCTGTCGATGGATGTGCCCGTGCCGCAGCAATGGCAGCATCCTTGGAAGAGCTCGCATTTCGTGGACATCAGCTGCGTTTGGAAGCCAAAAGTCTCCCCGAAGAAAGCCACCCCTGATTCCCGGGACCAAAAACCACCGCTGCCAAAACTACTTACTTACCCCTCGAAATCCACGTGCTTGCAGCCTTTTCTTCATCCCCCGCTGGCTGATACCAGCCAGACCTGATTGATGAGACCGACTTGATGAGAGTGCGTCCTCCTATCATCGGGGGCTCGCTAGATTTGGGCCAAGAGAGACGTTGTAACAACAACGAACGCGACCATGCTCTTGTTGGACTCGCTGGGAGGAAATCAGGCGAGAGCCTGTCCTCACGAAGCCTGGCCGTGAGAAGCTCCAGGTGGGTGCAGATCTGTGGGGGGTGCGAACGTAAGCACATTCGGATTCGGGGGACCAGTACTGTAGTAGTTTTCGTGTGGTCTCACATTTTGATTGTGGGTTGTGGAGGTCAGAGATTCTTGGGGTGGGGAGGGAGGTATCGAAGGCAGGAGTGTTAATGAGCTCTCAAGTTTTTGATTGTGGTGAAAGCTTTTGGAGTAGGGAATGGGGAAGTGATCTGTAGAGTGAGCTTTTGAATTTCGTTTTAGTTGTGGAGATGAGAGATTGTGTGTGTGTGGGAGAGAGACAGAGAGAGAGAGAGAGCGAGAGCTCATCAAAGTGACGAGTGTTAGCAAGCTCTCACATTCTGATTGTGGTTTTTGTGGTGGGAGATTTGGAGTGGGGAATGGCGAAGTGATCTGTGGGTATCGAGGTTTTGAATTTTGGTTGTGAGAGACTTGGGGTGGGGTGTATTGAAGTGACGAGTATTGAAGTGACGAGTATTAGCAAGCTCTCGAAGGTTTTAATTGTGGTTGTTGAGGTGAAAGATTTGCGGTAGGGAATGGTGAAGTGATCTGTATCTGCGAGTGTCTGAATTTGATTGTGGTTGTTGAGGTGAGAGGTTCGGGGGAGGAAGTAGATCTCTTGACGGGAGGTTTCCCGACATTGCGTAGGTTTGATGTGGCAGTCGTGTTTTGGTTACCAATGTCGCTCTTGCTGGGTGGTAAACCTTTTCCGGGGTTTACGTAGTGTGCAGAGATTTCTAGAACGGAGAGAAAGTGATCTAGCGAGTTTGCAGGAATCGACTGACGTGTTTAAGAATTTTGGTTTGTGATTGTGGATTCAGACAGACATTCTATGCAGAAAGAAATGGTGGAAATGGTGATTCCAGGTGAGAAGGGACAGAATAGTGAGGTGACGGTTTCTCGCCGTTGTTCTGTCTGTTCGAAGAAAAAGGACTCGCGCGACAAAAGCTCAAGCAGCAGCAGCAGCTCCTCAAGCAGTAGCAGAAGTAGCTCCAGTAGCAGCTCTAGTAGTAAAAGGTCTCCCCATCACCACAGTAAGCACCATAGCCATCACCACAGTAAGCACCATAGCCATCACCACGACAAGCAACTCGTAAAGCAACTCGACCAGCACTACGACAACCACCACCACGGGGACGAGGACGAGGTTGGGTCCAAGAACCGCGCGCACGACAGTGCTCACTCTCCAATTGTTGAAGAAATCGCCGCTCCCGAGGAATTTGCCGAGGAGCCAACGATCAATGGCGCTGTCGAAGAAGAGAGTGGCAGTAAGTCATCCGCAGCTGAAGAGAAAGCTTCAGCCACTGAGGAAGTGGAAGAGGTCGAGCAGGCGAAAGGGATTCGTGATGAGAGTGAAGGAGGCGGCGATGTTGCCGTTGAGGAAGCATCGTCGTCCGACGAGTCTGACACAGAGGAATATCACGTGGTTGTGTCGGAGACGAACAACTCGGAACCTGCGCTTGAAGTGGAAATCGAAGCTCCGCAGCCCAAGGACGACGTTACGGGGACTGAGATTTGTTCGAAGATTGAGGAAACAGGTGACGCAGAGTTCGTAACGACTGTATCGGAAGAGGTTGGAGTGTCAGAGCCTGCGGTTGCAGAGGATGTGATTAAAGAAAAGGAAGAACAGAAAGAAGAAGAAAAGGAAGAAGAAGCGCTCGTTGAGAAGCGAGAAAACTCGGACAGTGTAAGCGAGGAAGACGAGAAGCACGCTGAGTCCGTGGACACCGAAGAGGTTACAGAATCAGAGGTTGTAGACGATTCTGCGAAGGGCGTGATTGAAGAAGAAGCTGTTTCCGAAAAGCGAGAAGACTCGGACAGTGTAGGCGAGGAAGACGAGAAGCACGCTGAGTCCGTGGACACCGAAGAGGTTGCAGAATCAGAGATTGTAGACGATTCTGCGAAGGACGTGATTGGAGAAGAAGCTGTTTTCGAAAAGCGAGAAGACTCGGGCAGTGTAAGCGAGGAAGAGGAGACGCACGCTGAGTCCGTGGACACCGAAGAGGTTGCAGAATCAGAGGTTATAGACAATTCTGCGAAGGACGTGATTGAAGAAGAAGCTGTTTTCGAAAAGCGAGAAGACTCGGACAGTGTATGCGAGGAAGAGGAGACGCACGCTAAGTCCGTGGACACCGAAGAGGTTGCAGAATCAGAGGTTGCAGACGTTTCTCCGAAAGACATGATCGAAGAAGTAGTGCTTGCTGAGAAGCGGAAAACCCCGGACGTCGCTGCGGAGGAGGAAGAGAATCATGTGGCGTCCACGGAGAAAAGTGTGCTTGCGGAAACCGAGCAAGTGTCGCAAAATGCTAATGCTTCTGAACAGCATGTATCGTCAAATTTTCTCGAAATTGAAGGCAAGACCGAGCACGACGAAGAAGAATCGGGGCAAACGCTTCGCAGCCACTTCCCTGACCTAAGCGTGCAGGTCGCGTCCCCCTTGGAGCTCAAAACCCATCTCCTGAAGCCTCCTTCCATCGCGTCCCCTTTGAAGCGCGAGAATAGCGTGTACAAGATCGTCATGGCCTTAGAGTCCGGCTTACAAGTCGGGGAGAAGTGCATTCACGGGGAGATTGATCACGGCGTGTGCCACCAACGCTACGGCGACAAGAGGCCGTCCTCCCCAGGTTCCTTCTCCCCCACCCTCCGCAACTCCTTCTCCTCCCGCGACTCCTCGACCTCTCCAAGTAACTCATTCCGCGGGGAACCTTCTCCCCAGGAAGTTCATCTCAGCAGCGATGGCGCTCGCGAGATCGACAACGAATGGAACTTCGTGCAACACGATTCATCAAGCTCCGTCACGCAAGTCGTGTCCGCGGCCACCAAAACTGAAACTTACACCGACACGGTGCTGTTTCGGAGAGACGACGGGTTTCTTCCGCGCACTCCGGGACGCAGTCCTCTCTCCCAGGAGTCCATGCGAGCAGTGTTCAGTCAAGTGGAAGGCTCTTCCTCGAGCTCCGACACTCCGACGCTGAAGATTGTGCACGAGTTTCCGGCGGAGCACGAGAGTGAGAGTGTGGTGACGACGACAGTGCGAGAAGGGGAGTCGGAGGTGGAGAGGATTCTTCGGATACAAGAGACGCATGATCTCGTGTGTCCCGTGTGTCGCTCGTGCATTACGAAGCGCGTGATTCTGCGCAAGCGCAAGAGGACGACGACTGTCTCCAGCGTTGATACGTGGGACAGGGAACTCGTGGAGGCGGAGGACGAGAGTTCAGGAGAGGAGGTTGTGGATACCAATACTGGAGAGCAGACTGTTGTGGAAGAGCATGAGAATTACGGATGTTTGAATTGCTTCACTTTCCTATTCCGGAGAGGTAATGCTCATCGCTCCAGCTCTTCTTCTTCTTCCCCTTCGATTCCTGTGATCTTGTGGCTGTAAATTTTAGGGTCCTGTGGATTCTGTGTGATCTTGGTGCCTGTGGATTGGTGGCATTGTTTTGGCACTCATTTGGTTCGGGATTTTAGAGAGGATTACGCAACGGACTGGAGTGCTTGAGGTTCCACGAGAAGCAGAAGAAGCGCCTGGAGCTCCTGTTGTAATCCCAGTAACTGAGTCGGTGCCTCCGGCGCCGACTGGGGACGATTACGATAATTACTGTCTGCCAATCTTCTTCACTTGGAGAAGGAAGACGACCACCTCTACGGACTCGGGTAACTAAACGCCAAATTTGAATAGATTAGAGATGGACCATAAATTTCTGTTGCTAAAGTAAATGCTGCTGAAATTGAAGGTTTTATCTACTTTGTGATAGATCGAAATAGTTCTTGGTTTGGTGCTACAGCTGTGAAAAAGCTTATTGTGCTTATGGCTCTGCGCGTAGTGGCGCTGTTGCTTTGAACGATCAATGGGGTCATTGCTAAGAATGCCGTTGATTGTGGTTACAGAGATTGTGGCGCCTCTTTTGAGTAAAGAGGAGAAAGAAGAGGACTCATCTGATGTGCGCACTGAATCCCGAGATGTGTCTACTGAGGATGTTCTCCAGCAATCGACTTCTGAAAGCGGCGAAATCTCAATCTCTGAAAGCAAGGAAATCTCAGCTGCTGAAATCGAACAAGCTTCACCTTCTGAGACAGAGCGTCCAGATGCAAGAACCTTGACTCTTCCTTCCGCTCCTGGTGTTGTGGAAGGAGTTCAAATGCCTGTGGTGGTGGTCGAATCTAGAGAGGACCGTCTCTGCTTCCCCTTTTTGTGGAAAATATCCTCCAAGCAAAAAGTTGATGTAGTCGAGCAACAGGCTACGGAAGCCAAGGAAGAGGTTAAGCAGGAGTCTAAGCAAACTGAAGACGTCAGCCGTATTGAAGACGACTTGTGGATGCGAGGAGAGGTTCCAGTATCTGTATCACCTGAAGAGGAACCTCAAACTCCGGGTTCTTCTTCCCAAACCCCGTCCGTTTCCACAACCCGTGTCACCGAAGAGGAGCGCCGAGCCGATTGTCTCTGTTTTCCTTCATGGAGCTCATCTGAAACCACAGAACAGTCAGGTGAGTGACTGTGCCACGTTTTTGCCGAGTATTTTAGGAAATTATTTGAGCATTTTGATCAATATGTAAACATATTTGCTGTTATTTGGGATATCACTCAACAGAGCTCACTGGAGAGATGACTTTGGGCACTACAAGAGCCAAACTCTCTGAAGATGCAGATTTTTTTCTCAGTCAATGTATTGGATGTTTTTGTCTGGAATCATTCAAACTCTGGGAGGCCCACAAGTATTCGATCACCAGTGAATGGATAGTAGAAAACCATATTTCCATGCAAAGATCAGAGGCCATGGACATGACTAGCCAAGTCATGCTTAAACCCAATGGTTGCTAATTGAAGGCCAACCAAGTGTCGATTGGAAGAGATGGGTTACTGTTGGTGACGGGTCAGTATCAGTTCACTAACGGTTTTAGTTTCCTCGACCTTTCCAAATGTCTCGGGAATTGCAAACTTTAACAAAATTGATACGTAATACTCACTGGCTATAGTATGATATGATGTTTTCAGAGACTTCCAGTGAAATCACGAACATCCGACAAGGGGCGTCGTCAACTTGGACGTCTGTCACCGAGGCCACAGAAGAGCTACAACCTTCTACCTCACAGGGAGTAATAGCTTCTACCGATTTAAAAGAAGTAGTGACAAGTGCCACTGATGGCTCAGAGATTAGTTTAAGCTCGCCCGCATTCAAGGGAGCTGTGGCATCTGGCCAAGACAGCGAGGCCCAGAAGGCGGGCCTCAATTGCTTGGAGATTCTCGTTCCTCCCTACCCTTGGGGACCTGCAGGAGGGGAGCGTACGAAAGGTTGGTATTCGTAACATTTGTGTTGCTGATGTTGCTGATGTTGCTGAGACTTTTTGTAATCTGTATTTACGTTTTGGTGTTGTGATTTTCAGAGGTGACAGAGGATCGCACTGGAATTCCTTCTATGAACTTGTTCCATTTTAGTACAGTGGGTTACAGTGACGGTGATAATTCGATAATTGTGCCAGTTGCTGGAAGCTCCAAAATACCTGAGGTCCAACCGAATCAATCGATCGTTGTGGCACAATCTACGGAGAGGAGGGAGGATTCCACTTGCTTTCCTCTCTCGCTACCGGCTCTCTCTTGGAGGCGACAGGAGCTTATTAGCGGAGGTAAGTCATGAAGGACCAAGGATTTGTTTTCTGAAAGTTACCAATTTTTATCTCAGATGGGGGGCCAAATATTATATCACCGAAGTCATTGAAGAACACTGCATGCATTTGGTAAAAAAATAATAAAATGGGTCGAAATAAAGCCGCTATATGACCTTCTGAAAATTGTTATTGCAGCTCGGTGTGTTTTAATGCAGCTTTTCTCTATAAGGGTCTTCGTCTATGGAATCCGATACTGATGAATGCATGGTGTTTTCAGAAACCAAGCCCTCCGTGTCTTTAGAATCCAAGTCCTCGACGTCTTCAGAGACGAAGTCATCGGTGACCACAGAAACGAGGTCATGGGTGACCACAGAAGCCAAGTCTTCGGGGTCGTCAGAAAGCAAGACAGCAGAAACGGGACGTCAAAAGGGGGAACTACTTGACAGAGAATTCGATTTTGGAGAGATTGAAGTGTCTCGAGATCAAAGCTATGGCAACAGTGCTATAGAGCTTGTGGATGAGGAGGAAGAAGAGCCCTTAGTGCGGAAACCTCCTGCATCATCAAAGAAATTAGAACCGGAGCCATTGCCAGTGGAGCCACTGCCCGTGGAAGTGGAGGAACGGGTGACTGTTGTGTCTGAGGAGACGGATGACAACAAGGGCAGCCTTTCAGAAATACCTTCTAGAGACCTCAGCTTCTCCCAGGATTTGACCAGGACTGAGAACGTGCTACCAGTTGGTGAAGATGAACCCCAGGAGAATGGAAGCTGGAACTGTTGCTTGCCTTCGTATACTCAGCTTGCTTATCAACGAATAGGTCAGTGGATTGCATTTCAGATCCTGAATCCTCGTAAGCGAGTCTCTATTAGTGTATTTGGACACTCTTTCCAGTTTCCAGTTTCTTTTTGATCACGACTTTTCATTGACAAAGGGAGTTCATACGTTTCATTCTCGTTTTGTGCTCTGTCTTTGATCGTTTATCGTCCGGATTCTTTCCATAACAATTAATTCAGTGTAAGGCTACTCATTCTGCTTTGGTCCCCATGTAGACGGGAGGATTTCATTTTTTAATAACCGTCTTTATAGCTTTTGATTGTATCTGAATTGTTACATCAATTGGTAGCTGTTGTACCTTCAACCTCCTTTGATTTTGCACGTCGACTTTTTTCGTATCTAGAATGGGATGTAGTTTTTCATTGTGAATCTATTGACTTGCCTTTGGTGACAATGAAGGCTCTGACGTTGCAGATAGCGTGACGGTAAATCAAGCAGCAGCTGCTTCTGTGTCTTCTGATGCACTCACTGGAGCTTCTATCTCTCATGTTCCGGAATCAACTGTCAATGTCGTGGATACGAAGGAAGAATCCCAGGAGAAGGGAAGCTGGAGCTGTTGCTTGCCGTCGTATACTCAATTTGCCTATCAACCAATAGAAGGTTGTATCTGTCGTCTGTACCACAATTATTCACTTATCCAAGAGTTCTTTACCCTTGAAAGGAACCAAGATCCGAAGTTATTTAACAACCAATTTTGCCGATCATACTGTGAAAATATCAAAACAGATGGAGCCGTATTTTATAATATCAGATAGGTGAACAGCATAGAATGTGTAGGTTAAAAATTTATTATATTTGGACAAGAGAGAGTCAACCTATGATGTACTCTAAACTGGTCTCAAATCAAGAGGGGCAAATTGTGATTCTTGGTGCTTTAGCTCTTAATCAAACAACTGCGGAAAGGTTCTGTTATGCCGATTTTGACCCATGAAGGCTGTGCCATTGCAGATAAAGTGACGGACACTGATGCACTATCCGGAGCTTCGATTTCTGACAAGAGCGAATCCACAACGTACCATGAGGAGGTGACAAAGGAGACCACCATCGACGCCCGTATCAAAAACGAAGTGACCACCTCCACATTTTCCACTGACGAGGAGCACGGGGAGTCCATAGACTCCGTCAGGGTGGATACGAATGTGAGCTACGTCCATGGCAAAGTCCAACACGATAACGGTGTTGCAGAAGGGACGCTTCTCCTCGACGACCGTCCCACTCTCACCTTCCACGCAGTGGACTCTGACAGCAAACCAGATACCGGCGATGTATTGCTTTCTCGTTTCCTGGAAGAGGACGAAGCCGATACTGAAGTGAACGAGAGGGTGGCAGATTTGTCTTCGCAGGACGTTGGTAAGGAAGATAGCGTGCATTCTGAAGCTGTGACAGAAACTGAGCGTGATATTGGTGAAGAGGTTTCTCCAGAGGTTGAACGAGATGGAGCGAGAGGGCGGGTCCTAGAAGAAGAGGAAGATGGATCCTGTTGTGGCCCTAGTTCCAAGTGGTATGGGACCCAGCTCTGGGGAAGGTGGAAATTTACGACAGCAGGTATGGGAACATTCACTGGATGAGATTTTATTTTACCTTAATCGTCAATCTTAATTTTTCGCATTTTTTAGGGTCATTTTCAACTCGTAGTACTCATACTCTGCAAAGTCTGTTTTTTGGAATTTGTAAATTGTGCAATTACTTGAATCTTTTGTCAATGGCTCGCTTGCTCAAAGTAGAACAAACAAATTCTATTATTAACTTATTTTAGTAGTGCTAACGTCTTTTGTTTTTTCTTGATTTTGAATGACAAGGTGATTCAACGATTAGATTGCTTTGAATAATGTACATTGAAACAAGCATTTGACAAGCGTAGAAAGGGTAACCATGATAATTAAGACAAATCTCATGAATTTATGGACAGCCAAGATTTGTTGAAAGCTTCATCTTTCAAATGCTCATATCTCACTTTGGGTTTATTTTCATTTTTGTGATTGAAGAACTCCAATAGATGAAAAACAAGGTTTTGATAGGGGTCTTACTTTTATGAATCGATTGAACTTGTCATTATGTGACACTGAATTGAGTTTGACAAACCTGCCTCAGAGCAAGCAGGGATTAAGGAACCTCTGATTTAAATGGTTTTAAAGCCTTTTGATCATTTGCAATGAGGCTTCTAAAGCATTCTGAAATTAACTTGTGTATCTAGATTGATGAGTGAGTTGCTATTGTTGTTGGTCTCTGCAGAAGCGCAGCTGCGAGAGCCTCTCCTTGAACGCGATTCTGCAAAGTCGACTTTTCTAGAGAGAGACTCTGAAGCGGATTCACAAGACTCCGCGCATGTAACCATTCAACAATCCCATGAAGTTACGGAGACGAGAACGGGTGCCCATGATGTAGCAGTTGCTACTGAGGACCGATGCCACTGTTTCCCATGGAGCCGCAGAGGTTTGTTGCTCGTGAATCCTACACTTGCTCTTAATATTTTTCAAGAACCTCTAAATTCCCGAATTAAAAATAGCCAGTCTGCATTGGAAGTTAATAGTTCATTTAGTTTGCTTATCTATAGGATTGAAATAAATTATTTACGGTGCTTCAGCGACGATCACAAAATGTACCAATACAAAATGTACGGCATTAAGTAATGAATCATAACATCATCATCGTTTTAGCAATGTAACAAAGGTGAAAAAATGTGCCAATAGAACGTATAGTCATGCACTACATTTTTGAACGTTAGAAACATGTTTTGGAAGTTACTGCAGTCAACTATTACCTTCCAAAGTGTACTTGCTATTTTGAGTTGGCCACTTAGGGATTAAGGAATCCTAACATTATTTTTCTAACAATTCACCGACGGTCTCAAAATGTGCCATACCCGACTTTTTATTTGGAATATCATTGTTCTAACAGTTCAGCACTGTGGTGCTTGTGTAGCTAGTGGATTATGCAAGTAATACTGAGCCTTCTTTCTGCTGCAGAATTGACAGACAATGTAGAAACGACAGTGACGGTGACAGATGTAGACGAGACTGTCATTCAAGTGGAGGGTACAGATGCCTCCAGCACGCTTTCAGCTGCAACTCAAGCTGCGGAGGATGCCGGAATGATCATGGAGGAGCCGCTTCTAGAAGGGGATTATTTGAAGAGTATTGTGTATGGTGGACTTGACGTTTCCCTGACGGGCCTTGGCGTGGTTGCTGCAGCTGCTGGTGGTGATGCCAAAACACGTAAGTCTCTGTCTTCTTGTCCTGAATGTGGATCGAGTGAAGAGCTCAGATTTGCGGATTTTTTCCCTTCAATTTTGGCAATTTTTGGCTATAATCTTACCTGATTGTAGTGCTGACTACCTTCACACTAGAAAAAGAACCTGCAGGAATTAGGGGATGAAATTCCCGAAAGAATTTCCACGAATTTGATGGTCCACCAAATTTTGAATAGTTATATGGATGTGATCGAGGGTGGACGATTTTTCTGATTTTATCTGCGTTCTAAGGTGTGTTCAGCTACGAACCAGAACCAGACCCCTCCCCCCAATCACTGGCTTATACTATTGTGCTGTGATTGTTGCAGGAAATATTCTTGCTCTGGGTCTTGCTAATCTAATATTCGGGTTTCTTACGTTCTTCTCCAAGGTAATTTACGCAATCCCTGTTTCTCCTGTCCATACTCGTCTTTCACGTCAGTTTCAAAACCACAGAACAGGTAGTGGCAATGTGGATTGTGGCTATGATACTCATGGTAGGTTGTTTGGATTAAAAGCTTGCAGCCTCTTGTTGAATGCGCCTAAATTGTTTCAAATATTTTGCTCACCAGTTAAACACTTATTTCCAAGAACTATTAGTCGCTACTGCGTTTGTTGTATTTTTAGTGTCATCCATGATTTAACGTCACACTAAAATAGCTTACCATTGAGAAAATATATTCTCACCGCTTATCATTCTATCTAGTTTTAGTTTTATGCTCAAGTGATAACGCAACCAATACGTTTGCCGGATTACTTCCTTGTAGAATTTGGGCCTTTGTAACATAACTGCTCCTAATTTTGACCCTTTTCTAAAACCAACCCCTATAAATTCTAACCTACAATCTACAGCATCCATTCTTTAGAAATAAGTGTCTGTTTTGGGTGCATCAGCACTTCACATATTCATAGTTTACTCATTTGGTGTCCCACAAGAATGCGTGCTAAGAGAATTTAGGGAACATGCTCAAGTACTCATTCAGACGATCTTTGCTGTAGTTACCTTATTTTTGTGAATTGTATGTTGGCCAGTTAACTGTAAACCTAAGTGGTTCATTTTGAAAATTTTGTAATTTTTCGATGTGGTTGCAGCTTCAGGATCTGCACAAGGAACGACCAGCTCGCTTTCACGAGACTGTAGGACCAAGGTTTTTTGTCAACGGTCCCCTGGCAATGCTGTCTTTCCTGTTCTTCGGCGCGCTCCCAGTGGTGGCCTTTGCATTCAGTTTCCGGCACACGAATGACCATGACTACAAGATGGCAGCCACGGGAGTTGCCTCCACCATCGCCATTGTTTTCCTTGGCTGTGGCAAAGTGGCTGCCAAGATGACGGAGTTGTCCTACCGGAGAACCTTAACTACATTAATAACAACTGGAATTGTAGCCACTGTTACTGCTTTCTACGCTGGGGAGGGCATCTCAAAGCTACTTACCAAATTCGGTATATTTAATGAGTAATTTACGGCTCTTACAGTGATTATTTAAGGGTTTTTTTTTTTAGACTTTGGTCCTCTCAAGTGTATGATCATTGGATGCTAATGTGCATTTCTTGTTTATTACAAATACTGCATTCTCCGACAGCGGATGTGCAATAAATTGTTTGTACCTATTTGTACGAGATTCAAATAGAATAGGTTGCTATTGTGACCATTTTAAAGTTCCTACTGCTTGTAAATTACCTGGTTCGTGGATCAATGGATCTGTTCATGAGGACAGACATGTCAAATTATCTCTTCGGGATACTCTGTAGACATTGATAAATATTTGAGAATTTTAGAACAGGTTTCAAAAACGGAATCGACTTGGGCATACTCAACTAAGAATTACAAGTCGCAAAGCTTTGCTTATAGTTTCTTCTTCTACTATGTTATGTGTTTGTCATCTTTTGCAGCTATTTTGTCAAATGGCTGTTTAGTTTTGATTACATTTGCCTGAAGCAATGTATTTTTATCCCCTAAATGCCCAAGGCCTGTTTTAAGCTTCTTGGAATTTGCTCTAAATTAAAAAAAAAGCAAACATTTTGACAAGTTGTATCATTTAAAAAAAATTTGTAATCGTACAAATTCAAATTAGACATGTTAGAGTTCTTTCAGTGATTGGCTCAGTTTTTGAAATCTCGATGTATGAGCATTGGGTTCTGCAACATATCAACCAAATGCGCCTGCTCTGCAATGAATATTTTTTGACCTACTTTTCTATAGTGGAAGTGCTGAAAACAGTAAACCCATATTGGAGGTTTACCTGGTGACGATCTGTTCAGATTGAAACTTTTGTTGAATTTAGAACAGGTGGAAAATGTGTTCAAAATTTCTTAGAAATCTTAGCACTCCTACTTTCTACTTTCTAGAGCTTTGTGCTTTTGAATGGCGCAAGTTGTGTGGTCTGAATCATAACAATTTAAGCACGACATGCTTGGGAAACACCTGCAATGCAGTCAATGTGGACAAACTTGTCCATAATGTTATCAAGTCATACAGTCGACAGTCGACACTCCACCCTCCTGTAATATCTAGTTGGATAAACTTTCAGCCCGAATGAATTCTCATCTCCAGCAAGAGCTGCGCAACAGAGTTAAATTGTATGTGAAAGATTCTTGGTCTACTCAATAGCCACTTTGTTGTCCATCATTAAAACAACCTTCGGCACAGTGTGACGCCATCGCTGATGGGCACATGGCTGATCTGAACCCGGGAATCCTGAGCCAGGAAACTGTTGAGCTCCAAAATGTAGGGCTTGTAGTAACGGAGATACTTGGGAAGAGGATCGTTAGGCTCGGCCACAAGGGCACCATTCCAAAGAGTGTTGTCGTAGCCTATCAATCCTCCCACCCTGACCAACTGTATCAGACGCTTGTGGTAGTGGATGTAATTGTCTTTGTCCGCGTCCACGAAGATGAAGTCAAAGGAGCTGTGATTTTTTTCCTGCATTCGAATAAATGCACCGTTAAGTTAATTGATGGGTTCATACTAAAAATGACACTATTTAAGTACCGTTTCAATGCTTCATTTCAAACCCTCGCAGTGTGCAAATTGGGTTCACTCAAAGATTTTCATGATTTTGAAATGAGCAATTTGATTGACGGAGCATATTGTGAAACACTTTATAAGTTTCTATCCACAATATAGGTGAAGAATATTGCATGTATTGGTCCATAAATAAAACAGGTAACTATACTATGAGAAGCTGTGTCGTGTAAGTCCATATAGCACTGACTCAAATTTTGAATACGGTCCTAGTCAAAGCCGCCTCCGCTTTGTTCCAGAGCCAATAAAATTGAACAGAAGAAAGTCCCCATGTCGCCCTCTCAAGAATGCTAATGAAAACAAGAGGTGCGGTAGTTTACATCTTGTAATAGAGCATCTATGCTGTCCATAGCAGGACCCTCCCGAAAGTCGATCTTATGCACCACACCGGCCTTTTGCATCACGGGTGCTCCAATGTCGTACCACTCTCTGCTGATGTCCAGAGCAATTATCTGCAGACCCAATTCTCTCCAGCACTTAAACATTCAAATCTTAAGTAGAATCCTCAGTATACGATGCAATCTTTAATTGAATCCCATTTATTGATAACAGAGAAATTATAATTGCTAATCTTACAGTGCCACTGTTTCTTTTTTCACATGATGCAATTACACGGGCAGAAGAAATTCATTCCTTGAAATGATGGGTTCCAACATACTTGTTTCTTACTGGGCGCCCCCACGCTCTACACTTTTCTGACCATTGCTTAGTTTCTCCCTCTTGGAGCAAGATAAGTTCAGTTGATTCCAACCCTGTTGCTAAATTACAATCGACCTCTCTTCATTTAATGGGTTGGTTACCAAGATGGGTTTCTGTGTGATGTTGCAATGAAATGTACAGATGTCAAAACGAAAGAAAGAAAGAAATGAACATTCATTGTGAGAGGTTGCAAATGCAGCACCAGAATAGGAGAAGAGGTCACCTTGCCATCCGGTGGCAGTGCAAGGGCTGTGCACAGAAGGGAATAACCCGTGTACACACCGACCTCCAGAGTCTTCTTTGCATTCATGAGCTTCAGCAGGAGCATTAAAAACTGGCCCTCATCAGGTGGCGTAGCCATCATTTTCCTGAAATCAGCAACAACCCCATTCAAATTCATTGCTAATCACTGCAGGTCCTGTTCTGTAATGTAAAAAAAAGAAAATCTTGGCCTCCAATTTGCGTCCTCTCTAATATCACACTCTGAGAATCTCTCATCTGTATGATCGAATCTAATCCGACACCTTCCACATGCTCCCTAATTGCACACTCTGTAATTGTGCATTTCCACTACGTTCCGAGAATCTCTCATTAGTACAAGCCTAATCCGACACCTTCCACCTGTCAGATGTGCATTTAGAGTTAATTTGTACATTACTTCCCGAGAATCTCTCAATTTATGGACAAATCTAGTTGATCACTTGCCATATATCAGAGTGCATTTAGAAAATCCATACGTCCCACTAGGAAGTGGGAATACTGAGGGTTGCGTGCAAATTCAATTCTGAAAGCTTGTAAGAAGAATTCAATAGCATTCATGACTGTAGTAGACTTAGTAGGGTACCATGAGTGCTGCTCCGTGAGCTCTCTGAGCTCCTTCAGCACGCCAGCTTCACGAGGGTACACACTGGTCTCAAGAATGTACTGCACAAAGAAGCTCACAAGGTCTTAAATCCCTGGAAGACTGAGATTTCATGGCTCCAAAATGACCAATTTGATCAATACTTCAGAGATTCTCGGGAACTAAAAAGATAGTTTCAATATGACCCATTAATAAAATTAATCAAATTAGGTCTAATGTGGGCCTCCTGATGTACTGTACTACTGTACTACCTGGTAAAGAGGGAAGCTCTTGAGGAGGGTCTTGTGACCACTTTCCACATGCCGTCCTTTCACCTGCGTCACAATTTCTTCCTCTGGATCTGAAGGGGGGAGAGCCTCACGTTCATCGTTCCCCATACTGCTGGCTGGCTGCAGAATCAAAAAGTCAATAGACAATAGATAGAATGCTTGTGCACTCACAATAGGATTTTTTCGCTTGTGAGTGCCTGGTGTCCTTTCTCTTCTTGTAGAGGAAGGCCATGGCAGTCAAAAACGCATGCTCAACCTGCACCCTGCTTGACTTCCTGAATGAACGACCCAACCCCAACCATGCCGCCCTCATGAGAGAATCCCTGAAAATCCAGTTCCATTAAACGACGTTCAAACAAATGGAAACTTCCTCAAAATTTTGAAAAGCTTTGGAGCCTACTGTACATCTTCAAGTTTGTAAGTTCATAGAAGATATGAACTTCTTGGACCCAACTGCAAAGTCAAGAAAGAATCAAGGTATCAAGATGCTTTGTATTATGACTTTTGAAGATCCACTGTACTGTACTTGATTGAGGTAGTAGAATCACTCAAAACCACGCGTATTCCTGAAGGCTTGTGCTACAAATCCATAGAAAAAGTAGATGTTTGTTGCTCAATGTTCAACATGAAAAAATGGAAATTAAGGCATGGTTTTAGAAAATCTACCAGACTTCACCTAACTTTACTTGTCAGACAAATTTGCACGGTTTTAAGGGAGACCACCTTATCGGTAATTATTTGCACTGATGCTAATTCGTTGTTATCAATAAATGATACACTTAAGTTCACCTTCCAGTAATGGCCCTTCAGCAGTTGGCATAATCCTTTCCCTTCAGCAGTCCGCAATGGCCTACAGTAAATTCGATGCGGACACTCGACCAGTTTCTATAAGCAGATACTCGAAAAGTATGTCATAATTGACACCGTCCCATTACAGGTAGAGTTGTAAAGCACGAAATTATATCAAAAGCATACACAGAAGGCATCCAGGCGCACCAAAGTAAATCAAAAGCCATACAACTGAAAGAATTGATGTTTGCAAAATCTCAAGGACTCAGTATACATTCAAGGTTTACGCTTCACAATAGACGAGTAGAGTACAAATGGAGATCTACGATATTTACACAAATGCCACAAACTAATCTAAATCTCTCAAAAACCGGTCCTCATAATCAATTGTACGTACACAATTCCAATATAACAAATCGTGCAGAATGAAGACAAGTTGTCCACAAACGGATTGCTCTCCACGCCGAGTCGTTGAGCTAAAAATGTCCTCGCACAATTCCATGAATATATCCACCTGTCATAATCAAAGAATACAAGGAGACGACTCCTGCAGGGAACACCTTTCCGGTCTCCGAGTACCGTGCGCCCATGACGAACAACAGCAGGCCGGATATTCCTGCCATGGAAAAACACAACGCCAGTTCATACCAAGAAAGAGTAGTATGCATTTTGCACCCAATTCACTGTAGCACAAAGCGAATGAGGACTACAATATTAAAGAACTAGCCCACATTTGAAGCAGTTTATTCCATTGTTAAAACAGACAATCACATACAGGCAAACATACTAAACAAAGATTGAATAAATAATTGTAATTTAAGCCACAACAGCCTTTGCGAAAATAACATGAGCCCAAATTTGTGCACAAAATGATATCTGGATCCCTATTCTTCGCTCACTGTGAATGATTCCTCGGGTGTTCAAGCAGCTCCTCAAGAATGATATGTTCATCAAACCCTCCCGATTGCCCAAAGTAGGGTTAAGCAAAATCCATTACAATGCCATGCAGGATTGCAAGGTCCCTTACCAAGACCGATAATTGAAGACATGATCGGCTTTGTCGGTAGGTTCAAAAAGACATAATACAGGATCAAAGTTGATCCTCCACCAGCCAGGAGTGATGTACCGCTGCCACTCCTCATAAATCCCATTATCCCTCCCACTGCCACCATAGGAAACCAATCAACCCAAACATTAGAAAATCACCTTGAAAATGTATACTGAAACACACATCTCTCGAACCGTAAATGGAGGCATCGGTAGCCAAGCTCATCACACCTCGAATCCACACAAGAACTCAATCTGAAATGCAAAGAATTTTCACTTCACACAAATTGTATTCCAATCAGCCGAAGCATCCCACAAGCACCCTGCAAACTGTATATTGAAAAAACACGCACATATCTCTTGGACCTCACAATAGAGACAACACAAACATGCTGGGCCGAATTGATACAAGAGATTACACAAGAACTCAATCTCA
The DNA here is from genome assembly GCA_963969595.1 of Neckera pumila. NCBI lineage: Eukaryota > Viridiplantae > Streptophyta > Bryopsida > Hypnales > Neckeraceae > Neckera > Neckera pumila. The sequence continues at coordinate 17,623,651 of OZ018414.1, forward strand.
AATGCGAAATTCTACAAATTGAGAAACAAGAAGACTTGGATTCCAAAAGAACTTATTGATCCGAAATGCAAAAAACCTACAAATTCAGAAACAGGAAGAGATGGATTTCAAAGAACGTAAATCCAAACTGCAAACCCCGTACACGTTCAGAAACAGGAAGAGAGAGATTTTCAAAAAACTCAATCCTAATGCAGGAACCCATAAAACTCAGAAACAAAAGAGATGGATTCCAAAGAACAGGCAGCGGTGGCGATGGCGAAGGCGAAGGCAAGCTCAGAAACAGGAATAGACAGATTTCAAAAACCTCTATTTCTAATCCAAAAACTCCACAAATTCAGAAACCCGAAGAGATGGATCCAAAGGGAAAACATCGTCACTCACCACCAATGAGCGCGGCATACGCCAACGTCAACTTCTGCGACAACGACAACCCCGCCAATTTCTTCTTTGGGTCTTCCCCTTCAATACCATCGCCATCGCCACGGCCACCACTGCCACCACTGCCACCATCCCCACCGCCATCCCCTCCAGCGCCGCCTGAATCAAGCTCCGCCTGTTTCAAACCATCTCCAACGTCTGGTCCGTACGCTTGCGGTGCGCCATAGCCTCTCGGCGTTCGGTAATTCACGGGACTGGAATACTCCGCAGGGGCGCCGTATCGCCATTGGAAATCCGCGCGACTGAGGTCGCCGAAGCTGGGATTCGGTATCGTCTCGGACGGGCGAAGGACATCTGCGCCGGGAGTTTGGTAAGGTCGGGGGGAGCCGTAGCTCGGGATGCCATAGCTTGGTAATTGCGCTACTACCCCTCGGAAAGTGCGTGATCGAGATCCTTTCCTCTGAACCAAAAGAGTCGGTAATCCAGGCAACGAGACTGCCGACAATGCAGCGAGCGCCATAGCCAATCTCAGATTCGAATTGCAACAACCTTAGAAAACTAAACCCTAGTTCGATTCGAGCATGAAACCCTAATTAACTTATAGGCGAGTTCGAGACGATGGACTTGAATATTGGACGTGAAATTTTGAGATTCATTTTGTTGTGGTAGCGTTGATCGCAGCTTTTGATCCGCGTGCATGGATATTGCCTGTGATCCAATGATACTAAAGAGAAAGAGAAAGAGTATTTCCACGTCCAAAGAGAACCCTATTGCGTGATACCACTTGGAGGTTTTTGAGGGATGGTGTTTCCAACCGTCAGATGCTTGCTTCCATGTTGCCATTCCTGGTGCTCAAGAATCATGGCTCACGTCCAAAGTGTGCGCGTTGCAAATTGCAGATCTCATGGCTGGCAATCACTTAATCCAGCGGCATTAGGATTGTCAGAGTGCGAGCTTTCTACTGTACTAGGAGGTTATTCTCAGAAACGTTACTCAGGAGAATTAGATTTGCACACTACACTACACAGCGTCCACATTTTCAACTCCAAGATTCTCTTGCTTCTTCTAATATGAGTCGTATATGATTCCGGGCACCATTGTCAGATGTTAGCCCTAAACTAGAGCTTTGAAGCCTTGTTTGGGAATCGTCTCTTACTGCAGGAAACAAGTCTCACAATTAAGGTTTGTGGTTTCACAAATAGCGAAGTAGTGAAATCTCACACAAGTAGAGAGCTCTGACGCCCTTGTTCATCTTGGTTCTTGCATATGGCTTTGAATCAGATGAAGGCTGCAAGAGGAGACACGCCAAAGGGCTGGAGCTTTGTATAAGGTAAGTATATCCCAAACCAACAAACTAAGAAAAATGACACTATGCACCATAATCTTGCAGTTAGATACATCAAATTTACAGCAAAGATACATAGTGTTGATTTGGGATATAGCTAACTTATCCGTGCTCAGAAAACAGGTAAGACATTTCAATATCTAAAAGAAGGAAAAAATAAGTTATTTATGAAGGAATAAATGTGGGTGCCAATCTGTGAAACGGGAGAGCTAGTAACGCTCTCCAGTGTACACTTTGAGAGACCCTGTCTGATCATTGCACTCTATGACATACTCAATACGTACGTTTCCCATCTTGATCCCCGCCCCATACATGAGCCCCCTTCCAATCCTTTCCACTAATCTACTCGGCTTGTTCCAGATCGCTCCAAAGTTTTGTAAGCCGGTCAGGGAATCCACGAAGCAGTAACCCTCCATTTGTTGTGGCACAGGGAAACGCACCTCTCCAGCAACCTGGAAAAAAGGAATGCCAGTTGCGCACATTCAGGTGTCAACCACGACACACAGTTCTAGATGAAAGGTATAAAACAAATGAAAAATTGAAAGGACATGTTGTGCTATAAACTCCTTGAAGCCTCTCAAACATAGAAACACGCAATGATAATTTCAATCAATTCTTAATATTTTGAGACTCTTTAAGTTTTTTGTAATTCATGTCTTGCAGTAGTCCAATCACAAAAATGAAAAAAACCAAGTGACATGACCGTGCAGTAAGTGCAGCTTTCAAAGAGTGAACCGATCCATGAGGCTTTGTTGAATTATGATGTTTTTTCATTCTAAGCGTGTCAAATGCATGTTTCTATGTAAGTTATTAAAAACAATCTGTAATCTTAAATTCACCTCGTCATCCACAATCATGAAAAAAAAAAAAAAAAGTTTGAACTTCAATTTTAGATGTCTTATTTTGAAGCAATGGAATAAACAATCAATATTCGATTCAACAGATAATAACTATTAACCCTGGATGTCACACCAAGTCACACCGAGCCTCTTTGGCTGAAAAGTGTATATGAAAACTTGTAACGCCAAAGATATAAATATTTGGTTTCATCCGTTGTAATCTTTACATTCAAGAATGACATTTTGTCAAAATATGACCTTCAAAAATGAATGAAGTGCATGTACGCAACGGGGTTATTGACAGCTACTGCACCTCAATGAAGCGACTGAAACTGGCAAGCTCCCCAATGTTGTTGCCACGGAGCGCGTAGGGACCTCCATTAGAGAAAGACCGATAATTAACAACGTCGCCCAGGCATCCTCCGTATCTGGCGTGCAGGACAACAACAGACGGCAGTTGATCTTCTGGTGTTTCCCTTCGGAGAGGCATATACCTCGTCATCGCCAGCTGATGCCTATTGAACATGGGTGCCCGAGTTCCCAAGCCCACTCCTTGATCAACCTGCAGACAAGAATCGACAGGTTAGAATCCCAAAAGCTGTAAATACGAATCATCTTTTCATGCACCTGGTTGGAAATTACCAACTTTGCTGAGCTCGTTTGCCAACACCTTCATAAGTGAAGTTCCTGTAACCGAGCAAATAAGGTTCTGAACTATGAGGAGAATTTACTCTTTGAGTTTTTTCGGTTGCCGCCAAGGGAAATAGGAGCTCAACACGCGTTATTTCGTAATTTTCGGAGCTGCATTGAATTAGTTGTGAATATTTGAAGTGACTGTGGTGTCTTCCACAAAATCAAGCGCTAATCTATGCTTATTCCACTCCTTATAAGTTCACAAAGTCATGCACTAAACTATGCTTATTCTAACTATGCTTGCAGAATCACATGAGGTTGAAACCAATGCACTTTCCATGAATGGAACCTTAGCATTTGGCAGTTATCATTGGTAAGGGTTGCTACTTGAATAACGTTTAGTTAAATTATAGATGTGTGGTTTAAGAACCAGGTTGAATTGGAACATGTACCTTAAGTAGCACACTTGAAGTGGGAACAAAATTTTCAGCCTCTAAAAAGCGTGTTGCTCAGAGTGTGGTATGGATACAAGTCCTTACCTGGAAAATATCCCTTGCGCCTATGAGACCTGTCGCACCGGGTTTCAAATTGCTACGAGTAATTTTCATCTGCAAGAAAGCAAGGTGTTCGATTCCAAGAGAGCCATTACTTCCTCTCCGTTTGCAGATCGTTCCCACATCATCTCTTGTGGCCACCTCTTCGATCACCACTCCATACGCGAGTTTACTTTGCTCTGAGAGTTCCTGCAAAACTTCAGCAATCTTAGGAGAAGACATTGAAGAAAATCTCATTTAACCCTTCAAAGGACGCTTGCAAATTTAAGGTACTGTATTCTTCCACTTCAAACATAGAATTTGAGTAACACTAGATAAACTTGAACAAGCATTACTTTCAGATTTCAAACTATGTCTTATCATTTGATTTTACAATGAATTCCTAATAAAATTCGGTGAAATTGTGAAAAGCAAAATACAGTCACAAAGGGCTCCTCAGTCCTTTTCAGGAGTTAAGCCGATGCAAGTATCTAACTGATTCTTAACAGAAGAATACGATCCATATATCAAAAGGGTATAAGAAAAGTTACCTCTATAACAGAAGCCTTGATGCCTGCTCGATCAATCCATATGGCTGGCACTTCCTTAAAGTGATCATCATCATAGTACGTGGCACTCAGCTTCCGCTTATTGAAGGCAAGAAGCCGTAAAGTATGATTGTGAAGATTTTTAAATCCCTCTAAACGAGGACGAAAACAAGGAAGGTCCTTGAGAAGAGGATGAACATACTCCAATTTGAAGCTCAGGTCGTCCTACACAAAAAGTTGGTGGATTCAGAACAATTTCTCTGTACATAAAAAGTTCAAGAGTTTTAAAAGCTGGTATCTTCAAACAACAGACTTTAACAGTTGAATAAGCCACTGGAAATACCTCTGGGCGCAGAATGTTGCTGGTGGTTACAGTGCCAGATACACTTCTATTCAATCCACTGATGTTGCGACGTTGTACACACAGGCTACCACCGGGCTGAAGTGTCCTCTGCAACATATTTCAAACCAATTCATAATATGCAGATGCCCCATTTAAAGCTGAGTTATTTACAGTTGATCAGAACCTTACAAATTCGATTCAGCACGACCCCCAATCCAAAAACACAAATTCAAAATCAAGAAAATTTTAAACTTCAAAAAATCTACACAAATTTTGTCAAATAAACTTAGAAGTATTTAGCTTTAAGCAGTCAACAAAAATTTGAAATTTAATTTTACAAATTGATTTTGTAATAGTCTGCTAGAAATCACATTGCAGTCCTGGAAAATTTACTATCAGGATAAGGAAATGATACTTTCATTATAAGTTACTTCTATCCCACCGATATAAATTGAAATTTCACCGACAGAAAGATAAACTGATCTAGTATGCAAAAAATATTTAAAATTCCGCAAAACTTTTTTGGAGTCTTTTCAGGAATCTCACAAGGACATATGTATCCAAGCTGAATAGGAAGGATTTGTCTCATTGTAGCCCTTACCCAAGCAAGAAATATTTAAAAAGTTTCGTTTTACACTATGTACCAGATTAGGTCTGCCCGCGTCGTTACAAAGAAAGCTCCACTCAGTATTGACATCCGCAGACTGCATCGTGCTCTCTTTCAACCGCAAGTGCATTGCAATGCCGGCCTCCCTGTCACCACAATCGGAGTCAGAGGCAGCCAGCTCTAAATTCACTTTGTCAAACAGCCCTAGCTGCTCTACCCTCTTCAATGCCGCCTTCCCTGCCCCTGAGTTCCATTGCAAGCCTTCCCTCACCTGCAGCCCAGCCGTCCTCCCTTTCTTCACCAACAGAAGCATAACTTCGCCCTTGGCTAACCCTAATTCTTGCTAACGCTAATTCAAAGCACTGACGCCTATGGACCATGTCAATCAAAAAATGTCAATAAAAAAGCTCACTTACTGCCTCGGGAAGACTCTCCGAAATGATTTCATTGTTGGTGTAACAAGCAATGGGTTGGCCAGCTTCGTCCTCACAGGAAACAGAGATTCGTGAAATCATGCCTTCATCCACATGGCATTCCAAAACCCCTGTCAATTCTGAAGTCCTGAACCCTTTCACTTTGGCAAAGATATAACCTTGGTTATGGTACCAGCTCTCGACCCTGTTTTGAATGTCACTCAAGGTCTGTTTTGTTCCCTTCTCCTTTCGCTGCAGCATGGTGGTGATGTCCCTTTGAATGCTCTTGGGAAGAAGACATCGATTGCCACGAAGTTGGACTCCATTGATGCATTGGAAGGAAGAAAGGTTGGGATATGTGGCGGTCTCAGTTAGGACTACAAGCTTTATGGCATCCTCAGAAGTTGCGACCCAATGTATGTTCACGGTTTTGTACCACCCTGTGGCCATGAGCTTAGCCTTTGCCCCTGCGATGTCAGATTTGGTGAGACGAGTCCCGGGAGTGAATCCTAGAATTTGGTAGGGCGCAAAATCGTCCTCCAACTCCATGCCTGTGACATAACATTCTTGGAATCAGCTCTGCGGCCCATGAGAAATCTAAGAGAGAATCAGGGTATCTAAGATTCAAGAATCCTTGGACAGTTACTTTCTTTGACACACTTCTTCTGCTAAAATGTTGAGTTCAACATTGAAAGCAAAACTCGGGAGTCGGGAGTCGTCGTGGCTCTAAAGTTGCAATCCTGGGAATTCGTGCACCATGGTTCAAATAAGGCAAGTTTGCAAAAAAGGTTCTGAAGCTACAGTCTTACAAATTTATGACCATTGACATTACTAGTTCTCACGCAATTTTAGTGATCTACTTGTATTCAGTAGCACAAATATTCCTTCCTCGCATCATGTTCCACTCCAAAGCAGGTAAAAACAAAACGAATTTTTCTTTTCTTTTGGTAGGCATCTCAAAGATGTTGTCAACTTTGATACACAAGCTTCCTTTGCACAGACTGAAACGAATGAAAATAGCTGTAACTTAGGTGTCAATGCTTTATATGATGTTCCTTGTGTCAAACTGTGTCCTTCAAACAGTAAAAAACATGCAACAGAAGAGCGCACTCCAAACCCTAAAGACATTAGAACCAAGCGCTCCAACACCCCAAGAGCAGAGTAGCGAAGCTTACCATACCTTCCACGTTAACAACTCTAATCTCGTAGCACAAATATTCCTTCCTCGCATCAAGGCTCCCCAACGGCGACAATCTGTCCTCACAATCTCTGGATTCATCCCGCGCAAGCTCATCGTCTTCTTCTTCCCGAAACTCAGCAAACTCAGCAACAGAATCCACATTCGAATCTCCAGAAAAATCACCGCCATCGCCACCGCTATCGCCATTACTACCACTACCACTTCCATTACCACCCCCAAAACCCCGTTCCAGCCAAAAACTCAAAGCTTCCACGCTCCGAACAACAGTAGCACTCAGCTTCTCCCCTTGCCCTAACGCCACACCCCAAACGCGCCCTCCGCCTTGACCAAAACTCTTGCAAGACGACGCGAGCTTGCTACCCCCCGCCTCACACACCACAGCAGGGGAGGATGGAATCCCACATTGAATCCCAAATTGGGTCCCAAATTGTTGGGGCCCGAATTGGATGCGAGGGGAGGAAATTTCAGAGTTGGGGTTTGCGGAATTGGTGGCGGAGACGAATCGTTTGGTTGTGTGGTGCCATCCGCTGCACTGGTCGCAAGCGACCAGTGCGACAGGCGGGGATCGAAGAAGCATCGTGCGCGTCACGGATGCGTCGCACAAGTGTTGCTCATTGTTGGCTTTCGCATATTTCTAAGACAAGAATCGAGATACTTTCTAAGACAAGAGACGAGATTTGAGAGATGAGACTCGAGATTTTCAGGGACAAGAGAGACGATTTCGGAGAGGAGAGTTGAGATTTGGCCCCTGAGAATCGCGATTTGTGAGAAAAAATTCCAGATTTTTAAGACGAGATTAGCAAGTTCTGAGGCAAGAGTCGAGATTTGTGAGACAAGAGCGGAATACTTGTGATTCTAGACCGGAATGGAATGCGCAGCGAGGCGAATCATCGAGGGGATTTGAGCGTGAGGCTCCGCTCGCGACGAGTGTTCGTCAGGGTTGAGAGGTTGAGATCCTGGTTGGATGGGTTCTGGTACCCGTGTGTTATCCGGATTTCGCTACTGCCGGGGTCCGGGCCTGGTGATTGGTAAGTACACAAGTAAATTGAGTTTCTGCGAGTTGCTTTATTCGGCACTAATTCCGGAAATATGCAATTGTCACCCCTAAACGCCTCTATCCTGTTTTGAATTTTTGCCCATTTTTATTTTGTATCTTTGTACAGAAATATCATTTATCAGAATTTAATGAAGTTTGATCATTTAGGAACGTTGTCTTTTCTAGATTCAAGTAATACATTGGACAAATGAGAAGTTAGTTGGATTAAACAGTGCTTTGAAGCCTCCCATTCATCGATCAGAATATGGATGTCAAAGCACTTCAAAGTTAAAAGGGGTGCCAAATGAATATGGCACCTTTGGTGGTATTATTTAGATAAAATTTAATATAGTGTGGTCTATTTTACTTTCAAAATATTTCAAATATTATGCTTTCCGTTGTATATAAAAAATAAAATAAAGGACAGAGGGTCGCAAAATCAAAATTCCTAATAATAATGAATCAATGTCTTTTGAAAAAGGGTTTCAAATATATACAAAGGAGAGAGAAGGTGGAATTGTACTTTTCCACCATTTGCCCAAAGGATTTTCACATAATCTTCTTACTATTCATCTACAGTGTTTTGGCGAGCGTTTATAGAAATATATCTTTTAACACTCCATCTTGCTTGATATAACATTTACTAGTGTGACCCTGTGGCGTTGGCCCAATTTTCATCTACTCCTGGTTCCACTCCTAGTTCTACTTCCGATTCTATTCCCAGTTCTACTTCCGGTTCCACTCCCAATACCAAGAACGCCACCAAAATCAAAGTAAAAGTAATTTTCTAATTTCTTAATCAATAAATACTTTGAAATTCATTAACTTTTGCACCACCGCTCCAAATGCCACGAAACCAAGCCGGTGCACCCCTCCTCGGCGAGAGCTTTCTGACGGTACCAAGCACGCAGCCGGGGGACGCACGGTCAGGAAATTGTCCACGCTACAAACAAAACAAAACAAAACAAAACAAAACAAAACAAAACAAATAAACAAACAAACAAACAGCCTCATTTAAGGTATTGATATAAAATTTATACAATGTCATATACAATACCTTTTGTGATCTTGCAAGATATATAGTTGTTGCCTCATGAAAACCTTATTTGGAAAAATCTAGATTATGGTCAAGGATAAAATCATAGATGAAGAAGAAATAATACAATACCTTCATCAATCCATGCTCATGGCAAAACCTAGTGATAAAAAATCCATATACGGATAGCAAAGGTTTCTACAAAAATAAAATCTATCGACTCTCTTATTCCAAAATATTGAGTCACCGCATTCTAATGCCATGAATAAGTTGATGATGGATACATAATAGAAGATCCTTAGTAAAGAGATTAGCAAAGTTATTTGTTGATATAATTTTTTTGATTTCAAATGCTCGATTTGTAATTAAGTCATGTGTATAATTAAAATATTTTACTTAATTTGATTACCTTTACTAGAAAATCTTTTACATTTGTACAACACAAACATTGTTATTTTCATATAAAATAGTTGATGAATCATCATGTGGTAATTCACAATTTGTTCAAATAAATTTATCAATTGATCTCAACTAGATGCATTCCCGAGACGCTTAATGCAAAGCAATAATTTCTGTCTAATTGAATGATGCTACAATTATTGTTTGTTTTGTTGATTTCCAAGATATTACAATTCCATATCATAAGAAAACATAGCATGTTTAAAATTTGGTTGTTGCAAGGTTAGATTTTTAGCCAAGATTAGCATATTCAACCAATTTAAGATCTATTGATTGAGTACAATGTAATTTCAAAGCTTCAGTTCCTTTCAAATAATAAAGTAGATGTTTAATAACGTTGTTTGAATGTCATAGTGTGGGATAGGCACTATGCCTTATAAGTACACTAATTACAAATGCAATATCAAACGTTGTATATTTAGTTACATTATAAAAAAAATGGACCCTCAAAGGGACTGTTTTCCTTTGAGGAGTTCCCTTCAATGGAACCCAAAGCTTCCTTTCAAGGAATAGTGGCCATTGTTCATCATCAATGACAAATAGAGACCACAATAAAAAATAATATGAATAAAATATGAAAATATGAAAAAATATGAAAAATATGAATAAAATATGAAAAAATTAAAATTAAAATTAAAATTAAAAAATTAAAAAATAGTTTTCTTTTTGTATAAACGTGTTTTGTTTAACAAATCCATAATAAAATTGCATTTGCACTTTTGTCATTGCATCTTTGTCATTGCAATTATTGAATATTTAAATAATAATATTTAAGTAATATCAATCTAACATGGCACCAACTCATGCTAGCATTAGATTTAAAATTATGTAATTTTGTATTTATTTTAGTATTATTATTACTTTTAAATTTTTAAAATTAAATTTTTTTTTACTTGAATTGTCTTGTGCTATTCAAGCCCGTAGTTTGTTGGCCGAAAAAGAAGATTTTTTTTTGCAGAGAACATTCCCTATTGTTCCCAGCTATTTGGATTTCCCAACCCCTTTAAAGACTCATTTTTTTAATAAACGTAAAAGTGCTCCGACCGCAGCAAGGTTTGAATATTATTCACTTAAAGATTCTTCTTCTTCTTTGTAAAGGCAATAGGATCTTCATTTGTGTTGCTACAACCAACCATAGGTGTGAAAAGTGGATAGGCATTTATTATATTGAATTTTTTCAAAATTGATTTGATATAAGCTATTTGTAAGAGAAAAATGTTGCCCTTTTTCAAATGAAGAATTTGTAGACTAATGCAAAATGTAATTTTGCTAAATAATTTCATTTCAAATTCACAAGTAAAGAATTGAGTAGTTGCAATACATGTAATGTTGGTGCCTACTAGATTCAAATCATCGACATACACTGCAATGATCACAAAACCATATTTGTCTTGTCAACATCCCATTTCGTAGAAACTCCAATTGTTAACTTGCAGATTGAAGAAATTCCCTTGACCATTGTGTAAAGTCAAAAGATGGGCTTGCATATCTTTTATAGAATTCAATGAGAGATTCTACCAAAAAAATTGGAATTTTCTGATCCTTAGAAGATGCCTTTCCAAATAGTCAACCGCCTTAATTTACAACGGGAAATTCCTAGAAATTATCCAGGTTGCGGTAAAATCTCACTAAAAATTAAATTAGCTTTTTTTAATGCTAATAAGATGCTTCAACAAATTTCAAGACATTCCAATAGCCAAAAGTGCCCGAACTGATGAGATTCTCTTCGTACTTACAAATTGAAAATTACGATGGAGTTGACAAGCATCCCGAGAGCATACGAATTTGGAATGAGTTTAAAATTAGGTCTTTTCTTAATTTTTCATACCTATTAAAGAGCATAGGGTACTTATTTTTATTAGAAAAGTCAAATTCCAAGAATTGAGTTTTTATCCTTTTTTATATTCAGTTAGCGCTAAATTTTAATGAATTTTTGATGCCAAATTATGAGATAAAAGGACCCTCAAACTCAAATGGCCTTCTAAAACCAATGATGCAATCCATTTGTAATTTGAAGTTAATCTTCAAAAGTTAAAAATTGGTCTAGTATAAAAAGTCAAAATTGATAATTTAAGATTAAAATCTCAAAAGATAGTTTTACCACAAAAAAATGAGAGGAGGTGGGTACCTTTGGAAGAGTATTTAAAGGGAACCTCTTTTCCTCTCAACTCACCCCTTCTAACCATTTTTTGGCTTTGTAACATGTTCGTTCATTTAGTTGAATTTTTTTTTGTCTTTTTGAGGCCAAAGTTGCAAAACGTGTGTTTTTGGGATCATTTTAAGCTTCTTGTTGCTACTTTTCAAGCTTTTTTTAAGGACTTAGGGGTCCCTTCAAACTTAGTTATCTTCTTGTGGAAATTCATGCAAGTTATTTGAAGTTTTGAATAATGTTTGTTGAATTTTGGTATTTTAGAGACATCCATGGGTATTTTGAACTAACCTTCTATTAATCCTAAAGAATTTCCTACCCATATGATTGGCAATGCTGCTTGAGGAAAATTTCTAATGCTGTTTTAAGTTGTTTTAGCACTAACATACGTGGTAGCTTTCTTGTCCTACTAACAATTCCTCTCCTTTATGGTTGCCAATATCCTCCTTGTTTCATCTAACACGGCAAAACATTGACTTCGTTTCATTTAAAACAATTTTATAGAAGTTGTGTATTTTGCAAAGCATGGCAAAGCTTTGACTCCGTTTGTTTAGAGTGTTTATAGAAGTTGTATATTTTTGCAAAAGTATGGCAAAGCTTTTGCTTATTAGAGTATTTATAGAAGTTCAAAACTTTACAAGAAATACAACAAAGTTATTATTAGCTTTGGTTAGAAATCAAATTAGCGGCGAAGCTTAGTATTAAGTCTTAGAATTTAGGTGTGGTTTCAAAATATGGCGGAGCTTTGACTTAGAATCTCTTCCATCATCTCACAAAGTTAGCCATCCAAATTAGCCACCTAAAAGAAAATATTTGTCTTGAAAAATTTCCACAAAAAATTCAAATTTTGATTAAATTGCAGGGCCAACCCAAGTTTTCTCTCCACTAAGGCGGCTAAGCCCCCAGCAGGCACCAGGTGATCAGCCCTGATCCAGCAGCTAGCTTGCTGGCTAGGCAAGGCAAGCCAGGAAGGGAGAGTTAATCATCCCTCTTCTTTGAGTAAATGTTATTTTTTTTAAAAAGAAAAAAAAAAGAGATATACAGTTGAAAAACGGGGATAGAAAGGATAAATAAATGAATAAAAAGGAGAAGAATTAGAAGTTAAGAAAATTAGAATGAAATAGAAAGAGACAAGTGAAGAATTTAGAAACAACAATTAGCATTTGAAGGTGGAAATTAACAAAGAAAAGTGCAAAACAAAGTTCTATCTCACCACTCTTTCAACAATTTTAGCTTAGACTAACTTTGAATTCAAAAACTCAATAGGAATTATAGTTGTGAATTAAAGACCAAATTGTTAGATTATTATAGTTGAAGAAAAAGAAATGTTTCAAGTATTTAAAACAATCAATTAGAATTGAGATAAGGGAAGTTAGAAGAAGATTGATAAAGTTTATTGGGTCAATTTATGTATTTTTTTTAAATACGTTGTCAGGTTGAGAGGAGCACGCTTTGGGAATATACAAGGTATTTGGCTGCAACAGGGATAAGTTAGCCAGGACTTTAAACAACCTTCGTGTCTTCTGATCTTCAGTCTTCAATCTTCAAACTCCTCCCCGTTGGCCTATCATGTGTTGGCTCTCAACGGGTCAGGGTTCGGTCAGGTAAGTAATAAAAAACCACGAGCCTCGGACGGGTAAAACGAGACAATATAACACGAGATGCCGTCCGGATGATGAGCTCCTAAACTTCAAACCCATGGTAACCAGAAATCGTGCCTCACCGGTGGGAACAACATATAAGATCGATTATGTGGATGATCGATCCCACTTCGTCGCCACAAACACAAAATGGGACTACTCTTGGATTTCCATAGAGCCCGCAACAAGTTTACAATACAGAAAGGAAAAACAACTAATCTCCAAAATCGATTGGAAATTACAAATAAACAAATTGGACCACAAACCACAACATAAAAGGATCTTCAAGTCTTCATCTCTTCATTTTTCCTTGTCTTGTATTCTTGAAGTGTTCAAAAACACAACAAAAAACCCGAAAACTAACTTCAAAATGTCTCTGAACTTCAAACTAATGCTACAGATGCCCCACAACTCCAAATGTTAAGTATCTTAGCTTTTTTGAAAGCTAACAAAATATACTAACACTCCTCCAAAATTCAACTCATTCTAAGCTACTGTCCAGACACTATAGACAGAACAAATCTCGGCCTTCATTCTCTAAAGGCAGTAGACCTCTCCACCTTTGAATCTCCATATCTCCCTCAAAAATACTTCAATTATGAAGTATAATAAATTTTTGAAAAGCTAGTCATATAATCTTCAACTTTACAAAATCTCATACAAATTCAAACTACTGCCCATTCGTTGTAGGCCTCGACAGTCTCGGCTCCTCTTAGTTGAGTAACCGCAAATTTTCTACCTTCAAACTATCACAACTCCCTCAATATACACAAAGAATCTTCTTATCTTTCTTTTTTCCTTTTCTAAGGTGAAAGTGGAGCACATCAGTCCATAATCTTATCCCTAAAGTCCATCCAAAAGATAAGTATATTCTCTTGTCCTCTTCACACTACCATATATTTGCATTCCTTAGCCATTTTATTTAATCAGAAGGCCAATATTTTAACCATCTCCAGTCTGAACCTAATAAAATAAAACTAAGGGATTACTAAAGATTCCTATCAAAGGCCTCTATATGCCGTAAAGTTGTATTAAAAGTTCTAAAATAAATCTTCAATCGCCAAGTCGTGGACTTGGTTGGTTGGAGAAGCGGTGGTCAAAGGTCGTCAGTTGGTCCGGGCCTGAAATCCATCGATTTGGGTTTGAATCCCGATGGTTTGTTGATTGGCTTGGGTGGCCTGCGGCTTGGTACGCTAGTGAGGCAGGAAAGTTGTACCAGCCAATCTGCTACCTACCCCCTTGAACTATGCATGTGACAAGAACAGTGAGCGCCTATAAGATGCAAACTGCCCTTAATAACAGTGGTTCTCACTACGACCAAACCACTTTTATTAAATATTGTATATAGAGTTAATAAAAATTAAATCTAATATTTATATGATGGAAGAATTTCCATCAGGACAACGTGAAATAAGTGAAAGAAAGGGAAAAAAAAGAAATAGTTGAATAGAATAGAAGATAGGAAAAGAAAAGAAGGGAAGATAAAGAGAAAAAGAACAATAATTAGAGAAAAATAGGACTTAAAAATGTGTCAAAAATCCTCTAAGCCGTGGACAAAAATTACAATCAAGATTGAAAGATGGCAGACAATGGAGCATTCCATGACGCGTACAACTACCTCAACAATGAACTCAATTACGAGGTAAAAATTTAAAATCTTATAAAAAGTAAGATAAGATTTTAGGTTTTTAAAAGTAGGTTAAATTATCATATTGTAATAGACATGCAAGATGCAAGGCAAAGCAAGACAAGACAAGTTCTAGAATGAAGACTTGATATTGAGAGATCAAGAAGTACAAGGCAAAAACTGGAGTCAAGAACTGAAATCAAGATAGGCGTTGTCAAGATTGAGAATTACCTTAGTCTTGACTTGTTTATATACTACTCACTAGGAGGTTCTTTTAAAAGCTTCTTCTAATTAGGACGTGCTTTCAGAAGCTTCTTCCAACTAGAACATGCTCTTAAAAGCTTCTTCTAATTTGGAAATGCTCTAAGAAGCTTCCTCAAGCTAGGACGTGTTTCTAGAAGATTTTAGAACCTTCTTCTATCTACAAGTCTGTTGATGAAGGTTTTGAACTATGTTCGTGACATTATCCTCTCTTTCAGGGATGAGTTCTAAGAGGAGCATAAGTAATTCTGGTTCTACATTCGTAAGAAATCAAGGATACGATGAACAGTGTTTGCAACATAAGTTGTCCGCTGATCTCTAGACAAGGATTGAACATGGTCATACAATCAACGATTGTGATCATGATTTTTTTCTACAGAAAGAAATCTAAAATACTGCTCTATATTGAATCCTTCAAAACTCCTTTGGAAGGTAACTTCTGGTCCATCGGGCTCAGGCCTTCCAACTTGCAGTAAAATCACCAGAGCTTGAGCGTCAGATTGAAGATTACTATGCCATGGTTGTTTGATACGAGGCCATTTTCGTTGCGTCGAAGGTCCCTCTTCGTTTTGAGGTTATAATGGCGAAGAATCCAAATATTGCAATGGTTGGTTTGGCAATTGTGACATATAGAATTCAAGCTCGGGCTTTGAATCGTTATCAGGATCTAAAAAAACTCTAAAGATCCTTCAATTAGACATATTCAAGATTTAGCTAAGGACTATGAAAAGTTTCTGCAATGAGAGTGGAAAAGGCTTCTCATATCAACCCTCCTTTTTTTATATCAGGCTCTAAATGGGGAGGCTTCTGAAAGAACCTATTAGAAAGGTTGCGGTTTATTAAGACAGAGGTTTGGCAATTGTGACATATAAAGCTCAAGCTCGGGCTTTGAATTGTGATCAGGATCTAAAAAAACTCTAAAGACCCTTCAATTAGACATATTCGAGATTTAGCTAAGGACTATGAAAAGTTTCTGCAATGAGAGTGGAGAAGGCTTCTTGTATCAACTCTCTCTTTTTTATATTAGGCTCTAAATGGGGAGGCTTCTGAAAGAACCTATTAGAAAGGTTGCGGTTTATTAGGATAGAGGTGGTAGAATTTGTGTACCTTTTGTGGTGTATTGATTAGTTTTCCTTCTGATTTCCATATACGTTCGTTGATGTCGTATCCACGTCAATATATCAAATACTCTAATTTGCTACATCAACGTCATGAATCAAGTACTTTGTCTACTTCATATTCGTCATGATTATCTATTTCAATCAAAGGCAGTGGTGATTGACTTCTTTCCGGCACATTTGACTTTTTATACCTCTCGAGAAGAAAAACATGAAAGACTAGATGTAATTTCATAAATGCCGGAAGCTCCAATCAATAAGCGACGGGATTGATCTGCTTTTGAATGGAAATCGGTCCTAGCCGACGATAATCCAATTTGTGACATGGTCAAGTAGTCTTAATATTGCGTCGAAGGAACTAAACTTTCTCACCAATTTGGAATGTAGGTGATTCTTTTTGCAACGTGTCTATGTATATCTTATAACGATCTTGAGCTTCCTGAAAATGACATTTTATAATGTCTTGAAGTTCTAACAACCGCTTAGCCAAGTCTGTGGCTGCTGGATTGTCCATCTGAGAAATGCTAAATAGATCAAACTTAGGATGATATCCGTAGTTGGCATAGAATGGCGTTAATCGAGTAGAAGTATGGACAACGTTGTTGTAAGTAAACTCTGCCAATGTCAAATGTGACGTCCAATCATTCTGTTGATAGTTGATGGTGCAATATAGATATTGTTCCCAAACTTGATTGACACGTTCAGTTTATCCATCTGTTTGGAGATGAAAAACAGAAGAAAGTTTAATATCTATTTTTAAGGTTTCAAAGAGACTTCCAAAACTTGGAAATAAATTGTGGTCCTTGATCTGATATAATATCATCTAACAATCTATGATAACAATAAATGTTGTCAAAGAAGAGTTTTGCTGTTTCTTTACTAGTGTCTTCTTGCATAGAATAAAGTGCGCCATCTTGGTAAATTGATCCATAATCACACATATGGAATCAAAGGTCTTAGATGAAGGTAAATCCGTAATGAAATCCATAGAAATTGAAGATCATGGTCACTTTGGAATAGATAACGACTAAAGAAGTTCATGTGGTCGATGTCGTGGATTTTTAGATTTAAACAAGTATCACAAGAGAGCACAAAGTCTTTGATGGCCTTCCACATTTATGGCCACCAAAAATCTCAAGACACAAGTTCTAATATTTTATTGAATCCAAAATGTCCAGCGGTAAGAAAATCATGTCGAGTTTGAAGAATCCAAAGACGCAATGGTCCTTTAGGAATATATAAGCTTTCTTCAAACTACAAGAGTTTGTCCGATAACTTGAACTTGTCATTATCATGGTGAGACTAGCGTTTGATATCAAGAACAAGAGGATCCAAGACCGATGCTTCACGCACTTGGTCAAGGAACGAAGAATTAACTGGCATTGCCATAGTTGTTGCATAAAGCTGGAATTGCTCAAACTTAAGAAGAATTGTTTGCTATTGGTCGTACGCCGCTTTTCCTTCTTTTGGTACCAAATATGATCTCCAAGACAAGGCATCTAACAATCTTTGTTGCTTTCCGAGACAATACGTGATGATGAAGTCAAAACAAGATAATGACATGTTCCAACGAGCTTGACATTGATTCAAAACGCAAGCAAACATGAAATATTTAAGATTTTTGTGATCTATATATACAGTCACCCGATGTGACGCACCTTCAAGTAAGTGGCGCTATTCCTGAAACGTGTTGACAATAACAAAAAGCTCCTTATCATGAATTTTGTAGTTAATCTCCACAGTTGAAATTTTTTTTAAATAGAATGCGACTGGGTGAAGTCTCCCTTCATCTTTCATTTGCGAAAGTGAGAAAAAAAAAGTTATTATGAAATTTGGAAATCTTGACCACATATGAATTACTGGGGGCCCTATGGTTGTCCAAAGTAGTGAAAAAGTGGGAGTCTTTGGGATTCATGAAATGTGATGCAATATAGATACAATGAGATGACACTTGCAATTAGAGGCTCATTTTTACAAACAACAATGATAAAAACTAGAGTTTTGGGAAATCAAAAATTTATTATGAAATGTAGAAACCTTGACCATGTATAAAATACTAAGGGCCCTATGGATGTTCAAAGTAATAAAAAAGTTGAAGTCTTTGAAATTCGTGAAATGTGATGCAATGTGGATACAATGGGATGACATTTGCAATTGGAGGCCCATTTTCGCATACAACAATGATGAATACTAGAGTTTTGGGAAATCAAAAAAATTATTATGAAATGTGGAGGGAGATTGTAAAGGGCACTCAGGAGCCTCCTTCATCCGATGCCGATGTTGATGTTAAAGTCAAAAAGCCTTATGATAGAAGGGTCAAGAAGTCTTGCTCTGTAATTGTTTGTAATCTTGTGGATAGGCAACTTGCACATGTTCGAGCATGCAAGGGACCGGCGGAAGCATGGAAAGTTCTTTGCAACATCTATGAGATAAAGAGCTTGTGTGATGCAATGTGGATACAATAAGATGACACTTGCAATTGGAGGCTCATTTTCACATACATGAGTGATCAAAATTAAAATTTCAGAAAAAGAAGTTATTATGAAATTTGAAAACCTTGACCACATATGAATTACTAGGGGCCCTATGAATGTCCAAAGTAGTGAAAAAGTGAGAGTCTTTGAGATTTGTAAACTAGGATGCAATGTAGATACAATGTGATGATATTTGCAATTAGAGGCCCATTTTCGCTTACAAAAGTTATCAAAACTCGAGTTTTGAGAACAAAAAAATTTATTATGAAATGTAAAAACTTTGACCACGTATGAACTATTAGGGGTCTTATGGATGTCCAAAATAGTGAAAAAGTGGGAGTCTTTGGGATACGTGATGTGTGATGCAATGTGGATACAATGAGATGTCACTTGTAATT
Organism: Neckera pumila; assembly: GCA_963969595.1. NCBI lineage: Eukaryota > Viridiplantae > Streptophyta > Bryopsida > Hypnales > Neckeraceae > Neckera > Neckera pumila. The sequence continues at coordinate 17,642,689 of OZ018414.1, forward strand.
AAAGGCTAATTTTTGCATACAACAGTGATTAAAACTAGAGTTTTGAGAAATCAAAAAATTTACTCCTAATACAAAATCAGAAGCATCTATTTTTATATAGAATGGTTTGGAAAAGTCAGAATGAATCAAGATTGAAGCTGTTGTAAAGGCTGACTTTAAATGTTGAAATTTTTTTTCTGCTTCAGGTCCCCATTTTAATTTGTCTTTGCATATGAACCGAGTTAGTGGAGCCGCTACTTGAGAGTAGTTTTTGATGAAAATTCGATAAAAGTTAGCAAACCTTAGAAAATAGTGTTCATTGCGTACTGTTCGAGGAGTTGACCAGTCTGTGATGGCTTGAATCTTCTTTGGATCCATCAGTAATCTTTTGTTGGAGATGGTATACCCGAGAAATTCCACTTGCGGTTGATGGAATTTGCATTTTTTCAATTTTGTATATAATCTAGCATCACGTAGCTTTTGTAATACAAGCTTGACGTGTCTCTCATGTTCTTCAATGTTCTTGGAATAAATCAAGATGTCATCAAGATAACATATAAAAAATTTGATCCAGAAACTTGTGAAAGACATCATTTATCAAGTGTTGAAAAATAGCCGGTGCATTAATAAGTCCAAATGGTATAATATTGTGTTCGAAATGTCCATATCTGGTTTAAAACGCTATCTTCCATTCATTCCCTTTTTTAATATGCACCAAGTTATATGCTCTACGAAGATCAATCTTGGTATAGATTTTCACCTGTTCAAGTTGATCAAGAAGTTTGAATATCAACAGCAAGGGATATTGATTTTTCACTGTGATTTTGTTTAGACCGCAATAATCAATGCACATCCATAAAAAGCCGTCTTTCTTCTTCACAAAGAGTATTGGCACTTTTGTTGGGGATTTGGAATGTCGAATGAAGTTCTTTGCAAGATTTTTGTCGATATATTGCCTTAATGCCAAAAGTTTGTTTTGCGACAGATTGTAAATTAAGCCAAATGGTGGCTGAGCTCCGTCTTCAAGATCAGTGCCGCAATCATATGGTTGATGTTCTGGCAAAATGAAGGCATTCATTTTTTTAAATACATCCTCAAAGTCTTGGTATTGAGTTAGAACACTTGATAAAATATTGTTATTATTGCATACCGGAGTTGCATAGAGCATATAAGGGTTACCGTTTTTTGCAGTTTTGATAAAGGCTCTAGCTCCAACAAGTACGGGTTTTGTACTTGAAGGCTTTGAAAGAGATTCCATTGTCGAGGTGTGTGAAGAAAACAATAACTTTGGCGATTTCCAATTTATAACTAGATTGTATTTTTTAAGCCAAGAAAGTCCTAAAATTATGGGATTGAACGGGATTTTGATAATATTGAATATAATTGTACTCTTATGCCTCTCAAATGAAACCTCTAATAGTCTAGTTTCATAAGTGACATCCCTCGAAGATAGGGCCCAACCATCTATAACCTCTACATGTACAGGTTTTGGTTTCAAAACTAGAGGAATCTTATGAAATTTGGTAAATTCTCCATTTAAAAAATAAGCTGAAGCTCCAGAATCTAATAAGGTATGAATTCGGAGTTTCTTCTTAGGACCCAAGCGTAGAGGTATAGTAAAGCAATGAGAAGATTGAGAAGAAAGATGAAGATCTGGATTTGTTTGTAAAAAAGAAGGCTCCAGCCGTAGAGTCCCTACTGTAGTTGAGCATCCTCATTTTTTGATACATGTACAATTCTTGATTTGAAAATATGTTGTTTGTACTTCTTGTAGTCGTTGGATGCCTTATGACCAGGTTCTACACAATATAAACACAAGTCTTCATCGAAATATCTTTTCTTTTCTTGAGCGATAAGTGGCCTAAATCATACTGCAACAATTTGCATATCTTCATGGCCTTTACAATATGCACTTGTTATACGTGCTGCTTTGACGGTAGGCGAGAAATTTGTTGGTGCCTTTGAAACAATTCCTGATCGTCGATCTTGATGCTTTTGAAAGAATCAATTGTCGCATTTCACAACTTAATTTATCGCTTTGTTTAGTATTTGAGGATCAAAAAATGATAGTAATAAATCCTTCACGTCGTCTCGTAAACTTTATTGAAATTGACTCATAAGTGTTTTTTCTCCGCAATTGATATCACAAATAAGTTGTCAGAATTTCGATGCATACACTGTAGCTGAGTGAGATCCTTGTTGTAAAAAACAGACTTTAGTTGTTGTTCAACGGATTTTGTCATGTTCTCCAAATGCTTTGAAAAATGCCTCCAAGAATGTCTCACAATTACTCAAAAGATCTTTTTTCAAATAGAGACGAAAATCAAAACAAAGTTTATCTGACTAGCAAACTTCCAACCAAGCCCACTTGTAACTCGTCTATTAGATATTGTTGAGGATGGAGAAAGATGATGAGTTGCACTTGATTCACAAACCCTCAAAATTTTGATCTAAAACCATCAAATTTTTTGGAAGATTAATCCGTGGCTCCTCTGTGGTTGAGATTTTTGAGTCAAAATTTTGAACAGACAAACCCATTCCAGAAGTTGATGCAAATGACATGGGTTGAGATGCTTCAACCACTCTTAAACTCGTATTTGCAACAAAGTCTTCAAAAGCATTTATCCTCATAGACAAGGAATCGATGGCCTTCAAAATGAGGTCTAGTTGAGTTGCTATCAAACTGACGTCTTCGCTTCTTGGCATCTTAGTTAACTTGATAAAATTCACAAAAAAAATTGATCTACTGAACAAGAACTAATTTAGAGATGGGTAATCCATAATCTCTAAAGAATAAAGTTGTTCTCAAGAAAGACAGTAATCCACTCGCAATCAAAAAAAATTATTGAAAAAAAACAATATTAGTTTAGAGGAGGGTAATCCGCAACCTCTAAGTACTTCAGTATTTTCAAAAAGAGGAGTAATCCACATTCAACCAAGAAAAATCAAGTTCTAATATTAGTTTTATCTTTGGATTTGTCAATGACTAGCACGACAAACTTTGTATCCAATTAATACTTTGTCCGTTTGCTAAGGAGTACGTAACCAAATTTTGCAAAGCAAAATTTGAAAGATTAAATTCGACAAACTATAACGGATATGCAAGATGCAAGGCAAGACAAGACAAGTTCTGAAAATCAAGACTTGATATTGAAAGATTAAGAAGTACAAGGCAAGAACTGGAGTCAAGAACTAAGATCAAGATAGATGTTATCAAGACTAAAAACTACCTCAGTCTTGACTTGCTTATATGCTACTCACTAGGTTGTTCTTCCAGAAGCTTCTTTCAATATAAGGATGCTTCCAGAAGCTTCCTCCAACTAGGAAGTGTTCCGAGAAACTTCCTTTAGCTAGGACGTGCTTCCAGAAGTTTCCTCTAATTAAGACGTGCTTCTAGAAGCTTCCTCCAATTAGGAAGTGCTCCAAAAAGCTTTCTCAAGTTAGGACATGCTTCTAGAAGGTTTTAAAACCTTCTTTTATCAACAAGTCTATTGATGAAGGTTTTGAACTATGTCCGTGATACATATGGCCGAATTATCAATAAAATTCAGAATATTAAGATTTAGTTTTTATTCAAAGTTAGTACAATCAGATGTTAGATCTTGCTTAGAGACTTCCAAGAACATCTCACACTTAGAAATCCCACTTAAAATATGAAAGATAAAAGTGGATGAAGTTCAGAGTCAAAATCGGATGAAAGTTAGATAAAACCAAAAACTTTGGAACAAGTGGAGCAAGTAAAAGGAAGGTTATTATTTAGCACTCAAAACCAAAAGAAAAACTTAATTTCAAGCTGTAGATTTCAGATTGTAAATTAGGAGATATTAATGGATGAATTTGAAGAACCGATTAGCGGTCAAACTTCATCCACCAATAATTTATAGTAGAAGAATCCAATTAGCAAGTTTGAACCCAATCTAGCATCCTAGAATTAGGAACTATAAGAGAAAAATGAAAACTTTTCAAAAACAGTAAACTGACAGAAGTTAGACTGAGGCCAAAAGAACAAGGAATGCTAATTTAGAACTTAAAAATTAGATTAGAATGATAACTTAGAACCGCAAGATCGTAGAAGAGGAGGATTAGAACCCATAAGAACTTCAAATTCAAGTAAAGACTAAAAAACCAACAAGATATTAAAAGATGAAGTTCTAGGCTAGGATTGGATGAAACTTCATTAGAATTGTCAACTTAAAACCAAACTTCAAAGTTAGACAAAAAAAAAATTTAAGTATATCTTCAAAATCTCAAGGTCTTTTGAATTAGTGAACTATTACAAACCATGGATGAAGTTTTGATGAATTGTTTAGCTATCAAACTTTCTCTGTTCATATTTTTTCCTGGGAGTGTCCGATTAGGGTGAATTTTATAGTTTTGATAAGGAAAATTAATCATCTACAAGATGACATATTTAGTTTGTGTCTGAACCACCTTTTGCAAAACAACCATAACAGCTCATTAGAATTTTCAATCACTTGACAAACAACAGTTTAAGTCTTGTTTTGATTGGATTTTTGTATACTTGAAGTCCACTTATGATTTAGAAAGATCCATTGCTTGAAAGGCACGATGGACCAAGTCTAGGCACCCGATTAGATTTAAAAAAAATCAGAATTCATTAAAAATCTGGTTGTGTACGGTTATTTACCACGGGTAGATAAATAAACGCTGACAGTTTGTCCAAAGTGTATTTGCTCTAAGAATTGGTTCGCTCAAAAAAATGAAAATCCTACTATAAATTCATTAAGTACTTATTCAAAATTTCCTTTGATCGCCAGTCTAAAACTTCTCAAGACCAGACAAAGTCGCTAGTTGAACTTCGACGAAGTATTCTACATCCCATTTTCATCCATTTCTAGACTATTAAAAAAACACCTGTGAACGTGACCTGCAAGTGGCCAAGTACAGCCCTGTCTTCATCAAGAAGTCTAGATCAACGTACTGGCATGGACGATCGCATTGCCAGTCAAGCACTTAAATTGTACATAACGCATTGAAAGCATCATACATTGACCGTTCAATCCGCATTGGTGGCAGCATTGCACTGAAACGTCTTTTCTCTCCAAAACTCGTCTGCACGAAAGGTGTGCAACAGACCGGCCGGTTAGACCCTTCACATAATTATATTTTTGCAGATGTTAACGCCAAATTGGGCGCATGTGAGAATAGTGCACGTCTTGGGATGCGGACCTGCCAAAACCCGCCATGGAGTCTCTTTGTATTGAAGACGTTCTCGTGGAGCACAAGCGGACGAAGGCAAAAGACAAGCATGTTCTGCGGTTGGTGGAAGAAAATGAAACGCAGTAAGTGCTTGACCCATGCCACGGTCAACCCCTTCAGAACGCTTTCGTGGTCGATGTTGAAAGAAATGGCTCGTGAAGTAAGCAAGGTGGAGTTCTTTTCTCCGGTAATTGTGATTGCACTTGTTCTCTAGTTTGCTAAAACCCCGAGTTTAAATATGGCATCCCCCATTGCTCTACGAGTGCAATCACAGTCCATATTTGTGAAAATCATGTTGGAAATTAGGAAAGCCGCCTCTAGGGATAGCAACCCGATTGGCTTGTGTCGGAAACAAAGGTTGAGCCGGCTCAGCAAGTCAATTGTTCTTAGCACCCCAGACCTCAAGCTACTAGGAGAAGTTCGAAAGGTTTGCAAAAGATTTGGCCGTATTCATTGAATGCTTAGCCATAAGCAACCGTCCTTAAGAATGTTTAGATTTCATCACTTTTTTGGCAGCTTATCATATTTGTCAGATTGATACATAGTGATTCTTTGAGTTTATTATCATAGCCATATAAGTAACAAAGTTTACCGCTAAGAAGGTGGTCATAATAGTGAGTTCACCACATAAGAAGTGATAATGGATGTGCATTTATTATGTGGTAAACTTAAAGAAATTCCTTGTATAAGATCTACCCTTTTCGTTGAAAGCATCGGAACTCTAGTTCTTAAGATTCTTTTTGTAATTCAAACTGCACTCCTTCGGTCCAGGGTTCCAGCCTTCTAGGTTTGTGATTCCCTAGTACACAGATTGGAGACTGGATAGTTGACTGGAGGAAGCCTGGAGGTCAGCAACGAGGCCACGGGACTTTCAAGGTACGAAATTTTAGATACGGAACAGCGGTCCAGTGGATGAAAACAAGATCCTATCAATGGAGCTCCGAATGAAAACTGAGACATGCAAGGCGGTTCAAACGCGACCGACAACGGACGTCTTCCTTTCGCGTCCACAAGTTTGAGGACACTCCCGCGTTTGTAAACGGGGCGGTCCCAGAGGCCATAGTACTAACTTGCGTTTGCATGCATCGTTGTCTCATTTTGAACAAGTGAGCGACAAGTAGGCAGGTGCAACATTCTCTGTTGTCTGGGGCTTGCCTTTTGTGCCAAGGCAATCCTGCGAATTCCACGATATAGTGAAATTCCTTCAATCCTACTTATTAGATATCAAAATTTCTATTACAACCTGTTTTCAAAAAAAAAATTTTACTTTTTTCTTAAAAGTGCATGTGGTGGTTACGGATAAATTTTTTTGTCTTTTGATTTATATATGTCATATTATCTAATTTTTTTTAAATTATATTATTTTTTATATATTCTAATTTGTTTATATATATTACTACCATCTTAATATGAATTAATTTGATATCTTTGCAGATTGAAGAAGCTGCTCAGGAATACTTTAAGAACGTGGTAAGGAAAAACAGCCCAAAATTTCAAAGAATTGTTGAAAAAAAAGGGAGAAAAATCAAGGAGAAGTAGTTGCATAGATTTCAAATTTGTACTGTCAAAGATTTTACAATTTACTTCCGAACTTTTCTTCAAACCTCAAAACAAAATGTGAAGGATTATGTATCAGATCTCGGTCAAATAGAATTTTTCGATCTTCATCAAATGGAAAGTACTTTTGTGAGCAATTTAACATTTACAAGTGAAGATTTTTTAATTCATTTCATAGAGATTGTGATTATAACAATTATTGTTATGGAATTTTAAATTCCAACAGTACTAAAGATGGAATGATTGACAATTCAAAAAAATGGTTTTAAATATATTGAAGATCAATTTGTTGTACTAACATATAAAATCAACGTTGATTTCAATGACCACAACAAAACTGTTGAAATGATGTAGAGAGGAAAAAAAAATTTCATACAACTCTTTAGTCCAAAACTACTTTAGAATTCACGAGATTGGGTAGTTTAATTCAAATAAGCAATAATTTAGTTATGAGGATCATGAATGCATTATGGTGGTTCATTTGTAGAGCGTTAAAATGAAGTGTTTCATTTCTGAACTATACAAAATGTATTTGTTTAGATTAAAGAGTGATTAAAATGCAACCGCGTGCACTTGATTTTGGGCGTTTATTTTTCAGACATGGTATAATTTTGTGATTTCTTCTTATTTTAAATTGCATTATAAAGCGTGTATTGTTATTATTTAATTTTAATGTATTTTTTGATTGAATGTTTGCAAACAATGAAATTGAAGATCACCCTCTTGGTGAAAAAAATCAACAATGGATGAAAATCAGAATTTGCTTTCAATCTCATAGAGTCTATAAAGAAGACAAAGATAGACTTTTGACGTGACCTATTGATAAACTATATCACATAATATACAATATTAATGAATGAGTAAATACCTAAATATTAAGGCATAGGCCTTACAAGAAAGACGCAAGACTTTTTAAGTCATCAATAAAGGATTAATCATTGAAAAAGATATTGATTATGATTGCACAGCAACTACTAATAAGTTTTGACTTAAATGATTTTGTATTAAAATAATAATTCATATATTAATCATTCAGTTAATCAACTGAATGTAGTTTATAATAGGTGTATCGATTACGGTATGTCATAGTTAGGATATTGTATATAGAATTATATTTTTTAACAAATTTCATTCATTTCATTGCCTTTTATCTTACTCTCATTTTTATTTTCATCCAAAAGATTTATACGAATTAAATTATATTCATCCAAAATTTATTCATATTTAGCATATGAGACTTGGTGATCTAAAGTTATTAGTCCTCAAATTAATTTATTTGATGATGACGGTTTGAACTCAAGGTTGGCGCTGGGCGTTATTTCAACAAAAGTAAGAAAATCATTAACAATTGCGTTTGAAGACACTTTTTTAAGTTAGCTCTTAAATATTGAGATTTTAGATCTAATTTTTTGTTATATTATTATATTATATTATTTCATCATTTTTGTAACTATTAATACAATTTTATTCCGTTGTGAGAGAAAAAATGAGTTTCAAATTTATTTTATACAGATTCAAATCAACTTCGATTAATATCAATGGGTAATCAAAAAAAAATTTAAATCTAGAATAATTTGAAAATAAACAAAGGAGTCTTACTAATCTAATGTCAAATCAAGATTTCATCTTATTTACATCAATATCTATCTCAATTATAAATGTCGATCATAATCATATTTTTTATTATCACATAAAGTGACATTAATATTATTTTACATCGAAGTATAGTGTTGAATGAACTCTCAAAAGAATTAATTTTTGTTTTGAATGAATTTCATTCAAATTTTAGAATTCATTCACATTAAGGTTGGAGTATTTAATAGAGAAAACTATTTGGTTTGACATTATTGTTAAGTCAAATTTTGTGAGGGTTTTTAAAGAAAATTACATATATTATTTTGCTTAAAGATGATGGTTTATCATTTAATAAAGTCTTTATTTCTTGTATCACACTTGCACTTTTGAGTTTTCTTTCTATAGAATGAGAATATTTGCCTTTGTGTATATAAATTGCTAAGATTCTCACTTGATTAAAATGTTTTTTTCCCTTTATAGTAGCAGTTTTGAAAGAAATGACAAAGTTTCAAATTCTAGTTTGTTACTTATACTTGTAGTGGTAGTAGAGGAGTTACATACAAATTCTTTCAAAAACGAATCTTTACAAACTTGAATGAATTACTTGGGATTCTTTTATAAACTATACTATTTCAATAATTTCTTTTCATTGCTACACTATCATAATTTATTCAACAATTCTTTTGCATTTTCTATTATAATCATATAATAGCAACTATTTTAATCTATGAGATTGAATCTTATGACATTACAATTATAAATCTTGTGTGCAAAACTATATGAAATATGACTTATTATAATATAATTAAGATTATTAATAGACAATGTTTATCGTGATATTTTTAATATATTATCATTATGATTTTAATATTTATATTATTGATATATTCAAACTTAAATTTCAACAGATATCAATCAAAATTCTAGTCCTCCTAGAATCTCTAAAGTAGATCAATTTAAGAATTTTTTTAATTAAACTAAATGGTAGAAAATCTAATGCCCTTTCTAAAAATTAACTTATGTTTAAAGTGAATACTCATACAAGAAGCTCTCAATGAATGAAGTTTTTACTTAAAATTTTATTAATAGTATTTCATCAATTAATTCCTCTTAAACTATCTGTTCAAATCAATTTTGAATTTCAAGATTGGATTTAATACTAATTTTTGGTTATGAATCTAAAATTTCACTTAATTTGATGAAATAATTAAAACTTTCATCTAAATTTAAATTAAACTAAGATTAAACTTTATCCTACAATATCTTCCTTGTTATCAATTTATTTTCAAAATGTAAATTACTTATAAAACCCTTTGGAGATATCTTAAATAATTTCATCATTGAAATATTTCTCAATTGTCTTTAAGTAATTCCAATTAATAACTTACTTATTTTTTGTAAAAGTATTGTTCACTTCCAGTTTACACTGAATTATCCCCATCATTTTTTGACATCATGGTGCACCTTACCCTTTATTTAGTGGAAGAGCTATTTATTTGTAGCCCGGTGCATATAAAATGGATGTACCCTTACGAGAGATACTTTAAAGGCTTATAGGTTTTTGTAAAGAGCTTGGCAAAATCAGAAGGAAGTATAGCACAAGGAAACCTAGTGGAAGAAGCTTTGGGCCTTGTTATTGAATACATGTCAAAATACAAACCAACTTTGCGGAGGATGTGGGATAGCAAAGAAGATCTTACCATGACGGACGAGATAGTTGAAGGCAAAGGTAAGTCTTGAATTCTGTTAGATCAGCTTTGAAATTGGATCTATAACTTTGTCTTAGACAATGCTATCCAGCTGGAACCATATTGTCAGTAAGTTACTATACATTGTTGTATGTTGTTAATGTAAATCATGATAAGGGTAGCTTCTTTATAATTGAACATGTACTCATTCTGTATGACATATGTTAGGTCATCAGTTTCAGTGATTTGACAAGCTCAATTTGTGCATGTGAAATGAGTTGGGATTCGAAGGCGGAAAATGAAACGAACGATAAGTTCAGTAAAATTGGAAGATAATACATAAAGCGTGAATGAACAGAATATCGTTGATGCTGATCTGTGAATGGACCTGGTCAATGAAGTTGCAGATAAATTATCATAGTTGTGCAATTTCTTGTAGGACTTGTTATTTCATAATGGCGGGAAGTTTGGACTGAGATTTGTCGGTAGAAAATTTAGTTTCATTATAGTAATGTATCAGAGCACTCAATTACGCTATGTTATTATGAATTAGAAGAATGAATATGAAATCACTGATTCTTTAGGAGGACAGAGTAAGCGGACATGCCATTACCCACAAGATGAAAAGAAGGAATGAAAATGGTCTAGGCTTTCCGACTTCCAATGAAAGATCAGAAATGCAATTGGTTGATTATTGTGTGGCCGCATTGTATTCATAAATATGTCGTGCACATAGATAAAGTGAGGATACGTAAACATGTGGGTTTGAATGAAATACGATGAGACAGCATGTTAGATTTGTAGAGTCAGTGGATGAGGTTTCATGTAATGACAAGTAATGGCTTAAAGATGAAAGGGGTGCACGAAATTTTACTAATGCTATGGACGTTATATTTATGCGTGTCCTCTTGATGGAGGTGTCCAATTGAAATTTGTTTTGCCTATAACGTCTCGTGAAACAATGGGGATGCCTTTTGGTATACCGATTTATTTATAGCGTTGTTCCCTTCCGAATGCATGTACTATCCTTGAATCTGATAGTGAAAAAATGTTCTGACTATTGCAAGCGATACCAAGACTATCATGAGCTTGTCAAAACAAAACGATCAGAATTCTAGAGAAAGAATCCTTGTCAAAGGGAGCATAGAGCTCTTCCCTTTCCTCAAAATTTGCAGGAACCTATGAAGTTTGAAGAGTAGCTGGAGAAGGATGTGTCTGAGAAGATAAAATTCAATGTAGAAGAAGTAGAGGCCGATGTTTGATGTCTATATAGACCTCCAAAGCAGGTGGCTACAAAGTATCGATCAATGTAGGCCTTTGACAACCATCTTTGTGTTGCTATTGTTGAGCAACACTTTAAATTGTACGATTCGGATGTGGCAGCAACTTTTATTCAACCATGTAGGTCTGGTTTGCAAGACAGGAATGTGGTGGTACCAATCTGGAATATGTGGGAGAATTACATGAGATTGTTGAGGTTTATGCGTAATTGTTCTTCTGTGCAATTGGGTGAAGACAACAATGTCATAATGAGGAAGGATAAATGGAGACTTTACATTGGCCAACTTAAACTCCGTTTTGCCATTTGGTCCTGAATCTTTTGCATTTCCAATACACATTGAGTAGATTTATTTTGCAGATGCCCAAGATAAATTAGGTTGGAAAGTTATTTTGCGTAAGGAGGTAAAAGGGCACAGAGTGTATGGAAACGAAGGTGCTTCAGAAAGTGGTCCACTTTTTTACATTGGAGATGATGATGAGCATAAGGGCTTTTGTGCACCAGAGCGTGAGGGAGAAGAGAATTATGAAAAAGCTGCGACAAGTAGAATTTTACGTGAAGAAGAGTCTCTTTTGTTGCCAAAGAATTGGAATTTGGGAGACCGAGATTTGAGGAAGTTAAGTTTGTCTTTGAACAAAGAACAGTGATGATAATGCTAATCCGACAGGACTTCTCTGAAACGGAAGCAACAAGGGTCATGGTGACAAAATTAATGTATGGCTGATTTCAGTTATCCACGTCGTGTGTATCTATAAAGAATAGGTAGGTAGAGGCTATTAAGCCGTATACTTTCAATAATAAAATGGTGAGATATTAGAATCACATCGTGTAGGACTTTGGATTGTGAGTATGGAACGACTGAAATATTTTATGTGTCCCGATTTTTAAACTGAATAATGATTGATTAAGTTGAATGTTAGGTCCTTATACGGAAGAATTGTGTGGGAGCAGGTTGTTTGTTTGAGGCAACTTCGACTAGTGAGAATTAAGTAGAAAAATTGTAGTGTGTAAAAGTACTTAATACATTTTTATAATGACTTGATGTATATAAATTTTATTGTAACACCAGGGGAGGGGTAGGGTATAAGCATAGTAGAGAAAAATTGTAATTAATTACCAATAAAACGGTGGGACAACAGTAAAGTAATGAAGTCTGGGAATGCCGCTTAATTTGGTGAAAATTTGTAACGGACATAGGAAGAGCCTATACTTTTGTCCATGAAATCCGGAGGAATGCTGGTCAACAATTTTAATCAATTAAATATTTCATAAAAATGTTGGAATGCCCTAACTGGAGACACCAGAAATGCAAGTACTATATTTACTTCGGTGAAATTAATATAAGAATCTGCCATACAGAGGGTCTGCCATGCTCTCACCTCCTTCCTTATTTATTTTGTAGTCTTATGATTTGAATTTTTACATCTCCTAGTTGTGAGAAAATCTAAATTTTTTCTCTTTTTTGTCTATATTTCCTTCCCTATATTTGGTTTATAGAATTGGAGATTTTTTACTATGTTTAATTATGCTCTAACTTTCTTGCCTTTCTCTCTTCTATATTAATCTTACTTTCTTTGCTAGTTGTGAGCTCCCAATTCATCACTTAGGACTCATAGTTTTCTTGTTTTCAAAACTTTGTAGTTTAAGTTATAAAAAGATGCAAAAGCTTAACAAAGAGTGTAAGACTAAATTAGAATTGTTACATACCAATGTAGCATTTGGTCAATAATAAGATTTTATCTTTAGAATATCCCTAAATTCCACTTATAAATAGGTTAGATCCCCGAAAATAGTAGATGTTCAAAGGTTTGAGGATTTTTATCCAAAATAGCCTAAATTACCGTGTATGTAGCTCTGCCTGGTTAAATTGGTCCGAAACAAGTTTATATAGGTCCTTGAAAAGATTCCTTCAGAGAGATTTCAATTTTCCCATTCCATTGACAAAATAGGAGAAACTCCAAATGTTAGCCTATAGGAGTTACTTTCTCAAGATGGGCCAATAGAAGGATCTGCGGCTGCAAGATTGTGCTCTTGTTTCGAAAACATGTCAGGAAGTCAAAAGTGAAATCTATTTGCCAAGATTTCCTAAAATGTGAAAGATTCTTTGACTACCGGTTACTTCAAGAAAAGGAATTTTGCCCTTTTTATCAGAATGTACAAAGTCAAAAACACAAGCTTGCACATTCGAGAAAATCCATGAAAGAATCAGAGAAGTTTTAAAAATTTTTAACTTAAAGAAATACTCTTTCCGGACGGTCAAAATCGCCTACACCAACATCGGAATGTTTATGGAAATTCCCCGAGTTGCGGTAAATCTCACTAAAAATTAGGTTAGTTTCTTTTATGTTAATAATACGCTCAGACAAGTTTCATAACATTCCAATAGCGAGAAGTGGCTCTATCAGCAACATCCGAATTAACAATGTGGCGGAATTTACGTGGAGTTGATCGGCGTCCCGAGAGAGCACGAAGTCGGAATCAAGTTCACAAAGAGTCTTTTTTTATTTCCTAGAGCATTTTAGACAACCCTAACTAGTCACTTTAGTCAGAAAAAATAACCTTCAAAAAATAGATTTTTATCTTTTCATTGGTCTTTGTTGGTGCTAAAGTAAGATGGATTTTTGATGATAGAATAGGGGGTAGGAAGAGAATTAGACTATAAATGGCCTTCTAAAAACAATGGCACAATCCGTTTGAAGTTGTGAGGCAAACTCCAAAAGTTACAACTTTGAATCAACGTAAAGCCCTCGATAAAATCCAAATGCCGTAAAAATTTTAGAAGATAAGGATGAAAATTTGAGTTGATAAGATTATGAAGGTTAATTGAGGGAGGTGGGTGCCTTGGAAAAAATATAAAAGGACACCCATTTCCCTCTCACACCACCCCTATTCTTGTTTTGAGTCTGTGGGTCCAACTTATATTGGATTTTTTGACGTTTTTGCCAAAGAACTTCTACAGTGTTTTTGGAGCACTTTTAGCTCCATTGCTGTTCAATCTCAAGCTTTTGAAGGTCCTTGGGGGTCCTTCTATTTTGTTTATGAGTGTTTGTATATATCATTTGTCTATTTTTTAAGTATTTTGAGTCATTAACTTGTGAATTAGGGGTCTTTGTGTCTTTGAGTACTAACTTGTATTTTAGAAGTCTATTTGGTATTTTGTATTAATCCTAAAGTCACCCCCTACCATACCTTGGCGATTCCACTTTGGGGTGCTTTTAGCGTCTAAGTTGTCTTATACTAACATTTGTTTGTACTAACTTTCGTATGTTCAAAGTATACTAATCCCGAATAACCTTCTCGTGTCTTGGATACCTCTTAGTTAGAACTAACCTTTGCCTAAAGTTTTCCTTGTTGTATTGACTCCCTTCGACGACAGCAAAGGTTTGATTCTAGAGGCCTTGAAGTAGCTAGAGTTTTCTAAGTAGACAAAATGGCAGCAAAGTTTTGAATTCCCTTGGGTACCTAGCCTTAAAGTATGTGTTAAAATCTAGGAGAGGGCAAAGCTTTGACCACCCAAGGAATTTGGTTCTAAAGTTTAGTTCCCAAAAGATTGTGGGAAATTTTCAAAGGTTGGTACCAAAAAGAATTAGAACCATGACTGGGTAGTGTAGCTCCAATAAGTTGTGTTTTTTTGTAGTTGAAACTTGACCTACCATCCAAAGTTTTTTTAATTTAAAAGTCAACAAAATACCAAAGAATCCCGAGTAGGGCCGACCTAGCAACAAGGCCAGACCTCGCAAGCAAGCTGAGACCCGCAAATCTCCTATAGTTAGCTGACCTCGCAGCGGGCCATAGCGCCTCTCTCCTCGATCCTTTTTAATTTAATTTAATTTTTAATTTTAATTATTAGACTAATTAGAGGTGGGGGTTTAATTATTAAACAATGAAAAAAAAGTTCATTAGAAGAGGGATTAGTTAGTTATAGACAAAAAGAAGGAGTAGAGTTATAGACTAAAAAAAGGGTGAAGATTAGTAGAATAAAAAGAGAAAGAAAGAAGGGGAGGAGAATTAACAATCCTAAAGAAAAGGGAGATTAGGAAGGGAGAGGTGTGCTACTTAGAAAGTAAAAATGCCATGCATACTCACACAAGCGCTCCATTCATCACACGCCACACTCCCCACACATCACACGCCACGGTCTTCCACAACAAAGCAAGAACTTGAAGAGGCTTGGCATTGGAAGAGAATAAATAGGAAGACAATTAATAGTATGCTAGCTTAGAAATAAATAGACTAGGAGAAATTTAAAAGGAGCCATTGTGACCGTTAGGAGGAAAATTAGGTAATGATCTTTGTAAGAGAAAGGTGCACCATTAAAGACTTTGAAATTTAAAATTTGAAATCCAAATCGTAAGAAGCATTAAATGCTTTGGGTGAAATAGTTTTAATGTAAAAGAGAAGAGAAGAAGAGACTAAGAGACTAACACTAAACATCCCTGTTCAAAACAAGACCTCAACTTTACAAAACCTAATATTGTGGCCAAACATGAATCAAGATATCATATTGTAAAATTTTCCAATAGTGCATAATAATCACAGGCTATCCAAAAAAGTCTCAAGATAGGATGTTTGTAAAGTAAGTACAAAACTTTCTATAAAACCAAGTGTCTAATTCAGAAAATATCCATGTAAAAAAGCACAATCAAATGACAGGGTGTCTGAGCGCTAAAATAAACTTGCTTCAAGTACTCCAAAAACTGAGAGTTCTTGACCTGAAGGCTCAGCCTCACCTATGCCCATCCCAAAGTACAAAACAAACCAATGTTAAGTCAGTGAAGATGCACAAGATGTCTTCAGCTAAAGCCAATTGTTATCTGTGTCATAAGTCAACGAAAATCACAAAGAACACAAGAATTCACAAGTTTAAACAAAAGTAGAGCCTGATCCTAAGCATGGTACACAAGCCCAAAGACCTTTGCCATTCTTATGAGTTGTAATTTGCAAGTTGTGGAAGCTCAAAAAATTGCACTCAAATGAAAAAACGCCACATCAAAAATCAACTGTCACATAGAAAGAGAAAGAGTGAGAGAGAGAAACTTAGAGGCATGGAAGCCACTATATGCTCACTAATTTGAAATTTGGGAAGGAATGAGTCACAAATATGGTCATAATGGAGAATTAAATCTACCCATCTGCCACAAATAGTGGGAAGAAGCCAAATAAAAATTCACCCTTAGTGGGTGGGTGGGATTTCTCATTAGGCAGGCTATAATAATAAAGTACAATTAGAAAACCATAGCTTGTGGGGTGTATTAAAATATTAAGACTTGTAATTTTATTTTTTAAGCTACATAGATAAATAAAATCCTTATGGATATGAAACTAAACCAAAGAAAAAGTTAACTAAGTTTGATTTATTATCTAAAGGTATGAGCTTGATAACTAGATGAGAAATAAATTAAACCAAATCACATCAAATCACTTTTGGCAAGGAAATTATTTATAGCTTATAGAGAAAAGTTTGTGTGGTTTTGCCACAACAAAAGCTATAGAAATAAATTAGTAAAAGGACTAACTTTACAATGTTTTTGTATTTAGATCAAACATAGATTAATCATACAAATGATCAAATCTATGACTAAAGAAGGAACTAAGACTGAAACACCCCTGTAACAGGGCTTCACTTTAGTCATACTCAACTTTTAGCTAACTGGTACTCACAGTACTTGCACCATAAAAGTGTAATATCTTATCACCAAATTGTGTATAGGTAATGTCACATCAGGAAACTAAAACTTTACATTGCCAAAATAGTAAAACTTGAGATTAGACCCAAGAGATCCAAGTACATCTACCCATCTATAATACTAAGCATATAAAAATGAGGAGTCCAAAATAGGAGTCCATGTGCTTGAAAATAATTTGTTCCATGAATTCCAAATTGGAAAAGTTGGATTTGAAGGCTCAGCCTCACCTGTATCCGTCCCAAACACAAAAACAAGCCAATGTAGTGTGAGTGAAGATGCAACAAGTGTCTAAAGCTGAAGCCAATTGCTATCTATGTCACTAATCCAGCAAGTCAATAAAACAGATAGAACTAAATCACATGGCAACAAAACTAAGCAATTTGCAACAAAATCCCAAACAATCCAACCAGCCAGTGACTTTTGCCATTTCCACTCCAAATTGGAAGTCCAAGAGTTGCAGACAAATATCCTCAAAACTTCTTCAAACACCAAATCACAGTGAACCGCCGCCACAACCACAACCAAGAAAGATGTGAAGCAAAGAAAGTGGAAGGTCCATATAAGCTCAAACTATAGGAGGGAAAACCCTAAATGGGTAATAAATGAGGTCTGTGGTGACTCACTATCCACTACATGATTTTGAATGAGTTATTCTAAGGCGCCACCCATAGTGGGTGGGTGGATGGGCTCTGGTACCATTCACGCCTAATTCAAATCAATCTAAATTCTTATGAGTAAATATCCAATAAATAAAAGAATTGGGTCTTAAAAGTACTACAAGTCCAAACTAAATTGGAGAGAATTTTGAAACATGGATTAGAACTTAGTAAGTAGAAATGTAACTTCCAGAGAAACATAACGTCCATGATGGAAGCAAAATTTTCTACACAATGAGAATAAAGAGGTGTATGTGCTTATAAACAACAAATGGGATTTTACTAAATTGGAATTTTATATGAAATTTTGTTCTATAAAATTATAAAATTATAAAACTTTATAAAATTATAAGATTATAAATTTTTTAAAGGTATAACCATACCACCAAATAAAAGCAAAAGAGCTTAAGAAGCTTTTCTAGAAGAAGAGACAAAGACTGAAACACCCCTAATCAAGGCTTCACTTTTGTCAAAACCTAACTTTATGCCTCATAGTGATTTCACATCACATTACATCACATATAAAGTTTAGATTTGAGTCACCCAATAGTATCAAACTAGATACTACCAGACAATGTATTGGGTAGTTATAAGCCCAAAAATTATCACAAGTGCCATGGCCCAACCATGTCTATTCACAAGTTCTAAATATAACACACAGAAAGCAAGCAGGATAAATCCATGCGCTTGACAGTACAATCTTGCACCAATTCCATGTCGGAGAAATTGGATTTGAAGGCTTAGCCTCATTTGTGCCTATCCCAAAGTACAAAACAAACCAATGTTAAGTCAGTGAGGATGCACATGGTGTCTTTAGCTAAAGCCAATTGTTATCTATGTCACAAATCCATTACACCAAAAAGCAAGAACTAGTAAAGCAGGTCATGAGATAGAAAACATCAAAGTCACAGCAAATAACTAACTCAAATCACAACAGACATGCAAAAAGGACCTTTGTCATTCTCAAGAAGCTCAAGAGTCGTCACACAAATGCTCCACACCAAAGCTATTCGCAACAGCCAATGCTCAAAAGATGTGAGACAATGTGAGCAGACGCCTATTTCATGCTCACGAACTTGGAGGGAAAGTTTTCAAAAAAATCATAAATAGGTAGTTGGTTTATTTACCTGCCATAGTAGTGGCATGATTTTCATTTAAAGCCATATCCATAGTGGGTGGTGTGGGTGGTATCCATACTATAAGGCCTGATTACACCTATTTGGCCAACCTATAATAGGTTTAGTGTTAAAACTGGGCTATAGCACAATCAAATTAATGCATAGGTTTAGAAATCTATGAAGTGAATTTTCATAAAAAGGTCCCCTACTCCAAATTAAATAAAGGTGGCATGTTTTAAATAATTGTGCTAGTCCATAAAATAATTAGAGAGCTATCAAAAATTTAAAATTTAATTTTTTTAACTTTCAAATAACATAAAATACAAAGTGGATCCATGTGTAAAGATAAGACAATTAGGGCTATGAAGAACTAGAAGGGATAATGAATTAAAAAATATTTTTAACCATTTCCCAAAGGCATAAGGATTTAGCTTCTTTTCACTTAGGCAATTTTTTATTGTTCACAATATGGGATAAAAAACATAATTAATTGCCGAAGAAGAAGAAGAACATCACTTTTCTAAAACATCCCCAAGTCAGGGCTCCATGCTCTAAGGCACCACTTAACAAATTCAGATTAGAACATGATGTATTTCCATGAAAAAACAGTCTAGAGCCTTAGTCAAATTTAACAAGGCAACCCAATATTGTATCCAAAAGTATATATGTTTAACCAATTCTATCAATCATTACAAATTCCAACAAGTGTCCAAACTAATTCCTCTTACAAACCACTACACATGCCTCCTATTTTATGCAAATATATGTAGAAGAGAGGCTTATCAAAGCATCACAAAGTTGAAGTAGATTCAATAAAACACTTTTCCAAAATCCAGCTTGATAAAAAAGACTTGAAGGTTTTAGCCTCACCTGTGCCCGTCCCAAAATACACAACAAGCCAATGTTGTGTTAGTGAGGATGCACAAGGTGTCTACAGCCAAAACCAATTGCTATCTATGTCACAAGTCTAGCATTACTTCAAAAAGGAAGAAAGAAAGTGTCAATTGCATACTCCAAACAAAACCATCAAAAAGGAGCCTCAACCCAAAACAACCTTAGACATGATTGGCAGCAAAATATTACAACAATCCAATAGGCTTCTGTATGTAGCGGCAGCTCAATGCACCACCGAAATCCCAAAAGTATGTTGCACAACTAAGTCACAGTATGTGGAGCTTAGAAAAAAAACAAAGCTCGCAAGTTTAGAGTAAAGACTTCCAACTGAGTTTGAACATTATACAACTTCCTAAAGCCGCCCTTTTAATTTCTACTTTTATCAAGGTAAATTAAAACCACCATTGGTAAGTGGGTGGATGGCGGTTTTGAAGCACATATGCTTAATTATGTGTCAGTAATACAGAGCTGGATTATTACCAGGCTAGTCATGATTAACAATGTGGCCCAGTACTTCAATACTTCAACTACTGCAGTGCTTTAGAAGCATCAAAGCAGCCATCTGGAAGCAAAACCACAATGAAATTAAAACATGTGATCAACCATGTGGTATAGATTAATCCAATTAGCTCTGGCAACTAAAATTAATAAAGAACTTGCAGGTTACAATTGAACTTGGAAACTTGTAGTATTTATGTGGCTAACCTTGGCCTGTCATGTGCAACAACTATATGTATGGTCATCTGATTGTGCAATTAGCTCATATGTGCATGGTCATTTGATTGTGCAACTAGCCCATATATGCATGGTCATTTGATTTTGCAATTAACCCATATATGCATGGTCATCTGATGTGTGACAAGCCCAAGCATTAGCCTCACTATGAACTGAGGTGACTCATTTAGTCAAAGAAAAGGGCCAAGGCAGGTTGTGCAAGCAATGCAGAGCTAATCAAACAGAAGTGAATTGTACTGAGAGAGTAAGCAGCTCAAGTACAATGGCTTGAGCATGTACCAGTCATCATCAAAATAATATTAATAATAATATTATTAATATACATAAAAATGCAAATATTAATATTAATATATATATTAATATACATATTAATATATATATTAATATACATATTAATATATATATTAATATACATATTAATATATATATTAATATACATATTAATATATATATTAATATACATATTAATATATATATTAATATACATACATAAATAATAATCAAAAAGTTATGTATTAAAAGTAGGTATGCATAATTGTAGTAA
The DNA here is from genome assembly GCA_963969595.1 of Neckera pumila. NCBI lineage: Eukaryota > Viridiplantae > Streptophyta > Bryopsida > Hypnales > Neckeraceae > Neckera > Neckera pumila. The sequence continues at coordinate 17,663,621 of OZ018414.1, forward strand.
GTTAGAATGAAATTGAAAATAATCTCATCAAACTTGTTGGCATTTATCAAAAATTAATTAGCAATACTCACTAAATTAGGTGAGAATCATGCAAATGCAAACATGAGCTTCCATTGCAAAATTATTTGCATGCCATATGTCCAAAGCATACCATGAGTATGCAAGCTCTATAGTTTTGACATTTATAGAGATATGCAATAAAAGAAACATTCATCCTTGAAATAAACCCATATCAACTTTATACAATAGGGATAAAAGACTTAAAGTCCATTGTATGTAAGAAGCCTATGAGAATATTTGTACTAATTAGGTCTAATAGACCCAACTAGACATATCAATTCTACATCCCCCATGTATTCTATGAAAAACTAAAAATAATTTATAGTCGAAGAAGAAGGAACAAGATTGAAACATCCCAAAACTGGGCCCCATCTTTTCACAACTTGTCTTAAGGCCAAATACATGCCATAGTTCCACAATAAACTATTTTTAAATCAAATCTCAACTTCAAATCAAACTATATAAGTAAAGTGACAATATATTTCCTGTAAGAGACAGGATTTCCAAGTTTGGAAAGAAGAGTCACACATCACACTAACCTAAATTCCTATTATTGGAAAGAGAAGTCACAAATCACAAATAAAATTATCTATAATAGTAAGCATAGTAAGGTAGGAAAGAAATGTCCATGTGCTTGACAAATTTGTCTCAAGAAGTCTACAAACTTGGGAAATCAGGATCCAAAGGCTCAGCCTCACCTGTACCCGTCCCAAACACAAAAATAAGCCAATGTAGTGTGAGTGAGGATGCAACAGGTGTTTACAGCTGAAAGCCAATTGCTATCTATGTCAAAGATCCTAAAATAACAAAGAATGGTGAGAAAACATAGGTCACCAGATCACATTAGTGAATGTAGCAAATGCAGTAAGTAGAAAACATCTCCAACACACTAAAAAACCACACGACCTTTGCCATGCTTGTAGACCAACAAATTGTTGGAAGCTCAAGTGTCACTCCCACATTTACAAAATCTCACAGAAGGTAAACCGTCACTCCACCAACTTTTCTCACCACAAGATGATGGTGTGTGGTGACTAGAAGCAAATAAGTAGTCACAGGCTTGGAGGGAAAGCCATAGAGATGCATGAACCAGGCAGACTTGAGAAATGAATACCCACTTTTGGTAGTGGAGTAGCCTAATAAAGTCCCACCCATAGTGGGTGGGTGGGTGGGACCCTTTTTCATTTATAAACTTAATAGACATAATTCAAATAGCTCCATGGTGGTCCATTGTCAATTACAAATGGCCAAAGAGATATAATATATGAGACTTGACCTACTTGTGTGCTCAAATTATTAAGGAGACTTGTAAGCACCTTAATTTTAATTTAGGCACATAGGTAAATTGTAACAAATACTTATTTGAATTCTAACAAATTTAAATTGTTAGAAGCCCTTAGTAAACTATATATATATTTTTTTTAAACTAGGGTAATTCAAGTCTAAAAGGAGTAAAAGAAATGAAAGAGCTTATAATTTGTGATTTGGAATGTTACCAAATATTTATAAATAGTCCAATGACCATTTTTTCACTAGCAAAACTTATAAGGTTTTTTTATATAAATAAACAAAAAACATTGATAAATGTAAATTGTTCTTAAGCCAAAAAAGAAGAAGAAGAAGACCCTCCACCACCCCTGGTGATGCTACCATTATAGGAGTTTGGCAGTGGTATGCCACACTCTTATAGAGGTGCATACCAGGCTCAAATTTCATGATAATTCTTACAGCTTCTATTAGTCATGGGAGAATAGACTTACAAGGAAGCCCGTGTGTGCTGGATGTTGACAAAGACCGCAGAGAAGGGTCCTTTATCAAGAAAATTGCATATGCTTATGAGCAAGCGTTCACGCTTGAACCCATTATTGACCATAGTCGAGATAATTTGTTGTATCTCATCCAAAGCTGCCACTTCAGTATTAGAAATGTACAGTATTGGAAGGACTTGTGAAATTGCAATGTTGTACGCCTGGTGGATGGGTCTGTTGGACCGAAATTTGATATATTGTGTGTATTTAAAGGGCAGGCTCCTTCTCTTGTCGTATTTGCAGAACAAGTACTGTAGAGGCTCAGTTTCGTGAATAAAAAACTCCACATTCATGAAGTGGGCACGGTACCTAAATAAAATAAAGTGGTACACATTGGGATGTGTTAGGATTACCAAGCTTTATAGAATAAAGGAATTAAGCAACTCAAAGGAATGAAAAGGTAAAGGTGCTATGAGCATGGATTATTACCATAAAAAATTCTTTTATGGTATAAAGTGAATGATGTCCTAAAAGAGACAAAATTAAAATATGTAATTTTATTAAATTACATTTACCTCCTAACAAGATACCACAATAAAGGGTATAAGGCACAAAGTCAAAAGAAACTGTTTTACAAAACTTAGCCCTAAGATATATGAATCTTAAATTGTTCAAAGGCTGAAGAAAAAGAAGAAGAAGAAACCAAGACTGAAACACCCTTGTAACAGGGCTTCACCTTTGTCAATACTAAACTCTTTGCCTTACTATGAATCACATCACAAATACATCATAAATTGAAATTTTGGATATTCATAGAGCAAAACTTAAAGATTTCCACACAAATTGTAGAGTAATCCTAAGTCCTGTTATATCCAAAAAGTGCTTGTAACCCATCAATGTCTAATCATAAGTATCAAACTTAGGATAAATATCCCATCAAGCTAAGTCCATGTGCTTGTTAACAAAAACTTGCACCAATTCCATGTTGTAAATACTGGATTTGAAGGTTGTGCTTCACCTGTGCCCGTCCCAAAAACCAAACAAACCAATGTCCAATCAATGAGGATGCACGAGGTGTCTTCAGCAACAACCAATTGCTATATATGTCGCAATTCCAACAAAAACAAAAACCAAGAACTAGTAAAATAGGTCACAAAGTAAAATGCATCAAAGTCACAACAAAATCCAAACACAATCTACAAAGATGCAAAACGCTAGGAGACCTTTGCCATTCTTCCCACAAAGTAGAAGCCCAAGAGACAAGCACAAAATGAGGTAAATCGCTCCAAGATAGAACCGCCACAGCCAAAGACACGAGAAGTGAGGCAAATGGAATGTGGACGGCCGTCTTATGCTTAACCTAATTGGAGGGAAAGAACTCCAAGTAATGATTTGGGTAGTTGGAAATAACTCCCAGCCAAGGTAGTGGCAAATATAGGTTATAAAGTTACCATCAAGGCCGCACCCATAGTGGGTGGGTGGGTGGTAAGTAGCCCATCACACTTGATTTTGCATAGATCTTCAAAGATAAAATAAAAATCCTACTTATTGAGGATTTTGAAATTCATATGCAAAGAAGGGATATCATAGGAAAAATTCTCAAATGAGATAGAGCTATGGAGACATCCCTTATTTCTAAAGTCAAATAAAAATTAATAAAAGCATGAAATAAAATAAGTGAAAATATGGGCACTTTTAGGAATTAAACTGTGAGTTTATAGTGTCCAAAATTTGTTTAAGAATAACTATACTAGGAAATGGATACATACATAAACCATTACCAAGTATATGTGCTTGAAAAATGGGGCATATTATTAGCAATGGAGAATAGGTAAATAAAGATCTAACATTGATGGTTAATGGACAAAACCATACGATGAAATGTTTGAAACATCTAGCAAAACTTCACATAGTAAATTGTTGTGTAATTTTAAGATCTAAAATCTAACAATTTGCTGAAGAAGAAGAAGAAGAAGAAGAAGAAGAAGAAGAAGAAGAAGGGACTGAGATTGGACATCCCTAAACAGGGCCAAATCTTGTCACCACCTAACTTGTAACCAAATTGGAATCAAGCAAATCTTTTCACAAGCTAAAATAAGATATGTGTTTGTCAAATCATAGATTGTACACAATCTTGGTATAAGAACTATCAATTTCATAATCTGTTCATAGAGAAAGTACCAAGGTAGAGTACTTATATTCTAAAAGTCTCCCAAGAAATAAATCTAAAAATTGCCAAATACAAGTATCCATAACCAAGCACATAAAAAATTGACTAAATGTCCAGTGCTTGAAAGTATCTTCTTTCTTGAAAACCAAAAATGGAAGTCCAAGATCTGAAGGCTCAGCCTCACCTGTACCCATCCCAATACACACCACAATCCAATGTAAGGTTAGTGAGGTTGTAACAGGTGTCTTAAGCTGTAGCCAATTGTTATCTATGTCACAGATCTATAAATCCAAAAAGGAGAACAAAAAATCACACAACAGCAAGCAAGCAAAACAAATCCTCAACATTGTCCAAGTAGCTCAAAGACCTTTGCCATTCCAATGAAGTACAAACGCTTGAAGCTCAAGAGTTGCTCCCAAGAAAACACCACAAGAATACTCCTCAACACCAAAAAACTCAATCGTCACAGTAAGCTGGAGGAACAATGGAGCAAAGAAGCCATTATAAACTTACTAATTTGAATTTGGGAGGGAACTCTCATAGTTATGGCCATAATGTGGTGGTTACACCATCTTGCCATAGTGGTAGTAATTAGCCACCTAAATTTTCACCTTTAGAGGGAAGGGTGGGTGGTACAGTTTACCAAGAAATCTATAGAGGATCCAAATACTTTATGATTTGAGCCACATCATACTGTGGTACAAGTATTGGACTTATAGCATTTTTTAGTAAAGGTAGTTTTATTTATAAAATCTCAATGCTTATTTGAAGTATGGAATTAGAGCCATATTATAGAAGCATTGTGTTAAAAATAAATCTACATACTATGAGTGTTTAAAAAACTTTTTTGTAAGTGTATAATTTTTGGGAAACTTGGAAGGTAAGGCAAGCAAAATTAAATTGCATATGGTCATCTCAAGGAGAAGGTTTGGTTTTGTTAAACCACTGCCAAATTAATTTAGAAGGTCTACTTTATATGATATTGGCCTAATTGGAAAATTAGGGTATAATCAAATAAAGGAACATAAATTGTTCTATGACTAAAGAAGAAGAAGAAGAAGAAGAAGAAGAAGAAGAAGAAGAAGAAGAAGAAGAAGAAGAAGAAGAAGAAGAAGAAGAAGAAGAAGAAGAAGAAGAAGAAGAAGAAGAAGAAGAAGAAGAAGAAGAAGAAGAAGAAGAAGACCCTCCACCACCCCTGGTTGTAATTCCCACGACCTCCGTTACTTCTGTTTTGGCCGCGACCACTGCCGTGGTTTGGATAGACCGAAGGTGTGCTCTGCTGACCACCTGGCGCCTTAGACATCGAAACGTTCATATTGATTCGGCGGCGTTTCTGGGGTAGGGTCGGAGCAACGTCAGTGGAGAAGGAAGCAGGTTTGAACAACCTTTCGATCTTCCGCACCCCATGAGCTTCATAATGTTTGGACAGGAGTCGCTGGGAGGGGTTGGTGGCGAATTCTAAAGCTGCTGTATCCATCAATTTCCTCACTGCTATAAATGTGATTTGGGTTTTCACCGCAAATCGAGCAGCACTCTTTGACCAAGTTAGGAAAGCTCCGTATTTGGAAGGAAGAGACGGATAAATACTATGTTTGGAAAGAACGTGCCCAAGTTGTTTATCATGAACCAGATGCTATGGTCAAACCTTAGCATATTACCCTTGCATCCTGCTTTTGCGTTTTGGCTACACTTACATCTGACGTAAGGACGCTGGCAGTTCCACAACTGTGACGTGAATTTGGGATTCCTGGGCACACAAGTAAGAACGTCCAGTTTCAGATGCACATTGATTGCTGTTGTAGTGCACTTGTGGTGATCGTACAAAGCTATCGGGAAGGCATTGACAAGTTCGACTGGTTTCATTTGGAGACCAGTACAGCTCAAAGCCTTCTCCTCGTAGGCCGCAACTTCTTGATCTGATAAATCCGCCGAAAGCTTCCACATGTGGATAGTGATGGGGGCCAACAAATTGATATTAGCGAGGCACCAAGTGCGATGGGCCCGGGCAAACAACTGGTCCTCCACAGCGCGCGGAGGAAGAAACAGGATCGCTGGGCCCTTGCCAGCAGCATCTAGAGTTGAAAGTTCTTTCTCGGACTAGGTTAACTGGATGGAGTCGGAAAGGTCTTCAATAGCTGCTTTGTGAGCAGGAGCTATGTTCAGCTTTGACAGCAGGGGATGGAGCGAGTTGGACACCGTGTTGGGACTAGATTGTAAAAGGTCCATTGGTGGTGGGACATCCCCCCATTCCTCTTGGGGATTCGCAGCTCGAAGCGCGCTCTCAACCCTCCTGGTGTTGCCCACAGCTTCTACGAATTCAGCTTCGTCACGTTCCAGCAAAGGTCCTAAAGCTTGGTGAGCCTCTTGTAAGCGCTCCAAGCCTTTGTCCTTATCAGCGATAGCCGCCACCATAATAGCCGTCCAATGCAACAGGTCAAGTATAGTCAATAAAAGAGGAGCGTGCTCATCCTCATCATCCTGGTCAAGGAGAGCTGCATTATCTGCTGCATGGATGAAGGCGTGAATCTCTGGATCGGCAATTGTGGAAATCACGGATTGCACAGCAAGAGATGGGGACGGCAAAGGATCTTTGTAACCTAAGGCTACAAGTTCCTCAGACCATCCATTATGTGATTCCTACAGGCATTGCAGAGATGATTAGAATACATGATAGCCAGATTTAGTCATTAGCTAAAATTTAGGTTAAGTAAAGGTGAGGACAGGAGCTCACCATCCCTGTCTGGTTGGAATAAAAGAAGAGACTAAGACAAGACATCCCTGAAACAGGGCCTCAACTTTCCAAAACCTAACTTACATAGCCAAGTAAAATCAAGGCATAAAGTAGTGCTTTACAATTCTCAATCAAATCACACCCAAGTGCAAGAGTAGGTACAATATTGTCTAAATCATTTCCATGTCTCCAAATGCTAGTCAAAAAATCTCTATGAACAAAATCAAGTTGTCCAAATGCCAAAATAAACTAGTTCCAAGTACTCCAAAAAATTTTGGGAGATCTTGATCTGAAGGCTCAGCCTCACCTCTACCCATCCCAATACACACCACAATCCAATGTAATGTTAGTGAGGTTGTAATAGGTGTCTTAAGCTGAGGCCAATTGTTATCTATGTCACAGATCAACAAAAACCAAAAAAGAAAAAGTACAAGAGGCCACAAGTTAGTGAGTAAAAGAACGTGATTCTAAGCATAGTGTGTAAGCCCAACAACCTTTGCCATTCCTATGAAGTACAAGCTTGTGGAAGCTCAAAGGTTGCACACAAAGATAGAAAACACCACGTCAAACATCGACCATCACAGTGAAAGATGAGACCTAAGAAGCGCGGAGGCCACTATATGCTCAGTTGTTCACTAATTTGAATTAGGAGGGAAGAAGTCTCAAAGATGGACTTAATGGAGAAGTAACACCTACCCATCCTGCCAGAATGGTTATAAACCAAATAAATAAATATCCACCCTTAGTGGGTGGGTGGGTGGTATTTCCCATCATGAAGGCTTGTTTAAAATTCAAATACTAATGTAAAAACACAAGCAAATGTGCTGGGATTAAAAAGGTCAATCACATCCATATGGATGTGAGCCTATCCCTAAAATATATATACACCTATGACGGATTATTATCTAATGGTGTGCAATTTTGCAACTATCCGGGAAATGAATCAAGAATTGACCCAAAAATAAAATCAAAAAGGACTATGGCTTTAAGGAATTCATGTGGTCCAACCACAATAAAGGCTCATAGCAAATAAATTAGATAAGGGCTAAATTTGTATTAGTTTTTCTTTTAGGATAAACCATAGAATAGATTCAAAATTTTGAACATTAATAAATTGTTCTATGGCTAAAGAAGAAGAAGAAGAAGAAGAAAAAGAAGAAGAAGAAGAAGAGAAAAGGGGAAAAGAAACATATTCAAAATCTAACAAACTATATCAAAAATTCAACCTTTTCCTCAAGAGAAAAGAGAGCCATCCAAGCAATTAACCAAGCCCCAAGAGGAGAAAAATGGCGGAAGGAAGGAGCCTCGACAACCTAATCCACAAATTTCAAAACGAGGTAGGTCGCTAAACCCACTACTTTCCAAATTGCTCACTCTAATTAGCACAAAGAAACTAAGGCCGAGAGCTAGGATAGGTAAGATGTAGAATTAGGTCTGTTTTGAATTTAAAATCCTAAAACAGAAGTTGAAAGCTTTCCAAAAACATAAAATACATAGAACTCGTAGTTAAAAAAAGAAGTTACAAGCAGATGAAGTTTCACGTAAGAATTGGATGAACCACATCTAAAATCATCCAAGTAGATAAAAATTAAAATCCTAAAGAGTAAAAATAATCAAGAAGAGAAAAGTGAAAATAAAAGTAATTTGAAAATTTAGGTCAACAATAATTAGCGGATGAAATTTGAAACGCCAATTATTGGCCAAACTTCATCCATCAATAACTTTGAGTGGTAAAAGTTAATTTAGAAGTAGAATATTAAATTAGAAAGGTTAAAGTAATTTGTAAAAGCAAAAGGATAAAATCAACCTAAAACAATAAAAATCCAATGAATTCTTACGGGTAGGATAAATTAGGATTCATAAAGTAAATTAGGATAAAACTTTATTAAAGAATAACTTAGAAATAGAAGTAAATCGAGATAACTCAGGGTGTGTTCAAACCAATTTAACCTCAAAAAAGACTAAATTTACCTAACCAAAACGGAAGGATGAAGTTTGGAACCAATATTGGATGAAGTTAGGGATAGTCTAACCATCCTAGTCCAAATTAAGTGTTCGGGTTGAAAACTCCAAATCAGACCTTGTTAAAAATCTTGAGTTAATTTGAAAGTGGAAACTATTCGAAAACCATGGATGAAGTTTGAGGTACCGAGTAGTGGTCAAACTTCATCCGTGCACAACTTTTGCTAGAAGTGTCTATTCTGAGTGAATTTTAGGTTTTTGGAAATGGCATAAAGCCCTCTACCACCTGAGATTATTAAAATTAGACTATACCCTAGGATACTCTAAGATCCTTGCGGCCCAAATAGTTAAGGCACCCCGGATATTGTTTGCCATAGATTAGGATGTTTGGGATTTTTTTGCAAGTGGTTTGGATGTTTAGCGATTAGAAAAGATCCATTGTTTAGAAGGCACAATGGACCTATGCTTAGGCACCCACTTAGGATACAATTTGCATAAGAAAGTAGAACCTAGTTGAGTACGTCTATTTACTAAGAATGGGTAGATAAAACCCCCACACCTAGTCTATAATTTTTTGCAGATTTATAAATGTTAATATGAATATATATTTATATAAATATTTAGTCATTGGATTTTGAAACTAGTTAAAAATCAACAGTCCAAAACTAGAAGTCCACCATCAGGATCCAATACCAAAGTCCTGAATCGACCAAATAACAAGCAAAAAGCAAGCCTTGTATTAACGAGTCCTCTTTTTGGCCTACCACATGGCGCTATCCTATTGGCTAAAATCATGCTTCCAACTATACCAATTTTTTGAGTTGACGTGCCTACCATATATTGCATTATGATTGACTAGGTTCCAAACTACTGATTGGATTGCTAATTTATACTATTATGTATCAATGTCTAATTGGCTAGATCCATTGACAGGCAAAAAACAATTTACAAGTCGGTTGCTAATTTAATGTTGGTTTGGATTTTTGGATTTTTTGGCCTTTTGGGGGGCCTTTTTAACTGAGTTTTTTCCCTATATTGGGTTTAGGATTTTTTGCGATTTTGAACTTAAGAAATTAGTTTTTTGGATACTAATTTTGAACACTCAAATAAATATTAACTTGAAGAAATAGGTGGAAATTTTTGACACTAACTAGTAATTAACTTGGTTTGTTGCAGTGTTGCCTGCTAAATTTTTTGAGACTATACTTAGTATTTCAAAATTATGGTTTGGAAACTAAACTTGGCAAACAACTATGGACTTCAACCATGGGCACAACTTGATTATTTTTTGAGAATTTGGAAGTTTCCTAAGACTTAGAGATTCAAAGCTTCTCTACATTGGAATATTTTGGAAATTCTACCACACTTCTAAAACTCTTAAAGTCAAAACTTTGCTATCTAGGGAGTCTGCAGGGTTGCTATTCTGTGAGCATGCGAGCGTGAGCCTGTGAATTTGTGAGCTTGTGAGCATACAATTTTTTTAGAAAAAATTCTATGGTGGAACCTATGACCGTGGACATTATATCATTCAAGATTTAGAATTGAAAGACTGAAATAATTTACTCATTTTGTCAATAAATAAAAAGTATAGATGTCTTCAATTATCGACATTCTTCCAAACCACGCTTGATGCTTCTTGAAACCAATGTCTATAGTTAGGAGCCTTCATTCACCATAGAAGAGACCGCAACAGGTTGTTTAGAAGACTAGAGATAGAAGCCACAAAGCTAATTTTTTGCAATTTCTAAAGGATATTTCAATGGCGCAGTTGTCGATAGGCTCATCAGCATTGTCGTTTGAACTATCTCCCTCAGCATTTTCATTTCTACCATAGAGCAGTTGTTTAGAGGCATGGGACTTAAGTTTCACTAAAAAATTTGTAGAAAAATTGATTTAGATCAAATTTGAAAAAGTATGATTATCAATAAGATTAGAAAATTTAAAGCCAGTTCCATGCTAGATTGTAATTATGGGATGTATTGCACAAGAATAGCTAGAGTACAATCAAATTGCAAGTCTAAACTTTTAATAGAAATCTTGAATACACAAATAGTTTTGTTCAATCAAAATCATCATGATTAAACAAAATTACAAATTTATTTCTTGATCATAGTTATTGGAATGTAGACTCCCATTAGTGCCAAGGGCTCTTCCAAATGATCTAATATGTGCCCAAAAGAAACAACCAACTCTTGCGCAAACACAATTTGATCAAATCCAAGCTTCAACCTAATTTTATTCTTCAAAAATCTTATATACATGAACAAGTCCTTGATAGCTAAATGAATGAACTAGAATATAAATTTGGTTTTTTCTTAATCACTTATTAGGATGTGAGGAATACCTCTTGACACCATTGGTAGCTCTTTGGTGGCAGTCTAGTAGAATTAAAAGACAATAATAACAATTACTTTTTGTTTGCAATGAAAGGCTTCTTGTAGGTGCCAAAAAGTCCCGCTCACATCTTAGCAAGTGATAAAAAAAACCCACCCAATCCTTATAGATGTACAAATCTTATAGATCATTTTATTCAAGCTAGAATAAAAGTTTATTTTTTCTTTGCCATTGGCTTTTGAGCTCAAGACTTCCATTGGCACCAAGAATTCCTCTAAACAATCCAATATGTGATTTAAAGATTAAACCAACCTTTGCACAAGCAAAAGCAAATTGAACACAAGCTTTAAGCCAATTTTTTTTAATTTAAGAATCTTGTGTATATGAAGAGATCTTCAACATGTAGATGAAATAGATTACATATAGATTTCAATTTCTCTTGATCACTTGCTAGAGTGTGAGGAGTACTTCTCGGCAAGGAGAAAAAAATAAAAATAAAAAAGTAAATAAATAAATAAAAATTGCATCTAAAGGTCTCCCTTTGGCGCCGAGTGGAACCCTTAGAAATCTCCTTTTGGCATCAAGAGGTACCCCTCACATCCTAGCAAGTGATTAAAGATAAACACACCACCTTTGTAGAAGCTCAAGTCCTACAATCATTATGGCTAAGTTAGAGTACAATTTTTTCTTCATGATCATTGTCTAGTGACTCCAGAGCTAGGTGTTTCCATTGGCATTGCAAGGTTCCCTTCAAATCCTAGTGAAGAAAAGACACTTGACACTTATAGAATGGTTTTGAGCTAGCTATGCTTATGCATGGGTCGGGTTATATTTCTTAATCACTTGCTAGCTTGTGAGGGGACTTCTCGGCGCCAATAGGAGTCTATAGTCCTGCAACCAATGGTTGAAGAAAACAAATTGTATTCTAATTCAATCATGACAATCTATAAACCCTATTCCAATTTGAAAAATTTGAAAAAATAAGAAATTAACTTTGTATTTAAAATGAGCTCTAGCTATGCTTGTGCAAGGGTTGAGTGTTTATTTTAATCACTTGCTAGGATGTGACCTCTTGGCACCAAAGGGAGCCTCCAACCTTCTACCTAGTGATCAAGATTCAAGACATAATAGATTTGTACTCTAGCTCACTTAAGATGATGTGTAGGATTTGTGCTTTTGTGAAGGCCAAGTTTTAGGATTTGTGATCATTTGCTACAATGTGTGGGTTCCCCTTGGCGCCAAGGAGAGCTACCTTGTCCTAAAAATTAAAAAAAAAAAAAAAGTTTTTTTTTTTTTTTTTTTTTTCCCCCTCTACAATGCGGGGGCTTCTCTCGGCACCAAGGGGAACCCGTCACACCCTAGTAAGTGATCAAGAAAAACAAAATTTGTATTTTAGTTGTTCTTTCATAAGAAATTTGAGAATAAACTTAGCCTTATATCTAAATGTGCTCAAATTGTGCTTGTACAAGGGTCAAGTGTTTATTCTAGATCACTTGTTAGGGTGTGAGGTAGACCTGTTGGTGCCAAAGGGAGTCCCCAACCTCCCAACCAATGATCAAGACAGAATAAAATTGTACTCTAGAATACAAATCTTGTTTTTCTTTTATCACTTACTAGGGTGTGACGGGTTCCCCTCGGTGCCGAGGGGAGCCCTGCATCGCGGAGGGAAAGAAAACTAAATATAAACAAAAACTTTTTTTATTTTTATTTTATTTTATTGAGGACAAGGTAGCTCCCCTTGGCGCCGAGGAACCCCTGGCACACCTTAGCAAGTGATCATGAATCTTAAAACTTGGCCTTCACAAAAGCACAAATCCAACACACCATCTTCATTGAACTAGAGTACAAATTTATTATGTCTTGAATCTTGATCACTAGCTGGGAGATTGGAGGCTTCCTTCGGCGCCAAGGGGTCCCCCTCACATCCTAGCAAGTGATCCCAAAAACACTTGACCTTTGCAGAAGCATGGCTAGAACACATTTTAAATACAAGGTTAATTTCTTATTTTTTCAAATTTTTAAAAATGGAATAGGGTTTGTAGAATGTCATGATTGAATTAGAATATGATTTGTTTTCCTCAACCATTGGTTGCGGGGCTATAGACTCCTATTGGTGCCAAGAAGTATCCCTCACAAGCTAGCAAGTGATCAAGAAATATAACCCAACCCATGCATAAGCTTAGCTGGCTCAAGATTTTTCTTAAACATAGTATCTTTTATCCCATTTTTTTGGATTTTTTTTTTAAATTTTGAATGCCTTTCAATTTGAAATGGCTTTTTTTATCAAGCAATTATTTCTACAAAGAGATTGCAAGATCAAACCAAGAGTAGGGTGATTTATCTTTTAAGGCTGAGAGGTAACTTGACCGCCTGTTGACAAGATCCAAAACTACAGGACTATGTGAAGCCTATTGACATTTTTGAATCAAAATGAGGAGGGGATAACTTATTTTGGGGGTCCAAGAGGTGCCTTCTTAGCCTACTAAAGGGATCAAAATTTGTAGCACCGTGCAATATCCAAAGAAATGTCATTCTCAGGATTTTTAGAAATTTTGTTGTAGGCCTCATTACATTGTTTCTCTTGCAAGGATTGAAAGTTGAAGAAATGGCAAACATGCCATCATGCAAACTATCCACAATAGACCCTACAAATGGTTGTAGTAATTGGGTGTTTGATATAATGATTTGTTTGCCGTCACTTGTGATGACTGCATTTGAGCCTTCATATAGATGACAAATTATTAAACATTCTTCAATGGCAGAACACCAGGATCAGATCCATCTAAGGAAGAGTTGAAGTTAAGAGGCGCTAGATGCAATAGTAATTGAAGAAGATTGTAAAGGAATTGAATGTCCTTTTTGGAGCATTTAATGTTGCAACGCGTATTCCACACTTGCAGGATGAAGAGGTATTTGGTAGTAATAAGCTCAAACTTGACCTCCCTATTTGTTTGGATGGTGACTCTCATCGACTGGATAAAATGAATTTTTCTTAGCCAAGAGTATTGACTTGGTCCACACGCACACCTATAAAGTTCTATGAGGAAATAGAGAAGGTGGCTAATTTTGAACAAGTACTACATGTCACTACCACATTGGGGAGCAATGGTGACACTTTACAATAGCATATTGCGAGATTGTCCCACATGTTGAATTGCAAATGTCACGCCCAACATCAGAGATCAAACATCACAAAATGATGAAAGACACTCTAGCTCCAGTATACCATGGTAGAAAGAAATAGTATAGTGGAAATAAGGATATTATGACAAATTTTTGGTTTTGCCCAAATAATATTCGCTGATGTATTCAAGGCTCTAATTGCGCTTGGATAATTGACTAGCCTAAAGTACTAGACATTTGGCCTATACAAATGAACATTAATGAGGGTCTCCAAATGAAGGTCTTTGATATACGCAGAAGTCTACAAAACTATGAATGCCTGTGATCTGAGTTTGAAATAATTTTGACTAAAGTTACACATGTAGCTGCAAAAGTGTCAATTTCTCTTTGAACAAATATTGTAATTATTTGATGGAATATTCTATACAACCTTCTTTCCATCCTTGTTTATTTTTCACACGTAAATCTTTTTCATCTTCACAATATATATTTCCAATATTATAGGCAATTTGACAAATGCCTATAATATCAGGAAAAAGGGTAGTTACCAAAAAAATTGTCAATTTTGCCTATTATTGACAATTTTTTTTGGTAACTACCCTTTTTCTTGAATTATTGAATTTTATATTATTTTTTTTTAATTTGGAGCTCACTGCTCACATAATTCCCGCTCATTGCTCACAGGCTCACGCTCACAGGCTCATAAAATAGCACGCTGGGGAGTTTGTACAAACTCTAGCAATACTTCTAAAACTTCTAAAACCAAAGCTTCATCATCTAGGGAAGAAGGAAAACTAGAAATAAGTGTATTAGTATACTAACGAAGTATAAAACACGTTAGTGCATACCAATTTGTACAAATGAATTAGTATACAACACATGATTCAATGCAAACTAGTTTAAGTGGTGTTAGTACAACCAACTGATTAGTTTATATTCAATTCACTAGAGGCTTTCCTAAGCAGCATTACGAGTACGGAGGGAAAAATCCCTAGGATTAATATAATTTGTCAAATAAGTTTCAGACAACAATAAATTAGTGGAAAACGGCTTACAAGTGCATACAATAGTAAATTTGAAGGGAATCCAATGTCCTTTAAAGAATGCTTGAAAATCAAAAACAATGAGCACAAAAAGCTCAAAAAACAATTGTTTGGTGAAATGGCTCAAAAGTGGCCAAGATTCAATTAAATACACCAAACGGAGTCAATGTAGCAATAAAGGTTGTTTTTGAGAGGCAAATGGGTGCCCTTATATACCTTTTTAAGGACAACTCCTCTCTCATTTTCCTACAATTAAACTTACCAATTACGATTTTCATCCTAATCCTTTGATTTTCTACTTTCTACGTTAGTTCAAACATTTAACTTCTGGAGAAAGACTCCAAATTACAAATGGACTGCACCATTGTCTTTTCTGAGAAAAGTAAACAGCATAGACTCTGTAGTAGGTGTGAGACAGTAAGAAAAGACCCTGCTTTGATGTCATTCCAATTTTGTATGCCCTCAGAATGCCAGCCAACTCTACAAACTTTCTTCAATTTTGTCAGTTTTGAAGAATCTTACTGATTCAGGTACTTCTTGATGCCAAAATGTTGTGCATCTTGTTTTACATGTTATTAGCATAAAAGAAGCTATACTAATTTTTAGTGAGATTTACCCGCAATTTGGATAATTTCTAAGAATTTTCCATTGTAAATTTTAGTAGTTGACCGTTTGGAAGAAGATCTTTTGAGGGTGATTGCAAGAAACACTTCACATTTTTGACTCAAAAACACAGTTTTTGGCCATAAGACTAGCATTATTATGAAATACTACCAATACTATGTGTCCGCAGCGCCCCTGCAGATCTAGACCATTGATATAAGGCGCCTGCAGATATAAACCGTCAATTCAGCATTATGTAATATAGCTTACATAAGACATTGGGAGCAAAAAATAGCAAAAAAGGGGTCTGTAGATCCTTTCATTTTTAGTTTTTAAAAAAAATTCAAAAAATTCAAATTCAAAAATCTATTTTGCTAGAGAAAATTGCGCTCACATTGCACTAGAGAATTCATGTAGGAATTTTTTTCCCTTTTTGTAACCTTTGCGCAAAGGATGGTCACTTTAATTCCATGTGTGCAATTGATATGTTACTATTTTTATAAAAATTCATTGTAATATTAGTAGACCTCCAACATGTCCAATTTGTGGCTTCAAATTTGCATTTTTGCATCAAAAAGAGGACTAAAACCCTCTAAAATGGCCAAGGTAGACACCCAATCAAGGGCAAGTTAAAAATAGTAATCTAATTTGAAAATTTGAAAATAAATTACTCAATGTCTATAACTACCACATGTACCTTCATTCCAAATTTCATGCTAAGTAGACAAAAGATGCAAAAGTTATGAGCAAAAAACCACCTGTCCAAGGGCAAGGGGACAAAAAATAGGACAAGTGTTTCTTGCAATCACCCTATCTCTCAGACCCTTAATAGGCACTATAAACTTTTAAAAGGACAAAGTACCATATTAATAGGGACTTCCACCAATTACAATTAAAACACTTTTTTTATGATTTTTTTTCTATCTTTTCAACTAAAATTAAGCAAAAGTGAAAAAAACCACCTTTAAGACTAGTGCCAATTTGATGGATCACAAGCTACCTAATCCTATATTGTAGAGGAGGACATTGGTATTGAAAGAGACGGTGCAAACAACATCAGGAGAGAATGAGAGATACTGGGACAGATGGTGTTCAAATCATAGATATTGTATGAGAGTTTTTCATCACATTGACAAAAAACACTAGTCTTGAGAGTTGGTTGAAGGGGAGTATATGAGACCCTATTCTAATTTGCCTTCCAAGCAATGGACTCCTATAATATTTTTGGTCACTTTTTACTTAGATGACAGTAAGTAAAAAGGAAGCAACAACCCTAAATCACTTACATGAATATCTTAACATTCCATCCACCCTTGAGATGAATCAAACATAAGTAGATTCATGTTATTTTTGTCATTGGATCTTAAGTGAATGTCTAAATATTGTCCAATTCTGCCTATTAAGCAATGGACAAATGTTTTATTTTGTTGATCTTTAGATGACTCAAGTTTAATCCCTAAAACAATGGGCTTGAAAATTAGTAATATTGGACAATTTTGGCCTATGTAGGCCAAAACTATGTACTAACAAAGATTAATCAAGTCTAAAATTTAACTAGCTTTAGTTGTAGAACTTTTTATGTCCTTTTCAAAATGATAAAATTTGTATCAATTGGACTTTCCTACATTGGATGAGATTCAGGAGTCTTGGAGGCCATTTCAGGCCCGTTCCTTGATCTGGCCAAATTTAATGAATGTCGGTACGAGCGTGTCAGAATTTTTTTTTTTTTCCAAAAAAAAAAAATTCTTTTGTTACCAAAATATCATTTCAAGCAAATTTTTTTTTTTTTTTTTTTCAAAAATTAATGTAGCAGTCGTTGTGCCACGTCAGCCAGCTGTTGCAGTTATGTTCTCGTAGTCTAGGAACACAGCAGAATGCAAGGGAACTCGGAGCCCTCCAAGACCCCCAAATCTCATCTAATGCTAAGAGTTATCCGTGGATGAAATTTGACTTCTAATCTAAATTATAAAACTTCATCCATCCATTTCTATTGATTAATAATGCAAACTCACTTTGAATTTTGGGATTGGATTTAAACTTGATTCAACTTTTTAAGTTCTAAAATTTATTTGAATTATTCCAATACTTATGAATTTTATCCAAACCTTTTTTAAATTAAATCAAAACTTCATCCTAATTTATTTCCTTTGATATTGATCTATTCTCTAATTAATTTGGAAGTCCCCTAAATATTCTATATATAATTCTACTTTTAATTTGTTCTTTAGTTGTCTTTAGAAGATTCAAATTAAAATCCTATTTATTATTTACTACTGTGGACTTTTATTTCTAACTTATTATTTTTAGATTTTGAATTTTTTTTTGTTTATAGATCTTAGAATTACCCTTATAAAAGATAAAACACTTAAATTTTTGACTTTCTTAAAAAAATTATGGTTGGAAGAAATTTGATTGCTAATTAATATTTGAAAACTTCATCCACTAATTTCTAATAACTCAAACTATCAAATTAATTCCAAATTCTAGGATTTACTTTAGTTTTTGACTTCTGAATTAACTCCAAATTCTAAGATTCATTTTTAGTTTTTTTGGATGATTTTACTATTTTGCATGTACTAAACTTCTTTAGATTTTATCTAGATATTTGTAGAATTTAATATGTTTTTGGAAACCTATAAAAAATGATAAGATTTTAAATTCAAAGTTGAGATTTGAAAAATTTGTAATGGTCTAACGTGGCATTTTAACCTCTAAGTTAACATTCCTCCTTCTAGACTAATATTTCTATGAAAAGATAATTTAGAGAAAATAAAATAAAAAACATACCTCTAGATTTGTGGAGTCATTAGAAGAGATTTGAGGCCTCCAAGAGACCGCAAGTTATCCAGCATTCCCAGACTGTGGGAATGCAAGAAAGCTGCTAGTTGACGTGGTCGAGAGAGTGCCACGTCATTTTTGAAAAAAAAAAAAAAAATTGGGCCTAAAATGCTATTCTGGAGAGAATTTTTTTTTTGAATTTTTTTGAATTTTTTTTTTGATAGCCCGTACCAGCTATTCACAGATCTAGCCAAATTAGGGAAAGGGCTTGAAATGGCCCTCCAATGCCTTCAAATCTCCCCTAATGTGATCGTTCTATCTTTGTTGAATATTATTGTAATGTCATTGTAATATCTCTTAGATTCCATCTTGTTGTTCTTTGTGGTATTAGCAAACCACTTACTGAACAAAAGAATCTGCAACTTCTTTGAATCTTTACCTTCCTTGTCTACTCTTTTTTTTCTATTTTTTTTTAATATTCTCTTTCTTTTTGAGATATTTTTGGAAGCCAACTTACCAAAGATGAACACACAACCATGGATGAAACACCACATACCACAAACAAATAAATTTGACTACATATTTTACAAAATCTATGTTTTTCTGCATTTTTCAATGCAATTTTGTGTTTGCCTCAATAAACACATCAAGTAGATTGTTGAAGCAAACATAGTTTTCTTTTAGTGTTGCAAATCAAGGCTCCAAGGGAATTTTCTCCAAAAGGATGGAAAATCCCACACAAGGGGCTCGTGTGAAATGGTGTAAATAAGACAATTGATCCAAAAGTTAGAAAAAAATCCAAAAAATTGTGTATAACATGAAAGACTCTATTACTATAGCACTAACTTGATTTTCAAATAAGGTAGCTACTCAATCTTCCTCAAGGTAGTATCAATTGGTGCAAAGTCTCCTCTTTTTTGGTTTAAAGCCAATAAATCAATGTACTTTACATTCTATCATTTGTTCAAATTGAGCTCAACTTCACAAAATAGTTTTTCTTTTACATTTGTTCATAATTCAAAAGGTTCTCTAGTTGATTTTTTCCATTTTGGTCTTACTTCTAGTTAGAATGACAATTTACTCAAACTTTGTCAAGGCAAGCTTCTATCAATGTCCAATCTCCTCCCTTTTGGTCAAAAGCCAATAAATCAATGTGCTTCAAGCTTTCAATCTGGGATAGGATCACCTTGAACCTAACAGTTTCTTTGACAAACAATCAATATTGAGTGTTGAAAAGCTCTCAACTTTTAATTACATAAAGACAACTTTTCAAGAAAATTGAGGGAAATCCAAAAACAATATTGATTATTATATGCAAAAGTATTGACAGGTCAAAGTTGGATTGGTAGATTTTCTAAAATTGTGCCTTATTTTCATTGATTACACATTGAAAAATATGCAATAAGCATCTAAATTTTCTTTGGATTTTCTCTAGGGCTTAGTTTTGAAAACATGCTCGGAATTGGATGATCCTCCTTTATGACTTATTCATAAACCACTGCCAAAATATCACTTGTTCATTTCTTGGGCAGGTTCTAGTCCGCAATTAGGTCGTAATGCTTAATTACGCATTTTTACCCACATAGTTGGGCATGATGACTTTTTCATCCAAATTCAATCTATTATGTTAATGAAATCTAATTTCCTAATAGTAGTCTACATTAAACAATGTCCTCGGCGTCGAGAATTGTGGGAATGAATGCGCCACCTGATCAAGGTCTACCCTCTTCATCAATGCATTTTTCTCCACAATCCCCTTTTCCTAAGGCATTGTCCTAAAGTAGAAACGTCCAAAAGCATCCTTGTTCCCATTCTTATACCCTAAACTACCACTAAATGTGTCCCTAGACTTTTGATAATGTGTCCTTCAGATGCTTAACTCTGATTCAATGACACATTTGAAGGATACATACGTAACTCTGATTCACGTAACTTCTGATTCACTGACTACCGGTTTAGGGTCCACCTATGTAATAGTTTCAGTGGTACTACATGGAGCTGATACTTTGAGAAATTATAGAAATCATATACTACATCCAAAAAACGAAATTCTTTTTTTTAAAACTCATGATTTTCACTTCACTGCAAGAATTTTAGCATTTTATGACTACGTAAATGACTGCATTTTTAGTCATTTAGGACATCTATGATTGTGTCTATTTTTAAAGAGCCCCAGTCATTGTGGACCAGTCCTTTATGACAATGACTGGGGGGTTTATATCACCAACCGTATTTGCAGATGGATGTTCATCCACAAAGTTTAGGGATAAATTTTTTGGAAAAGCCGGGTAGTTGCTCATTTTTTGAAAAATTTGGTCGACTGCTGTTAATGTGGACCTTTGCGTGAGTCATTCTGTAGTCATTTTGTAGTTGTGAGGGAGTTGTATTGACCAATGCAAGGTTGACACGTGTCCAGTCATTCTTTAGTTATTGTTGTAGTTTTATCTTCAATGTACGAATGACGCTTTGACACGTGTCCAGTCATTCTTTAGTTATCATTGTAGTTTTATCTTCAATGCACAAATGACGCTTTGACATAAGTCTAGTCATTTGTAGGATGTGCTTTCAAGATTGTCCAGTCGTTTTTAAGTGACGCTCGTAGTTGTTTCTGAGTATAGACAAGGACTAATCATTTTACAGTCACATATGAGCTCGCATATGAGTACATTCAAAGTTTCACAACAATACCCCATATACCAAATACAATACACAACATACCAAATACAATATATCATATACAATACATCATACAATATACACCATATTTGACTTATATCTTGTATGACTTCCAAATCCATTTAGTGGGTAAGTATGAAGAGATGAAATGACAAGCCTTTTATAGAAGTGGAGTAGTAGTAGGCAAGACAAACAATGTGGGATATGTAAAATGCAAGAATTGTGTTACAAAATAATATTTCAAACTTCATTGAGGTATAGTAGATTAATTTTTTTCAAAAAATTTGAACCAATAAAAGTTATGAAATCAATCTCACTTTCATCTCCAAAAATCTATTTTACATTTTGACCTTCAAATCAAAAGTTATAGACAAACTTGCTAAATGGATTGAAAATGATTGCCTAAGTATGGTAGTTCACACTTGGGCTCTGCAATCATTTCCGAGTAATGTTGTAGTTGTTCACGAAGGTACATGCAGTCATTACACAATCGGAGTGCAATTGATCTACAACTAAGACAGTGGACCACAGGGCTTCAGAGGTTCACATCACACCTTTGAATGAGTTACTCACTGAAAATCACAGGATGAAAGGAGTGCTTGATCATGACCACCACAGTCTTCACCCATATGACTACAATATGACTACATAATGACTAGTCCTCTGCCCCATCACACTGCATGTGCAATTACAGAGTTGCAGTCATACTATAGTCATTTAGGACACTTATCATAGTTCAGTCAGTTGTGGCGGACACGTTTTTCTTGTAGTGCTTGCTAATATTACAAAAATAAATTTTTTAGGGAAAGGTGCCTCCAAACTATACTGAATTGCTTACATTAACATTAACGGTTTTGGATGTTTCCACCGTACACAAATTCACCTCAAGCCAATAGTTCCTTTTTCCTACCAATCCACAAACTTCCCTGACCTACTTTTAACTTTTTCTACCTTTAACTTTTTGGTTTCTCCTTTTGCAAACGGCAACACACACGCATTGATGCGCTGGGTGCGCGGCATTTGCTGTGAAGGCGGATGGGGGCCAAGCTCCGTCTCATTCCTTCTGGAGATCAAAGGGTGCGTGCAATTGCAATTCGCCAGTTAGGTTTGTAACTTGCAGTTGTTTTCTGTTTGAGAGAGACGATCCATTTTTGTGACGAGCGCGACGATTCCCACTTGCAGCGCTCCATCGCTCTCTTTGCTCTTGCTCAGTCCCTCGTCAACCTCTCGCAGAAAACTCCTTGACCATCCATCGCCATGGATGCTCCGTCGTCCACCATATAGCACAACCCTATTCAGACAGATTTGTAAGACACTCAGGATCATGATCAATTGCATGATCAATCGCTTCTTCAATCTCTTGGTCCATCATCTGCTGTCAGTCTGACTAGTATATATGCTGCTTATTACAATTCCAGCTTGATTTCGGAGTTAGCTTGTGGATGTTGCAATTGCTGTGAGATCATCAATAGCGATTTTGTTGCTGTTCTTTTTGTTTTCTTCCATTGGGGTGCTGGTAATTTGGGTTGTATTGAAGCTGATTCTTAGGTCTAAAGGTGCGGAGATTGCTGAATTTTCGTCTCTTCGAGCTGGGTAGTAGGAGTTGATGCGCTTTTAATTGCATCCGCTCCAATCGTCTCTAGAATACCATGTGTCCGTCCACCCATTAGCAACCCTATTCGTACAGATTCGTAAGAGACACAGGATCATGTTGAATTGCATGATCAATCGCTTGTTCAATCATCTGCTGTCAGTCTAGTCTGTTGCGTTCAATTTCAACTTGATTTCGGAGTTACGTTGTGGATGCTACAATGAGTGTGAGATTCAGTACAGTGGCGATTTTGTTGCAGTTCTTTTGGTTTCTCCCGTTTGGGTGCTGTTTCTAGGGCAATTCTGGTTGCATTGAAGCAAATAGTTAGGGCTGATTGTGCGGCGTTCGCTGAATTTTGTCTCTTCTAGCTCGGTGGTAGAAATTCATGTGCTTAATTACATCCGCTCTAGCTGTCGCTTGAATGCCATTCATGTAGTTATCTTTTGATTCCCCTTTTTTTTCGTCCAGTTGTAGAGGTGAGGTGCATTGGCGTGTGCCAGCTAGTGTTTGTTCTAGCTTTGATTGTTTTTCAAGTTCCTGATCGTGGTTGCGTGATCATTCTTGTGATGTGTACTTTTAGGTTACCTTGGGTGAATTGACGCGTGCCTTGCGTATGGTCTAGGCCCCTCTGGACGAAGAGCCATCACGATGCACGCACCTCGAGAAGTCGAGCTCCTTTAGGGGTTAAGATCAGCAAAGTATATTGAAGCATCGAAGGATAACAACCTACCGATATACATACCTTAAGGAGAAGAGTGTGGTCTGAGTGCGTTCTGCAATGTAAATTCCTACTGTTTCAGAGTTTTGTTATCTACTTGAAGGGTTTCGGCAGTTGCATCGCCGCATTCTTGAGCGATTATATTGCGAACCAATGGACCCTTAAAGTTCCTACGCAACAGCATCAAGCTTGTATCCCTAATCGATGATTTGACAGTAATGCACCATTTAGTAAGGTAACTTCCGCAAACAAGGCTCTGTCCCATGGTGAGAATACCTGTGAAATTATTTGGTTGTTGCAAAGAGCAAATGGAACCCTACGTGTGTATTTTCGCAATTTTTGGAGTGACGTTGAATTAGCTATGAAATTTCAAAGTCACTATGGTGTCTTTCCAAAAAAATACACTAGACTATGCTTATTAAAACCTTCTTATAATCGCATGAGAAGATTAGATTCAAAGTGGGAGTCTAAAATCTTAGCTTGTGGCAATTTCTTCGGGTTAAAGTTGCTACGTGAATGGCATTGAATGAAATTATAGATGTATGGTTTAAGGAGCCAGGTGGAATTGGGGCATTTACCTTTACTGAGAAAGCGTCCACGATGACTCTTCGGAAGGATAATTGCGAAGCTCAAAGTGAAGGCATAAAGGAGATTGTGATGTTGATGATGACGATGATGCCCTGACGCTGCTGCAGAAGAATCTGGAGAGAGGGATGGAGGAGGTGGAGGTGACACCCATGGAAGAGGATGAAGTGCTGGTGCGCCATTCATTTGAATGTGATCTGGGTGTTTGTGGAGGTCGGCAGAATGTGAACCACGTGCACTCCGAGGAATGCACAGCCAGTACGAGCGGACGGGAACGAATAGACAATCCTTCGGACAGCAGCAGTAGCAGCGATGGTACGCAATAACCCTTCTCTCGGGCACTCGTGATTATTGTCTTATTTTATACTTTATTTGTGTGTAAAATCCATTTTACAGTGTGTTTGTTCCAATTTGGATATGATGTTGACTATGTACGCCAATTGGAAAGTTACATGCATATACGTATGTTTACAAAACATTCCACTGTTTGTTTTTTTCCGATTTGGACATTTGGATCTCAACAATTCATGTCTAATCAGGATTTTGTTTTGTATATGTGCAGAAGTGTCCAGCCAAATAGCTGTCTGTTTTGAGGGGAGTGGGGGTCGCGAAGTGGAAGCCAGTGGAAGGATCAACCTGAATTGCTCCCGAATGACGATGGGAGAGGACGAGGTCACGAGCGTAAGGAAAGACCATGTGGAGTTGGGCAGGTCTTTTCAAATGGCAGTTAGTGTACACGATTGGGCTCTAGCTGAGAGTCTGATATCTCTGGCAGACCCGCAAAGGCTCAACGATGGCTTGTGTATCGCCCTAGACTCCATATGGTTTTTAAGGTGAGCTTCACATTGTGTAGACATGTGTCATTTAAAGTCTCGATCTGACTTAGTTTTTTGATGCTTCATAGTAAGGTTGTAACTGGGTCATTGGTTGGTTTATTTTTTGATTGAGAGATGACATAATTGAGGATTGTGGAGGTCATTGGAAACAATCGGTTCTTTGTCTTGGTGATGTGAAGCTATGCTTTGAACCACTTTAAGTTAGTGGGCTTTTCAATTAAAGCCTGTTGTGCTTGATTGCCTCTGTTATTAGTTTTGTTGTAGGTACCAGTTGTGAGTGATTTGAGATAGAATATTCTTAGGAGTAAGAGATTGCATGGTCCAGATGAAGGAAGTAAGCAGAGCCATTTGTGATTTATTTCCAGCACAACACAGGAATTGGAGGCTGCTACCCGGTTAATTGAGAGGTTAATTCTTGCTGGAGCCCACGACTTCACTCGAGCAGCTCTTCGCACTTCTTTCTTAGCTTCTTGCGTATCAGCGTGCCGATCACGGACTATGAGCCTGGCAGACACTGTTACTGTAATGGCACAAAGGTAGGTTTTCTAGTAGCTTTTTTCCACGTGATTTTATTTAGCCATAGGCTTGTTAGATATGCCATAGGTCAACGTCAGTTTTATTTCTTGGGATGCACAAGTAATCGAATCTTGGTTTTTGACAGGTTAAGAGAAAGACTGCAGGAATGTAATGGTGATGAGATTCTGAAGGCTGAAGCCGCAGCTAAAGTTCAGAGATTCACTGAATGGGCTTTGAAATGCATTGGTTCACATTCACGTGGGAAAGGAGCATATCCCGGTGATATAAGTATGGCTATTGTACATAGCTCGGCTGTAGAGTCACGGCTTCAGCTTCTGGCTTTCAAGAGATTTCTGGAACTTGCTGGTTCTCGGCTGACTAAGAAAGACTATACAGAAGCATTTGATGCAGCTTGTTTTCCACTCACTCTGTTCTCCAGCGCTATTGATCCTGGATGGGCATCTGGCATAGCAGCAAGTGCTATGCAAGGGCTGCTAGGACTTTTGGTTGAGGGAGGTGCAGATAATGTTAATCAGTGTTTTCTGGAAGCTGCCAGGTTTGGAAGTACAGAGCTTGTACGAATATTGCTCCAGGTAATACAATGCACTTTTATTGTTATCATGTGATCAACCTCGTTTGTGCTTAACTTCATAATATTTCCCGTGCTGTGTTTTCCGCCAGAGTCCCTTGGCTTTTTCGCGGTGACTTTATTCTTCCTTTAGTTCTTCTGCTTTTGTTTTCATAATTTACCTAATTCTCTAAACTGCTAAAGGGAGTTACTTAGTATACTGTATACAGAGTGAAAACATGCATCATTACTTTTTTTTAATCACCAAGTTGAAAGCAGAATGGTGAGTCACGTGTGATGCTTTATTTGGTCAGTTGGTTTCAGGTTGGTAGTAATCAGCATTTTTCAGACTTTATTTTTCCACACAAAATATGCTGAACCAAAGACTGATGTCTTATCATTTTATCGGAGCTGTGAATGCAATTCAGCGTCAATGAAATAACTTGTGCTGGATATGGACGCTGACAGAGGTTTCGGTACATGCAGATTGCAATAAGGAATGGTGTGGAGTTAGATGTGGACTTAGCACTGGGATTTGCCTCCCACTACTGTAAAATTGGCACTATGGAGTGCCTAGTTGAGGATGGCAAAGCCGATTCTTTTCTGGGACCTCTAATGAGAGCTGCTGAACGGGGTTGCATGGAGGTTAGATCCGTCAATCTATTCGTCTGGATTTGATGCTTGGAACCGCGTTTGAGAATAGACGTTTAAGAACAGCTGTGTCTCTTTCATACTTTAGTTGAAGGGTAGTGGACGTGTAGAGAAATTCCTTTTATTTTTATCGTTTGATTCTTGATTGCGTCGCATTTCCTTTGTTTTCACATTTTGCAGTATTAACAGTGTACATATGGTCTATTGTGTGACAGGTTGTTCAATGGTTTGTAGAAAGGGGTTGTAAAGATATGGAGTTATGTCTGGCACTTACTGCAGCA
Source organism: Neckera pumila (assembly GCA_963969595.1). Taxonomy (NCBI): domain Eukaryota; kingdom Viridiplantae; phylum Streptophyta; class Bryopsida; order Hypnales; family Neckeraceae; genus Neckera; species Neckera pumila. Next base: position 17,690,595 of record OZ018414.1, read on the forward strand.
GCTTCTAGTAGCCGTGTCGAAGTTGCTGCCTTTCTCCTAAGTCATGTTCCTCATCATGTCTTGCAGACTCTTAGCGCCGAGATTCTGAAGGTATTTCTAGAATGAACCCCTAAAATACCAATGATTTATGGTTTTAAAATGACCAATTCGATTGATCATATTGTGAAGAATCAATAATTCAGATGGGACCAAGTGTTGTATCACCAGAATCAGAAAAGGACATTGCATATGAGTTTGCCAAATTTTAAAGAAAATTGGACAAATGGAAGTCCCTATATGACCTACTCAAAACTGCCAAAGAAGCCATGAGATCCAATTTGGGCTTCTTGGTCCAATGGAATCTCTTCCATTTATATCATGACTGCTGATTGCTTCTCATGTTCCTATTGTTTTCTAAGTTGAGGTCATGTTCTGAGCTCTTGCTTAACTTGTTTGAAGCACAGGCAGCGGGCGAACGCTCGGGTGGATCCTTGAAGGGCATAGCTTTTCTGTTGCAAGCTGACTTTTTGAACAACTCGGAGGCAACGTACAGGATAGCGGACACCATCGCCAAATCTGAGGATGAAGCCATCACTTCGGAGCTACGGACATTTTTACTGGAAGAGTGGTCTGAGGAGGCTTTCTTGAGGGGACGTTCACTAGGGGAGGCTCATCACCTGAATGTCATGCGTGCTCTAAAGCGGGGCTCTTCGCCTCTTCATTTGCAGGAGCTTCCTCTGCAATTGCAAGTCACGGTGGCTTATCTTCCGCTCTACAAAGAGTGTCTGGCGTCCAGTGGGATGGTGCTATCGCAGTGGCTGAGAGGGCAGCTTGTGGAAGCAGCGCTGAGGCTTAATCAAGGTGGTCGATGTTCAACAGAGGAGCTCTTTTTGAAGCTCAATAAACACGAGCTTATCTCCGTCCTGGAGTCTCGATTGCCGGGGTTCGTACTAGCTTCTGAAGGCAAGTGAAGAGCAAACAGTTCTACAATGATAATTTTCGCATTTGTGATTCGTATCCAACTTCGGTGCTGTAATTAGAGCCTTTAAGAAAAGCACCACCACTGCTTGTGTTCTTTGGACAGCTCAGTTGATAAAGCTGGTTGTCATGGAAAGTACAGGGAATATCATGGGTCACGCTTCAGCAAATAAAGTTGGCTGGCATTCCTTAGAGGGCGATAATGATGATGATGATGATGGTGATCATGGTCGTTCTGTTCGTTGTCAACTGGATCAAGCCTTGATTCAATACTATGGTTATGTATTGTTGGGAGACTAGTTTGACAAGTTCTCCACCGACTGGACACGGAGTCCAATGAAGCGGCATTTTACGTTTTGTACAGTTTGAAACTCTGCTGTGGATGTTGTTTTGTATGGCCTTGGAGATTGTTTAAACTGATGGGTACCTTTCTCTGTGAAGGTGTTCCAAAATGTCCCCAAAGCAGAACAATTTCAACGACAATAGTGGATTGATGATGAAGGTGGATTGCGTCCCAGTCCTTTTAGGGAGAAGGTTATAATTCTAGACTTAGATGATGCGGTACTTGTTTGTAACTATTCTGCATACAAGGAACCATGATATAAAGCACTCCAGCTCAGATGTTCTACAACTGATGTCTCAAATGCTTGTGTCTTCATGTAATGCAGTACAACGTCAATACAATGAGATGGTGTATTTTGACAGTTTGAAGTCTTCTTACCCCTAATCCATGAAATTTTATGTCATAGTAAAGATGACACAACTGTACATCCCTTGATCAACATTTGGAGATAAGAATGGGCACCTGCTACTTTTCTCTTTTCTCCTGAAATGACCGACACGTGCTCAGTGTTAGATAGCGTCATTGTCGACTTACATTTAGCTTTGCAATGAGTGGAATTTCATGCTGAAGCCCGGTTTAGGTTTCATCATGGGATCAAAAATCTTGGCCCAGTCGCCCCCAGTCCAACCATCATTGGCTTCTTCGACTTTCACTCCATTGATTAGATAGGTGGGTGTGCCAACCAGTCCTCTGGAGCATCCATACTACAACAATTCACAAGCACACTTAAATCATCTCGCAGCTTAGTCACACCAGAGCAATTATTGGAAATCAGAGTTTTATGTATTTCCTACCTGCATTTCCTTGTTTTTTTGACGATGGTACACCAGAGATGCAATCTAGTGCATCTTTGTTACGGAGTATAAGTTACTATTGTAGGAAAAACGGAGGAAACAAAGGCACGGTGGATTTGCTTTAGTGTCAATGACAAGAATCAAAAGTTTACTTCAAAGTCAGTATGTAATTGGGATTAAATATATTCCATGAAACTTTCTTGCCTTGAAAGAGATGCGAGTGGCTTGGTCGGTAGCGATGTTACTGAAGCCATCTTCAAATAAGTTTGGTGATATCCCAAGGTCACTTGCTAAAGAAACCAACCGGCTCACAACATGAGCGGGGGTTTCGTTTTTGGTATTGGGGTTGGAGAATGTCTCCTGCAAGTCATGGATACTAATATTCTTGAACAACTGAGAAGAAATTGCTTGTGGAGAATATAGGGATATGGAAAGAAATAGAAAACCTCATACTACAAATCTTTCAACCAATCAAATCGTTGCTAAAGCTTAAATACACCATAAACTGTGGACCACAATAACCAGCAGAGGCCGCACTAATGTGCTTTTCACCACCTTGCAAGTTTCAAGTAGCACCCTTGGACATAACTCTTGTGACCCACATTAAGTTTTCACCCACTACAACTGATCATCCACAGTCTATGGTGTATTTAGTGTAGATTGAAAGAAGCATATTCCTTCAGTGACTGAGATCTTCAATGCACGAAAAGAAAGCTTTCAAGAACGTTACTGCACATTTGTTTCAACCAAACGGATATGGACACCAAACCCCAGGAAATCTCACTGTCGATCATACACTAGGAATTAATTATAATGCAAATCATAACCAAGGGGAGGAAATCATATCTGAAGCAACAATCCTCATTATTATACCTGATTCCCGAAAATGAGCTCCAAGAGAGGATACACAAGTGAAGCGTTGGTCATTTGTGCAATGTGCAGCGCCCTGGATGCGAAGAACGAATTATGATGAAACCTGGGGACACACGAGAATCACAATCACTTCACCATCTCCCTGCAATTGCTCCATCAGAACATTGAAAGAAAGAAACCAAGTATCTCTTCAAACAGTAATGGACTGAGCAAGAAAAGCCTTGTTTTGCGTATTCACATGCTGAGTCCAGAAGCTGTGAGGGCTGTTATATCCATAACGCGGCTGCAATTTCACCTTGTTACTGGACACAACCTCAATAGTTGGATCCCTTGGCTAGACCTTGTTCAATCATGCTCCATCGCATAACGTTCTTGAGCTTCAAGGCAGGAACCCCTTGCTTCCAATGAATCAAGGTTTCTTTCATTTCATTGCAGAAAATCTTGAATGCAAGCTTGCCCATGCACTGTGGGCCACAGTAACACGAATTCTTCTTCTTACAGTGACAATGAGGAAGGACCCCTGCCCCCTACTCAAGAATGTTATGCAATTGTCTCAAAAGAAAGATACCAAAACACAAAAGCGACAAGATTATGAGTTAAAACCATCCCACCTTCACAGAAAAGGGCTCCACGAGGTTATGAAGAGAGCAGTGACAATCAGAGGCGAAAACGAAGTCAGACATGGCCAATCTTACGGAGCAGGGAAGAGATGCACAATGACGATGAGAGATTCGCCATAACGCTCCGCCACTTCAATCACAGCCGGCCACCCTTCCTTGCAATGCACGCACAGGGGGTCGATAAACACTTCCCATACAATCTTTTCTTCATGCTCAGGAACACTACCTTTGTACACGAATCCATCGTAACGCTCAGGAATTGCAAATTGAGCACAGCTACTGCACACGATTGAAGAAAACAACAAAAGCCCAAATACAATAGCATTACACAACTGCGAGGAGCCCCATACAGACGTCGAAGTACTTGCTCGCATCATTGCCATCTGCAAAAAGATCTTTACAGTCGTGTTGTAAGCTTCCAAAATGACACTCCAGCGAGTTTCTCAGTAATCTTATGCTTCAGTCGCTGCTGCAGGATTGTGAGCTTCAAAGTGCTTTAAGAAATTTGGCAAGCGAAGCGGGAGTTGAGAAGAAACGGCGGGCATGCCGCGGGGGATGTCCAACGACAGAGACAACTGAACCCAAGGAGGGACAGAGTATTTTTCGTCCATACTGGCTCGTTCTCGTCCACGTTTCGTCCATCTCTGGACGGATCTCAAGAGGAAGACAGGGGTAAGAAGAAGAGAAATTTTTCAAAGTTTCAATGCCACCTCGTTTCGTGTGTTTTGTGTTTTTGGAGCTTTTATTACATAAATTTTTTTATGGATGACCTGACTTAGATCCCGAACACCTTTGCATCTGCATTTCTCACGTCTCTCCTTTTTCTTCCGATGTGTCGGTTGCTGTGAGAAAAGCAGCACGCAAGCACTCTGGCGATGGATATGAACAACGTGTCACGCATCTTTGAGATGTTCATGGTCAGGTAACTGATTTCGCATCTCTGCACATTTGGATTCAGCATGTTCTTTTTGTAATTTCTGCACTTGATGTTCACAAGTCAGGTGCTCATCTATCTTTTCCGATGGACGCGCATTGCATTCAAATTGGCTTGCTTCAGGTTATGATTAGGTAGGAGTATCTAATTGGGACGCTAACCGAATTGCGACGCAGAGTATGGTGACACGAAGATGGTAGAATAAAAGTGAATAGGGTTCTTAGAGGTGTCGCAATTAGGTCAGAAAACCTAAAGCGTCCATAGTATTTGTAGTTATTTTATGCGTTCTTGGATCGGAGTGCTGCTGAGGAGGCACCCAATGTATGTTTTTTGGAGAGAATGTAACAATAAGTGTACAGTTATCGGCTTGGTGTACAGCATTCGACCTATTCATGTTTTGTCATTTCTTAAGTTTCATGCTTCTGTTGATCTACCCAAGGGGAGAGATTCGGCAATGATTCGAAAATGTTGAAAATATGGTGTTGAATGAGAATGTGAAAAGAGTTCATTACAACTGTAGCATTTTGAGGTCTATCATTCCAAGGAATGAATTTCTTACGTCTAGTAGGATTGTACCAAGATTTGATGAATAGGGTTTTTGAATTCTGTGAATTAGTGAGGATCACATGAAAGAGACGTTTGAAAAGTACACATCTCTATGTGTGATATTTGAACTTAGCTGCTTGTTTCTGCTTTCTCATTAGTTCTGCTGGATGTTGAATGGTTTGGAACTAGGGTGGTGGCATTGGAGGATATGGCAAAGCAAAGCGGCCAAAACTTGACGATCTTTCAACAAGAGCTTGGTACTGAGCACAATTCTCGATCAAAAGTCTTGCTATTGCTCCCCAGTAAACTTGTCAATTTGAAACTTAGCAACCGAACTCTGCTACTCACTTCATAATATTCATTAGCCCGTGAGGCATTGCACCCTATCTATAAACAGATGTTGAGATATTGCACCAATCCAGTATCGTTCTTGCTTGGTTCTACAAGCACTCGCATGCAACCATCTAGAATATAATCAAATATTCGAGGTTATTTGAGAATATTTGAAGAGGGTTGTCTAATACACTAGAGACATGTCTAGAATGTCTAATACGACGTGCCACATGACACGTTCAACACGACGTGTACAAAACTAATGTCGGACAAGACATCCCTAATGCTTGCTTTATTACATCTCTCAATCTTCTTGTTCTTGTATGCCTATACAAAGAATGGGAGGACAGGAGAATGGGTATCATGATTGTGCAAGATTCTGGACATCATGATCAATTCCAAGGTGTCATAGGGCCTTCTTAATGAATGCTATGTTGATTCATTCCTGTGCTGCTACTCACAGCAATTGATGAGATGCTCATTGTTGTGATGCAGAAATGTTTCAGAGATCACCCCTCAACAACTCAAGCGTGTTGGCGCAAGTACTGGCCAGTAATCCCAGTGAGCGACTGAAAGCTTATCAAGAGGCAGGGTATCGTCATTGTCATACCGATCATGCTGTGGTTGTCAAGTGTAAGTGATCACCTCCATTTTCTATTCCAGCACTTGCGTGTTTCAAACCTATAGAGGTTGTTTGATTCACACAGTTCTTCCTTGTTCTGTGAAGAATCGACAGTGGACAATGCACTCAAGGATCTGCAAAACCACGTCCAGCAAGGTACGCAACATTCTTATTCCAATGCATGGTCATATTCTGAGGTAGATTTTTCTACTGTTGACCTAGGATCGGAGCTTTTGGTAATTTACTCTATGAAGTTGCAGAGGTGATCTTGCATAAACCATTTTGTTTACTTTTGTGTCCTTTCTCGTAATGCAGCACGGGCAGTCATGGATGAGATTCAAAGACTGCTGGATGAAGCAAATGGAATCATGCATGAGAATTTGAGCACCCGGTTGGGTAACATTGTTTTGACTGAAGGGGCTGGAACTTCTGAAAATACACAAACTGCTGATAATGGGCAATCAACGAATTTTCCTCAAACAGTCGATACTGGGCAAAGAGCTAGATGTGATGAACAGGTACGTACCTTTCCACGCTTTCAAACTTGATCCTCCATAACATTCCTAAAAGAAGCTCCTAGCACCTCTGCCAATTCTAGGAAGGATTAGGGTTCCAAGATGCTTTGATCCTCTGCCATCTTCTTTTTTTGGCTTGCATCCTCTTAGATCTCAAATTCAAAGAATTCTGGAGAAGAAATCCCTGGACGTAAGTCACTCGTACGTTAGTCCCCAGATTGACAGTTGTGAGCAAGCAGAAGTACCATGTTGCTCACCATTTTCAGCCGTTTTGATTGTATTCAAACAACATCTTGTGTTTTTATATGTTCTCAGATGAATAGTAAGTTGGCTGCACCGATTGAACAACTTAAGAATGTTATGTTATTGCCCTGAACGAGTCTTCTTTGGAATTTGTGACTTGAACTAGAATAAGGACTAGTTACTGATGATTGGTTACGTTGATTGTTCAGCCCTTCGTACAAGTAACCTCCCCAAAGACCAAAGTTCGGCAGTTGTTCACACCAGACTATGTGACGACTATGGCAGCTATCTATGGCATGCTACAACAAGACTTCACCATGCAGGTCTCGTCCAGTTCGCACTTTTCTAAGGAATTGTTCCCGAGTACCAGAGATTGTTTCTTGCCCATTCAGAAGCTGTTCTTATACATATTTAGCCTTGCTGTTTGACGTCATAGCTTCAACTAAGGTGGGACACCCATTCGTGTCACAATAAGCGTGTTCGCTGAGAGAAAGAAAGTTTGAAATATTTATTTTTTTCATAAAAGGGGTTAAAAATGAGAAATAGCAAAAACAAAAAAGGTTTTTTGAACTTAAAGTGTATTTTCCTTGAATTTTCAAAGTAGAGATTTCTGTTGCTTTCATCTAGAGAGGGCTAATTCCATATTCAATGCTAAACTGTCACCTAATAGTGGGCTCTATATGGTGGAGGCACCTCGCAATTGGATTTCATATCATTTTTTATTTTTTTCGTAAGTCTTTCATTTTTCTTGGTAGGGACGAATATAGGTCAACGGAAATGGGTGTTCCTACCTTACGTCGATGAAACAAACTGCTGAAATGCAATTTCAAAAATTATCTAGTAAGTCTGAGGGTTGGGTGCAAAACAGGAAAGGGTGGTGGGTACTCTTGGACTAGACTTGCCATCTGAGCTTCTACAAAATTACCACATGATGTGGACGTTACGGCCTTTCGTGGACGAAACTGTCTTGGAGGAAGCTCTCAGTTGGACCAGACTAGTCACAGGTTTTTGAGAATTAGGACCAGGTGATGGTGCTGATTAATGAAAGGTGGGCTAATTCAAGCTGCTGACATCAACTGGGGTAGCAGCAAGCACAATCTCTGTCATGAGGACTGATATGATAATGGCTCTCATCATTTGGCTTGTTTCAACAGAAACGTTTCGCATAATGAAGTGTTTGTTACCTCTGTCACTACATTGACGTTAAAGAGGATTTGTAAGTACTCTGGTCTGGTCTGGTCTGTGCAGTCCTTGGATTCAGATATTGGTTACCGAGAGTGGTCTCTTCACAGCTGAAAAACTGTTCTGATTCTAGTGCTTCTCCCTCTTTGGCCTATAATTTTGTTAAACATATCCATACGTGAAAACTCCTGGACTGTGCAGGCGAAATGTACGTGCGTCGGGAAGTGCAATCACCCTTTTGAAGATATACATGACAGTGATCCAAGGAATATTGTTACATGTAGTGCTATGTCCGTAGGAGTGCACAAACTCAAGGATATTAGTTGCGAAGCAGTGCAAGAGTTGTGAAAGCTTCTCGTTTTTCCCTTCGTCAATTTTGTGTACATCTATTATCATGCAGCTATGTACCTTCATGTCATTCTTGTTCTCAATTTGCGTGCTTCATAGTGCAAGCTCTGTAGTATGTTGTAAAAGCAGAAAATGATTGAATTTCTAATGGGAAATCGTTACCTGCTGGAAGCAGTATGGTTAAGTGGTCTTCAAGGCTCATCTCATGGTCTTACAAATTCTCACTCACTCTGCAATACGCCATGATGGTATTGCGGTAGTTTGGTAAGTACAGGGTGACCACGTTCTACCGTGAAACATCGTGAGAGAAGTCCAAGACGAACGTTCTGGTTGTGTTGTCCTCACTAAGAATTAACTTTCGGTTGCCCCGTCCTATTTGGATTGAATGGAAAGGGATCTAACTCTGATTCATGTCACTCTGCTATTGGAGCCAACACCCTTGCTGCTTTCCCTTTAGCACGGTCAGGTCGTGTATATGCCGATGCGAAGGCCATTAACCGTCCGATGCGATGACTTTTGTCCAGCGCATTCGTTCTTGGTGGTAATGGCATTTCGCCAGTGCGCTGCATGTGTTGCTCATCGAGCACCTTTAAAAACTGTTCGAAGGAAATATTAACACCTGAGTGAAGTTTAGAGTATCGCGCAAGGCTATCGGCATTTTCGGGTGTGAGTTCCACATCCAATCTGGAAAAAGCCTCGATGAAGTCGAAACTCATCAAACCAATCTCATCTGCGGCTTCAAAAATTCCAAAAAAATCTCCAAGAGGGCCTCGGTCTACCTTTTCCTTCAGATGACGTGTACTTTTGTGCAAACGAACTGATTCCAGAAGCTTAAAATCCTCAGCGAATACGGTAAATCGTTCAAAGTCTAACGCACCATTCTCGTCAGCATGCCCTGACAGCTTCAGCATGTCGCATAGCACACCCACCGTAACCTCAGATGCCATTCCCAAATTCTTCATAAAAAACAAAAGACTTCCAGTTTGGATAGTTGTGGCTTCGGGATCTGCACGAACACGAAGAAGGCTCTCAAAGCGAACCCTGCACTCATTGCGGTGCGCGGTCTCAGTAGTCGGTGGTGCGGAAGTCGAGGCTTGCGGCACAGGCTGTTCTACGAGAGGTTGCTTGCCTTTGTCATCGTCTTTTGGAACGTCTACTTGTGATTGCGATTCAGAGCGCACTTCGTCATCGTTGTGAGAGGTACTCATCGAGTTTAGTTCTCCTCACTTTTTGTCAATCTGAATACGACCAGTAAATTTAAAGCAAGCGTGGCAGCTACCGAAAACTAGGGACTCGGTTTGAAGTAAGTTTGACCGACACTTTGCAGTACTATCGATTAGAACTGAACGCATGAGATTGTCCCTACAGGTGCTACATCCTATTAATGTTGAAGAATGCTTTATCGCATCCAAAACCAAGAAGATTGCACAACTTCACCAAGCAAGTTACAGCACCTTCAGAAAGATTTTGCACTTGCCTTAATTTCTCTCCACAGTCTTATCGTTTCAAATCACCACACAATTTTCAACGGCGCCTGCAAGTTCTTGGTATAATTTAGGCCATGGTATAATCAAATAACAATCAAACTTCACTTCTCCAGTCTATGAATTATCCGAATAACTCAGATCCAGAATACAGAAGATTATTCACAACGCCTCAGTTCTGTTGCTAAATAGACAGCACTAAAATCAACAACGATCATTTCGCCACAGTACCGTATAGACTACATACCACAAACCTCAATGTAGAGTTTGATTTTAGTACTGTCGATCAAAATCGCACGCATCTGGCATCGGAACCAAGAAGACTCCACAAATAGTCTAAAATAGATGCTGCAGCATTCAAGAAAGATTCTGACCGGATTATATATCTCTAGCAATCTCCACAGTTTTGTTCGTTTCAGATCTCCATAGAAATATTGACCGTGCCTGTAAACTTTTTGCCACAAATTAGGCCATCAGATAATCAATTATCAATCAAACTTCATTTCTCCAGGCTGAAGCTCTCCGAATATTTGAAATCCAGTCTCCAGAAGATTATTCTCATCACCTCAGTTCGGTTGCTGCTAAACAGACAATATTACAACCTACAACGATCATTTCAACATAGCCAATCTCTGCCGCATGTGTATGCTACATTACGCAATCCTCAATGTAGAATTTAATGATCGATCGAAATTGCATGCATCTCGCATCTCAAACCAAGAAGACGCAACAACTTGTTCCAAAAGACATGCAGCATTCAAGAAAGATTCTGTACCGGATTATATATCTCTAGCAGTGTTCAGAGTCTTTTCCGATTCAAACCTTCACAGAATATTAAACGGCGCCTGCAAAGATTTTGTGATAAATTAGGCCATGATATAATCAATTAGCAATCAAAATTCATTTCTCCAGCTTGAAAACTCTCCAAATATCTCAAATTCATACACAAGTGCTTTCACATCACCTCAGCTCGTTTGTTGCAAACCAATTTTCCTTATGACAATCATTTCACCATTGTACCTTGCAAGCTGCAAACCGAAAACCTAAACGCAGAAGCGCTAAGTCAAATGTGAGTACCTAACAACCTCCGCTCGGATCCTCACTAAATGATTGGTGCAGCTGGTCTCCAAATTTAAGGCTATGGCGAGCACGCCATGACCATGGCCGTTCCTGCTGCTTCAGTTTGGACAGAGTGCAGAATATCATCGATGTACTCCCCGACCTCTGTAATGTCACATTGATTTCTCTAGTATCACATCCTACGATTCTCTCTACAAACCATTGCTATTTCACAATAGGTTGCTTACAAATGTGATAATATGATGTACAACAAGTGTAAGGAGTGTTGTAAAGCACTGACAACTTTGAATGCAATTTTGGTTCCTACATAATTGCATAACAAATTAACCGATTTTGTTGCATTTTGCTCAAAAAAAATTGAACTAAGAGAACATTTATGAGGGAAAATAAAATATTTAGCCAGTATATAGACTTTTAAGAAGATTGTTGCTTAAGAAGATCAATCATAGAATGATTATTTAAGGAGGAAAACAAAATTCAAAATCTCAAGGACAGAGTCACATTGAAGTTCTGATTTGTAAAATATAGGAAATAATTTCAAAAATAAACTCTTTGGCCAATTGTTAAAACTTAAAGGAGGTAGCTATGTGTAATTAGTAGAAATGCATGCTGGAAAAAACATTTTAGACCATGGTTTGTATTAAATTTTTGATATTGTAATGTAGTTGTGTTAGTTTCAATTCACAGTTAACACTTTTATGCAACATTATATTCTCAACTATATTGCTATACTTCATAGTTAATTCTATTAGTACAATAATGCATTCAATCAAGAGCCATGTGTATGGCATAGATTAGTGCACCAGTTCAAGGCCCGGTTCAAAGAGTCACATGCGCTTCTATGAAGAGAAGCATTGAGTCACGAGGTAATTTACCTTATGTAAGGCAACCTAATTGGTAAAGCAACCTAATTTCACTATTTTGTGTAGATATCTTTTGCATGTCAAGAAGCATAAGATGGTTATAGATTTTTCATGGCAATAAATTTTACATTTTGAATCAATATTTTAAGAAATTTTTTTGTCTCATCAATGGTTCACACTTTCACATTGTTGGAATTTAAGTTGTTCATTGGTAATTTAATTAATAAAAATTCTTATAGACTATGAGGTAGTAAAAGTCTTATGGGATTAATAAGAGTTATACACTAGCTAAGTCTACTAAACCCATAGCGGATTTAAAAAAATCTCATTTCAAACATTATAACCTTTCAATCCACGTGGGCATTAATAAATACTAGTAAAAGTTGGAAAAGGTATATGAAATGATTAATTATATTGGTAATAATTCTAAACAATAAAGAATTCAAAGTGTCAACTTTAAATGGTGAATATATTGAATGTAGCAAACAGTATAGGTAGCCATGTCTACTTGTTTCATTTTTTAGCCTACATAGTTCCTTTGTCTCCTTAATCCCTAAAGGACCGGCATGCATTTTTTGGTTGTATAGAAATTTTGGGCAGATATGTGTGACCTAGAGATTTCTATAGTTTAGGTTGAAATTTTAATAGAAGGTGGGCGCAAGGAATATCTTCCATATGCACTAAGTTTCATGACATTTGAAAATGTGAGTCAAAAGTTTTAGCCTAATATATTAATTTTTTTTGTAATTGGGCAATTTGAGATCAAAATAAATCACTTTTTTCAGAAACAAAAACTTGAAATTGGTTTTCTAGAGTTATATATATGTTGAAAGCTTTAACCCCAAAATGACCTTGGATATTCCTGAGCTTTTAGGAATTTGCTCTAAATTGAATTAAAAGTCAACATTTTGATAAGTTTTATCAATTCTTTTTTAATTGTAGATGTACAAAATCAAACTAGACATGTTAGAGATCACATCAAAAAAGAAAACATAGCAATATCTCTTACGGATTGAAAGATTATAATGTTTGATCATGAGGATGTTATAATTGTGAAAGTGATTTGAAGTCTTTCAATCCTCTTTTCACATGTCAAATCTAAAAAGTTGGTCACCAAAAAATATGAAGTTAAAGGGCCTAACATGCATAACCCCAATCAATTTATAACTTCTCAAAATCTACTCTACAATTTTATTAAATGAATTTCTAATGTGATTCTTTCTCAAAGATCTAGTGTATTTAAGGCTCGTTCCCAAGAGCACTCAACACTACAAAAGTCAAGTTTTCAATGGACATCCGTGCACAAAATTGATAATAGAAAAATCATAATCAATCATTTTCAAGATCGGATTTTAGAAGCTAAAACTAGACTTCAAAAAGAATTTGTCAAAAATATAAACTACTAAAAATGGTAATTTGATAAGGTTTTATTTAACTTCAAAAATTGGTCAAGGACACATTTTGTCCTCAAGGTCATTTTGGGGTTAAATCAATCCATTTTGATCAATGAGGCAAAAGTTATGAAGATTTTTAGTTTGCATATAACTATGGATTCTCTACTCTAATATAAACTTTGAAGTCCTTTATCATACTCAATTTCCAATATTTTTTGAAAAAAATAAAATCCTAGGATGTAGATTGTTTATTACAACATAATTGCGACCATTGAGATTGGCATTTTTTAATTCTATAATTAAATTCTTGACAATTTAGTATTTTGAATCATTCTTTGCTACTATCTACTTACTTTTCTTTTTCCTATATGTTGGACAATTCCAAACATTACAGAAAGTTTGGGCCCTATAGAGGGCCGTTTGACAAGCCGCCAAATGTGCAAATCTAAGGAAAATAATAATAAAATAAAAAATAAAAATAATATATATATATATATATTTATTTATTTTGAAAAAAAAATTAAAAAAATATATTTTTTTAGCCCCAACCTCGCGTGGCACACCAGCACACCTTGACAACGTTTTTGACAAAAAAAAATATTATTATTATTATTATTATTATTTTTTAATTTTCTAATATTTTTTCCTGTAAATGCACATTTTACTATACCTGCAACAGCCCTCAGCAGGGTCCAGATTTCTTCTAATGTGAAGTGAAAATTTTCAAGCATGTAGCCAACTTGTCTAAGAAAAAGAATCCAAAGAAGCACCATCATATTAGACATTTTTTCATCAGAAAGTGAACTTGTGAAGTGCACCTGTCCTGTTTATCCTGGCCAAAAAAATGATTTTAGGAAATTTGAATGATTATATCTAGCAATCCACATGGTGGAAATTTCTGAAATTCTTACCACATATTCTCAAGTCAACATAACCCCTAAAGTCCCATTGTCCCCTCGAGGGACAAATTGAAATTTGGATAGGTACCTACAGGCTCAATTTTTAGTGTGATTTTTTGAAACTTTTTGAGGACGTGTAGTTTTTTGAGAGGTTTGTGGATATATAATTTTTATTCCAATCCAATGCCGGATGAAAAAGTTATAGCACTTTTTTGCCCAAACCAAACTTGAGGGACAGGCTGATCAGCCAAATTTCCCCTTCACTTTGCCAGAGTCAATCCCTAGAGAGTCAGTCCGAATTTGCTCTAGGACAGCGGGTGAGGTTTGAAACCGGGCAAGGTAGGGCGACCACTAGATCCAGAGCGGGGAACTTATTGTGGGGAGCGCTGTCGGGAGGGAGCGCTACTGGGTACGGTAGACCAAAAGAGCCATGCTTCATCAAGCACCCACAAGCGCGAGTCACCTCTGCGGTGAAGGGCGGGTCACCCACGGTTGAGCTTGGGGTACCTGCGGTCCAAGGTATCGTAAGGTTTTTCTTAAAACTTTCAATGATTTGTCATCCAAAGAATATCATCCAAAGAAAAATGCTCGAAATCGTTGCTGCGGCACTTTGCGGCACCCTCAGAAGGAATCTAGAGCGGGGATGAAGTATTTGAGCGTGATAACTGATGTCTTGTTCATGCTCACACGAGCGATGTTGCAATTTGTACTCACACGAAAGTGAATACTTCTGGTATCGTAAAATGGATATTACACCATGGACAGCCTTCAAAGAAACGGCCAATGAAGCTCTGCATTTGATGTTATTGCTCTTCACTGTTGAAGTGGTATGGTAATCGGTAATGGTACCTGGATGCAGGCAAAATGAGAACTACGTGATGAGATACGGACACCCCTCTGATTGATTCACGAATGCGTGTTCATCTATGTCTTTCAATGACTGGAGGGATACCACACCTTCCGACGTGGAATACAATGCATAGCCTCAAGATGACGTCCAATTTGTGGCGATATCTACTAGCAGGAAGGATAAGTCCTCCTATCGAGGCTAGCACAAAGAGCCTCAGGATGATGTCAGGAAATATTTGTCGATCTAGATCAAGCAGCAGAAAGACAAGGTCAATCAATGTATAAGCCGGAGTACGAGTGTTACGAAGATGAATCTGTATAATAGAAGGCAAGTGTATCTAGGAGAAAGCATATTTTATATATATTATATCTGAGAAAGAAGATACATGAAGTTAAATAGCCAGAGACCGGCTGTGACTGTTCATTAACTAAGAGGTGTGACTCTATGCTAACTGATGCTAAGCTGATTAGTCTAACACTCCCCCTGCAGCTGCATTAGGAGACCATGATAAACTTGTCTTTGAATTTGAACGTAATTGATGAACTATGCCACCTCCCCCTTCATCAAAGTAGTGGAAGAAATCCTTGAGCAGTGGCACAAGCAAGCTGCTTGGATAGAGGAAGCGACTTGGTTAAAATATCAGCCCACATATCAGATGTGGGAGTGAACTCCAGGTACAAGACTTGAGAGTCAACTTTCTCACGAATAAAGTGAAACTTGATGTCAATATGTTTAGAGCGTTCGTGATATTTTGGATTTTTTGCAAGGCTGATGCAAGATTGATTATCACAGAGAATTGTGCTGGGTAGTTGAAGAGTATGATGTAATTCAACCAACAAAGCTTGAAGCCACAGCAACTCTTTAGTGGCAGCTGCCACAGCAATGTATTCAGCTTCCGTGGACGACAAAGCAACCACAGTTTGCTTCTTGCTATGCCAAGAGAGCAAATTTCCATTGAGCTGAAAAAGATATCCAGATGTAGACTTACGAGTATCAATGTCGCCTGCCCAGTCGGCGTCAGTCCAGCCGAGAATGCTATAATTAGAAAGTTGACAAGAGGAATAGCGGTACACTAAACCCCAAGTACAGGTATGTTTCAAATAACAAAATATTCGTTTGATTGCTGTCCAATGACGAGGTCCTGGATTAGCCATAAATTGAGCCAAATGGTTTACAGCAAAGGCTAGATCAAATTGGTAGCACGTGACAAGCCATTGTAAACAGCCTATCGCCTGAGCATAAGGGACGGACGCCATGAAGGAGACTTCTTGAGGGGTAAGATTCTCAGCTTGAGTGCGTGAAAAACGAATTCCAGCTTCAAGTGGGGTTGAAACTGGTTTACTATTGTTCATATTAAACTTGATTAAAAGATCATTAATGTACTTGTCTTGGGATAAGACAAGGGTCTTAGTTGTGTGATCGCGACGCACTTGAATTCCTAACAGGTATTCCACATCATGATTGTTGGTCATAGAAAACCGATGAGAGAAAATAGCTTTATGAGCCGATAAATATGGCAAGTTGTCAGAGACAAGAATAAGGTCATCGACATAGAGGCCCAGTATAATGAAAAACGAATGAGAGGCCTTGAAGTACACATTGGTGTCAGATTTGCATCTGAAAAAATCTTGACTAAGAAGAAATTCATCAAACAAATCATACCAAACCCTGGGGGCTTGCTTGAGTCCGTACAGGGATTTGTGTAATCGACAGACTTTGGCTTCACAACCAGGGGCTATAAATCCTTCGGGTTGGGAAAGATAGATTTCTTCTTTTAAAATTCCATTTAGGAAGGCAGTTGTAACGTCCATTTGGTGAGCATACAAGTCATGGAGTGCTGTGAGGGCAAGGAGTAGTCGCAAAGAGGTCATTTTTATGACTGGAGAGAAGGTTTCGCTGTAGTCGATACCCTCTTTTTGAGAAAAGCCACGGGCCACAAAGCGGGCTTTGTAGTGTGCTAGTGTGCCGTCAGCATGATATTTGTGGCGAAACAGCCACTTGGAGCTCACTACAGAGCGATTGGGAGGTAGATCAACCAATGTCCAAGTTTGATTAGTCATGAGAGAAGCATACTCTTTCTGCATGGCTTCACGCCAATGAGTAGCTTCAGAGCCCGAGAGGGCAGCTTGTACAGAAATAGGCTCATCAGTAACTTGGGCGGAGAAGGCATAAGCATATAGGCTGTCATCATGAAATTTTGGCGATGTCCATTTACCCTTGTTTGGACGTTGGGATTGCCGAGGAGCCAGGCCAGTAACAAATGGAGGTCTGTGTGGAGGGGAGCGCTTTGGGGAGGAAGAAGACTGCAGGTTGTGTGTCGAAGATCCATCCAAAGAATCAGACAATTCCTCAGATGGTCGATCAGTTGACGGATCAGGTGGGCCAGGAGCCGATGGTTGAGTTCGGAAAGGTGGCTGCACACTTGACAAAGGAGAACTGGTAAGATCTAGAAGAGAATATGATTCAGGAGCTTCAGGATCAGGTGCAGCACGTAGGTTTGCGGAAGAATCTACTCCCCCTGACAGTAAATTCTCTTCAGAGAAAATAACATCACGGCTAGTGAAAAGTTGTTTACTGGAAGGCTCATATAACCGGTAGCCTTTAACGCCAAGAGGGTCACCATATCCCACAAAGAGACAAGGCTGAGCTTTAGAATCAAGCTTTTTCCTTTTTTCATCAAGGATATGAGCGTACGCGGAACAACCAAATATTCTCAAATGATTGAGATGTGGCTTAGTGCCTGTCCAAAGTCCATAAGGTGTAGCTTGGGATAATGCAGAAGTATAAGAATAATTCTGTAGGTAACATGCTGTATGGACAGCTTCAGCCCAATAAGAATTAGATAAGTGAGCAGCTTGAAGCATACTCCTCGCAGATTCAACAAGTATACGATTCTTACGCTCGGCAACACCATTTTGAGAAGGAGTATAAGGATTAGTGAGATGACGTTGAATTCCATGCTGTGAACAAAAGTTAATAAACTGATTAGAAGTAAATTCGCCACCATTGTCTGAGCGTAAGATCAAAATCTTTTGACCAGTTTGATTTTCAGCAAGTGCTTTGTACTTCAAAAAATATTGGAAGGTAGTTGATTTTGTTTGAAGAAAATAAATATAAGTGTATCGTGAATAATCATTCACAAATATGAGGAAATATCAGGCTCCTCCCAAAGAAGGAGTTTGCATGGGGCCACATAAATCAATATGAACCAACGCGAGCAAAGTTGTAGCTCTGGTAACTGGACCAGAAAGCAAGGGTGCTCGATGTTGTTTACCAAAAATACAATCGACACACTGCAAGAGTGTGGACTTGAGAGGAGGTAGACCGATTACTAAGTCTTCAGTTTGCATGACATTCAGAGATTGAATGTTCAGGTGGCCCAGCCGGTAATGCCACTTTAAAGTGAGCATATCGGTCTTAATGGGTGTCGGAACAGGTGTTATTACGGTATTACTTTCAATATCAGGAGTTATGCCAATGCCCAAAGAAAATAAGTTACTGAATTTGGAGATACGAAATTGCATGCTGTGCCGAGTGTTTGGATCCGTTGTCTTGATAAGACAAGCATCTTTGGTGAAAGTCACGATTGTGTTGCCAGTATCAGTTATCTGTGATACTGAGAGTAAATTCTTTGCCAATCCCGGGACAAAGAGGATATTGGGAACGAGTAAGATTTGGCCATTTCGTAACTGGAGTAAAACAGACCCAACTCCCAAAGCTTTGTGGGAGCTGTTATCCCCCAGTAGTATTGTCTTGGGAATATCCAAGTCGTGATAATCTCAAAATAGATGCTGCAACGGTGACATGTGTTGGCTAGCTCCGGAGTCCAAGTACCACTGTTCACGCGTAGTTGTCATGTCAGTAGTAGCTGAGAATAAGTGGACAAGATCATCAGTGGTGATGAAATTCCCATGAGATTTGTTTCTATTGTGATTTCCCTGGTCTCGTTTCAGTTTGCGACACTCAGGTCTTTTGTATCCAGGGATACCACAATGATGACACACAATAGGTTGACTGGTTCCTGATCGAGCAGGAGTTGTGGGATTCGGAGAGCTCGGGCCTTGGGAGTAGTGGGATTTGTGAAAACGACTTGTTGATTTCTTAATATAATAAGGTTTATTAAACTTTCCTTTGGCATAAAAAGCACTCGTCTTAGAAGAAGAAATTTTTGAAGAATTAATTGCATGTTGTTGCAGAATGTTGGAAAGCAGATTTGGGAACGTCAAATCGGCAAGACCACCTTGAGTGGTAATAAACGCACTCCACAAATCTGGAAGTGCTCCCAGCAGTAAATTAACTTGCTGGGAATCTGTGAATGTACACCCGGCAGTTGCTGCTTCTTGCAGTAACAATTGCCAAGTTTCAAGAAATTCAACAATATCATCGGAATCGGACATTTGAAGATGACACAATTGTTTATGTAAGTTAACTTGACTTCCTTTATTAGATTTTTCATATAATTGCTTTAGTCGGTCCCACACAGCTTTGGAAGTAGTCAGTGGATGAAGAACGAGTAGCTGCTTCTCACCACAATGAAGCAGAATATCTGCTCGAGCTTTAGAATCCTTTGACTGCCAGGCTGTTAAGCCTGCAGGATTACTGGAAGGTGAGGCAACTTCGATGCCAACCGCAACGCTCCATAAATCGGAGTGAACTAGGAGCATCTCGAGTTTGATGCGCCAGGTGGCGTAATTTGCTGCAGTGAGAGAAGATATAGAATAAGCTCGAGGTGCTGAGCTTACAGAAAGAGAGGTCATTTTTAAAGTTCTTGATTGACCTGTGAAGGTACTGTTATTAAAGAGTCATCCACAAAAAATTGTGGGTTTAACTCATCGAAGAAACTTTCGTAGTTTTCTAACACACTAAGATAACTAGCAGGTGCATAAGTGATTCCATATTCAATTTGTTCAAGTAGCGGAGCAGATTCTACAAGCTCTTGTTCTTGAATAGAAATTTGATCTATCGATATCTAGTAGAATGCATCTGCAAAAGATTGATTTGCAATTTGAAACGCTTCTTCTACTGCTTCTCTCTCAGGTTCAAAAACTAGAAGGTCGAAGACATCCTCACTTAAATTGTCAGCAGGAGGAGTCGGAGGATAGCACATTGTGTTCTGATACCATGTATAATAGAAGGCAAGTGTATCTAGGAGAAAGCATATTTTATATATATTATATCTGAGAAAGAAGATACATGAAGTTAAATAGCCAGAGACCGGCTGTGACTGTTCATTAACTAAGAGGTGTGACTCTATGCTAACTGATGCTAAGCTGATTAGTCTAACAGAATCTAGGAGAATTTCACTCGGCTCCCAAATAAAAGGGATAGACTTGTTAAAGAGGATGGAACAAGGAGGCTGTTGTACAGATCCTCAAGCCGCAAGGTAAGGCTAGAATACAAACCGGAGGAAGAGTATCCCACCGACCTGCTTGAGTATGATGCAGATGTTATCGAAAATGGCAAAGATTTACAACTATATAAGCGGAGGAAAGAAATATTTGAGAAGTCCACAATTGTCTTCCTGAATTGTTTGTATGAATGCAGAGCCGTTTATGAGACACGCGGGTCTGTGAATCTCTAGGGAGCGACTTTGGATCTCCATTTGCGCCGACTTTTAATAGGTTTTGCAAAGCTTGGGCAACCCTCTAGAATCAGAATTAGAAGGGATATGAGAGTTGGCTTAACTTTGAATGTTTGAAACATGAGCTGCAAATGGAGATAATGTGTATGCAAGAGCCTTTGCAAGTGGATTTGGTCCTCAACTTTCTTGAACATGGTTTTCATTTGCGGTTTGAATCTCGGTCACAGGTCCGGGAATTTCTCTTCTTTGCAAACTTGATATACGTTTTATATAGGTGTTTCAAATCTTCCGAGGAATAGAAAGCACAAGAAAGCGATTCATTGGAAGAAGCCGCAAAGTGCCGCCAGCAGCAAGTTCAAAGCGTTTTCATTCGGATGATAATGGAATGGATGATGAATCAGAGCGGGCAGGTTGAAAAAAACTATGCGCGGGTACCCCAGCCTTGAGCACAGTTGACCCGCCCAAAACTACAGGTGACCCGCGCTTGTGCTCGCGTTATAGAGCATGGCTCATTTGGTACACCCTAGCTGGGAGGGAGCACTGCTGGGAGGGAGCACCATCTGCCTCAACCCAGCAGAAGGCACTCCAGGCAGCAAACAGGTAAGTCCTCTCCCTGTATTTTTTTGTTTTGTTTTTTTATTGTTTTTGTTTTTTGTTTTGTTTTGTTTTTTGTTTTTTGTTTTTGTTTTCCAATCCCCTTTGTGTTCGCCTTGTCTTATCTTTTCTTTTTCCGACCTCAGGAACAAATCCCTCACTCATTCCCAAGAAAAACCACTGAAATTTTTTATTTGCCACACATGATAAAATTTGCAAATTTTGAATTCATATCTGCAATCAATGGTCCCAAATTTCGTAGGAGATGCATACAAGATAATTTCTTCTAGCATAAAGTAGGGTTTATGTTCTCTTTACATACACCCCTAGAATGACTTTGGGGAGACAGGTGACAAGGCCAAAAATTGTGTCCGTTCTTCCCCTTGATCAAGTATTGTACAATTTTTTGTTCTTGTTTTCGTTTCTTGTCCTTTCCCATTTTCTTGTTTCTTTGCTAGCACATTTTATCCTTTCTTCTTCTCTAAATCTTTTGTTCAAAGTCCTTGATCAATTTTTATTGAATATCTACAATCATTTTTTGTTCATCACTCTTCTCCATTCACAACTTCATTCCCTTCCTCCTTATTTATGTTCTTTTTCAATACTTATTCTGTTTTGCTTTCCATATTTGTTTTTGTTCTAGGTTATACCCTAGCGTAGTTCTTGTTTTTATATTGTGGAAACATGACATTGTATAACCAAGCAATAGTCCTTTGCATAAGCCATTACTCAAGAACATTACGAGATGATATTTGTTGTATCAAACATATCAAACCAAGTCCCACAAGTGGTGGCACCCAGTTGTTTTTTTCCTTGTCGACACTAGCACCGTGAACATGTACATCATTTATACAGACAAATGCAAGACACAAGATCCTTTGAAGCATTCAAAGAAGCACCTTGCAGGAGGCGAGTGTACTTTCCAGCATTTACCCAGAACCAAAATCCTTGCATGGTTTGCAATGATGGCTCACTGCCATTGATAAGACTTAAACTATATTGCCCTACTTGTGGCAATAAGTTCATGTGTTGGCGAAAAGGATGCTTCCAAAAATACCATGAAAATCTTTGTTGAGATGATATTGAACAAATAAATGTCAATTACACATTCATTTTTTACAATGTTGGTGTTTGGCCATTTTTTACAATGTTGGTTTTTGGCCATTTTTTATTCACAAGCAAATGTTGCAGTGAAGGCTACTTACAATTCAAATGAAATGCAAAACAAAAAAGATTGTCAATATGAATTTACAATGATTTTAGGATATTTTTTTGGGCAATAACTACTAATTTTCAAAGAGTTTTAAATATTTTAGAATGCTCAAATGTTGTTGTTTATGGCCTCCTAACATTTTTTATTTTACTTGTAGGAGATATGCCATCACTTTGGAGTTTGAAGCATTTTTTTTGCAAGCTTTCTGTGCAAGCACTACTCTCTACCCATCCTAGGAGACAATGTACCTTATGGCTCATGCTTCCAATGACTCCTAGGTGGTCTCCAAGTCCACATGCATGGTATGGTGCCATTTATTGGGAAACTACAAAGAAAGCATTTGATTGAAGTAAATGAAGGACCTTCTGTGAAGGTGGGAAGCTGTTGCGTTTCCAATGTTGGGAACGCAACAGGGAACACAGTGGAGAACATGCTGGGTTTTAGAGGGAATATCATGGACGTTTTTGGTAGTTGCCCAATGGCATTTTCTTTTTTGTTCATACTATAGGTCTTTGAAATTGCATAAAATGGAGGTAAAGTTTTTTTTTCAAATTTTTTTTGGAATCTTGTGAATAATGACTACATCTTTCTATCTATTGTTGGGGTTTTTCAGATTTGAAAGAATGAGTTACAAAATCTCATTGCAAAAAAAAGTATTGTATTGTCATTTTTCAGAACATATTTGCATTGCAAGATTTTTTTGGAAGTGTTGTAAGTCTCCAAATCTTCTGAAAATTGGTGGACATGTTCCTAATATAATCTACAATATGGTAGATTTTTAAATTCAAAGTCTGTAGTGCAAAAAATTTCAACAAATGGCGGTCAAAGTCATCTGAAATTTCAAGGCAATACACAAAAGAACTTTTGCTCAAACTTTGAATGCAATTTTCTCCCAATCCGTATGGTCAAACTTGATGAAATTCTTACCACATGATCTTGGTCAAGTTAAGTACAACAAATTATGGTTACATTTTTGCAGAAAATGTTTTTTCTGGGGTTTTGGGCGAACACAACAGAAATGGCAGTTTTCAGTGGTTTCTGGCTAGAAAATGCCTTGGGACTTTAGGGGATAATACAAAATCCTATGGTTATATGTGTCAAATTATTTATTTTTCAAAAATTAGGTACTTGTATTAAAAATGGCAGTTTTTGAGCATTTTTGATGAAAACATAGTCATGGAACTTTAGGGATTAAGGGACACATTAAGGTTTGAATATGCTCATTTAATCTAACTTTGGCTTTATTCTTTTAATTTTTTGGAAGATAGAAATCACATTATTATTCTAGGACTATAATATCTATTTCAGTTAGTGCCAAGAAGCAAAAGTGACTTACACCCATTTGACAAGATTTGGGATGACCTCAAAGCGATTAAGCTACATGATGTAGAGGAGGCCTTCCCACCAATGACAGATGATATGGTTAATAAAGAAAGTTGTTGTGCCATGCCTATGTTTGTTGAAGAATCACTTCCTAGGTTGATGAATGACTTAGCCTAGCAGTTAATGTGTCGTTAGTATGAATTTACTAACTCATTTAGCATACATATTTCATTGCCATTTTGTAATTGCATACTGGTAGTCATTGTTTTGAGTTTAGGGTTTTAAAACTACATGACTCCACCTACATTTTTTGGATACTTTGATTTATTATAGAATTTATTCATAGTCATCACTAGAATCTTCAATACGTTAGATGATATTGGGCAATCAATTCTCCAATTTCCTCATATATTAAGTGCACCACAACGTATATGCAGAAAAAGGCAAATGAATCTTTCAAAATCCAGATCACATGTAGAATTTAGAATGTAATTGCTACCAATATTAAGTTGTTAGCTTCAAACAACACAATAGCTCCAACAAAGCCACAAGACAATAGGCACTTGCTAATGGAAGTAGTTATGAAGCTTATCTCTACACTTGTGATAAAAACATCTAAATTGTCAACTACCTCCCTTCTCACTTTGGATTCTTTCTACCAAACGACCTTCCATCCTTGAAGATCATCTAAGAAGAATACATGCATCACTTGGGTAGGGAAATTAAAGATTGTTACAACTTGGGGCAAAAAATGACTAGTAGAAAATCAACATCATCTTATTTATATGTAGGATTTCTTGATGATTTGATTGCTTTATCTACTGACAACAATTTAAAATGATGAGACTCTACACTAGGCCATAGCTTGATTTCAAAATGTCCTTAACCACACCAATGTAGTTCTACCATGTCTATTTTGACATGACTTGGAGTTTTTGCTTCATAATGTCATGTTATGTCCATTGTGATGCGTCTTGATATGTCAAGATCCTATCAAGATTCCATCAATATCCTAAAAAAACATAATCCTAAATTGTAAATTCTAAACTCTAAAAAATTTAGGATTTACTTTTCACTATTTTAAAACAATTGTGGATAGAAGATCAAATGCATCACTACTTTTAAACATGTTAGTTCAATTTATATTGTTCTCTCAATATAATTTTGTGATATTCCATACAAATAATTATAATATTCCATCATGACAAATTTCAGACTTGGATCACCTCATGCATCATGACAATTTGGTCAACCAATCCTGAAGTAACATGACTTGGGCAACCGTGACGTAGTTCACTAAGATATCACTAGGATCTGTATTGAAATGACAAACATTGAGGCTATACTGCTATCATACATATAAGCATTTAGCTTGTACATTTGTCGTCCACACAAAAATGTTTTTTATATATTTTCATTTAGGTATAGTGCATTGCTTTCTATATAGCAGCCAACAATCCACTTCATCAATATTTGTTGGATACACTCCGCAGTCTTCCATTGCTTCAGACATCCAATCCTCAAAAGTTGGTGTTTCAAGATGTAATTCCAGCTCTATACACCACTTTCTACATCAATAGACAAAAAAACTAGCATGAATTTAATGTGCTCATGAATTTTAAGTAATGTTCAAAACACTTACAACTTCTACAAGGTTTTTTTCTTATGCCACCTTATATTCTTTTTGTGACTTTTGGGATTGGATTTCTTTAAAGTACAAGATGTGGCTCATATTTTTTGAAGTTACGTAGTAAATTAAAAAAAAGAACTAGCATACAAAAAATTGTGCTTTATAATACTTTTTAAACTTGCCACTTCTTATTATCACTTTTGTATGCAACCTATTGTGAAATAGCAATGTGTGATGGTGAGAACCCTAGGATGTGTGAGAAATCAATGGGACATTAAAGAGGTCGGAGAGTACATCGATGATATTCTGCATTCTCGAACACTCTGTCCAAATTGAAGCGAACGGCCACGGTCATGGCGTGCTCGCCATAGCCTTAAATTTGGAGATCAGCTGCAGCAATCATTTAGCGAGGATCCGAGCGGAGGTTGTTAGGGACTCACATTTGACATAGCGCTTCTGCGTTGAGGTTTGCGTTTTGCAGCTTGCAAGGTACATTGGTGAAATGATTGTCATAAGGAAAATTGATTTGCAACAAACGAGCTAAGGAACTTGTGTATGCTGGATTCGAGATATTTGGAGAGTTTTCAAGCTGGAGAAATAAATTTTGATTGCTAATTGATTATATCATGCCCAAGTTTATCACAAAATTTTTGCAGGCGCCGTTTCATAATTCTGTAGAGGTTTGAAACGAAAAAGACTCTGACGACCGCTGGAGATATGTAATCCGGTACAGAATCTTTCTTGAATGCTGTATGTTTTTTGGAAGAAGTTGTAAAGTCTTCTTGGTTTGAGATGCGAGATGCATGCAATTCTGATCGATAATTCTGCAGTAAATTCTACATTGAGGATTAGCCTACACGATGCGGCAGAGAATTGGCTATGGTGGAATGATCGTTGTAGGTTGTAATATTGTTTAGCAGCAATGGAACTGAGGTGATAAGAGTAACCACAGTTGTCTGGATTTGAAATATTTTGGAGAGTTTTCAGCCTGGAGAGATGAATTTTGAAAGCTAATTGATTATACGATGGCCTAATTTGTGGCAAAAAGTTTACGGGCGCCTGTCAGTATATCTGTGGAGATTTGAAACGAACAAGACTGGGAGATCGCTAGAGATAAACAATCCGGTCAGAATCTTTCTTGAATGCTGCAGCATCTATTTTAGACTATTTGTGGAGTCTTCTTGGTTCCGATGCCAGATGCGTGCGATTTTGATCGACAGTACTAAAATCAAACTCTACATTGAGGTTTGTGGTATGTAGTCTATACGGTACTGTGGCGAAATGATCGTTGTTGATTTTAGTGCTGTCTATTTCGTAGCAACAAAACTGAGGCGATGTGAATAATCTTCTGTATTCTGGATCTGAGTTATTCGGATAATTGACAGACTGGAGAAGTGAAGTTTGATTGTTATTTGATTATACCATGGCCTAAATTATACCAAGAACTTGCAGGCGCCGTTGAAAATTGTGTGGTGATTTGAAACGATAAGACTGTGGAGAGAAATTAAGGCAAGTGCAAAATCTTTCTGAAGGTGCTGTAACTTGCTTGGTGAAGTTGTGCAATCTTCTTGGTTTTGGATGCGATAAAGCATTCTTCGACGTTGATAGGATGTAGCACAGGGACAATCTCATGCGTTCAATTCTAATCGATAGTACTGCAAAGTGTCGGTCAAACTTACTTCAAACCGAGTCCCTCGTTTTCGGTAGCTGCCACGCTTGCTTTAAATTTTACTGGTCGTATTCAGATTGACAACAAGTGAGGAGAACTAAACTCGATGAGTGCCTCTCACAACGATGACGAACTGCGCTCTGAATCGCAATCACAAGTAGACATTCCAAAAGACGATGACAAAGGCAAGCAACCTCTCGTAGAACAGCCTGTGCCGCAAGCCTCGACTTCCGCACCGCCGGCTACTGAGACCGCGCACCGCAATGAGTGCAGGGTTCGCTTTGAGAGCCTTCTTCGTGTTCGTGCAGATCCCGAAGCCACAACTATCCAAACTGGAAGTCTTTTGTTTTTTATGAAGAATTTGGGAATGGCATCTGAGGTTACGGTGGGTGTGCTATGCGACATGCTGAAGCTGTCAGGGCATGCTGACGAGAATGGTGCGTTAGACTTTGAACGATTTACCGTATTCGTTGAGGATTTTAAGCTTCTGGAATCAATTCGTTTGCACAAAAGTACACGTCATCTGAGGGAAAAGGTAGACCGAGGCCCGCTTGGAGATTTTTTTGGAGTTTTTGAAGCCGCAGATGAGATTGGTTTGATGAGTTTCGACTTCATCGAGGCTTTTTCCAGATTGGATGTGGAACTCACACCCGAAAATGCCGATAGCCTTGCGCGATACTCTAATCTTCACTCAGGTGTTAATGTTTCCTTCGAACAGTTTTTAAAGGTGCTCGATGAGCAACACATGCAGCGCACTGGCGAAATGCCATTACCACCAAGAACGAATGCGCTGGACAAAAGTCATCGCATCGGACGGTTAATGGCCTTCGCATCGGAATATACACGTGACCGTGCTAAAGGGAAAGCAGCAAGGGTGTTGGCTCCAATAGCAGAGTGACATGAATCAGAGTTAGATCAATTTCCATAAAAAGCAAATAGGATGGAGCAACCTGAAGTCAATTCTTAGTGAGGACAACACAACCAGAACGTTCGTCTTGAACTTCTCCTCTTGCGATGTTTTATGGTAGAACAAGGTCCCCGTGTAAGGACTTACCAAACTACAGGGATACCTCCATGGAGTATTGCAGAGTGAGTGAGGATTTGCAAGAACGTAAAATCAGCCCTAGAGACCACGTGACCGTACTGCGTCTGGCAGGTAACGATTTCCCATAAGAAATTCAATCATTCGTTGCTATTGCAGAGTACTAGCTAGCTGCAGAGCTTGCACCATGACGAACGCAAACTAAGAACAAGAATGACATGAAGGTACATAGCTGCATGAAAATAGGTACGGCTGAACAATGGTGCGTAAATGTACTTCTACTTGCTCACGTGTGTACCCAACCAGGTGCTCAAAGCCGCACGCATGATTCACCGAGTAGTTTTTAATTTGAATCTCATCGATGACTGCCTGTGCTGCATTAAATGAGAAGAGTTTATTACAAACGTCAACATAAGGTTGATGCAGTATCACATCTGCAACTTCGTAGAATAAATTACCAAAGGTCCGACTCTGGGTCAACAATAGAAATAATCTACGGCCATGCGTTCGAATAAGAATGTTGCGTACCTTGCTCGACGTGCTTTTGGAGATCCTTGAGTACATTGTCCACTGTCGATTCTTCATTGAACAAGGAAGAACTGTGTGAATCAAACGACAACCTGAATATTAGGTTTGGAACACGCAAGTGCTGGAATAGAAAATCGCAATGGAGCCGATGCCTTACACTTGACCATGACTGCATGATCCGTATGACAATGACGATACACTGCCTCAAGATTGATAAGCTTTCAGTCGCTCAGTGGAAATGCTGGCCAGTACTTGCGCTGGCCAACACGCTTGAGTTGTTGAGGGCTGATCTCCGAAACATTTCTGCTTCACAACCATGAGCATCTCATCAAACGCTGCAAGTAGCAGCACACGAATGATGCTTACATCCCTCAATCTTCTTCTCGTTGTGTTCTGATATAAAGAATGGGAGAATGGGCATCTATGCTTACATCCCTCAATATGATGTAAGCATAGATGTCCAGTCCATTGTTGCATATGACTAATTGAGTGCTCGTAGAACCAAGCAAGAACGACACTGGGCTAGTGCAGTATCTCAACATTTGTAAATAGAAAGAGCGCGGTGCTTCACTGGCTAAAAAAATGTGAGAAAGGGAGTTGCACTTTAACGAAATTGACGATTTTAGTCCTAACTTGCAGCTCAAATCTTGCCAGGTTTTGGTGGGACCTTGAGTTTGAGATGTAGGGTGAACCAGCCTTCAGTCTCACAATTCCCTATAAAGTAACTGCACCTAAAATTGCACGCTTCCTAAAATCGCACAGCGGATAATCTTGCCTAAAAGTGTACTCCCACTATTCATATGACTCTATGATCACTTTTAGGTACACCTATTCTCAGCACTTTGAAAATTTGTAGTTTATTCACACGGTGTCCAAAAAATGCATCTTCAGAGAATTTAGAATCCCCTTTTGACTACCTATGGGACCCCACAATTTTTTTTCAATCTAATAGTGAAAACCATGCTAAATCATGCTGAATTGCTTAACTATGCAATTTAACCCCTAAATGCACCAAATTTCTGTGCTGACAATACTTTAAATTAAAAGTAATTAAAATACTGACGTCGCGCTATCGTTGCGCTGACATGGCACTGACAGCACTGACGTGGTCAAAATGTGACCACGTCACATTTGAATTTTGAATTTTGTTTTGTTTTGTTTCCGTAATATCCCTACAAGAGGCCAGGCTTAGCGGCTTCTGCAGGCCTCATATTTTTTGTAATTTTTTGTTTGAAATTTTAATTTTTCTTGAACTCCTCAGATTCTACATTGCTTGATCTTGGCAAGGAAACTTTAGTGCTTTAATACTTAAAATGTATTCCAATTCGCAAAGGAAACTTACTTGTGCAAGCCGAAAGTGCATTACAACTACCAAACATGGTGTTTGAGAAACATTGTAAGGTGTGGTAAAGCTTCATGCTTTTAAGGCATTGCCCAGCCTAATTTTTAGATACTATGATTCCAAATTTGGGTTCTTTGATACCATTTACTCTTGGATGATTGAACTGAGGACCATTTGATACAATAGTCAATTGTATCAAATCTTAAACAAGGTGGAATATGTACCAAGCATTGCTTTGTAGCTATGATGAAGCTCCAGGAATTGAAATTGCCTTTTGTTTTGAGTTCTCATTGCAAAACGTTATGTGGCTGCGTTGTGTATGTGTTGAGTCTATGTCTCTGTTGTGAAGCCTGTGTTGTGGGGGTGAATTAAACTTCATTACATAGTAGTAGATGAAAGTAAGATATTCAAAAAGCGTCAAGTATGCGTTTGACATCTAGAATTTTATAATAACATGATTCTTGAACTTCAAGGCTGGCATAGAGACCCTTTGCTTCCCATGTATTGCCATTCCTTTCCTGAATTCAAACTTGCCCATGAATCCAATGTCACTATAGTTGGATTTATTCTATATATAGCAACAGCATAGAAGGTCCCCGAAATCTTCTTATGTGGATCTTAGCAAGAAAAGGCATTCAAAAAGTTTAGCATTTTCTATAATACTCATTTTTTCTTTTGGGAGTACTTTAAAATTAGAAAAACAATTTTAAAAAAATGTAAGAAAATATGTTTAATGTCTACACCTTTTAAAAAAAGGTACACTAGGAAGAAAAAGCGTAGAAAAATTTTCTAAGTAGGAGAACTAGAAAAGTGCAAAATCTCACAAAAATGGATATCTTTACTTAATTTCACATTTTAATTTGTTAAAAATAGGAAAAGAAATTTAAAAAAAAACTAAAAGTTGGTCATTTAGGAAGAATTCATAGTGATGAGATTTTACTAGAAGATTAATTGATTTTAAAACCATCTTCATTGTTCAAAAATTGCACGCAATGGGCGTGCTGTTTGCACTCATGTGGAGGACACAAATTAGTATATTTTTAGATTTTCTATAATAGAAATATGCTTTCCTACTATGCAAATAGACCATGAAAATTTCAGCTCCAAATCATTCAATTTGGAGACTACCAATGTAGTTAAAAAACCTAAATTGCACCATGTGACAAATTAATAAAAAAAAAAAGATTAAATATAAAATATTTTCTTTTAATTTCTAAAAAATAACCATAAAGGAATTTGATAACCATAAATTTTGATATCTTCAATAAAAATTTATGTTCATTGGATTTGTGCTTCAAAAATTATAGGAGATAACAAGAGAGGGTACCTCAAAGTGATGGAAAAGAGGACCGCACTTT
Source organism: Neckera pumila (assembly GCA_963969595.1). NCBI lineage: Eukaryota > Viridiplantae > Streptophyta > Bryopsida > Hypnales > Neckeraceae > Neckera > Neckera pumila. The sequence continues at coordinate 17,721,755 of OZ018414.1, forward strand.
CTTGCAATGACCTATTTCAATGTCAATTTCATTAAATTGACGGAATTTCAAATTAAACATTGTCACCTTTCAAAACAAGCGTTTTGAAACAGAAATCCAAACAAGTTCTAGAGTTTAGACTTATATACATATTTGTTGTTATTTTTGGTGCCTTAATTGTGCAAATTTAATGAAATAGACTGTATTTATAGTTGTAATGAAAACTTCCAAATGTTTGATTAACTTCTTAGGATGAAATTTGGGAATGGAGGAACTTATTAATTGCATCATTAGATGATCAAATTTGAAAATCATGAATTTATTGTTAACTCAAAGACCTCATATTACAAAAGAAGAATTGAGGATAACAAAATTAGCCTATCAAAAAATAGGGACGCTTTTGTACATTTATTCCCGACTCTTAGGTCGTGGTTTCCAACCATCAATTCCACCATTCTTGTATTGACACATGTATTTGGTTTGGAGTGCCAAAGTGAACAAGAAGCAGTCTCTTAAATGATTGGAACTGAAAGACTCTATACAATGGACATAGGTCAAGGCCAACTCTGGGCTTTAAAAATTCATAGTAATTTCAATTCAAGTGATAAAATTATTAAATTTTTTCCAACCCTTGTCATTTCTTTAGATGCACCTTTGAAAATATTTGTTTTGTTTTGCACTATTCCAAATCATGTTGGAATTGCTTATTTGGTCGGTATGGGTGGTTCTACCTTAATATTAGTATTGTGAACTCTCAAATATTTCACTTTGAGTGGAAAATGCACAAACGTATAGTATTAATTAGCATCAAATGATCAAATTTGGAAGTTTTGGACTTAGATTTGGCCGTTTCAAAGACCCTCGAATAGCTTGAAGGCATCAAGAAGTACAAAGTTAGCCAACCTCAAAATAGAGACAATTTTTTGCATTTATTTCAGTCATCTTCCACGTAATCGGCCATTCCAAACAATGAACAATGAACCTCAAGTTCACATATTGTCTAGTATGAATAATATCTTGATTCCCAAATATCAATCTTTCCTATTCTAAACATTCAATTTTGGATTGTTACGCAATTTTGAGGTATAAGATAACTGACCTTAAATTGCATAGTTAAGCAATTCAGCATGATTTAGCATGGTTTTCACTATTAGATTGAAAAAAAATTGTGGGGTCCCATAGGTAGTCAAAAGGGGATTCTAAATTCTCTGAAGATGCATTTTTTGGACACCGTGTGAATAAACTACAAATTTTCAAAGTGCTGAGAATAGGTGTACCTAAAAGTGATCATAGAGTCATATGAATAGTGGGAGTACACTTTTAGGCAAGATTATCCGCTGTGCGATTTTAGGAAGCGTGCAATTTTAGGTGCAGTTACTTTATAGGGAATTGTGAGACTGAAGGCTGGTTCACCCTACATCTCAAACTCAAGGTCCCACCAAAACCTGGCAAGATTTGAGCTGCAAGTTAGGACTAAAATCGTCAATTTCGTTAAAGTGCAACTCCCTTTCTCACATTTTTTTAGCCAGTGAAGCACCGCGCTCTTTCTATTTACAAATGTTGAGATACTGCACTAGCCCAGTGTCGTTCTTGCTTGGTTCTACGAGCACTCAATTAGTCATATGCAACAATGGACTGGACATCTATGCTTACATCATATTGAGGGATGTAAGCATAGATGCCCATTCTCCCATTCTTTATATCAGAACACAACGAGAAGAAGATTGAGGGATGTAAGCATCATTCGTGTGCTGCTACTTGCAGCGTTTGATGAGATGCTCATGGTTGTGAAGCAGAAATGTTTCGGAGATCAGCCCTCAACAACTCAAGCGTGTTGGCCAGCGCAAGTACTGGCCAGCATTTCCACTGAGCGACTGAAAGCTTATCAATCTTGAGGCAGTGTATCGTCATTGTCATACGGATCATGCAGTCATGGTCAAGTGTAAGGCATCGGCTCCATTGCGATTTTCTATTCCAGCACTTGCGTGTTCCAAACCTAATATTCAGGTTGTCGTTTGATTCACACAGTTCTTCCTTGTTCAATGAAGAATCGACAGTGGACAATGTACTCAAGGATCTCCAAAAGCACGTCGAGCAAGGTACGCAACATTCTTATTCGAACGCATGGCCGTAGATTATTTCTATTGTTGACCCAGAGTCGGACCTTTGGTAATTTATTCTACGAAGTTGCAGATGTGATACTGCATCAACCTTATGTTGACGTTTGTAATAAACTCTTCTCATTTAATGCAGCACAGGCAGTCATCGATGAGATTCAAATTAAAAACTACTCGGTGAATCATGCGTGCGGCTTTGAGCACCTGGTTGGGTACACACGTGAGCAAGTAGAAGTACATTTACGCACCATTGTTCAGCCGTACCTATTTTCATGCAGCTATGTACCTTCATGTCATTCTTGTTCTTAGTTTGCGTTCGTCATGGTGCAAGCTCTGCAGCTAGCTAGTACTCTGCAATAGCAACGAATGATTGAATTTCTTATGGGAAATCGTTACCTGCCAGACGCAGTACGGTCACGTGGTCTCTAGGGCTGATTTTACGTTCTTGCAAATCCTCACTCACTCTGCAATACTCCATGGAGGTATCCCTGTAGTTTGGTAAGTCCTTACACGGGGACCTTGTTCTACCATAAAACATCGCAAGAGGAGAAGTTCAAGACGAACGTTCTGGTTGTGTTGTCCTCACTAAGAATTGACTTCAGGTTGCTCCATCCTATTTGCTTTTTATGGAAATTGATCTAACTCTGATTCATGTCACTCTGCTATTGGAGCCAACACCCTTGCTGCTTTCCCTTTAGCACGGTCACGTGTATATTCCGATGCGAAGGCCATTAACCGTCCGATGCGATGACTTTTGTCCAGCGCATTCGTTCTTGGTGGTAATGGCATTTCGCCAGTGCGCTGCATGTGTTGCTCATCGAGCACCTTTAAAAACTGTTCGAAGGAAACATTAACACCTGAGTGAAGATTAGAGTATCGCGCAAGGCTATCGGCATTTTCGGGTGTGAGTTCCACATCCAATCTGGAAAAAGCCTCGATGAAGTCGAAACTCATCAAACCAATCTCATCTGCGGCTTCAAAAACTCCAAAAAAATCTCCAAGCGGGCCTCGGTCTACCTTTTCCCTCAGATGACGTGTACTTTTGTGCAAACGAATTGATTCCAGAAGCTTAAAATCCTCAACGAATACGGTAAATCGTTCAAAGTCTAACGCACCATTCTCGTCAGCATGCCCTGACAGCTTCAGCATGTCGCATAGCACACCCACCGTAACCTCAGATGCCATTCCCAAATTCTTCATAAAAAACAAAAGACTTCCAGTTTGGATAGTTGTGGCTTCGGGATCTGCACGAACACGAAGAAGGCTCTCAAAGCGAACCCTGCACTCATTGCGGTGCGCGGTCTCAGTAGCCGGCGGTGCGGAAGTCGAGGCTTGCGGCACAGGCTGTTCTACGAGAGGTTGCTTGCCTTTGTCATCGTCTTTTGGAATGTCTACTTGTGATTGCGATTCAGAGCGCAGTTCGTCATCGTTGTGAGAGGCACTCATCGAGTTTAGTTCTCCTCACTTGTTGTCAATCTGAATACGACCAGTAAAATTTAAAGCAAGCGTGGCAGCTACCGAAAACGAGGGACTCGGTTTGAAGTAAGTTTGACCGACACTTTGCAGTACTATCGATTAGAATTGAACGCATGAGATTGTCCCTGTGCTACATCCTATCAACGTCGAAGAATGCTTTATCGCATCCAAAACCAAGAAGATTGCACAACTTCACCAAGCAAGTTACAGCACCTTCAGAAAGATTTTGCACTTGCCTTAATTTCTCTCCACAGTCTTATCGTTTCAAATCACCACACAATTTTCAACGGCGCCTGCAAGTTCTTGGTATAATTTAGGCCATGGTATAATCAAATAACAATCAAACTTCACTTCTCCAGTCTGTCAATTATCCGAATAACTCAGATCCAGAATACAGAAGATTATTCACATCGCCTCAGTTTTGTTGCTACGAAATAGACAGCACTAAAATCAACAACGATCATTTCGCCACAGTACCGTATAGACTACATACCACAAACCTCAATGTAGAGTTTGATTTTAGTACTGTCGATCAAAATCGCACGCATCTGGCATCGGAACCAAGAAGACTCCACAAATAGTCTAAAATAGATGCTGCAGCATTCAAGAAAGATTCTGACCGGATTGTTTATCTCTAGCGATCTCCCAGTCTTGTTCGTTTCAAATCTCCACAGATATACTGACAGGCGCCCGTAAACTTTTTGCCACAAATTAGGCCATCGTATAATCAATTAGCTTTCAAAATTCATCTCTCCAGGCTGAAAACTCTCCAAAATATTTCAAATCCAGACAACTGTGGTTACTCTTATCACCTCAGTTCCATTGCTGCTAAACAATATTACAACCTACAACGATCATTCCACCATAGCCAATTCTCTGCCGCATCGTGTAGGCTAATCCTCAATGTAGAATTTACTGCAGAATTATCGATCAGAATTGCATGCATCTCGCATCTCAAACCAAGAAGACTTTACAACTTCTTCCAAAAAACATACAGCATTCAAGAAAGATTCTGTACCGGATTACATATCTCCAGCGGTCGTCAGAGTCTTTTTCGTTTCAAACCTCTACAGAATTATGAAACGGCGCCTGCAAAAATTTTGTGATAAACTTGGGCATGATATAATCAATTAGCAATCAAAATTTATTTCTCCAGCTTGAAAACTCTCCAAATATCTCGAATCCAGCATACACAAGTTCCTTAGCTCGTTTGTTGCAAATCAATTTTCCTTATGACAATCATTTCACCAATGTACCTTGCAAGCTGCAAAACGCAAACCTCAACGCAGAAGCGCTATGTCAAATGTGAGTCCCTAACAACCTCCGCTCGGATCCTCGCTAAATGATTGCTGCAGCTGATCTCCAAATTTAAGGCTATGGCGAGCACGCCATGACCGTGGCCGTTCGCTTCAATTTGGACAGAGTGTTCGAGAATGCAGAATATCATCGATGTACTCTCCGACCTCTTTAATGTCCCATTGATTTCTCACACATCCTAGGGTTCTCACCATCACACATTGCTATTTCACAATAGGTTGCATACAAAAGTGATAATAAGAAGTGGCAAGTTTAAAAAGTATTATAAAGCACAATTTTTTGTATGCTAGTTCTTTTTTTTAATTTACTACGTAACTTCAAAAAATATGAGCCACATCTTGTACTTTAAAGAAATCCAATCCCAAAAGTCACAAAAAGAATATAAGGTGGCATAAGAAAAAAACCTTGTAGAAGTTGTAAGTGTTTTGAACATTACTTAAAATTCATGAGCACATTAAATTCATGCTAGTTTTTTTGTCTATTGATGTAGAAAGTGGTGTATAGAGCTGGAATTACATCTTGAAACACCAACTTTTGAGGATTGGATGTCTGAAGCAATGGAAGACTGCGGAGTGTATCCAACAAATATTGATGAAGTGGATTGTTGGCTACTGTATCGGAAGCCATTATAGAAAGCAATGCACTATACGAAAATGAAAACATATAATAACCATTTCTATATGGATGACAAATATACAAGCTAAATGCTTATATGTATGATAGCAATATAGCCTTGATGTTTGCCATTTCAATACAGATCCTTGTGATATCTTAGTGAACTATGTCAGGGTTGTCCAAGTCATGTTATGTCAAGACATTAGGGGAGATTTGAGGCCTTTGGAAGACTGCAAGTTTCCCTATGTTCTCGGATTGCGGGAATGCAAGATAGCAACTGGCTAATGTGGTCAAAATGATGTCACGTCATTTTCAAAAAAATTAATTTTTCTTTTTTTTTGCCTAAAATGATATCTGGTGTATGTTTTTTTGTTTTTTTTCTTCTTGACTCAATGCTTATATAAGATAAATTACCTCGTGACTCAATGCTTCTCGTCATAAAAGCGTATGCAATTCTTTGAACCAGCGGGGCCTTGAACTGGTGCACTAATCTATGCCATACACATGGCTCTGGATTGAATGCATCATTGTACTATAGAGTCAACTATGAATTGAAATATAGCAATATAGTTGAGAATATAATGTTGCATAAAATTATTAACCTTGAATTGAAACTAACACAACTACATTAAAATATCAAAAATTTAATACAAACCATAGTCTAAAATGTTTTTTCTAGCATGCATTTCTACTAGTTCCACATTGCTACCTCCTTTAATTTTTAATAATTGGCCAAAGAGTTTATTTTTGAAATTATTTCCTATATTTTACAAATCAGAACTTCAATGTGACTATTTCCTTGAGATTTTGAATTTTGTTTTCCTCCTTAAAGAATCATTCTATGCTTGATCTTTCTCAGCAACAATCTTCTTAAAAGTCTATATACTGGCTAAATATTTTTATTTCCCTCATAAATGTTCTTTTAATTCAATGATTTTTGAGCGAAATGCAACAAAATCCATAAATTTGTTATGCAATTACGTAGGAACCAAAATTGCATTTAGAGTTGTTAGTGCTTTACAACACTCCTTACACTTGTTGTACATCATATTTAGGAAAAATTTCAGCCCTCAACAAGGCCGCTAGCCTTGCACCCCCGCAGTGCAATTAAGAAAAAAAAAAATGAAAAAATGAAAATTTGAAATGTTAGTGCCATGTCAGTGCCACGTCAGATTGAAAAGTTTTTTAATATATATATACATATTTTTTAAATATATATGTTTTTTCATTTCTTCATTTTTTTTTTTTTTTTTTTTCTTGGAATTGCAGCTCGCAGGTGCCAAAAATCAGGCACTTGCAGTCTTGTTGAGGCCTAAAATTTTTTGTAACGGTTTATAATAAAGTGTAGCATTAAAATTTAGCGACAAAAATAGCAAGAGTACCTGGCAGCATAGTTGCCTCAGGGACGCTTTGCACTTCTTTGATTCCCATTCATCCAAAATTTGTATTGAATTGTTGATGACATTGTTACACAACACAACAACAGGAATTCAAAACCAAAGTTGTTTGAACGTGAGCTTGTTTGAATTTGCAGTGAGATTGAGCTTGTTGAATGAGAGTATGTAACTCTTGGAACTATTCCACTTTGTGAGATTGTGTGTTAAACGGATGAAGTTGATGACGCCATTCCATCCGTGAATGTGTCATTTAAATTTTTTTGTGTTAGGTACATCATTTTTAGGATGACACTTGATGTGGAATGTAATATTATTAATAGCTCTGGTTTGTGGCTCTCATGTATAACAATGGGATGATGGAGGCATTCATGTGAGTGAAGTTTAGTTTTTGGTAGAATACTATTTCATTCCTACAGAGAAGCAAAATCTTCCTTAGATTGTTATTTTGTCATGGCATTCTTGAAGGAAGGAAAAGGCCTTTTATAGTGTCATTCTACAAACAATTGTTCTTAATGTAGTGATCCATAAATTTACAATTTATGGGCCAACGTTAATTTAAGAACTTTTACAGTCTATAAAAGAAGCTTCATTTCACAAGAAGAAAAGGGTCTGCATAACAAAAAAATTCAAGCCTCAATAAGATTGCGAGTGCATGATTTTTGGCACCCGCAAGGTGCAATTACGAAAAAAAAAAAAAAAAAAATCTTTTCAAATTATTATTATTATTTTTTTAAATTAAAAAAATTAAAAAAATTGACATTGCACTGTCTTTGTGCTGACATGGCGCTGACGTGGTCAAAATGCAACCACGTCACATTTTGAATTTTGAATTTTGAATTTTTTTTTCCTGTAATATTATTGCGGGGGGCAGGCTTAGCAACCTTCTGCAAATGTCATATTTTTTGTAACACTACCTTGAATTTACAAGATTTATCAACTTATGATCTTTGGTCTTGCATTATTTATTATGCAACATTCTTTCTTAATAGGAGTAATATAGATTAATAATAAGACTTGATAAAAAAAAACAAAGGTAATGATTTTGTTCATGATGATGTTTGTAATGGTATATATGGACATTCAAATGTGATATACATCTAGATTTTTTAATCTTTACAGAGTGATTGTTTCCATAAAATTTGGAAAATGTATCTAGGATGCAATTGCAATCTTTATTATAGTGCCATAAATAAAATTCTTAGAATTATTTTCAATAAATAAAATGTCAAAAGTTTGAAGGATATTTTCTATAGATCTAAGGTATACCAACCTATAATAGGAAGAATGAGTGTTTTACTTTGTTGCAATTAGCAAAAGAATTCAGATTTTTTTCCATACAAAGGAAAATGTGAGAAATAAAGAAACAATTGAGTTTTTATTTTTTTTGATAAAGTATGAATTTCTTATAAATTTTTGAAGTGAGTTGTCCAATTGGCCCAAAAGAGTCTCTAGACTACCCCAAAACCAGCAAAAATTGTATGCATAATGGTCATCCTACTATCTAAAGCAGCTACAATATTTCCTAACTTGGTTACAATATTTCCTAACATGGTTATAACGTGAAGGAATAAAAAAATCACTTTGATGAATTGACACTAAAAAGGTAGAAGTTCCAGAATCAATCACTAATAACTCCATCACCATCATCCAACGCATTGATTTTGGCGAATAACCAACCACATGTAGTCCTAATTTCATTTATTAGAAAAGTTTGCTCTGAGTTGATGCAAGACTATAATGGGCCATAATGCCTGTTATTTGCGGCTTGCCTATCATTGGCAAGTCCAAAGCACCTACCATATATATTTTAATTTTTGCATGCCTATTAGAAGAAAATTGCATTTTACTTGTCAAAACTAGATTATAGTTGATACAAACTGCGTTTTATTCATTAGAAAGTGTGGAGGGGATTCTGTTGAGTCTTCCCTTTGTAATGCAAAATTTTTCAATCCAATGTTTCAACACATAATTTGACAAGTAAAACGCAAGATTTTGTGTTACAATGCAAAATTTTGCGTTACAAAGGGAGAACTCAACAAAATCCCCTCTATACTTTTTTGTTGAGTAAAATCCAGTTTTTGACAAGTACAACGCAGTTTTCTTCTAATGGCCTAAGCCAAAATTAAATTTTAGTAAGAAAGTGGGTTGATGGTCTATTATAGTAACTTGCAAGAACTAGCTGATCAGAAAAGACATCCATGTAAACAAAAATAGTATTTATAAAAGATAAGCTCAATGCTACTAATGTTATGTTGGTCACAAATTTGTCATAATATTTAAGATAGTGATAATTCTATTGATATTGCATTATTTTCAAAGGACAATACATTCAAAGTTGTAATAGAGCATATTAGCCCTTGAAGGGCCTAAAAGGGCCTAAAAGCCCTTTGCGGCCATATAATATATTGTGAATTTAGAAAAACATTGACCAAATAATATTCATTTTCAAATAAACTAATGATTATGATAGTACAAAAATAACAATACATTGCAATTCATATATTAAACTACAATTGAAGAATTCTAAGGCTAAATATGATTCATTTAGAGGGATCCCAAAATATAATAGTACACGTGATGGCAAACTAATAAATGATTTTTTGTCTTTTATAAGATGGAAGATTGTTGATGACCAATAGATACCTCATACAACCAACTAATTAACCAACTAAGGTCTTGGATAGCAACTCGCAATAATTGAAGCTTGTAGTTGGCTTGGATCATTGTTTGCATCATTGAATTGTATGCACTACAAGTGGAAGATTTGTCCTATTGCATGGCAAGGTTCATTTCAAGATAAAGATGGCTTCAATTCTATGATATAAGAAGCAATTATTGATCAAAGTTTGTAGATGTCATGTATTTTTGGATTACTAGGAGCAAACAACAACATTAATGTATTATATCAAAGTCTAGCCATTGGTAGCAAATTTTTTAATGAAAGAATTCCAAGGTATGGTTTTGAAGTTAATGCTCATTGACATCCATAGTACTATTTACTAGTAGTAAGATGAGATATATCCCAAGATGTTCAAACCATTGATGATCCCCAAGGGGAATAAAGACAACACAATGCTAAAATACAAAAAACTATCAACAAAGACGTGGAGCATTGTTTTGGAGTTCTACAATCAAGATGGGCAATAATTTGAATTCCAAATCAACAGTAGAATCAATATATCATAAACGATATTTTAATGGCAAATCCAAGATATACATAGTAAGATAATTTAAGACAAAAGAGACCAACTTGAAGCCCATTAATCCACCTCAGTATTGACATGCCACCTTGGAGATGTGGATTAATATTTTAAGATTTTGTATGTAAAATTGATGTGATTTACAATCAAGATATGTACACACTATACTATATAGTTAGAAATGACCTCATTGAACATTTGCAAGCATTGAAAGGAAGGTCTTAGAATTCAAGGTATATGTTGATAACATTAGTTTATAATTTTTTTTTCCATTAAATGATGATAAAATTGGATACAAATATAGGTGTAGAAAATATAATGAAACTATAATAATACATCTCATATGAATACAATTATATTCCATGGTACTTGCAAACAATTTAATGAATATAATAATACATTGTTAAAGATTTTATTAATAAAATTGGTTATTAAAGTCATCATTAACTTTACTTACCTAGTTTATTACATTTCTTATGATAGGTATCTCAAGCGTATTCTACTTGCTTTTAAAAAATTGATATCTACATTACATCAATATCTATATTTATGGACTACATTTAGTATGTAAATGTATTATTTAGGTAGATGTATGAAACTTCAAATTCTTTATTTGAAAAAAATACAATTATCCTTAAAATGAGTTTAAAAGAGTATATACTATATAAACCACTAATCTCACTTAATTAACCCTGCAACACTAGCAAGGATTAGAAACATCTTTTTGACAAATGTAAATAGCTATTGGCCTATTGTAGGCGTATAAAAGCAAATTTTCATTAATTTTTTTGAGAGTTTCTTAAACGCACATGCAAAGATTAGTGGTGGAATTTCCCTCATTGAGGTATTATTGATTTTTTTACATAAGAAAATGCTTAAGAAACAAATTAGCAAGGATGATTTCTTAGTGTATATTGGCAATTCTTAGCTCTTTGCTTTATATTTGAATTTTGTTTATAAAAATGATCTTTTTTGAATTTGAATCCAACTAATGAAATGAAGCTTACTAAGTCTACTTTCTATTCCAATGTAAAATTTAATTTCAAAAATTTTCTAAAAAATGAATTTTTCATTACACTTTAAAATTCGCATATATAATCACTTTCAATTTGAATTTCTTATTATAAAATGACATAGAAGTTTGATTTAAATGATGTTTTGAACTATAATTGATATAATATATGAGCAATATAAAAGTTTCAAATTTTTTATGAGTATTTTATAATTGATATGAATTTTTTGCATTTTTTCTTGAAATACCACAATAATTTCAAATTTTTACATTTTCTTTTAAAACTTATGCCAAATAGGAGACATGTGATTTTATCTTTGAAAAATTGAAAATAATCTATTTATAAGATTTATTTGCAATACATTAGAAATAAAATTGAGACCACAATAGGGCCTTTTGCTTCTAAAGGCATTAAAATAGGCTAATACCTAATGGTCCAAATGAATATTTTTTGGTTGTTGCTTCTTTTTATAAGTTGCTTGTTTCTAAATTTCAAATTTTAACCCCTGAAGGCCCAAGTGTCCGTTCCACAGACAAGTGGGATTTTGGGCAGGTACCTACGGGCTGAAATTTTGTCCTGATTCTTTGCAACTTTTTTAGAAGATAGGAAAATTGATAAGCTTAGTTTGTGGGAGTATAATTTTTTTTTCAGTCGGTGCCCGGGAAAAAAAATTATGCCCAAATAAGCTCAAAACAAGGGAGAGCGGGCAGCAAAAAAAATTTTGCAAAAAATAATTTTTTTTTTTCAAATTTTTTTTCCCATAGATTATATTTTTGTCTATCTAGAAAGCTTTGATTCATTTCATTTGGATTTGTTATGAGAAAGTTATGGACATTCTTGTTTTTCGTGTAGTTAGAGCATCTCCTTGAAAAAAATAAATTTGTAGGACTCATTTTTCAATGAAATTTTTCAAATTTTTCAAATTTTTTTATTTGGCATGATTTAATTTACTTGCTAGAACAATCTCACCATTGGGATTAGTGCATTTTAATCCCATCTAAAATATATGAATATTTTAGATTTTCCTTCTATATCGTACCTAATTCTACTCAACAATTTTTTTAATAATGAAAATTAGTTTTTTTTGAAATTTTTTTTTTTGGGCAGATTGTCAACTCAATTCTCCACTATAAACATCTAAAGCTCAAAACTCTGTAGTGCAAAAGTTTTAAGCTAAAAATGTTCAAAGTCAAAAAATCCAATCCCACAATGTACTGAAAACCTTGTTTTTTTCACTTTAAACGTAGATATCTTGCAATCTATGCGGTCAAAAATTCTGAAATTTTTTCCACACATTCTTATACTAGTTAGGTGTAAGATCCTATGGTTAGATGTGCAAAAAAACACTTTTAATTTTTTCTTCACTCTTTACTAAAAAATGGCAGTTTTGGATGTTTTTTGGTAGAAAAAAGGCCTTGGGCCTTTAGGGGTTAAGAAGATATTATTTCTAAAAAGTAGATTGCATTAATTACTTATCAGTGGTGGTAGTTAAATTTTGAGTTAAATTTTGCCTTGTGGAATTCTTTTAAGTTTTCAATGAGTAGTGTAGTATAATGCATGGCCCATGATTTTTGGTTTAGTTTAGGTATAAATTGAATAATCAACCAACCAATGTGATTCATTACAAAAAATCTAAGGCCTCTAGAGGGCTGCTCCACAACCTTCCAAGGTCCCCAAAGTTTCTCTTAAGAGGGCTTAGGAAATTTTTTCCCCTTCTATATCTGCTCGGCTTCTGTCGATTTTTAAGATGACTATCACCAATTTGAAATCCAAGTACAAGTGTTGAATAATCAAGGTTAAGATACTCTAATTCACCTTAACCCTTATTTTTACAGATTTATGTTGAAATCAACAAAACAATGACTAGGACAACGTGTCCAAATCAACAGAGTTTTGTCAAAATTCCAGCATTTTCTACTAGTGATAACTTAAACACAGATGCACCTTGCACACTAAATAAGTTGTGGAAATGCAAGCAAATGTCCAAAATATTCTATTGACCATCTACCTCCCAATTTTTTTTATGGCAATGTGAAACAATTATTTCATGGACATTTGATGAAACTGAAGATGAAAAAAGAAGCACTTTATACAAGTTGAGTAGTAGTAGTGAACACAATCCATGTAGAATATGTAAATTAGGTTGAATAGAAGATCAACCACTCATAGTTAAGTAAAATGCACGAATTGTGTTAAAAGTAAAATTTTAGACCTCATTTAGGCATAGTAGAGTAATTGTTTTGAAAAAACTTTGAACTGAAAAAATTTGAATAATTAAGCTAAGTCTATCTTTGGAAATTGGTTTGAGGTTTAGAGCCTCCAAATAAAGTTATGAACAAAATTTAGAGAAGGTGTTTGAAAATGTCAAAAAAATTGTCCCATCTAATCCCTCCCAGAATTTTGTCTATAACTTTTAGTTGAGTCTCAAAACCTCAAACGGATTTTGGGAGATGGAATTTAGCTTAATTAAACTACTTTTTTCAGTTCAAAATTTTTTCAAATTTTTTTTTTTCCATGCCTAAATGAAGTCCAAAATTCAGTTTTTAGCTCAATTCTTGCATTTGGCCTAACTATGAGTAGTTGAGCTCCTATAATCCTAATTTACATATCCCATATGGATTGCTTGACCTACTACGACCCCACTTGTATAAAAATATCTTTTCTTCTCATCTTCAAACACCCTAAACTAAGTGCTTCAAAAGCTAGCTGAAAAACGTAAGAGTTCTCTAATTAGTTTGGCAACTAGCTTGAAAATCCTGCTTTATTTCATTGAATTGATTATTTGCCAAACTAACCACCTTGTATGATTATTAAATAGACTTCTACTACACCCTCATTATTGGAGTCTTGATGTCTTTCGCAAAAATCACACACTTTGACTACACACAAATGTCAAAATTCATACACTTTCTAGACCTCAAAGAATAGATTGAATTGTCACTCTCTAGCGGCCCAGCCAAGGGCTGCTTTTTTCTCCAATGGTTGCTCGCTTCAAAAAGGGCAGTTTTCCAAGACGATCAAGGAGAAGACAAGTATGCCCATTGATATTTTTGTTACAAACACTACTCTTATTGCAGTGACCACCATGCATTGCAAGCTCCACCAAAAATTGCAAAATGCTCAAAGGTTGTAAAATTTTAGATGAGCATTCTCAAATATCAATTCTCTTGTCTTTCACTCAATATAAAAAATTCATTTTTTTGAAAAATTCTCAATAAGATATGCTCATATGCTCCTTCCAAGTGCGTTGTTTTATTTTTCCATTGATCCAAATAAAAATTCAAACTTAAATATCTACTAAATTGTATGGTTAAATAATTTGAATTTTTTTTGAAGTGCTCACTCTCAATGTTAGTTACAAGATCCAGTGATTACATTCTATCCAATCTCAATTAAAAATGAGCAAACAAATTGCACTAGGTTCTTGGTAGTTTTGGCCCATTTTGAAAATATTGTTTGCCCTCCTTTGAAGTTTGAATCATAGGTGTTTATGAGGTGTTGAATGCTTATTTAAGGAGCATTCAATGGAGAATACTCCTCCAAAATGATTAAGACAACCTTTGTGGCATTCTAAAGAATGATGACAAACATATATAGTTGGTATTGAATTGGATCAATGTGGCACTAGAAATCAATAATGGCCTCTATGTTGGTGCCATAATCAATGCATGGTGGCACACTCAAACTAGTTTGTCCCATCATAAATGTCATTTGACACTAGTGTGAAGTGTCACATGCCACTCCAAAGTAGAGTAATGAGTGACAATTATTATAATTGGAAGATGAGACCCTCTTTTTACTCCAAACTCTTCCTAATGTAAGAGTATTTAGAGTGAAGAGTTTGAATCGTGGTCATAAATCCATCTTTCTAGGGTTTAGTAGAAATTACAACCTATTGATTTTATGTAAATTCCAAGCTACCAATAATACATTTTCACCTTGTTAGCATTACAAGAATTCTGAACCCTGCAAGGGGCTGCTAGTTTTTGATTTTCGGCACCCCCGCAATGTAATTACAGAAAAATAAAAAAATATTTTTTTTTGAAAAAAAAAATATAAAAAAAATAAAAGATCTGACATGGCGCTGACGTGGCACCAGTAGTGCCATGTCAGCACCCAACTTTTTTAAAATAAAAAATAATTTTTTATTTCTATTTTTTTTCCTAATTGCACCTCGGGGGTGCAAAACTTGCAACTCCTTCGAGGGCTGAAACTTTTCCTAATGTGGCTTCTTAAAAGGCCTTAGTGGAGTTGTTCTCTTTTCCATAGTAAAAAAAGATGATGTCCCAATCTTTTCAAGTCAATTTTGGGCCTTGTTTTTCAAGCCCAATGGTGATGTTTTTATTAGAGCGACTCCATCGTACACTTCAACGCAAGTGTGACCGATATTGTTATAGGAAGATGACACTTTCAAGGTCCATGTCACTATAAGAAAATAGGGGTACAAATGACTCCAGAGTCATTTGCGCCTCCACGAAATGACTATGGTATGATTATACCTCTTCAATTCACTATAAGAATTATAGTGAATTAAGATGTTTTATTGAACATTATTGTTGACATAAAAACATGGGTTGTCAATTGTAATGTCTACAAAAATGCGTTCCAAAAAATAGTGAAAACATCCTAAAAAACATGGGCTTCTTATAGTGATTACACCCTCTAGCCTTTGTCGACAATGTCCAAGTGATTTACCAGTCGTAGTCACGACTAGGGGATGAAGACGCAATGAAAGCTAGACTTCTTTTGCTTGTTTTTGTTGAGGGTTCATTTGTTTTCTTGTTGTGGAAGTCACAGTAATTTTCTATGACTTGGTGTCACTGATCTGCAACTTGCAAATGACTTCTTTTTCACTAAAGCCGCTTTTGAAGGAATTTAACGTTGCCTATATGGATTTTGTTGCGCTAATGTGTCGAGGTTTGGGAATGAGTCATTTTCTAGTCGCTTTCTAATTACATGTGTTAGTTATTTTTTAACCATTTTCAACACCACCAAAAAATTCAGCTTTTCTGTTAATTTGATTGCATAGATTTGATTTACTTTTTTGTTGAGTGGAGAGTAATTTGTTGATTTGGATAGAAACCATCAAAAAGTGGATCAAATCAATGCAATCAAATCAATTAAAAACCTAAATATTCTAATAGCGAAGCTAGTCGTTTACTAGGTGCTTTTAAAACAGGTATTTGTTGTTTTCTAGTCATTTTTTAGTTGCTTCCAAAGTTCCCATTTTTCTTATATCAATTGTCCCATATCAATTATAAAGAATACCATTAGGTTGGACATGTAGGATTTGTAAGTTGTTGTTGCTCCGGTGAGCAGTCAGAAACTCTGATTGCTCATCAAGAGCATTTTCAAAGTTGACAGGCCATGCAAAGAATAGCATGGCATGTCAACTTTGGACAGCCCTCGAAGGGGTTGATTTTTTCTCTAATGGATAATAAACATTGAAGTCATTTATAAACAACTTCTCTACAATGATAGAATGACTTTAGGGGACTTGAGTCATTTTTAGTCAACTACGTCCAAAATGACTACCTGAAGTCACTTTTGAGTTATTTTTTGGCTTTTTGTAGTCATTTACACATCCAATTTCTTGTAGTGCACTGCATCACTGCTAAAGGCTTTTTGTTTTTTCTTGGCAATGCTATAATGCTCCGTCCACATCATTTTTGTAGTCTTTTGCACACACAGAAGAGTTCCCCACACGGCTGAACCCTTGGACTATGGAGGTATCATTCTTTTCCATTGCATCATTAATGATGTAAAACAAGTTGGATAATGGCCCATTCCCACTTGATTTTATCTAAAATGGCTAAGTTAGTTTTAAAAGCTACACCAAACTTAATACAAAATTCATTTTACAGCAAGGCAAGCCTTGATATTAATGTGCATATTAGTAGGTAATTAGCTAGAACAACCCATTTCTACTTGGGAGCTTATCCAAAAATCAATCCCACTTAATGGCACCCTTAAACCTCTTAGCAATCCCATGTTGATAAGAGCGCCTGATAAAATCTCACATCTACGTTTTTTGAAGATTGTTGAGTTTTAGTTAATGACTACTTTAGAAATAATGGGCCTCAAACTATTCCTCATTAAGTGGCCATACTACTTCTGTTGTTAACTGCATGCCATATCATATGCCATCTAGGTTTGGCATTTGCTAACATACACAAATGGGAATGCACTTCTATTTATAAGTCATTTACAACTCAAACACCGCCCCCTTAAGACCAAGTGGGAACGCATTCTAATCCCTAAAGGACCAAACATTGTTTTTTAGCAACATAGCAATTTTAGGCAACTCACTACGAATGGAGTTTTTATTTTTTTTTCTTTGAAAATTTAACACAACATTTTTCTAAGGTGAATTTAGCTTTAAGGCCCAACAATTTTCATAACTTTTGACTAAGAATTGTGAAGTCTCACTGCTTTGGTGAGCAGTCCTACACTCTGACTGCTCATTGGGGGTACTTTTCCAAGTTGACAGGCCAAGCTTGAAATAGCTTGGCATGTCAACTTGGAGCGGCCCTCCAGAGGGTTGATTTTTCCTCTAATGCTTGGGCAACCCAAAAAGCTTCTTTAAAAATCCCATTTAAAAAAAATAAAATTTTGAAATTGGTTCACTAGATTTATACATACGTTAAAAGCTTTGAATCATTCTATTTTTATTAATGATATGAAAGTTATGAGGAGTTTTAGTTCGGGGTTGTCTACACATAGTTATGAAATCTGCACTCTAAAATAAACTTTAAAGTCCTTTTTTTAACTCAATTTTGGCAATTTCCAATTATTTAAATAAATGGTTAAAAATTTAGTATTTTGAATCATTTTCTACTTCTTTCTATTTACTATTTTTTCCTATATGTTTTACAATTTCAAATGATTTGAAATTTTTCAAGCATGTAGTCAACTTGCCTTGAAGAATGAATCCAAAGAGTAACCACCATTTTGACATTTTTTCATACAAACGTGACCTTATGAAGTGCAACTACCCAAATTTTAGCAAGGACAAAAAAAGGATTTTTGTCAATTCAAACGCTGTTATCTTGTAATCCCCAAGGTGGAAATTTCTGAAAAAATTTTCCACAACATCTGGAACTACTTTACTACAAGAATACAAGATTCTACGGTTACATATGCCCAAAAATGTTTCTTTTCTAAAATTTGGTATTTGTATTAGAAATGACAACTTTGGAGCATTTTTGGTGAAAACATATAAAAAAACCTTTAAGGGTTAAGACACTAGCAAGGGGTGAAGCGTGGATTGCTGTGCGACATCACTCTGTGAAAACCATGTCACGTTCCTATTCACATTGATGTTCACATTCATGCAGTGGAGCTGCTCTTAGAACGCAACCACATGTAGTTGCAGACACCATTATTTTACTGTGGCTTCCCATCTTGACCCTCCCACACAATGATGGGAATGACAGGAAAAAGGGCTACTTTCTTGTCGGTTTTGAATTTTTTTTTCTCCCTATGAAATTCCGTTTAATTTGTGTCAAAAAGAAAAAATAAAAAAAAATGGAAAAAGGCTACTCAAAAAATATCCCAACGCTGCCTGGTACAGACATTTCATATCCCAACACTGGTACAGACATTTCAGATCAGATTCGCAAGAGCCCCACCCCAAATAAAAAAGAGCTACTAGTCTACACGACATCCACGCGACTCATAACCGACACAGTCCACTTGATGCGAGTACCCTTCCGTAGCTAGTTCCGTACACATTTGCTAAACTCCGAAGTTTGACTTGTGCGTCTCCAGCGTACAAAGGCAGCAATCCGGAGCATGAACTTGAGTTGAATCGGGAGTTGAATGACGGAGACTTCAGTTGGTGAAGCCTTGCCTTACATTTACGAACTTATCCCATCTATTGAGGGATGGATCCCACCCACTCAGACTTTCAGTTCCCCGGTAGGCACCGTCCTTACTGAACTATAATGACGTGAAACAATGGTTCTATTACTAAAATGTCACGAACTGCGCAATTGGCAGAATTCTAGAAGGCTGTCTAGAACGGTCAGATCTGCATCAGTCCTGTTTTTTAAAGGTCTGTGCACCAACTGCGCTTGGATGTCACGGTTTTGGAGCATTGGAATATCCTACTGTTTACCATATAGGCATGATACCGTTATCATGACTGTTTTGCTTGGGCCCATGTACAACTGCACTGATGGTGTACGTGTTTTCACACAAGGATATAATCCATAGGATTTGGTGGTGGATTTGTGGGCACCTTCAAGCACCGTGAGTGGCTCTTGGGCTTGAGAAATTATTAACCCTGTAATGGTACGTGAGGCAGCCTACAAGTGGACCAAGTGGCCTACAATAATATAGCTTCGGTTGCCTCTCGACGAAGTTGTACCCTACCTTCCAATTACCCCGGAGTGCCGGACTGGCCGAGTTCTACCGATTACCGCCTGAATCACGCGCACTACCAAGGGCATCACGTAACACCCGGCTTGCGAACATTGTCATTGTACTCAAAACACCCTCCAAAACACTTCTCTCACAGAAACAGCGTGCAATGATCAGCAAGTAACTTGTTCAGCAGTGAATGGTCGAATATGCATTTCCGCGTGCTGGGAGGTGACCTGGTCAGTTCACGGACCTGGTTCGTTCTTCAGAAGGAAGATAGGTACTAACTAAAGCTATAAAAGCAACAACACAACGAAGCACAGATCAGGTCAGGTCGCAAATCTATCTGTGCTGTGCGTGTTGCGAGAGTAGATGGTATAGCAGCGTTGCCGTCGTTCGGGAGGCATCCAACGATCATTATGACTCAGTTGAAAGCTTGATTGCATACTAATCCATGTACTAATTAACGGGTTAGCACGGACTACACTTCTCAATTGAATTGAATTTCAGAATCTAGACAGTCCGTTGTCAGTGATCGACAGTCCCAGCGCGATGGCTTCTCGAGCAGGGGGTGAACGGGGGTGCGGAACTGGAGCGGCGTCTAAACTTTGGTTTGCACTGGTCCTGGTGTTGATGGTGGGTTCAACCCAAGCAAGCAGGCGGTTGCAGGAGCAAGAAGGTGCCAAGGGGGTACGCTTGCAAGCGTACTTTGATCCCGGTTGCAACGAGGCCCGGCATGCGCCACCAGTGAAGTCGTTCCTGGTGTCTGATGGAAGTTGGGTCGACTGCATCCCAATTGAAGGCCAAATTGCGGCTCACCATCCGTCTCTCAAAGACCACGTCATTCAAATGGCGCCGTCTCTGGGACCTCGCAGGCCTTCGGAGAGTCATCCTCAGGCCTTTGCCCGGGAGCACGGGGGATGCCCTGCAGGCACGATTCCGGTGCTCAGAGACGACCCTAGCGGCAAATTCATGAAAAAGGTGGCCCCGCCCGTGTCGTGGAGGGCGCCTGGTCCCGTCGGCGTCAAGAGTGTGGACCCGGCAGTGGACACGTTTAAGCATGAATATGCAATCACAGGTACGTATGGCATCCTCTTCCTTTCAAGTTCCCAATTGCCAGAATTTGAGAATTAAGGTAGAGGTTCCATTGACCATGCAGGTGTCAAAACTAATTTGATTTGTGCTAAGTGTAGAAACGCTCAATCTATTGACATTCTATTTCATATAAAGCCTAACACAAAATAAAAGTGCAGATTTTAGATGGCGCAAGTTTCAGGTTTCTAAATTGTTAGACTGTTGTAAACAAAACTGCAAAATTCTCAAAGTACTTCACCTGTTTGGTGCACGGAACCCCTTCGTGTATATTCGGTAAATGGAAACTTTACATTCGAGGACTGGAACTGCCTACAGTTCAGCACACAATTGTCCCAAAGTTTGGTATTTTAAACTGGCAATTCTTGCTAATTTGTTTGCAGAACTCCCGGTAAGCGCGTCCTCCTACTCTGGAACAAAATCGACCTTCAGCGTGAACGGTCCCACCCTAGGCTCCGAGAACGAGATGACCCTTTCTCAGTTCTGGCTCATAGATGGCTCCTGGGACGACAACAGCCTGAGCACCATCGAAGTCGGCTGGCAAACGCAGCCCGTTCTACACCCTAACAACGACCCCGACGCTCCGCACCTCTTCATCTACTGGACGACCGATGCCTACACCGGCACCCATGGTGGCTCCTGCTACAACATTAATAAATGCCCAGGCTTCGTCCAACAGAGCAACACCTGGGTTATTGGGGGCGTCATGCCAGAGTACACCACCCTCGCCGGGAACTCCAACTCTGAGGTCGAAGTCACCATCGAAGTCCTCTACAAACCCAGTGATGGAAACTGGTGGTTGTACCTGGATGACGAGGCGATCGGATACTGGCCGACGTCGATCTACCTGAACGGGCACCTGCAAGGGACGTGTAATCTAGTGCAGTGGGGAGGGGAAGTGGCGCTTGATGTGCAGAAAGGGCAGACGACGCATTCGACGACGGCGATGGGATCGGGGGCGTTTCCGTCTGATGATTATCCAAAGGCCGCCTACCAGAGGAACATTACTTACTTTGATGCCAGTGGGACGTTAGTCGAACCAGACCCGACAGCTTTGTATAAAGCCAGGCGGTTTGATAATCCGCTTTGTTATGATATCCAAGTGCAGCAAAGCAATTATGGCAATTGGGGAACGTACTTCTTCTTTGGTGGCCCTGGAGGAGCGAACTCTGGCTGTTACTACAATACTACCCTAAACCCTTAAAATCCCGGAACAGTGTAAGATCTGTTTGTATGAAAGCGCCCATGGTGTTCCAGAGGCTGATCCTAGTACATGGGCTCTGCGTGCACACCTGCCCTAAATATGAAATTGTGCTGAAGGATTTGAATTTCTCACAATGTTGATTATTGAGTTTTAAACCTCCCACTAGGAAAAATGGTTCGAGAACTTGCATATCTCGTGCTTTATGTATCGATGCATTTTTATGATAAAACATCCGAAATTTGGACATTAGAATCAAGTGCTTCTCCTTTACCAAACATAGTTGAATTTACACTTACCAAAAGAGTACTAAAGTTGATCATGCAATATTGTTGCCTGCAAAGTTGATCCGTGACCGTGAGGAAATTGTGGGTAGAATGGTAAATTGAGTGCACAAGAAGGAACCGGAACTTAATTTCTTATAACATGAAAGAAAATTTCTAACCACAGTTCACGGCTTCACGCTATTGGTGAGGTTAAGCTTATTGACTGTGTGGAAAAGGGAACTGAAAGTGTGCTGTAAATCTATATAATAATACAATAAATGGCATTACATATGTTCACAGACGTATGCAATTACATTTACAGACATAATGCATGTCTACCCAACATGTTGCAGACAAATTCACGAACGAGCTTCGAGTGTATTTTGCTTATGAAGCTCGGACTTCATGAGTAATTCCGGCCATTGCTAATTATCAGGTTCATGTTTTCAATAGTGAATTTCATTGCATGATTCTTAATGCTAACTAGATTGTGAAGTTGACTTGTAAATAACGTCAATTTTGCCTAATTGGCTTCAAACCAAATTTTTTGACATACATGTTCACAACAGGGTGATCGCAGGAAACACTTGTTAGTACTACTTGGAATTTTTTTCTTAGAATCAATTTTTGGAATTAGTATGACACTGAAAATTATATACTCCCCAAAATTCAAGCCTGAAAAAAATATTCTCTAAAATTTATGGAAAAAAAGAGAAACTGAAAATAGTGAATCTTTTCATGTTTGTATTTTTACAAAATAGAAAAGTTTCAAAAAAATAAAACAAAAAATGTTCGTTTTTCAACCTAAAATATGGCAAAGCAAAGCAGCGAAAGCTTAACGATCTTTCAACAGGAGCTGAGGAGCTTGGTAATATGGTACTGAGCACAATTCTATATCAAAAGTCTTGCTAATGCTCCCTCGTGAACTTACCGATTTGAAACTTAGCAACCGAAGTCTGCAACTCACTTCATAACATTTTTTAGGCAGTGAAGCACCGCAGTCTTTCTATTTACAAATGTTGGGATATTGCACTAACGAAGTGTCGTTCTTGCTTGGTTCTACAAGCAGTCATATGCAACCATGTACGCCTACGCTTACATCATTTTTTCTTACATCCCTCAATCTTCTTCTTGTATCCTTATATAAAGAACGGAGAATGGGCTTCATAATTCTGCTAGATTCTGGACATCATGACCAATTCCAAGGACTGGTGTCTTAGGGGCCTTCGTAAAGAATGTTATGCTGATTCATTGGTGTGCTGCTACTCACAGCAATTGATGAGATGCTCATGGTTGTGATGCAGAAATGTTTCAGAGATCATCCCTCAACAAGCGTGTTGGCACAAGTCCTGGCCAGAAAATCCTAGTGAGCGAGCGACTGAAAGCGTATCAAGAGGCAGGGTATCGTCATTGTCATACGGATTATGCAGTCGTGGTCAAGTCTAAGTAATAAGCTCCAACTGCGATTTTCTATTCCAGCACTTGCGTGTTCCAAACCTAATATTCAGGTTGTTGTTTGATTCACACAGTTCTGTCGTGTTCTGTGAAGAATCGACATTCGACAATGCACTCTAGGATCTCCAAAACCACGTCCAGCAAGGTAAGTAACATTCCTAGGTATTCGAACTCATGGCCGTATTTTAAGGTGGATTTTTTCTACTGTTGACCTAGGATCGGAGCTTTTGGTAATTTATTCTATGAAGTTGCCTCAACCTTATGTTAACTTTTGTAACCCTGCTCATAATGCAGCACACGCACTCATGGATGAGATTTAAAAACTGCTGAGTTAAGCAAAATGGAATCATGTGCGAGGATTTAAGCACCTGGTTGCGTACCAATGTTTTGACTGAAGGGGATGGAACTTCTGAAAAATAATGCACAAACTGCTGATATTGGTCAATGAATGAATTTTCCACAAAAGAGCGGAGACTGGGCAAACAGCTGGATGTCGTGAACAGGTACGTACCCTTCCACTCTATCAAACTTGATCCTCCATAACATTCCTAAAAGGAGCTCCTCGCACCTCAGTCTGCAAATTCTAGGAAGAATCAGCCAGGGTATTCAAGATGCTTTGATCCTCAGACATGTTCTTTCTTTGCATTGACATGCATCCACTTACATCTTTTCAAGTATTCTGGCCTGGAGAAAAAAGACCTTATATCAATTTCAATTAATTAGTCCCCAGATTCACTCTTGTGAGCAAGTAGAAGTAACATTTGCACACCATTGTTTCAGCCGTATTCGTTTGACAGAGTTTAAACAGCATTCGGTTTTTTTAAATGATGTCAGATGAATAGTAAGTTGAGTGCACCTAAAGAACAACTTAAGAATGTTATGTAATTGCCCTGAACGAGTCTTCTTTGGAATTTGTGGCTTGAAAAAGAAGAAGAACTCAGCACGGATGATGGGTCACGTTGATTGTCCAGCCCTCCATACAAGTAACCTCCCCAGAGACTAAAGTGCGGGAGTTGTTCACACCAGACTATGTGACGACTATGGCAGCCATCTATGCCATGCTACAAGACTTCACCAGCCAGGCAGGTCTAGTCCAGTTCGCATTCTCTAAGGAAATGTTCTCAAGAACCAGAGATTGTTTCTTGCCCATTCGGAAGCCGTTGCTCTATATTTTTAGCCTTACGGTTTGGTTTGACTTAAGTCATAGCTATTTCTATCTGGGGAACACCCACCATATCTGTCATTTTCATTGAAGCGTTTGTGCTTATCACACGTACGGGGTTCAAAATCAGAAATCTCTAAAAGGAAACCAAACTTGTAGTGAACTTCGAATGTATTTTCTGTGAATTTCATAATAGAGATCCCCATTGGTGTATTCAGAGTCTTAATTTTCTTGGTAGGGACGAATACAGGTCGACGGAAACAGTGGGTGTTCCTTCCTTCTTTTGATGAAACAAACTGTTATAAACTCTTAACATATGCAATTTCAAAAGTTCTCTAGTAAGGCTGAGGGTTGGTTGCAAACAGGAAAGGGTGGTGGGTACTCTTGGACTAGACTTGTCATCTGAGCTTCTACAAAATACCATATATGATATGGACGTTACGGCCTTCCGTGGACGAATCTGTTGTGGAAGGAAGCTCTCAGATGGACCAGATCATTCACAGGTTTTTGAGGAAATGAATCCAGGTGGCGGTGCTCATTACTGAAAGGTGGGCGAATTCAAGCTGCTGACATCAACTAGAGGCTTGGGGTAGCCAGCAGTCACAATCTCTGTCATGGGATTGATATGATGATGGCTCATCGCTTGGCGTATTTCATACAAACGGTTCGCAGATCTGTTCAGACGAAGTGGTGGTTACCTCATTACACACTAACGTACGTTGGAGAGGACTTATTTAAGTATTCTGGTCGGTGCAGTCCTTGGATTCAGATATTGGTTTCTGAGAATGTTCACTTCACAGCTGAGTTAACACCACTCTGATTCTGATATTCCTCAATCTTTGGCGTATAGTTTTGTTAGATTGTGCAAATAACATAATTATCATTGATCTGAGAAAACTCCTGGACTGTACAGGAAAGTGTACCTACAGTGTCGGGGCTTTTTGGAAATATACATGACGTACAGTGAATGATCCAAGAAAAATACTGTTACGGGTAGTGCTATGTTCGTAGGTGTGCACAAACCCTAAGGATATTAGTTGTGAATGGAATGAGTGCTTCACAGTGCAAAGCTCTGCAGTATGCATGCAAACTGAGAACAAGCCAATGACTTGAAGGTAGGTAGCTGCATGATAATCGATACATAAAAATTGACAAAGGAACAAGTAAGAAGCTTTCACAACTCTTCCATTCCTTCACAATCAATATCCTTGAGTTTGTGCGCTCCTATGGACGGAGCAGTACACCTAACAGTACATATGTTCCTTGGATCACTTTCAAGTATATCTTCAAAAGGGTGATAGCTCAGCTATGTACGTTCATGATGTCATTTTTGTTCTCAGTTTGCGTGCTGCACAGTACTTACAAACACTACGTATGTAGCAAAAATAGCGAGTGATTGAATTTCGAAAGGGACATACACCGTTACCTGCTAAAAGCAGTATGATCACGTGGTCTCCTGGGCTGATTTCATGGTCTTACAAATCTTCACTCTGCAATACTCCATGGAGGTATCACTGTAGTTTGCTAAGTACACGGGGACCTTGTTCTAACACAAAACATCGCGAGAGGAGCGGGGAGAGGAAAAGTCCAAGACGAGCGTTCTGGTCGTGTTGTCCTCACTAAGAACTGACTTTAGAGTGCTCCATCCTATTTGACTGTTTGAATGTAAAGGAATCTAACTCGATCTGATTCAAGTCACTCTGCAGTTGGAGCCAGCGCCGTTGCCGCTTTCTCTGTAGCTAGCACGGTTAATTACGTCGTGTATATGCCGATGCGAAGGCCAATAACCGTCCGATACAATGGTTTTTGTCCAGCGCATGTGTTCTTGGTGGTAATGTTCTTTCGCCTGTGCGCCGCATCTGTTCCTCATCGAGCACCTTTAAAAATTGTTCGAAGGAAACATTAACACCTGAGTGGAGATTAGAGTATCGTGCAAGGCTATCGGCATTTTCGTGTGTGAGTTCCACATCCAATTTGGAAAAAGCATGGCTAAAGCCGAAAGTCGTGAAACCTAGCTCTTTACCGGCATCAAGAACTCCGAAAAAGTCCTCAAGAGGATCTCGGACTAACTGTCCCTGCAGCTGACGTTTAAGTTTGTGCGCACGAATTGATTCCATAAGCTTAAAATCCTCAGCGAATACGGTAAATCGTTCAAAGTCTAAGGCACCATTCTCGTCAGCATGCCCTGACAGCTTCAGCATGTCGCATAGCCCATCCGCCGTAACCTCAGATGCCATTCCCAAATGGTGCATCAAATACCAAAGTTTTCCAGCTTGGATAGCTGTGGCTTCGAGATCTGCACCAAGAAGAAGAAGTTTCTGAAAGCAAGTCCTGCACTCATAGTGGTGCACGGTCTCAGTAGTCGGCGGTGCGGAAGTCGAGGCTTGCGGCACAGGCTGTTCTACGAGAGGTTGCTTGCCTTTGTCATCGTCATTTGGAATACGTACTTGCGATTGCGATTCAGAGCGCAGTTCGTCATCGTGGTGAGGGGTAGTCATCGAGTATTCACTTGCTGTCAATCTGAATACGACCAGTAAAATTTAAAGCAAGCGTGGCAGCTACCGAAAACTAGGAACTCGGTTGAAGTGAGTTTGACCGACACTTTGCAGTACTATTGATTAGAATCGGATGCATGAGATTGTCCTGTGCTACATCCTACCAACGTCGAAGAATGCTTTCTCGCATCCAAAACCAAGAAGATTGCACAACTTCACCAAACAAGTTAAATCACCTTCAGAGAGATTCTGTACCTGCCTTAGTTTCTCTCCAAT
The DNA here is from genome assembly GCA_963969595.1 of Neckera pumila. Taxonomy (NCBI): domain Eukaryota; kingdom Viridiplantae; phylum Streptophyta; class Bryopsida; order Hypnales; family Neckeraceae; genus Neckera; species Neckera pumila. Next base: position 17,749,180 of record OZ018414.1, read on the forward strand.
CTTATTCGTTTCAAATCACCGTGGACAGAATTTTCAACGGCGCCTGCAAATTCTTGGTATAATAATTTAGGCTATGATATAATCAAATAACAATCAATGCAAACTTCATTTCTCCAGTCTATAAATTATCCGAATAGCTCAGATCGAGAAACAAAAGATTATTTAAATCGCCTTAGTTCTGTTGTTGTGAAACAGACAGTACTAAAATCAACAACGATCATTTCGCCATAGTCCATTCTCTGCTGCACTGTATAGACTACCTACCTAAAGCTCAATGTAGAAATTGATTTCAACACTATCGATCAAAATCGCACATATCTCGCATCGGAAACCAAGAAAACACCACAAATCATCCAAAGTAGATGCAGCGTCATTCAAGAAAGATTCTGACCGGGTTATATATCTCTGGCGATCTCCAGTCTTGTTCGTTTCAAATCTCCACAAAATACTGTCCACGCCTGTAAACTTTTTGCCAGAAATTAGGCCATCATATAATCAATTAGCAATCCAACTTCATTTCTCCAGGCTGAAAACTCTCCAAAATATTTCAAATCCAGACTACAGAAGGTTATTCTCATCACCTCAGTTCCATTGCTGCGAAACAGTATTACAACCTACAGCGATCATTTCACCATAGCCAATTCTCTGCCGCATCGTGTAGGCTACATTACGCAATCCTCAATGTAGAATTTATTGATCGATCAAAATGGCATGCATCTCGCATCTCAAACCAAGAAGACTCTACAACTTGTTCCAAAAAACATGCAGCATTCAAGAAAGATTCTGTACCGGATTATATATCTCTAGCAGTCTTCTGAATCTTTTTCGTTCAAACCTCCATAGAATTATTAAACGGCGCCTGCAAACATTTTGTGATAAATTCGGCCATGATATAATCAAGCAGCAATCAAAGTTAACTTCATTTCTTCAGCTGGAAAACTCTCCAAATATCTCAAATCCAGCATACATAAGTGCCTTAGCTCGTTTGTTACAAATCAATTTTCCTTATGACAATCATTTCACCATTGTACCTTGCAAGCTGCAAACGCAAATCTCGACGCAGAAGTCCTATGTCAAATGTGAGCCTGACAACCTCCGCTCGGATCCTCACTAAATGATTGCTAGAGCTGATCTCAAAACTTAAGGCTATGGTGAGCAGGCCATGACCATGGCCGTTCGCTTCAATGTTGCTGCTTCAATTTGGATAGAGTGTCGATGTATTTTGCGACCTCTTTAATGTCACATTGATTTCTCTAGTATCACATCCTAGGGTTCTCACTACCACACATTGCTATTTTGCAAAAGGTTGCATACAAATGTGATAAAAAGAAGTATGACAAGTTTAAAAAGTATTATCAAGTACAACTCTAAATGCAATTTAGGTCCTATCTAATTATTATAAAATAGATTTGATTATTTTGTTGTATTTTATTTTATAAAGAGTACTGAATTTCAAAAAAATATTTTTTTTGGAAAAAAATTGGCCAATGTTTAAATTCTAAAGAAGGTTGTTTTTTAAATAAGAAGAGTAAGCGTAGAATGATTCTCCAAGTCAGTAGGTAATCAAAATATAAATCTTGGAAAATTTGTATTTTGAAGTTTGAATTATAGCAAATAACAAAATAATTTCAAATTGAATAAATCTTTTGCCATTTGTAAAATCTCCAAAGAGATAGTAGTTCACAATTAGAACCACCACAATGGTGTTTTTACATTTCAAAACATATACAGAGATAAATATAATAATTCACTTGATAAACTTTTGTGAAACATGAAAGTAACTCCATTAACCCTTAAAGTGTTGAAGTTAGAGAGTGACTTTAGTTAGGAGCTGTTTGTAGCCAACCAAGGTGTTATTAGAGAGGGACAGCGTGATATTAGAGAGGGACAGTGTGATATTAGAGAGGGGCAGCCTTCTATGTTGATATAACCCATAAGGTTAGTCATGGCACTTGTTAGTAGAGTAGTATAAAAGGGCAACCCCTTGCTTGAGTTTTTTAACCTCTTCCTTGTACTTGTTTGTGTCCTCTTTTCATTGGAATACAAAGCCTTTGTGTTCTTCTTACAACATAAAGTTCTATGACTATGCTTTCACCAAAAATGCTCAAAAATTGTCATTTTTAGTACAAGTACCAAATTTTTGAAAAAAAACTTTCTTGACACATGCAACCATAGGATCTTGTACTATGTTGACTTGAGAATATGTGGTAACAATTTCAGAAATTTCTATCGCATGAATTGTAATATATAAGCATTCAAAGTCACTAACACCATTTTTTTGGCCCTGCAAATAACAAATCAATTGCACTTCACAAGCTCATTGGTCTATGAAAAAATTGGTCCAAAATGGTGGTGTTTCTTTGCATTCTTTTTCCTAAATAGGTTTGCCACATGCTTGAAATTTTTCATATCATTTAGAATTGTATAAAACATATTGGAATAAAATAGTAAGAAAGTAGATAATGATTCATAATATTAAATTGTTAAGAATTTAATTATGGAATTGGAAAATGCCAATCCCAATGGTTGCAATGTTTTGATAAACAATCTATATCTTATGATTTTTTCTCTTTAAAAAAGCAATGAAAATTGATTAAGATAAAGGACTTCAAAGTTTATTTCTGAGTAGAGAATCCATAATTGCCCGCAAACAAAATATCCTCATAATTTTTGACTCATTGATCAAAACGGAATGATTCAAAGCTTTCCGCATATATATAACTCTAGAAAACTAATTTCAATTTTTTGTTTTGGAAAGGGATTTTGTCTTATCTGCTCGGATTGCCTTTACAAATAGAAGTAACATATTAGGCCATACCTTTTGACTTGTATCTTCAAATGCTGTAAAAGTTAGAGCATATGGAAGATATTCCTTGTTTCCACCTTCTATTAAAATTTGGGCAAAAAATATGAAAATCTCTATATACATAGTTCCCCAAAGTTTTTTTGTAGCCAAAAAATGCATGTTGGTCCTTTAGGGGTCAAAATTCTCTCATATAATAGTTGCTAGATTACTAGAAGACCATAAGCATTCTTGTCCACATTTCAATTTCTAATTTTTTATACTTGATGCTCAATACTATTTCAAATCCTTGAGATTGCAAGTGTGATTCTTTTTTGAAAAATGATCTTTTCTACTATATTAAGTTTAGAAAAAAAAATAAAGAAATGTAATGATTAAGTTCAAATGATCATATCTACTTTTAAATTTATTATGATATGCAACCGCATTGAATCATAACTCTCAAAGTTGTCTTTGGAATTAAAGCATTTCAATACACAAGGAATGCTTGTGTGACAAAGATATAAAATTTTTTTCTTGCAAATGGCATTCTCTAAGATTCATAATATTTCTTTCATGTCAATTTTTTACAACACTGCATTGACACAAGACTAGATATGAAGAAGCTTAACCCCTAAAGTTCCATGACTATGTTCTCACCAAAAACGTTCAAAAACTGCCATTTTTAGTACAAGTATCCAATTTTTGAAAAAAAAAACTTTTTTTTGACACATGTATTTCCAAATGTCATGAAATTTGGTGCATTTGAAAGATAATTATTCCTTGCCCCCACCTTCTTTTAAAATTTCAGCCAAAAATATGGAAATCTCTAGTTGTACGTACCTGCCTAAAATTTCTATACGGCCAAAAAATGCATGTTGCTCCTTTAGGGATTAAGAACGTTGAAGAATCTTAATGTGAAGCTATATTTTTGAATCAATAAGTTTAAGAATGTTGTTTCTCATTAAAATATTTACATTGATGGAATTGAATAATTTAATAAATTGATACATTGATGTAATTTAACTAATCAAAAAATTCTATAGACTATAAGATAGTACAAGTGGCTACCAAGGTTTGCAAAATTATGTGAAGAAAAGAGTCGTTTCTTGCATTCTTGAAAGTTTTATCTTAGCACTTTGAATATTCTTGGATTGAAATTTTTATAGTGAAAACATAAGCTTTTTTAAAGTTTGTAATAAAATTTGATAGAAAATCTTAAGTATAAAGAAAAGACTTTGTTTTCATTGTTTGAAAACACTTTAAATATTCTTCTCTTTTTCTCTCCTACTCATCCACCTTTGCTAGTTATATTTGAGGCGTTGTTGATTTGGTTGTGAATGGTTCAGAAAATCATATAAGTGCAAACCCCAGAAGCCAAAGCCGTAGCTCTTAGCACTCAGAGATTATAATGAGAACAAGGCAAAGATTTAGAACCCGAGTAACTTAACTTAGTACAGTAGAACCTCTCTTAGTGCACACTCTGTTGGTGCATAATATGCACTAAGAGAGATAGTACTTTGAAGCCTTTATTGATGAACAGTGATTGGAGGCCTTGTAGTTAGAAGCCACGTGGTTGAAGGCCCTGTAGTTAGAAGCCACGTTAGGCAGTGAACAATACTGCACCTCTCCAAATGCATAAACCTCTCCTAATGCATAAACCTCTCCTAATGCATAATCCTTGCACTATGCACTAAAAGAGATTCTACTATACTTGGATAGGAGGAGGCTTTCACAAAGCACTTGGAGCTTGTAGAACCCAAGTTCTGACCCAAGGATGAGGTCCCAGGACCCCAAGCCAAGCCTCAATTCCGACAGACCAAGTTTCAGACTCAAATGGACCAAAACTCAGTCAGGACCTCACCCGAGGGTTTGAGACCTCAATCTAATGGCTTGAAACCTCAATGGTAGCCTTATGACCTACTGTTTGTGCTTGAACTTCAACTATAGTAGAACCTCTCTTAGTGCATACTCTCTTAGTGCATAATATGCAGAAAGAGAGGTCGTACTTTGAAGCATTTATTCGTGAATGGTAGTAGGAAGCCCCATAGTGAGCGGCTACATTAGCCAAAATTTAGTACAAAACCTCTCCAACTGCATAAATCTCTCTTAGTGCATAGTCCCTACACTATGCACTAAGAGAGGTTCTACTATACAAGTTTTGGTCTCATGAATTGGTTACTAACTGAACCCTATTTTGGGGGATTTTTTTGAGGTTTTCTAGCAAATCACTTACAATAACAATTCTAACTTTTAATGTATTTGGGTTTTGGATCTTTTCTCTCAAACTAAAACTAAAATAAATTGTAATTTTCAAATTCAAGCGTATTTTTTGGGATTTTTGGGAATTTTTTCCTAAAGCAAACTAACAAGCAGAAGTCTATAACTAAGGTTTTGTGATTTTAGCATAAATCAAAGACAAAATCAAGCAAATTCAAGTGGAAAGAAGGGAAGCCAATTTGGCACTTTTGGGACTTAAATAGCCTTGGTCAAGCCCAAAATTCAACAAATGGTATTTCTACCACAAATGTCAGAGATCTTCAAGAAAAATGTAAGTGATTTTTTGGTCAAAGCTTTGCCGTAGGAAGCAACCCAAGGGCAAAATTACTTCAAAAGTGAAGATATTCCATCTTGGGACTCTTTAATTTTGAATGTTATAGTTCAAAGTTTTGCCTTGCGAGAGTAATTCAAAGCTAAACCTTGTTAAAAAAAACAGTATCCAATGATTTAACTTCTAAAGTACACATGACAATGTTTAAACTAAAATTTGGAGGTTAATGAACTTAATCTGAAAGTATCCAAATTAATTCCTAAATGAGGTACACATGATAGCGTTTAACAAAAGTTTAGGAATTAATCAACCAACCTACGAATGCTGGCAAAGTTTTAGTTTAGAACCTTTTGGCAAAGTCTAGCTTCGCAGCCTTAAGCTTTCTAAACTAGATTCTATTATATATGCCACAATTTGGTTAATATTATTACAAAAAAATCAAATTTGGGGGACTAAACCTCCCAATAGAATTTAGTGTGGACGTCGTTCCTAAAGGGAACCCTTCATCTTTTAAGCCAAGTCTCTTAGAGATATAGGAATTGAGTAGAAATTGACTTGATCTTGGCTTCAATAGATAATCCCGACAATGTGTTGGTGAGCAAAATTAAGGTTGTGGGTCTTCCAGTACAATATTGGGAGTAGAAATGGGGTTGCCAGAAACCTCAAAGGGAGACCTTATATATTTTATAGCAACATATTCGTCTTCTTACTCTAAGATTTTTTAAAACTAACCTTAACTAACTCTTAAATATTTTCTAATCTATCCTAAAATAATTTCAAAATAACATTTGTTTAATCCAAAAATCTTTGAGAACAAACCTCATTTAGCCATGAAATCTTGTCTAAATCAAATCTAGAATTTTTCCCAAAGATATTTTGAAAATTCACCTAATTAAGCTTGTGATATTTTGTGAATAACCGCAAGATATTTTCATATCTAACATCTCTTTTCCTAATGCAAACTTCAAAATAGTTAAGGAAATCATGTATTATGGAACTATTTAGAATGTTCTTAGTTTAATCAAAGATGGTTTTTTCAAGAAAGATTTGAAATCTTAGCCGAATCCAATCTTTAACTTTTTCCAAGATATTTGGCAATTTAACCTGGAATTACCACAAATTACTCCTAAAAAGTCAAATCTATTGTTGAACCCTCTCTATCTTTTAGAGAACAACTCAAAATCAAAAATTGATTGTGCCATTTTGTTGAGAAGATTCAAATTAATGTTCAGATCCCTCATACCCCCTTCTTCTAAGCCATCCGTGCTTGTAAAAACCACTAACAATAATTCCAAAGAAAAGTCAAAAGTTCAAAATTCCAACTATTAGAATTTGCAATTTTCAAAGAAAGTAACTAGTTAGAGTTGTCTGAAAGGTTTGTGGAAGTAAGAAAAGACCTCTCATTTACAACATTTGGACACTATAAGCTCCTAATACGCTGATCAACTCGCCGCCACATTGTAAATTTTCTTGAAATTTGATGTTGTTGCTGATTCTAGTACTTATGGTTATCAGAAAGTTATCAAACTTAATGAAGCGCTTTATTAGCACACAAAATGTTGTATTATTTTTTAGTGAAGTCTTACCGCACTTTGGATAATTTCTATGAATTTATCATTAATTTCAAAGGCGGTTGACTTCTCATGAAGTCATTGTGGAATTTCATAAAATCCCAAAAAAATTTGAGCAACTTCTAAGAAGCTTCTAAAATCTAAGTGCAAAGTCAAAATTGAAGTTGCACTATTCATGAGGAGGCTAAAATTAACAACTCCTTTACAATTTCCAACCGAGGGAGAAATCATTCTAGTATCGAGGGGTATTATGGATGACCAGCTCCTATGTCGACCTCTTGGCATGCTTTTACTCTAAAAGCTCTTCTTTATATGCTCCAATTGTCTCTCCCTCCATCTGCTTTGCATTTTGGTTTAGGTATTTTATACATTCCACATTTTTGAAAGGACATCTTATAGAATTGGTAGGGACTTCTACCAAATCTCCTAGTCAACCACTTATTTTATGCCTTTTTACATAAAATTACATTAAAAACTTAATGAAAATTGCAAAAAATAAACCCAGAATTTCAAGTGCTAATTTAAGGTTTTACAAAGGTCACTAAGTAGGTATCGACATTGTAGCATTGGGAACTATGAACAAACGCTCCAGCAATGAAGTTGTTGTGCAATCTATTGTTCTTGCTTTGATGGACCAAGGAGAAGCTAAGCTTTGAGAACCTGTAGCCTACTATTTGTATGTTGGTCTTCTTCTTTTTTCCTATCGGGAGCAAGTATAATTTTTTGCGGTTGTCTTTTTTCTAAAGAATATGATGTCACTCTTCAAAAATGCAGATGGAATATAAGTGCTATGTCTTCATAGTTTATATTCACTAGTGTTTTTGAAGTGGCATGGAAATAAAAAGTTCTGTAAATCTAATGTGCATATTTATGTAGTTAAGCTTTGTAAAAATTGTGTGTTGAGCCATGGACTTTGTAGGTAACGGATAAGTTGGGCGTCGATGGAGTATGCTGGAAGTAAGTAGGAAGCCACCAATGGAATGACGGAAGTGGCCAGAAAAAAACCCGATTGTGATTTGAAAACATTGGCTAAAAAAACGATGGAAAAGTTCTAAATTTTTTGTTTTGAATAGAAAATAGAGAAAAAGAGAGAAAATAACCGGACTCAGTACTTAAGAAACCGGTTTAGTATGGAAATTAGAGGAAACTAGCTGATAATCTTCAGAAATTTCCTGGACCCTGGCAACCACAATGTACTCAGAGATTAGAGTGACGGACTGACGGTTGAGGAAGACGGGCAATAGCACATCCTCTTTGACCCTTTCCATGCAACAATCAATCTTTACATGAAGCTTTGTAAATGTTTTTACTATTGCATGGAAAAGTGAGATGTTTGCTATAGAATGTGCAGGGTGCATCAATATGCATTCTGCAGTCAACGATAATTAGGATTGCATGTTTGCATTGTGGTCGTGCTAACTTTTCCATATTTCGTTTCATAGTCCTTTGAAGGGTGAAGCAACCATTGATCTTTTTTATTGCAGATTAGAGCATGCAGCACTTGTGCTTCTAAGATGGGTCCAGTTACCAGACAAAGGTTATGGCACTTTACAGTGACAACCAGTGCAGAGTGAGTAGTGCTATATGGTAGAAGGCACAGAAATTGCTCATCTAAGGCTGGTCTGTTTTTTTTGTGCATTTACGTGGATGGGAACATTTTTAGCTCATTTTTCAGACATAGAGAATTAGAAGAGGAATCTAACACAAGTGGTTTCATATTTTTTGAAGCATTATTGAATTAGTTATGAATTTTCAAACGAGATGTGCCGGAGGTGCCTATTTATGACCCTAGGTCTTTCATAAACCGCTCACTTGCAAGTCTAAGGAAAGATAGGGAAAGCAAAGAGAATGATTGTCTCTTGCAATTAATAATGCTTGTTTCCTTGATTCATTCAATGACTATAGAGGTCAATTTTAGAACCACCTCATATCTATTTCACAACCATTTATAGGGGCGGTTCTTAATGCCCGTGCGATTTCAGAGCCTTCTACTATATATCTCGTTGAAATTAAATGGTCATTTGTATTCTGGTTACAATCATCATACTACTAAAATCACAAGGGCCTCTATAATGTCACATTTTACACTATATGATATTATAGAGGCACAATCCCTCTGTAATATCACAATTTTATCATCATACTACTAAAATCATAACTCGCTTTGTAATATCACAAATGCTACCATTAATAATAGGGGCTCATGCTTGCTATGCTATGCATTCATTTTATTACATATTAGTAAAATTTTGATACATTTGAATAGAATGCATAATAATGATTTCAATAAGTCTTTGAAATAATGGATTTTAATATTTTGTAAAAATATTTTCAATCATGCATAAATAAAATAATATTTTCATACAATGTTATATTACAGAAATAGAATAGTAGTTTGCAATCACCTCTATAATATCACTTTTACAACTTTTATGATTTCAAAATTCTATTGCTACTACCAAATGATTTGAAAATTCAATTGAAGCAATTTTGGATTTCACAACAATTAAGTTGTTCATGAGGTTTTTTTCAATTGACCAAGTTTTTGGGTTGCCATTGTTTGTAATAATTGACTCACTTTTGAATGCGCTACAATAAATGTGTATCTTTTACAGTATTCACAATTGCATATATTTTATTCATCATTCAATAAATTTCTATTGTACATTTCAATATATGCTTACTTATAAACAATATTATACAAAGATTTTAGTAATTTTTATTTGAAGATCTATTAAAAATTTTGTTCTGCTTTTTATCTAATACATAAAAATTCTAATAAATTCTAATGATGAATGCGTAGCATAGCAAGCGCCAACCACTAGTACACTACTAATATCAATTCTCTGAATGGAAGGTCGGATTCACAGATGTTAAATTTTGTACATCATTCTCCTTCCCCTGAGGATCTCTGTAGAAGATCTTCAAAGATATATACAAATGTAGAAGGGAAATTTGTTATTCATAGAGGACGAGTTCCAAGCCTCGGAAGACCATAAGGGAAGTACTACCAATGGGGCATTAGGAAGATAGTTTTGAATCATATAGTAGAATGAGACATTTGAGGCACGTTGTAGGCTCTGTAAATGCAAAGATTCTTATGCCTCAATGAAAAGTTCTGCCTCAATGACAAAGTAACCCTTTTTTTTTATACAAATTTTCATTGAATTACAAAATCAAGGAAACAACAAGTGAGAATACGGCATAACTTCATGTAGAGTTTCCATGCCAAAGCTTCTATTGTTGTTGCACAATATTAAAAGAAATTTACAAAGCAGTCTAACAAATTCTACATTGTAAATACACTAGAAGAAATCCACATTGGTCTAAACAAAAAATGTGGACTGAAATTTGTTGAGATTCATGTTTTCAATGTTAGAATCCCATAATTTTGCGTTGGAAACATAGTTTTGAACAAATTTTAACCTACATTTTTGGTTTAGACCAATGCGGGGTTCGTCTAGTGATACTAGTTCCAGGTCAACAGGTTTGCCATGTCAATGAGTTCAATAGATGAATTTATATTTAATAGAGTTTCAAACCAACAAAAGAAATTTACATTTCTGGAAGCAAGTATAGAAATTTGTTGAATCTTATAAGTCATGTCTACTGGTACGCAAAGCAACATATATTTGTTAGTTATTGTTAGATTATTCATTACTTTCTAGTAGTGCAATGAGGCTGTCCAATGAGGTCATTTGGCCAACTCATCAAGGCCGTCCTATCTGCCGCACATGAGAAGGTTGTCCACTGAAAGCTCCCAATTTTGTTATTTAGGACTCAAGTTTTCTTTTCTTCAAAGCTTTGCAGTTTAAGGGGGAATGCTGACATGTGAGCATGGAGCGGTGAGCGGTGAGCGGGAAGCGGGGATTGGTGAGCAGGGAGTGTCTGAAATTTGGAAGAAAAAGAAGAAGAGAAAAATTGATGAAAAATTGGATGGAAATTGGTGGAAATGTGGGCAATTTTTGCTAGAATAAAATCTAGAAATTGGGCTGAAGAAATAAAGAAAAGTGGATGGAGGAGTGGGATGAAAGTCTGGAAAAAAATTTGTTGAAAATGGATGGAGGAAATGGATGAAAGTCGTGGGAATAATGGATGAATGTATTTTTTGAAATGGATGGAAGTCATTCAAAAAATGGATGAATGTACCCTTAAAAATGGATGGAAGTCATTCAAGAAATGGATGAAACTTGCTTGAGCGGTTTTGATGAAAGTAGGTGAAAATAGGCATAACTGAATGAAAAGAGAGAGGGCATGAAAGAAGAAGGATTCCCCCCCAAAACTTTAAATAGCAACTTTTCTTCAAAGCCCGTTTACAAGGAGTTAATTTGCTTGTATGACCATGGAGAGTTCCTACAACCGTGCATTTAGGAATTAGGACACATTTTCAAATTCACAATCAATTTTGACACTGCAACTTGTAAGGACAAAATATGACCAAATTGGTGATGTTTTGGTGCTACAAAAGGAGACTTTGGCCATTGCATAAGAGAATCATCCGAGTACTACTTCATCCATAAGAGGGTGAGACAAGCAAACAAAATTGAACTGAATCAATATAGTGAGAACATTAAAATTTGTAAGAAACTGGATGTGCATTGTTAATGTAGCCTGAAATAAAGCTAACAATTTGAGGAATTCGGTTTTGGAATATGGTCGTCCTTTGCGGTTTGTGCATCAATGTTGTGCTTAGTACAATGACAATCTTTAGGCTGATGGTAAGGATGTTACACCTCCACTTTCTGTCATAATGACTTAATGAATTTTTGGCAAAACTATGGCATTCAATCCTAAAGAATCATTATTTGCTGCATTATCATTATATGCCCACTAGCTCACCATCTTCTTGACATTCATCGTGCATTCCCTACAGCAGACGACGAACTCATCCACTAAAACCAAAAACTTAATGAATTGCATGATCAAGGGACCAGAATCTCACAAGCGCTTGTTCTGGTGGTCAAGAGAGGAAACAATTCACAAATTCAGAATTATTAAACGAGGAGTTTGTCGTCTGGCTGAAGAAAATGCATGATGAATGTCAGTAAGGTGTTGAGCGGGTTGGATAATGATTGTAGTACTCATGAGGAGAAAAAACAACTAAGCAGAGATGATATTGAACATTGGATGAGTAGAAGAGACAGTCACTAAAACCAATGTAAAATGAACTCTCCGGGAGTGCTATCAACTAGAGGCACTAAAAGTACTATACCAACATCAACAATACGTCAGTAGAAGTGGGATTTTGAAGCAAAATCTCCTCTATGAGATATCTAAGACCCAAGTATTACAACACAAACATTGTGACAACTACATATATGCTATAACTCATAAGGGCGTCAAAGATAGCGTCATCCTCTGAAACCGACAGGAATGCCCGACATGTGGCATGGAGTGATAAGGTTGTCATAGATTGCCTAATCCTCTTGAAAAGCTACAACAACAAGACACGCAGCATAAAATCCTTAGAAAGATGCACCACGTGGCATCATATCCTAAGAATGAGATGACACTTGGCATCCAAAATAGGTTCCCCTCTTCAAAAGCCACTTCCAAGACGATATGTAGTAATACAAATTGGAAATCCATATCCAAGACAACATTATCAGTATTTGGTGCATGTTGAAGAGAGAATTGGCGTAAATAAGAAGACTCGGCTACAACTAAAGAGGCACCTAAAACTGTCAAAATAAGGAGTTCAACATAGGCATTGGGGTTTAGGGTTGTAAAAATAAGGAATTCAACGTTGGTGGGGGAACTCTTCTTTCAAATAGTATTTGTTTACGTATTAGTGAATGAAACTTTTGAATATTAAGAAAATAAATAAAAGATTAGGTGGCACTATGTAATGTCTAGGATTCAAATGCGATTTTACAGTTGGAATATAAAAATGTTAGGGCACATTAATGAATGCTTATGGACAGATTTGGGGACAATAAATGGTCTACTCCATGTAAGCAGGTACAGGGAGAAAATGGTGATATATTCTTAGTCAAAAGGAAATTCATATTTTTATAGATTGGCTCGTGAAAATCAAAGAACCTGAAAGGAAGCTCATGCGGAAGCAATACTATTATGAGGAAGGTACATAAACATTCAGATACAAAGCATGCCGAAGGAAAAAATCCATTACTGAGATTGCATCATCCAAGTCAAGAATACAGATAATTCAAATACAAATAACATAATTTAGCATCTGCATGGGAATCCCAAAAATGTATTGAAAACAATCATAGTAAAGCACGGTAATACTACAAAGACATTGGGTTCATGACAAACTATCCTCACTGTCTGCTGCCGTCAAGTCTGAATCTATAGCACAGTCATCTACATACTTCAGAACGCGAGGATGTACCAAACCTGCTCTAGGAGCTGGTCTAGGGTTTAAGGCAACTAAATCCCTAGCCACTGCGTCTGCGTATATAGGGAGCTGAAATGATTTTGGTGGGCTTGGGAAAAATCCAGCTCTAGCAAAAAATGGAACGTGTGTGACTTTGGTCACTTCTTGGATTTGCCTACACACCAATTAATCACATATTAGATCACATGAATTTCATGTTCATTGTGTACCATCAAAAGAAGATCTTAAAGGGAAACTTACTTACTGAATCGGTTGGTCTTCACAATACGTTGGATTGGTACTTCTTCTTCATCCAAATCTTTAACTGCAACTTCAGGGATTGATGGTTCAAGACACAGAACTATTGATGCACGCATGACCGGAGCAATGAGGGCATTTGTCGCAGCACAGGGCAAGCAATTTCCCAGTTATACTACCAAAAACCACTTTAAAGTATAACAAAGTGACTCTAAAGATCGAACCCGCGAGATTCTGTGAAGTAGATAGCCCTATTTGGTCTCTAAGCTAAGTCAGTACCTATATTTCCTCTTTCGGTTCCAACACACAACCGGAAATACAACAACACCCAGAACTCCAATCAGACCCTTTCTTATTTCTCCGATCCGGTCTACGTTCTGATTGAGTCTGATCACTCTCATCCGCTCACACTACTACCCGGTTTAGTTTTACCTCTGTTTCACCATCAGAGGGATTGCCCCTTGTTTTTGAGAGCGGCAGGCCCGCCGCTCCTTCCGTGAATTATAGTGGCTGAAGACCCACTTCTTCTTCCTCCAATTCTCTACACTAACCCGGACCCGGTTTGATCCTTCACAACAACCCAGAAAACTTCTCCGGATCACTGGTCACACAAAGACCCCCCGTACGGCCCTTCCATACTACAACGACCTTGGCGTTCCGTTCCGTCTGTGCGAAGCCAGGCGGCTGCAAGAGAACCCGTCCGTTCCAACATCTACTAAAGTTCTTCCGTTTGCCCCAAATGAGGCGGCGAGATCTCTCAGGAGATCGGACACTCAACCGGATTTCACATCCAGGAGTTCTAGCGCGACTAAGGAATCCCTCCCTATCCGCCTAGCCTAACAACGGTTGTCTCGCTCGGAATTCTAAACTCTAGAGCTGCTGAGGAACTGGAATCCCCTCCCAACGCTTACGCAACCCGCTCACCTGCACATAAGACCGAAAACAAACGCGCCAAAGGGAGAAATCACACCTACATCAGCGCGCGCCTTCCTAACTCCTCACTCCACGACCCTGCCTCACACGGGAGAGACACACAACAAGTAGCCAAGAGAAGACGTACGCGAAAATAAGATGAAAGAACTCCCAGCTCCCAAGCGGGGGCTGACTTATATACAACTTGAGTACAAAGCAAAAAGGGACCTCGAAATCCGCGCTGGAAATTCGGACCCGATCCTAACAAGCCAGACCGGATAGTCATCCGATCCGGTCCTAACAAGCCAGACCGGATAGTCATCCGATCCGGTCCTAACTAACTTACAAATAATTTACATTCCTACTAATTTCCTATCCTACTCTCCAATTCCCCCACCTAGCGTAGGACTCCTAGGCTCCTCGGGCAGTTGATTGAAGACATCCGCCAAGTTCCGGCTCCGTTCACCGGCAGCTGGATCCGGAAGATCTGACTCGGGCGATGAATCTATCTGGATTGGCTGCCCCGTTCCAGGTCTTTTGAGACTCTTCCGTGACTCGGGAGTATGATCCTTGCGCTCACCCGGATTTGATCCTCCTGCTGGAAACAAATCCGGCATCGAAATGTCAGAGAGGTGGATTTCCCGGGAAAACAAGGACCCTTTCAGCTTCTGACTGCTGACGTCCATCCGGTCGGCCGCCTCTCGTGCTGCCACTAAGGATGTTTCCACCCGATCGGTGAAGTCACTGAGGATTTGAACTATCTGGGAACCGGATACCTTCTTCTCCTCGTGCACCCCTTGGTCAAATAAGGCCGCCTTGACTGCGGCGGTTCCGGACTCTCCAAGAGTGTCCTTCATCGACTCAGCCACCTTCCGGGTTGCCTCCGCCATCTCCCGGACTGCTGCCTTGTCTTCCCTGAGGGTGACCATGTCCGCCCTCAGAGTATCGACTTCCTCCTGAAGTCAACGGATCTCCGTTTCCTGTTTCCGATTCTCTTCCGGATCGGCCAGGAATTGCCCCACCTTACCCGGCAAATCGCTATAGGCCGGTGCGCCCACTAGTTCAGAGATAGTGGTCAAGGTCCTTCGCTTGACCTCCTAGTCCGCCCGGATTCCGACCAGGACAACCGTTAACTGGTTGAACGGGTCGTTCGGATCCTTGAGATCCGGCATCTCAACATCCGGTCCCTGTTCTGGTGTGGACCGGGGGTTTGACGGGGGTCTTCTCTTATGAGGAGGAGGCGTCTTCTGACGCTTCCTCTGTCGAGACGGCTCTTCCTCTTCCTCTTCTTCCATCTCGGGTTCGGATTCGGTCTGCTCCTCTAACTCGTCATCCGAACCCAACTCCCCATACTTCAGGATCGATTCCTGAACACCCCACGTCTTCTCCTCAGTAGGAGTGAGAAGTTGGTTCCGCTGGTACAAGTGGAAAAGGTAGGGACTCAAAGGAGTGGCCCTACTCTTTCCAATCCTCGTCACCAACTGGGACACCAGATCGGAAAAGATCCGGGCCTAGTTCACCTTCCGTTCCCCGCTCAGGGAACCGAAAATGGTGTTGTCGAGGGTCATCGTCACCCTCGTCAGCTTCTCCGGGTGGACGATCGGAACCAGAAACTGAAGGAGGTTACGATGCCGGTCGTTCTTACAATCTGCGACCGCGTACCCGTCCTTGTTACTCGGTTCCCCATGAAACTTGTCATGGATGAACTCGTCCTTCCGCCTGGCCATACCGGAACCTCCCATCCGGAAGTTGTAAACTTCCCTCCACCGTTTTTCTTCCCATTCGGTCGGGCGGCCACGGAGAGTGTTGTCGAACTCGTTCGACACCTTGCACTTTATCTCCCTCACCATCCGCTCCTCATGAAACCCCCAGGGTTTATCCATCAGGACGAGGCACCCCATCGCGTTGAGATCCTCTACTAACTCAGTCCGGGCCGGTTCCTCCATAGGAATGACCGGAACTATCTTCCGGAGTTTAATATCGGAGGAGGAGTTGGGAGCGCCCGGTCTGGCCTTACGCAGCTGAGGCATGGACACCAAATAACCACTGGACCCTTACCGATTGCTACCTCACACTCTCCTAGCCGTACGTCCCGTTCTTCACTTTCTCTCGTCCGATCTCAACCGGAAGGCACTCACAAAACCTGCAGCCCACACGTTCTTTACTCTTCTTACACTCTCAGACACACCCAGCCGGAAGCGCACATGCATCAATGGCTTTGGTGCGGACAGAGGCGAGAAAGCGCTCAAGGTCAGCTCCAGAGCTCAAGGGAAGTAAAGGAGTGAAAATGAGGACGACCAGCCCTTATATACTCTCAGGACCCCTGGCACGTCATCATGACCTTTTTCCGGTCCGGTCCATATGGATCCGGTCTTTATGGATCCGGTCCATATCGATCCGGTCCATCCCTAATCTGTTCTGAGGTGAAGTCCGGATAAAATTTCGCTCCTGAATACTAACATTCTGATCGGAACAGATACAGTTTTCTCCTTACTGGATTATCGCTGCCTATCCGTAGTTTTCTTCTGTCCTTTTAACCGGATACGGATGCTAACTACCGGTTTCCGTTCCGTTATTCAGACAGTTAGAGAAAAACCACAAATTCTGGTTGCGACAGCATCAAATATAGCTTTGTCTTCCCCAAAGGCTAAAATATGACGACGAGCAGCACGGCAAGCTTGAATGCTTGAACCTGAAAATATACAAAACAAACAAAGAAAACGCTGCATAAGATATATGACCAAGTTCAAGCATGTAATCTAACATTGTGGAAATAGTAAAATGGCAAGCACACAATACCTATAGATGCTGTGCAGTCCACCACAACGTCTCCTGGTTGAGTGAGCCCTTCCACAAGCATCTGCATGAACTCCCGAGCCTTCTCTCGGGGACCACGCCATGGTTTTGGCCCATTCATGCTCACGTCTTCTTTATTGCAGAAGTTCTGCAAAATGTCATCTCGGCCCACCGTGACACCCATCGCTTGATGGGATGCGACAAATTGGAAAGGAAATTCCAAATCGGTCTTAGGTCCACATTCCTTGACCACAAGAGCAATGGTGAAGTGCATAGTCTGCAATACAAATGAAGTTAACACTGTCACTATAGTGTAGGTGATAATTAAATGGAGACTTAAATGGGGGTAGAGTGCTTGTTACCGTCTTTGTTGGATTTGCCGGTTTTGTCAAATGGAGATGATTCATGCTAGTCCAAGTGACAAGGAGTCTAAATTTGTATTCGGTGCAACATCCAAGGAGGTGGCTTCTGTGCTATCGAGATTGGAAGGGATACATCACCAGTAAGGGCGCGCCGTCATGAAGGTACTCTTGAGCAAAGTCAAACACGGGTTGCAGGTACTCAGTAGGATTGAAGTCATTCCACTTCGGAATTGGTTCTGGTGGAGCCGAAATCGAAGGCACATGGAGTCCTTCGGGAACATCTACAATGATGAGGTCCACGGCTGACTTCGCGATCATTTTCCCTTTGAAAGATCGGTCCTTATCACAGGCATGCTGTATAAGACATGAAAATGAAATAAAATTTGATTAAAGAAATTATACAGTTATTGACTGAGAACATGTGTAATGTCATAAACCAGTAATTCATATATATGGAGGCCAGATCAATAGAATTTCTTACCATTTCCAAGAAGGCCTCCACATCAGCCATGGCTGTAGAATTATTGGGCAAATTACCCAAGGACAAGTTGAGGATGCATTCATCAATGTCAGCCACGGGTGCCAAGTTCATCAATGTAGGTGTAAGCCCATGTACTAAGCGCTCCTGAGGGAGGGAGAAACCCGAAGATGTGTCCTTCATGTCCGCTGCACTTATCTAAGGTTCATGAATAGGTATCTCAGCCTTCCTCTTTGTGCCCTTCTTCTTGGCCTTTTCCTCCTCCTTCTCAGTTTTAGATGCCATCCGCTTTTTCTTGGTTTCTTCCGTTTTCTTCTTCGCATCCTCCCATCTCCCCTCCTTTTTCTTGTCGGCTGCCCCCCTTCGCACAACAGCCTTAGCTCTAGCCTCTGGATCTAGTCCAGTGAACTCGTCAAACTCTGGCTCTTCGGGTGCGGCGGATTGAAGTGTGTTGAAGAGAGTCTCCTCCTCTGGTGGCGTGGTTCCAAAAACACACTCGAGGTACCACGGGCATGCCTGCAAATGCGATGTGGTCCAATTCTTAATCTGTGAGTCAGAGAACATGCAATCTGGGGAGGTCCTATCTAACCAGGTAGTCAGAAATGGGGGTAGGTCCGTCTTCTGGATGGCTTTCTTTGCGTACAACTCACACTTGAAATACCTGCAATAAAAGCAAGTTCAAGAGTGTTGTATCCAATCAGATTATAGGGGAAAAAATGAAATGTAGAAGCTCCACCAAGACCTGGGAATTTAACTAGCAGTCAAGACAAACTAGAAATGAACAAAATGGAGATGAAAGCGTCTCTCAAATCCCTAGAAATTGTCTTCTGGGCCCGAGAGGACCTGCATTAGGTGGCTAACGATCTGAAATTGGAAAGAGGTCCTAAGATTCATGCCAAGAAATTGGGAGACAATGGACAGAGAACTAGCTAATCATGATCCCGGTTATCAAACACAAAGGGGAATGGGTATTCTCTTGAGGATCAAAAATTTATTCATAAAGGCCTAAGTTGTCAATATCGAACGTCCGGGACCAATTCACGTCCAAAATCCGGACGTCCGAACGCGGTGGGTAAAACCGTCTTTAAAAAAAATTACCTTAGGTAATTTGGACGCCGCGGTCGGTCTGACGACCGCGTTGGTTGACTGACGGCGGTTAGTCTGACAACCGCGTCGGACGGCAGTTAGTTTGACGACCTTGTCGGACGACTGTCGGTTTGACGACCTCGTCGGACGGCTGTCGGTCTGACGACCGCGTCAGACGGCTGACGGCGGTTAGTATGACGACCCCGGCGACCGCTCCAATGTGACCGACCGCCCGAACCGGAAAACCCAACTGAAAAAGCCATCCAAACCTGACACGGTAGTTTTAGGGTACGCCGACCGCTTCGGACGCCTGCCGGGGCCGACCGCCTCAGACAACCGCATACACCGACCGGCTCGGACGGCCGACCGGGCCGACCGCCTGAGTTGAATAGAGAACAAGACCGATCGTGGGATTCTACAGTTCGCAATAAATCTTGATTCGTTTTTATATTGGATGCTTCCTTTAAGAAGCATCCAATGTAGAATTCATGTAGAACTTATGTGTAAGTGTGATTCATTTTCTTTTTTCACGCTTTAATCCTCTTCCCTAAATAGTATTTCCTAAACCCTAAACCCTAAATCCTACACTTTAAATCCTAATTTCAATGCACTGCAATGTGAAACAATTAAATGTTTCTTTAGTTTTTATTTCAGATCCAATGGAAGGACCAATTGTATTAACCCCTAGAGGACCAAGGTGATATTCCTATCAAAAAACACTAAAAAATGTCATCGTTATTGCAAAGAGTAAAGAATCATGAGAACTTTTTTTTTTTGCATATCTAACTATAAGATCTTTTCTTTAACTAGTATATGAATACGTGAAAGAAATTTCAAAAAATTTGACTATGTAGATTATAAGATATATGCATTTAGAGTGAAGAATATAAGTTTTTTGGCACCTTGCTTAACTATATTTTTTTGCTTTGAATCTTTTTAGTTCAAATTTCTAACACTAATGATTTGGATTTTGTCTTTCTTTACATTAAGTACTTGAGTTCAGAATGTACCAAAAAAAGTTAGGAAAAAAACCACTTCATTTTCACTCATTACAAAATTGTTAAGTAGAGGTGAATTTAAGATGGAAGAAAAAACGAAATTGTTAAAAACTTTTAGATGGAATTGGATCACAATAATCTCAACAGTGAGATTGTTGTAGCAAGGAAATCTAAGATTGTCTAACAAATTCCTTGGGAAAATTCTGAAAATAACATCCAAAAGTGAAACATCAATTTTTTTTTGACCACAGATTCTTCTCTAAACCCAAAAACTAAGATTGTGAAGAACTTTCTCATTATTAGTCCAAATTGAATGAAACAAAGCTTCACATGTAGACAAAAATGTAGTCTTTGAGAAACAAATTTGAGGATAAAATTAGTTTCACTTTCTCTTAATATTTTTGGTGCGGTCTGCCAAAACTTGTTTTTGCATATTGTGTCATAACTCTAACTTCCGGGCATCAATTAAACTAAAAATTAAATATCCTCAAATTTCTCGCAAAATCACACAAATTCCACAAATCACAAAAATTTCACTTCATATTGAGACCATAGGTATTTGCTTGACTTAGTCTGTCCCCCAAGGGGACAAGCGGCCTTCTAGGGATTGAAAGGAAAATGAACACTCTACTTCGAACGTTATTTGAACTACCAAAACTCAATTGCATTCAAATTTCCTTTATATAAGAGTGTTTGAGGTGTCCTACATATCTATCTGAAGTACAACTCAAGCACACTTTACTTTTCTCATTCCACTTCAATCATGATTCAAACTATAAATTATATTCAATTTGTTTGGAAATTTCACAAGTGCACTTGAGGTGTGCTTGATGTGGTCTTTACATATAGGATGAAACGTTTATCTCACAAGTAAAGCGCACCATTGCTTTTCTCATTTAATTGGAATCAAAATTTTCCCCCAAATTGTATAGGAAAAATATATTTTACAAGTGATGAGCAAACAACTTTGCTTAATAAACCTCAAGCTCACATAAAACACACATTGGAAAACCACATCTAATAAAATCAAGTCACGAGTTTTTTGTTTTCAAATAAAATAGAAATACTAAAGACATGTAGATAGACTTGAAGCACACCTCAATCACAACGTTTTTAATTTTAATGCATTTTAAACTAAGAGAGAATTTTTCATATGAACTTAAAGTTCACATGTAGGGTACCTTACTTTCCACCCCTTCAATCATAAATTGAAATAAATATAATTCTTGTTCTTTATAAATTCAAGTACAACAGAAATTTTAAGAATGTGCTTGAAGGTTGCTTGTTTAGTTGAAGTAAACCTTAAGCAGTTAAGCATGGTAGGAGCACACTTCAAGCACTTTATTACTTAAGTTTAATTTCTAAACCAAAAAAAATTTCAAATTAAAATTTTTTTAATACAAAGAAATCTCAGTAGTAGGAATGTGTTTGAGGTGAACTTATGGTAGACCTCAAACGCATTTGAAGCCATTTCATTTATACTTTAAATTTTGAAAAATATTTTTTTTTCAGGAGTTTCTTCTTTCAAAACCAGTGAGAATAGTAGAAACTTACGGTAGGTATATTTCAAGTACAGGTCATGCACATGTGAAGCATACTTCAAACATTTTTTAATAAAATTTAAAATCTTGAGAAGAGGATTCTATTATCTTCAGATTTATTTAATTTGAAATGAATGAAAATAGTGAAAATGTATACTAGATGTGCTTGAGGTGTACCTGAAGCATATTTCAAGCATTTGATGATTTGATATTGAATTATTCAATATCAGATTTAAATTTAAAATCATTTTTAGGATCCAAAGTATTTTGAATAGTAAAAATGTGCTTCAACCTTCAGGTGAGCTTGAAGTAGACCTGAAGCACACCTTCAGCTTTTTTATTTATTTTTGAAATTTGATCTTCTGGTCTAGCTTTCTTTCAAAGCAATGAAAATAAAAGAGACATACTTTACGTATGCTTGAGGTCTTCGCAAAGCGTACTTGAAGCAACTTGTGATTTTCTTTGGTATGTATTGTAAAAGATTTCAATTTGAAGTTGTCTTTATAATCCAACATAATTTAAACGGTACAAATGTGCTTGAGCGCTTCAGGCATGTTTGACGTCTATCTGAAGCAGACCTCAAAAACTTTTTTTTTTTTCCCTTTTAGATTTGAATTTTTTTTCGGCTTCTTTATAAAGCAATGAAACAAGATAAAGTATACTGCCCAATCGACCTTAGGTCTACACTCTACAGTCTACTTGAAGCACGCTTCAACCTTTTCATGATTTAGATTCGCATTTTTATCAGAAGAATTCAATTTTTTAAATAAAAATAAAAATTATTCAAGGTATCTTGACAAGATGGTATTTGCTTGAGATATGCTTGAGCTAGACCTCAAGCACACATCAATCACTTTTACTTACGCTTTAAATTTTGGAAATAAGCATTTCATTTTAAAATTTTTCATCATTTCAAAGCAATGCAAAAACAAGAGATGTTTTGTAGATGTGTGTGAGGTCTACTGTAAGCACACTTCAAGGACCTTATGATTTCATTTCGTATATGTAGTAGAAGATTTCAATTTTGAATTGCTTTTATTATCCAACCATAAGATAATAGTGGAAATGTACTTCAAGTGTGCTTCAAGGTTACTCCATGCAGAACTCAAGTGTTGTTAATCCAAGTTAAATTTTTCATAGCTTCTTATTCCAAGGTAATTTCAGCAGAGGAAGTGCGCTTCAGGTGTGCTTTATGTGTTCTTGACATGAACCTCAAGCATATCTCAAGCACACCAAAGCATTTCTAGTCCAATTTGAAATTTTTGAAGAACGTTTTTAATTTTTAGGTGATTGTTTTTTAAAGGCAATTATATTAGTGGAAGTGTGCTTTAGGTGCGCTTGATGTTTACCTCAAGCACATGTGAAGCACAAAGTCATTTGAGACTGAATTTGGAACTTAAAAAACTTGTTTGAACTTTGAACTTTGAGTTCCTTTTTGTCCCCTAAGATTTCATTAGTACAACTGTGGTGCATTTTTGCTGGAGGTTTATTCTCCGGACGGATTTCCCAACCGACCGACCGATTCCCCGATGGCCGTCCACACCGCTCGGACGACCGCTCGAGAAGCCGACCGAAAAAGCCGACGGACCAAGAACCCGACCGAAAGCCTGACCGAAAACCGGACCGACCGAAAACCTGACCAAAAATCGGACCGACCGAAATCCAGCCTCAAAACACGACCGAAAACGTGACCGAAAACCTAATCGACCAAAAACCAGACCAAAAGCCCGACCGAAAACCTGACCGACCGAAAGCCTAACCGAACGATCCAAAACCAGACTGAAAACTCGACCGAAAACCCGACCGAAAACCTGACCAAAAAACTGACCGCCCGAAAACCCGACCGAAAATCAGACCGACTGAAAACCAGACCAAAACTGAAAACCGGACCAACCGAAAACCTGACCGAAAACTTGACCAACCGAAGACCCGACCGGAAACTTGACCGACCGAAAACTTGACCAACCGAAGACCCGACCGGAAACTTGACCGACCAAAAACTTGACCGACCGAAGACCCGACCGAAAACCAGTTGCCGCGGCCGCAGTCCGGTTGGGTTTTCGGTTGGGTTTTCGATCGTTCGGTTGTGTTTTTGGGTCGGTCGGATTTTCGGTCGGGTTTTCGGTCGCGGAATTTACCATGTAGGTAAAAAACGTAAAAAGTGAATGTCACAAGACATTATAGGGGCAGCGTCCCCGGACTCTAGACGTTCGTCCGGATGTTCGGACGTCCTGACAACTCAGATAAAGGCCTATGTACCACTTCATGCAACCATGACAAGTTCCAAAAATAGCAAATTAAATCAACAGATGACCAATACAAACAACAGAAAATGAAATGAAGTTCAGAACCACTAAAGAATATGTACAATGCAAAGCATGGAAAAAGTCCTATGGTAAACAAACACTAGGACTATCAACTACTGTTGATTGCAAAGAAATTCACGCACATTCCACAATACCTGTATATCAACCGCTTCACAGCCAACATGGCCCCCCTAAAGTCCTTGAATGACTCAGACTTCTTGAAGGAGTCCGATCCCTTAAAGCTACCTGTGTACGCCATGTCCCACAGCTTCGTTCTCCAACACTCAATGTATTTGTGAAGGGTTTGCGGCTCCGTTTGAACAGACATGTCGATTGGAATGTTATTCAAATGGCTGATGCTATCAAACATCTCCGTAGCTGCCTCTTCCAGCTACAGGGAAAATTGGCATGCAAATGGTGGATGAAATGTTAGCTTGTACTAGTCTACCAATACTAGGAGTGAAAGGCAAACGCAGCAATGTATGTAGAATGTAAACACATGAAGCTGAAATATATAGAATGTCTTATTATAGTAATATGTACCCTGGCATACCAACATGCCTTTGCAAGGAATGTCAACAGTCTATCCTCGTTAACTAGACAAGGAGGAAACCACCTGGCTTCCCGAGTCGGATTGGAGGAATTCATCCACTTTAGCCACTTAATCTTGTGTGCTGGATTGACATTGGATGTTGAAATCATATTCAACTTCTCCAGTGTCAACTCTGACACTGCAAAAAGGTTCCAGTGCCTCTCGATCTGTAGCAATGATACAAATATTGATGAGAGAACAATTTACATGGACAATTGAGTAATTGCAATGGTTGAATAGAACATGGTACTCACTTCTTGTAGCCACTCGGGGCCTAGACTCGGGGCGGCCACTGACACAATTTTTGACAGTTTTTGATACAACAGTCTTGTCGAATCTTTGATAGAAGTCTTCATTGCATTGGCTACTCCTTCCTTTGTAACTTTGGCGCCAGGCGTATCTTTGTTATACTTACGAACTGCTTGATCAGTAGCTACAGAAATTTCTTACTGACATCCAAGATGTATCACGGAATTAGCTAAGAATAGATTCATTGATTAAATTATCAATTAAATTAAGATCATGAACTGATAAAGGCTAAGCAATATACCTTGAAGATGAAAGACGTGAAGACCTCAAGGGGCATAGTGTACCACTTGGTTCTTGTCGTCTGTAAGCAGGTCTTAACCTCTTTGGGGCTAAGAAGCTCTTTGAACTTGTCAATTTCCATAACACCATATTTTTGAACTTGATAGAGGGTGTGCACCAGGTTTGTCTTGACGTGATAGTTCTCGGTGTGCCTGCCATACACATATCATTCGAAATTGCATGAGCATTATCAAAGCACATGCTAGTGAGGACGGGATTCAATCATGAAATTAGGAACACATAGGAGAAGACAACAAATGGAATGTTGCAAAATCATACTTGTTTATGTCGTGCATGGCTTGCATTGCCACTCCAATCCGATTCCGCGTATCCAAAATGATGGAATCCACAGCAATATGCCAATTTGGTTCGGTTGAATGAAGCCGCTTGATATGATTCATCCAAGCTATGCGTCTATGATTTCCATCGTAGACATATAGCTTGAAATTGACCAAGTGCTTCAGCGCAGGCTGGGACACCAAATACTTGTTGAACTTGTCATTTGCCGAATTCCAAATCGGTTCCCATTCAAGTTTCTCAGCATCGGAGAATATTGCAGTCCGTCCAGCCTCATCACAAATTGATACATAAAAGACACAAGCCCCCTCCTCATATCCTCGAGTGAACTGATTCTCTAGCATAGTGAGGTCACAGGTGAGTGTCGGATGAACAATTGGCATAGGCACCATCCTGCATAGTGGAATTTTCATTCTAGAAAACTCGTTCGAAATTAATCGTAGACCTTGGAGGATTGAAACAGTATCTAAGGTCTGGGTCCTCCGGATGTCGTCCTCCATGAAATCCTCGCAAATTCCGGGAAGTTGGTCTTCAGATATCTCGTCCATCTCCACATCAGTGCCAGCTTCCAATTGGAGTCCGGTAACATCCATTGCTGTCAGGGTTGTCCTAGAATGGTTTGCCATTGAACCGGTTTCCACAGTATTCTGTAAGAAGGCAAGAATATGTAAAACAATTAGAACTGGAAAATCCTCTCTTCACAAATGTAGTTAGAGAGCAAAAGTGACACCTAAATTTGAAACAAATGACGAATCCCACCAGACATACCCTAAACGGATGGACAGGGAGGTCTGTAGCAGCTATCGCCATGGCCCCGGATGGAGTATTGTCTTCAAGAACCTCCACTGCACCTTGCGATAGGGGATTATTAGTTTGCCTACTGACCCCCTGTCCCTGTTCAATATATCAATAGATTAGCCAACGGATAGAAATCCTGACAACATGATCAAATACGATGAAAAGCATGACTACGAACTTGGTGATTAGATCCCCTCCTACACTAACTGGTTCAAGGATAGCAATTACATATAAAGCGAGTAAAGCAAATCTGTGAATAAGAAGATGAAATCCGTTTTTAGAGTGACGGCTAGCTTCCATGAAGATCAGCATTTGGCAGTGTTAGGATTCCCTCTCCTGGCTCGCCAGAATTGGTGTCTCGGGCCAGAGAGACCTCATGGGGTCCGCGAGTGGAGCAACAAGATTGACCTATTTGGACGCAGTATCATCGAAAACGAGCCTGGTTTGCGTAATACTTCCACCATTAATAAGAAACATTGTTCAAATGCAACAGCTCCCACATGGATATTCTAACGGGAACCAACAGAGATTCTGACAATGTAATGCATCTTGTTCTGACTCTAGAAATTGGTTGAGATTATATTGAATAATTTGGTTTAGGGGTTGTAATCAGTCACTGTGATTTCAAGGTCGGACCCCTTAAATTAGAATATAGACCCTCTCCCGGGACCCGAGATTTGGTCTCTCGGGTCCAAGAGGACTCCGGGAGCTGCACGCTGTTGCATTAAAACATTCCTGCGACCAATAGCAAAGCAGTCACAGAAGTTCATCGGGGAGGATAATGACTGGAAGAACATTGACAATTTCGTTCATTAGATCATTTAGACAACAAGAACACCCTCTCCGGTGCGACGAGAATTGGTCTCCTGGGCCCGAGAGTACTCCTCGATCTGTCACTTGTTGCAACCGAAACAACCTCGCCAATGTCTAGTTACTTAGAATAATGCAGATAAATGATATCACATTCAACTGTAAAGTTTTATAATAAGATTATCTCTTTGAAGAAGACGAAATGAAGCCGACATCAATATGAATAAAATCCTACAACATTCGTCCGGGGATCGTTATCACTAGAATCAAGTCTACGTAATACGAATATTCTGACGTATTGGCGTTTAACAGCAGCAAATAAGGACTCGTATGTATTGGCTTAGAGTTTCCAACATTACTGACAAATTCCTCACTTGGGGCCCAAGAATTGGTCTCTCGGGCCCGAGAGACATCTGGGACCTGGATGCTGTTGCAACAATATCATTCCTCGCCAGTATAAGAAGAGCAAAACAACACAAAATCAACAGTTCATAGCCATCTGGAATATTGCTCAAATCAAGCATTGCTCTGTACAATAATAATGAAAGAACGTTCGTCAAAATCAATACAATCAAAAATATTCAACGGTGAGGATCATTACTGGGAGCAGCATCGGGAATTCGGTTCCTTGTATTCCTTAACAAACAAAAACTTCCTCTCTTGAGACCCGAGAATTGGTCTCTCGGGATCAAGAGGACTCTGGGATGTGTCACCTCATGCACCAAAACTGCCTCTCCATCATCCATATTATTCAGGACAATGGGAAATAAAGAAATCGCATTCAACTGCTAACATAAAAACCATCCGACAATCTTTTTGAAGGAAACAAAATGAAACGTAGATAAATATGAATTTAATCTTGGATCATGCGTCCGGGGATCATTATCACTTAAATCAAGATCACGAAGTGTGATTGTTCTGATGTATTAGCCAAGACCAGCACCAGAAATGATTCGGATGTTCTGAATACAAGTATGCAGTAATCCGAAAAGGACCCTCTCCCTTGGCACGAGAATTGGTCTCTCGGGCCCGAGAGACATCTGAATGCTGCATGCTATTGCAACGGAATCAATCCTCTCCACCATCCGAAACCAGAACCATGCCAAATCAAAAGTTCACATTCATTTGATATTTTGATCTAGACGAGCATCGCTCTGTACAAAAAGAACCATGACCGCAATCAAACTCAATTTTATCAAATGAAAACTTATAGTCAAGATGACCTCAGGAAGAAGCACTAGAATTTAGCTTCGTTAAAACAGTTAGCGAACCAAACCTACCCTCTCCTAGGACCTGAGAATCGGTCTCTTGGGCCCGAGAGGACTCTGAAGGCTATAACTAGATGCAACAAAAACTACCTGCCTAACGTGAAGTAATTAAAGACACCGCAAAAGTATGAAATCACAATCAACTGCAGTGACCTAAAATATGACAACATCATAGAGTAAAAGGAAATGTAAGCGAGATCAAAACCAAATAAATCCTAAGACATTCGTCCAGTGTTTGTTATCACTAGGATCAAGTCAACGTAATGTGTTTGTTCGGTTGTTTTTAGGGTGTAACAGCAGCAAGAAATAGGTCGGCAGTTTTGCCCTCAAGCTTCAAAATTTATTAAAAAACTCCTCTCCCGGTGCCCGAGAATTGGTCTCTTGGGCCCGAGAGACATCTGGGACCTCCATGTTGTTGCAACAAAATCAGTCCTCTCCACCATCCGAAACCAAAACCATGCCAAATCAAAAGTTCACATTCATTTGATATTTTGATCTAGACAAGCATCGCTCTGTACAAAAAGAACCATGACCGCAATCAAACTCAATTTTATCAAATGAAAACTTATAGTCAAGATGACCTCAAGAAGAAGCACTGGAATTTTGCTTCGTTGGAACAGTTAGCGAACCAAACCCACCCTCTCCTAGGACCCGAGAATTGGTCTCTCGGGCCCGAGAGGACTCTGAGGTCTATAACCTGATGCAACAAAAACTACCTGCCTAACGTGAAGTAATTAAAGACACCGCAAAAGTATGAAATCACAATCAACTGCAGTGACCTAAAATATGACAACATCATAGAGTAAAAGGAAATGTAAGCGAGATCAAAACCTAATAAATCCTAAGACATTTGTCCAGTGTTTGTTATCACTAGGATCAAGTCAACGTAATGTGTTTGTTCGGTTGTTTTTAGGGTGTAACAGCAACAAGAAATGGGTTGGCAGATTTGCCCTCAAGTTTCAAAATTTATTAAAAAACTCCTCTCCCGGTGCCCGAGAATTGGTCTCTCGGGCCCAAGAGACATCTGGGACCTCCATGTTGTTGCAACAAAATCAGTCCTCTCCACCATCCGAAACCAAAACTACGCAAAATCTAAAGTTCATATTCATTTGATATTTTGATCTAGACAAGCAGCTCACCGTACAAAAAGAACCATGACCGCAATCAAACTCAATTTGATCAAATGAAAACCTATAGTCAAGATGACCTCAGGAAGAAGCACTAGAATTTTGCTTCGTTAAAACAGTTAGCGGACCAAACCTACCCTCTCCTAGGACCCGAGAATTGGTCTCTCGGGTCCGAGAGGACTCTGAAGTCTATAACCAGATGCAACAAATACTACCTGACTAACGTGAAGGTACTCATCACACCATAGAAGTATGAAATGACAATCAGCTGCACTGTTCCAAAATACAACAACATCATTGAATAAAGGGAAATGTAAGCGAGATCAAAACCTAATAAATCCTAAGACATTTGTCCAGTGATCGTTATCACTAGGATCAAGTCAACGTAATGTGTTTGTTCGGTTGTTTTTAGGATGTAACAGCAACAAGAAATGGGTCGTCAGATTTACCCTCAAGTTTCAAAATTTATTAAAAAACTCCTCTCCCGGTGCCCGAGAATTAGTCTCTCGAGCCTGAGAGACATCTGGGAGCACCATGGTGTTGCAACGAAATCAGTCCTCGCCACCATCCAAAACCAAAACTATGCAAAATCTAAAGTTCACATTCATTTGATATTTTGATCTAGACAAGCATTTTTATGTACGGAAAGAACTATGACCGCAATCAAACTCAATTATATAAAAAAAAAACTTATAGTCAGGATGAACACTGGAAGAAGCACTGGAATTTCACTTTGTTGGAACAGTTAGCGAACCCAACCTACCCTCTCCTAGGACCCGCGAATTGGTCTCTCGAGCCCGTCAGGCCACTGGGCGCCGCAACCTCGAGCACTCTTTCCTCAGTCTACTGTAAATCAGCGTTACTGCTGTCCATCCCCGAAAAGACAAAAATGTTGAAGAGGAGTACACTCTCGAGGCAACCCTTTCTGGCCCACCTAATTCACAGGAAAACCTTATAAACATTCTACATTTTAAGACCTTGAATTTCACTCTTGACGCCGGTGCAGTTCTGGTCTGTGGCAATTGCCAAAACCCTATTGATAGCCGTGCGACTGGGTTCATCAGGCGGCCAGGTTCGACCTAAACCCTAAACTTCAATCTATGAGGCACAATCATTCCTGTGAGGCACGAACAGCAAAGCCTATCGCATCCAAGTCCGGTGATCTTGCATACCTCGGATACGATGTTCTCATTGTTTTGTGAAGGAGTCTCCGAAAGCACTTCCCCTTGTTGACCTTGCCGCGAACGCAGGTTCGCTGCCATCTTCAAGCGCTAGACAATCGCCCAATTCGCCATAGCAGAATGCAGAAACCTCGCAGAAGACCTCGCAGAAGCCGGTTGTCGACCTTTACCAAACCAAATTGCGAAATCGTCTAGCGGTAGAGGCGGCGTGGTTCTCCTGAATTCGGGGACCCGTATTAGGGTTGGAGGTGTGAGTCATTCGTTGAACTCAAGCTCAGCATCTTGGGCTAGCGGGCTTGGGCCGGTACTAGGCTGGTACCAGGCCTGTACTGGGCTGTTGATTCTGCGCTGTAATTCCGCTTGGGCCTACTCGTTTCCGAGACGTGATTCTCTAGATGACGCAGGAGGTTAAATGCTGCATTTAGATTGGGACCCGCAATGTGAAGTCACAGGAATGTTATCCCCCGAAAGAACTATAACAATTTTTTATTATTTACGTATTAAGTTTTTTTGAAATTTGGAATTTGTATCTGCAATCAAAGGCTCCATATGAGCTAGGTGAGGTGAACATCTAACCCTACAATTGGCTTAAAATAGGGGCACAATTATTCTTTTATCCCCACTAATTTGTGGGCATTCACCCTGTGGGTCCCAATTCAAATGCAGGATTTCAGTTCTTTCCTAAGTGACTCGATCCTTACCCTCGTCCAATAAGTGATATCCATTGGTTACAATAATGGACCACTAGGAGACAGACCACAATCCTAATCCGAGGATGGTATGTGGCATGCAATGTTCATATAGATTTAAATCTAGCGTTCAACTGCTTCTGATTATGATTTACATGAAATTTAAATGTGGGATTTATAACTTAATTATCGAGGATCATTTGCATGATCTAAGATTAGTATTATGGGGCAAATCAGGAACGTTATGATAAGATCCATGTCCTTGTCATCAGTTTCTGGCGTACAGAACCACATGTACGGGATGGTGGCAGGGTACGACGGTATGCAGCCATGGAAGATAACTGTGTGTCCCGTTCCCCAGAATTCTGTATCCCCTTTGCCCTTTATATTGCAGGCAAGTAGTGGTATGCATTTAATAGTTAAGCATACTCGGACACTGACATATTTTAAATTATTATGCTAGGATTCGTGGCGGCTTCAAGCAAGGTCTATATTTCTAGTTTTGATTTATATTATCCTCTGTATTAACTACACAGCAAAAATGATGTTTGTCACTAAGCAGTAAACTTGTTCTTATATTGCTATTATCAGTGAACAGACTAGTTCTCTTTGGTCCTTCTTATATTCTTGTACTCCTCGCTACTTGATGTGCATCAACCTCTTGTCAATATGTTGAATGTCTTAGGTGTGTAGATCATAATGCCTGGTACTGCTTTGTAGTGCTGTTTGCACTTGATCCCATTTTTTATTACAGGCTCAGGCTATGAACATTATATGTTGTGTCTAACGATCTGATGTTGTGATGTTCTCTCTTGTGGTAGCATAGATAATTAGTATTCAATTTCGCAATATTAGTAGTCCAGTTCCATAGAGATGCCAGACTTCCAGGGTATGGTAGTTGTCAGGGCCAATGGTGAAGGAGTCCCCTTGAATTTCGAGGTAGGACAAGATGGATTGGCAAGTGTGTCCTCTTTTAGATTGAGTCTTCATTTTCAGTTTTCAGCGAACTCGATTCACGTTGACGAAGATATCTTTGATCCCATCTCAAGAGAGTTTACGCATACTATAGGTGAAGTACCAGCACGGATTGGAGACAACACCTCCTGGCAATTGAAGCCAGGGAATTATAGAGCATATGGGATTCCAATTTCAGGGCTTCAACCTTCTACGGACATAGTAACACCTTATCGGTCCTCTTCGTCCTCGTTTAAATCTCCGCCTCCAATTGAAGTCAAGATAGAACCTCAAGTAGACAATGTCACAGTCCTAAGTTCTAGCTCGGACGTGACTTCTCCTCATCCACCATTGAACTCGGGGACTCCTTCTTCAAAGACGACTTATCGTAATCATTCTACGGTGAAGGTCCCCGCGGATGAGATATTTGGTGAAGGATCTATAACATCTGTCATTGATTGCTTGAGAGGATTAAGGACCCTCAAGGGATGTAGGAATGTGTTGTCAAAAATTGACTATGACAAGATTAGCATTCAGAGAGTAACCACCTTGCCTCCTACTTTTAATGGAGACATCATTTTTGAGCTGCCAGCATTAGAGAGTGGGTCCGCTTCCTCTTATGCCAAGCAAATGATTGGGATGGATAAGAGATACAACGGTCATGTTTGGTCTAAGACAATCACGACAAACATCACTAATCCTATGGGGTTGTCATTTCGCACTTCCGCTTGTATAGGGCACCTTAGATGCACAAACCAGAATTGTGAGTTCCTAAGTCGTGTTCACCGAACTACGACCATCAATGAGTTGGAATGGGAAGGTCTATGTCCCATGACGCTTGACCCTACAAGGTCGCATCCTCGTGGGTCAACTTTGGTTTGTAAAATTTGTAAAGAGCCTCCAACTTGTATTCAGAATTGTCCTGTCAAAGTATACTACGTCGTTGGCAACTACAAGACGACCCGTGCATTTGTACACTTGGGCATTCACAAGCATCCCGTCAAGGAGGGAGAATTGAGAGACGTGAAAGACATTACCCGATCCCTAATTGGCCAGCAGATGGAGAAGACACCAACCGCGACAAATTTGTCCATCGTACTGGAAGCTACGAAGGAACTACTTGGCGACCTTCTCTTGCGTCCGGATGGGGTGGTGCCAAAGACCATGGACTTTGCTGAACTACTTCCGGTTTTAGACAAGTGCAAGTACTTCAGCTCTCCAAGTATTCAAAACGAGGTAACTTCTTTTAAATATTTGAGGAGATTTGGAGTGATAGATAGTATTACACAGTTGAAGAGAGCCAGTACTTGGGCATTTATTCAAGAGAGCAAATTTCCAGGACAGGGAACCGATGATGATAAATTTTTTGTCTTCAAGATGGCCGAAGTAGGTCCGGGAAGTGGAGTGGACTTAGTGAAGCACATGCAAGTGGGAGGTGACCTAGAAGATGCGTGGATCATGTTTGATCATGTGAAACGTGTTAAAGGCTGGACTACAATGGCCTGCCATGTCTATGACTCTTCATATTGTCGGGTTATAACAATTGCGATTTGTGACATGCAATCAGAGGATTGCGCAGCCCAGATTTTGTTTTGGAGGAATCTGAACTCTGTTCTTGAACGACACGGGGTACCGCATACTCAGTTCAAAGGATTTATGGCTGATAGTGCTCAGGCAAACTAGAATGCTGTCAGGACTATTTATGGATTGGGGGACATTGCCGTTCCAATGGAAAATAGGGAACGAACATGCCTCTTTCATTGGACTCAATCCATGGAAAAGCACACCAAAGCTGAAATCCGTGGGGACCTTCAAGATCAGCATTGATTGCTCTGTAAACAATACAAAAATGCTATTTCGCCGGAGGAATCAAAAACCCGTTATTTGGCAATCCGAGCTTGGTGGCTAACATCTGGTGCTACAACTGAAGAAGGCTTGGATCGACTGGAGTTGTGGCTATCATTCTGGCATTTTTGATATCGGCAGTGGGGCGGCTTCATGCAACTTGTAAGTATCTATTCCAAACGATTATCGTGTGGGTAATGTATAAGCGTCTGCCTGTCTATCCGTCTTCCTTATAATTATATGTTCTTGAATATTTGAAGTATAAATGAGTATCCTCATGACTATTGTTGTACAAAATTTTGGCTCAAGGAGTGTCATATAGCTAGAAGCGTATGCTATGGATGTTTCGGTGTCAAATCTTCCAAAAAAAATTTCATAGGTCTTCTCTCTTATTGATCATTATCAGATGAAGCTATGCATGGTTAGGCACCTCAAAAGTGTCTCTCGGGCCCGAGAGGCATCTCTCCGAGGCTACTTTATGGAATTTATTCTCTTAACATCATGGGAATGTGGTAGACTGCACTATGACATTGGGAGCCCTATGCATAGCGTATAGCGCTAACAATACAATAACAAATGGACTTGTTGTTTCCCTTCTTCTAGAATCCACGGTTGGATTGCTTTGGATTGCTCATTGTTAATCCAAGTTTATCATAGTAAATTACCAATTGTTTGATTTGTACGCATCCCCAGCACTTGATAGCATCATATTTTTTTCCTTCTTTCTGTAAATCAAGGTAATTGTTCAATCTTTCTACAGAATTTGAGCGAATCCGAATTGGCAGAAAAGCCATCGTGTAACCTTGCGGAGACAGTGCACAATAAGTGACTTCAATAGTCTGGAAATCGGGGAAACGATTTGTACATAGCCACTGTTGACGACTTTGTAAGAGCTTTTATGCAAATGGTTAGGTACCACCAGTACCTTAAAGGCAACGTACCTGGGACAGGCCCTGGCAAGGAAGAGTTGTTACTCCGGGTTGCTCAACGTTCGGCTAGGCGGACCGGAACCCCTAAAGTGCTCGCTCAAGCTATATCAAGCGTTCCAGGGGTTGAAGAATTTGTTAGAAGGGAGCCCCATCTGGAAGGTGAAGAAGTGTTTGGATCCCAGAAGAGGAAGGCAGACATGCCATTGGGATGCAAGCACGATTCACATAGACCTGATAAGGTGAATTTGTCGTATCCTCGCATCCAAACCAGATCCTATAGAGCCTCTTCAAGTGTTTCTCAGTTGAACACAATTACTGAAGACTTGTTGCCAACAGAAGATGCAATCTTGGCGGAGGCGATGGAAACTGAAGATAATTGTGGACAATAGAGTACGCATCTATTCTCTCATACAACAACAATTCAGGAGAGTGACTGCGACGAAATGCACTGGCACATAGCAAGGCTACCCAAAACATCAGCAAAGGCTTGCTTTGCTCTGCAAGCAATATCTAAGAAGAAGTGCACTGCAAAGATTGTACAGAACAATGTTGCTACAGCAGCCCCAACATATACTGGTATGATGGAGAATTACAAGAAGAATCGGAATGACAGGATGCAATTCTTTTTTTGCAATGATGACATTGAACGCTGCGTGAAGGGTACAAAACGGAAATGGATGTTGTCCCGTCCACCTGTTCCTTCCATTTGGCCAGTGAAGAAGGGCACTGCATTGTCGAAAGCTGAAATTCTAGCATTTGAAGCTGCTGGTTTTCAACTCCCACAGCGTGAAGTCATTTCACCACGAAGACTATTTGGCGGTGAAGCAGGTATAGATTTAGTTTCTTCTTATCCTATTCCTTCATCAGCAGATGACCATCCTAAAATCCGAGGAGGGAAATTGATTCAACGTAATATGAAGGCCCCCTCCACCAAACAAGCAAACAATTGTGCTTCTGCCATGACCTTAACTGCACGCATTACCCGTGTGACCATGGTGCCTCACCCGGGTTTTGGGTGCATAGTTTGTCTCAATTCTAGAGCGGAGCCAAGGAGTCAGCAATATATGATTACGATTTCATCGTTCCCGAGCTGCAATTGCCCTTACTTCAACGAAATGACAATGAAAGCTTTGGGGAGGCAAGGACAATGGGCAAATTGCAAGCATTTATATTTTGTTTTCACAGTCATTTGCAACCTGCAGTGTGTAGATGATGTCTTCATTCATTCTCCGAGTTTTAGTTTTAATGAAGTGAAACGAGTACTTCTGGATGGGATACTGAATCATTTAGATTTGAACTAGGTGTTGGTTTTCCAATGAACCAGCTCTTCATGTGATCTATTTTATTCATCAATGAAGTAGTAGTGAGACTAAAAGGGCCACTACTACCATTATTATTTTCCATTCCTAAGAGGACAAGATGCTTTGTCTTCCCAAATTTTTATATACTTGCTTCTACTATATAGGCTGTGCCATTTATGTCATGATGTGTTAAAACTTTCTATTTCTGAATCCTGTAGCCCCAGATAATTTCATGCTTAATCATATCCTTTAAACATAAATATGATTGTCTAAGAGGTGGATCTTGTAATGAAAAGGGAAGGTAGAAATCAACGTGAAAATGACTATATCAGCACAAGCACGCTAGAAGGTAGAATTTAGAGTAGCAATATTTTGTCCATGAACCCATCCCCCCTGACTCTTAATGATCTAGGGCATCCCTAAACATCTATCATAGGCTCTATATTGATGAAGTCACCCAATCAGAAAGTATGTTTAAATTAGATTCTCTGTTTCCTTGAACATTTACGCATCATGTCGCAGATTTTAGTTTTAATCCAGCATCATCGAGCTTTTTCATTCAATTATGTTATAGATTTCTTGCATCTACACCCTAAACCTTGTTTGCCATCCAACTTTTCATGCACGGTCAATGAAATTTTCCACAATGAATCATTCATTTTTATCAACTTTCATCCACATTCAGTGTCTTTTTCATCCATTTTTTCATCCACTTTGATCTACTTTCATCGTCCTTTTCATCCATTGTTTTCATTCACTTTCATCCCTCTTCATCGCCATTTTCATCCAATTTTTTTCATCTACTTTCATCCATTTTTGCCATCAGCAGTCATCTAATATCCTTAAATTATCATTCACCCTAACCCTACATTTAATCAAGATTTTCACTTTATTTCATCGAAGTTTTCTTTTTTCAAACCCCAATCACTGCTCCCCGCTCACCAATCCCCGCTTCTTGCTCGCCGCTCACTGCTCCAAGCTCACGCGCTAGCAACGCTCGCAGTTGAAGTTGTAAAAATATGCAAAATGCCCAAAAAAGAGTGTAAAACCAAATTAGATTTGTTACAT
This sequence comes from Neckera pumila, assembly GCA_963969595.1. Classification (NCBI taxonomy): domain Eukaryota; kingdom Viridiplantae; phylum Streptophyta; class Bryopsida; order Hypnales; family Neckeraceae; genus Neckera; species Neckera pumila. The sequence goes on from OZ018414.1 coordinate 17,786,608, forward strand.
ATTAATGTAGCATTTGGTCAATAATAGACATTTATCCCTAGAATGTCCCTAAATCCCACATATAAATAGATTAGATCCCCTGAAACAATGGGATTTCAAAGGTTTGAGGGTTCTTATCCAAAATAGCCTAAATTATTGTGCATGTGGCTCTGCTTGGCTAAATTGGTCCAAGGGAAGTCTAGAGAGGTCCAAAGGAAGATTCCCAGAGATAGGTTTTAGTTTCCCCATCCTATTGACAAAATAGTAGAAATCTCAATTGTTAGCCTACAAGAGTTATTTTCTCAAGATGGGCTAGTGGAGGAATCTGCGGCCACCAATTTGTGATCTTGGATTGAAAATATGCCAGGAAGTCAAAAGCAAAATCCATTTGCCAAGATTTTCTTGTATGTGAAAGATTCCTTGACTACCGGTTAACTGAAGGAGGTTGATTTTACCTTCCTTATCAAAATGTGCAAAATAAAAGCATGAGTTGCACATCTCTTGGAAAACTCCATGAGAGGATCTTCAAGAAGTTTCAAAATTTTTTGGCTTGTAGAAAATATCTTTTCCAAATGGTCAACCGCCAAAATCAACAATGGGAAATTCATGAAAATTTCCCAAGCTACGGTAAATTCTCACTAAAAATTATGTTAGCTTCTTCTATGTTAATAATGTGCCTCAACAAGTTTCACGCGTTCCAATAGCATGAGGTGCTTAAATCATTGACATTCCTCCCAATTATCAACATGGTGGGATTTACGTGAAGTTGCTTGGCAACCCAGGAGTGCATGAAGTTGGAATGAATTCAACAAGGAGTGTTTCTTATTCTTTAGAGCCTTCCAAACAATCCTAGCTAGTTTCTTTAGTCAAAAAAATTTAACCTCCAAAAAATATTTTTTTAACCTTTTACTGGCCTAATGGGCGCTATCTTAGGATGGATTTTTGTAATAAAATAGGGGTTAGGAGACCTATAAACTAAAAATGGCCTTTTGAATCCAATGGTGCAATCCGTTTGAGGTTTGAAGGCAATCTCTAAAAGTTACAAAGTCCGGAGCTTTCTGAAAACATAAAATACGTAGAAATCAGAATTAAAAACAAAGAAGTTATAAGCGGCTGAAGTTTTGCCAAAGAATTTGATGAACAAGGGACAAAAATCTAAAATCTTAAAAGTAAAAATAATTTAGAGAATAAAAGCAAAAGTAAAAGTCAACTTGAGAATTTGTATTTAGCAGATGAAGTTTCAACTGCAAATTATTGACCAAACTTCATCCATCAATAATTTTCAATAGTAAAAGTCAAATTAGAACTGGAATAGTAATTTGGAAAGGTCAAAGTAAACTAGTCAAAGTATAAATGTAAAATTAACCAAAACCATTACATTACCAATGAATTCTTAACGCTAGGATTGACAAGGTAAATTAGAATAAAACCTTGCCAAATCAAAAACAAGAGCAAAAATAGATAGGAGTAACTTAGAAGACTTTAAAACCAACTTAACCTTGGAAAATACATCAAAAGTCTAATAAGAACAAAGGATTGGATGAAGTTTGGAATAAGGATTATATGTAGTTTGGAACAAGGATTATATGAAGTCAAAGACATTCTAGCCATCCAAAGCCAAACTAATTAGCTAGATAGACAGCCCCAAATCAGACCTTCAATAAAAATCTTGGGTCTATTTGAAAATAGGAACCCCTAGAAAATCATAAATGAAGTTTGAGGCACCAATTAGTGATCAAACTTCATCCGTGCATAACTTTTGCTAGGAATGTTGAATTTCAATGGATTTTAGGTTTTGAAAATGGCAAGAAGTCTTCTATGACTTAGGATTATTAAAATTAAGTTGTAGCCAAATATACTCCAAGATCCTTGCGGCCCAATTATTTAAAGGTACCCCAATCATATTTCGCAATAGTCTAGGACTTTTGAAGTCTTTGGCAAAGTGGTTTGAATGTTTAGACATTAGAAAAGATCCATTGCTTGAAAAGCAAAATGGACCTATACTTAAGCATTTGCTTAGGATAGAATTTTGCATAGAAACCTAGAACCTAGTTGTGTACGTCTATTTATCAAGGGTAGATAAATAAATGCCCACATCCGCCAAGGATATGAACGGCGGACAACCCAACCACTCCAACAGTGCTAGTATGTGAGCCCAAAAAATGCAAGCTTGTGAGCATTGAGCCTTCTATATAGATACATATAATATAGGTGCCACATAGTATAGAAGATATTTGTATCATAAACACTTATAATATAGATATTTGTATCATATATACCTTGTAATTATAGACAATTTATACTATTTATACACCTATAATATATAGGTGTGTAATATTCTAGGCTCATGGACTCACACTATTATGCTCACATAATAGCAATCCTCCCGTCCGCTTCTCACTTTTGCCTTCTTCTTTGTGTATTGATTGAGTGAGCAGAGAGCTTGGTGCTTCATCTTCCATGCGCTCCTCTCTTTGGGAAGGTAAGAGTCTGATTTTAGAGGCCTACTTATTGCCATTTATTTTAGCAGTGGTATAACTGTAGAAGTGTAATTTTGGGTTTGAACTAAAACCACAACTTTTAGTTCAGAGTTTCAAAAATTAATTGATAATAGAGTTGAGCACAATGCCTAGGGCAAAGAAGGCTGCAAAGAGGAAAAAGGTGGTGTCAAACATTGAGGTATTCAGAAAAATTCTCTTAGATGCTTGCAAAGCATTTTTAATCAAATGCACCATCACATTTTATGAGTCGGAAACCATTGTGTCCCTTGACAATAAATACGTTGTCGTATTGTACATTTGTACATAGTGTAAAAATATATATTATATGTTTTATCGAGTAGCTTCAAGGTGACGCCTTCTTGTTGAGGTGCATGACATCTGTATAAGAAGACGAATCTGCCTAAGCGCTTCATCAAATTCCATAAGTGGTAGTTGTTTTCTACTTTAGGTTTAGAATGTCGAACTGGAGGGTTTTTTCTGAGTCTCAAGATGAAGAATCTCAACCGGAGCATGAGTTTGAATTTTTTCAAATTCCTGCAGATGGAGTGATATTTTGATTGGAACTCTAGTTTTTTTACCTCTACTAGACGTGTGTTGAGTTTGAGGTCTTCATTCCATAGTTGGAGTGATTTCTTGCATTAGTTTTGTATTTGTAAAGTAGTATGAGGAAATTATTCAAATAGTTTGCCTTCTCGGTGAACTTGAATGAATTTCCTTCTAAGTTGAAGATAAAGAAATAGTTGTGGGCCAAGTGAGTGTTCAATTATTGTTGTTGTAGCCTTGAAGAGTAAATTAGGGGCGGACCCCACTTGTTTGTGTGGTTAGAATGAAGATAGAGTGAGGAAAAAGGGGACACTATGGATCTTCTCTCTCATTGTGAGTTTAGAGAGGCCCCCGAATGTTTGGAGCCCTATTGTGTTGGGAGTTTGAAGATTTTTGAAATGAAATTTGGAGGAGTTGTGTATTATGCTGTGTATTTTTTAAATTGATCTCATTTGCTTGATTTGGAGTTGAGAATAAAAAGTTGTGCTAGTTTGAGTCGAGGGGTTTTTGTTGCCTTTGAAACTAAAAGGCAGAGACTTAGATCAGCCATAAACGACGAACAGATTCTTGATTTACAATGAAATTTTGAGGGAGTGTAGAAAATTGTGTAAGCTTTTCATAAAGCTGTCATTTGTTCCAGTTGGAGTTTTTATGAGTGAGTTGTGAGTGTGGAAGTGAAGGAGGGCCTGCTGCCCTTTTTCTTTCAAGGTCAAAACTTTGGATGGCCATAGATATTGGATAGAGTTTTACAATTATTTGAGATTTGAAGAAAATTTAGAAAACTGTGTTAGCTATTTATGAAGCTATCACTCGTTCTATTTGAAGTTTGTATGAGTGAGTTGTGAGTGAAGAAGTGAAAGAAGGTCTGCTGCCCTTCTTTCTCAAGGCCAAAACTTTGGATGGCCATAGAAGTTGGATAGAGTTTTAGAATTGTTTGAAACTTAAAGGAAAAGTAGGGGTTTGTGCTAGCTTTCCAAAGAGCTATTACTCATCTCATTTGAAGCTGTAAAGTGTTGGAAGCACTCACCCAAAGTTCAGCTTACGAATTGGAAGTTGAAGTTGGAGATTGGAAGAAGTGTTGAAGACTTGTGTGTGTGTGTGTGTGTGTGTGTGTGTGTGTGTGTGTGTGTGGGGTGTGTGTGTGTGTGTGTGTGGTGTGTGTGGAGGTGGGGGTAGGTGGGTGGGATGGGGTGGATGGATGGGTGGGGTGTGGGGGTGGGGGTGGGGTGTGTGTGGGGGTGGGGTGGGGGGGTGGGGTGGGGGCTTGTGGCTTTGTAAACTTTGTTGTGGCGGGCGGCTTGGTCTACACCAATGCTAGCCTCATTTTGTGTCGTGGATGACGAAGTGGGGTTAATTGCCCACATGGTCGAGACTTGCTTGTTTTCACGGTGAAGCTTGGTTCTTAAAGCTGGTCATCGGGAGTTTGAAAGTTTATAAGCTCATCATCCGGACGGCATCTTGTGTTATGCTGTCCCGTTTTACCTATCCAAGGACTGTGGTTTCTTATCACCTACCTGACTGAACCCTGACCCGTTTAGAGCCAGCCTCAGGATAAGCCAACAAGGAGCAGTTTTAAGGTGAAGTTGAAGATTCGACGTTCTAAGTAGAAGATTCAAGGTTTGAGGTATAAGATTCGACGCAAATGCTACACATCCTAGTCCTAAACCATTTCAAATTGCAGCCAAAATCTCTGCAATTTTCTGAGGCAAACTCTCTCTATACGACAACGTTATACACCAAAAAGAATGCTCGCAAAAATTCAAGGAGGATATAGTATAGAACATGTTAGACGGCCTCAATGTTCCAAAATGGAAGCATGAAATGGACAAAAACGGCTTCAACAAATTCATGGGGAACAGGGTGAATGATGAATTGTTGGATAATGGCAAAAAACACCTGTCATGTTTTGCATTACGCTTTGCATGCTAATTTGTCTTTTAGCCATAATTTTTGGCTCTAAATGACTCAAACTTCATAGGTAAGGTACTCATGACTATTGTACACTTCATCTAATTTTTGGAATTTTTTAAAAGTATTTTATTGTCAAAAATAGCCTCCAATTTTATGTCACATTTTCCAATTTTGGGATTTTTTGAGCAAAGTAGTAATCAGAGAAACAAATTTGGAGTTGAAATTTAGAGGGGATGGTCTTCTAATATATTTTTAGTTATGCTTCAAAAGATTTTTGAAAATAGTTATTTATAGATCGTGTAGAAGACAGTCCACAAACTGAACCTCTTTCTACTTGCATTTTGAAACATATAAAATTATTTTGGAATTTTTTTTAATGAATGACCATTTCCATAAAATTGTTGGAAATGGGCAATATTTACTTATTTATTTTATTTACTTCCTATTTCCTACTACCTAAAACATCAAAGTATGTATTTTCTTAAGATTTGGCACTTTTCTAGTTTTCCTGTTTAAAGAATTTTCCTATAATTTTCCTTTGGTGTTTATCTTCATCTTATAGATGTATACATTGGATACATTTTTAAAAAATTATTATTTTTTTTTTAATTTTAGAATACTATAAAAAAAAGCATGAATATTGTAAAACGCAATAAAATTGGCAGGTGTTTCTTGCAATCACCCTATGGAATGCCAAGGTGATCTTAGAAAAATATAGAAGACAACATTGTGCAAATGATGAAGCCTTTGAGCAAGTCATTTTCAAAGCTAACTTATTTGTTTGCCGATGTGCTCCATTTGGTAAGAGACGGAATAAGCAAGGGTCATTGGTTTTGTAGACTAGCAATGAAGGAATTGCGGAATTGCAAAGGAAGCAACATCTCATAGGCTTTTGGAAACAGCAAGGGTGATTCCACAAGATGACAAAAACATGAAGGATAGGTATGCAACAATTTAAAGGGTCCAAATTGAAGGACATCTTGAGAAGGATCCCTGCATTTTGAGAGGGTATAGCAAAGATATTTGACCAATAACGCATATAACCTAAATTCACAAAGTTGGAACACCAGAACAAATCTATGGCAGTAAGAATTCCACATGATGGAATTATACGGTTTGTTGCAATCCGTGCAACAAACAATGAAGGAAACTCATATTGGTAGAATGGTAGAATGGTAGAACACTGCGAGGTGATTGCACGAAACATTTGTCCTATTTTTTGTCCCCTTACCTTTAAGTAAGGGTTTTTTTGCTCATAACTTTTGCATGATTTGTCCATTTGACATGAAGTTTAGAATGAATATACATATAATAGTTGCAGACTATGAACTCCTGCTTTGTCATTTGGGACTCATAGTGGGGTTTTTTTTGTAATTGTGCAATTTAATTTATAAAAAAATACAAAAAGATAAAAAAAGAGTGAAAGACTGAATTAGAGTTGTTACATATTTATGTAGCATTTGGTCAATAATTGGATTTTTCCCTAAAAGAACCCTAAATCTCGCTCGTAAATAGGTCAAAAACTAGGAAGTAGCGAGAATACAAAGGTTTGAGGGTTTTTAACCAAAATAGCCTAGAATGCTGTGTATGTAACTCTACCTGGCTAAAAGTGGTCTGAGGGAAGTCTAAATAAGACTTTAGATAGATTCCCCAAGAGAGGTTTCAGTTTCTCCATCTCACTGTTGAAATAGTAGAAACCCCAAATATTAGCCTGCAGGAGTTACTTTCTCAAGATGGGCCAGCAAAGGAATCTGCGGCCGCCAAATTGTGTTCTTGGTTTGGAATCATGCTAGGAGGTAAAAAGCAAAATCCATTTGCCAAGGTTCCCTTGCATGTGAAAGATTTGCTGATTGCTGATTGCTGATTGCATCAAAAGAGGTGGAATTTCCATCCTGACCAACGTATGGGGGGTGAAGAATTATGAACTTGCACATCTCTCAAGAAACTCCATGAGAGGTTCTTAGAGAAGTTTCAAAAAATTTTGATTTAGAGAATTATCCATTCTAAACGGTCAACCACTTAAATCGACAATGGAAAATTCATGAAAATTTCCCAAGTTGCAGTAAAATCTCACTAAAAATTAAGATAGCTTATTTTATGTTAATAATGCATTTCGACAAATTTCATGATGTTCCGATAGCGGGAGGTGGCCCAATAAACAACATTCCTCCAAATTAATTACGTGGTGAGATTTGCGTAAAGTTGACCGGTGTCTCGGAAGTGTACAAAGTCAAAATCAAGTCAACAAGGGATCTTTTCTTACTCCCCTAGGCATTCCTGACAACCCTAGCTAGTTACTTTAGTCAAAAAAGGCTAACTCCAAAATCTTGATTTTTATCCTTTTATTGGCCTCAGTTAGCGCTAATTTAGGAGAGGTTTCAGACGTCGGAATAGGGGATATGGTCCAATGGACTAAAAATGGCCTTCTAAAGCTATTGGTGCAATCCGTTTGAAGTTTCAATGCAAACTCCAAAAGATACAATGTTGGACCAATGTAAAACTCAATTGCCATGAAAATCTTAGAGATAAGGATGAAAATCTAAGTTGATAAGGTTACAAAGGTTACTTGAGGGAGGTGGGCACCTTGGAAAATCTACAAAAGGGTGCCCATTTTCCTCTCACACCACCTTCAATCTTGTTTTGGGTCCATGGGTCTAATTTATATTAGATTTTTTGACATTTTTGCCAAAGAAACTTCTACGGTGTTTTGAGCACTTTGTACTCTGTTGTGGTCTAACTTTCAGCTCTTGAGGGTCTTGGGGTTCCTTCTACCTTGTTGTGTGCGGTTTTTTATGAGTTATTTGGCTTTGTTTTGATTCATTTTAGTCACTAACTTGTAAGTTGAAAGGTTTGTGTTAAAATACTAACTTGTGCATGAGAGTTCTTTTGAGTGTTGTACTAATCCTAAAGCCACCCCTCCACCGTACCTCGGGAATGCCGCTTTGAGAGGCCTTTAGTGTCCAAATTGTCTTGTATTAACCCATGTAGTTTGTACTAACTTCCATAGTCGTGTTCTCCTAGGTTGAGGTCTTTTGTATCCTCCTCTAACATGTCTTCCCTTGTGTGGCTTACCCTCCGATACGGTGAAGCTTTGACCCTCTTAGGTTGTCATTTCTCTAAAGAAAAATAGTCCCTCTTCTAACATGTCCCCCTTTGTGTGGCTTACCCTCCGGTACGGTGGAGCTTTGACCCTCTTAGGTTGTCAATTCTCTAAAGAAGAATTGTTCGTCTTCTAACGTGTCATCTTTTGTGTGGCTTATCCTCCGGTACGGCAAAGCTTTGACTCCCCCAAGGGTTCAGTCTCAAAGAAAGTGCTAAAATCCCGGCTGGACAGCAGAGCTTTGGACCCCCGAGGTGTCTTAGAGTCTTAAAGTTGGTGTTAAACCCAACTTAATAGCAAAGCTTTGAATCCCCCTAGTCAATTTCTCCAAAGTTTAGTTTCCAAGACGTGCTTGGAAACATCCAAAGTTTAGCCTCTAAGAGATAGAATTCCTAGCGGAAATATCCTTCTATAGAAAACGCAAGTTTAGAGCTTTATTTCTCAGTTGAATTATTATGGCAATTTATACACCAATCATCGGACATGAAAAAAACCAAGCAGGGCAATCTAGCTTAGCCAGGGCCGGTCAAGCCAGTCCAAACTCCAGCCAATAGCAACCAAGCCGACCCCAGCCAGCCAAGAAACCTAGCCAGCTAGGCTGGGTACCAGCTAGCCGAGCCAACCTCAGCTCGGACCAGGAACCCTAGCTCACAGCTGGCCAACCCTAGCTCACAGCCAGGCCTTAGGCCAAAATTTCTCCTTTTTTTAGGTTCCTTCCTTCTATCCTAGGGCAAAAAGCTCAATAGTTCTTGTCGCAACTGGAATTTTTGGTTTTCTTCTGATTGTCTAAATAACGGAACAAAAACAGGTAATTAGGATCCGTATTCGGTTAGAAGGGCAAAAGGAAACTACGGATAGGCAACGATAATCCAGTAAGGAGAAAACTGTATCTAATCCGGTCAGAATGTTAGTATTCAGGAGCGGAATCATATCCGGATTTCACCTCAGAGCGGATTAGGGATGGACCGGATCGAGAGAGGACCGGACCGGAAAAGGTCATGATGACGTGCCAAGGGTCCTGAGAGTATATAAAGGCTGGTCGTCCTCATTTTCACTCCTTTACTCCCCTCGAGCTCTGGAGCTAACCTTGAGCGCTTTTACGCCTCCGTCCGCGCCAGAGCCGTTGTATGTATGTGCGCTTCCGGCTGGATGTGTCTGAAAGTGTAGGAAGAGTAAAGAACGTGTGGGTTGCAGGTTTTGTGTGTGCTTTCCGGTTGAGATCGGACGAGAGGAAGTAAGGAATGGGATGTGCGGCTAGGAGAGAGTGAGGTAACGATCGGTAAGGGTCCATCGGTCGTTCAGTGTCCATGCCTCAGCTACATAGGACCAGGCCGGGCATACCCAGTTCCTCCTCCGACGTCAAACTCCGGAAGATAATTCCGGTCATTCCTATGGAGGAACCGGCCCGGACTGAGCTGATGGAGGATCTCAACGCCATGGGGTGCCTCGTCCTGATGGATAAACCATGGGGATTTCGGGAGGAGCGGATGGTGAGGGAGATCAAGTGCAAGGTGTCGAACAAGTTTGACAACACTCTCCGGGGCCGTCCGACCCAATGGGAAGAAGAACGGTGGAGGGAAGTTTACAACTTCCGGATGGGAGGTTCCTGTATGGCCGGACGGAAGGACGAGTTCATCCATGACAAGTTTCATGGGGAGCCGAGCAACAAAGACGGGTACGCGGTCGCAGACTGTAAGAGCGACCGGCATCGTAACCTCCTCCAGTTCCTGGTTCCGATTGTCCATCCGGAGAAGCCGACGAGGGTGACGATGACCCTCGGCAACACCATTTTAGGTTCCCTGAGCGGGGAATGGAAGGTGAACTGGGCCCGGATCTTTTCCGATCTGGTGTCCCAGCTGATGACGAGGATCAGAAAGAGTAGGGCCACTCCTTTGAGCCCCTACCTTTTCCACCTCTACCAGCGGAACCAACTCCTCACTCAAACTGAGGAAAAGACGTGGAGTGTTCAAGAGTCTATCCTGAAGTATGGAGAGTCGGGTTTGGATGACGAGGTGGAGGAGCAGACCGGATTCGAACCTGAGACAGAAGAAGAGGAAGAGGAGGAGTCGCTCCGATAGAGGAAGCGACAGAAGACGACGCCTCCTCAGAAGAGAAGAACCCCCTCGAACCCCCGGTCCACAACAGAATAGGGACCGGAGGTAGAGATGCCGGATCTCGAGGATCCGACCGACCCGTTCAACTAGTTAACGATTGTCCTGGCCGGGATACGGGTAGACTGGGAGGTCAAGCGGAGAGCTTTGACCACTATCGCGGAGCTAGTGGGGGCACCAGTCGATAGTGAATTGCCGGGTAAGGTGGGGCAATTCCTGGCCGATCCAGAAGAGAACCGGAAACAGGAGACAGAGATCCGTCGGCTTCAGGAAGAAGTCGGCACTCTAAGGGCGGACATGGTCACCCTCAGGGAAGATAAGGCAGCAGTCCGGGAGATGGCGGAGGCCACCCGGAAGGTGGGTGGTTGAGTCGGTGAAGGACACTCTTGGAGAGTCCGGATCCACCGCAGTCAAGGCGGCCTTATTTGACAAAGGGGTGCACGAGGAGAAGAAGGTATCCGGTTCCCGGATAGTTCGGATCCTCAGCAACTTCACCGATCGGGTAGAAGCATCCTTAGTGGCAGCACGAGAGGCGACCGACCGGATGGACATCAGCAGTCAGAAGCTGAACGGGTCCTTATTCTCCTGGGAAATCCACCTCTCGGACATTTCGATGCCGGATTCGTTTCCAGCAAGAGGATCAAATCCGGGTGAGCGCAAGGATCAGACACCCGAGTCAAGGAAGAGTCACCGGAGACCTGGGCCGGGGCAACCAATTCAGATAGATTTGTCGTCCGGATCAGATCTTCCGGATCTAGCTGCCGGGGAGCGGAGTCGGAACTTGGCGGACGTCTTCAATCAACTGCCCGAGGAACCTAGGAGTCCTACGCTGGGCGGGGGAATTGGAGAGTAGGATAGGAAGTTAGTTAGGAATGTAAAATATTTGTAAGATAGTTAGGACCGGGTCAGATGTTTATCTGGTCTGGCTAGTTAGGACCGGGTCGGATGTTTATCCGGTCTGGTCAGTTAGGATCGGATCCAGATGTCCAGCGCAGATTTCCAGCGTAGATTTCCAGTTCCCTTTTTGCTTTGTAACCAAGTTGTATATAAGTCAGCCCCCGCTTGGGAGCTGGGAGTTTTTTCACCTCATTTTCGTGTACGTCTTCTCTTGGCCTCTTGTTGTGTGTCTCTCCCGTGTGCGGCAGGGTCATGTGGTGAGGAGTTAGGAAGGCGCATGCTAGTGTGGGTGTGATTTCTCCCTTTGGCGTGTTTGTTTTGATCTTATGTGCAGGTGAGCGGGTTGCGAAAGCGTTGGGAGTGGATTCCAGTTCCTCAGCAGCTCTAGAGTTTAGAATTCCGGGCGAGACAGCCGTTGTTAGGCTAGGCGGATAGGGAGGGATTCCTTAGTCGTGCTAGAACTCCTGGGTGTGAAATCCGGTTGAGTGTCCGATCTTCTGAGAGATCTCGCCGCCTCAGTGGGCAAATGGAAGAACTCTAGTGGATGTTGGAACGGACAGGTTCACTTGCAGCCGCTTGGCTTCGCACAGACGGAACGGAGCGCTAAGGTCGTTGTAGTATGGAAGGATCGTACGAGGGGTCTTTGTGTGACCGGTGATCCAAAGAGTTTTCTGGGTTGTTGTGAAGGATCAAACCGGGTCCGGGTTAGTGTAGGGAATTGGAGAAAGACGAAGTGGGTCTTCAGCCACTATAATTCACGGAAGGAGCGGCGGGCCTACCACTCTCAAAAACAAGGGGCGATCCCTTTGATGGTGAAATAGAGGTAAAACTAAACCGGGTAGTAGTAAGCGCGGATGTGAGTTGAACAGACCCAATTGGAAAGTGGACTGGATCGGAGAAGTAAGAGAGGGTCTGATTGTAGTTCTGGGTGTTGTTGTGTTTCCGGTTGTTGTGTTTGAACCGGAAAAGGAAATATAGGTACTGACTTAGCTTAGAGACCAAATAAGGCTATCTACTTCTCAGAACCTCGCAGGTTCGATCTTTAGAGTCACTTTGTTATACTTTAAAGTGGTTTTTGGTAGTATAACTGGGAAATTGCTTGCCCTGTGCTGCGACAGTTCTATTAATTAAGGGAGAGGAAAACTAAACCAAAATTTAGAGGTAGTTAGATTAGGAGCTAGAATGTAGAAGTAGGAAAATATAAAAATAAATGTAGAGGTAGAAGTCAGAAACTATAGAAGTATAGTTGAAGGTAGAGGAGAGTAGAGGTAGAACTCCAAAAGAAAGGGGGAAGCTAGGTTCAAAATGGTAGACTTATGATGAAGTAAAAAGCAACCTACAAGACTTACACAAACACTCTTTTCACCTTGCATAACTCACCACTCATCCAAATTCTACAACCTCAAACTGAGAACTTGTGAGAAGAGAGGAACGGGGAGGATGAAGTAGGAAAGACGATCAATACTGAATAGATTAGAAAAAATCTCTACAATCAATTTGAGCCATTGAAGGCGTAAGTGTAAGAATAAAAAAGAATGTGCCCATTGAGGTGTAAGAGAATTAGGAGCAAAAGTCGTGGTGAAAGAAAATAGTAGAGAAAGAAGGAGGAAGAACAAGAAAAAGAAGAAAGAAGCAACACAAAATCTACCATTCCTACCCAAATCTTCTCCAAACCAAGAAACCATTTGCACAAGAGTCAAGAGGAAAAAATTGGTGGAAGGGAGGAACCTCGACAACTTCATCCACGGTCTACAATACGAGGTGGGCTGCTAAAACCCCACCTTTCTTTGTCTAATTTTCTCCTAATTAACGTAATTAGAATAGGGCCAAGAACTAGAGTAGCTTAAGCTACAATTGAGGTCAGATTTTTTCATAGAAGTAGGAAGTAGAGGTCCAGGGGTTTCCAAAAAGGTAAAGTACGTGCAATTTCGAGTTAAAACAAGAAAGTTACAAGCGGATGAAGTTGACCTAAGAATTGGATGAATCTACTCAAAAAGCATCCCAAAGGATAAAAATTTTAAAATCTAAGAATTAGGGTGAATCTAGAAGGGAAAAGTGAAAACAAAAGTCAACTTAGGAACTCAGGTCAACAATAATTAGTAGATGAAGACCCAAACGTCAAATACCAATCAATTTTCATCCATCAATAACTTAGGTTAGTAAAACTAAATCTAGAAGTGAAATAGTAAATTAGGTGGGATAAAGTGAACTTGTAAAAGAAGAAGCACAGAATCAACCAAAACCAATAAAAACCCGATGAATTCTTATAGATGGGATAAAATAGAGTTAACTACGTAAATTAGGGTAATTTTATTTAGTAAAAATTTAGGGTTGAAAGGAGCTAGGGTAACTCAAATCAGGCCTTTAATAAAAATATTGAGTAAAATTAGAAGTGGAAAACCATGGATGAAGTTTGATGAACTAAGTAGCGGTTATACTTCATCCATACACAACTTTTGTTAGAAGCGTCCAATTCCAATGAACTTTAGGTTTTTGGAAATGACATAAAATCTTCTACCACTTGAAGCTATTAAAATTAGATTGTAGCTCAAGAAATTCCGAGACCCTTACGGCTCAGATAGTTAGGACACCCTAGTGATCGCTAGTCATAGGATAGGATGTTTGAGGCCTTTTTTGCAAGAGGTTTAGATCTTTAGCAGTTAGAAAAGATCCATTGCTTGGAAGGCACAATGGACCAATGTTTAGGCACCCACTTAGGATAGGATTTTGCATTTGATACTAGAACCTGGTTGTATATAATTATTTCCAAAGGGTGAGACCACGGGTAGGTAAATAAGCGTTTACACAGACATTTTTTTTTATAATTTTAACCCCTAAATGACCAAGACTATGTATCGTGAAAAGTAGTGAGAACTGCCATTTCTAAAGAATAGACCAAAAAGGTGGAAATTTTTTTGTTTTTTAGAAACTTAACCTTAGGATCTTTTGTTCAACAAGAAGTTGGGTTTGTGCAAAAAAATCAGCATATTTAAGATGAAATGGAGTGAGATATTGACATAAGAAGAAGAAGAAATTTTTTTTTCCTTCATGCCCAAAAGTTGTACTTGTCTTTGACCATTGTTGAATCAAAAATTGCTCTACACAAAGTTGAGTTTTTTTTTGCTCCATGTAGGAGAGCACCTTAGGTGTATGTTTGACAATTTTCAAAATAATTGGAGGAATAATTCATATAGAAAAAATTGTGGGAACGCAAGAAGGTGTAAGAAAAAGCGTATGCACTAGTGAAAATTGTCCTTTCTCTGTACATTCAAAAATGAGATTTAACAAATCCGAGCAGTCAAAACCAAAAGATGTCTTTTACCTACAACATGAAAAATAAAAAAAATAAAAAAAATTTACATCTAGTATCCCCAAAAAATTTACTAAAGTCCATAGCCCTCTTTTCCAACTAGGCTGCTGGAAAAGAGGGCTTCTCCCTTCTTTGGCCGGGTGTAAGCCTAGGGGAGAGGCATTGCACGGGTAGGTGGTATCAAGCTCCGTTTGACTCGGCACCAGCCCGGCTCTTGCCCGCCTTGGCTAAGCATGCCGTGGCAGCGAGTGAAGGCCTTGCAGAGCGGGGTAGGTGGCATGGCGGGGCTGAGCCTCCCAGCCGATGCAGCACAGAGGCAATGGCATGCCCCACTCCCTTGCCTTTGTGCCTTTGCCCCGTAAAATTTCCTTGGCCATTTTTAAGCTTGGGAAACCTATGACCAGCGACCAACGTGCTGCTTTGCTCCAGTATTTGAATAAAATGAAGGCAATTAGTCATTCAAGTTTTGGGGCCATACAACACCAAAAATATATTGAGTGTAGTAAATACAACTATGGAAAAATTTGAGCACTACTGAAATAGAAATATCGTGTGTCCAAATTTTTTGTCTTGCATTTTTATGTATATTGCATGTGTAGTTTTGCACTTTTCATTAGGAAATTCAAAGTCATTACAAACACAGTATGTTTTGAAAATAAAACATAGAAATATAATGAGATGTATGTCATAGTTTCCACTCACCTTGAAATATGCCGCGTCAATGAAGATTTTTGTGGTACCTTTGAAAGCAACCCAAACGCAAACACATGAACTTATTCCCACATGATAGACAATACGTTTTAGGATGCTTCACCGGTCGCAATCCATCATTACATACCACACATTCACACAAGGCCCCCTCATGGTACTACTTGCCGGATAACATATTTTTTGACGTCGAACTAGATTTGGTAAACGGGTTCTAGGAATCCAATTATGTGTAAGAGCTTCACATGATTGCATTTGGAATTGCAGATGCGTCATTGGTCGATGGAGAGGGTCCCTATTCTTGCACTTGTCAAGGTAGATGATATACATATTGACAATGCTTGTGTCAATAAGGAAAAAAAACACCCTATGCCACCACTTGTGGGACCGAGTCTGGCATGTATACAAAGTGCAAAGTTGATCCACTACATTGACACCTCTCATGTGTGTAGTGTATTCGAGGTGAATTGGCAATGTAAAATGTTTTCCCGTGTTGCACCATTTTGTCTGGACACATGGGCAATTGGGAACTGGCAAGGAAACTGCATAGGCACTTGATGCGTAGAGAGAATCGACACTAGCTTTTTATCCTTCCATACTATAGCACTAATAGACCTCGATGCATGCATCCGCCATTCCAAAGTACCTTGTGGTTGTTTTGCAAAATCCTTCGTGTTCTTCAAAACTAATGGAAGTCCCACTCTATTGGCTTGTACGGTCCCTGTTGCATAAATTCCTTTGTCTAATAAGCCCTTGAACAAAGGAATGCTGGAAAAAAAATTGTCCATCACTATGACATGACCTTGGCCTTCATTTGAGGTCAATAAACACAAAATCCCATTGTGTGCCAATTTTGGTTGGCCACATGGTGCAGATGCCTCATATACAACAGCTGGATTTTTATCGCGATATACCTCAAAATTTGATACGAATTTTGAGACCAAATCCGCTGGGCACCAAACTTTGATTCCCTACTTCTACAATTTCTGCGGCATGGATTGCCTTGCAGGGCAGTACGTGCCTTTATACCAAATCATCATATCGTCTATGATGCCAAATTTTCCAATATTCCAAGATTTCTGACATGAACTTCAAATTGCATTGAACAACCACCTCAACTGCCTCATCTTATCATATCCTAGTAGCTCTTTGTCACCCACATATTTTGTGGGATTCGTAGGATGTAAACACCCTGAGTGTGAGTAAAATAAAATGGCCCCGAGACATTAGGTTTGAAATAGTGTTGCAGTGAAATACTGATCCTTTTTTATGCCAATAAAATTTTATATTTGGCTAATGTTTCATTCTCATATACAAAGTAATGGAAATGAAAATATGTAACTCCTTCACAGAAAATGGTATCCATGAGGGGGGACCCCTTTGTCTTCCCATGCTGATTAGGTACAAATGCATTATGCTTAGTCTCCGTGACAATGTCCCTCAGAAGATTGAAAGGCCAGAATAGTTCGAACAACTGCAGAAACTTAGGAAAATAACGCCATGAAACAATAGAAGACAATGCTCTAATGAATTGAAGATGCTCTGGATCATAAGTCATATAATGTTAATTCTATGAATCCTCTCGATATATATATTTCACACTGTTGTGGTCCTCCATGTCTCCACCGTCATTATCATCTTTGTAATCACTCATATGCAATTCCGGTAATTTGACATCACTTTCACTTTCAATGTCAAAAGGCACGCTCGGGAACCTCATAGCAAGACTTGTAGCAGCACCTACAAAGTCTCCATCATCTATAGGAAACTCCCCTTTCTATGATGCAAAAGCACCGCCATACATATCCCGATCCGATGGGCAATAAGCATTCTCCAAGATATCTGGAAACAAACCCCAGGATATAATTTTGAGACACAAAATTGGGAAATAAACTTACACCTATTTCAAAGCATTGCCACATACATGGTACTACACTATATTAGTAACAAATACTAAGAGTGGAAATTGGTAAAAAATATTTGACACTTTCAGACTGTGGTACGTTTTATCCTCTAAAAATGAGATATAAGTATTGGCCAAATGTCCATTGGCGATGCTATTGAATTATGTTGAATTACCATGTGGCACATTGCTAGAGGACAATGTTTTCTATGCGGACATCTTATTCGCACTCTTTAGTGACAATAAAATCGAGACGCACATCCATCTTTCCCACAATGTAATGGTACAAGGAAATTGCATATGAAAAAGACATTGCAGAATGCTAGAAATAAATTAATGATACATTACCATCTGGTGTCATGGAATTCCAACATTTTATAAACAAATTCACCTTTTTTTCATTTAAGAAGTTATAAAATTCAAAGAAGACACATCTAATCAAACAATTCTTGTCATAGTGAACAAATAGAGTCCATTTTGAACAAATAGAGTTCATTATGAACAAATAGGATTCATTATGAACAAATAGAGTACATTCTGAGCAAATAGAGCTTCTAGTCATTTTATGGAGAAGCCAAATCACTGATTTTGTCAGTCATTGTCTACTTCAGCTTACGCCAGACTTCAAATGATTGAAGTGAAAATGCTTATGGTATACACAATTTTAAAGTTGTACAATAAATGACAGGATGTTCTATTTCAATTCTATTGTAAAGAACAAATGACTATTATGAATACTATGTCCTGTACTATGCCTTCAATCGATGCAGAATTTATTTTTCCACTTCCTAAGAAAAACAAAAGTGTGGATATTGAATGTTATAGTGGTCGTCTACATGTCTACAATCTTTTTGGATCAGCATTGTTTTCCTTGTTTAGTTTTCCGCCTTTATAGTAATTTCCAACTTTTTCAAAAGATGTTCAAATAATAAGAATGAATAGAAGATTTCAAAGAAATTGAAGCTGAAAGAAATGAACTTTGTGAAAGTGAAAACAATTTTTTAGTTTGTTTATAAGCACTTTAGAATTCTACCTTGCAACACTAATCATAATAGGAATATTGATAACTGGAAACCGAGCACATAGGTCATAATCTAGACCGTCTTGCCAAAATTATTTAGTTCTCTCAATTGGAGAACTATGCTTTTGCATGTCTACTTATTGGCTTCTGGGGAATTATTATTCATAAATGAAAGTTTCCTTCATACGGGATTGATTATTTTTATTTATGTGTATAGTTCATCTTTCTTATGAATTATGTGAGAAAAATTTGTGGAAATTCAAATTCTTGAACTCTTTTATGTTTTTCATATTTTTATAAATAGTTTTAGAATATTTTAATTTTTAAAAACTTGAATAATTGAATGAACAAAATTTCAATGTTTGAAAATATTTGAAATACTTGAAATATTAGAATTTTCAAAAATTCAATTTTCTTAAAATTTTAAATTTTAAAAATTTGAATGTGTAAATATTAGAAAAATATAATTTAAATAAAAAAATACACAAAATATAAAGAAGTTAATAAATAACAAAATAGATGAACATAATTAAATAAATGAATTGCCAAAAAATCATGAAAATTAAAAAAATAGAAAAAGAAAAGATTGAAGAGGCATATTTGGGCAAGCTGACAACGATGCTGGGCCTCCACGTGGCAGTGGCAGGTCCCCGTTTTCTGCTTCACCAGGCCTGTTGCTGCTTGCGCTGCCAAATTGGTCCACCGTAGGCGCTTTCGCTCCTCCGCCGCCAATGCCCACTGTAGGCATGCGTCAATTGGAAGCGCTTGATTTCTTGCATCCAGTGCGTGGTGCACTCCAATGATTCAAGAGCATCTCCGGCGGCCAGAGTATTTCTTCCAATGATCTTGTCTCAACATCAGAATAGACGCCTTCATCAAAGTCATCCTTCGATAATTCTTCTAATGAAGAGTTTGTACCATGGTGAACAACTTCTTGACTATCAAAAAAGTCAGGATTGACTTATCCAATGACTTGTTCAAAATTGGGATCAACATATCCGATATTGCATTGTGGAACTGGAGGAACAAACTGTGGCGTAGGATAAACAATTGATGGAGAAAATTGTGCAGCGGCTTCTGGACTTGGAGACCTCAATGGATGTTCTGAACTGCTAATCGTTGATAGCTGATTTGCCAAGCGACAATTGCGCCGGACAGGGAGTCCGTCCCAACAATCTGCACTCAAAATTCAAGAAATCGTCAAAATGCTTTACGGAATTAGGCAATATAACGAAGTGCAAATCATTGCAAAGTGAAGTGGAAAGACAGGATTTCCTTACATTGTTGCATTTTTGTTTCCCTAGCCTATATCTCGGCATGATATTTGAATTCAAACTTAGTCATTGTGTGTAAGCAACCTCACAGCTGAACAACTCTAAAATCATGAAGTATTGGGAAACAATATTACAAACATATGAAGCAGGTGCACAGAGAACGCAACAGAAGGAAGGCCATGCAAACTCAAGAAATCAGAAATAACATCTACAAATCATATAAGCTTTGCAATAATGAAGCAAGACTATGCATACTTTGCAGAGTTTGAGGATGCTGAAAATGAAGCTATAGAATGTAGCTGCTACCAGCATTCAGTCATGAACGCACAGCTTAGGACCTATATGAGGTGGTTTGTACGCTTCAAATTTGTAAACTTCTTTGCAAGAGTAGTCCTTGTATAATAAAGTTTGAATTCAATGCGTGGAAGTTAGGTTCATGCTGAGATTAGATTACCTGTCATTAAGAATTGCAATTTGAAGCATTTCATAATCAAATCAGTGGTTAGGAAAAAACAACATTCAAGAAAGAGCATGATTCATCCACATGGCAATGCTCAACAGTACTGGGCACAAATTTCTGTAACTCCTTCATGAAAGAAGCACAAGTATAAACTTTTTTTGTAACCTGCAGCCACCTTGATTGATTGCCGCAGGCAGCACCGTGGCTACTGCAAAGGATGACAACGCAGGTTGATGCTATGGGCGCCGGTTGAGGCAGGTTTACACTACTCTGCGGTCGCCCCTTCCGGTCGTAGGCAGCGTCACCACAGCGATTGAGGGCGGGCAGATGTTGAAGGATCCTTGCAGATCGCTGACACCCTTGACCTCACAACCGCTAACACCCTCGCGCAGATTGACACCCCCGGAGCAGGCTCGAATGCGGCTCTTCTTTTGCAGACTCCCGAGGTCATGGCAGGGTCTCTTCCCTCAATTGCAATGCTATGAGACCTTCTTAGAGCCGGCCATGGTGGAAGACCTAGCTTTTACAGCCCGCTGGCTTGCCCGCTCCAAGTGCCCTCCACACAGTCAACACCTTCTTACTAGCCATAGGCCTTGCCCAGACTGCCCCTCTTCCCCCACTTTCTATAAAATTGTCCATAACTTCTTGCTACAAAATCTGATTCACAAAATTTTTAGACCCCCGCATACCTCTTTCAATTCCATCTGCCATAAAAGTTTTAAAATTTTTTATGAATTTTTACCCACAAAAGGTACATGCCCAAAATCCCATTTGTCTACCAAAGGGACAATGGTCCTTTAGGGGTTAAAGAAAATGGATTTACTATTTTGAACCTACCCCTAATTGGGTGTCTCCTTTGGCCATTTTGGAAGCCTTAAGTCCTATTTTGGTCCAAAAATGCAAATCTGAAGCCACAAATTGCACATATTAGAGGTCTACTAACATTACAAGGACTAACAGTGAGTTTTTATGAAAATAGCAACATGTCAACTGCGCATATAGGGTCAATGTGTCCCTCCTTTGTGCGAAGGCTATAAAGAGGGACAAAAATTTCTATATTAATTTTTTGGTCGAATGTGAGCGCAATCTTCTCTAGAAAAAGGTATATTTTATGGAAAGTTTTTGAACCTTTTTTTGAATTACTAAAAGTGAAAAGGTCTAAAGACCCTTTTCCTGCTATTTTTTGCTTTCAGTGGCTTTTGTAGTACTCTACAATAGTCTATAGTATTGCATAGTACTTCCTAGTGCTAAATTGATGGTTTAGATCTGCAAGCGCCCTGAATTGTTTGTTTAGATATGCAGGGACGTTGCTAACACATAATATTGGTAATACTACATAGTACCGCCAGTCCTATGGCCAAAACTGCATTTTTGAGCCAAAAACTTGAAGAGTTTTTTTGCATTCACCCTACGACAAATGTTGAACTTGGATAATGATTATCCAAACAACATATCTATTTGGTTGGCTTATATCCAATCAACTCCCAAAGACGTGAATCAAGCTTTCCATCTTGATCAATGGAAGAGGAAGCACACGGAGCTTGCATGGACATTATTTCACATTAGAAATGCGGTGCACATTGCTGGACATCTATACAATGATATTTCCTCAAATAACATCATGTTTCACTTTCCTAAAGACAAGTCACGTGTCTATATTAGAGTTTTCAATTGGAACATGACTACCATATGTATTGAACCAATGAATACCTTGTATACATTCACATCTGCAAGGGACAAGGACACAGCTTTGAGAAAGAGGTGGTAGATGGACCTAAGTATTGCATATTTGCATACAAGAGATGCCTATGTGGAAATCATTCCCAATTTATTACATAAATTGGAGGAATATGTGTTGGTTGTATACTTCAGAAGATTAACAAACAATGCATGTCAAAGGCCTACAACAAGTTGCACCAGGATACAAGAAGACATACCAAGTTTAGCCACCACAATTTGGCAATGGTGTTTGACCAATACTTGAAGCAGCTTTGCAATCTAGTGCTTGATTCTCAAGACAGTTTGGCATAAATCATCTATTAGTTTACGAATTTTTACAATTGACCTCTACTAGATGAATACTTCCAACATTCGCATTAATAGTTCAACATACTATATAGAACTATAGAAGTATTTAGTAAATGTAGAGGTGAGGATGTACATGTGCAAACTATATAGTATATATGCGCCACCTATGTGTACCAATATATGTATAATTTGATGTACATTTTGGATTCTAGTCTCTAGAGTGTTTTGAAATTGCTAATGACTACAAACTTTTTACATATTGAATGTATTTTTTGCTTGGATGAGAAGTGCAATACTTCTTATTGATGGATGTTGGATTGGCCTAAGGGTTGGCAAAGTTGTGTGAGAAATTGTATGATCTTATCATGTATGGATGTAATAGGACAATGTAGATGGAGTACATTTTATCAAGC
This sequence comes from Neckera pumila, assembly GCA_963969595.1. Classification (NCBI taxonomy): domain Eukaryota; kingdom Viridiplantae; phylum Streptophyta; class Bryopsida; order Hypnales; family Neckeraceae; genus Neckera; species Neckera pumila. Next base: position 17,808,767 of record OZ018414.1, read on the forward strand.
TTTTCATTGATATCGAAACCAAAAAGCTGTTTACATTTCTTTCCAATAAGTACTGGAAAAAAAAGTTTCATTTATAAAAGGCAACTTAAATTGGAAACCTTTTTTTGAATTGATTTGAAGATCAATAGATTGAATGTTTTTCATCTTGTAGTACATTGGTAGGACAATATGAAATACTAGGAGATTAAAAAAAAATTACAGCGTAAATTGCAAATTTTGAAAGCTTCCTCTAAGCAAAAAGAATTACTATATAGTTTATATCTAGCTATGGCAAATTATAAGACTTCAATTGCTAAAGGAATAAAGAGGTACTTTACATTATTACATTTTGTACACAAATAAGGAAATATAAAGAAATTCATAAACTAGTTAAGTGACAATAAATATTAGATATGACTTCATAAGGTAGAAGATTCTAAAATTGTTTGAAATTGTTTGATCTCATTTTGAAACTCAATTGTCATTTTTTTTTTTTTTTAAAATGTCTCTTCATAGTCCGATGATTGTATCCATTAAAATAAAAAATTTGCCCATGATATTCATAGTTACATTGAAGTACCATTAGATATATTCTCAATCCTATAGAGGGCCGCTCTAGAATAGCTGAAAGGACTCTAAGATTACATTTAACTTTGCTTAATGATTTGTTTTTTCCCTATGGTCGATTACCTCAAGTCACAATGTCTCATGACTATCAATGGTTTGAAATCCAAGTATAAGTAGTTAAATAATCAAGGTTCAGGTATTATAATGCACCTTAATCCTGATTATTTGATACCTTGATTTCTAACCAAGTTATGAAAAAAAAAAATAAATGTCGAAAATAGTCCAAGGACATCTTCCATCAAGATTTTTTTTAGTGGCATCATGATAGATTTAATTCATTGACAATTGGTGAGAAGGAAGGATGAAGGGGGTATTTTTATATACAAATCAATTGTCCATGGTGAATCTGCAAAGGGTATGGGATATTTAGAAGAGAGATTGCATGCAAGAATTGTGTTAAAATCATAATTTTAGACCACATTTATGCATAGTAGAATGAATTTTTCTAGAAACCTTTGAACTAAATAAAGTTGGGAAATCAAATTACTTTTCATCTCCAAAACTCCGTTTGAGGTTTAGAGCCTCCAATGAAAAGTTATAGACAAAATTCTAAAAGGGTTGAAAGGGAGATTTTCTTTGACACTTTCAAACATCTTCTCTAAATTCTGTCCATAACATTTTATTGGAGGCTTTAAACCTCAAATGGATTTTTGGAGATGAAAAGTAGATTGATTCTCCAACTTTTTTTGAGTCAGGGTTTTTGAAAAAATTATTCTACTATGCATAAATGAAGTCTGAAATTCTAGTTTCAACACAATTTCTACTTTAAACTTAACTACGGGCAATTGAGAAACTACAAATCCTAAGTTATATATCCCATATAGATTATTCTATCCTCTAATATCCATGTGTACATGAAGAGCTTTTCTTCTCATCTTCAAAAACCCTAAACTAAGAGGCTTTAGAAGCTCTTTGGGAAATGTAAGAAATTCTCTAATTTTTCTAGCAACTAGCTTGAAAATCCACTTTGTTTTGAATAATTTCATTGAATTTGCTTAATTTTTCAAGTAATCATCCTATATACTCATGTAATTGATTATTAAACAAACTACTATACATCCTCATTATTGGAGTCTTGGCAAAATTCACGCACTCTGACAATGCACTACAGCTATATGCCCCTACTAATTCCTAGGCAATTAATAGATTGGTTTGGTCATTGTGGAGTGCCCTCTAGAGGGTTGAGAATTTCTCTAATGCATAATAACATAGAGAGTGCGTGAATTTTGGCAAATTTTCACCATGGCCCATGGCGCTCGGAAGGCCTTGGAAATTGGAACCCACAAGAGTTTATTGGGCAAAGAAGATCAACCTTCCCTATGCCAAAGTATACTCCAAGAACATTAGTAGCTACTTGTCAGCATCTTCAATTGCAAAAGAAGCACCAGTTGCACTTGAATAAGCACAAAAATATAGGACACTCTAGCTAGAAATTGTATGCAAGTAAATGAGTGTTTCTATGAATGATTTGCATGACCAAAAAATTTCTTGAAAGAGAATAGTCAAGGTATTTGTCACATTCAGAAACACCTCCTAGTAAGGTAACAGGCTCTAAAATTGTACAAACACTAAGAACCTATGACCTCATTTTTGCAAATCCAGTTTTGAACTAGAGTCAATGCAATTTTGGTGTGGTCAACCATTTGACATACTTGCACATTTGTAATTTTAGAAAAATATATATTCTGACAACATCATATCCAACCATTAGATAGGACAACAACTTGATAAAGCATCTCCTTAAATTAGCAAGAAAGACTGTTTGATTTCTATAGTGTTTTGTCAAAATTGCAATTTTTGCGCTCAGTACTAGGCGTATTAGGAGTACTAGGAAACAAAACAATCTCAACTATTGATCTAAGTAATCGGCGGCTAAAGGTACTCTTGCAATTATTATGACCACTTGTAAGTACTGAAACAATACAATTTGAAAAAAGAGACAATTTATCACAAAATATAGATACAACAAGGTATAAATTAATAATAAATAGAATTTAATCATGATTAGAAAATTGCTAAAAATCAGCAATTTGTAAGGACTTATGATAATCAGATTTCACCAAAAAAAAGAAAGTCAAAACCATCTTCAATGTTCAAAAGTGCACGTGCAAGGGAGCCCTATTTACATGAATATGGAGGCTATGAAATAATGTGTTTTTTGATGCCCTTTGGTAGTCGCACATGTTCCTCTATTGTGTGGAAATAGGCCAAAAAAAATTTGAACTCTAGATTATTAATTTTGGGTACCCAATATTAAAGACTTCTAAACCTTAAAGTGTAACAAATTAGCAAAACCGATATAAAAGGACTTTTTTAATTTCTAAAAAATAAAGAATATAATTGCAAACAAATTTGCCATCTCCAATAAACATTTCAAGTTCATCTATTCTACCTTCAAAAGTTATAGCAAAAAACAACTCCATCATTCTAAATGTGATGTAAAATAGTACTTTGTACCAGTCTTTCTTGCAATTACAAAAAATTAGACATGGTTACATTCTTTGCCACAACATACTTGCCATTTGATGTTGATATTTTGAAAATTTATATTAGTTAGCATTATTTGCAATTTTATTAATCATTTCTTCTCCTAATATTTAAAGAGTTTTCAAATGAAAACAAAGTTTTTTCTAATACTATAGATTTTCTATTAACTTTTATTACAAACTTTAAAAAAGCTTATGTTTTCACTACAAAAATTTCAATCCAAGAATCTTCAAAGTTGTGAAATCAAACTTTCAGTAATGCAAGAAACAACTCTTTTTTGAGCTCTTTTCTTTACTTAATTTTGCAAACCTTAGTAGCCACTTTTACTATCTTGTAGTCCATAGAATTTTATTAATTCCATCAATGAATTAAATTACGTCAATGTATCAATTAATTAAATTACGTCAATGTATCAATTAATTAAATTACGTCAATGTATCAATTAATTAAATTAATCAATTCCATCAATGTAAATAATTTAATGAGAAACAATATTCTTAAACTTATTGGTTCAAAAATATAGCTTCACATTAAGATTCTACAACCTTCTTAAGCTTCTTCATATCTAGTCTCGTGGCAGTGTAATGTTGTAAAAGAATTGACATGAAAGAAATATTATGAATCTTGGAGGGTGCCATTTGCAAGAAAGATTCTTTATATCTTTGTCACACAAGCATACCTTGTGTGTTGAAATGCTTTAATTCCAAAGACAACTTTGAGAGTTAGGATTCAATACGGTTGCATATCATAATAAATTTAAAAGTAGGTATGGTCATTTGAACTTAATTATTTCATCTTTTATTTATTTTTTCTAAATTTAATAAAGTAAAAAATATTGTTTTTCAAAAAAGAGTCACATTTGCAATCTCAAGGATTTGAAATAGTATTGAGTACCGAGTATAAAAAATTAGAAATTGAAATGTGGACAAGATTGCTCGTGGTCTTCTAGTAGACTAGCAACTATCATATGAGGGAATTTTTACCCCTAAAGGACCAATATGCATTTTTTGGCTACATAGAAACTTTGGCAAGTACGTGTGCAAAGATTTTTATATTTTTTGCCCAAATTTTAATAGAAGGTGGAAACAAGGAATATCTTCCATATGTACTAAATTTTACAGCATTTGAAAATATACGTAAAAAATTATGGTCTAATATATTATTTCTTTTTGTAATAAGGTAGTCCGAGCAGATAAGAAAAATCACTTTTTTCAAAAAAAAATTTGAAATTAGTTTTCTAGAGTTATATGTATATGGAAAGCTTATACATTTTCCATATATATATATATATATATGGAAAGCTTTGAAAATTGACATGTTTTGAACAATGAGTCAGAAGTTATGAAGATATTTAGTTTGCGGGCAGTTATGGATTCTCTATTCAGAAATAAACTTTGAAGTCCTTTATCTTAATTTTCAAGGTCTTTTAAAAAATCAAAAATAATCATTCTTAATGTCTTTTGGAAAAAAATTAAAAATAGTCAATTTTCAATGTCTTTTGGAAAAAAATAAAAAATCATAGGATATAGATTGTTTACTAAAACATTGCAACCATTGAGATTGGCATTTTCCAATTCTATAATTAAATTTTTAACAATTTAATATTGTGAATCACTATCTATTATTGTCTACTTACTATTTTATTCCAATATGTTTTATATAATTCTAAATGATGTGAAAATTTTCAAGCATGTAGCGAACTTGTCTAGGAAAAAGAATGCAAAGAAGCACCACCATTTTGGACATTTTTTCATAGACAAGTGAGCTTGTGAAGTGCAGCTGCTTTATTTTTTGCAGAGCTAAAAAAATGGTTTTAGTGACTTTGAATGCTTATATCTTCTAATCCATGCAAATATAAATTTTTGAAATTCTTACCACATATTCTCAAGTCAACATACTACAAGATCCTACGGATGCATGTGTCAGGAAAGTTTTTTTTCAAAAAATTTGGTACTTGTACTAAAAAGGACAATTTTTAAGCTTTTGGTGAAATCATAGTCATGGAACTTTAAGGGTTAATGGAGTTGTTTTCATGTTTCACAAAAGTTTATCAAGTGAATTATTATATTTGTCTCTGTATGTATTTTGGAATGTAAAAACACCATTGTGGTGGTTCTAATTGTGAACTACCATCTCCTTACAGGTTTTACAAATGGCCAAATATTTATGCAATTTGAAATTATTTTGTTATTTGCTATAATTCAAACTTCAAAATACAAATTTTTCCAAGATTTTGATTTTGATTTTGATTTTAATTACCTACTGACTTGGAGAATCATTCTACGCTTATTCTTCTTACTTAAGAAACAACCTTCTTAAGAGTTTAAACATTGGCCATTTCATTAGATGAGATTCGGGGGTCTTGAAGGGCCCCGAGTTTCCTTGTAATTTGCTGCGTTTTCAGACTATGGAAATGCAACTGCAGCAGCTGGCTAACGTGGCATAGCCACTACCACATCATTTTTTGAATCTTTCTTTTTTCTTTTTCTTTTCTTTTTTTTGCTTAAAATGATATCTTGATAAAAAAATTTATTTATTTATATTTTTGAGAAATTTTTTTGACATACTTGTACTGGCGTTCCTTGAATCTGGCTAGATCAAGAAAGAAGCCTGAAACGGCCCTTCAAGACCCCCAAATCTCATCTAATATTTTTTCCAAAAAGAATATTTTTTAAAAAATTCAATACTCTTTGTAAAATAAAATACAACAAAATAATCAAATCTATTTTATAATAATTAAGAATGACCTAAATTGCATGTAGAGTTGTACTTGATAATACTTTTTAAACTTGTCATACTTCTTTTTATCACATTTGTATGCAACCTTTTGCAAAATAGCAATGTGTGGTAGTGAGAACCCTAGGATGTGATACTAGAGAAATCAATGTGACATTAAAGAGGTCGCAAAATACATCGACACTCTATCCAAATTGAAGCAGCAACATTGAAGCGAACGGCCATGGTCATGGCCTGCTCACCATAGCCTTAAGTTTTGAGATCAGCTCTAGCAATCATTTAGTGAGGATCCGAGCGGAGGTTGTCAGGCTCACATTTGACATAGGACTTCTGCGTCGAGATTTGCGTTTGCAGCTTGCAAGGTACAATGGTGAAATGATTGTCATAAGGAAAATTGATTTGTAACAAACGAGCTAAGGCACTTATGTATGCTGGATTTGAGATATTTGGAGAGTTTTCCAGCTGAAGAAATGAAGTTAACTTTGATTGCTGCTTGATTATATCATGGCCGAATTTATCACAAAATGTTTGCAGGCGCCGTTTAATAATTCTATGGAGGTTTGAACGAAAAAGATTCAGAAGACTGCTAGAGATATATAATCCGGTACAGAATCTTTCTTGAATGCTGCATGTTTTTTGGAACAAGTTGTAGAGTCTTCTTGGTTTGAGATGCGAGATGCATGCCATTTTGATCGATCAATAAATTCTACATTGAGGATTGCGTAATGTAGCCTACACGATGCGGCAGAGAATTGGCTATGGTGAAATGATCGCTGTAGGTTGTAATACTGTTTCGCAGCAATGGAACTGAGGTGATGAGAATAACCTTCTGTAGTCTGGATTTGAAATATTTTGGAGAGTTTTCAGCCTGGAGAAATGAAGTTGGATTGCTAATTGATTATATGATGGCCTAATTTCTGGCAAAAAGTTTACAGGCGTGGACAGTATTTTGTGGAGATTTGAAACGAACAAGACTGGAGATCGCCAGAGATATATAACCCGGTCAGAATCTTTCTTGAATGACGCTGCATCTACTTTGGATGATTTGTGGTGTTTTCTTGGTTTCCGATGCGAGATATGTGCGATTTTGATCGATAGTGTTGAAATCAATTTCTACATTGAGCTTTAGGTAGGTAGTCTATACAGTGCAGCAGAGAATGGACTATGGCGAAATGATCGTTGTTGATTTTAGTACTGTCTGTTTCACAACAACAGAACTAAGGCGATTTAAATAATCTTTTGTTTCTCGATCTGAGCTATTCGGATAATTTATAGACTGGAGAAATGAAGTTTGCATTGATTGTTATTTGATTATATCATAGCCTAAATTATTATACCAAGAATTTGCAGGCGCCGTTGAAAATTCTGTCCACGGTGATTTGAAACGAATAAGATTGGAGAGAAACTAAGGCAGGTACAGAATCTCTCTGAAGGTGATTTAACTTGTTTGGTGAAGTTGTGCAATCTTCTTGGTTTTGGATGCGAGAAAGCATTCTTCGACGTTGGTAGGATGTAGCACAGGACAATCTCATGCATCCGATTCTAATCAATAGTACTGCAAAGTGTCGGTCAAACTCACTTCAACCGAGTTCCTAGTTTTCGGTAGCTGCCACGCTTGCTTTAAATTTTACTGGTCGTATTCAGATTGACAGCAAGTGAATACTCGATGACTACCCCTCACCACGATGACGAACTGCGCTCTGAATCGCAATCGCAAGTACGTATTCCAAATGACGATGACAAAGGCAAGCAACCTCTCGTAGAACAGCCTGTGCCGCAAGCCTCGACTTCCGCACCGCCGACTACTGAGACCGTGCACCACTATGAGTGCAGGACTTGCTTTCAGAAACTTCTTCTTCTTGGTGCAGATCTCGAAGCCACAGCTATCCAAGCTGGAAAACTTTGGTATTTGATGCACCATTTGGGAATGGCATCTGAGGTTACGGCGGATGGGCTATGCGACATGCTGAAGCTGTCAGGGCATGCTGACGAGAATGGTGCCTTAGACTTTGAACGATTTACCGTATTCGCTGAGGATTTTAAGCTTATGGAATCAATTCGTGCGCACAAACTTAAACGTCAGCTGCAGGGACAGTTAGTCCGAGATCCTCTTGAGGACTTTTTCGGAGTTCTTGATGCCGGTAAAGAGCTAGGTTTCACGACTTTCGGCTTTAGCCATGCTTTTTCCAAATTGGATGTGGAACTCACACACGAAAATGCCGATAGCCTTGCACGATACTCTAATCTCCACTCAGGTGTTAATGTTTCCTTCGAACAATTTTTAAAGGTGCTCGATGAGGAACAGATGCGGCGCACAGGCGAAAGAACATTACCACCAAGAACACATGCGCTGGACAAAAACCATTGTATCGGACGGTTATTGGCCTTCGCATCGGCATATACACGACGTAATTAACCGTGCTAGCTACAGAGAAAGCGGCAACGGCGCTGGCTCCAACTGCAGAGTGACTTGAATCAGATCGAGTTAGATTCCTTTACATTCAAACAGTCAAATAGGATGGAGCACTCTAAAGTCAGTTCTTAGTGAGGACAACACGACCAGAACGCTCGTCTTGGACTTTTCCTCTCCCCGCTCCTCTCGCGATGTTTTGTGTTAGAACAAGGTCCCCGTGTACTTAGCAAACTACAGTGATACCTCCATGGAGTATTGCAGAGTGAAGATTTGTAAGACCATGAAATCAGCCCAGGAGACCACGTGATCATACTGCTTTTAGCAGGTAACGGTGTATGTCCCTTTCGAAATTCAATCACTCGCTATTTTTGCTACATACGTAGTGTTTGTAAGTACTGTGCAGCACGCAAACTGAGAACAAAAATGACATCATGAACGTACATAGCTGAGCTATCACCCTTTTGAAGATATACTTGAAAGTGATCCAAGGAACATATGTACTGTTAGGTGTACTGCTCCGTCCATAGGAGCGCACAAACTCAAGGATATTGATTGTGAAGGAATGGAAGAGTTGTGAAAGCTTCTTACTTGTTCCTTTGTCAATTTTTATGTATCGATTATCATGCAGCTACCTACCTTCAAGTCATTGGCTTGTTCTCAGTTTGCATGCATACTGCAGAGCTTTGCACTGTGAAGCACTCATTCCATTCACAACTAATATCCTTAGGGTTTGTGCACACCTACGAACATAGCACTACCCGTAACAGTATTTTTCTTGGATCATTCACTGTACGTCATGTATATTTCCAAAAAGCCCCGACACTGTAGGTACACTTTCCTGTACAGTCCAGGAGTTTTCTCAGATCAATGATAATTATGTTATTTGCACAATCTAACAAAACTATACGCCAAAGATTGAGGAATATCAGAATCAGAGTGGTGTTAACTCAGCTGTGAAGTGAACATTCTCAGAAACCAATATCTGAATCCAAGGACTGCACCGACCAGAATACTTAAATAAGTCCTCTCCAACGTACGTTAGTGTGTAATGAGGTAACCACCACTTCGTTACAGAGCTGCGAACCGTTTGTATGAAATACGCCAAGCGATGAGCCATCATCATATCAATCCCATGACAGAGATTGTGACTGCTGGCTACCCCAAGCCTCTAGTTGATGTCAGCAGCTTGAATTCGCCCACCTTTCAGTAATGAGCACCGCCACCTGGATTCATTTCCTCAAAAAACTGTGAATGATCTGGTCCATCTGAGAGCTTCCTTCCACAACAGATTCGTCCACGGAAGGCCGTAACGTCCATATCATATATGGTATTTTGTAGAAGCTCAGATGACAAGTCTAGTCCAAGAGTACCCACCACCCTTTCCTGTTTGCAACCAACCCTCAGCCTTACTAGAGAACATTTGAAATTGCATATGTTAAGAGTTTATAACAGTTTGTTTCATCAAAAGAAGGAAGGAACACCCACTGTTTCCGTCGACCTGTATTCGTCCCTACCAAGAAAATTAAGACTCTGAATACACCAATGGGGATCCCTATTATGAAATTCACAGAAAATACATTCGAAGTTCACTACAAGTTTGGTTTCCTTTTAGAGATTTCTGATTTTGAACCCCGTACGTATGATAGTGACAGAAATGGTGGGTGTTCCCCAGATAGAAATAGCTATGACTTAAGTCAAACCAAACCGTAAGGCTAAAAATATAGAGCAACGGCTTCCGAATGGGCAAGAAACAATCTCTGGTTCTTGAGAACATTTCCTTAGAGAATGCGAACTGGACTAGACCTGCCTGGCTGGTGAAGTCTTGTAGCATGGCATAGATGGCTGCCATAGTCGTCACATAGTCTGGTGTGAACAACTCCCGCACTTTAGTCTCTGGGGAGGTTACTTGTATGGAGGGCTGGACAATCAACGTGACCCATCATCCGTGCTGAGTTCTTCTTCTTTTTCAAGCCACAAATTCCAAAGAAGACTCGTTCAGGGCAATTACATAACATTCTTAAGTTGTTCTTTAGGTGCACTCAACTTACTATTCATCTGACATCATTTAAAAAAACCGAATGCTGTTTAAACTCTGTCAAACGAATACGGCAGAATCAATGGTGTGCAAATGTTACTTCTACTTGCTCACAAGAGTGAATCTGGGGACTAATTAATTGAAATTGATATAAGGTCTTTTTTCTCCAGGCCAGAATACTTGAAAAGATGTAAGTGGATGCATGTCAATGCAAAGAAAGAACATGTCCGAGGATCAAAGCATCTTGAATACCCTGGCTGATTCTTCCTAGAATTTGCAGACTGAGGTGCGAGGAGCTCCTTTTAGGAATGTTATGGAGGATCAAGTTTGATAGAGTGGAAGGGTACGTACCTGTTCACGACATCCAACTCTTTGCCCAGTCTCCGCTCTTTCAAGAAAATTCTATCATTGACCAATATCAGCAGTTTGTGCATTATTTTTCAGAAGTTCTATCCCCTTCAGTCAAAACATTGGTACGCAACCAGGTGCTTAGATCCTCGCGCATGATTCCATTTTGCTTAACCCAGCAGTTTTTAAATCTCATCCATGAGTGCGGGTGCTGCATTATGATAAGGGTTACAAAAGTTAACATAAGGTTGAGGCAACTTCATAGAATAAATTACCAAAAGCTCCGATCCTAGGTCAACAGTAGAAAAAATCCACCTTAAAATACGGCCATGAGTTTGAACACCTAATGTTACTTACCTTGCTGGACGTGGTTTTGGAGATCCTAGAGTGCATTGTCGAATGTCGATTCTTCACAGAACACGACAGAACTGTGTGAATCAAACAACAACCTGAATATTAGGTTTGGAACACGCGAGTGCTGGAATAGAAAATCGCAGTGGAGCTTATTACTTAGACTTGACCACGACTGCATAATCCGTATGACAATGACGATACCCTGCCTCTTGATACGCTTTCAGTCGCTAGCTCACTGAGATTTGCTGGCCAGGACTTGTGCCAACACGCTTGTTGAGGGATGATTTCTGAAACTTTTCTGCATCACAACCATGAGCATCTCATCAATTGCTGTGAATAGCAGCACACAAATGAATCAACATAGCGTCCTTTACGAAGGCTCTATGAATCCTTGGAATTGGTCATGATGTCCAGAATCTTGCATAATTATATATGATGCCCATTCTCTCATTCTTTGTATAAGGATACAACAAGAAGAAGATTGAAAGATGACTGTAAGAAAAAATGATGTAAGCATAGATGTACATGGTTGCTTATATGTGAGTGCTTGATAGAACCAAGCAAGAACGACTCTTGGTTAGGCAATATCCCAAGATTTGTAAATAGAAAGAGCGTGATGTTATGAAGTGAGTTGTAGACTTTGGTTGCCATTAGAGAAAATTTTAGGCTTTTGGAGGGCTGCTCCACAATCCTCTGAGGTACTTTGAAATTTACTTTTTTTTTTGCTCAAAAATTTGTTTTTTTCCTATTTTTGCCTAGCTGAAATTGCAGCGGTAGTGGTGTAGGAACCCAAAATTTCAAATAAAAAATTATTAATTTTTTATTTTTTATTATTTTGGTAATTTTTAAAAAAATTTAAAAAAAAAAAAAAAAAAAAAAAAAATTGCAAAATCTGATTGCTCCGGCAAGCAGTCATAGACTTTGAGTGCTCACCAAGAACACTTTTCAAAGTTGATAGGCCATGCATGAAATAGCATGGCATGTCAACTTCAAACGGCCCTCCAAGGGGCTATAATTTTCTCTAATATAAGTTTCAAATTAGTAAGTTCACAATGGAGCATTAGCAAGACTTTTGATATAGACACAACAAACATTTGAAAGGTTCCTTGTAGGCACTATAATGGAAATCCCCTCCAAGAATATGCTTTTATTTCCTTTTTTCCAATACATAGGGAATGTAGCTCTTACAAGGAAATGTGAGACAGGGAATTTTGTGCAATTTTCAGAGGGAAATTTGTAAATTGAATTGGTCATGATGTCCCCACCTCCAAGTCTATTGAATTTGTGAAATTTGATATTTGCAAATGTAGATTTATAACTCCAAAATCTGAATTTAATGTATATTTTAGCCTACATAATTAGTACAATTCATAGATTTTGAAAGTTGAATCCTAAGGAAAATGTAGATTTTGAATTTTCAATCTCATTGATTTGAACATTTCAAAATTTTAGATTTGCACATTTCAAAATTTCTTAGATTTCTAAATTGTACAAACTCTAGAAAAGTTAGATTATTGTGAAATCTATGGAATACATAGGTTTGGAGATTATAGAACAACTTACAACTCTTATGTGTCCAACCTCAGCGTACCTCTGACAATTGAGATGGGACAATTGCATCTTGTAAAATCTACCAAATATTAGGTCACTGGAAACAACATTGAAATGTAAGGTGTATACAAAGTCTACCAATTTTAATTGTACATGGGGAATTTAGAAAAAGTTCATGAAATACTTGCAAAGAATCCATGATTTTTTCTTGTATAGGAATTCTTTGAAGATCCCTCCATGGTGACATTAGAACACAGGGAAATATGAAAACTAGGAGAAACTTGCAGGGAAAAACTACAGGATCTCTAAATCAGTTGGAGGGAATTATAAGAAAGTCCGTTGTGAGAATTGTGCTTAGTACCATAGTACCAAGTTCCTGTTGAAAGATTGATAAGCTTTGGTTGCTTTGCTTTGCCGTATTTTAGGTTGAAAAAATGAACATTTTCTGTTTTATTTTTTTGAAACTTTTCTATTTCGTAAAAATACAAACATGAAAAGATTCGTTATTTTGAAATTTTCAGTTTCTCTTTTTTTCCATAATTTTCAGAGAATATTTTTTTTAGGCTTGCATTTTTGGGAGTACACTATTATCAGAAATGGATTCTAAGAAAAAAATTCCAAGTAGTACTAACAAGCGTTTCTTGCAATCCCCCCATTGTGTGAACATGTATGTCAAAAAATTTGGTTTATGGAATATCAAGCCAATTAGGCAAAATTTACGTTATTTACAAGTCAACTTCACAAGCTAGTTAGCATTACGAATCATGCAATGAAATTCACTATTGAAAACATTTGCTAAAAGAAGAGGAATAAGAGAGGCTCAGTAGCTAATAATGAACAAATATCAAGCGTCTAAGCTTACATGAACCTGATAATTAGCAATGGCCAGAATAATTCATGAAGTCCGAGCTTCATAAGCAAAATACACTCGAAGCTCATTTGTGAATTTGTCTGCAACATGTTAGGTAGACATGCATTATGTCTGTAAATGTAATTGCATACGTCTGTGAACATATGTAATGCCATTTATTGTATTATTATATAGATTTACAGCACACTTTCAGTTCCCTTTTCCACACAGTCAATAAGCTTAACCTCACCAATAGCATGAACTGTGGTAAGAAATTTTCTTTCATATTACTCCCTCCGTCCCAAAATGATCTTCCTGTTGGCTTGAAATTCTGGTCCCAAAATGATCTTCCTGGTATGACGTGGATCACCGTTCCTCTGGTGCTAATAGTGAGCTATTATTTCCACTGTGTACGTCTAGCAGGTCAGGTAGTGTTAGATACTCCTTAGTGTGCAAATACTCCTTGATATGATTTTTGCTAGAGATCCAGAGGAATTTGATCGGAATGGTGGTTTCGTTCGGGTGGGGGAAGATCAAGGGTTCACCATCGTAAGCTTGTCAGCAACTCAGAGGTCAGCATTCACTCTGTAATGCTCGTAACTCACTCTGTAACTTGCTCAAAGCATCGACGAGCACGTAGAGGAGAAAATTGCAGCAACCACGACTTTGGCTTCAATTGAGGGTCAATGTACTTGCTCTAGAAAGCTCCCTCGACAAGTTTCAGTTTGCAAAGCAGCTGGCTCTCCACTTTTGAACTGGTAAAATTTGTGTTCCGCTTGGATCCTTGAGTTTGAGGGCTGTTCATCGAGGCACTTACGGGTGTTTGAAATTAGCAAGTTGAGCCTAGAGCTGTTTAGAAGCAGTATGCGCTCAAAGTGAAGGGCATTTCTAGCAGAAGAGGTATACTCATTTTTCCCACTTTTTGGTGCTCTATTGTTCAAGGATGAATAATGTCTCAATTATTGTTAAGTTGCATGTCTCTCACATGCAGATTGTAATAAGCCAAAGTTTTGTTGTGAATATTGCACAAGGGAATTAATTCCGTGAAGGTTTATTTGAATTATCTTTGCGGTCCAGCTTGCCAATTTGAGCTTCCGCTCAAATATTCTTCATGTTCAGTTTGTTGCAGTGCAGTAGAAATAGGTGGGGATGTTGATTGATGGGTGAAATTTTTAGAAGACAGTATAGCGTGCTACAGAAGTGATTTATAGGTGATCGATCTGGTAATTTTGAATGTCATGTGTTGTCTTACAGATTCCAGAAAAAGCGAGTATTTGACTCACTTTCATTCAAAATTAGCTCGCTGGAATCTCATTTCTCAAAGAATAGATGAATCATTTGAATCTGTGTCAATTGCAAAAAGTTCGGGGGTGAATCTAAGGCGTGCGACAAATCTGAGGCATATGACGAATCTGATCTCTAGCAAGTACCCTTCTTCCATTTGGTCCGAACTGGCACAAACGTGAACAAGTTAGCGCGGGAGGACAGAGTAGAAACGCGGGAACTGTAGCTTTGATTGGCCAGCGGTGATCCTCCCAAAAGCCCCAAAAAATCACATTTCAAAGTTCCATAACTTTAATTTGAAAATGAATTCTAAACTCAAATTTGGAGGAAGACAGGAGAGCATTGTAGTTCATTTGTACCTCAAAACAAAATTAAAAAATACTGATTTTTGACCTTAATCCGGAAGATTTAGTCAAACAGGAAGATCATTTTGGGACGGAGGGAGTATAAGAAATTAAGTTGTCTCAGTCCCTTCTTGTGCACTCAATTTACCATTCTACCCCCAATTTGTCAATTTCCTCACGGTCATGGATCAACTTTACAAGCAACAATATTGCATGATCAACTATAGTACTCTTTTGGTAAGTGTAAATTCAACTATGTTTGGTAAAGGAGAAGTACTTGATTCTAATATTTAAATTTTGGATGTTTTATCATAAAATGCGTCAATACATAATTGACGAGATATGCAAGGTCTCGAACCATTTTTCCTTATGGGAGGTTTAAAACTCAATAATCAACAACACGTACATTGTGAGAAAATTCAAATCCCTCATCACAATTTCATATTTAGGGCAGGTGTGCACGCAGAGCCCATGTACTAGGATCAGCTTCTAGAACACCATCACAAGAAACATTTGCAAGGTTCCCTGTAGGCGCTATAATATAAATCCCCTCCAAGAGTTTGCCTTTTTTCTAATACACAGGGAATGTAGCTCTCATAGGGAAATGTGAGACAGGGAAATTTGTGCATTTTTCTGTGATGTCACCACCTCCAAATCTACTAAATTTGTGAAGTTTAATATTTCGGAATGTAGATTTATGCCCCCAAAATCTAAGTTTACTATAGATTTTAGCTTGTATAATCAATACAATTCATAGATTTTGAAAGCTGAAATCTAACGAAAATGTAGATTATGAATTTGCAATCTTATTGATATGTACATTTCAGAAATTGTACACATTGGATTTGCACATTTTAGAATTTCTTAGATTTCTAAATTGTACAAACTCTAGAAAAGTTAGATTTACTTAGAAATCAATGAAATTCATTGCTTTGGAGATTACATGACAACTTACAAGTCTTATGTGTCCAACCTCACGGTACCCTTGACAATTAATATGGGACAACTGCATCTTCAAAAATCTACCAAATTTTAGGTGGAAAGTTGGAAACAACATTGACATGTAAGATGTATACAAAGTCTACCAATTTGAATTGTACACAGGGAATTTGGAGAGAATTTATGAAACTAGTTGTAAAGAAAAGTCATGATTTTCTCATGCATAGGAATTCTTTGAAGATCCCTCCATGGTGACAATAGAACACAGGGAAACATGAAAACTAAGAAAAACTTGTAGGGAAAAGCTGCAGAATCTCCAAATCAATCGGAGGGAATTCTAAGAAAGTCCGTTGTGCATGGGCGCTTTCATACAGACAGATCTTATACTGTTCCGGGTTTTTAAGGGTTAAGGGTAGTGTTGTAGAAACAGCCAGAGTTTGCTCCTCCAGGGCCACCAAAGAAGAAGTACGTCCCCCAATTGTCATAATTGCTTTGCTGCACTTGGATATCATAACAAAGTGGATTATCAAACCGCCTGGCTTCTTGCAAAGCTGTCGGGTTTGGTTCGACTAACGTCCCACTGGCATCAAAGTAATAAATGTTCCTTTGGTATGCGGCCTTTGGATAATCTTCAGACGGAAACGCCCCCGATCCCATTGCTGTCGTCGAATGCGTCGTCTGCCCTTTCTGCACATCAAGCGCCACTTCCCCTCCCCAATGCACCACGTTACACGTCCCTTGCAGGTGCCCGTTCAGGTAGATCGACGTCGGCCAGTATCCGATCGCCTCGTCATCCAGGTACAACCACCAGTTTCCATCACTGGGTTTGTAGAGGACTTCGATGGTGACTTCGACTGCGGAGTTGTCGTTCCCGGCAAGGGTGGTGTACTGCGGCATGGCGCCCCCAATCACCCAGGTGTTGCTCTGTTGGACGAAGCCCGGGCAGTCTTTGATGTTGTAGCATGAGCCACCATGGGTGCCGGTGTAGAAGTCGGTCGTCCAGTAGATGAAGAGGTGTGGAGCGTCGGGGTCGTTGTTAGGGTGTAGACCGGGCTGCGTTTGCCAGCCGACTTCGATGGTGCTCAGGCTGTTGTCGTCCCTGGAGCCATCTATGAGCCAGAACTGAGAAAGGGTCATCTCGTTCTCAGAGCCCAGGCTGGGACCGTTTAAGCTGAAGGTCGATTTTGTTCCAGTGTAGGAGGACGCGCTTACCGGGAGTTCTGCAAAAAATTCTCTACAATTGCCAGTTTAAAATTCCAAACTTTGGAAGTTGGGACAATTGTGTGCTGAACTGTAGGCAGTTCCACACCTAGAATGGTAAAGTCTCCATTCACTGAATATACACAAAGGGGTTCCATGCACCAACAGGTGAAGTACTTTGAGCCTTTCCCTTACAACAGTCTAACAATCTAGAAACTTGAAACTTGCGTCATCTGAAATTTGCACTTTCATTTTGTATTAGGCTCAAAA
The DNA here is from genome assembly GCA_963969595.1 of Neckera pumila. Lineage (NCBI taxonomy): Eukaryota > Viridiplantae > Streptophyta > Bryopsida > Hypnales > Neckeraceae > Neckera > Neckera pumila. The sequence continues at coordinate 17,826,184 of OZ018414.1, forward strand.
TGAATGACATGAAATAGAAAGTCAATAGATTAAGCGTTCTTACACTTAGCACAAATCAAATTAATTTTGACACCTGCATGGTCAATGAAGCTTGTATGGTCAACGGAACCTCTACCTTAATTCTCAAATTCTGGCAATCGGGAACTTGAAAGGAAGAGCATACCGTACGTACCTGTGATTGCATATTCATGCTTTGACGTGTCCATTGGCGGGTCAACACTCTTGACGCCGACGGGACCAGGCGCCCTCCACAACACGGGCGGGGCCACCTTTTTCATGAATTTGCTGCTGGGGTCATCTCCGAGCACCGGAATCGTGCCTTCAGGGCATCCCCCGTGCTCCCGAGCAAAGGCCTGAGGATGACTCTCGGAAGACCTGCGAGGTCCCCGAGACGGCACCATTTGAATGACGTGGTCTTTGAGAGACGGATGGTGAGCCGCAATTTGGCCTTCAATTGGGATGCAGTCGACCCAACTTCCATCAGACACCAGGAACGACTTCACTGGTGGCGCATGCCGGGCCTCGTTGCAACCGGGATCAAAGTACGCTTGCAAGCGTACCCCCTTGGCACCTTCTTGCTCCTGCAACCGCCTGCTTGCTTGGGTTGAACCCACCATCAACACCAGGACCAGTGCAAACCAAAGTTTAGACGCCGCTCCAGTTTCGCACCCCCGTTCACCCCCTGTTCGAGAAGCCATCGCGCTGGGACCGTCGATCACTGACAACAGACTGTCTAGATTCTGAATTGAGAAGTGTAGTCCGTACTAACCCGTTAATTAGTACATGCATATCGCGCAGGGGTATGCAATCAAGCTTTCAACTGAGTCATATTGATCAATGGATGCCTCCCGAACGCTGCTACACAGTCTACTCTCACAACACTCACAGCACAGATAGATTTGCGGTCTGACCTGATCTATACTTCGGTGTGTTGTTGCTTTTATAGCTCTAGTGAGTACCTACCTTCCTTCTGACGAACGAACTCAGTGAACTGACCAGGTCGACTCTCAGCACGCGGAAATGCATTAATTTTCGACCATTTATTGCATGCAGAACAAGTTGCTTAATTACTGATCGATCATTGTACGCTGTTTCTGTGCGAGAAGTGTTTGGACTTTGGAGGGTGCTTTTGAGGACAGTGACAGTGTAGTGCGCGTGATTCAGTCGGTAATCGGTAGGACTCGGCCAGTCCGGCACTCCGGCAATTGGGTAATTGGAAGGTAGGGTGCAACTTCGTCGAGAGGCAACCGAAGCTTTATTAATGTAGGCCACTTGGTTGCTCGTATTTGGTAATGGCAGGGTACGGAATATTTGGTAGGGGAGGCAACCCATTCCCGATCAACGACCCATTTTCAATCACTTCAGGAATTCTAGCCATGTAAGTGGACAGTTTCTTTGCTGGAAAATTTTCTCGCAGCAATAGTGTTTGGACCCTTCGTAGAGCTTTCAGATATTTTGGTATCAAAACAAAGTTTTTATGAATTAATGAGTTCCATATTCTGTAATTCTTTAAGTAATCGAGAATGGGTTGCCCCCTTAATGGGACTGAGCAGCTGTGTCTATCGGAATCATTGTTCCCTCGAGGGAATAATTGGAATCTACCGACGGAGCAGTTTTAAATTGAGATTTATATACCGGCACATGCACGACATTTACTTCGATTCCAGTCAGTGTACGTTTGCGTGTTTGAAAATATTCAATTGCACAAAAGAGAAAAGACCTCCAAGTCTCCAACCATTTGTTTATGACTGGCATTTTGTTCAATCATTCCACTAGTAGAAACATTGGCCACGTAGAGTTACAAATTTGGGAAACGTGCCCCCAAAAGATCGACACTGAATACTATAATGTCAATTCTATTAGATTCATTTGGCATGTTTCCACAATTTTGGCACTTTCAAGCCATGCATCTTGAAACATTATTCTATACACCTATTAAGCTATAATTCTAGCTTTTAGAGCTTTAAGTAGATTTAGGCCACAATTTTTAGTGAATGGACAATTTCATTAAAATGGCAATATTCCAAATGCTACTATGAGGGTGTGCCGTCTTTACCATCTAGGATAGGTATAGATTTCAGAACGGCCGTTCTGAACCATTTTAGTGAAATTACCCATACAAATTTAATTGATCTGACACAGGAAACTCATATTGTATTTCCGGTGTTCATCCTTGGTTCATTCTTGGTGAGTTCCACTTTTTCCTATGTATGTGTAGTATCAACATGTGTCCAAAATAACTATAAATAGTAAAAATTTTATAGATGTTAGAATTTAAAGTTCAGTACTTCAGTCAGTTCAGTGGGAAAAGTGGGACTCACCGCCGTCACCGGGAATGAACACCGGGAATGCGATATGAGTTTCCTAAGTGACGTTCAGTATAACTGTATCCTTGTCCTATAAAATAGAGGGTCAAAAACAAGAACAATGAAAAGGAGGAACAGAATTGATTAAGGTTTCAAGCCAATTCAAAGGGCCTACTTTGATCTGAAAAATAACACCAACGTTGTGAACATTTTATAACTATTAATCCTAAATGTATTTAACTATGTTTTCACCAAAAATGCTCAAAAATTGCTATCTCTAATACAAGTACTTAATTTTAGAATAAATACATTTTTGGACACATGTAATTGTAAAAAAAATTTCAGAATTTTCCACCATGTAGATTGTAAGATATTAGTATTTGAATTGAAAAAAATCCTTTTTTTGTTCCTACAAAAAAATGGGCAGCTACCCTTCACAAGGTCACATTTGTATCAAAAAATGTCCAAAATGGTGGTTACTCTTTGGATTCATTTTTGAAGTCAAGTGGCTATATGCTTGAAAAAATTTAGATAATTTGAAATTGTACAACATATAGGAAAAAAATACTAAGTAGAAAATGGTTCAAAACACTAAATTGTTAAGAATTTAATTTTAGAATTGAAAAATGCCAATCCCAATGGTTGTAATGTTGTAATAAACAATCTACACCCAACCTTCTTTTTTTTTTCAAAAATATTGAAAATTAAGTTAAATTAAGGACTTCAAATTTTATTTTAGAGTAGAGATTCCATAACTATCTACAAACTAAAACTCCTTATATTTTTCATCTCACTAATCAAAATATGATTTTTTAAGAATTTTTTGAGCTGCCCGCCGAGCACTAAAAGCACATATCATACAATAACTTTTTAACTATGTAGTCAAAAGTTATGAAAGTTGTTGGGCCTTAAAGCTACTCCTTGGGAAAAGGTTTTGCAAAAATTTCAAAGAAAAAATAAAAACTCCATTCATAGTGAGATGCTCGAAATTGCTATGTTGCCAAAAAACAATGTTTGGGCGTTTAGGGGTCAACTGGAATGTCCAACATCAATTCCTTGATTAAGGGATCAATCCCTTTGAAAAATACTAACAAAAAAAAGTGGCTAATAGACGACTTCATTGCTCAGTGTCAAAGTTGTCATATCGGATAGAATCGGACGAATTGTACGGAATCATGGTTGACTGGTTGCAAACTTTGGAGGCCAATGACTTTTGCTAAAATTATTGAAATTAGACATATGAGATGTTTTTCGGCATCTACAATTTCTATAGATGCCAAAAAACATCTCATGTGTCCAATTTGAATAATTTTTGCAAAAATTATTGACCTCCAAAGTTTGCAGCCAGTCAACCCTGATTCCGTCCGATCCGTCCGATCCTATCTGATATGACAACTTTGAGAGTGTCTTAGCTTAGATATGCAACTCTCATATTATATAGTTCTAATTATAATCACTTGTAATGTATTATAGTCCAATCTCAAAGAATTTAATTTGTTATAATAAATGTTAAAAATCCTTTTTGAAAGAAGGAATCCAAAAATGTATATTATATACATAAAATGAATATTTTTTAAAGACAATATTAGTATTTAAAACCTAATTACTTGGATCTTTTACTACATGTATCATAGGCCAAGCCGCCAAGCTACCCAACTCCATGGACTTTTTAAAAAAATGAAGATTTTTTTATTACAATAAAATATTTTGAATGAATCTTAGTTTTAATTGGAGAACTTTTATATGGATTTTAAAAACCTATGCATAGGTGTTCAATTCTTCATATTTATTGTGAATTTCTTTTAAACAAATGGATGATTGCAAGAAAGACCAATTAGTACTGAAACATTGTCACAAACGCAATGTCAAAGCTTCAGTTTGCAATAACTTTTGAAGCATGATTTGCATGAACTTGAATTTTTATTGGAGCTTTTGCTTATGAGTTAATTATATCTCATATTTTTCAAAGAAATTCAAAAAATATTTTACATTTAAAAATCATTTAAACTAATATATCACGTTTTGAGTTTTAGGGATTTTTACTACGTAAGGAGTCTCCAAATTTAATGATTTGGAGCTGAAATTTCTATGGTCTATTTCCATAGTAGGAAGCCATGATTCTACCAAGGGGCATTAAAAAATATTTTATTTTATATCCTCTACGTCCATGCAAAGAGGGCTCCCTTGCGCATGGAATTTTGAACATTGAAGATGGTTTTAGGATTAGTTGTTTGATGACATCTCTTTATCAGTCTTCTCAAATTTCTTTTTTTCAGTTTTTTTTAAAATTATTTTTCCTATTTTTTACAAATTAAAATGTTAAAATATGTATTTTTTTGCAATTCTGCACTTTTCTAGTTCTCCTATTTAGAGAATTTTTTTTGCTTTTCCTTCATAGGGTACCTTCTTCTTATAGGTGTATATATTTTTCATATTTTTCTAGAAATGATTTTCTATTTTTATAGTACTCCCCAAAAAATGGCTAAAAACGGCTAAAGTAGAACAAAAGCGGAAGGTCATTCTTGCAAGGACCCAAATATTCAACTTCTAGAGAATATTTTCTTCCTCTCATTTTATTTTAATTTGGTCTTCATCTATCTCTTTCATAGTTTCATTGGTCTTTTTAATTTAATATAATTTTAACAGAAGTTGTCTTTTGAAACTCTAAGCTGTTTTAATGCCAATAATCCTTGCATATAATAAGAAAGTTGTTTATATGAGCTCACTGTAGAAACAAAGAATGCATATGTTGGTCTAATAATTAGAACATTTTGGTGACTATTTTAGTCATAGAGGATTGCATCCTTCTAGGGTTAAACTTCAAATAATGAGCCAATCCCTGTGGAAATCATCTTTTTGGTGCCATTTGATTGTGTGAAACATTTGTTAAAAAAACAACATTAGAAGAAAAATCAGCCCTGCTCCACTTATACAATAAACAAAATTTACAAATAAAAAATTAATATAAAATTTAATCATTAAGAATAAAAATAAAAATGAAAATGAAAAATAAAAAATAAAAGAAATTGTGAAGTCTAACTGCTTCAACAAGTAGTCATAAACTCTGACTGCTAACTTTTCCAGGTTGACAGGCTAAGTTTGAAATAGCTTGGCATGTCAACTTGAAGTGGCCCTCCAGAAGGCTGATTTTTTGTCTAATGCAAGAAAACTCATTAGAGGTGCAAGACTTCCCCTTTCCACACAAAATTCCAAGGAAGATATTGTGTCTTACATAGAAAGATTCTTCTAGGCTGCCTCACTATTACAGGGTTAATAATTTCTTGAGCCCAAGAGCCACTGAAGGAGCTTCAAGGTGCGCACAAATCCACCACTAAATCCTATGGATTATATCCTTGTGTGAAAACACGTACACCATCAGTACAGTTGTACATGGGCCCAAGCAAAACATGTACGGTATCATGGTATATGGTAAACAGTAGGATACTCCAATGCTCCAAAACCGTGACATCCAAGCACAGTTGGTGCACAGACCTTCAAAAACCAGGACTGATGCAGATCTGACCGTTCCAAACAGCCTTCTAGCTAGAAAACTGCCAACTGCGCAGTTCGTGACATTTTAGTAATAAAACCATATGTCACGTCATTATAGTAATAATTCAGTAAGGACGGGACCTCTGAGGGCCTCCATCAAGCATGTGAGCAGGGCAGGCAAACTTTGCAGGGGGAGCTACAGGGTTTGCTCAGGTAATTGTCTTTTCATGCATATCCAGAGGGTGGGGAGAGAGTGAGTAAGAATAGCACAAGTATCAGTTCTTTCCTTCAAGGTAGACCAATCTCCATCAATGGGACTGTTCACAGATGATTGGTGAAACATGAATTCTCCTTCTAAGTGTCTGACAAGACAATCGATGAGATTTCGATCTTCTTGTCTTTTAGTGCTTCTTTTGGCCACCTGACTCACATGGAAGGAGGCCCTGAAAGTCTGGGTGGGTGGGATCCATCCCTCAATAAATTTGGAAATGTACAATCTGTAGGGCTTCACCAATGCAAGCCTCTGTCATTAATTCAACTCAAGTTCATGCTCCGGATTGCTGCTTTTGTATGCAGACATTCCCCAGTCAACAGATACTGACTCGATCAGTATGAAACGCTTCTTGTCAGGTGCCGCTACCACGAATCTGATATCATCGATCCTGCAGGCATGATCGATCAATGCCTACCAATTTCTAACAAGTCTGTTCCCGGCAATGATGCGCCGCAGAAGTCTTCACACACTTCACAAGTCTGTTGCTGTTGCTAGTGGCATGGGCACATATTGGGATCGACATAGGTCATCGTTGCATGTTCCCCGATCCTAGCTGGTCGATCGAACTTATCCAATTTGTAACAATCTCCGATAATGAGGAGGAGCAAAAGTCTGAGCAACATTTGCAAGTCTGTCGCTAGTGGCACGTTAAAATGTTAAACCACTATATTGACATGTTGCGGTTTGCTTGTTTGTTTTTTGACACAAATAGAGATGATGACCTTTACTGCAAGGGAAAAAAACATGTCGCGGTTTCGATAATCCCCAGATGGACGGAATTAATATCGGGAGTCAGTATAATAACTTTAGAAAGATCTTGGGAGAGCCACAACTCAAACTTCGGAGTTGAGCAATACGCGTACGGAACTAGCTACGGAAGGGTAATCGCATTCACGTGGACTGTGTCGGTATTGAGTCGCGTGGATGTCGTGTAGCTAGATTAGCTCTTTTTTATCTGGGGTGGGGCTCTTCTGAAATGTCTGAATCAGTGTTGCGAACTTGGGATATGAAATGTCTGTACCAGCGTTGGGATGTTTTTTGAGTAGCCACAGATCACGTGAATCTAGCAGGGATCAACAACTACAATTACAAACCAGCCACCGCACCTGACAGGATAGTAGCCTCCTGTTATTCCCATCATTGAGTGGGAGGGTCGGATGGGAAGCCACAATGAATTGATGGTGCCTAGCACTGAGGTAGGAGCACCCAATGGCGTCAGATTCTACACATGATGAAAATTTCAAAACTTAAATGTAGGTAGACATAAGGTGGGTACATCCAAAACCGCCACAAATTGGTACTGTGCCTAGTTACTGTTACTAGGCTGGTCAGATTTTCATACAGTCTTATTGGCAAGTGAAAGGAGGTTTCAACGCACCAAAGAACGTAGCATTTGGATACTGTATGCAAAAGTTATTAAGGAACAAAGTTTGGTTCTAAAAGCGTTTCTTCCACATAGGTACAGAACTGATTTTGGAGATGTACAGAGAGTATAGATGGCGGTTTAAGGTCAGTGGCGCATTTGGGTGTACCCACCTTAGATAGCTTTCTTTTTTGGACTTAAATGATAAGCTATCTATAGTCTACCTACATTTTAATTCTGAAATCAATGTCTCACCTAGCTTTTGATGCCATTGGGTACACTGACACCATTGGGTGCTCCTACCTTACATGTGGTTGCATTCTAAGAGTAGCTCCACGGCATGAACATGAACATCGATGTAAATAAGAATGTAAAATGGTTTTCTTAGAGTGATGTCGCACTAAAATCCATGCTTCACCCCTTGCTAATGCCGTAAGATAGGTTATACTTGGTCTTAAAGGGGCGGTGTTTGAATTGAAAATGACTTGTAAATTGAAAAGGGCATTCCCATCTGTGTATGTTTATCCCTAGAGCTCCACATGTGACTATATTTTCACCAAAAACGCTCAAAAATAGCCAATCCACCTTGTAGATTGTAAGATATAAGCATTCAAATTCACTGAAATCATTTTTTTGGCCCTCCAGAAAATAGGGCAGCTGCACTTTAAAAGCTCACTTTTTTGTGAAATTTTTTCCAAAATGGTGGTGCTTCTTTGGATTTTTTTTCCTAGACAAGTTGGCTACATGCCTTGCTACATGCCTCGTTACATGCTTGAAAAATTTCAGATCATTTGGAATTGTACAACATACAGGACAAAAAATATTAAGTATACAATAGTAGAGAATGATTCAAAATACTAAATTGTTAAAAATTTAATTATGGAATTGAAAAATGCCAATTCCAATGGTTGAAATGTTTTAATAAACAATCTACATCCTGGGATGTTTTTTTTTCAAAAAATATTAAAATTTGAGTTAGATAAAAGACTTCAAAGTTTATTTGAGTGTAAAGAATCTCTAATTGCCCGCAAACAAAAAATCCTCATAACTTTTGACTCATTGATCAAAATGGAATGATTCAAAATTAGAGAGAGAGAGAGAGAGAATTAGTTTTAAATTTTTGTTTTTGAAAAAAATGATTTTTTTTATCTGCCCGAATTGCCAAGTGATGAAAAAAATAGAAAACTGATGTTGTAAACCCTAGTGAAGTCATTTTCAATTAGTACAATGTCAAAACATCTCAATGTCAATATGATGCAGTTTCAACACCATGTATTTGCAATTCTAGTATTTATATATGCACCTCTTTTTCAAATTACACCTAACTTTGCTCAAATTCTCTGTCAATAAAAACACCACCATAATTATACCCATAATAATAATAATAATAATTAAAAATAATTAATAATAAATTTTAATAATAATAATAATAAATAACAAGAACAAGAATGGTATGATGGTGAGGCTTTGTCCTAGGTAAACAACCATATTGGTTTGTTGATAGTAGATAGTGGGGAAATTAAATCAAGAAATCATAGAATCAATGATATGCAAGTAAAATTTAAAAATTTAAATTTAAAAAATTTAAAAATCCAACTCTCATCCAACTAATTGGATAAAGAGGGCATTCGATTAGTTGGACCCCCTCCAATAATTCTTAATTGCATAGTGTAGTGTGAATGCATTTATAGATAGGATTTAGAAACTCCGATTCAAAAACCAAAGTCTATGCAAGAATCAATGTTATAGCCTCTGTCTAAAAGACAAACCCAAAAATCCAATAACTATAATAGTAAATTTAAATAAAACATCCTCTTTGATTCATGACACTTTTATATCTCTAACAATGACAAATGTATCCTAGTACAAACAAGTCCTCCATTTAAAGTAGAAACACCCAATACTATCCTTGAATCCACTTCAACATAGTAGACTTTTCTAAAAGTGTCCTCCAAAAGTGTCATTAAAATATCCCTATATTTAAATATAGTTGGTTAACTATTGATTTTTTTAGATTTTGGATTCAAAACCAAAGCAGTTTTCTAGACAGCGGTTCAAGGCACCCTAGGAATTTCCACTTTGAAAATTCATAGAATTTGATGCCTCATTCAAAAATCATATTTTTTTTTTAAATCAAAATTTTCAATTGCTAATAATACAAAAAAAAAAATCTAAAAATCTAAAAATCTAAAAAAAGTTGCCTCCACTATACTGAATTGCTTACTTGGACGGTTTTACCTTGGCCAATCCAGAGAAAAAGCATTGAAGTTTCTTGCACTGATCCGAACATTGAGGTGAAGGCCAACAAAAGTAAAAGTAAAAGTAAAAGCAAAAGCTAAAGTAAAAGTAGTACTTACTGTCTGGGGGCGGCTGGAAGCGCACGCGGAATCGACTGTTGTTAGCGTTTCCCATACGCCGATTCAAGCAATCTCGTCAGTTGCGTTCTTCTCACGGCATCTTTAGACCTAAAATCCCTCTGTTGTCAGTTCCAATTCAGTTCTCTGAGGTTGCCAGCGTACGCATCCCGTGCTTGCGACTCCGCTAGCAGCATCGATCATCCCCGTTTTCACAGCCATGTCGGGAAAGCAAGGTAAACATTTACTGCAACACCCAATTCTCTGAACATATTTCAAGGTCCAGAGTAGGAGATAATTTTGGATCCATTAATTTTCTGTCGGCGTCTCGAGTCTTGTCAGGATTTGTGGCTGGTGACCATCGTTTGGTTATTCTTGAATTTGTGAACAAGAATTTTCAAGTTCCATTTTGTAATTTGACTTGGAGTCTCGTCGCAATTCTATGGTCCGGAAGGAATGGCTTAAATTGATTTTCTGTCGTTCTTCAATCGTGTTACTTTTTTCAGTTGAGGATTTGATGTAAAGTATCTTTAATTTGCAACTGGGTCCGAGTTTTGCGATTTTGTGAAATACTTTCTGTGGAGAATTTTAGGGTTATGACTGGCGTTGTTCATTGAATGTGTGCTTCGCGGTGTGAAAACCCTAGTATACGACAAGTGCTTTGTTCTTGGAAGGAAATTAGTGGCAGCGGAAGAATTTGTTGGGCGTCAGTTTGAATTGCTTGGTCTCCATGTCTGCTCAAACTGTGGTAATTAGGGTTCATGGATCGCAGGAGCTTCTTTTTGATTTTATTGTTTAAGAATTTTCTCACGGATTATTGTTAACATCATCTTGATGCAGGTGGAAAGCTTAAGCCCATGAAGGCTCCAAAGGGCAAGGATAAAGACTACGATGAGGTACAATTCCGTGACATCTGGTTGTAATGTAGGTCGTGTAAAAATCACTCTAAAGCAGATCGTAACCAATTTTCAAGCTGCCTATAAGAGCTAACTAAGAGTCGTTGAGTGTATGCTTCCATCTGCTATTGCTTAATAATATGGATCATGGATTTCGGTGACATGAAGACGAGAATAGCAAGGAACACTGACATTACTATATATGTTTATTGATACAGACGGACCTTGCCAACCTTCAAAAGAAGAAAGACGAGGAGAAGGTGAGAATTGGAGTGCAATATGAATCTCTGCTTAACCACGTCAATTTTTAGTGTTGTGGATACCACATTAACTATTATTAGACTCCAGAACCTGCGTTCTTCATAATCTCTCTGCTTTAATTTCTTTGAGCTTTGACTTTGTCTTGTTCTTTTCCTATGTGAACGGAATATCTCATGTGGACAACATTCAGTTAAGTTGAGGTTTCAGAACTTGGTAAGAATTTTTGTTTTTGAAATCATATGGAGGCGGCCATTTTGTTTTAGAGCGTGAATTCTTAATTTTGTTGTCTGTCTTGTTTTGTCCAGGCTTTGAAGGAACTGAAGGCCAAGGCGGCTGGAAAGGGTACTTTTGGTGGAGCTGGGTTGAAGAAGAGTGGTGGGGGCAAGAAGTAGTGCTCTGGAGTATACGAGATGCTTCAATATTGAGCCTCTGACATGGCGTGAAGTCCCAAGGACAAAATCCAGGTCACTGATCATCAACTTAGTGTCTGGAAGCAGAGTGATGGCAGGAAATTTATGAGGATATTTCTATGCGGATCTTTTGTTTCGTTTTAGCAGAATACCCTTCTTCCTTGACAAAAGAATCTCAAAATCTATAGATTGTTTTTAAGGACTTTCTAAGCTTGTTTCCCTCTTATGCTGAGGTAATTCTAAATGACTCTTTCAGAATTCCTGTGTTGAGACTCCTACCTTTTTCCTAGTATAATATTTTGCCTATTTGTCTAGCATGTCGCAATGCATCATGAACTTCTGGGATTCCCTTTGCCTCCCATGCCTCCCATGCAGTGTGGCCTCTTATGAAAACTCTAAAATTAATCCTGCCCAAATTTCAATTGAAGTGCTATTGTTGGAGGGACACCTTTGCCTTCGTGTTCAAGAATGTTATGATGATTATTTTAAAACAATTTGGCATATTAAGTGTTATAGATTGAATGATGTATATGGTATATCAGATATTTGTGGCAAAAAAATTTGCTAACTCAAAGTCTTGTTTTTGTTCTTTGTTCCAAGTGGGACGAGCTTGGCTAAATGTCTATGGATTTTTGAATGGAAATGGGTTCCTACTGTCATTGGAGTGGTTTCTAACCTCCCATATAAGGTAAGTGAGCCCATTGTGGACCAAATGGAAGCAAGTGCATAGTGGGCCAAATCATAATAGTAATATACATTTCAGAACTTGAATATACACCACCATAACAATTTTGTCTACAATGGGTTTGCTTCCATTTTACAATGGGCTCATTTACCTTATCCTCTCATTTAGAAATTGCATAAGAAATTCTCACAATGATAACATTATATCCTAGGAAATTTTGCAATTGTTCTTGATGGTCTTTCTTCAATTCTAAAATGATATTGCAAAAAACACTCTATAATAATGTTAAAATGCTCAAAATGACACAAATAGTATTCTATACCTTCTAGCAAAAATGTTGACAAACTTCAAAGGAATGAAATGGATACCCACAAGATTGAATTCCTCAAGTCTCTTCAACTTACTCAAATCCGGCAATTGTTGAAGAGACTAGCTACCACCTAGAGAAAGGTATTGTACTGCCACCAAACCACCCATTCCAAACAATTGAGTCAAATCAAAACATCCACATAAATCTAGAACTTGCAATTCCTTGAAGCCATTCGAAAATGGTGTCTTGTTAGAGATATGTAGGGCATGATGATTCTAAAGAAACCAAAATGTTTGAATAGAGCTACAATGCAACATTCAAAAGTTTGTATTCATATTTCTAGGATTAAAGGATAATATAACCCAATCTAGGCTTTCTGCCTTTTTTTTTATACAAAAGCTACCCATGAGAGCTACAATTGAGGTGCAACTTGTGAATGTCCTTATTCCATACAATGAGCCTTTACATTGTGAACCTATTTGCATTCAACTGTAAAACAAGCCCCACGTTATTCTACTTTCTATTTTCCTCCGTCTTAGGGGTTATGCTTTTTTTTTCTTGAACAAATGGGAGACCTGTGAGCCCTCAAGTTAGCACTTTGGACTCTGGGTTTATTTTTTGCAACTTACGTTAAGTTTTTAGTCCTATTTCGTGCAAATAGCATAGAATAAGTAGTTGAGAGGGATTTGATAGAAGTCCCTACCAAGTCAGTGAGGAGTCTTCCTAAAATCGTGGGATATACAACATATTGTATCTTTCATGATTTAGGCCCTAATTTAGAACTTAAGAGAATAGATTAGCCTTTCCGAGAGAAGTGAGGATGTGAGAGTTAGCCAGTCCTAGTGTCTCGTCCATGTGGAATTAAGCCTGCAAGCGGCATGTGACAACCTAGCTAAGTAAGAGAGTCTACTAATAGGTTTACAAGAGTCTAGATCCAATTCATGAAGGATTTGGAATAGTTGTAGAACATTGCAGGTAAATTAAGAATATCAAGCCAGAATGCAAAGTAGACAAAGGGTTAGGTGATTGGAATATAAAGAAAGGTGCTTTTAGAATAAAAGCATGCCAAGAGGTCAACTTAGGAGCCGATCATTTACAACAAGCCCTGGTACCAGAATAATTTCTCCCCGGATGGAAATTATAAGGAGCGTCTAATTTTAGTCTCCTTATGAATTGTATTATAGGAGATTTGGTTTTGCCCTTAGCTTTTGGGAATTCTCAAAAGGTTGACCTAAAAGTTTCGGGATTTTACAAAACTCCACGATGACTCCATGAGAAGTCAATTGCCTTTGAAATTGATGGTAAATTCGTAGAAATTATTCAAAGTGCGGTAAAATTTCACTAAAAATTAGGATAGAGTTTTGTGTGCCCGATAAGCAACCTGTCAAGTTTGAAGACTTTTTGATAGTCAAAAATACTGGAATCAGCAATGACATCAAATTTAACAAGAATTTACAACTTGGCGGCGGGTTGACCGGCGTACCTAGAGTTCACGGTGTCCAAACGTTGCAAATGAAGAATATTTTCTTGCTCCCACGAACCTTTTGAGAAATCCTAGCTAGTCAACTTCCTTGGAAAATGCAATTTCCAATAGTTGGAGTTTTGACCTTTTTTTTGAAGTTACTGTTAGTGGTTTTTATGGGCAAAATTAGCTTGGAAGAAGGGGTTGGGGGCCTTCAAGACTAATTTGGGTCCTTTGAACACAATGGCGCAATTGGTTTTCAATTTCAAGTTGTTCTCTAAAAGATAGAGAGGGTCCAGCTGTAGGTTTGACTTTTTAGAAGTAATTAGCGGTAATTCTAAGTTAATTCACAAAATATCTTGGTTAGATATGAAGATTGGATTTAGTTAAAGATCTCAAATCTTTCCTAAAAAACCCTCTTTGATTAAACTAAGAACAGTTGAAAATATCTTAAGATTAAAACGCATAATATCCTAAGGTAAAATAGGTTAAAATTCCAAATATCTTTGGGAAAAATCTAAGGTTTTACTTGGACAAGGTTTCCTTGCTAATTAAGGCTTATTCTAGAAAATTCTTAGATTAAACAAGGATTATTTAGGAAATATCTTAGGGTAGATTAGAAATTAGCTTAGGGTTAGTTAGGTGAATTTTTGGGCAAAAGCGTACAATATCTCGTAGTAAATCAAGGGGGTGGGACTTCTTGAAAAGTATAAAAAGCTCCCCTTCAAGGTTTCCTAAGCCCCCTTTTTTTTGTTCACTAATACGCTGCCAAAGTGTGGAAGACCCGCACTTTGATTTTACTCACTGAAATTCTATCCAAAGTGTGGAAAACCCACACTTTGATTTTGCTCACTGAAATTCTATCCAAAGTGTGGAAGACCCACACTTTGATTTTGTTTACCAACACTTTGTCGAGATTATTTATTGAGGCCAAGACACAGCCATCTTTTGCTTTCAATTTCAATTACCTTTAGTAGAGGTCTTGGTTAGAGGACGTGGGATTCCCTTAACACCAACAAACCACACTAAAATTCACACTGGGAGGGTTAGTTCCCTAGAAATTTGATACATTGTTTAAAATACTAACCACCTTGCCATTGTAGCAGAGTTGATTTGATTAATTCCTAATTTTGGGTTAAACACTATCATGTGTACCTCATTTAGGAATTAAACTATCAAAAACTTGCAATTCACTATAATCTTTGATTTTCAATTTAAGCACTATCATGTACACCTCATTCAAAGATTAAATTATTGAGAGAGGACCAAAACCGTTTGTGTTCAAGTTTTTCTTGAGGTTGCTCCCGCACGGCGAAGCTTTGACTTCACAACCCATTAATTAGAATTATTTAGCCTTAGAATCCTCTCATAAAACTCTTTGAACAATTAGAAATTGTGTCTTGGGAAAACCCCAAAAATACGTTGATTGCAAAACTTATAGAAGTGGCGTGATTTAGAATTAACTTAGTTAGAAAAATTATCCCTTAAAAATCTCCAAAAAGAATTAGAATAACCATTAGTCAATTATCTTTTATTTAGGACTAGTCTTACCAAAAGAAATCAGAACAAGCAGTCCAACAAGGGATTAGTCCAGCAGGGGTTGTTCAAAAATCAACCATGGGGGTTGGGCTCACAAGTATTGGCTCACGAGTATCGGACTCACGACAAGGGGTCTTTAACAAGGAGGTCGTCCAGCCAGGGATCAGTCTAACAAGGGGTCATCCAACCAAGGATCAGTCCAACAAGGGAGTCGGTTGAGTCCAGGGAGTCCAGTCCAAAATTTTGATTGACAATACAAAAATTAAAACACAAGGGCCAAGCCGTTGCTCGCCACCACCCCACTTCCGGGTTTTTTTCTAAAATTTGGCTTGTCACCATAAGAAAAAAACAACTCAGCATCTTCCATAGCCAATTCTAACAAGGCACAACTACAAACTAAGAGTGAAGAAGAATTGAAGGGGGAAGCACATTAATAGACCATTAGACAACCCGGTGAAGAAAAGAGCATCAACCAACGGTTTGGTAAGAATCTCACTATTCCTTGTGGAATTATTCTTAGATTTTATTTATTTTTGTATTCATTTAGAATTATTTCGGTATTTTATTCCTTTTACTATTGAAGAATTTGGTTTGTTGCCACTAAATTTGATTCCTTTGACAATTAGTGGTTGAATGTTGTTTAGTTTTGTTTTATTAGGCCTAATAAGCCAAATAGGAAAAAACAAAAGTCAACAAATATCTTAGAATAATCTAATTGAACTAATAAACTAAAGAACAAAGAATAAACTAACTATTCAATTGAAATAATTGAATTAGATAATTGATAAAGAACCATTTAAGTCTTTGAATTTAATTGAACAACAAAAGAATAAAAATTACAATTAGAATTAGGGCCTTGAAGTTTGACCAAACATTTAAATTACTTTAGAATCAACTTGAATCCTTTGTAGTATTTAATTTAGCTCCTTAATCTAAAGGAATTAAATTAAAAGCACTTAAACTAACCAATTATTGTAGGATCTTAGCCAAAGAAAATGTAGGAACAAGGGAATTTTGAATTAACTTGATTCCAATTACCTTCCCAAGTAGGCGAAGAAAATTATACGATGGAGAACGACAGTTATTTTGAGACCATCATGCTGGTGATGTGCGATGACGGCACGTTAGAAGCCGTCGAGACCGAGGTATGTTAGTTTCACATTTATTTATTTTTTCTTGAATCGAGTTAAAATTGAATTTAGAAGTTAGACATTAGTTAGGTTAGAATCTTAGCATTTAGAACAAGTAGGTAATTTTTAGAGATTTCTTAACACATTCCATGCAAGAGAAATAACCAAAATCCAAAAATTAACGGTAGTTACAATTCAACCATAGGCAATTTAGGATTTCCATTAAAAGGAGTTAACAAGGAAACTTTTAAGTCAAAATTAGGGTTGAAATTAGAATTCAATAGTCAATTTAATTAAAAATACAACTCTAAAATTCAGAATTTAGTTAAAATTTATTACTATTTCTAATTAGTGGAAGAAGTCTTAAGATAGAATTAAGAAGTAACCTCAATTTGCCAATAACTTTCACTAGAAATTGAGAATTACCTTGCTTCCCCACTTGGTAGGAAAAAGGTTACATTCTATCACTCACTTAGACACAATTCTAGTTTAGAATAGCTTTTATTTTCTCTTCCATGATTTGATTAACCACAATTTTCTAACCTTTAACAAATAGTGTGGTTGACTATTTGAAATTAGGAAATTCTCAGGTAACAAAAAGTGTCCGTTGCTTGGAAGGCGTACACTTGCTTAGGAGCCACACATCCAGGAGTGAATCTCCACTCTAAAAAGCCATTAGAATCTGTGTGCCACTTTTTGACTCAAGGGTGGAGTTAGAAACACTCACAAGATCCATTGCATCAAAAAAATGAACCAAATACACATTAAGCAAGCTACAAAAGGCAGATAGTGAAGTGAAAATGAACATAAACAAACAGAAAAATAGAACAAGAAACACTAAAGAGCTATACAAAGGAGCACATCTAACGGCCTTCTTTGGTCTAGCAAAGGGACTACTCTTTCTTGCAAGCCAAGATCAAAGATTAAAGCTATACCTACTCAAACTTAGCCCGCACTTTGTTTGCACGTTGGAGATACAAATAAGCACTATTTTGAGCTTTGTAGTGGGCCGCACACTCTAACATTGTTGTAAAGTTGAAGTGTCGGTGGACTTGGCCTTCTTTCATATTACAAATGAAATATTTTAGTTGTCTCTCACTCCAGCATCAAAGTTCTTAGTCATTTCTGATGCACCAATTTTGAAGATATACTGGAAAAGCCAATGAAAATCACCATCCACTTTGAATTGCATAAGTTCTTGTGCTGCAATGGCTACCTTGACAGGACTACTAGAGTGGCATATTCTTGCACTGATGCTTGAAGAATCCACTTTGAGAGACTGTGATGCTTTGAAAACTCTCTTTGATACCAAAAAAACACCACTTCCAAATTCTTGAATCTAAACAAATTTTTCTAAATGCTGATTTTTGAAATGCAAATCCATTCTGCGTTGAGTCTCCTGCAAGGCATGCTCGTGTAAGGGAAGCTTCTTATAATGCAAAGACCGTTGATGATAGATATGGTATACAGCAAGATGTTGTGATTCATAAATTTTGTAGTCACATCTTGGTAATCAAAGCAATGTGACACCTAATTATACTTAGTAATAATAAGTTTTAGTTGCTTTAACGACAAATGTGTCCTCTAATCATCATTGTTACATTGGACAAGTTAGGATCACCGGATGCCACTAATGGGCAGATACATTGGACGGTTTAGATGGATCAGGCGGACAATGTGACTACTTTAAATTAGTCACATCAGGCAAATTAGGGTCATCAGACATCCTAGACAAGCTGGCAAATTGGATGATTTGGACGGACGATTTGTCCAATGTGACAATTATGCCCATAATTAGAATAACCGCAATCTTCTATCAATAGAGCAATACTTTTGATGCTTTTGTGCTTCTTGATTAATTAATTTATTAGTATTTTTTAGACATATTATAGCCATAGGGTCAAGTTGCTCTTTACTATAGCTATCATTGGTGGTCTCGCCATTACGGAGAGCTTCACTTACACTAAACATCAAGTGTAAGAGATTCAGCTTTAAAGTGGAGTTGCATGAGTTGAATGATGTAATAATTTCAATCATGTCCTTCATGCTAAGATTGAAGGTTTACACGTCCAGCTCAGAGTTTTTATTTATTATAGAGGGAGGACAGTATTTGTTATGCCTGAGGTTATAACCCCTAAAAACCACCTAAGATTGTTTTTCACATTTTCAACCGGCCATGGGTATATAGACCTATGGTCTCCAAATGCTTTAAGTAGTTCAATCCCGTCGTTTATGAATGCGGAGCTGTTGAAATTCTTGTAAAATGCAAATGCATCCAAAGTTGAGTCTCCTACAAGGATTGCCCATGTAAGTAAAGCTCCTCGTAATGCAAAGACTACCAATGACAAGTATGGTAGATAGCAACTTGGCCCCATGGCTATAATGAGTCTAAAAAAACACAAATAAATTAATTAATCAAGAAGCACAAAAGTATCAAAAACATTGCTTGATAGTAGATCATGGTTATTCTAATTAGAGGCATAGTTGTCACATTGGAAGGACCATCCATCCAAACCATCCAATTTGTCTGCTTGTCTGGATATCTGGTGACCTTAATTCGTTCAATGTGACTACTTTAAAGTGGTCACATTGTGCGCAGGATCCGCCTGAACCGTCCACTATACCTGCTTGTTTGGGATGTCTGGTGATCCGAACTTGCCTAATGTGACAATGATGATTAGGGGACACAAATGTCACAAAAGCAAATAAACCTAATTAAAATTGAGCATAAAGGAGAACCACATTGCTTTAATTACCAAGAAGCGATTGCAAAATTTGTGAATCATAGCATCTTGCTATATTAGAACCAAACAAAAAAAGTACCTGCATATTAGCATACTTGTGCGATTGCACCGTCGTGCGACTTGTTGAATTTGATAAATTGTGGATCCCACATAAAAGGCCACATATCACATGCCTATGACACATTGTGCAAGAGTCACGATGGCGTAGAAAAACTGGCAATATAGACAAAAAATGGTCATAAACTTTCCAGCAAGGCTTAGAACTAGAAATCTCACATCGGATGCTAGGGTTAGGATGCTATGGACCAATGATCTTTAAATTGACTAAACTATGCCAAATTTTACCAAAAAAATCCACTCCTAAATATACATTGCAAAATGTTCTTGAAAATTGAAATTTGAGCCAAATTGATATACTTACATTTGAGGGTGGCAAAAATGTTTTCTCCACTGTTGTGCTAGTAGCATCCATCTGTAATTTTTTTTCCCATCCGGTACCTCTGGAACAAACTGGATTGTTGATTGGTAGTTTTGGCGACCACATCCAATGGCCAGATTTCACAAGGAATAGGGCTTGGATTGTCTTCTCCATTTGCTATAGTTTAGTAACATTCATTGCAACATTCTCATGGTTTTTGCATTAACATCTACATTCATTTTCCTTCTTTAGCATTAATGGCTTGGCATTTGAGTTTGGAAGAATCCCCCGCATTTTTTGAGTTTTTGGAGGCACCATTGAGCCAATTCCTTGCGATCGTTCACTTTCCTTTAGTTCCTTGGTATTGTAAAAACCTAGAGGTGCTATGAAAATATCTAGCATTCACTACATTGTGGAGATGGAGGCTACTCTTCAATGTGATATGTAGAATTTTTTGGAATTTTTGAAAATGGCGATGGTGCATTAGTTGGACTTCAATAGTTCCAACAATTTCTAATTTAACTAATGCTTGTGCTTTGTTTTGCCTTCGCAGTTTTGTCTCGATGTTGATTGATCTTTTGTGCTTCTACCATTTTCTTCTCATTTTTGTTGTTTGCTTGTGTATTGATACTACTGGGGATTGTTTAGGCTTGTATTGTGGTGGGGATGCAGGTCTTCACTCTTGGCATGCCGACATGGTGCCGCAACTCAAACTCCTCAAGAATTTTTGAGTAAGGATTTTTAGGTCCATCTGGAATATTAATGCACAAAGAACGTTTTTATGCTTCCCTACAGATGTTGCACTAAAAATCCCCTCTAAAAAATATAGAAGTGTAATAATTTCATGTTTATAGAAAATGTAGCCATCTTAGAGAATCTAAGATAGGAAAATTTGTGCATTTTATTAAGGAAAAATCTATGCTTTTTTCAGTGTTATGAGAAGATGTCTCCACCTCCAAATCAACTCAATTTTTGAAATCAAATATTCTAAAATGTAGATTTATGCCTCTACAATCTAACTTTAGTGTAGATTTTAGTAAGCACAATCAATACAAGTTGTAAATTTTGGAGTCTCAAATCTAATTAACTTGTAGATTTGAATTTCAATCTCATTGATTTATACATTTCAAAACTTTTGATCTAGACCTTTTCTAAATTTCAAGAATTCCAAATATAAATTATATGTAGATATCATTTGTTCTAACATTTTAGAATTTTATATTAGATTTTAGATTTTAGATTTCTAAAATATAAAAACTCAAGAAAAGTTATATTCCTGTGAATAGGATTCATTATCTTGTAGATTGACAACCTACAAGTCTTTTGTGTCTAACCTCACAGTAATCTGGACAATCAATATGCGACAATTGCATCTTGTAAAATCTACCAAATATTGGGTAGAAATAGCATTGAAATGAAAGATATATACAAAATCTACCACTTTCAATTGTACACGGGGATTTGGAGAGAATTTATGAAAATCCCTGTAAAGAAAATCTATTAATTTCTCATGTATAGGAGTTCTTTGAAGATCCCTCCACGGTGACATTATAACACTGGGAATGGCAAAAACTAGCAGATAAAAATTGTAGAATCTCCAAACTAGTCTGAAAAATTCCAAAAAAGTCCATTGTAGTGGCATTAGCAAGTATTTACTACTTCTTACTCCGATTGGCAATCATGTGACCCATATGTCAGAGATACAACTATCACAACCTCTATCTGGACCATCAGCCGTGATTGTTCCAATTCTGAAGCCACCGTAGTTTTTCTATTGTCACCCGAGGTAGCCGATGCTACTGTACCGAACCCTGCCTAGAAGAGAAGGACAACGGCCCCAGACCACAATCACAAGGCGTTGGCAAGAAGTATAGGCAAGCAAATTTGCCTAGATAGAGGGGGAGTTTAATTCCAATGGTGATGTAGTTGGGGTTGTTTGATGCAGTTGCATTGCCATTACGAGGAAGTAGAAGGTGATGGTTCCAAAGGAGGACAATTTGGAGAAACACAAAGGCAAGGGCACTTGTAAAAAGGATGGCATCTCTTTGCCGCACCTCAAGAAGGGCCTTTTGTCAAGTAGGACTGCAAGCACTTGTAATTAGTGAAGCTATGGACATGACGGAAGAAATCAGCCAAGGCTGTAGATCAATTGCTTGGAGGTTTGGAGGGCGAACTTAATAAAAAGGGAGTCCAATTCTCTACCTTTTCACGTCTTTTGCACTTGTCTTGCGTTTCAGAGTGATACTGCAAAATATTTAACCTCTAAAGGACCAACGTATATTTTTTGGCTACATAGCTATTTTGGGCAAGTATGTGTGACTGGAGATTTCTAGATTTTTGGTCAAAATTTTAAGAGAAGGTGGGAACAAGGAATATCTTTCATATACACTAAATTTTATAATATTTAGAAATATGAATAAAAAATTATGGCATTTATGTGGGGATTTTTTTGGAAATGGATACTCTGGACAGAGTAGAAAAAATCATTTTTTCCATAAAGATAAATTTGAAATTGGTTTTCTAAAATTATATATAAGTGTAAAGATTTGAATCATTTTATTTGATCAATGAGTCAAAAGTTATGATTTTTTTTTGTTTGCGGATAGTTATGGATTTCCTATTCTAAAATAAACTTAGCAGTCCTTTATTTTATTCAATATTCAATATTTTTTGAAAAAAATAAAATTATAGGATATAGATTTCTTATTAAAACATTGCAATCATGGAGATTGGCATTTTTCAATTCTATAATTAAATTCTTAACAATTTCGTATTTTGAATCATTCTTTATTTCTGTCTACTTACTATTTTTTTCCTATATGTTGTACAATTCCAAATGGTTTGAAAATTTTCAAACATGTGGCCAACTTGTCTAGAAGAAAGAGTCCAAATAAGCACAATCATTTTGGACATCTTTTCATAGAAAAGTGAGCTTGTGAAGTGCAATTGCCATGTTTTTTGCAGAGTTAAAAACGCGGTTAAAGAAATTATTTTAGTGAATTTGAACACTTATATCTTGCAATCCACGTGGTGGAGGTTTTTGAATTATTTACCACAAGTTTTCAAGTCAGCATACTACAAGATCCTATAGTTACATATGTCCAAATGTTTTTCTTTTCAAAAATTTGGTACTTGTACTAGGAATGGCAACTTTTGAGTGTTTTCGAGGAAACCGTAGTCATGAAAATTTAAAGGTTAATCAAACTAATCATCCATGCGCTAATAGGAAAGGCTTGATGCATGAGGAAATTTCTTGCAAATTGGTTTGTTTTGGTGCCAATGGAGTGAGCACATTTCCAAGACTGAGGATAGGAGTGACAACCTAAATCCATGAGAAGTGGGCTCCATTTCTAATTGGCCCTAGTTGTGTCAGTCACCATCTCATCCTTGTCGTCAATACTATGTCTAAAATTTTGTTGGTTTCATGTCTTGAGGGCCTCTTCTAATCTGCTTATGCTTACTTTTGCCGCAACAACAAGCGCCATGCTCAGTTGTAAAGGCTTGTTGATCTTATGGAAACTAAGGGTAACGAAATGGATCAAAATGTAGAAACTCGGGGGATCTCCATGAGGAGTCTAGCAACAAGAATTTTCTCTGAGTATTGCACCTTGCTAGTGAAGATGGGTGTCAACATGACTACGGGACCGGGTACAAAATTGCATGCTGGGGCTGCAGAAAAATTTGACTTCTTGTTTGATATTGAGGTGTTGCTTTCATTAGCTTGCTTTATTCCCCTTGTGAATGTCTTGCACTACTTGATTAAACTTTTACAAGTTCATAAAATCTTCATTTGCAATTTCATGTGAGCAATGAAGTTGTGCCAAAATGAACTAGCTTGAATGTTTCTAGATGCATCCATTGCTTACAAGAAGGTGGATTTTCGCTGCTATAGCAACCTCGTGGCACTTTTTAGTGTGGACATTCCTCTGCAATGGAAGCCGCCGCCGGGGATGGCTTATGCTATTTATTATTATATGTTTGGCCATAGATCTTTGAATGGAAATGGGTGCTACTATCATTTGAGTGATTTCTAACTTCCCATTTGAGGTAAATGAATCTATTGTGGACCAAATGGGAGCAAGCTCAGTGTGGGCAAAATCATATCAATGGTGTACTTTTCTAGACTTGAATATGAATCACCATAACAATTTTGTCTACAATAGGCTTGCTTCCATTTATATCTACTACATGCTCATTTACCATAACCTCCCACTCGGAAAATGCATAAGAAATTCTTACATAATACCCTATGGTATGCATTATATCCCAATGAATTTTGCAAATTATTCTTGAAGGTCTTTCTTCATTTCTATATTGATATTGCAAACTATATTCCATAATTATATTAAAATGCTCAAAATGATAAATAGAATATTTATACCTTCTAGCAAAAATGTTGACAAATTTAGAAGAATTCATAGGAATTGCTAATTAACTAGAAATTAATACTAATTGTTGTAAGAATTTTACACGTGCATAAATAAAATCCATATCAAAGGTAGGCAAATTATTTCCAATAATTTCTTCCTTAACACTTAAAATATACGTAATCTATTGATTGATTTGATTCCATATTTCATCCATTTTTAAACGGGTGTTTACATTCGACAATTTCCTCGTTGTTGGAAATTCTACAAAAAAATAGGCATTCCTTAATGAAGAGGCTTTGCCTCCCTCATCAGCTTGTTTTTTGTCAGAATTTCCTCTTCCATGGTGATTGCCCTATAGATACAATTTTTTTTTGTCATGATTACCCTTGAAATGCCACTATCAATGTTTTGCATTCAATGAATGACTTAGGCAAACTTTGCTGGATTTAAATACAAAAATTCATCCAACTTTTCTTGGGGAGTTGCTACTTGAATGCTTGCAAAAAACTATTCTCTGTCTTTGGGAAACTGTAGGTTGAAATTTTAGTTATTGAGACAATGAGACCAAACTCTCTGCATTTCATTAGAAAAGTTTTAAGCCTCCGGAGGGCTACTCTACAACCCTCCAAAGTACCCTGAAAATTTGTTTTTGGGGGCTAAAAAAAAATCATTTTTTCCCTATTCCCGCCCACCTAAAATTGTAGTAGCAGTGGTGCATGAACTGAGTTTTAAGAGTTTCAAATAAATAAATAAAAATTTAATTTAAAAAAATATATTTGGAAAAAAAAATCACAAAATTTGACTTTTTTGGCGAGCAGTTAAAGTATTTGACAACTCACTGTGGCACTTTTCAAGAGTGATAGACCAAGCTTTGAAATAGCTTGGTTTGTCACTTTGGAGCAATCCTACAAAGGACTAAATTTTTTTGAAATGTTTCCTTATACTTTGGGGAATAATGGACCTAGCTGAAAAATGTTATGTGGATGCTTGATCTACAAGAGTTGCTTGCTCTCATTTGTGTATTGCAATTGAGTGCACTTTAACCCTTAAATGATGAACCTATGACCATTGATTTCGTGCCTTATTACCTATCACTCAATTTTCTACCCTTTTACAACTAGATATGTATGAAAAATTTTATATTTATTTTTCAGAGTTGAAACTACATGTCTTCTTTACTTCACAAAAAATTTAGATTTTTTTTTGGAAAATTGATTTTTTTGAGAATTTTTTAAGAAAAAATGAAAAAAAATCACATCAAATCGAAATTTGTTTCAAAAATTTGAACAATTTACATGTGTATATATTACAATGACAAACATCATCTTGTAAACTCAATTTCCATTTCATTCTATGATTAGAAAATAATAGACACTGAAAATACATCCAAAGTTCAAATTGCAATAAAGTATTCAATATTGGGAATTTTTTCAAAATTCAAAATGGTGTAGAAACTAGAGTAGATGGCCTTCATTTTGTTAGTTGTACTCAAACTCCAAAATATCATTTTTGTAGAGAAATTTCGGATTTAGAGCAAGTAGCAACAGCTTTCCAAAATACACTGAAATAGCATATTTTTTTGTGATCCATTTTCATTGCTAACTTCTCATTTATGTGAAGAGAAACACTCAGAAGACTAAAAATTGAATTGGATACTCTTCATAACCCAAGTTGAAAAGTCAAAAAGAAAAACCAGGATGAAAAAACTCTTTCAAACACTTTCTAGTTCATTTGTTTATCATCCGTAAGCCACAGAATGGCGCCTATGGGATTTGGGGGTTAACCTCTCTCTCTTTATTTCTCCCGGATCAAATGAATTCAAACTCATTGCAGTGCTCTAGACATTTTGCAACTGGAACTATGACTTGTGAGGAGCTATGGTGCCACTAAGGTGGGTACACCCAAATGCGCCACTGACCTTAAACTGCCATCTATATACTCTGTACATCTCCAAAATCAATTCTCTACCTATGTGGAAGAAACGCTTTTAGAACCAAGCTTTGTTCCTTAATAACTTTTGCATACAATATCCAAATGCTACGTTCTTTGGTGCGTTGGAACCTCCTTTCAGTTGTCAACAAGACAATATGAAAATTTGACCAGTCTAGTAACAGTAACTAGGCACAGTACCAATTTGTGGCAGTTTTGGGTGTACCCACCTTACACTGGTACTACGATGGTGGTAAGCTTACACGTACACAATTGGATCAGAAAGGGCAGTATATAAATCTTTTGCAAAACGTTACAAAGATGCACTGGGGACACTGCTTTTAGTGTACAGCACATTGTGTCACTTTTTAGTCTTTCAAAGTTCTCACCTGAGTCTTCGCACGAGTCTACTTTCTAGCTTCAAAAGGAGAGTACATAACGTAAAAATTGTATACAGCGTCCATCTTCACGAAGGCGTGCACTAACAATAGCGAGCTGCCAACGGAGCAACCTCGAAGAGTGTTATGTAACGTACGAATTATCAACAATATTCAATGAAAAAAGTTTGAAACCGAACGTGCTCTAAAAAAAAGATTGAAATTGGTACTGAAATTGCCTTTGTGTTTCCCTACGAAATGATTTTAAAATAAGCACTCGCGTGGTTCCTACTCCCAATTCCCCAGCAGACGTTGAGTGCACCCCAGCTAGCGAAGGGACCACGTACCCAGATATTACATATGGGGTTCATTTGCTGACTGTGAGGTTGCGTCCATTGTTGGCCTTCAGCTGTGTCTGTATCAGAACAAAGTATGCATCTCAAAAATGCATAAATCTGTTCAAAATGAGCCATTGTAAACAAGCTTGAATGTCCTCTCCAGCAAGGGAGATAGTGCTGTTTCAACATCATGACTCAGATATCCAGCTTTGCAATGGCCACTCTCGCAGTGCTGTTGATGTTTTTGATTCTGAGCAGCTCTGTCAATGGTATGTCAGTCATTCCATTAGCCCCTTAAGTTTCATGTTGAGATGTATTTTGACGTATCTCAAAGATTGGTGATGCATTAGTACCAAACACAAGCAGACTCGTCACTTCTCCCATGTGTTAAAATCACCATTTTCTCTCGACCTCACAGAGTGATTTGCAATATGTCCTTGATCCTAGAAGTGTGTGTATTTCCCTTGTAAACTCACAAGGGACTTTTATGTATCCCATGTTCTCAGACATGGGATTCGTAAACATTCCTCTGTCTCTCTCGACACCTGTAGAAACGTGTACCTTTGCAGTGGAATGTATTAAAATCCCATGCGCCGGCTTAACTTTCTTGTGTAAGAAGAGAGCTAGTTTCAAGATGAATAGTTGCATGTTTTCCACAATTCAGTCACACTTTTATTTGGGTATTGGCATCTCAAGAGGGCTCTAGCAATGGGATCAAGCACAAGGAGATGACCTCTGGTTCCCATATTGCCATTCTCAGCTTATAGTAGTGTTTCCGACAGCGCAATTTGTGCAAAACCAAGTGGGAAACTTCTGAAATTTCAGGAATTGAAGCAACTCAAGCAAGCATAATGTCTTTGAAGATCTGAGTCCAATTGATTGTTGTATATATGATTGTGTGCAGGTACCTTGATCAACGTGCAAAACAAGTGCGGGCAGGTGCTGACAGCATGTGATGCAGCGGGTGGAGACGGGCCACCTGGCTCTCCTGGTTACATCGCCACGAGCTGTTACGTTCTGGCGGCCTTTGGAGGCTCTAATCTGCGAGACTTTGGAAGTAAATGGAAAGGGGGCTTGATTTGGGGATTTCCAGGCAGCAATACTGACCCTGGACAGGGCGACCTAGCCAAGGCGGTGGCCAACAAAATGGAAATGAGCACCAATTATGATGAAAAAAAACAAGACTCGTACAACCTCAGCAACGTGGTAACTCGTCCTTCCTTCTTACATTAATCCATTCATTGTTTTCTCTGAATTTTTCACATTCAATTCTCGACCCAATTGTAGGTTTCGCAGGGGAGAGCTAGTGGTGTATTTGAAACTGCACTTTGCTTGGTTACTGTACCGTACTGAGATTTGCCCAATTCGCTTCTTAAACTCAAAGTAACACTTAAAATTTGGAGTCTGAAATGTCACGGGAATTTCCATGTTGCAGACCGAAACGCGACATAAGTAAGGTAACAGACCCACTTTCAAATTAAGCTTAACTAACTAGCATCTTAACTTCGGCAGCCATGGATGGGTGACTAACGTAACCTAGCCTAGGACGTTGTTTGCGTTGCCCATGTGTTAATATCAGCAGTTTCGAATATCTGAAGGAGTCACGGCTACATTTCCTTGACCCTCTGCAGGGTGAAAGTGATCTGGATCACGTGCACGGGATTTGCAAATATTCCCTTTATTATCACACAGTGAATTTGCTCGTAGTCCCTTAATATCATACATGGAACTCATTTGTCTCGAATTCCCCTATTACCATATAGGGGATCTTTGCCTCGTTTCAGTTTTCCCGATGCACAGCTTGCAGACGACCACTAATTCATCAATATGTTAGAATTCCTTGCTGAATCTAAAAATTGTTGTTATATCAGCAGTAGATTACGACTGCACACAAGCTTTTTCTCATTTCAAACTCCGGAATCTCACAACAGCAATTACAGTAATGAGCATGCAAAATCCGTGTCTCGCAATTACAGCATGACAGGACAGCAATTGCAAACTATAAGGAAATCTTGGGTTAATGGAGCATCTCCTGAAGAGAGGCACCATTGGCTATGCAACTGAACTTTGGTTTAACTTGTGTGAAGTTTGAAAACGCTGATTTCTTTTGACATTTCATTCATTGCAATTGATTTTCAGCTTAAAACAAAACAAGCATACATTCAAAGTTTTAGAAGGCGCAAAAGATCTAGGTAGTTTGTGGTACTAGGGAAAGGCTGCACCCAAGTGAACGGAACCTGTCCCTTGCCGTGTGGTGAATGGCGACTTTACATAAATTCAAAAGCATGCATGTCACTAATTCTATGTAATACATGATTGTATGCAATCTGTGGTGTGCAGGATGGGTACAATCTGCCCCTTCTGGTGAACCCCACAAGCGACGTGGTGAGGGAGGGTCTTCACTGCGGGACGCCTATTTGCCAAATCCCCAACCTGGACCAAGTGTGCCGGAGTCCCAACTTCTTATCTGGGTTTCCAGCGTTCGGCTGTAAGAACGTGGACGGCGGAGGCAAGAGCTCCACTCCGGGCACGCAGTTCTTCAAGAATCCCTGCATGTCGTCCTACTCCTTTTCCTCGGACGATGCTAATGTTGTCTACGGATGCGAGACGGGAACCAACTATGAAGTGGTCTTCTGTCCCTGAAACCCTAAACCCTAAAACAGCAGTCGAGAACAGAGAGCTTTGGAAGCAGAGTGATGGCCTGAAACTTTGAGGATACTTTCTATATAGATCTTTTGTTTTGTTTCAGCACAACACCCCTCAAGATTCCTTGAGAAAAAGAATCTCAAAAGCTATCAATTGTTTTTAAGAACTTTCTAAGCTTGTTTCCCTCTTGTTTCGAGGTATTGCAACTGACTCTTTCCGAATTCCTGTGTTGAGACTCCTACCTCTTTCCACATATTATAGTTGTAGGCATGCTGGTTGCAAGCATTCTTGAACTTCTGGGTCTGGGTTTCCGTAGCCTCCCATGCCATTTTGGCCTTTAAAATGAATCCTGTGGAAATCTCATCAAGTGCTACTGTAGGAGGGATACGCTTGACACAAATAGTATCCTATATCTTCCTGCAATAATCTTGACAAAATTCAGAAGAATTCACAGGAATTGCTAATTTGAAAATGAACAGTCAATAGTTGTGAGAGTTTCCCATACACAAAAAGCTCTTGTCATGATTAACCCTGGAATGCCGCTCCAGACGTTTTGTATCCAATGAATGACTATGATAAGGTTTAATGGACGGAATTCAAAAATAAAAACAATTACTTTTTCTTGGGGGGCGTTGCTTGACGTGAATCTCTGCCAAGTGTCCGACAATAACGAGCTGCCAACGTAGAAACCTCGAAGGGTGTTAAGGTAAACCAGCCTAAAGCCGCCAGCATCCTATTTCCGCCATCCTAGTTTTGGCCCCATTTCCGTCACTACACTCATCCAACTCCACTCACTTTTGTGACAAAATCAGAGCATTGATATCACCAAGACTAATGTGTCAATTTTTCATTGGTCCATACTTACGTGCTAATAGATACATGGAAGGGTGGTTATGGGTTGTTGATATGATGTTTATGACTCTAGTCTACAAGTGGTTTTGTAATTTCAAGGTTGACACTTCAAAAATTCACAGAAATTACAATCTTGATTAAAAAATTATAATTCCACTTGGGTTTGATTTGCGAAACAAGCGCACACCTCTTGAAAATACATACCTTTCTTGGAATTGGCCCCAATATACTCAGATTGCAAATCAGGGTGGTAATAGGCTTGTCTACCTTATGTAATAAAAAAATTATCAGCATTATTCAAAAAAGTTTTAAACCAGAAAGTGCTCCAAAAAAGTTATGGCAAATTTCATTAAAAGGACGCCATTCCGGAACTTTGGCACTTTTACAATTTAGAACGGTTGCTCTGAAATCTATACCCATCCTAGATGGTTTGGAACGGCCGCTTTGAAATCTAAACCCGTCCTAGATGGTCAATATGGCACGCGGTCAAAACGACATGCAGAATACCGCCATTTTAACAAAATTCCCCATAGTTTGAAGTTTTAACTGAAATGCCTTTCCTTTTCTTTCAAGATTCATTTTAAAATATACACTGACGTGGTTCCTAGTCCCAAGTTCTCAACAGCAAGCACAGCCAGTTCATATTGCATGACCTGTGTGGAAATTGCACACATTCCGTGGTCCTACACCAGTGGTGGAACCATATTCAATTCCCAGACTGTACTGTACATACACTTTTTACAAATTGGATTCAAGTCATGTGCCGACTGTGAGGTTGCGTCCATTGTTGACCTTCAGTTGTTGCAGACAACAATTAATAATAGCAACAATGATCAAGCTTTCGAACAAGTTGTCTGTATCAGAACAAAGTATGCATCTCAAAAATGCATAAAGATGTTCAAAATGAGCCATAATGATTTGTAATCATACGAGACCATTCCAATCTTCCAGTTCATTCCGAGCTTGTCCTCTCGAGATATTGCTATTTCAGCATCATGACTCACATATCCAGCTTTGCAATGGTCACTCTCGCAGTGTTATCGATGCTTTTGATTCTGAGCAGCTCTGTTGATAGTAAGACAATCATTCCATTAATCCCTTGGGAGATTACCTCTCGTTCCGGATTGCCATTTCCAGCTTAAATAGTGTTGTGCAAATTCAAGTAGTAAATTATTGCATGACATTTTAGTAAGTTAAGCAAGGAGAAATCTCCTTGTCGATCATGCATGAGATGGAAATGAACTAATTGTTGCATATATGATTGTGCAGGTACCTTGATCAACGTGAAAAACAAGTGCGGGCAGGTGCTGACAGTATGTGAGGCAGCGGGCGGAGTTGGGGGACCCGGCACACCAGGATACATTCCAACCAGCTGTTACGTTCTGAAGGCCTCTGGAGGCATGAGCCCGCGAGACTTTAAGAGCAAATGGACTGCGGGCTTGATTTGGGGATTTCCAGGCTCCAAAGCTGACCCCGGACTGGGCGATAAGGCCAAGACGGTGGCCAACAAAATGGAAATGACCACCAATCATGATGACAGTGGACAAGACTGGTACAACCTCAGCAACGTGGTACGTACTTCAATGCTCGTCCTTACTCCTTAGTTCTAAATTACGCTCAATTCATTCTACCTCTTACTTTTGCACATTCAATTCTCGTCAAAACCCTGTGACTGTACAGCACAGTGCACTTTGCTGATATATTTTGCCCAATTCGCTTCTCCAACTCAAATTTAGCACTTAAATTTGGAGTTGAAAACCTGAAGTAAGGAATAGACCTACTTCTGAATTAGATAGCATCTTCAACAGCCATCGATGGATTGCTTACATGCACCTATAATAGTCTTGAGTATATAGTGAGTGCTTATCGTGCGTTGAAACTGTTCGACTTATGGAGCATGCAATTGGTTTACAGGTGGTATTCCAAATTTCCAAAGTTTCTGGGCAACTCAGCCTTACGATGAATTGGTTCACTGGAGGAATACCGACAGATCGAGCTTGGAAATCTTCATGGTATAATCACGTAGGTGGTGTGGTTTTCCAAAGTTTCTGGGCAAGTTTTCTAGTCTAGAGACTTTGGATTTATCAAACAATGCGCTCAACGACGAAGATATTGCTTCATCAAGTCTTATCCAGTGTTCAAAACTGGAAACTCTCCTGGTACGGCAAAACAATTTATCTGGATCTTTACCAGTGGACTTCACCGTAACAAACAAAACAAGCCTGGCTAACTTAAGGTATGGAAAGTTTAATTGTTACTCAATTTTGTTTGTCACTGTAGTAGAAATCGACTGGGGTGGAAAATAAGAATCCAGAGCCACGATAAGTTATTTGCCTCCACTCGGTCTCTGACCTTGTGGACCAAGTTGGCCTGTCACTCTGCCTGTTACTCCGGCTGAGTCGGCCGGATCATAGAGCTGAATGAACCGACAGCAGCCCAAATCCGACACTTTTTTCCATCTTCTCTACCATATATGATATATCTTATTACACTTAAGTCTGGCTACTTCACTTGTCAGTACACAGTTGTTTTCACACGTATTAACTAATATTTAAAATGCATGTACAATATGGATCCGAGTTCTGGGTTGGGACAAAGAATCCGACAAGCTTGACTTTTCATACCACTTGAGAAGCAGGTACTGGTACCAATGAAATCAAAACCCAACCAAGGGAAGCCGGGCCAAAGAAAGCCCCGAGAGTCTGCAAAGGAACTCGCAAAGTCCCAAGTGTCTGTAGGAAGCTGTGATGACACATTCTCCAACGTAACTGCTCAACCGTCACGCTGTGATGTCAGCCTGCCGTAAGAGATCAGCCTCGTTTTTTCAATTTTTCTGCAGCAAATGAATTTCATTCATTGCAAGGCAGCAGACAAAGAACATTCGGCAAAAGCAAGCAGCAATGTACAGACTTCCGCGCTCTATATAATGGTGCTTTTCTAATTCAACTTTCATGCACAATTTGCAATTAGCTTTCTTGACCAGTCTTGAATGCGCAGTGGGCTTTGCAGAGGACTAGATACATATGGATGTTCCTATCCAAATCCAGGGAGCAATTAGCTGATCTCCAGTGCTGTTCCAATTAGGCAGATCGATCACAGTGCTTTCGTTTTTGAATTGAATCAAGCATCCGTGTGACCGTTACAGTCATTGCAGGACTTGCTTCTAGATACTAGCAAAACCTCAAATTCAAGTGATAGAGTGTGCTTTTTGTACCTGTGATAAGTGTTCACGGGTACTAGATATCTAGATTGTGATGATGAAGCTCCTTGCAATTGCTTCTCTTCTTGTCCTTGTGATCTGTGCACGAGAGATCAAGCAATCAGAAGCTGCACCAGGTTGCTACAATGGCGCGTCAGCCTCCGTGCAGTTCACGCAGTATTGGATCCCCAGGGAAGGCTCCAAAGACGAAAACGACGATGGCGAAGTGATAACTCTGTCTGGACCTAAAACCAAAAGAATCGTAAGAGACGACGGTGAGTTCACTAGACTTTTCACACTTCAATGGCACTCACAGGGAGACTACCTCTGGTTCCCGGATAGTTATTCCAGGTTTACGTACACTGTTCCCAACAGGGAAGATCCGAAGATTTGTGCCCTTGATTTTGACTGTTTGATTCCCCTGTTTACATTACAAAATCACCTGGAAAGTTCTGGTCTTTTTATAAGGGAAGCAAAGGGTGATCTTTCTGTGATTTTACATGAGCTAGTTGAATAAATTTGATTGCCTGCAGGTTCCCTGATTGAGAGAACGGACAAGAACACGTACAGCAAATGACGTGGAAGAAGGAACCTGTTTACTGCTCAACGGTGACCTCGTGAACCTCGCGTCATCCCCAGAGACATTCCAGGTCAGCCTTGCAGATACTCTGAAAGTCATCTTTCCCTCCAGGCATGAGCAGGAGAATCTGAATGTAATAGTATTTATTAGTATCCTCATGATTACATTAGTATTTGAATATATCTTGGTCATGGATTTCTGGATAAATGCTGGCTGTGGGTGATAAGGGGATTTAGTTTTCCGGGATTCATGTGCCAATGAATCAGGATCAACTGTGAAGCTGATTCGGCAGTCTCAGTAGGAGAGAGGATTACAACATTATAACTCATGATGCTTGACCTGGTGAAATCCACTTCCAGAACTTGATTTTGGAAATATGCAACTAATGTGCGTATTCGTTGCATTGATGCAAATGTTTTTGGAAGTTTGGTGCAAGCGAGCTCTCTGTCGCAGAAACTGATTGTTGGCCACACGGTTTTGCACATTCATACGATTTGAGCTACAAGCGAACCTCTATTATGGATAAGCTCAATCATCTACGTTAGTTCTGCTTTTGTTACTCAGTTTCTAGAAAACTGCCAAGGAGCTAGTTCAGTGTTTGACAGTCTAATCGTAATGACTCAGTGGGCTCCTAAATGGAGGCAACGTATAGCCATTTGCTCGGTCACTTGCATATGAATGGCCATGTATGAAACACAAGATGAAGGTGAATGATTGAATGGAGTGTCCATCTTTATTTATTTCAGACCCACCACAACGATATTCATTGTCATTAATTTCAGTCCACTGCTTACTCTAATTCCTCAATCTCATAGCTTGAATGAATAAAAAAAATTATTAGAATTTTTGCAATCTTGAGAGAAATCCAATCAAAAGTCGTTTCATTTATTTCTGATACTCTAATCATATTGTATGAATTTCCTAAGTTGAAAGCATAGGGTACCTGAAAAAGCGAGTTAAGACTACTGAGCGATATGCCACTTGCAAACATGTAAACCAGAAGGTCACCAGTCATTGCAATCTATTCCAAGTGTCACATAGACCTAACAATAATGCACAAAACTCAGACATTACCGACATGGCTCCTTTGGGGGGCAAAGTTGAAATCACATGCATCTAGACTGCAGAAGGGATACAAATCCAATCAACCCACCCACGACAACTAGTAGCAGACGTTGATGGACTATATGCAGGGCACCCGTGTTGAATTGCCATATTCTGCTGCTGAATTTGCCGAAGACAATTCGTCCTAGACTTTCCATTTGAAAGGATTCGGGTGCTAGAGTCGGATGCAACTGACGGATCACAGACAATGCATCGCAATGCACATCCCCGCTTCAGACCTCAGAATGTGGCCGACGAGTTGGATGACATACCCACGCAATTCTGGAGCCAGATTCCGGAGGTTGCAGTGCATCGAAACTTGGAAAATGGCTCCACAGGAAGGGGGATAGAAATTAGAGTCTTCCCCAAGGAAAACGAGAACAATTTGAACCTTTTTAGGAAGGGCAAACTCCACTTTGGAGATAGTTTCCGGATAAGAAACAAACGTAGGGTCAATGTTCTGTTCTTGTCAACCGAGTAGGGCCAAAATTTTGTGCCTTTGTTGTCCATCTCATCGTACAAAGTTGGGGATGTACAATGTGATGCACTGCCTACAAGCCGTCGGTCGCCCTTAAAGTGATCTCAAAATTCTTTCGCTATAAATGTCCTTTTCATCTCTCATGTCAAAGTCCGAATATAATATCCTGTTTCTTCGAATTTCAGTCTTAAATTACGAAAAGTGTTCCACTCCTACAAGATAGAGACAAGAAAAGACCAATGAATTTACAGAGAATGGTTGTACAGCAGCCACAATGGCATGACCGATTACACCAAAGAAAACTTCTGAAGACACATTGCAAATCGAAAAGAATCATGTACAGTACACAACTAAGGTATCATGGCGATGAGCTTGACAGAGGTTCCTGGTCCACCTCCGATGTTTGACGCCGAAAGAGTTGGGTTGTCCCACTCCGCAACCCACCTGGTGAGCAGTGATCTCAAAACGGGTTCAAGGTTTTTAGCCAAATGTTCATTTTTGGAAAAAAAAATTTTGACTTTACACTGAGGCATGAAAAAATGAAGTAGAAATCAAGTGAAATTTAGCCAGTTTTGGGATCGCTGCTGGTGAGCGTCCGAGTCTCCAGAAACAACACTGGAATTAGGACACCGTTGGGAACTCTTCTACACTGAATAGTGCAATCAGGTTGCCCCAGACTAATATCTCTGACATGTATTATATCAATATCCAAGTTACTGTAGAAGGATGCAGAGATGTGGGGAAACATATGTGCTACATGGGTTGGTGCACTAATTCATGGCTTGGGATCAGAGAATGGCTTGTGCTTCCATCTGGACAAGCCATGAGTCATGAAGTAACATGAGGTAACTTCTCTAGGGTAAGGCAATCTAATTTTAAAGGCAACCCAATTGCACTATTTAGTGTAGTTCAAGCCACACGGTTTGAAATCGCAATAAAATAAGAGTTTTGATCCCCCATCAGAAAATCAAGCACAGTCGAGAAGTTTCACGGACTGTTCCCCCTCCCCCACGTCTCAATTTGTCTGGGGCTTTCCATTCTGTAGGATGTGTGTTGAGATCGGATGTCAATGGCAGATCACAAGTGCACAACCCTGCTTCATACCTCAAGAGTGTCGTAGAACTGCTTTGCAGTTTTCTAGAGACTGAGTAACAAAAACAGAACTAACGTAGGTGATTGAGCTTATCCATAATAGAGGTTCGATTGTAGCTCAAATCATATGAATGTGCAAAACCGTGTGGCCAACAATCAGTTTCTACGCCAGAGAGCTTACACCAAACTTCCAAAAACATTTGCATCAATTCAACCAATACGCACATACAGGATCGATGTTCCTGTTGGGTAATTTTTATTAGCTTTAAGATACTTCTTACTGTAAGACTCATACATGGGGAGTGCCAACTGGTCTTAAACTATGGATCCCCACTTGTGGTAGAATTTAATTCAGGCTCCATAGCTGAGAATCTGGCAGTTGCTGACTTGCACAGTAGCGTGCTCAGGAAGATTTCTCAACTTATCATAGTTGGCATACGACACCACAAACCAATCAATGTGGCACCTCAAGCCGACTCCCTGGTCGTCGACTCGCACGCATCCATTGTGAATCTGCCCATTCGGCAGCTTCCAGTTCTGCAACTCCGACACAAACAGCTTCGTGCCCTGGGCCAGGTCGTTGGCCGCCACGCTCACGAAGGGTTTCAACGCCGCACCAGAGGATCCTTGGCCGTAAGGAAATTTGCTCTTGTCCAAAACCTGAAATGCAAACACGTACGTCCAATTGATTGATTAGGATCACTGCTTTGAATTGAAGAAATTAATGGACTTCAGATATTCGCACCCATAATTCCCACATAGTGCAATTCACTGAAAGCTGACTGAAATTAGGGTGGGAAGAAGATGTGCTTAAGTCTAGAAAATTTGAAGAGAAGGTGAGTTGAAGTGCTAAACAGACTTAAGAGTTGGCTACTAAGGTATATATGCTAGCGCTAGCAATGAAGCACATTGGTTGCATATCCAAAAAAATCAAATTCTGGAAGTGGAGTTCAGAAGGATAAGCATCATGGGTTATAATGTTATCATCCTAACTACTATTGAGACTGCCGAACCAGCTTCACAATCGATCCTGATTTATTGGCTCTCGAATCCAGGATGACTAAATCTCCTCATCCATAGCCACCATTTATCTAGAAATCCATGGCCAAGATATCTTCAAATACTAATAAATTCCCTGCTCATGCCTGGTGCGAAAGATGACTTAAGAGTATTTGCAACGCTGACCTGGAATGTCTGTGGGGATGACGCAAGGTTGACGAGGTTGCCGTTGAGCAGAAGACAGGTTCCTTCTTCCACGCATTTGCTGTACGTGTTCTCGTCCGTGCTTTCAATCAGGGAACCTGCAGGCAATCAAATTTATTCAACTAGCTCATGTAAAATCGCAGAAAGATCATCCTTGCTTCCCTTACAAAACGACCGGAGCTTTCCAGGTGATTTTGCACTGGGAACAGGGGAATATGTGTCCGGACAAAAGCAGAAAGCAGAGAATCAAACAGCCAAAATTAAAATCAAGGGCACAAATCTTCCCTAATGGGAACACAGTACGTCAACCTGGAGTAACTATCCGGGAACCAGAGGTAGCCTCTCTGTGAGTACGATTGTAATTCTCGTGAACTCACCGTCGTCTCTTACGATTCTTTTGGTTTTAGGTCCAGACAGAGTAATCACGTCGCCATCGTCGTTTTCGTCTTTGGAGCCTTCGATGGGGACCCAATACTGCGTGAACTGCACGGAGGCCGACGCGCCATTGTAGCACCTTGGTGGTGCAGCTTCTGCTTGCTTGATCTCTCGTGCACAGATCATAAGGACAGCAAGAGCAGCAATTGCAAGGAGCTTCATCATCACAATCTATCAACCCGAACGCACTTATCACAGGTGCAAAAAAAACACTCTATCAGTTGATGTTTTGAGGCTTTTGCTAGTACTTATCTAGAAGCAAGTCCTGCAACGACAATCACTCGGAAGCTTGATTCAGTTCAAAAATGAAAGCACTGTGATCGATCTGCCTGCTTGGAACAGCACTGGAGATCAGCTAGTTGCTCGGGCCTTGGATTTGGATAGGAAATATCCGCATATAGCCAGTCATCTGCAAAGCCCACTTCACAGTCAAGGCTGGTCAAGAAAGCATATTGCAAATTGGGCATGAAAGTTGTGATAAAAAGCACCGTTATATAGAGCACGGAAGTCTGCACTCTGCTGCTTGTTTTCGCCGCGTACTTGCTTTGTCAAATGTTCTTTGACTGTCGGTTGCCTTGCAATGAATGAAATTCATTTGCTTCAGAAAACCGAAAATGAAAATGTCTGTACTCCTACGGCAGGCTGCCATCACAGCTTCGATCAACTACTGCACGTTGGAAAATGTGTCATGAAGATTCGTACATAAGGTAGAAATTGCATAAATCGTGATGGAGCCATAAACTGGTTCAATGTACCTGTTCTTGGCATTTCAATGCATAAATGACAAGAGCAGGTCAACCGAAACTGTTTATGGTACTAGCAGGGTTTGTGGTATTACACTTGAATGGGGCTTTCTTTGGCCCGGTTGCCCTTTGTTGGGTTTTCATTTCATTGCTACCGGTAAGAGCATCCCCACTCCAACTCAACAAGTGGCTCAAACTAGGCAAATGGCCGTGCCCGGCCATAATGAGTGCCCCACAGCACACACGGCGAGGGCCAAAAAATGGCCGGGCACAGCCAAATTTGAAGAGCACCCGGCCAAATGAAGAGTCCTTCTTGCGGCTCGGTATGAGTTATTTTATCTTTATTTTCAAGTTTCGAGAGACTTTTTCATTTATTCCCCAAGTTTCGAGAGACCTTTTCATTATTGAATGTCTTCCCCCGAGTAGGCAATCATGAGGTAGCACTTGGGGGCCGTGTAAACCCGGTTTCCCGTGTTCGTAACCCGTGTTGCCGTGGGGCACATGGACCGGGCTTGGTCAAATGACACTCCAAGTGCTCCCTGGCCGTGCCATTTGGCCGTGCCTGGAGTGGGGATGCTCTCAGTTATTTCCTTTTCAAGTGGTTTGAAAAGTCAAGGTTGTCGAGACATGTTGTACATGCATTTCATATTAATTAATAGATGTGAAAACACCTGTCTACAAGTGACGGGAGTTGGGAGCCATAGCCAAACTCAAGTACAGTAAGTTATAAATTAATGGTAGAGAAGATGAAAAAAAGTGTCGGATTTCAGTTGGGCTGCTGTCGGTTCATTCAGCTCGATCCATCTAGACGACTCTCATTGGGTAACAGCTAGAGTGACAAAGGTCAAGGCCAGAGAATAGAGGCTTTGGTTTCATATTTTGGACCCCAGTCAATTCTTACTACAAGTTATGCGGCTGCTCGACAGTCAGAATTAACACACTGCTTCTTGTGGGCCAAGAAATTAAAAAAATTCTGACCACCCGCATCAATGGCCAAGAGCTTCAAGAAACTATGGTATAGTTTGACCAATGCGAATTATCAAAAGAAATAATTTCTTGACTTGGTCTCAAGTGTAAAGGAGTCCTTATTGGCTAACATACATAATCACAAAGCACCAATAAATTGCAGGGCTTTCTTTTCATATTTTATGAAGTGCTAATTAAAGTGGTGATATAAAATGTTACTAATAGTGGTGCTCCAAATTTCAACATTCATTTACATATTGGATAGAAAATATTACATTAGCATTCACATGTCACATATTATCTATAATTTTGTTTTCATCCACAACCTGGCAATTTCATCTAAGATTTTTTTTAGCTGTGAAGTTTTGGCACTATTTTGCCCTCACAGAAAGCTCTGGCAATAATGATTAGGGCAACATGTATGAGGCTGAACAAGCCATCCAATGTTGGATATCCACCTTCGAGACTACCGTGTGGCACTTCAATGAATTGGCCTGCGTGTGGCACCTGCTCCTACGGCGACACAGGCTTGGGATGCGGAATTGGGTATGCACAATTTCTGGTTGAGTGTCACCTTAGTTCTTGGTTGTCACATCTCATTAGATGAGATTTGGGGGTCTTGGAGGGCTCCGAGTTCCCCTGCTGTCTGCTGCGTTCCTAGACTGCGGGAACGTAGCAGCAACAACTGGCTGACGTGGTCGAGCGATTGTCATGTCATTTTTTGAAAAAAAATAAAACAAAATATTGCTTAAAATGATATTTTGGTAAAAAAAAATTATTTTTTTATTTTTTTATTTTTTTCGAAAAAAAAACTTCTGACACACCATACCGGAATTCACTGAATCTGGGTAAGTCAGGGAACAGACCTGAAACGGACCTCCAAGACCCCCAAATATCATCTAATGGTTTCAGTTGCTAGACCTACTTCTTGATTGTTCTGCGTGTTTTGGATGTTGCGCGTTCTGCACTACTTGCGCCTGCTAGATGGAAGCAAACTCGGCAATTTGTATTTTGGAAATTGTGACAAAGCAGTTAGCGTGCTCTCAAGATTCTCCATTTGGCCGTGTGCTCTTCAAAATATGAAGAGCTTGGCTTTTTTTGATCCGCTTGAAGAGCCACCATGGAGCTCTACCAATTACTGTATTTGGTCTACTTGAGAGCCACTGTGGAGTTGCTCTAAGGTAGAAATACTACATAGTATAAATCGTTTCAATGTACTTGTTCTTATCATTTCAAGGCATAAATGACAAGAGCATGTACATTGAAACTGTTTATATATTGGATAACTAATGAGCCACATTAGCGGCGAATAGGTTATCTTATATAACCAGTTGTACATTTTTCAATCACAACCTTTTATCTTCATGATCCAAGGATGTAAAAAGCAAGTTGAAAGGAAAGAAGGTTATGAGTCGCAACTTGTAATGGCAATGGTAATGGGTTGTCCATGAGACAGTACCACCTTAGTATTAAAAAGTCAACAACCAGTTATGGTATTCTTACCTTACACTTGAATGAAACTTTCTTTGGCTCAACTATCCTTGGTTGGATTTTCATTTCATTGGCATTGGTAAGATAGAAATACCATAAATCATGATGGAACCATAAACCGTGTCCATGTACCTATTCTTGGCATTTCAAGGCATAAATGACAAGAGTAGGTACATTAAAACCGCTTATAGTCATGGCACGGTTTATGGTATTCCTACCTTATTTACTTTTCAAGGTGTTTGAAAAGTCAAGCTTGTCAAATGCATGGTCAAGAGAGCAGGACGTTAAATCCTCCCGTCTTTTGTAGGTCCTGTGGACCAAATTTATTTTGGGAAAAATGCCGGAATTTTTTATTTGTCACAATTTATTTTTTTCAAAATCTAAATTCATATTTGCAATTAGAGGCCCCAAATTAGTTGGGGGGGCTAGTAAGTATCCCTAGAGACGGCTCAAATATAGGGGGCTTTTATTTACTTTTACTCTTGAGAAACCCGAATTTATCCTACTAGGCCCACTTCCTTGGGGATTTAACATGTTTCGTCAGGAGATATGTTGTACAT
The DNA here is from genome assembly GCA_963969595.1 of Neckera pumila. Lineage (NCBI taxonomy): Eukaryota > Viridiplantae > Streptophyta > Bryopsida > Hypnales > Neckeraceae > Neckera > Neckera pumila. Next base: position 17,868,191 of record OZ018414.1, read on the forward strand.
GCATTTTATATTAATTAATGTATGTGAAAGTACATGTCTACAAGTGACGGGAGCCATCATAACATTCAGTAGCCTTCAAAGAGGCTGCCTTTCCCTCCCTGGACTCCTCATCCACAAAATTCATCCTCAAATAATTAATGTCAGCTTAGGTGTTAGGATAGTGGCAGTACATTATGTTTTTGTTTCATTTTCTTTTTTACTCTTTGGACCAAACATACAAATCAACAAATAGTTGTAGGAAAAGATGTTGGCAAAGGATCCAATGAATAATGCATTACAACCATTTGTTATCAATAACATATTTTGAGTTTTCAAGTGAAAAGACAATTTTATATATACACATGGGGTGGTAGGAGGTAGAACAACCCATGTGGGATAAATACATTATTTTGAATTTGTAGTTTCTCAAGCACTTATAGTTAACCCCTTTTGCAGTTTCCTGCCATTTTTGGCCTACGGTGGATGCAGTTTGATGATTTCTGGTATGTTCAGGGCTCTTACTATTATGGATCTCAACTACAATATTGGGGGCACAAAGACATTTTATTTTAGGGAGTTAAAAAAAAATGTGAGACTCAAAATGAGCCCTCCTTCCTTAGTGGAACAAGGATTTAGGTGTATTTACTTGAATACGGAGCTATGTTTGAATATGCTTTACTTATTACAGAGGGCCAGTACGTAATGAGCCCACGTTGCTGAAACTGGCCTGAGCAGTTGGTGTACACTTTGACAACGGAGACGTGGACTTGAAGCACTTCAACTGAATATGGGTAGATAAGTTATTTAGGGATTTTTTATTCCACACTCTGTTCTCATTGGTCCACAATGGAGTACTTACAGTAATTACTAAATGTACATGTGTTAGGAGACCGGTTGTTGCAGGAGTTGTCTGACCTAATAATTGGGAATCCATCGCACGATCCTTACGGATCTAGTACAGACCAGACAAAATTCTGAACCTTTGGGCGTACAAAAGCCATCCTTCCAATATCCCCTCTTCCATTTCTATACAATTTTCCAACTTTCAATACGATGTTCATACTCAAATTTTTTAGAAATAGCTTGAATGTGCAAAAACTTGTAAAAATTTCAGGATATGATTACCGTAAACAATTCTGTGGTCATGGAAAGTATCGGCTTTAGGCTCGACTATGACTGGGAGTTTTTGCAGAATGTATGCCAAAAGGGCTTCTCTACGATGCACGTATCTGACTGTCCTAACTGCATTAGGGATTAAGTCAAAAACAAAAAATTGTGTTAATCCCTAAAGTTTCATGACTATATAATCACCAAAAACACTCCAAAACTGCCATTTCTAAAACAACTACCAAATTTTTGGAAAAAAACAATTTTTGACACATGTAACCGTAGGATCTTGTAGTATGATATTTTGAAAACATGTGGTAAAAATTTCAGAAAATTTCACCGTGTGGATCATAAGATATAAGCATTCAAAGTCTTGAAAACCATTTTTTCAATCCTGCGAAAAACCGGGCAGCTGCACTTTGCAAGCTCACTTTTCAATGAAAAAATGCCGATAAAGGTGGTGCTTCTTTGAATTCAGTTTCCTAAACAAGTTGTCTATATGCTTGAAAACTTTCACATCATTTGGAATTGTACAACATATAAGAAAAAAATAGTAAGTAGAAAGAAGTAGAAAATGATTCAAAATAATAAATTGTTAAAAATTTATAAGCCAAACTCAAGTACAATAAGTTATAAATTAATGGTAGAGAAGATGAAAAAAAGTGTCGGATTTGGGCTGCTGTCAGCCAGTGCATTCCAACTCTCACTAGGTAACAGTCAGAGTGACAAGGCCAAGGCCCGCCAGAGACCGAATGGAGGCCAATAAGTTCTCGTGGCTTTGGATTCATATTTTCCAACCCTGTCGATTTTTACTACCGGTATATGTGGCTGTTCGATAGTTAGAATTAGAGCACTGCTACTTGTAGGCCAAGAAAATAAAAAATTCCTGAGCACCCTCATCAATGCATGGCCAAGAGCTTCAAGAAATGGAGTAGTTTGACCAATGCAAATTATCCAAAAAAACTATTTCTTGACTTGGTCTCAAGTGTAAAGGAGTCCTGAGGTAATGAAGGTAAGTGCACCTAATATCAATAGTGGTGAACTCTTCATTGGCTAACATACATAATGACAAAGCCAAAGCACCGATAAATTGGAGGGATTTTTTTTCATTTTTTATGAAGTGCTAATTAAAGTGGTGATATAAAATGTTACTAATAGTGGTGCTCCAAATTTCAACATCCATTTACATATTAGATAGAAAATATCACATTAGCATTCACATGTCACATATTATCTATAATTTTGTTTTCATCCACAATCTGGCAATTTTAGCTAAGATTTTTCTTTGATGTGAAGTTTTCTAGCAAAAAACTTCATGGTTTGTTATCATTTTTTAGCCAATTTTTTTCTTTGTTTGGTGCAATTTGGCACTATTTCACTCCTAGAAAAGCTCTAGCACTAATGATTAGGGCCATGCACATGAGGCTAAATGGGCCATCCGACATCGGATATCCACCTCTGAGACTACCGCATTCACCTTGACCAACTCTCATCACTCTAGTCATAAAAGGCCTACCCAATGTTGAACAAAATGATCCGTCCACTTCAAATTTTCACCCCATCCCCAACTAATCAATTGTTTTCACCAAACTTGGTTCACCACATTTCACATGTCCAAATAATCTCAACCTTCAAGCGCCGCTTATGTGTCTCCACACTCTCATCTGCACTATATCCGCTTACCCAATTGTTGCTTGGCCATATATGGCAAATTTTATTAAAATGGCGATATTCCATATGCCATTTTCAGACCGTACAGTCTAAGCCATCTAGGACAGGTACAAATTTCATGATGTGCAGTCTAAACTGTAAAAGTGTCAAAGTTGTGGAATGACTGCCATTTTAACAAAATTCCCTTTTTTCTCTTCAATCTTCACAAAGGTAGGGGAATATTAATTTTGTATTGGGTTATTAGAAACCGTATCTATGGTACCTTATTTTGTTTATAAAATATGAATTATAAACAAAAATATGGCAAAAATTGCACCATTGGATTGATATTTCAACACATAGCATATTTCATTTGGATGTCATTTTAAAGCCTAAAGTCACCTTGTTATACTCAATTCAGGCACTATTAGAATGTGCAGCCGTTTTGTAGATTCTCATATTTGTATGAGGTATAATAATTGTACAAATTGAGATGCTATGTATAATTGGATCCGATTTTACAAAGAGACAAATTTCTATCAATATTGTATACCTCATATTATGTACTTTGGGTGCAAATACATCATAATTATGGGATATTTCTTGAACTATGATGGGTTCAATGGGGCTCTAATTCCTCAAAATGAATACATGCTAAATTATGCATACATTGTAGAGAGCATGTAGTATATCCCCATAATGAATTCCTTCCAAACCACATGTCTTTTATCCAATCTAAGCCAAGTTATACATAGATACATGTATTGTTGTGGTGCAGTAAAACCCATATAAAAGCACTAAGAATAAAAACACATAGTAAAACAGTTCAAGAATTACAAAAGCTATTCCTATCATCTACATCCAAGCAATGCTACACTTTAACCCTTGAAGGGACAAGACACATTTTGGGCACAAATAGTAAAAACTTATCATATCTTTCCAAGGTTGAAAGGAAAAACTAAAAAAAAGGTTCTTTTCAAAATTCAACCATACAAACTTATACTAGACTACTATGACAATGCGTGGAAAAAAATTTAGATACTTTAACCACCATATTGAAAGATTATAACATTTGAAGTTAGAAGAATTTTTTTTACCTAGTCTTGCCTGATAGAGCCAGCAAACTTTAACACCTCCTAAAGTGAGATTTTTATATTATATCACAAATCCTAAATTTTAAAATGAAAAAGCTTATCAATTGCAGAATTGTGATGCTCGGATTTTAAAAATAAGTATTTTCACATCTTCCTAAATGGTGAAAAGTTTCATCTTCAAACTCTTAATCCCAAAATGTATAGATCCTACAACTTGCAACTCTCCATAATATGTTGAAGAAATAATTTGGGAATACATTATTAAAAATTTCATCAAAAAAATTTCAACAAAATTTTTTATATTCATGCTTGAAAAAAATAATAAGTAGAAAGAAATAGAGACTGATTTGAAATCCTAAATTGTTAAGAATTTAGTCAGAGAAAGATACCACCCCTCGATGGTTGTAATGTTACAATATACATTCTACATCCTATTATTTTGTTTTTTTTCAAGAATATTGAAAATTTAATTACATAAAGGACTTCAAAGTTCATTTTAGAGTAGAGATTCTATTATTGCCTGCAAACTAAAACTCCTGATAACTTTCATCTCATTAATCAAAACGGAATGATTCAAAGATTTATACAGATATATAAATCTAGAAAACCAATTTCAAATTCTGTTTTTCCTTGGAAAAGTGATTTTTTTGGAGCTGCCTAGGACTTCATACCATACAATAATTTAAAACTACGTAGTAAAAAGTTATGAAAATTTTTGCACCTTAAAGTTACTCTTCAACCGCATCTTATGTGAGAATTTCAAAGAAAAAAATGAAAATTATGTTCATAAATGGATAATTGAAAACATTGTGTTGTCAAAAAGTGCTATTTTAGTCCTTTGAGGATTAAAAGCGCTCGCTTTTTGAGTAAGGTAGATACTCAAACTTCATCACAATAGCTTTTGTCAATGCAAAACCTCTTCTCCTGTGGTCCTTTTTTAATAAACTATATTTTCTTGTAGAGTGCACGGACAATAAATCCTATTCAAAGTTAGATATGGTAATTGACTAAATATATGACCCTTTCCATCATTTAACCCCTAAAGTTTCATGACTATATAATTACCAAAAACGCTCCAAAACTGCCATTTCTAACACAACTACCAAATTTTTGGAAAAAAACAATTTTTGATACATATAACTGTAGGATCTTGTAGTATGATATTTTGAAAATATATAGTAAAAATTTCAGAAAATTCCACCGTGTGAATCATAAGATATAAGCATTCAAAGTCTTGAAAACCATTTTTTCAATCCTGCAAAAAACCGGGCAGTTGCACTTTGCAAGCTCACTGTTCAATGAAAAAATGCCAACAAAGGTGGTGCTTCTTTGAATTCAGTTTCCTAATCAAGTTGTCTATATGCTTGAAAAATTTCAAATCATTTGGAATTGTACAACATATAGGAAAAAAGTAGTAAGTAGAAAGAAGTAGAAAATGATTCAAAATTCAAAATTCAAAATTGTCAAAAATTTAATCATGGAATTTAAAAATGCCAATCCCAACAGTTGCAATGTTGTAATAATCAATCTACATCCTAGGATTTTATTTTTTTCCAAAACTATTGAAAATTGAGTTAAACAAACGACTTTAAAGTTTTTCTTAGAATAGAGAATCCATAACTGTCCGCAATTCAAAAAACCTCATAACTTTTGACTCATTGATTGAAATGGAATGAGTCAAAGCTTCTTAACCCCTAAAGGACCATTGTTCCTTCGGGGGACAAATGCGTTTTTGGGCAAGTACCTACGGCTGAAATTTTGTCATGATTCTTTGAAACTTTTTGAGAAGGTGAAGAGTTGAGAGAGGTATGTGGCGGAAAAAAAAATTTGAAATTGGACTTTCGAGTGAGAAGTTATGCCATTTCTTGGAATGTGTGGGGAGGGAGGGCAGCAAAAAAAATTTGCAAAATTTTGAATGTTTCTTTTTAATTATTTTTTTTCTCATAGATTATATTTTTGTCTATATGGAAAACTTTGATTCATTTCAATTGGATTTGCTATGAGGTGGTTATATTCTTGTTTTTTGGGCAGTTAGAGCATCTTCTTGAAAAAAAGAACTTGTAGGATTCATTTTGGAATGCAATTTTTGTAATTATTCAATTCCTTTTTTTTGTGATGGTTTAATTTTCTTTCTAGAACAATCTCACCATTGGGATTAGTGTATTTTAATTCCATCAAAAATATATGAATAATTTAGATTTTCCTTCTATCTTGTACCTACTTCTACTTAATAATTTTTTAAAGAATGATATTTAAGTGTTTTTGATTTTTTTTTTTCCCTAGACTTTCAACTCAATTCTCCACTAGAAAGATTTAAAGCTTAAAACGCTGTACTGCAAAAATTTTAAGTTAAAAATGTTTAAAGTCAAAAAATCTGGTCCGCAATATGTTGAAAATTTTGTTTTTTCCACTTTAATTGCAGATATTTTGCAATCTAAGAGTTCAAAAATTCTGATATTTTTTCCACACATTCTCATACTAGTTAGGTATAAGATCCTACAATTAGATGTGCAAAAAAACATTTTTTACATTTTTTTACTCTTTACTCTAAAAATGGCAATTTTGAGAGTTTTTTGGCAGAAAAAAGGCCTTGGTCCTTTAGGGGTTAAGTTTGTCATTGTGATATATACTTATGGTGAAATTTTCAGATTTTTTGAAATATTTTTCTATTTAATATGATTTTGGATAGTGAGGTTTGAAAATCAATGGTCATGGGTCCGTCATTTAGGAGTTAAGGGTTTCAGGGACAGAAGACCACTTCATACACTACAAGAGAAGGGGGTGTTTTAAGTAGTGTCCTAGACATCATGTCTTTTAAATAACGTCTTGTAAGTAAGTTTTTAAGTAAAATTTTACTAAAAAGATTGTCTTTTTAGTAAAATTTTACTTAAAAACTTGCTTAAAAGACGTTACTTAACCCCTAAAAGCCCAAGTGTCCCTGGGAGGGTTTTTTGGTACTTCGGGCAAGCTCATGTGACCTCAATTTTTTACATGATTTTCTGAAACTTTTTTGGGAGATAGGAAATCACATTAGCTTCGCGGGAAGATAAATTTCATCAAATTTCGACTTACCTTCCAAAAGTTATGAGCATTTGAAAATTAATTTCAGTTTGGGAATCTGCTGCCCTTCAGGAAACTGACTTTGACTCCCAAGAGGGCAGCAGAGGTGGCAAGAGAGGAGAGGTGGCAAGAGAGGCTATTGTTGTGCCTGTTGGGAGGTCACATGAGGCTTTAGGAGCTTGTAGATGTTAGAGACTTTGACATTTTTCAATTTTTTTTTTTCTACTTCTAAAATACAAGTGCATCTTTCAATCCACCGTTTAGATTTTGTAGATCACCAAGTGTGTGATGGGAATTTCTTTTTGAAAATGGCTTAGTGTATTGTCATTTCTTGAGACATAGAGGCAAATTTTATTTTTTTTGAATATCGGGATTGACTTAAATTGCCTTGAAAATTGGCATGCACATGCCTAACATGTTTCCCTGTAAGAAAAAATTAGAAATTGGAGGTCTGTAGTGGAAAAAAATTCAGCAAATGGCGGTCAAAGGCATCTGAAATTTTCGGGCACAGTGGAAAAAAAAGAAAAAAACAGACTTTGAATGCAAATATCTCCCAATCTGTACGGTCAAACCTCACGAAATTTTTACCACATGTTCTTACACAAGTTAACTACAAGATCCAACGGTTACATTCCCAAAAAATCAATTTTTCAAACTTTTTTGATGAATGCTATAGAAATGGCAGTTTTGGGTGTTTTTTGAGGTAGAAAAGGCCTTGGGCTCTTAGGGGTTAAAAGACGTGATGTCTAGGACACTACTTAAAACACCCCTTTCTCTTGTAGTGATAGTTGGTTCCCGTCTTGCATCCGTAGACAACATTAGCATTGTCCGAGGAAAAGGAGTAGGACGACATGCAAGGATTCTTGAAGAACTGCGTGCCCGGAGTGGAGCTATGGCCTTCGCCGTCCACGTTCCTACAGCCGAACGCTGGAAATCCAGAAAATGTGTTGGGTTTCCCGCACCGTTGCTTCAGGTTGGGGATTTTGCAAACGGGCATCCAACAGTGAAGACCCGACCTCGTCACGTCCCTCGTAGGTTTTCACTAGGAGGGGAAGATTGTACCATCCTGCACACAAGAGATTGATTGCATACATGCAGTCCATATTGTTTCATTAATTACCCAATTTGCAATTGCTGTCTTTGTGATGTTGTGATTGCTATGGTAGGAGATTCGGACTTAGTATGTATATGGATATCTGGTTTGAGTTTGACATGATTCCCGTTTTACAAAGATCGCTTGCTAGTTTTGCATACTGGATCGCTTGCTAGTTTCACATTTTTTATTTTCTTGGCCTACAAGTAGCAGTGCTCTAATTCTGACTGTCGAGCAGCCACATATACCGGTAGTAAAAATCGACAGGGTTGGAAAATATGAATCCAAAGCCACGAGAACTTATTGGCCTCCATTCGGTCTCCGGCGGGCCTTGGCCTTGTCACTCTGACTGTTACCTAGTGAGAGTTGGAATGCACTGGTTGCCAGCAGCCCAAATCCAACACTTTTTTTCATCTTCTCTACCATTAATTTATAACTTATTGTACTTGAGTTTGGCTTATAAATTTTTAACAATTTATTATTTTGAATCATTTTCTACTTCTTTCTACTTACTATTTTTTTCCTATATGTTGTACAATTCCAAATGATGTGAAATTTTTCAAGCATATAGACAACTTGTTTAGGAAATTGAATTCAAAGAAGCACCACCATTACAAAAAAAGGCAACCCTCAAAGGGGCTGCTTCCCTTTGAGGAGTTCCCCTCAGGGAGGTGCAGCCCCTTTGAGGGGAACCCGTCTATTCTTGAACAGGGGGTTCATTTTTAAAAATTTTAAAATTTTTTAATAATAATATAATATTAATATAATAATATTATAATTAAAAAAATTAAAATAATACAAATTAATAATAAAATAATAATATAAAAAATATTAAATATTAAAATAATAATTAAAATAATAATAAAATAATTAAAATAAACTAATTCTCAAATTAGGAAGCTGATGTGGTTGCCATGGTGCCACATCAGATTCAAAAAAAAAAATTAATTTTCTTTTAAATTAATTATTTTTATGTTTTTTAAAATATTAAAAATAAGGTTCAATGCCAGTGTCGTGCCCTGTCCAAGCTCTCCCGTTCGCTAGAAGGGGATTTGTTGTTTTTTTGTTTTTTTTACCGAAAATTGAAGAAAAAAACAAAAAAAACAGTTGTTGTTCCCTTGTTCCCCTCACTCACAGCCCCTTTGAGGGCTCTGATTCTTCCTAATGCTTTATCGGCATTTTTTCATTGAAAAGTAAGCTTGCAAAGTGCAGCTGCCCAGTTTTTCGCAAGATTGAAAAAATGGTTTTCAAGACTTTGAATGCTTATATCTTATGATCCACATGGTGGAATTTTCTTAAATTTTTACTACATGTTTTCAAGATGTCATACTACAAGATCCTCCGGTTATATGTGTCAAAAATTGTTTTTTTCCAAAAATTTGGTAGTTGTGTTAGAAATGGCAGGTTCGGGAGAGTTTTTGGTGATTACATAGTCATGAAACTTTAGGGGTTAACACAATTCTTTGTTTTTGACTTAAGTATGAGTGCTTGAGAAACTACAAATTCAAAATAATGTATTTAGCCCACATGGGTTGTTCTACTTCCTACCACCCCATGTGTATATATAAAATTGTCTTTTCACTTGAAAACTCAAAATATGTTATTGATAACAAATGGTTGTAATGCATTATTCATTGGATCCTTGCCAACATCTTTTCCTACAACTATTTGTTGATTTGTATGTTTGGTCCAAAGAGTAAAAAAGAAAATGAAACAAAAACATAATGTACTGCCACTATCCTAACACCTAAGCTGACATTAATTATTTGAGGATGAATTTTGTGGATGAGGAGTCCAGGGAGGGAAAGGCAGCCTCTTTGAAGGCTACTAAATGTTATGATGGCTCCCATTACTTATAGACATGTGTTTTCAAATATATTAATTAATATAAAATGCATGTACAACATATCTCCTGACGAAACACGTTAAATCCCCAAGGAAGTGGGCCCAGTAGGATAAATTCGGGTTTCTCAAGAGTAAAAGTAAATAAAAGCCCCCTATATTTGAGCCGTCTCTAGGGATACTTACTAGCCCCCCCAACTAATTTGGGGCCTCTTATTGCAAATATGAATTTAGATTTTGAAAAAAATAAATTGTGACAAATAAAAAATTCCAGTGTTTATTCTAGAATAAATTTGGCCCGCAAGACCTACAAAGGACAGGAGGATTTAACGTCCTCCTCTCTTGACCATGCATTTGACAAGCTTGACTTTTCAAACACCTTGAAAAGTAAATAAGGTAGGAATACCATAAACCGTGCGATGACCATAAGCGGTTTTAATGTACCTACTCTTGTCATTTATGCCTTGAAATGCCAAGAATAGGTACATGGACACGGTTTATGGTTCCATCATGATTTATGGTATTTCTATCTTACCAATGCCAATGAAATGAAAATCCAACCAAGTATAGTTGAGCCAAAGAAAGTTTCATTCAAGTGTAAGGTAGGAATACCATAATTGGTTGTTGACTTTTTAATACTAAAGTGGTACCGTCTCATGGACAACCCATTACCATTGCCATTACAAGTTGCGACTCATAACCTTCTTTCCTTTCAACTTGGTTCTTACATCCTTGGATCATGAAGATAAAAGGTTGTGATAGAAAAATGTACAACCGGTTATGTAAGATAACCTATTCGCCGCTAATGTGGCTCATTAGTTATCCAATATATAAACGGTTTCAATGTACATGCTCTTGTCATTTATGCCTTGAAATGATAAGAACAAGTACATTGAAATGGTTTATACTATGTAGTATTTCTACCTTAGAGCAACTCCACAGTGGCTCTCAAGTAGACCAAACACAGTAACTGGTAGTGCTCCATGGCGGTTCTTCAAGCAGATAAAAAAAAACCAAGCTCTTCATATTTTGAAGAGCATACGGCCAAATAGAGAACCTTGCGAGCACGCTAATTGCTTTGTTACAATTTCCAAAATATGAATTGCCGAGTTTGCTTCCATGTAGCAGGTGCAATTAGTGCAGAATACGCACAACAATCAAGAAGTAGGTCCAGCAACTGAAACAGATGTGACAACCAAGAACTAAGGTGACACTCAACCAAAAATTGTGCATACCTAGTTCCGCATCCCAAGCCCGTGTCGTCGTAGGAGCAGGTGCAACATGTAGGCCACTTCATTGAACTGCCACACTGTAGTCTCCAAGGTGGATATTCAACATTGGATGGCTTGTTCAGCCTCATGTATGTTGCCCTAATCATTATCGCTAGAGCTTTTTGTGAGGGCAAAATAGTGCCAAATTGCAACAAGAAAAAAAAATTGGCTAAAAGATGACAACAAAATCTGAAGTTTTTTGTCATAAAACTTCACAGCTAAAAAAAATCTTAGATGAAATCTCCAGATTGTGGATGCAAACAATATTATAGATAGGTGATATGTCAATGCTAATGTGATATTTTCTATCCAATGTATAAATGAATGTTGAAATTTGGAGCACCACTATTAATAACATTTTATATCACCACTTTAATTAGAACTTCATAAAATATGAAAAGCAAGCCCTGCAATTTATCGGTGCTTTTTGATTTTGTATGTTAGCCAATAAAGACTCCTTTACACTTGAGACCAAGTCAAGAAAATATATTTTTTGATAATTTGCATTGGTCAAACTATACCATAGTTTCTTGAAGCTCTTGGCCATTGATGCGGGTGCTCAAAATTTTTTTATTTTCTTGGCCCACAAGAAGCAGTGCGTTAATTCTGACTGTCGAGCAGCCACATAACTTGTAGTAATAATCAACTGGGGTCCAAAATATGAAACCAAAGCCACAATACGGCTTGCCTCCATTAAGTCTCTGGCCTTGGCCTTTGTCACTCAGGCTGTTACCCAGTGAGAGTCGGCTGGATGGATCGAGCTGAATGAACCGACAGTAGCCCAACTGAAATCCGACACTTTTTTTCATCTTCTCTACCATTAATTTATAACTTACTGTACTTGAGTTTGGCTATGGCTCCCGTCACTTCTAGACAGGTGTTTTCACATCTATTAATTAATATACAATGCAAGTACAACATGTCTCAACAAGCTTGACTTTTCAAACCACTTGAAAAGCAAATAACTTACCGGTAGCAATGAAATGAAAACCCAACAAAGGGCAACCGGGCCAAAGAAAGCCCCATTCAAGTGTAATACCACAAACCCTGCTAGTACCATAAACAGTTTCAGTTGACCTGCTCTTGTCATTTATGCATTGAAATGCCAAGAACAGGTACATTGAACCAGTTTATGGCTCCATCACGATTTATGCAATTTCTACCTTATGTACGAATCTTCATGACACATTTTCCAACGTGCAGTAGTTGATCGAAGCTGTGATGGCAGCCTGCCGTAGGAGTACAGACATTTTCATTTTCGGTTTTCTGAAGCAAATGAATTTCATTCATTGCAAGGCAACCGACAGTCAAAGAACATTTGACAAAGCAAGTACGCGGCGAAAACAAGCAGCAGAGTGCAGACTTCCGTGCTCTATATAATGGTGCTTTTTATCACAACTTTCATGCCCAATTTGCAATATGCTTTCTTGACCAGCCTTGACTGTGAAGTGGGCTTTGCAGATGACTGGCTATATGCGGATATTTCCTATCCAAATCCAAGGCCCGAGCAACTAGCTGATCTCCAGTGCTGTTCCAAGCAGGCAGATCGATCACAGTGCTTTCATTTTTGAACTGAATCAAGCTTCCGAGTGATTGTCGTTGCAGGACTTGCTTCTAGATAAGTACTAGCAAAAGCCTCAAAACATCAACTGATAGAGTGTTTTTTTTGCACCTGTGATAAGTGCGTTCGGGTTGATAGATTGTGATGATGAAGCTCCTTGCAATTGCTGCTCTTGCTGTCCTTATGATCTGTGCACGAGAGATCAAGCAAGCAGAAGCTGCACCACCAAGGTGCTACAATGGCGCGTCGGCCTCCGTGCAGTTCACGCAGTATTGGGTCCCCATCGAAGGCTCCAAAGACGAAAACGACGATGGCGACGTGATTACTCTGTCTGGACCTAAAACCAAAAGAATCGTAAGAGACGACGGTGAGTTCACGAGAATTACAATCGTACTCACAGAGAGGCTACCTCTGGTTCCCGGATAGTTATTCCAGGTTGACGTACTGTGTTCCCATTAGGGAAGATTTGTGCCCTTGATTTTAATTTTGGCTGTTTGATTCTCTGCTTTCTGCTTTTGTCCGGACACATATTCCCCTGTTCCCAGTGCAAAATCACCTGGAAAGCTCCGGTCGTTTTGTAAGGGAAGCAAGGATGATCTTTCTGCGATTTTACATGAGCTAGTTGAATAAATTTGATTGCCTGCAGGTTCCCTGATTGAAAGCACGGACGAGAACACGTACAGCAAATGCGTGGAAGAAGGAACCTGTCTTCTGCTCAACGGCAACCTCGTCAACCTTGCGTCATCCCCACAGACATTCCAGGTCAGCGTTGCAAATACTCTTAAGTCATCTTTCGCACCAGGCATGAGCAGGAGATTTAGTAGTATTTGAAGATATCTTGGCCATGGATTTCTGGATAAATGGTGGCTATGGATGAGGAGATTTAGTTATCCTGGATTCAAGAGCCAATAAATCAGGATCGATTGTGAAGCTGATTCGGCAGTCTCAATAGTAGTTACGATGATAACATTATAACCCATGATGCTTATCCTTCTGAACTCCACTTCCAGAATTTGATTTTTTTGGATATGCAACCAATGTGCTTCATTGCTAGCGCTAGCATATATACCTTAGTAGCCAACTCTTAAGTCTGTTTAGCACTTCAACTCACCTTCTCTTCAAATTTTCTAGACTTAAGCACATCTTCTTCCCTCACCCAAATTTCAATCAGCTTTGAAAGTGAATTGCACTAAGTGGCAATTATGGGTGCGAATATCTGAAGTCCATTAATTTCGTCAATTCAAAGCAGTGATCCTGATCAATCAATTGGACATACGTGTTTGCATTTCAGGTTTTGGACAAGAGCAAATTTCCTTACGGCCAAGGATCCTCTGGTGCGGCGTTGAAACCCTTCGTGAGCGTCGCAGCCAACGACCTGGCCCAGGGCACGAAGCTGTTTGTGTCGGAGTTGCAGAACTGGAAGCTGCCGAATGGGCAGATTCACAATGGGTGCGTGCGAGTCGACGACCAGGGAGTCGGCTTTAGTTGCCACATTGACTGGTTTGTGGTGTCGTATGCCAACTATGATAAGTTGAGAAATCTTCCTGAGCACGCTACTGTTCAAGTCAGTAACTGCCAGATTCTCAGCTATGGAGCCTGAATTGAATTCTCCACAAATGGGGATCCACGATTTAGGACCAGTTGACACGTACTCCCGTGTATAAGTCTTAAAGCTAATAAAAAGTACCCAACAGGAACATCGATCCTGCATGTGCGTATTGGATGAATGGATGCAAATGATTTGGACTTTTGGTGCAAGCTCTCTTGTCGCAGAAACTGATTGCTGGCCACACGTTCATACGATTTGAGCTACGCACAAATCTCTATTATGGATAAGCTCAATCACCTACGTTAGTTCTGTTTTTGTTACTCAGTTTCTAGAAAACTGCCAAGGAGCTAGTTCAGTGTTTGACAGTCTAGACTCGCACTAGTGTTAAGTTTGTGCGAGTAATGATCTCCCCCGGGCAAGCTACTGTGTGCAAGTCTAATTTTCAGCTATCAATGCGGGCAAGTCCGTCACCGTCCTAGTAGCCCACTCCCTCCGAGAGATTCACTCGCCGCCTCTTGTATCCAGAGTATAATATTATCCGCCATTTCCCCTCTTGCCCCGCTTGCACTTGCGCCTCGATGTCCGACAGTGACCACTGGACGAGCAACTCGGCGACGACGACATCGTAGGCAACATGGGCGCAGGGACTCCGAAATCGAATCCAATACAGCCAAAGAATTTTGGTATTTTGAATGAATGAAGTGGCTTACACCGCCGCACGCAACTATATATACTCTACAGTTTAGAATAGCAGTACTGTAGTAAACTTTATACTACAAATGTTCTCATCCGACAAGCTCTGAATAAAGTTTTAAAAGACTCCTAAAAGATCCCAGCCATTGCGATTGCCGAGGGGCTATCCCACTGGAGTCCTGCATGTTTTCTAAAACCGACACATATCTTACATGGGAAACGAGCGTCCTCTCTGCTCACTTGGCCTGCCACGGGAAAATGTCAAGCGCTTTATCGCTATTTTAACGAAATTGACCGTTCCTTCTGGAAGAAACGATCCTGCTCCCTATATTGATTGAATTCGAAGTGTTTTGGAAATTGGAGCAAGCTCTCTGTGCAGTGAGTTGATTTTTGGCTACTCGGTTTTGCAAACGATGTAAGCTACAGTGGGACCTCAATAATGGATAAACTAAATCATCTATGTAGGTTACATTTAAGCGAACATTTGTCGATCAAAAATGTTGCGCAGATTCACACGATCTAAGCTACACCATATTCGACGTACCAAGAGATCTTTTCTTATTCTTGAAAACTTTCTCATTTCCTCTCTGTTCATTTCAGCAGTTTTTCTTGGTAATAATATATTTTCAATCATGAACTGTTTTCCTCCTATCCTGCCAGAGAGTCAGGTTCATGAAACATTTCCTATACAAAACTCCGCTCTTTGTTACTCCGACTTGGTTGTACATTGCAGATCCACGGGCTAAGTCTTGGAAGTCAGAGAAGGCATTTGTAAGGAAAGCTTGACACCAAGTTTTGCAATTCTCAACAACTGCTTCAGTGACATGCATCACCATTAAAACTAGTAAAGAACCCACACTCTCATAAGCTGGACAATGGCTTTGGTGAATCTTGAGAACAGGGTTCCAATTGCTCCGTTCCTCTCGGCAACCAATTCCGAACTGCACTTCAAAAGTTGGGACAAATTGTGAACTTGTTAATAACCTCGCTTCATAGGTTCAATAGAATTCCCCTTATATTTGTTCATTTCATAAGGCAACTCATTCGGTGTTTCTTTCGCTTACACGAGCTGGACAATTACACGAGCAGTTAATACATAGCCACAAGAACACCGAAAAATGCTGCCATACTTCGAATTGTGCTTTCAACACGTCATTGATGGAAGAGGGACAAAAGTTTTCACTCCCCTCGTGAACACAGTTCCTTCTATACACGTCTGCAAGAAAAAACTAAGAAATCTACTGTGACTCCAAATCTATCATTAAAACTCTGCATCACCATCGCGCTGTTGTAAAACTTGGCGGCCATAGTCAGGCCAAGCTCAAGCACAAGCTCAAGAGAAAGTGATTACTGGGACTAAGAACCTAACTTTCCGTCGCCACCGATTCAGATCACTGACATAATACTGTACACTAAACAAAATTAATGCAGGTGGATCTCTTCACATGAATCTTCACATAGATCTCATTCATTCCTCATGTGCAGATAGCTGCTTCTCTTTCAATTTGTTTGATTCTCCTTTCTTCGATTCCTCCCACCCTTCAAACCCAGTAAATTTGATAAAACACACGTTTCTTACAAAACTCTTCAAAACCAGGTGACTCTCTTGGTTCATTCCACATGCGTAGCCTGTGCAGCCGGCTTCTCATGCAATTTGCTAGAATCTCCTTTCTTCGTCGATTTCTTCCACCCAACGAACCTTGCAACTTTGATGGACACCCGTTTCTTGGGCAGGTGAAGCTCTTTCCTTTCCGGCACAGTGCATTGCGGCTGACTGTCCAAGCTCTCAGTTTCCGAGATTTCATCCACATCGGAAAGAGGTTTGGGGAAGTACCGCTTCTCCATGGAATGGGGATACTCCACTTGAACCCCATCGCGAGCCCTCCTGTCTGTTTTCCAAAGAATTTGAGCGCGTGTTTCAGGGTGCTTGTCGGTGTCGTCTTTGGGCCAATAGTTGGATGCCACGCCTCCAGGCCATCCTGTCAATGTGCAAACTGCGTTACAATGCCTGCCTTCCGCTAGAGTTGCTGATCCGTTGCAATATTGGTTCGTGGGCAGGCGGTTGGGAGAGGTTTGCAAAAGTGAAACCATGGCGTTGGCGATGTCGGCTTCTTGACTGGAGAGACGTGGAAGGTTTTGCGATTCTTCAGGAGTGCAGTTCTCTTCTTTAGGATCGAACAACAGGCTCTCCTCGGACTGGTGCTTGACCGTCAGCTTTCGGAGTAAGGCTCCCCACAAGCCCTTCGGTCTTTCAGCACCTTCATTAGCTCTTGCAAATAACTCCTGAACGAGAGAACAGCGCAACAATTAGGTTACTGGGCTCATGTTCCTGCGCTTCAAGGGCTAAGTCTCTTACTAGTGTCTGTTCTTCGCTTCTATGATCAACAACTAAATGTACTTCGAGATTCTCCATGTGAGAACAGGTCTTAACTTTCTTGCACGCAATAAAACCAAAAAAAACTGTTGCATTCGCTTAGTAGCTTCAAAACCAACTATGTTTGCAACGGCCAAGTCTCTCACAATTGCAACCCCCTTTTTAAAATATGTTGATAAAGCACAACGTCAAAATAACAACATTGGGATAATGTTTCGAATTCAATCTCGGTGGGTTGAAACAACATCCAAACCTAAGTTACTATTGTGTTTATTAACGTTGCTTCAAAAAAAATTGGTTGTTTTTACTGCTACAATGAATATCTGCGAGATTCTCCGTTTGGGTGCAGTTATTTGCATACACAAAGTGTCAATGGACTCAATGCAAACCTTTGAAGCATATTGCACACATTTGAAGCAACCATTTGAAACATTAAGAAAATATTGCATTCCTTTCTAATGAGCTAGAAGTGAGAAATGTGACTTAGTACCTGATGACTTGCACGTTCCAGACTCTCACGCATAGCTGCAACACTGATATGGGACAATGCAGGGGAGAC
Organism: Neckera pumila; assembly: GCA_963969595.1. Lineage (NCBI taxonomy): Eukaryota > Viridiplantae > Streptophyta > Bryopsida > Hypnales > Neckeraceae > Neckera > Neckera pumila. The sequence goes on from OZ018414.1 coordinate 17,886,023, forward strand.
TGTTTGCAGGGGAGTGTACGGCCAGGAGACGAGCATGTCGACTCGACGTCCTTGAACAGCAGCACTTGGAGCCATTTGTCCAGATTCGACTTTCCAATTTCTTTCAGTTTCTCATCATCCACATCGGCGCTTTGGTGCTTCTGAATGGCATCCTTTCTCCGAACGTTGTCTAGGTGGTTCCTCAATGCCTGCAAACCTTTCTCCCCGTCAGACAATGCTTACAAAAAGTACTCGTGAAGTACCACAGAAATAGAAACTTCAAAGATTTGTCACTAGCAACAGATCGTGCCAAGACGCACAGGCTTCAGAGACGGACTGCCATATAAAACCTGACTTTGGTAATCGAGAGACGAGAAAGCAGTTTGCAAGGTTGTAGTTTTTCTGTCATAATTTTCCAGTTAGGAACTCTTGGGCTCTCTTGTGTCCCAAAGATTAAAATGATTAGCACATGAGAAACTAACTGCACTCGAGCTATTTTCAGTGCAAATAGAGCAGAGCCAGCTTGTCCTTTTAAATTTTCTCACTTTTACAACATTGTCAGCCAGTCAGTTTTTCAACTTTTTATGGCCCGGACTCCAGAGAGTTTTCCAGAGTTGCCAATGTGACATCTACGAGGTGAACATACTCCCATAGAAGACTTTCTATTTTATCAAAAAACAATTATGATCCAAAAAGTTTTTACTTCTATTGATTGTGACTCGAGAATCATCCAATGGCACTCAAAAAATTACACTCGGTTCCGAAATAGAGAGTCCTAATTCAGAAGATCTGAAGGAGAGAGACGAACCTGCTCTAGAAGCGCATCAAGATGCCCTTCAGACAAAAACGGAGGCCCAGTCTCCTCCGTAGTAACCTCCGAGGTCGGTATCTGAAACCGAATTTGCTGAAGAATCTCATCCAAATACTCTTGCTTATACAAAGCCGCAGTCTCGGTGGATTTCATTTCCTTGGAGCTTTCGGTCTGCTGCACCATGATGACATCTTTCTGCACTTCCTGCTTGGAGTGGTCAGACCTCAATGACTCACTTGTCGAAGTCGTGTCATTGGCGGGTTCTGATGCAGGAGATTGGCCATGTTCGAAGCCATTGTAAAGGACCATGGTGAGATCATTTTCACCAGATGGTTTGGAGTTTCGAGAGCAATGGCTGGACGTCGGTCCTTCATGAAACTCGGCCTCCAACATGTAGTCATCTCTGGAGAAGCGAAGGCCAGGACTCATTTTGTCATCGGCGAAGTCGCTGGTGCATTCACTTTCTGCCATGTGCCCGTATGAGATGAGGACCTTTACATGGCGTGCTGATTGTAATCAACCGAGATTTCATGGTTTCTAAGTAGCCAACTTGATTGCATACATTGTGAAATACATAATTCAGAGAAAGAAAACTTTCATTGATCATAACTCGTGAAGAATATCGCATGTGTAGGTGAAAAGATAAATAAATTGGAACATGAGAAAACCCCAAACAACCTACTCAAAAGTGATATTACATACATCCAATAGAGGGTAATATATTTGACAGATTAGGAACGATAGCTTAATCGCTGAAGTGTAAGCTAGACTTGACGTTCGATGAGGTTTTCTGCTATTCAAATTGTTATTTTATAAAATCCCTAAAGGACTGAGACTCCATGGTTTTAATATGATTGGTCATTACTTAAAATTCAACAATTCAGACGGGTTAAAATTTATATCACTAGAATTAGTGAAGAACATTGCATGAGTTGGTCCAAAGGCGAACAAATTTGAACAAAAGAAAACACACATATGGCCCACTGAGAAGTGCTAGGAGAAACATTAGGTCCGATTTGGGCCTTTTTGTCCTTAAGGGTAAGGCATGGTACCTGAGGTTTCGCTGTCAGTATCGTATAGTTGGTGTATTTAAGACATCTGTTCAATCTCCCTCTCTCCTTCTCTGGACTCAGTTACGCAATCCAAAGCTTGAATAGGACATGGAGGTTTAGCTAAACCAGTGGGTACCTCCCAAAGCGATAATTCGCCTGCTTCTTTCGTATCTTCAACCTGCATCGCAACTGCAATGGACGCTCAGAACAGTATTTTTCTAGTTTCACAGATGCTGAACATCCGTAAAGGACCAGAAGACCAGAATTGGAACCAATTTATTTTTTCTAAAGTTTTGAGTAAGTCATAAAGGGACTATTATTGGTTCAAAAATTTGGACGAATTAGGACAAGCACATGAAACGTTCTTCCTGATTCTAGTAATATCAAGTTTAACACCAACTGCGACATTAACTCTTCACAATATGGTCAATCTACTGGACAATTAGTGCCATTAATCCTAGGTTCTTCAGAGGGACAACCATGAAAACATAAAGAATTTTTGCTCGAAGAACAGAAAAACGTCTTGAGTGGTGCCGCTTTGCTGAAAAACGCCACATAGCTACAAACCTGAGACCCGGCAAAGTATTGTAATATTGACAAATCATACGAAGAAATCCCTTAGTTATCCCCCAAACTCTTGGTTCCCTGACTAAAAATTTCACAGCCTCAAGGGAAACTTTGATTCGGCTTGATGAAAGATGTTATAAAGTGATGAATATCTTGTTGCCACGTAAACCTAGACACTAAATCCTGATAAGAGTATGGATATTTGACACATGGATGTCAACTACCTGAAAACTAAGTGGAACTCAGGAACCAAATGCGCAAAGTCTCACCAAATATGCAAAAACATTCCCAGTGATGGTTACGCCATAGTTACAGGAACAGATACCTTTGATTGCATGCCTGACGAGTGACTTTCTGGCAGCAGCTTGCTGCTGATGCTCACGCCGAAGGATGTAAACTGCATCTTCTCCTTCATCATCTTCAGACTCACTTTCCCACAACTGATTCGAAGTCATGACGAGCTTCTCTTCCTCCTCGTCCTCTTCAGCGCCGGTGGCACGAAGGGAGACGCAGCTGCTCACGTCCACAATGTTCCTGCCCTGGGTGGCCAGCTTCTTCAGCATGCGGTCGTGGGCGTTGCCTCCAGCAGCAGCTTCCAAAATCTCCCTCTGGGAGTGCCTCTGCAGAAGCTCATGTTCCATGGCCTCACACGAAGCCTTCTGGGAATCCAGGCGGGCAATGAGGACGTTGCATGCTTCTCGAGTTAATCGCGCCTGCTCCTTATATGACATGGTCCTTCGAAAGATCCAGGCAAGACCAGACCAAAAATCACTCAGAGAAATACTACAAAAGATGGTAACTACTCAACCTCGGCACCTCAACTGATTCAACAAATTACAAGCTTCCTAAATAATTCAGAGAAAAACTGGAACTTGTCTAAAATATGAAAAATTGTACTACTATTTTTGAAAACCTGAGAAAATTTCATTGTTGTCAATTTTGAATTTCCAAAAAAATATTCTTGAGAAAATTTAGAAAAAGGAATATATTTATACATAAATAGAAAAAAAAAACATCACTACAAGGAGGACTGTTGGAAAATTAGGAAGAGCTGTATTTTGAAAGTCAAGAAAATCTGATCACTCTATTGAGTTGCTTAAATGCCAAAATCAAATTATTTTGATATGCGGGTGCCGAATTTGACATGAGTGTACGATTTCAGAGGTAATCGTAAAGTGAACTCTAGTTTGTAAAAGGGGATGTCAAGAAAAAAGTTTAAAGGAGACAACCTATTTCCGATCAATTAAGCAATTCAACATATCTGGTGTATGGATATGGTGAAGGAAAATATTTCTTCATTTTGAGAAATAGATTTAAAAAGGATTTCATATTTTTGTACAATTTTTCCCTCAAAAGCAAAATTATCAATCATGAATTTTTTTCATAAAGATTCCGTTCAACCTATTCTTGTTATATAGGTCACCCTATTTCCCTGCCTATTTCCAACTATAGGTTGGTTACAAAATCGACGATGCTTCAATGCAGATGATAATTGTAGCCTCCATTGTACATCTTATGATCATTTTGTGCTCTCAAAGTACACCTCTCTCGTATTTGTGTTGTTCCTGCTCTACCTGTGGTCACTTAAAGAACAGCTAATTAGAAACAAAGTAGCCTAACTAGCAAAATGGGTGGCTAATTGAAAATGGTTTGCTTCCTTAACCCTGTAAAGGAGGGCCCATATATAACTACTAATGTCAAGGCTCCCTATTCATTACTTTGGTTGTTACCGTTTAACAACTAGATATGAATGAAATTCTTTATATTTATTATCTCTATGAATTCATATGTCCGGTATACATCCTAAAATTTTCAAACATTTTGGGAAAAACTTGAAATTATTGTGAAATTTTTAAGAAAAAAATGAAAAAAACTCATACCAAATATAGAATATAATAGAAAAATCTGAAATTTTCACCCTAGATGTGTATTATAGTTTAGAACATCCTAGTGTGAACCAAAGTTATCTTATCACTCTAAAATTAAAAAAATCAACAAAACCATGGTAATATGTCCAAAGTTTATATTGCTATAACATATTAAAATTTACAGATTTTTTCAAATTTTTTAATTGGAATAGAAACTATACATGATAAGCTCCATTTCATTAGTTAGATTTAAGTTCCAAAAATCATCTTTTTTATGGCTAAAGTTCTCATTAAGAAAAAAAGTAAGAAATGACCAAAACACACTACAAAGGTGATTTAGGGTGATTGCATGAATGACCTTCCGTATTTGTTCCACTTTGGTCGTTTTTAGCCATTTTGGGGGGAGTACTATAAAAATAGAAAAACATTTTTAAAAAATTATGAAAAATATGAGAAATGTATACACCTATTAGAAGAAGGTACCCTATGAAGGAAAAGCAAAAAAAATTCTCTAAATAGGAGAACTAGAAAAGTGCAAAATCGCAAGAAAATACATACTTTGACATTTTAATTTGTAAAAAATAGGAAAAGTAATTTAAAAAGAAACTGAAAAATGCCATTTGAGAAGACTTTATGGTGAAGAGATTTCACCAAAAAAATGATCCTAAAACCATCTTCAATGTTCAGAATTGCGTGCGCAAGGGAGCCCTCTTTGCATGGACGTAGAGGATATAAAATAAAATATTTTTTAATGCCCCTTGGTAGAATCATGGCTTCCTACTATGGGAATAGACCATAGAAATTTCAGCTCCAAATCATTTAATTTGGGGACTCCTTACATAGTAAAAGCCTCTAAAACTCAAAACGTGACATATTAGTTTAAATGATTTTTAAGTATAAAATGATTTTTGAAAATTTCTGAAAAATATGTGATCTAATTAGACTCATAAGAAGATTCTCCAATAAAAATTTCAAGTTCATGCGAGTCATGCTTCAAAAGTTATTGCAAAATGAAGCTTTGACATTGCATTTGTGACAATGTTTCAGTACCGGTCTTTCATGCAATCACCCTTTATGGAGTAAGCATCTTCTTCTTTAGAAAACTCAATAATACCATAATGAGGGAATTTGCAATATTATTCACTAAAAGTGTACTCAAGTACCTTCAACAAAAAAAATGAATGAAATAACATTTTATTTCCATCCTAACTTATGAGGTGAAGTCATCCATCAAACACTTAACGTCCACAACAATGTCATGGTTAATTAAGAATGATACAAAAGAAACATAGCACTAAATTCCATCAAATCAAATCTGGCTGCTTCAAAGAGTTTTGCCCTATGTTTTTCTCAAATTTTGACTCCAAGTCTTTCATTGCACACACATTCCAACTAACCCCTAAAGGTTTTTGACTATGTTTTTATCAAAACTGCTCTAAAATTGCCATTTCTAGTACAAGTACCAAATTTTTGAATTCTTTTTTGAACACATGTAACAATAGGATCCTTTTGCATGCTAGTTTGAAAAGATATGGAAAATTTTTCAAAAAATTAGCCATGTAGATTGCAAGATATTAGCATTTGAAGTAACAAAAATCTTTTTTTTGGCCCTGCCAAAAACGGGTCAACTGCACTTCACAAGGTCACATTTGTATGAAAAAAATGTCCAAAATGGTTGTGCGTCTTTGGATTCACTTCTCAAGGCAAGTTGGCTACATGCTTGAAAAATTTCAGATCATTTGGAATTGTACAACATATAGGAAATAAATAGTAAGTAGAAAGAAGTAGAGAATGATCCAAAATACTAAATTGTTAAGAGTTTAGTTATGGAATTGAAAAATGCCAATCCCAATGGTTGTAATGTTGTACTAAACGATCTACACCCAATGTTTGTTTGTTTTTTCTAAAAACATTGAAAATTGAGTTAAATAAAGAACTTCAAAGAATTTATTTTAGAATAGAGATTTCATAACTACCCGCAAACTATTGTCAACTAAAACTCCTCATAACTTTCAACTCATTAATCAAAAGTGATTTTCTTAGATCTGCCCACACTGTCCAGCTTCGCAAAAAATATATATATCATGCAATATCTTTTTAACCATATAATTAAAATTTATGAAATTGTTGGGCCTCAAAGATACTCTTTGATCACATGTTGTCTGAAAAATTTAAAGAAAAAAAATAAAAATTCCATTCGAAGTGAGCTGCCCAAAATATCTATGTTGCCAAAAAATGGTGTTTGGGACTTTAGGGATTAACCCTATTGTATATGCATTTTATATTAATTAATACATGTGAAAACAATAGTGTATTGTCAAGTGAAGTAGCCAAACTTAAATGTGATAAGATATAAGGTAGAGGCACCCATTACCAACCACCGCCCTATGGGCAATCAATAGGTAGTTTTAAATTCAGGAGAGTCTATGACTAATTTCCAACCATCAATTCTTGGCTTTCCACCATCAATTTTCCCATTCTTGTCATGACACATCTGCTTGGTTTGGAGTGCCAAAGTGAACAAGAAATAGTCTCTTGCATGACCGGTTATGGAATAGTCTAGACATTGGACATCGGTCTAGACCAACTTTTGGCTTCAAAATTCACAATAGTTTCAAATTAAGCGATAAAATTACCAATTTTTTTGCAATCCCTGTCATTTCTACAGCCACTAACAAAACTAAGTACAAATTTGAAATATTTGTATTGAATCAACCATACCAGAAGCATCAATAAACAAAGTCCAAAAGTAGGTATACAAAAGTTGTTGTATGTGACATACAACACATTACTATGGAAGTGGAAGGAAATAATTAGTTGTGATTTAAAAGAAAATTTGTTTCAAAGTTGGCGATGACTAAAACTTAGTTTTGAGCTCCATAATTTGGAATTGCTTTATATTTTGCAACTTTTTGCTTTAAATTGCAATAAAAACCGTTTGTGCTTTTTCATGTTAGTATACATCATCTTATATCATTGTACACAAAAATAGAAGGAAATTGACATTTATAGAACTTAAAATATTCACACTTTGACAAACATGCGAATAACTCTGATTTTCAAAATATTTGAATTTTTTTTTTAATTGAGAGCATGGAATTGGATTAGCCATTGTAGAGAAAGTATAGGTTGTATTTTGAACCATTGTTACATCTAAATGCCCTGGCATTAGAAATATTTGTTGAATAGGACAATGCGTTCAATTTATATATTAGAGCCATGTGATGTGGTTTCAAGTTCAAGTTTTTGGTGAAAAGACTAGAATGCATGATGCATATAATTGATTCAACCAATCCAAAAATATTTAATTATCAATTTCAATATTATCATACAACTTATTAGAACCGCCAAATATTACACTCAAGATTACACTAACTTTTATAAAATTGAATTTTTTTTAATGTTATTGAAATTGACAAAAACTATCATATGGCATAATATCCAAACTTTAACTGGTTCAATAGGTCTGTAATTCTTCAAAATGAATACAAGCTGAATTGTACATACATTGTAGAGAATATGTAATAAATCCTAAAACAAATGAATTTCTTCCAAATTAAACCACTTGTCTTTCATGCAATCTAAGCCAAGTAGATACATAGATACATGCACTATTATGGTGCATAGAACCTCATATAAAATTACTAAGAATAAACAAACATAATAAAGTAGTTCAAGAATTATGAAAACTAATCCTATTACGTACATCCACGTGATGCTATACTTCGATGAATGTAGGAATATTTGAAGAAAAACCACCGGACCAAACCGTCCCTTCTTGGTTATACCCCTATATATATCACACACAAAAAATTGTAATTGTGATGCGCACTAACCTCTCCATTGAATTAGATAGTGACCCCCATTTGGCGGACAAGGTCAACATCTCTTAGCTACGAGTCCAGACCCAATCCACACACGCCTCCATAGAGTCCTTCAAGCAAGCAGACACCCTCACTAACTTTGGGCATGTGCTACATATCACGCCCACCTTGGAGAGTGATTGTAAAACTTTGCAATAGCATATTGCAAGAATTTCTAACAAATTAAGTTGCAGATGTCATGCACCACAATGGGGAACGAACATCCATTGTGTTGCCCAAATTGCAATTGATCTAAAGTCACTCCAACTCCTATGCTTTATCGTAGAAAGAAATAGTATGACAAAAATAAGGAGGTCGTGATAGATTTATGATTATATTTACTCAAAATAGTGAAATTAGGTTGCCCCACACAAATTTCTCAGCATAGACATATTCACTGCTTTTGTACAATGATGCATTCAATTCAGAGCCATGTGTGGTATAGATTTGTGCACTAGTTCAAGGCTTGCTTTAGAGAATGGCATGCACCTCCATGTGGAACAAGCATTGATCCATGAGGTAATTTATCTCAAGTAAGGCAACCTAATTTCACTATTTTGTGTAGATGATATTCAACGATTTGTTCAAGGTTCTAAATGTGATTAGATAATTGATTGGACCCAAATACTAGACATATGGCATGTACTAATAAACACTAGTTTGATTCGCCAGAAAACACTTCTATTGCAGAATGCCGACTTTTAGCTCCAAGAGCGACCATCTATGTTACCTTCACAATTAATTATTCACAATGTCCAATGTTTTTGAGGCGGTTCTTTAAAATCAACCTAGTCCTTTCTATGCGGACACCTATATTATAACTCAAAGGAACAAGCCCATTCAATGTATTGTAAATGCTCTTATTATAAAGCATTGCAGAAGTGGGAGACTATTGATTATGTCAAAAGAATGATTTTGGAAGTAACCAAGCTCTCCTTCTCCAGACTCAAAGTCATAATTTCCTTCAATTCAAAATCAAACCCACACAAAAGATTTATCGAATCACACTTGGCATGTGTTTAGAATGCACCTATATTAATTGCAAATATCTGTATTACTTTCATTACTTCTACAAGATGAACTTGAAGACAAGTTCATACATTCTCCAAGCTTCAACTCCAATGAAGAAAAGCGCCTCTTTAATATTAGAACCGGACTATCATCAAGGTTCCCAACAAGAATCTTGTGTATACCTAGAATACCAAGAACCTCTAATTGCTTTCAATCTAAAACTAATAGCTTCAAGATTCTACTTACACATATAGCTTCAAATGTATCAATTACTTTTAACAAATATTGTTATTTGCTATGATCTTTAAATTACTTCCATTACTATTTCTCTTTCACATCAATTGAGTTCTTAGTCTTCATAATCTATACTTCCAGTATTCTAGGCACTATTGAAAGTTAGAATATTAGTACAAGTTCTACTAAACCAAAGTAATAGGTTTTTGATAATAGATCCATGATAATAGGTACGAAAATTACTAAATATAATAATTTTGAACAATTTTTTTTGGATAGAATTGTTTTTTAGAAATATAATTGAATTCTCTAATGCTGTATCAAATTTTTGAGCTCAACACCTATGTAATCTCTGCTCAATGCTCATAGGCTCTTGCTCGTAGGCTCACATCTTAGGATTGTGGCCACATGCCATCTCCTCTAAATACTCACCGTTCCCTTGTACAATTTTACATGAAGATGTTCCCGTGTACCATGAAATATAAATTTAGAAAATTCAACATTATATTCAAAAACATCAAAATATTTGGCTACTATCTCACATAGCTTCAAAAGTACTTACTTATTTTTTCTATAGAAAAGAGAAGAGAAGCTCTTTATTCATGAGGGGTGGTAGAAGGTAAACAAACTATATGGGATATGTAAATTAGATTTAATAGGAGTTCAACCACTTATAATAAAGTCAAAAGCAAGAATTGTGCTCAAAGTAATTTCAAACTTCATTTAGTCACACTTAATAGAATAGAATTATTTCAAAAGACTTTGAACTAAATTAATGTAGAAAATCAAGATAACTTTCATCTCCAAAACTCATTTGAGATTTTGAGTCTCCAATTAAAAAGTTACGGACAAATTTTAGAGAAGGGACATTTTCTTGGAAGGGACATTTTCTTTAACAACTTCAAACATCCTTTTTGAATTTTGTCCATGAAAGTTAGCTTGATGTCCACATTAACTTAGTTCAAAGTCTTTTGAAAAAAGTTATTCTACTATGCCTAAATGGGGTTTGAAATTTTACTTTGAACACAATTCCTATGATTGACTTAACTAAGAATGGTCGAACTTCTACCAATCCTAATTTACATATCCCACATGGGTTGTTTACCTCCTACCACCCCGCTTATATAAAGAGCTTGTCTTCTCATTTCTTTGCATGCAAAATAAGTGATTTTTGAAGCTATGTGAGATAATTGCCAAATATTTTGATTTCTACGAATTTAATGCGGAATTTTCTAAAATTACATATTATGGAGCAACCGTCTTCTTGGCCCCCCTCTTTGTACTTTGTCTTTGAATTTATGGGTCCTCCAATAGTATTAGAAGCAACATGTTTTCAGACAAGGCTGAAAATCCATCTTAGACCTTGCCCCTATTCTTCTAGGCATTATACTAAAATTTTTGCTCCAGTGTAAATGATCTTGCCTGCATTGTGTCCCATCCATCAAAAATGACATTTTCTCCCATAATTTTTCATAGGTAAGTTCAATTGTAAAGAATTTTGGTGGAGTAGCAAGGTACTCATTGTCCCCACATCTAAAGAAACTCAAAAAATATAGTGAACATTTCCATTCATAGTGAGCTATTTCAAATTGCTATATTGCCAAAAAATGTTGTTTGGTCCTTTAGGGGTTAATACAATCCAACTAAAATAGCCAATTTATTAATAAGAAAAATATTCAATTGTTTATTTGAATGCATTTACCTGTGGTTACCATAATTTGACTACTTAGGAAAAGGTCATATTCCTAGTCATATTTAGTTAGGAATAGTTTGAACACGAGACAAGTGTGTTGTAGGCAATCATAGTGTAGCAAATATAGATACCAAATAATTTAAAGTGTCATTGAAGAGGCGGCCTAAGTGTACACAAATTTATCTTATTAGTGAGGGTGCAAAATTATTGTCACTTCTAGAATTAGTATCACTATTGAAAAAAATTGATGGAAATTATTGATACAATATCATGAATGTTTCAACCTGCATTTATTTAAAATTGTGTAGCTTTGGTACATTACTGATATAAAAATTAATATGACATATTTGTACTATTTGGGGGAAAAAATGAGCTACGCAACTTCCTATTATCAGCAACATTTTTTCTAAAGCCCATGTTCAATCACTTGTGGGGGGCACAACTTTAAGGATTAGAATTTGTGTATATTTTTATTGAATTTGGCTTGAGAAATTTCAATATGATCACCAATTCAAGAGGGTTGCTATTATGTGAGCATAGGAGTATGAGCCCATGAGCCTAGAATACTACACTGTACCTATGTTATAGGTGTGCATACTATAAAAAATGTCTATGATTATAAGATATATATATATATATATATATATATATATATATATATATATATATATATATATATATATATATATATATATATATATATTAGAAATACCCATATTATAGGTGCTTATGATACATACACCTTCTATAGTGTGTTGTATTTATATTATAGGTACCTATATTGTAGGCTCAATGCTCACAAGCTTGCATTCTTGGGCTCACATACTAGCACCGTTGCCAAGTCAAAGCATTTGGTTCTATCCTATTGAATATGAAATTGCTTGAAAACATAGTAGGTATCAAACAAATGTTTATCATTAATAAATGGTTGAAAATATTAGAAGGTCAACTTAGGCTTGGTAGAAAGCTAAGACAACGATTGAATTATGGTTCTTTGGTCAATTTGGTTAAATATTGAAGAAAATATCAAAGTTTGAAATGCATTTTTTTTCCAATTATTAAAGTTGAGTTTTGTAAATTTAGATACACTTTAACAACTTTTTTTTATAAGTTATTATCATTATTTTGAAGATTTTATTTTATTTTGACACAAACAAGCGCTCATGATATGGTTATTATAAATTGTGATTTTTTTAAAATGGCCTAGTATAGAGTAAAGTTGAGAATAATATATCTATTTTGATAAATATTATAAATAGAAAATTTATATTTCAATTACCAAAAATTATTGTAAATGTGAGCAATTATTAAAGATGTGGATTACAATGGTAGAAATTATTGTATCAATGATATTCAAAAATGGTTATTTCAAAAAATGTAATGAAAGAATAAAAACCACAGTCAAGCACATTACAAGTATGAGAATACTTCTTTAATCTTACATTCTGCAAGACATCACTTGATTTTCCAATTCTTTCAATTAGATTTTTTAAATGGATTAGAAATAAGCCTTGGTGATATCCACTTTTTTTGTTTTCTAATGAAACAACATTGTAAATTCTAAAAGCATTTTCAAAATCAAATATCAAACTTCACTTAGTTCATGTTTTAAAAGCAAATAACCTCAGTGCAAAATTAAAGTTTATAAATCAAGTATTTATTTTCTAATCCATTTGTTAATATTAACATTCATTGTATGCACTAAACAAAATAACAATTCCAAATGAATAAAATCACCACAATTCATCCTAAAAAGAATCAAAGTACAATGATATCACTACATTTGCATGAATATACATACATGAAGATGAATATCTAATGTTACATTCATCTAAATCCTATATTTATGAAGTAAATAGATTCATGACTCTAGCCAAGATTGCAAGTCAAGGTAACTACTAACACCTGATAGTAGCCCATTTCTACAACATTTTTTTGCTTGAAATGTCATTAGAGAAAATCTAGGGCCTCTAGAGGGCCGTTCCACAGTCCTCCGAGGACCCAATAAATAGTTTTTTTTTGCTTAACTAATTTTTTTTCCGCTATTCCCGTTCACGTGCAATTCCGATGTCGGATGCTTGTCAGTGGCTGAAAATCCAAGTCAAAAGTGTTTAATAATCAAGGTTAAGATGTATTTAAGCACCATAACCTTGACTATTAAACACTTTCTATTTAAATGCATCTTTCTCTCAATCCAAATTGTAGAAAAAAATGCAAATGTCCAAAAATAGTCGAGTGGCTTACCATCAATTTCTTTTTTCATACCAAGGTGAAAGACTTATTTTGGACAATTGAAGTGTTCAAAGATGAGAAGAGAAGATCTTTATAGAGGTGGGGTAGTGATAGATAGAACAATGCATATGGGATATGTAAATTGGATTGAGTAGGAGCTCCACCTCTCAAAGTTAAGTGAAGAAAAGAAATTGTATTAAAAGCATAATTTTTGGCCACATTTAGGCATAGTAAAACAACTTTTTTGAAAAAACTTTGGACTAATAAAAGTTGTATAAACAAGCTAGGTTTCATAAACCAAAATCCTTTTATGAATTCAATTCTCCAATCAAAAGTTATGGACAAAATTCAGACCGGATGTTTGAAAATGTCCAAAAAATGTTCCTTCAAACATCCGGTCTGAATTTTGTCCATAACTTTTTAATGGAGACTTGAAATCACAAAAGGATTTTTATTTATGAAACTTAGCTTGTTTATCCAGCTTTTTTTAGTCTAAAGTTTTTTCAAAAAAGTTCTTTTACTATGCCTAAATGAGGCCCAAAATTCTGCTTTTAATACAATTTTTTTTTCTCACATGACTGAGCGGTGGAGCTCCTATTCATCCTAATTTACAAATGGCACATGCATTGCTTGCCCTACTACAACCTCACTTGTATAAAGAGGTTCCTATTTTCATGTCTTAACATACAAATTCAAAAGCCACTTAAATTTATTTAAGTAAATTGGACTGGATAATTGGCTTGATTGGATAATTTTATTTTTAATTTTCAATTAAAAACCTTGTTTAACATTGGCCTTTTTCTTTTTTGAAATTTGGAGTTTATTCCAACAGTGAACCATGAACAAAAAACGGTCAGCCTGTATTGGCTTTTTTATTGTGGAAGTTGACAACAGGCTTGCTCTTATTGACTAGCTTTGCGAAATTCACATCACTTGACTATGTACTTTTGACAATTTTCGTAGGAGACCTACCTACGTTTTAATAGACTGGATGGACAATCTGGAGCAGCCCTCCAGAAGCCCTAGAATTCTTCTAATGTATACCTGTATTCGAGTAACATTTAAAAAAAATGAATGGACACTTTACTCCATTGAGAACAAAATGTCAATTTTGGATATACCTCTTTTTAGCACTTTGAAAATTCATAATTTATTCATGTATGTCCAAAATATATATATTAAGGTAATCTACAATCACCTTGTGACTAATTGACTTGCAATAAGATCCAACAAAACCTTAGATAGTTTAATACTAGGAACCATGGCTTGATTTTAAATGCTATCTTATACTACTAACCTTATAAATTTGAAAATAAAACCTCTAACCTCTTGTATATTAAATCTAGAAAAGATACATAATTATTCTTGTTTTTCAGTCACAAACAACGCTTCAAGATGCAATTTTCACTTGCAATTGTGGAATGAAAAATACATGAAAATAAGACTGCTTTTTGCACGATGTTGAGACCTTCAGTACGTTAATGCAAAACCGCATGAAATTGAGCCCTTTTTTCGCAAACATACAAGCATGTTTGGGTTTCAATTGGCTTTGAGAATCCGTTGAAGAAGGTAGATTGCCGAGACACTTGAAGTTCCAGAAAATTACGTATCATTTCTAGACACTACTCCGTCCCTTGAATGCCGTCCCTTGAAGTGGAGGATGCACCCACCCCTCAAAGCTTGAAACCTGAATGCAACATCAACCTCGGACATCAATGCTCAGTCTATGAATGCCAGTTCCATCTACAATGCATCATAAAATGACAAATACTATGCTCTGAACAACTGGTCGTTTGAGACACACTTTACAATCGGTTATTCAAGCCTCAAAATCAAGCAGTTGGTTTCAAATGTCTTATTTTTTCTCAAGTTGTTGTGTAAGTGCAAGCAACTTCTTGTTCATCCGATTCAGGTTGATCAACTTCATACGGTTCAATCCATATATCTTTTTTAAGTGATGTGCATCCAAAGCGCTGTAAACCTACAAAGGACATCTGCAGATCACCCAACTGGTGCTCTCTCAGTCTCTCACCATATACAGCGTTGAGGCATCATGTGCTTGCCAGACGAGAACACCAATAGCTGATTGCGGAGCTGCCGTTCGAAGTTGGAAATTGCACCAGTCTTACAAGGTTGGATCTTGGTTGGTATTCAAACAGATTCACTGGTTGCACTCCACCTACTTTAGGAATGCTGCCAAACCTTGCCAATCTGAGCCTTACGATGAATTCGTTCCCTGGAGGAATACCGACAGAGCTTGGAAATCTGGAGCACCTTGACCCGTACTCTGCGGCTCTCACAATCGTACCTCAGTACGGGCAACTTACAACTTGACCAAGCTTCAAGAGCTTGACCTGCAAATGGATTGCATGGTACCGTTCCTGTGGATTTGGGTGGGTGCTTAATTGCTTATCGTACTTTGAAACTATTTGACTTTTTCAGCAATTGGTTTACAGCTGGTATTCCGAATTTTCTGGGCAACTTTTCTAGTCTAGTGCCTTTGGATTTAAATCAAACAAAGCCACTCAGCAACAAATGCCAAATTACGTGCAATAAAGATCATAAACTCTGCTTTACAATGCGACACGATTCTCATGCTAATCTCACTTAGAACCGGATTGGACTCCTGAAGCTGATTAAAATTTGTGATATCATATTATTTGAGAGTCTAACTCACTCATTGGTAGTTCTTGAAAAGACATCCTTCCCGGATGATCCTAATGCTATCACGTTCCGTGAGGAATACAACATATGTGCATTGCACAGCCAGCAATTTCAGCCAATGCTGATCAATAATTATTAGACAGCTACGGAGATTTAACCCTAAACCCTAAACCCGTAAGTGTTTAACAAAGCTGTAAACATATGAACAACAAAATTTCAGATGAATCTAACCTTGGAAAACACTCTTATTACATAAAGAAAAAGAAAAACTACCAACGCTGACATCAAGAATAGTCTTTTCAGACCTTAAACATTTGTTAGTTTCTCGGACGGAACAAGCCATAAGCAGGTTGAACCTTGGCAGGTGCTCTTCTCTTCACAGCTGCTCCAAACACAAAGACACGAACTGGGGCCCAAAGAAGAGTTGTCATGGCCACAATGCCGAACCCAGCAGCTGCTCCAATTCCAAAACCCGAGAATGAAATGTAATCCGAGACCCTAATTTGAGAATCCAGAGAATCCACAGTCTCACCAGCACATGGTCTGTGTATCAGGTTTCCACACAAACCCGGATTCCCTGGCAAATAATTGGAGTTTGAATATGAAACATACTGGTACAAGGGAATAGCACCGCTAAAGTTGTTCAGGAACACTTTGAATGTTGTCAAAGAAGATGGCAACGCTGGAGGAAGGAGTCCACTGAGATTATTTTGGGACACGTCAAGAGTTTCCAAGACCAACAAGTTTTGAACAGCTGCCCAAAGGTTTCCATCAAAATGATTGTTTGATAAATTCAGGTATTTCATACCAACCAGTTCTGCAATCTCTACTGGAATCTCTCCCTGCAACGCATTTGAAGACAGGTCCATAAACGTTTTTGACGTCAGAATGTAAGAATATGACACTGTATCTCCAGCGAATGTCGAATTCAACCTCTGGTTTGCATTAAAAGCTGCACCCTTTGAACGTGAAACGTCATTGAATTGCATTTTGTACCCGTCTAAATTCCCAAAGTTATGGGGAATGGAACCGATGAGCTTATTGAAGGACAAGTCCAACACTTGCAAGCTCTTCAAGTTTCCAAACCATGAAGGAATGGATCCCTCAATCTCATTGTGGGAAAACAAAAGGACTTGAAGCTCAGAGAGAGGAGAGCCATCCACTTGGGAAGGGAATCCTCCTGTAAACTTGTTTCGGCTGAAATCCAGAAGCACAAGGCTCGAGTTGATGCTTCCAAAGGAAGCAGGAATCCCTCCTGTTAGTTTGTTGCTTGGAGCAGAAAAATATTTCAAACTTGACCACCTGGCGAAGTTCACAGGTAAAGATCCATAGATATTGTTTTGCCCGACCATAAGAGTTTCCAGTTTCCGACACTGGTTAAGACTTGATAGAGCAACGGCATCGTCGTTGAGCGCATTGTTTGATAAATCCAGAGTCACTAGACGAGAAAAGTTGCCCAGAAACTTTGGAATACCACCTGTGAAGGAATTGTTTGACAAGTCTAACTGAATTAAAGATACGCACCCTCCCAAATCCTCAGGAATGGTGCCATTCAATCCATTTGCGGCTAATATAAGTGTCCGCAGCTTGGTCAATTTGCCGAAGCCAAAAGGCAGGTTGCCAGTAAGGTGGTTTTTTGAAAGATCCAAAGTGGCTTTCAGGTAAGACAACTTGCCAATACTTGCAGGAACAGTTCCACTGAATTGGTTGTTTGACAACACCATGTCTGTAAGACTTGAGCAGCCTCCAACTTCAGTCGGAATGCCACCACTGAACTTGTTGTTTTGGAGATATAAAGTTTCAAGGTATTGAAGTTTGCCCACAGTAGCCGGTAGTAGTCCAGTCAGGTAGTTGTTGTTCAATCGGAGGTTCGAGATATAGAGGTTGTTTGTGAATAAATCATCCGGAATAGCTCCACTGAAGCTGCAGGACCCCAAATCAATGTCCACCAAGGTTGTTAAGCTGGAAACTTCTCTGGGGATAGAACCGCGTAAACCGTAATTGTTTCCTAACCACAGTTTCTTCAGCTGCTTTAGGTTTCCAAGCTCGGGTGGTATTTCTCCAGTGAATTGGTTCATCATAAGGCTCAAGGTGGAAAGGTTTGTCAGCAATCCTAACGTTCGTGGAATGGGACCAGTCAATAGATAGTTCCAACCGAGATCCAACCAGTTAAGGCTGGTGCAGTTTCCGATGTCTAATGGCAGCTCACCAGTCAGATTGTTTGAAAAGAGGGCTATTTGTTCCAAATTTTTCAGGCTCCATATCTCTCGGGCTATGCTTGTGAAAGCACACTTACCGAGGAACAAATTTCTCAACTCGGAACACTTGGAAAGAAAGCCAGGAACAGGGCCGGTGAGCTGCCGGTTGTACTCGAAGTCAAAACTTTCGATAAGACTCAAGTATCCAAGTTCTTTTGGTATGCTTCCAGTGAGGTTGTTGTAACCCAACATCAGATTGACTAGGGATGTACAATTTCCGAGGAAACGGGGAATAGGGCCTGTCAGGTTGTTGCTTTTCAAATCCAGTGTTAGCAGCTCGCGTAGAGTTCCAAAGGACGGAGGAATTTCGCCACGGAGATTATTTGCCTCCAGGATAAGATACTGAAGCTTTGTCAACGACCCCAACTCACTAGGAATGTGACCTGCAAACACGAATGGTGTTTTGTGGATTTTCAAATCATAGAAAGAAACTGCAATTTAGCACAGGAAGTATCAGCCTAGTTTTGATAAGACCTAAAAACCCTGCGTACCGAGTTAGCACCTTCGACCAGATCTGAATAATTTCCCCGGAAGGAACTGTAAGTAATCGGATGCATTGCTGGCGCGAAAAATTGATGTGAGGATTCATGAAATGAGCTGACGATGTCACCTAGGCGAACAAGTTCAAAAATTCCACTTGAAATCCTCCTTACAAGCAAACAAATGCACATCGAGACTCACCTGAGAAGTCGTTATTATCCAACCACAGCTCTTGGAGTTGATGCAAGTCACCAAGAGCTGCAGGAATTCTTCCATTCAAATGATTTTGTGAAAGCGATACAGTCTCCAAATTCTGACATTTACTCAAGCTGCTTGGAAGGGTTCCAGAGATTTCACTGTTATCGATCCACAAATTCTTCAAACTCTGGCATCCATTCGCCTCTACAACTTCAGGAAGACGACCGGAAAGGGCGTTATTCGAAATCCACAGAATCTCAAGCCTCGGCAACGCGAAAAGCTCCGCGGGGATCTGCCCGCCCAAGGAGTTTAGGCTCAAATCCAGCACCGACAGATTCTGGCACTGTCCCAACGAGGAAGGAATGACGCCCCACAAGCTGCTCCCACTGAGGTTGAGAGTCGCCAAATGCGCAAGGTCGCCTATCGAGGGAGAGATCGTGCCGTTCAACCTTAATTCGCCAAGCTCAATTTCTGTGACTTGCCCATAATCGTCACAAATGATCCCTTTCCAAGTGGAGCAGTGCGAAGCCTCGTTTTCCAAAGTCCAATTGGTTAGGGATCCAGTGGGGTCCGTTGAAATGGCGCTTCGGAAGGCGAGGAGTGCCTCTACCTCGGTGGTGGCGTTGGCAGCCACGAGGCTCCTGCTAACGGAAAGCTGCCTGCCATGAGATTCGCTGGCTATGGCGGCACGCTTTGCTCGCCACTGGTGAGCGCTCGCTTCGGCGGTTCTTCGTTTCCGGTTTTGCATGTAATGACGGTGCATCTTCTCGTGAGAGCTCACTCGCTCGCCCGAGGGCAGAGTCTTCGATTCCATCAGGTAAGTTTCCAAATGGGGATCGGCGACGTTGGGTGCGGAAAACACCCCAGCCTTTGTTCTCAGCAGACAGAACAGAGAGAGCGTGAGCAGCAATGGTGGAACGCCAATTCCCTTCATGATGGATCAGTGCAATTAAATGCCCTCAGGCTCAACTGCAACAGCGGCTGCAAACTAGTCAAGGAACAAAAAGCTACCGAAAGAAATCAGATGCTAACAAAAGTAAGCTCCGTCCCAGG
The DNA here is from genome assembly GCA_963969595.1 of Neckera pumila. Classification (NCBI taxonomy): domain Eukaryota; kingdom Viridiplantae; phylum Streptophyta; class Bryopsida; order Hypnales; family Neckeraceae; genus Neckera; species Neckera pumila. The sequence goes on from OZ018414.1 coordinate 17,905,986, forward strand.
GATCCTTGCAATAGATTGACGTCCCAAAGAAAACATGCAGCGCGCTGATGCACGTCAATTGGAGTCAACTACTGCCAAAGCGCGTCCACCGCCTCGACAATCGCGAGTTCTGGAGACCTCTTAGGCGCAGAACTAAAAGTAGAATTCTACGGTTTGTACGAATGACTCTTGACCTTGCATAACAATTCCGCTCTTTCAGTTGACGGAAGTCAGCAACACAAAAACTCGATCTATTAAAGGTGAAAGTCGGTGTTACACACTTTCTCACAATTGAAATTCGTTTCAGTTTGTGAAATATTTAGACACTATCGTTTCGAAATTCAATGATTTTTTGTTTTATTTTTCACTGGTTTCGAAGACACTAAGCACATCAGTCTGCGTGACGTCTAAGATGTCGGTAAAGTCGAAAGAGCAAGTACATGGTAAACCGGGAAGAAGTTTCAGGTGAACATTGTACGTTAAATTTTTTTGGCACAGATTCAGTTGAACATTTCGTTGGCCCGGCCTGGAGCTTTCGCTTACAGTAACTTAACCCTTAAGGTGACTACACATAAGATCTCACAAATCAGCTCTGTAGCATAATCAATATACTCTAGAAAATAGTCTCTCACCGTATACCGCGTTATACGCTTGCTAGCTAGACGAGAACACCAGTAACTGACTGCGGAGCTGCCGTTCGAAGTGGGAAACTGCACCAGTCTTACAAGGTTCGATCTCGGTTGGTATTCGAACAGATTCACTGGTTGTACTCCACTTACTTTATATATGAATGCTTACAAACCTTACCAAACTGACCCTTCCGTGCACTGGACGTATACCGACAGAGCTTGGAAATCTTGAGCACCTTCAGTTGACACGTACTCTGCGGCTCTTACAATCGATCGTACCTCAGTACTGGCAACTTACAACTTGACCAAGCTTCAAGAGCTTGACCTGTCTGCAAATGGATTGCATGGTACCGTTCCTGACGATTTGGGTGGGTGCTTATCGTACGTTGAAACTGTTGACTTATGGAGCATGCAATTGGTTTACAGGTGGTATTATATCCCTTGAGCTTGGACTAAAATGCATTATAAGTGTCTATAATGAAGGTCATATACTGTAAATATAGGAGTTGTGTACTCGGGGCACAAGTCTTAATTACAAGGTTGGATCTTGGTTGGTATTCGAACAGATTCACTGGTTGCACTGCACTTACTTTTTGAATGCTAACAAACCTTACCACCAAACTGAGCCTTACGATGAATTCGTGCACTGGAGGAATTCCGACAGAGCTTGGAAATCTTGAGCACCTTGACACGTACTCTGCGGCTCTCACAATTGTACCTAAGTACAATTGACCAAGCTTAAGAGCTTGACCGGTCTGCAAATGGATTTCATGGTACCGTTTTGAAATTCATTGATTTTTCGTTTTATATTTCACTGGTTTTGAAGGCACTAAGCGCATTGGTCTGCGCAACGTCTGAGATGTCGGTAGAGTCGGAAGTACAAGTATATGGGAAGCCGGGAAGCAGCTTCAGGTGAACATTTCTAAATTTGTTTTGCACACATTCTATTGAACAATGGCATAGCACCATGCTTACAACTTAAGGTGGGTACCCGCAATATCGCGCAGTACCTTAACCCCTACAGTCCCAAGCCATTTTTCTGTCAAAAATGACTCAAAATATTGTCAATTTCGTTAAAATGGCGGCATTCCATTACAATGGCACGTTATTTTAGTTCAAAACGGCCGTTCTGAAATCTACATTTGTTGTACATTCTAAAAATCTTTGCTTTTCCTAGATATCTAAAATCTATATTAATCATAGATTTTTTAGAACAGTCGGCCTGAAATCTACATAATTCCTAGATGTTTGAAATCTACAACAGTCTTAGATGTCTGAAGTCTATACCTATTCTAGATGTTCAAAAATGGCGCAAGGAATATGGCACAAGGAAAATATGGCACTAAGAATACAGCCGTTTTAACGAAGTTGGACATAAATTGTCAATTTTGTTGCATTCATCCAAGAACTTTTTGTTATTTAAATTTGAGAATCTAACCGTGGGATCTTGTACTTCACTTGTCTCAAATCATGTGGTAAAAACTTCTTAAATTTTGAGTTTTTGACTGTATAGATTGGAAGATGTTAGCATTCAAAATTGGATAAAATTATTTTTTTGAATGCTGAATTGTAATTTCAGATGACTTTAACTGTCAATTGTGGAAAAAATTTGCACTACAAAATTTAAATTTGAATTTTTTGTATTGAAGAATTGAGTGGAAAGTCTAGGAAATTTTTTTCAAAAAACACACATTTGATTTTCATTCTTTAAAAAATTGTTAAGTAGAAGTAGGTCTAAGATTGAAAGAAAAACTAAATCATTAATAGCTCTAAAATGGGATTGAAACACTATAATCCCAATGGTGAGATTGTTTTAGCAAGCAAACTTAACCTTGTCAAACAATTTTTTTCTTAAATTGTGAAAATTACATCCAAAAATGAATCTTATAAGTTATTTTTTTGTAAAGATGCTCTAATTGCTAAAAAATGAAGATTGTCCATAATTTTCACATAACAAATCCAAATGGAATGAGTCCAAGCTTCCTATAAAGATAACATTACAATCTATGTGAAACAATTTTTTTTTTTCGTTTTTAAAGTTTTTTTTGTGTAAGGAGGTTTCTACCCAGGTTTTTGTGTAAGGAGGTTTTGTTTAATAATCAACCATGTGAGCATACAAGGTGGTTAATTGGAAAATTAAGCAAACTCAATGAAATTAACCCCTAAGGTTCCATTGTTCCCTTAGACCTCATGGGACAAATCAGATTCGGGCAAGTTCTTGTGACCTCAATTTTTAGTGAAACTTTTTGAAACTTTTCCATAAAATAGAAAAATTGATTAGCTTTGCGGGAGTATAATTTTGATTTCAATAAGTGCCCAAGAGCAAAAGTTATACCACAAAAAGCCTCAAGTTGACTTGGCGGGCAGCACAAAAGAATGTGCAAAAAGTCAAAACAAATTTTAATTTTTTTTTTTCCTGAAATTTTATGTTTTTGTCTGCATGTAATCTAGAATTTCAACTCACATCTTCAACATAAAAGTTTTAAATTCAAAGTCTATAGTGCAAAATTTCCACAAATGGTGGTCAAAGTCATCTAAAATTGCAAGCTAGTGTTCAAAAAAACTTTCTTTTTCAACTTTGAATGCTAATATCTTCCAATCTATATGGTCAAACTCTATAAAATTTGTACTACATGATATTTGACAAGTGAAATACAAGATCCTATGGTTTGATTCTAAAAAATGTTTTTTTTTTGTGTTCTTGGGTGAACGCAGCAAAATGGCAGTTTTGAATGGTTTTTGACAAAAAAAATGGCCTTGGGACTGTAGGGGTTAAGCAAAATGAATTGGATTTTTAAGCTAGTTGCCAAAAATATTAGTGAACTCTTACATTTTCCAACTAGCTTCTAAAGCCACTTAGTCTAGGATGTTTGAAGATGAGAAGAAAAGCTCTTTATGTACACATGATGTGGTAGGAGGGAGAATAACCCATGTAGGATATGTAATTTAGAATTGTAGTTCTCAACCGCTCATAATTAAGTTTAAAATGAGAATTGTGTTAAAGCTAGAATTTCAGACCTCATTTAGGCATGGTCGAATAAATTTTTTCAAAATTTTTTGAGCTAAATAAAGTGAGGAAATCAAGCTAGTTTTCATCTTCAAAAATCCGTTCGAGGTTTAGAGAATCCTATAAAAAATTATGGACAAAGTTTGGAGAAGGTGTTTGAAAAAGTCAAAGAAAATGTCCCTCTATACTCCTTTTAGAATTTTGTCCATAACTTTTTATTGGAGGCTTTAAACCTCAAAAGGATTTTTGGAGATAAAAACTAGCTTGATCATTCAACTTATTTAGTTCAAAAAAGTTTGAAAAATTCTAGTTTTTTACGTAATTCCTGCATTTGACAATGAGTGATCTTTTTTAAATATCCCATACGCTTTGAAGATTTACCATGGACAATTGATTTCTCTATAAAAATAACCTCTTCATCTTTCTTTCTCACCAATTATCAATGAATTATGTCTATCATAATGTCACTAAAAAAGATCTTGATGGTAGATGCCCTTGGACTATTTTTGACATTTGCTTTTTTTCATAACTTGGTTAGAAAAGAGGGTATGCAATAATTAGGGTTATGGTGCATTACAATACTTGAATCCTAATTATTTAACTATATGTACTTGGATTTCAAACCACTGACAATCATTGGACATTGCAACTTCAGATGATCAACTATAGGGGAAAAACAAATCATTAAGCAAAGCTAAATGTAATCTTGGGGTCCTTTCAGCTGCTCTGGAACAGTCTTTTGGAGGGTTGAGAATTTCTCTAATGTATAGATGTATATTGAATGCTATCAAAGACTGAAAGATGGTGGTTGTTGATTATGGACTAAATAATTGCAAAACAAGCCAAGTTATCAAAAATAATTGCCAGTTAGGACCTACCAAGGCGTGGGCGGCGAGGCTGGTACTAACCTACAATTATCTTTGATGACTTGGAATCTTGGACTACTTTGCAATTACTAAACATAATGTGAATGTAGGAGAATTAAGCCGTTTTACTTCTTTGATTGCTAGTTGAATCCTTGGGCGCCCGACGCAAGTTTATTAAAATCTAGACACTTTGGAATTCATTCCAATCAAATTATCACCTAAAGAAAGATCCATATAAACTGACCGTACCAATTGGTAGTGGAAATAGGCATTAGAGAAAAATTTAGTCTTTCCAAGGGCCGTTCGAAGTTGAGGTGCCATGCTATTCTTTGCATGGCCTATTAACTTCAAAATTGCTCTTGGTGAGCAGCCACCAGAGCAATCAATTTCCACAAATTTTTTTTTTTTTTCTCTTTTAAAAAAAAAATATATATATATATTTTTTTTTAAATAATATTTTATTCAAAATTCTGGGTTCCTGCGCCACTGTTGCTGCAGTTTCAGCAAGGTAGAAATAGGGGAAAAACGATTTTTTGAGCAAAATAAAAGCAAATTTTAGAGTACCTTCAAGGGCTGTGGAACAGCCCGTCAAAGTCTTGAAATTTCCACTAATGGTTTTTTTGATGGTATTGTTGAAAAGATTATAATGGTCAAACAAGAAAATCTTTCAAAACTGAGAGGCCACATTTTGGCCTATGGCACACTCAGGGGTTAATCAATCAAAACATGCCATAGTGGTGAAAGTCTTTGGCATTTAGCTTATATTAGGTAGATCTGCAGTTAATAACCTCTAAAGAACCAATATGCATTTTTTGGCTACATAGAAATTTTAGGCAAGTATGTGTGACTAGAGATTTCTATATTTTCAGCCCAAATTTTAATAAAAGGTGGGGGCAAAGAAATATCTTCTATATGCACCAAATTTCATGACATTTAGAAATATGAGTAAAAAGTTATAAGCTAATATGTGACTTTTTTTTGTAATTGGGCAATCCGGACAGATAAAAAAAATCATTTTTTTCAAAAGTAAAAATCTGAAATTTATTTTTTAGAATTATATATATAGTACGCCTAAAGCTTTGAACAGGGTTGTCATACTGGACAAGCCACCCGCTTGCCCGCCTGTCCGGTTTGCCCATCCAGTTGATATTCCGCCCGTCCAATGTAGTCAACATACAGTTAACTTTATATGAAGTTAAAAAAAAGTCAACGTGGAGTTACTTTGGACACACCTTAATACTATTTGTTGCACTTAGTACTAAGGTGTGACAAAATAGTACTAAAGTGTGACAAAAATTATGGCCAATAGTACTAAGGTGTGACAAAATTCTAAAACCCGTCCGGACCGTCCGTCCGGTCCTGTTTGCCAATTTGTCTGGTGACCCTGGAATGCCCGATGTGACAACCCTGGCTTTGAATCATTCCATTATGATCAATGTGTCAAAAGTTATGAGGATTTTTTGTTTTCTCGCAGTTATAGAATCTCTACTCTACAATAAACTTTGAAGTCTTTTATTTACTCAATTTTCAATATTTTTTGAAAAAAATAAAATTATAGGATGCAGATTGTTTATTACAACATTGCAAACATTGGGATTGGAATTTTTCAATTCCATAATGAAATTCTTAACAACTTAGTATTTTGAATCATTCTCTACTATTGTCTACTTACTAATTTTTTCCTTTATGTTGTACAATTTTAAATGATGTGAAATTTTTCAAGCATGTATCTAACTTGCCTTGAGTAATGAATCCAAAGAGTTACCACCATTTTGGACATTTTTTCATACAAATATGACCTTGTGAAGTGCAGCTGCTCGTTTTTTTGCATAGCCAAAAAAAAGGTTTTTGTCAATTCAAATGCTAATATCTTGCAATCCATGTGGTGTAAATTTCTGAATTTTTTTCCACATTTTCACAAACCAGTGTGATACAAGATCCTATGGTTACATATGTCAAAAAAAGTTATTTTTCACAAATTTGTTATTTGTTTTAGAAATGGCAATTTTTAAGTGTTTTTGGTGAAAACATAGTCATAGAATTTTAGAAGTTAACCCCTAAAGGACCAACATGTGATTTTTGGTAACATAGAAATTTTGGGCAGGTACGTGTGACTACAAATTTGCATATTTTGGGCTGAAATTTTAATACAGGGTGGGGATGAGGGATATCTTTCATATACACTAAATTTCATGACATTTAGAAATATGAGTCAAAAGTTATTGTATGATATGTAGTTTGTTTCTCAACTCAGGCAGTCTGGGCAGAGAAAAAAAATCATTTTTTCAAAAATAAAAACTTGAAAAATTTGGTTTATTAGATTTATATATACTTGGAATGCTTTGAATCATTCCATTTTGATCAATGAGTCAAAAGTTATGAGGAGTTTTAGTTTGCGGGCAATTATGGATTCTCTACTCTAAAATAAACTTTGAAGTTGTTTGTTTTATTCAATTTTCAATATTTTTGGAAAAAATAAAATCATAGGATGCCGATTGTTTATGGCAACATTGCAACCATTGGATTGGCATTTTTCAATTCCAAAACGAAATTCTCAACAATTTAGTATTTTGAATCATTTTCTACTTCTTTCTACTTACTATTTTTTTCCTATATGTTGTACAACTCCACGTGCTCTGAAAAATTTCAAGCATATAGCCATCTTGCCTTGAAGAATTAATCCAAAGAAGCACAACCATTTTGGAAAAAATTTCATAACGATTTGACCTTGTAAAGTGCAGCTACCCGCTTTTTTTGCAGGGAAGATTTTACCACTTCCAAACGCTAATATCTTGCAATCTACACAGTGGAGATTTCTGAAATTTTTTCCACATCTTCTCAAACCAGAGCACTACAAGATCCTCTAGTTACATGTGTCTAAAAGTGATATTTTTTCAAAAAATTGGTACTTGTACTAGAAATGGCTATTTTGGAGCATTTTTGGTGAGAACATAGTCAAAGAACTTTAGAGGTTAATATTGGTTGGTAATAATAGAGGTTTCTCTCAAATTTCTCTCAATGCTATACCAATGATATTTCTATTTCATATCCACCCAATTGAGAATTTGCACAAGGCAAGCAATGAGCATTATCAATCTTAATTTGTTTCTCCTTAACCAACTGAAACATGCCACGACGGCGAAACTCTCCTGCATTGACATTATGTGAGCATTCCAATACAAACAAAAATGTAGGACTTCCTTCTTTAAGAGTGATCAATTGACAGTTGAAGGATTATGGAGTGAAGAAGGATGATTGCAAGAAAGACCTGTTGATTTTGTCACACTTAGGAAATACTAGGGTTGTCCTCTGCAATAAGTTTGAATTATGAACCTAATGCCAAAACCAAAAAAAGATTATTTTAGATGTCGCGATTGTAATTGTATCCCTTATTTTTCAAAAAATTTAAAAATCATTTAATATTTAAAAGTCATTTCTCTAATTTGTCACACTTTCAAGTTTAGGGATTTTGAAAACTATTGAGTGGTTTAAATTAATGATTTTTAGTTGAAATTTCTATGGGTTATATTCCTATAGTAGGCAAACATATTCCTACTAAAGGGCATTTAAAAATATATTATTTTATGTCCTCCACGTCTATGCAAATAGGCCTCCCTTGTGCACGCACTTGTAAACAATAGAAATGGTTTTGACCTTATTTTTTTGGTTGAAACTTATCACTAGGAAAACCTTCCAAATATCCAATTTTTAGATTTTTTTTATAATTGTCTTTTTTATTTATTACAAAATAAAACATTGAAGTATGTATATTTTAGAACATATTCTTGGACATAGAATTGTGGATAGAAAATACATACTTTGATGCTTTAATTTATAAAAAATAGAAAAGAAAAAGAAAAAAAAAACTAAAAATTTGGTCATTTGAGAGGACTTCCTAGTGATAAGTGTCAACCAAAAAAATGAGGTCAAAAGCATTTCTATTGTTTACAAGTGCGCACGCGAAGGAGGCCTATTTCCATAGACGTAGAGGATACTGAAAAATGTATTTTTAGATGCCCTTTGCCCTTTGGACATTAGGAAGAATTGGAGCCCTCAAAGGGGCTGTGAGTGAGGGGAACGAGGGAACAGCAACTGATTTTTTTTTTTTTTTCAATAAAAAATAAATAAATAAAAAAAAATAAAAAATAAAAAAAATAAAAAAAAATCCCCCTCTAGCGAACGGGAGAGCTTGGACAGCGCCTGACATTGGCACTGAACCTTATTTTAATATTTAAAAAAACATAAAAATAGTTAATTTAAATTTTTATTTTTTTTATTTTTTTTGGAATCTGATGTGGCACCATGGCGACCACATCAGCTTCCTAATTTGAGAATTAGTTTATTTTAATTATTTTATTATAATTTTAATTATAATTTTAATATTTTTTATTTTAATATTATTACTTTATTATTATTTTGTATTATTTTAATTATTTTAATTTTAATTATAATATTATATAATTATTATATTATTATTATGAATTTTTAAAATTTTTAAAAATGAACCCCCCTGTTCGAAAATAGAGGCGTTCCCCTCAAAGGGGCTGCACCTCCCTGAGGGGAACTCCTCAAAGGGAAGCAGCCCCTTTGAGGGTTGCCATTTTTCCTAATGGACATATCTGCCTACTATAGGACTATTGTTAAGACCCGGTCTTAACAGCTGGACGTAATTACTGTTATAAGGAATGATCTGGAACTCTTACGGTTATGGCAGTTGTAGGGAGTTAGGTTGTCTCTCTCTGGAGTCTGATAAATACCTTGTGAGACGGATGGTATTCACGCAACCTCTTGTAGTGCAAATGAACATGAATGCCTCGGTTGATTCTACTATCGATTATCTCAGTGCTGTATCTGATTGATTGCTGTATGTGGTCCCGGAAGCGTTGGTCTGTATAGAGTGTCGACAAGAATTCGGATCAAGCACTCTTGATCGTAACATTAGGTTGTGTCCACTAAACTGTCCACACTCTGGAAGGGAACGGAGCTGCGGTTGTGGTCAAGTAAATTTGGGTCGACGGTTATTGTGAGGAATCGGAAGTGCTGGTATCATGGATGAGGGAAGACCGGAAGTAGAGCAGGGACTTCAAGTGCCTGAGGGAATCAGCGTTGAATGGGTTGAGTTTATTCAATTATAGATCTAGACAGTATTTTAATCGGCTTTGCCTCACATGGCTCAACAGATCGTGGAGAGTGCTAGAACGGTACCGCCTTTGACTTTGCCGTGCAATCCTCGAATCATGCCTCGGGATCAACAGCGGTCGAAGAGTTATGATAATGCGAGACTCAAGGACAGGGAGTCGAAAGTTGCTGACCCTGAAAAATTTAGCGGAAAGAGAAGTGGAGAAGTCTATCGCTGGTTTGCTTAGATCAGACTCGTATTTCAAGGGAAGCCGCACACATATCAAGAGGATGTAGACAAAATTGCGTACGCCCTTTCTTACATGAGTGGAGCTGCTCAACACTGGGCGATGCCACTTTTGCAGGCGCTCGACGAAGGGCAACCGCATGAATTGTTGGTAAATTATGATGTATTTCGAGAAGCAGTGATTGCCGTCTATAGGGATATCGATTGAAGGGGAAATGCAGAGGACCGGTTGGGAAGAATAAAGCAGACGAGTTCAGTAGCAACATACATTTCGAATTTTAGTGAACAAGCGGCCCAGGTGGACTGGAACGAGGCCAGTCTTGTGGCACGATTCCGTGCAGGGTTGAAAGATGAAATTCTTGACTCTGTAGCCACCACAGAAACCCAACCACGGGGAATCCAGGATTGGATGGCGATGGCCTCACATATTGACAAACGACTATGGGCAAGACGGCAAAGTAGGAGGCCCCAAGGTTCATATTCGACAGTTGCTTACAATCCCCAAACAAATTCGAAATTGGCAAATTCACACGTACGAGATTCTACCGTTCGCGTTCAAACTACATTGGACAATTCTGGACCAATGCCGATGGAGTTGGATGCCACCAAAGTGACCACAACACTTGCAAAAACGGCCGCAAAAAGGTTAGAGTTCCAACGTGAAGGGAGATGCTGGGGCTGTGGACAACTCGGTCACATCAGGTCGAAATGCCCGACCAAGCCTTCGAAGCCTCTGACTTGTGCGGTGTTGGAGGAAGCCCAGATGTATCAGGAAGGATCGGAAAAAGGTCCGGCCGGAGATTGAAGAAATGTCATCAGTACCCGGGCGATGCACAGGCTGCAATAGTGGTGAACTCCATGACGTCGGTATTCCATTCGATGAGGGAAAAATCTCCCTCTGCATGTTCTTTACAAACGGGGGCCATGACAGGGCCTCTGTATTTAAGAGCCACAGTTAATTCCAAGGCTCACCTGACAGTTGATGGACAAATCAATTCATTACCGGTCAAACCTCTTGTGGATTCGGGAGCCACAGGAGTTTTTATGCATCCGGCGGTTGCAGATAAGTGCAAGGTAGAGATCCGGCCAAAAAGGTTTCCTCGAGTAGTGCGAGTAATTGACGGAAGAACCATTGACTCAGGCCTAATTAAGCATGAGGCCACAGTAGAGTTAAACATTAAGGGGCACAAAGAGTTATTAGTGGCAGATTTGACGAACACTGGACGACATCTCCGTGTATTAGGCACGCCATGGTTAGTACAACATGATCCCACGATTCGATGGGCCGAAAAAAAAATTGTTTTGACTTAGACTATTGCCGACAGACATACATGCGGCAAGAACAGGGACTACTGCAACGAGATCTGGAGATGGTATCAACAAGGTCCGTTGCTGGTGCAATCAACTGGGCCTTCCCAGCACACTCGAGGCCAGACTGTCAACAAATTAGACAGGGAACATGGACTGAACGGATGGAAACAAAGAAGGAGTGGGGTCAACAGTTGAAGCAAGCCCCAAGGCATGCCATAGTTTCGGTAGCGGCTTTCAGATTATCGGCCAAAGATGCAGAAATCTATACTTTATTAATATTGGAAATGAACGGTAAGAACGGTGGAATTGTGGAGGGGCTAGCTTCAATCCCCGAAGAATATCGGGATTTATATGAAGTATTCAGCGAGAAATCCTCCAATAAACTACCGGAACACTCATCATCAGATATGAAAATCGAATTCAAGAACGGACAGGAACCACAAAACACAGGATTAAGGCCAATGTCTCCTGCGGAACTCGAGGAGCTTCGAGCTTATTTGGAAGAAAACTTGGGCAAAGGATGGATTCGCAGATCCAAATCCCCGGTCTCGGTCCCAATAGTGTTTGCTCGGAAGATGGTTCCATTAGGGTTTGCATTGACTATCGGAACCTTAATAAGGTAACAATTAGAAATCGCTACCCATTACCGTTAATTCCGGAGCTCACGGATAGATTGGTAGGCGCCAAAATATTCACCAAATTGGATATACGACAGGCTCACCATCGAATACGGATGGCACAAGGACATGAGTTCAAAACAGCATTTAAAACGCGATATGGTTTATTTGAGTATTTAGTGATGCCATTCGGATTAATGAATGCACCGGCACAATTCCAAGCACACATGCAAAATATTTTTAATGATTTATTAGACATTTCCGTTGTCATTTATTTGGATGATATATTAATTTTTTCACGAAATATAGAAGATCATCAACATGTGGTCCGAGATGTTCTTCAACGACTACAAAATCATGGTCTTTATGTTAAGCTCTCCAAATGCGAGTTCCATCGTACTTCGGTTGAATTTTTGGGAATGATAGTATCTTCAAAAGGATTGGAAATGTGTCCAAATAAGGTGCAAATTATTAAAGACTAGCCAATACCAAGAAATATTAAAGAAGTGCAATCATTTTTAGGGTTTGCGAATTTTTATCGCCGATTTATAAAGGATTATTCAAATATTGCAGTCTCGCTTATAGCATTAACATGTAAAGATACACCATTTGAATGGACATTCCAGGCTAACAATGCTTTTAATTATCTTCGAGTGCTTTTTTGTCAAGCACCCATATTATTACATCCTGATTTCCAACGGCCGTTTATTATTGAAACCGATGCTTCCGACACGGCTACTGGTGCAATTCTTTCTCAACATGGCGATGATGGGCACTTGCACCCGTGTGCATATAGAAGTTCGAAAATGTCATCCGCTGAATAGAATTATGATATTTATGATAAGGAACTCCTCAGTATTGTTCTCGCATTCCAAGATTGGAGAGTATATTTGGAGGGTTCACCGCATGAAATTAAGGTTATCTCTGACCATAAGAATTTGGAATATTTTATAACGACCAAACAACTTAATCGCTGTCAAGCTCGGTGGTCTGAGATTTTGTCTGCATTTCAATTTATTATTCAACATCGGCCCGGATCCAAGAACATAAAGGTGGATGTATTATCCAAGCGGTCAGACATTATGGGGGAAGGGTCCACGGATCATCGACCCTTATTGAAGCTCGCTGCATTGGAGACTTGCGAGCCTGTATGGACAGACGATTTCATTTGCAAACGTATCAAGGTAGCGACAACATCTGATGTCATGCTCAAGCCTATATTAGCATATTTTCAGAATGGGCCACAACAGGCCCCAGTGGACGTTCGTCGTCGCTTCCAGGAGTACGCCTTAAAGGATGGAGTACTCTGGTTTTGCGATACTATTTTCGTCCCAGACAATCATGATCTTCATCGTCAGATCCTCCGCTCGCGCCACGACGCTCCATCAGCTGGTCACCAGGGGTGTGCAAAAACATTGGACTTGGTAGCCCGAACTTTTTACTGGCCAACACTGCGGAAGTACGTACATAGGTACGTCGATGGCTGCGACACCTGCCAAAGATCCAAAACTTCTCATCATGCACCGTATGGTCTCCTCCAGCCAATCCCTGCTGCAGAAGCGCCCTGGAAAAAAAACACAACCAATTTCATAGTGAAACTACCAGTCAGTAAGACATTTGATGCAATTCTCGTAGTGGTCGATAAGAACACGAAACTGGCACACTTTATAGCAACAAATGAGACAGTGAATTCGAGTAACACAGCCAATCTTTACCTGCATTACGTATGGAAGCACCACGGGTTACCCCATGAGGTCATTTCTGACCGCGGTGCTGTGTTCGTTTCTAAATTTATGCGCAAGTTATATCAACTTCTCCGTATAAGACCCGCTCCAACCACGGCTTTCCATCCCCAGTCGGACGGACAAACGGAGCGGGTAAACCAAAATTTGGAGCAATTTCTTCATATGTTCACCACGAGGCGACAAGACGACTGGGCCGATGTGTTACCTGTTGCAGAGTTCGCGTATAATAATGCCATCCATTCCGCTATTGGCATGTTACCATTTTATGCAACTTACGGTTATCACCCATCAATGGCGTTCACAACTCCCGCAACATCTACTGTTCCTGCTGCAGAGGACCACATCCATCACTTGCAATAGATTCATGAGGAGGTAAAAGTGATGATTCAAATCGCTGCAGATCAAGCAAAGAGGACGTATGATAGGAGGCCACATATGCATCATACTTTCGAAATCGAAGATCAGGTCCTTCTGAAACATGATCATATTCCTACCACCGCTCCTTCACAAAAATTAACAAGCAAGTATCTTGGGCCTTTTTCGATAATAGATAAACTCTCTGATGTAGTTTACCGGCTGAGATTACCAAGAACCATGCGAATCCATAATGTCTTTCATGTATCAATGCTGGAGAAGTACCGTCAGGATTCAATTATCGGAAGAAGAATCAAGCCACCCCCACCTATAGTCACACCAGCTGGGGACATCGAATGGGAAGTACGACAGGTGTTGGATTCACGCCTCTTTGGGCGGAGGAAAAAGCTGCAGTACTTAGTTTTGTGGGAGGGCTACGGCCCAGAACAAAATTCTTGGGAACCTGCGGACAACTTAGAAAACGCACTGGATGCTATACGGGAGTTCCACAAACGCCATCCCACTGCTGTGAAAGCTCGGACCTAGAGGGGGGGTAATGTTAAGACCCGGTCTTAACAGCTGGACGTAATTACTGTTATAAGGAATGATTTGGAATTCTTACGGTTATGGCAGTTGTAGGGAGTTAGGTTGTCTCTCTCTAGAGTCTGATAAATACCTTGTGAGACGGATGGTATTCACACAACCTCTTGTAATGCAAATGAACATGAATGCCTCGGTTGATTCTACTATCAATTATCTCAGTGCTGTATCTGATTGATTGCTGTATGTGGTCCCGGAAGCGTTGGTCTGTATAGAGTGTCGACAAGAATTCGGATCAAGCACTCTTGATCGTAACAAATGTACCATAGAAATTTCAATTGAAAATCATTAATTTAAACCACTCAATAGTATTTAAAACCCCTAAACTTGAAAGTGTGACAAATTAGAGAAATTGACTTAAATATGAAATGGTTTTTAAATTGAAAAAAAAATAAAGGATACAACTACAATCAAGATACTTGAAAACAATATTTTTGTTTGTCATTGGATTCATAATTCAAAAGTTATAGTAGCAGATAACCTTGTTGTGCCAAAATGTAACAAAAAACGACAAGTCTTTGTTGCAATCATCCAAAGAATAGAACTAAATGCATAATGAAATCACTTTCAAACATGATCCTTTTGATTTGAAAGAATGGTAAAGCAATTTAACCCATTAACCGCTAAATGCCCAAGGCCTGTTTTGAGCCTCTAAAAATTTACTCTAATTTGAACAAAAAGCCAACAATTTGATAAGTTGTGCTACTTTCTTCTAAATTGTAACCATACAAATTCAAACTAGACATATTAGAGATCACATAGGAAAAGAAAATACAAAAATATCATTTATGAATCAAAAGATTATAATGTTTGACCATGAGGGTGTTCAAACTACAAAAACTTTTCAATTCTCTTTTTGCATATCACATCTAAAAAGTTGGTCACCAAAAAAAAATGAAGTTAAAGGGCCTAACATGCATAACCTCAATCAATTTATGGCTTCTCAAAATCTACACTATAGTTTTCTTAATTGAATTTCTAATGTGATTTTTCTTCTAAGATCTAGTGTATTTGAGGCTCATTTTCAAGAGCTCGTAACACTACGGAAAGTCAAGATTGCAATGGTACCCTTGCACAAAATCTTAAATAGAAAAATCATAATCATTCATTTTCAAAATTGGATTTTTGGTGCTAAAACGAGACTTCTAAAAGAATCTTTCAAAAATTTAAACTACTAAAAAAAGCAAGCTGGTAAGGTTTTATTTAACTTCAATCAAAGTTTCTTCAACACCACATTTGGGTGTCTTGGGCATTTAGGGGTGAAAGACCTTGAGTGCAGATTTTGAACAATGAATGAACAAAAACACATCCCAAACTCACCAAAATGCGTTTTTTCATCCATCAATTTTGTTTGAAGATTTTTGTGAGTTCTTTAACATTTGTACAATATGGATTATAAAGATTTTGCTTTGCAAGTATTCTATAATTCAAAAGGTATTGATAGGTTTGGCCTCAAATAATAATTTTTAATTTTTTTTTGTGCAACAAATGACCCTTCAAAAACAACTTGAATCAAAAAATAAAATAAATTCTTTAAAAATCATAATGATTAGATCTCAACATTTTAAACTTGTAGGAAAAAAAATCTTGTAAAAATCATAAATATTCAATCTACAATCAATCTTAAAAGGAATTTTCAATTTTTGGTTCATAATTTTATTGAAAAATATTGATTTGTGTATTTGTCAATCCAATTGTATAGATCTATGAGTGTGATGCATAAATTATATTTTACAACTTTTGTTCATTAGAAGAGATTTGAAGCCTCCAAGAGCCCGCGAGTTATCTTACGTCCTGCAATGTTCCCACACTGTGGAACGCAAGAAAGCTGTTGGGCTGATGTGGACGAGAGAATGCTATGTCATTTTCGGAAAAAAATAAAAATAAAAAAATAAAAATTGGCCTGAAATGATATTTAGAAGAGAATTTTTTTTCTTTTTTTTCTTTTTTTCTTTTTTTTGAGAAAAATAAATTCTGACAACCCGTACCAACTGTTTACAAATCTGGCCAGATTGGAGAACGGGCCTGAAACGGCCCTCCAATGCCCTCCAATCTCTTTTAATGTGAGAGTCATCATTAAAAAATTGTTCTAAGTTGCATTTTATAATAGATCTTCATAATTTTGGAAATTTGGACAACCTCCTGGTCCTTTAGGGATTAAAATGCTTAGTAAAATTGTTTACAAATAGCAAAAAACTATAACTTTTGCAAAGTAGAAGATTTTCATCCAATTTCTTTGGTGTGTTTCTTGAGTGAATGAGTGTGTGTGCAACTCTTGGAGGTAGAAAGTTCCAAATTGTGGAACTAGAGAATATTTTAGCAAAAAAGATGCCAAATCCATGGATCATAAAAGATGCCTTTTTAGTGTATTTGGCAACTTATACCAATTTGCTCTTCATTTGCATTTTTGGCATCAAAGTTGATATTTTTTTATTTTTAGCCCAACTAATGAAATAAACCTTACTTAATCTCATTTTGACTCCAATTTGAAAATTTGAAATATTCCCCAAATTAGGTATTTTATGACCATTTGAACCATTTGAATTTTGGGTCTATTACTATAATCTATTAATTTTTCGAATTTAAGAAAGTAATGGGAGTTTGGTTTATACCGTGATATTGTGATATTTTATGACATAATCTACACCCGTGGAGAAATTTTCGTATTTTTTAAGCTCACTTTGTACTCCGTACTAGATATGAAATTTGTGAACTTTTCCTTCAAAAGTTCACAATAATTTCAAATGTTCACAGAAGAATTTGAAATTTTCTTGACTTATAGAAGACATGTGATTACATCTCTGAAGAATTAAAAACCGTAATTTTGATTAAATGTAGTCACAAAATGAACCTTACAAATTCAAGGATTTTGATGAACCGTTCAAAATCAGTCACAGGGTCCGTCCTAGCAAGGTTAAGGTTGAGAGCCTGTGTGCCGGAGATGGTTCGCATCCAAAGTGCTGTAAACCTACATACAAACGACATCTGCAGTTCACCCAAACAGTGGTGGTCTCTCAGTCTCTCACCGTGTACCGCGGTGAGGCGTCATGCATGTGCTTGCCAGACGAGAACACCGGTAGCTGACTGCGGAGCTGCCGTAGTGCCGTTCGAAGTTGGAAATTGCACCAGTCTTACAAGGTTCGATCTCGGTTGGTATTCGAACAGATTCACTGGTTGTACTCCACTTACTTTATATATGAATGCTTACAAACCTTACCAAACTGACCCTTCCGTGCACTGGACGTATACCGACAGAGCTTGGAAATCTTGAGCACCTTCAGTTGACACGTACTCTGCGGCTCTTACAATCGATCGTACCTCAGTACTGGCAACTTACAACTTGACCAAGCTTCAAGAGCTTGACCTGTCTGCAAATGGATTGCATGGTACCGTTCCTGACGATTTGGGTACGTGGGTGCTTATCGTACGTTGAAACTGCTGACTTATGGAGCATGCAATTGGTTTACAGGTGGTATTATACCCTTGAGCTTGGACTAAAATGCATTATAAGTGGTTAAAATCAAGGTCATACTAATATAGGATAGGAGTTGTGTACTCGGGGCACAAGTCTTAATTACAAGGTTGGATCTTGGTTGGTATTCGAACAGATTCACTGTTGCACTCCACCTACTTTTTGAATGCTAACAAACCTTACCACCAAACTGAGCCTTACGATGAATTCGTTCCCTGGAGGAATACCGACAGAGCTTGGAAATCTTGAGCACCTGGACACTTTGTGGCTCTCACAAACGTACCTCAGTACTGGCAACTTACAACTTGACCAAGCTTCAAGAGCTTGACCTGTCTGCAAATGGATTGCATGGTACCGTTCCTGACGATTTGGGTACGTGGGTGCTTATCGTGTGTTGAAACTGTTCGACTTACGGAGCATGCAATTGGTTTACAGGTGGTATTCCAAATTTCCAAAGTTTCTGGGCAACTCAGCCTTACGATGAATTGGTTCACTGGAGGAATACCGACAGATCGAGCTTGGAAATCTTCATGGTATAGTCACATAGGTGGTATGGTGTTCCAAAGTTTCTGGGCAAGTTTTCTAATCTAGTGACTTTGGATTTATCAAACAATACGCTCAACGACGAAGATATTGCTTCATCAAGTCTTATCCAGTGTTCAAAACTGAAAACTCTCCTGGTACGGCAAAACAATTTATCTGGATCTTTACCAGTGGACTTCACCGTAACAAACAAAACAAGCCTGGCTAACTTAAGGTATGGAAAGTTTAATTGTTACTCAATTTTGTTTGTCACTGTAGTAAAAATCGACTGGGGTGGAAAATAAGAATCCAGAGCCACGATAAGTTATTTGCCTCCACTCGGTCTCTGACCTTGTGGACCAAGTTGGCCTGTCACTCTGCCTGTTACTCCGGCTGAGTCGGCCGGATCATAGAGCTGAATGAACCGACAGCAGCCCAAATCCGACACTTTTTTCCATCTTCTCTACCATATATGATATATCTTATTACACTTAAGTCTGGCTACTTCACTTGTCAGTACACAGTTGTTTTCACACGTATTAACTAATATTTAAAATGCATGTACAATATGGATCCGAGTTCTGGGTTGGGACAAAGAATCCGACAAGCTTGACTTTTCATACCACTTGAGAAGCAAGTACCGGTACCAATGAAATGAAAACCCAACCAAGGGAAGCCGGGCCAAAGAAAGCCCCGAGTGTCTGTAAAGGAACTCACAAAGTCCCAAGTGTCTGTAGGAAGCTGTGATGACACATTCTCCAACGTAACTGCTCGACCGTCACGCTGTGATGTCAGCCTGCCGTAAGAGATCAGCCTCGTTTTTTCAATTTTTCTGAAGCAAATGAATTTCATTCATTGCAAGGCAGCAGACAAAGAACATTCGGCAAAAACAAGCAGCAACGTACAGACTTCCGCGCTCTATATAATGGTGCTTTTCTATCACAACTTTCATGCACAATTTGCAATTAGCTTTCTTGACCAGTCTTGAATGCGCAGTGGGCTTTGCAGAGGACTAGATACATATGGATGTTCCTATCCAAATCCAGGGAGCAATTAGCTGATCTCCAGTGCTGTTCCAATTAGGCAGATCGATCATAGTACTTTCGTTTTTGAATTCAATCAAGCATCCGTGTGACCGATACAGTCATTGCAGGACTTGCTTCTAGATACTAGCAAAACCTCAAATTCAAGTGATAGAGTGTGCTTTTTGTACCTGTGAAAAGTGTTCACGGGTACTAGATATCTAGATTGTGATGATGAAGCTCCTTGCAATTGCTTCTCTTCTTGTCCTTGTGATCTGTGCACGAGAGATCAAGCAATCAGAAGCTGCACCAAGTTGCTACAATGGCGCGTCAGCCTCCGTGCAGTTCACGCAGTATTGGATCCCCAGGGAAGGCTCCAAGGACGTTACCGATGATGGCGAAGTGATTACTCTGTCTGGACCCAAAACCAAAAGAATCGTGAGAGACGACGGTGAGTTCACTAGACTTATCACACTTCAATTGCACTCACAGGGAGACTACCTCTGGTTCCCGGATAGTTATTCCAGGTTTACGTACACTGTTCCCAACAGGGAAGATCCGAAGATTTGTGCCCTTGATTTTGACTGTTTGATTCGCTGAGTGCTTGCTGCTTCTGTCCGGACATATATTCCCCCGTTTACATTACAAAATCACCTGGAAAGTTCTGGTCTTTTTATAAGGGAAGCAAAGGGTGATCTTTCTGTGATTTTACATGAGCTAGTTGAATAAATTTGATTGCCTGCAGGTTCCCTGATTGAGAGAACGGACAAGAACACGTACAGCAAATGTGTGGAAGAAGGAACCTGTTTACTGCTCAACGGTGACCTCGTGAACCTCGCGTCATCCCCAGAGACATTCCAGGTCAGCCTTGCAGATACTCTGAAAGTCATCCTTCCCTCCAGGCATGAGCAGGAGAATCTGAATGTAATACTATTTATTAGTATCCTCATGATTACATTAGTATTTGAATATATCTTGGTCATGGATTTCTGGATAAATGCTGGCTGTGGGTGATAAGGGGATTTAGTTTTCCGGGATTCATGTGCCAATGAATCAGGATCAACTGTGAAGCTGATTCGGCAGTCTCAGTAGGAGAGAGGATTACAACATTATAACTCATGATGCTTGTCCTGGTGAAATCCACTTCCAGAACTTGATTTTTGGAAATATGCAACTAATGTGCTTCACTGCTAGCGCTAGCATATATACTTTGCCAAGTTTTAAATCTTTTTAGCACGTCAGCTCACCTTCTCTTCAATTTTCTAGAATTCAAGCACAACTCCTTCTCTCAACCAAATTCCAATCAGCTTTCAGTGAATTGTACTAAGTGGCGATGATGGGTGCGAATATCTTACATCCATTAATTTCGTCAATTAAAAGAAGTGATCCTGATCGATCCATTGGACGTGTTTCCATTTCAGGTTCTGGACAAGAGCAAATTTCCTTATGGCGAAGGAGCCTCTGGTAGAAAGTTGTCACCCTTCGTGAGCGTGGCGGCCAACGACCTAGCCCAGGGCACGAAGTTGTTTGTGTCGGAGTTGAAGAATTGGAGGCTGCCGAATGGCCAGACGCACAATGGATGCGTGCGAGTCGACGACAAGGGAGTCGGCTTGAGTTGCCACATTGACTGGTTCGTGGTGTCGTATGCCAACGAGGCTAAGTTGAGTAAGCTTCCTGAGCAAGCTACTGTGCAAGTCAGAAACTGCCAGATTCTCAGCTACAGAGCTTGAATTGAATTCTACCACAAATGGGGATCCATGGTTGAAGACCAGTTGACACTCCCGTGTATGAGTTTTACAGTAAGAAGTATCTTAAAGCTAGTCAAAATTACCCAACAGGAACATCGATCCTGCATGTGCGTATTGGTTGAATTGATGCAAATGTTTTTGGAAGTTTGGTGCAAGCGAGCTCTCTGTCGCAGAAACTGATTGTTGGCCACACGGTTTTGCACATTTATACGATTTGAGCTACAAGCGAACCTCTATTATGGATAAGCTCAATCATCTACGTTAGTTTTGCTTTTGTTACTCAGTTTCTAGAAAACTGCCAAGGAGCTAGTTCAGTGTTTGACAGTCTAATCGTAATGACTCAGTGGGCTCCTAAATGGAGGCAACGTATAGCCATTTGCTCGGTCACTTGCATATGAATGGCCATGTATGAAACACAAGATGAAGGTGAATCGATTGAATGGAGTGTCCATCTTTATTTATTTCAGACCCACCACAACGATATTCATTGTCATTAATTTCAGTCCACTGCTTACTCTAATTCCTCAATCTCATAGCTTGAATGAATAAAAAAAATTATTAGAATTTTTGCAATCTTGAGAGAAATCCAATCAAAAGTCGTTTCATTTATTTCTGATACTCTAATCATATTGTATGAATTTCCTAAGTTGAAAGCATAGGGTACCTGAAAAAGCGAGTTAAGACTACTGAGCAATATGCCACTTGCAAACATGTAAACCAGAAGGTCACTAGTCATTGCAATCTATTCCAAGTGTCACATAGACCTAACAATAATGCACAAAACTCAGACATTACCGACATGGCTCCTTTTGGGGGCAAAGTTGAAATCACATGCATTTAGACTGCAGAAGGGATACAAATCCAATCAACCCACCCACGACAACTAGTAGCAGACGTTGATGGACTATATGCAGGGCACCCGTGTTGAATTGCCATATTCTGCTGCTGAATTTGCCGAAGACAATTCGTCCTAGACTTTCCATTTGAAAGGATTCGGGTGCTAGAGTCGGATGCAACTGACGGATCACAGACAATGCATCGCAATGCACATCCCCGCTTCAGACCTCAGAATGTGGCCGACGAGTTGGATGACATACCTACGCAATTCTGGAGCCAGATTCCGGAGGTTGCAGTGCATCGAAACTTGGAAAATGGCTCCACAGGAAGGGGGATAAAAATTAGAGTCTTCCCCAAGGAAAACGAGAACAATTTGAACCTTTTTAGGAAGGGCAAACTCCACTTTGGAGATAGTTTCCGGATAAGAAACAAACGTAGGGTCAATGTTCTGTTCTTGTCAACCGAGTAGGGCCAAAATTTTGTGCCTTTCTTGTCCATCTCATCGTACAAAGTTGGGGATGTACAATGTGATGCACTGCCTACAAGCCGTTGGTCGCCCTTAAAGTGATCTCAAAATTCTTTCGCTGTAAATGTCCTTTTCATCTCTCATGTCAAAGTCCGAATATAGTATCCTGTTCCTTCGAATTTCAGTCTTAAATTACGAAAAGTGTTCCACTCCTACAAGATAGAGACAAGAAAAGACCAATGAATTTACAGAGAATGGTTGTACAGCAGCCACAATGGCATGACCAATTACACCAAAGAAAACTTCTGAAGACACATTGCAGATCGAAAAGAAACATGTACAGTACACAACTAAGGTATCATGGCGATGAGCTTGACAGAGGTTCTTGGTCCACCTCCGATGTTTGACGCCGAAAGAGTTGGGTTGTCCCACTCCGCAACCCGCCTGGTGAGCAGTGATCTCAAAACGGGTTCAAGGTTTTTAGCCAAATGTTCATTTTTGGGAAAAAAAATTTGACTTTACACTAAGGCATGAAAAAATGAAGTAGAAATCGAGTGAAATTTAGCCAGTTTTGGGATCGCTGCTGGTGAGCGTCCGAGTCTCCAGAAACAACACTGGAATTAGGACACCGTTGGGAACTCTTCTACACTGAATAGTGCAATCAGGTTGCCCCAGACTAATATCTCTGACATGTATTATATCAATATCCAAGTTACTGTAGAAGGATGCAGAGATGTGGGGAAACATATGTGCTACATGGGTTGGTGCACTAATTCATGGCTTGGGATCAGAGAATGGCTTGTGCTTCCATCTGGACAAGCCATGAGTCATGAAGTAACATGAGGTAACTTCTCTAGGGTAAGGCAATCTAATTTTAAAGGCAACCCAATTGCACTATTTAGTGTAGTTCAAGCCACACGGTTTGAAATCGCAATAAAATAAGAGTTTTGATCCCCCATCAGAAAATCAAGCACAGTCGAGAAGTTTCACGGACTGTTCCCCCTCCCCCACGTCTCAATTTGTCTGGGGCTTTCCATTCTGTAGGATGTGTGTTGAGATCGGATGTCAATGGCAGATCACAAGTGCACAACCCTGCTTCATACCTCAAAAGTGTTGTAGAACTGCTTTGCAGTTTTCTAGAAACTGAGTAACAAAAGCAGAACTAACGTAGATGATTGAGCTTATCCATAATAGAGGTTCGATTGTAGCTCAAATCATATGAATGTGCAAAATCGTGTGGCCAACAATCAGTTTCTACGCCAGAGAGCTTACACCAAACTTCCAAAAACATTTGCATCAATTCAACCAATACGCACATACAGGATCGATGTTCCTGTTGGGTAATTTTTATTAGCTTTAAGATACTTCTTACTGTAAGACTCATACATGGGGAGTGCCAACTGGTCTTAAACTATGGATCCCCATTTGTGGTAGAATTTAATTCAGGCTCCATAGCTGAGAATCTGGCAGTTGCTGACTTGCACAGTAGCGTGCTCAGGAAGATTTCTCAACTTATCATAGTTGGCATACGACACCACAAACCAGTCAATGTGGCACCTCAAGCCGACTCCCTGGTCGTCGACTCGCACGCATCCATTGTGCGTCTGCCCATTCGGCAGCTTCCAGTTTTGCAACTCCGACACAAACAGCTTCGTGCCCTGGGCCAGGTCGTTGGCCGCCACGCTCACGAAGGGTTTCAACGCCGCACCAGAGGATCCTTGGCCGTAAGGAAATTTGCTCTTGTCCAAAACCTGAAATGCAAACACGTACGTGCAATTGATTGATTAGGATCACTGCTTTGAATTGAAGAAATTAATGGACTTAAGATATTTGCACCCGTAATCGCCACTTAGTGCAATTCATTGAAAGCTGATTGAAATTTGGGTGAGGGAAGAAGATGTGCTTAAGTCTAGAAAATTTGAAGAGAAGGTGAGTTGAAGTGCTAAACAGACTTAAGAGTTGGCTACTAAGGTATATATGCTAGCGCTAGCAATGAAGCACATTGGTTGCATATCCTCAAAAATCAAATTCTGGAAGTGGAGTTCAGAAGGATAAGCATCATGGGTTATAATGTTATCATCCTAACTACTACTGAGACTGCCAAATCAGCTTCACAATCAATCCTGATTTATTGGCTCTTGAATCCAGGATAACTAAATCTCCTCATCCATAGCCACCATTTATCTAGAAATCCATGGCCAAGATATCTTCAAATACTAATAAATTCCCTGCTCATGCCTGGTGCGAAAGATGCCTTTCAGAGTATCTGCAACGCTGACCTGGAATGTCTGTGGGGATGACGCAAGGTTGACGAGGTTGCCGTTGAGCAGAAGACAGGTTCCTTCTTCCACACATTTGCTGTACGTGTTCTTGTCCGTGCTTTCAATCAGGGAACCTGCAGGCAATCAAATTTATTCAACTAGCTTCGCATGTAAAATCGCAGAAAGATCATCCTTGCTTCCCTTACAAAATGACAGGAACTTTCCAGGTGATTTTGCACTGGGAACAGGGGAATATGTGTCCGGACAAAAGCAGAAAGCAGAGAATCAAACAGCCAAAATCAAGGGCACAAATCTTCCCTAATGGGAACACAGTACGTCAACCTGGAATAACTATCCGGGAACCAGAGGTAGCCTCTCTGTGAGTACGATTGTAATTCTCGTGAACTCACCGTCGTCTCTTACGATTCTTTTGGTTTTAGGTCCAGACAGAGGAATCACGTCGCCATCGTCGTTTTCGTCCTTGGAGCCTTCGATGGGGACCCAGTACTGCGTGAACTGCACGGAGGCCGACGCGCCATTGTAGCAACTTGGTGCAGCTTCTGATTGCTTGATCTCTCGTGCACAGATCATAAGGACAGCAAGAGCAGCAACTGCAAGGAGCTTCATCATCACAATCTATCAACCCGAACGCACTTATGACAGGTGCAAAAAAAACACTCTACCACTTGAATCTGAGGGATTTGCTAGTATCTGCAATGACTGTAACGATCATTCGGAAGCTTGATGCAATTCAAAGCTGAAAGCACTGTGATCGATCTGCCTGCTTGGAATAGCACTGGAGGTCAGCTAGTTGCTCGGGCCCTGGATTTGGATAGGAACATCCGCAGATATCCAGTCATCTGCAAAGCCCACTGCACAGTCAAGGCTAGT
Organism: Neckera pumila; assembly: GCA_963969595.1. Classification (NCBI taxonomy): domain Eukaryota; kingdom Viridiplantae; phylum Streptophyta; class Bryopsida; order Hypnales; family Neckeraceae; genus Neckera; species Neckera pumila. Next base: position 17,931,678 of record OZ018414.1, read on the forward strand.
CAAGAAAGCCTATTGCAAATTGGGCATGAAAGTTGTGATAAAAAGCACCATTATATAGAGCACGGAAGTCTGCACTCTGCTGCTTGTTTTCGCCGCGTGCTTGCTGGGCCAAATGTTCTTTGACTGTCGGTTGCCTTGCAATGAATGAAATTCATTTGCTTCAAAAAAACGAAAAAAAAGTCTGTACTCCTCGGCAGGCTGACATCACAGCTTCGATCAGCTACTGCACGTTGCAAAATGTGTCATGAAGCTTCGTACATAAGGTAGAAATTGCATAAATCGTGATGGAGCCATAAACTGGTTCAATGTACTGTTCTTGGCATTTCAATGCATAAATGACAAGAGCAGGTCAACTGAAACTGTTTATGGTACTGCACGGTTTATGGTATTCCAACCTTCCACTTGAATGGGGCTTTCTTTGGCCCGGTTGCCCTTTGTTGGGCTTTCATTTCATTGCTACCGGTAAGTTATTTCCTTTTCGAGTGGTTTGAAAAGTCAAGCTTGTCGAGGCATGTTGTACATGCATTTTACATTAATTAATAGATGTGAAAACACTTGTCTGCAAGTGACGGGAGCCATAGCCAAACTCAAGTACAGTAAGTTATAAATTAATGTCGAATTTCAATTGGGAAGAAGTGTCGAATTTCAATTGGGCTGCTGTCAGTTCATTCAGCTTGATCCATCCAGCCGACTCTCACTGGGTAACAGCCAGAGTGACAAAGGCCAAGGCCAGAGACTGAATGGAGGCAAGCCGTATCGTGGCTTTGGTTTCATATTTTGGACCCCAGTCGATTCTTACTACAACTTACGTGGCTGCTCGACAGTCAGAATTAACACACTGCTTCTTGTGGGCCAAGAAATTAAAAAAATTCTGAGCACCCGCATCAATGGCCAAGAGCTTCAAGAAATTATGGTATAGTTTGACCAATGCGAATTATCAAAAACAATATTTTCTTGACTTGGTCTCAAGTGTAAAGGAATCCTTATTGGCTAACATACAGAATCACAAAGCACCGATAAATTGCAGGGCTTTCTTTTCCTTTTTTATGAAGTGCTAATTAAAGTGGTGATATAAAATGTTACTAATAGTGGTGCTCCAAGTTTCAACATTCATTTCCATATTGGATAGAAAATATCACATTAGCATTCACATGTCACATATTATCTATAATTTTGTTTTCATCCACAATCTGGCAATTTCATCTAAGATTTTTTTTTAGCTGTGAAGTTTTGACACTATTTTGCCTTCACAGAAAGCTCTGGCGATAATGATTAGGGCAACGTATATGAGGTTGAACAAGCCATCCAATGTTGGATATCCACCTTTGAGACTACCGTGTGGTAGTTCAATGAATTGGCATGCGTGTGGCACCTGCTCCTACGGCGACACGGGCTTGGGATGCGGAATTGGGTATGCACAATTTTTGGTTGAGTGTCAACTTAGTTCCTTGTTGTCACATCTCATTAGATGAGATTTGGGGGTCTTGGAGGGCTTTGAGTTCCCTTGCTGTCTGCTGCATTCCCAGATTACAATAACGCAGCAGCAACACTTGGCTGATGTGGTCGAGCGACTGCCACGTCATTTTTTGAAAAAAAATAAAAAAAAATAAAACTTTGCTTATAATGATATTTTGGTAAAAAAAAAATTATTTTTATTTTTATTTTTATTTTTTTGAAAAAAAAATTTCTGACACACCGTACCGGAGTTCACTGAATCTGGGCAAGTCAGGGAACAGACCTGAAACGGACCTCCAAGACCCCCAAATATCATCTAATGGTTTCAGTTGTTGGACCTACTTCTTGATTGTTGTGCGTGTTTTGGATGTTGCGTGTTCTGCACTAATTGCGCCTGCTAGATGGAAGCAAACTCGGCAATTCATATTTTGGAAATTGTAACAAAGCAATTAGCGTGCTCACAAGATTCTCCATTTGGCCGTGTGCTCTTCAAAATATGAAGAGCTTGGCTTTTTTCGATCTACTTGAAGAGCCGCCATGGAGCACTACCAGTTATTGTATTTGGTCTACTTGAGAGCCAATGTGGAGTTGCTCTAAGGTAGAAATACTACATAGTATAAATCGTTTCAATGTACTTGTTCTTATCATTTCAAGGCATAAATGACAAAAGCATGTACATTGAAACCGATTATATATTGGATATTGATGAGCCACGTTAGCGGCGAGTAGGTTATCTTACATAACCGGTTGTACATTTTTCAATCACAACCTTTTATCTTCATGATCCAAGGATGTAAGAAGCAAGTTGAAAAGAAAGAAGGTTATGAGTCGCAACTTGTAATGGCAATGGTAATGGGTTGTCCATGAGACGGTACCACTTTAGTATTAAAAAGTCAACAACCAATTATGGTATTCCTACCTTACACTTGAATGAAACTTTCTTTGGCTCAACTGCCCTTGGTTGGATTTTCATTTCATTGGCATTGGTAAGATAGAAATACCATAAATCATGATGGAACCATAAACCATGTCCATGTACCTATTCTTGGCATTTCAAGGCATAAATGACAAGACTAGGTACATTAAAACCGCTTATAGTCATGGCACGGTTTATGGTATTCCTACCTTATTTACTTTTCAAGGTGTTTGAAAAGTCAAGCTTGTCAAATGTATGGTCAAGAGAGCAAGACGTTAAATCCTCCCGTCCTTTGTAGGTCCTATGGGCCAAATTTATTTTGGGAAAAATGCCGGAATTTTTTATTTGTCACAATTTATTTTTTTCAAAATCTAAATTCATATTTGCAATTAGAGGCCCCAAATTAGTTGAAGGGGCTGGTAAGTATCCCTAGAGACGGCTCAAATATAGGGGGCTTTTATTTACTTTTACTCTTGAGAAACCCGAATTTATCCTACTGGGCCCACTTCCTTGGGGATTTAACGTGTTTCATCAGGAGATATGTTGTACATGCATTTTATATTAATTAATATATGTGAAAGCACCTGTCTACAAATGACGGGAGCCATCATAACATTCAATAGCCTTCAAGAAGTCTGCCTTTCCCTCCCTGGACTCTTCATCCACAAAATTCATCCTCAAATAATTAATGTCAGCTTAGGTGTTAGGATAGTGGCAGTACATTATGTTTTGTTTCATTTTGTTTGTTACTTTTTGGACCAAACATTCAAATCAACAAATAGTTGTAGGAAAAGATGTTGGCAAAGGATCCAATGAATAATGCATTACAACCATTTGTCATCAATAACATATTTTGAGTTTTCAAGTGAAAAGACAATTTTATATATACACATGGGGTGGTAGGAGGTAGAACAACCCATGTGGGCTAAATACATTATTTTGAATTTGTAGTTTCTCAAGCACTCATACTTAAGTCAAAAACAAAGAATTGTGTTAACTCCTAAAGTTTCATGACTATGTAATCACCAAAAACGCTCCCAAACTGCCATTTCTAAAACAACTACCAAATTTTTGGAAAAAAAACAATTTTTGACACATGTAACCATAGGATCTTGTAGTATGATATTTTGAAAACATGTGGTAAAAATTTCAGAAAATTCCACCATGTGGATCATAAGATATAAGCATTCAAAGTCTTGAAAACCATTTTTTCAATCCTGCAAAAAACCGGGCAGCTGCACTTTGCAAGCTCACTTTTCAATGAAAAATGCCGATAAAGGTGGTGCTTCTTTGAATTCAGTTTCCTAAACAAGTTGTCTATATGCTTGAAAAATTCCACGTCAGTTGGAATTGTACAACATATAGGAAAAAAAAAGTAAGTAGAAAGAAGTAGAAAATGATTCAAAATAATAAATTGTTAAAAATTTATAAGCCAAACTCAAGCCAAACTCAAGTATAATAAATTATAAATTAATGGTAGAGAAGATGAAAAAAAGTGTCAAATTTAGGCTGCTGTCAGCTAGTGCATTCCAACTCTCACTAGGTAACAGCTAGAGTGACAAGGCCAAGGCCCGCCAGAGACCGAATGGAGGCAAATAACTTCTCGTGGCTTTGGATTCATATTTTCCAACCCTATCGATTTTTACTACCAGTATATGTGGCTGCTCGACAGTCAGAATTAGAGCAGTGCTACTTGTAGGCCAAGAAAATAAAAAATTCCTCAGCACCCTCATCAATGCATGGCCAAGAGCTTCAAGAAATGGAGTAGTTTGACCAATGCAAATTATCCAAAAAAACTATTTCTTGACATGGTCTCAAGTGTAAAGGAGTCCTGAGGTAATGGAGGTAAGTGCACCTAAGTAATATCAATAGTGGTGAACTCTTTATTGGCTAACATACATAATGACAAAGCCAAAGCACCGATAAATTGGAGGGTTTTTTTTTCATTTTTTATGAAGTGCTAATTAAAGTGGTGATATAAAATGTTACTAATAGTGGTGCTCCAAATTTCAACATCCATTTACATATTATATAGAAAATATCACATTAGCATTCACATGTCACATATTATCTATAATTTTGTTTTCATCCACAATCTGGCAATTTTAGCTAAGATTTTTCTTTGTTGTGAAGTTTTCTAGCAAAAAACTTCATGGTTTGTTATCATTTTTTAGCCAATTTTTTTCTTTGTTTGGTGCAATTTGGCACTATTTCACTCCCGGAAAAGCTCTAGCACTAATGATTAGGGCCATGCACATGAGGCTAAATGGGCCATCCGACATCGGATATCCACCTCTGAGACTACCGCATTCACCTTGACCAACTCTCATCACTCTAGTCATAAAAGGGCTACCCAATGTTGAACAAAATGATCGGTCCACTTCAAATTTTCACCCCATCCCCAACTAATCAATTGTTTTCACCAAACTTGGTTCACCACATTTTACATGTCCAAATAATCTCAACCTTCAAACGCCGCTTATGTGTCTCCACACTCTCATCTGCACTATATCCGTTTACCCAATTGTTGCTTGGCCATATATGGCAAATTTTATTAAAATGGCGATATTCCATATGCCATTTTCAGATCGTACAGTCTAAGCCATCTAGGACAGGTACAAATTTCATGATGTGCAGTCTAAACTGTAAAAGTGTCAAAGTTGTGGAATGACTGCCATTTTAACAAAATTCCCTTTTTTCTCTTCAATCTTCACAAAGGTAGGAGAATATTAATTTTGTATTGGGTTGTTAGAAACCGTATCTATGGTACCTTATTTTGTTTATAAAATATGAATTATAAACGAAAATATGGCAAAAATTGCACCATTGGATTGATATTTCAACACATAGCATATTTCATTTGGATGTCATTTTAAAGCCTAAAGTCACCTTGTTATACTCAATTCAGGCACTATTAGAATGTGCAACCGTTTTGTAGATTCTCATACTTGTATGAGGTATAATAATTATACAAATTGAGATGCTATATATAATTGCATCCGATTTTACAAAGAGACAAATTTCTATCAATATTGTATACCTCATATTATGTACTTTGGGTGCAAATACATCATAATTATGGGATATTTCTTGAACTATGATGGGTTCAATGGGGCTCTAATTCCTCAAAATGAATACATGCTAAATTATGCATACATTGTAGAGAGCATGTAGTATATCCCCAGAATGAATTCCTTCCAAACCACATGTCTTTTATGCAATCTAAGCCAAGTTATACATAGATACATGTATTGTTGTGGTGCAGTAAACCCCATATAAAAGCACTAAGAATAAAAACACATAGTAAAACAGTTCAAGAATTACAAAAGCTATTCCTATCATCTACATCCAAGCAATGCTACACTTTAACCCTTGAAGGGACAAGACACATTTTGGGCACAAATAGTAAAAACTTATCATATCTTTCCAAGGTTGAAAGGAAAAACTAAAAAAAAGGTTCTTTTCAAAATTCAACCATACAAACTTATACTAGACTACTATGACAATGCGTGGAAAAAAATTTAGATACTTTAACCACCATATTGAAAGATTATAACATTTGAAGTTAGAAGAATTTTTTTTAACTAGTCTTGCCTGATAGAGCCAGCAAACTTTAACACCTCCTAAAGTGAGATTTTTATATTATATCACAAATCCTAAATTTTAAAATGAAAAAGCTTATCAATTGCAGAATTGTGATGCTCGGATTTTAAAAATAAGTATTTTCACATCTTCCTAAATGGTGAAAAGTTTCATCTTCAAACTCTTAACCCCAAAATGTATAGATCCTACAACTTGCAACTCTCCATAATATGTTGAAGAAATAATTTCGGAATACATTATTAAAAATTTCATCAAAAAAATTTCAACAAAATTTTTTATATTCATGCTTGAAAAAAATAATAAGTAGAAAGAAATAGAGACTGATCTGAAATCCTAAATTGTTAAGAATTTAGTCATAGAAAGATACCAACCCTCAATGGTTGTAATGTTACTATAAACAATCTACATCCTATTATTTTGTTTTTTTTCAAGAATATTGAAAATTTAATTACATAAAGGACTTCAAAGTTCATTTTAGAGTAGAGACTCTATTATTGCCTGCAAACTAAAACTCCTGATAACTTTCATCTCATTAATCAAAATGGAATGATTCAAAGATTTATACAGATATATAAATCTAGAAAACCAATTTCAAATTCTGTTTTTCCTTGGAAAAGTGATTTTTTTGGAGCTGCCTAGGACTTCATACCATACAATAATTTAAAACTACGTAGTAAAAAGTTATGAAAATTTTTGCACCTTAAAGTTACTCTTCAAGCACATGTTATGTGAGAACTTCAAAGAAAAAAATGAAAATTATGTTCATAAATGGATAATTGAAAACATTGTGTTGTCAAAAAGTGCTATTTTAGTCCTTTGGGGATTAAAAGTGCTCGCTTTTTGAGTAAGGTAGATACTCAAACTTCATAACAATAGCTTTTGTCAATGCAAAACCTCTTCTCCTGTGGTCCTTTTTTAATAAACTATATTTTCTTGTAGAGTGCACGGACAAGAAATCCTATTCAAAGTTAGATATGGTATTTGACTAAATATATGACCCTTTCCATCATTTAACCCCTAAAGTTTCATGACTATATAATTACCAAAAACGCTCCAAAACTGCCATTTCTAACAGAACTACCAAATTTTTGGAAAAAAACAATTTTTGATACATATAACTATAGGATCTTGTAGTATGATATTTTGAAAATATATAGTAAAAATTTCAGAAAATTCCACCGTGTGAATCATAAGATATAAGCATTCAAAGTCTTGAAAACCATTTTTTCAATCCTGCAAAAAACCGGGCAGCTGCACTTTGCAAGCTCACTGTTCAATGAAAAAATGCCAACAAAGGTGGTGCTTCTTTGAATTCAGTTTCCTAATCAAGTTGTCTATATGCTTGAAAAATTTCAAATCATTTGGAATTGTACAACATATAGGAAAAAAATAGTAAGTAGAAAGAAGTAGAAAATGATTCAAAATTCAAAATTGTCAAAAATTTAATCATGGAATTCAAAATGCCAATCCCAACAGTTGCAATGTTGTAATAATCAATCTACATCCTAGGATTTTATTTTTTTCCAAAACTATTGAAAATTGAGTTAAATAAACGACTTTAAAGTTTTTCTTAGAATAGAGAATCCATAACTGCCCGCAATTCAAAAAACCTCATAACTTTTGACTCATTGATTGAAATGGAATGAGTCAAAGCTTCTTAACCCCTAAAGGACCATTGTTCCTTCGGGGGACAAATGCATTTTTGGGCAAGTACCTACGGCTGAAATTTTGTCGTGATTCTTTGAAACTTTTTGAGAAGGTGAAGAGTTGAGAGAGGTATGTGGCGGAAAAAAAAATTTGAAATCGGACCTTCAAGTGAGAAGTTATGCCATTTCTTGGAATGTGTGGGGAGGGAGGGCAGCAAAAAAAATTTGCAAAATTTTGAATGTTTCTTTTTAATTATTTTTTTTCTCATAGATTATATTTTTGTCTATATGGAAAGCTTTGATTCATTTCAATTGGATTTGCTATGAGGAGGTTATTTTCTTGTTTTTTGGGCAGTTAGAGCATCTTCTTGAAAAAAAGAACTTGTAGGATTCATTTTGGAATGCAATTTTTGTAATTTTTCAATTCTTTTTTCTTGTGATGGTTTAGTTTGCTTTCTAGAACAATCTCACCATTAGGATTAGTGTATTTTAATTCCATCAAAAATATATGAATAATTTAGATTTTCCTTCTATCTTGTACCTACTTCTACTTAACAAACTTTTAAAGAATGATATTTAAGTGTTTTTGATTTTTTTTTTTTTCCTAGACTTTCAACTCAATTCTCCACTAGAAAGATTTAAAGCTCAAAATGTTGTAGTGCAAAAATTTTAAGTTAAAAATGTTTAAAGTCAAAAACTCTGGTCTCGCAATGTGCTGAAAATCTTATTTTTTCCACTTTAATCGCAGATATCTTGCAATCTAAGCGTTCAAAAATTCTGATATCTTTTCCACACATTCTCATACTAGTTAGGTATAAGATCCTACAATTAGATGTGCAAAAAAAACATTTTTCACATTTTTTTACTCTTTACTCTAGAAATGGCAGTTTTGAGAGTTTTTTGGCAGAAAAAAGGCCTTGGTCCTTTAGGGGTTAAGTTTGTCATTGTGATATATACTTATGGTGAAATTTTCAGATTTTTTGAAATATTTTTCTATTTAATATGATTTTGGACAGTGAGGTTTGAAAATCAATGGTCATGGGTCCGTCATTTAGGGATTAAGGGTTTCAGGGACAGAAGACCACTTCATACACTACAAGAGAAGGGGGTGTTTTAAGTAGTGTTCTAGACATCACGTCTTTTAAATAACGTCTTTTAAGTAAGTTTTTAAGTAAAATTTTACTAAAAAGATTGTCTTTTTAGTAAAATTTTACTTAAAAACTTGCTTAAAAGACGTTACTTAACCCCTAAAAGCCCAAGTGTCCCTGGGAGGGTTTTTTGGTACTTCGGGCAAGCTCATGTGACCTCAATTTTTTACATGATTTTCTGAAACTTTTTTGGAAGATAGGAAATCACATTAGCTTCGCGGGAAGATAAATTTCATCAAATTTCGACTTACCTTCCAAAAGTTATGAGCATTTGAAAATTAATTTCAGTTTGGGAATCTGCTGCCCTTCAGGAATCTGACTTTGACTCCCAAGAGGGCAGCAGAGGTGGCAAGAGAGGAGAGGTGGCAAGAGAGGCTATTGTTGTGCCTATTGGGAGGTCACATGAGGCTTTGGGAGCTTGTAGATGTTAGAGACTTTGACATTTTTCAATTTTTTTTTTCCTACTTCTAAAATACAAGTGCATCTTTCAATCCATCGTTCAGATTTTGTAGATCACCAAGTGTGTGATGGGAATTTCTTTTTGAAAATGGCCTAGTGTATTGTCATTTCTTGAGACATAGTGGCAAATTTTATTTTTTTTGAATATCGGGATTGACTTAAATTGCCTTGAAAATTGGCATGCACATGCCTAACATGTTTCCCCGTAAGAAAAAATTAGAAATTGGAGGTCTGTAGTGGAAAAAAATTCAGCAAATGGCGGTCAAAGGCATCTGAAATTTTCGGGCACAGTGGAAAAAAAAGAAAAAAACAGACTTTGAATGCAAATATCTCCCAATCTGTACGGTCAAACCTCACGAAATTTTTACCACATGTTCTTACACAAGTTAACTACAAGATCCAACGGTTACATTCCCAAAAAATCAATTTTTCAAACTTTTTTGATGAATGCTCTAGAAATGGCAGTTTTGGGTGTTTTTTGAGGTAGAAAAGGCCTTGGGCTCTTAGGGGTTAAAAGACATGATGTCTAGGACACTACTTAAAACATCCCTTTCTCTTGTAGTGATAGTTGGTTCTCGTCTCGCATCCGTAGACAACATTAGCATTGTCCGAGGAAAAGGAGTAGGACGACATGCAAGGATTCTTAAAGAACTGCGTGCCCGGAGTGGAGCTCTGGCCTTCGCCGTCCACGTTCCTACAACCGAACGCTGGAAACCCAGAAAATGTGTTTGGTTTCCCGCACCGTTGCTTCAGGTTGGGGATTTTGCAAACGGGCATCCAACAGTGAAGACCCGACCTCGTCACGTCCCTCGTAGGTTTTCACTAGGAGGGGAAGATTGTACCATCCTGCACACAAGAGATTGATTGCATACATGCAGTCCATATTGTTTCATTAATTACCCAATTTGCAATTGCTGTCTTTGTGATGTTGTGATTGCTATGGTAGGAGATTCGGACTTAGTATGTACATGGATATCTGGTTTGAGTTTGACATGATTCCCGTTTTACAAAGATCGCTTGCTAGTTTTGCATACTGGATCGCTTGCTAGTTTTACATTTTTTATTTTCTTGGCCTACAAGTAGCAGTGCTCTAATTCTGACTGTCGAGCAGCCACATATACCGGTAGTAAAAATCGACAGGGTTGGAAAATATGAATCCAAAGCCACGAGAAGTTATTTGCCTCCATTCGGGCTCTGGCGGGCCTTGGCCTTGTCACTCTGACTGTTACCTAGTGAGAGTTGGAATGCACTAGCTGACAGCAGCCCAAATCCGACACTTTTTTTCATCTTCTCTACCATTAAATTATAACTTATTGTACTTGAGTTTGGCTTATAAAATTTTAACAATTTATTATTTTGAATCATTTTCTACTTCTTTCTACTTACTATTTTTTTCCTATATGTTGTACAATTCCAAATGATGTGGAATTTTTCAAGCATATAGACAACTTGTTTAGGAAACTGAATTCAAAGAAGCACCACCTTTATCGGCATTTTTCATTGAAAAGTGAGCTTGCAAAGTGCAGCTGCCCGATTTTTTGCAGGATTGAAAAAATGGTTTTCAAGACTTTGAATGCTTATATCTTATGATCCACACGGTGGAATTTTCTGAAATTTTTACCACAAGTTTTCAAAATATCATACTACAAGATCCTCCGGTTACATGTGTCAAAAATTGTTTTTTTTCCAAAAATTTGGTAGTTGTGTTAGAAATGGCAGGTTCTGGAGCGTTTTTGGTGATTACATAGTCATGAAACTTTAGGAGTTAACACAATTCTTTGTTTTTGACTTAACTATGAGTACTTGAGAAACTACAACTTCAAATTTATTTATCCCACATGGGTTGTTCTACCTTCTACCCCCCCATGTGTATATATAGAGTTGTCTTTTCACTTGAAAACTCAAAATATGTTATTGGTGACAAATGGTTGTAATGCATTATTCATTGGATCCTTTGCCAACATCTTTTCCTACAACTATTTGTTGATTTGTATGTTTGGTCCAAAAAGTAACAAAGAAAATGAAACAAAACATAATGTACTGCCACTATCCTAACACCTAAGCTGACATTAATTATTTGAGGATGAATTTTGTGGATGAGGAGTCCAAGGAGGGAAAGGCAGCCTCTTTGAAGGCTATTGAATGTTATGATGGCTCCCATCACTTGTAGACATGTGTTTTCACATATATTAATTAATATAAAATGCATGTACAACGTATCTCCTGACGAAACACGTTAAATTCCCAAAGGAAGTGGGCCTAGTAGGATAAATTCGGGTTTCTCAAGAGTAAAAGTAAATAAAAGCCCTCTATATTTGAGCCGTGTCTAGGGATACTTACTAGCCCCCCCAACTAATTTGGAGCCTCTAATTGCAAATATGAATTCATATTTTGAAAAAAAAAAAACTGTGACAAATAAAAAATTCCGGCGCTTTTCCAAAACATATTTGGCCCACAAGACCTATAAAGGATGGGAGGATTTAACGTCCTGCTCTCTTGACTATGCATTTGACAAGCTTGACTTTTCAAACACCTTGAAAAGTAAATAAGGTAGGAATATCATAAACCGTGCCATGACTATAAGCGGTTTTAATGTACCTAGTCTTGTCATTTATGCCTTGAAATGCCAAGAATAGGTACATGGACACGGTTTATGGTTCCATCATGATTTATGGTATTTCTATCTTACCAATGCCAATGAAATGAAAATCCAACCAAGGGCAGTTGAGCCAAAGAAAGTTTCATTCAAGTGTAAGGTAGGAAAACCATAATTGGTTGTTGACTTTTTAATACTAAGGTGGTACCGTCTCATGGGCAACCCATTACCATTGCCATTACAAGTTGCGACTTATAACCTTCTTTCCTTTCAACTTGCTTCTTACATCCTTGGATCATGAAGATAAAAGGTTGTGATTGAAAAATATACAACTGGTTATGTAAGATAACCTATTTGCCGCTAACGTGTCTCATTAGTTATCCAATATATAAATGGTTTCAATGTACATGCTCTTGTCATTTATGCCTTGAAATGATAAGAACAAGTACATTGAAACGATTTATACTATGTAGTATTTCTACCTTAGAGCAACTCCATAGTGGCTCTCAAGTAGACCAAACACAGTAACTGGTAGAGCTCCATGGTGGCTCTTCAAGCGGATCAAAAAAAGCCAAGCTCTGCATATATTGAAAAGCACATGGCCAAATGGAGAATCTTGCGAGCACGCTAACTGCTTTGTCACAATTTCCAAAATACAAATTGCTGAGTTTGCTTCCATCTAGCAGGCGCAATTAGTGCAGAACGGGCAACATCCAAAACACGCACAACAATCAAGAAGTAGGTCTAGCAACTGAAATAGATGTGACAACCAAGAACTAAGGTGACACTCAACCAAAAATTATGCATACCCAGTTCCGCATCCCAAGTCCGTGTCGCCATAGGAGCAGGTGCCACACGCAGGCCAATTCATTGAACTGCCACACGGTAGTCTCGAAGGTGGATATCCAACATTGGATGGCTTGTTCAACCTCATACACGTTGCCCTAATCATTATCGCCAAAGCTTTCTGTGAAGGCAAAATAGTGCCAAATTGCACCAAAAGAAGAAAAAAATTGGCTAAAAAATGACAACAAACTGTGAAGTTTTTTGCCATAAAACTTCACAACAAAAAAGAATCTTAGATGAAATTGCCAGATTGTGGATGAAAACATAATTGTAGATAATATGTGACATGTGAATGCTAATGTGATATTTTCTATCCAATATGTAAATGAATGTTGAAATTTGGAGCACCACTATTAGTAACATTTTATATCACTATTTTAATTAGCACTTCATATAAAATGAAAAGAAAGCCCTTCAATTTATTGGTGCTTTTTGATTTTGTATGTTAGCCAATAAGGACTCCTTTACACTTGAGACCAAGTCAAGAAAATATTTTTTTACTAAATCGCATTGGTCAAACTATACCACGATATGGCTTGCCTCCATTTAGTCTCTGACCTTGGCCTTTGTCACTCTGGCTGTTACCCAGTGAGAATTGGCTGGATGGATCAAGCTAAATGAACTGACAGCAGCCCAACTGAAATCCGACACTTTTTTTCATCTTCTCTACCATTAATTTATAACTTATTGTACTTGAGTTTGGCTATGGCTACCGACTCCCGTCACTTGTAGACAGGTGTTTTCACATCTATTAATTAATATGAAATGCATGTACAACATGTCTCGACAAGCTTGACTTTTCAAACCACTTGAAAAGTAAATAACTTAGGGCCTCCTTACATGTATCGTTGGGTGGGTGGGTGCGGTCAACAATGCCGAAATATAGAAGGCACTTTTATGTTCCTTCTACGGTGTGAGATACAAAGAAATCGGTAGAACTCTCCTCCTCCTTCCACGCTTACCGACCATCGGTGGCACTATGTTGGTCTTCTAGTTGCTTTTTTTGCCCAGTTGGCTTACATGTAAACTGCCCAACGGGTTGACATGTAAGCTGGGTTGGAATGGACAATTTCTTGGACATTTTTTCAACCCCTCTTTCGAATTTGTCCATAACTTTTGATTAGAGATTCAAAATCCAATTGGATTTTTGGAGGTGAAACTTGTCTTCATTAACCAACTTTTCTTAGTCCAGAGATTTTTGAGGAAAGCTATTTTACTATGCCTAAATGAGGTCTAAAATTCAAATTTTACCAAAATTCTTTGTTTGTGACTTAACTATGAGTGATTGAGAAACTACACATTCGAATTTGATTAATCCACATGGGTTGTTGTACCTCCTTCGACCCCATGTGTATATATAGAGTTGTCTTTTCACTTGAAAACACAAAACATCTTATTGATGACAAATGATTGTAATGCATTATTCATTGGATTCTTTGCCAACATCTTTTTCTACAAATATTTGTAGATTTGTATGTTTGGTCCTAAAATTAACAAAGAAAACGAACCAAAATATAATGTACTGCCACTATCTTGGTACCTAAAGCTTACATTAATTATTTGAGGATGAGTTTCGTGGATGAGGACTCCAGGGAGGGAAAGGCAACCTCTTTGAAGGCTACTGAATGTAATGGAAAGCCCCATTCAAGTGGAATACCATAAACCGTGCTAGTACCATAAACAGAGTCAATGTATCTGTTCTTGTTATTTATGCCTTGAAATGTCAAGAACAGAACAGGTACATTGAACCAGTTTATGGCTCCATCACGATTTATGCAATTTCTACCTTATGTACGCAGCTTCATGACACATTTTCCAACGTGCAGTAGCTGATCGAAGCTGTGATGTCAGCCTGCCGAGGAGAACAGACTTTTTTTTTCCGGGTTTTTGAAGCAAATGAATTTCATTCATTGCAAGGCACCCGACAGTCAAAGAACATTTGACCAAGCAAGCACGCGGCGAAAACAAGCAGCAGAGTGCAGACTTCCGTGCTCTATATAATGGTGCTTTTTATCACAACTTTCATGCCCAGTTTGCAATACGCTTTCTTGACCAGCCTTGACTGTGAAGTGGGCTTTGCAGATGACTCGCTATATGCGGATATTTCCTATCCAAATCCAAGGCCCGAGCAACTAGCTGATCTCCAGTGCTGTTCCAAGCAGGCAGATCGATCACAGTGCTTTCATTTTTGAATTGAATCAAGCTTCCGAGTGATTGTCGTTGCAGGACTTGCTTCTAGATAAGTACCAGCAAAAGCCTCAAAACATCAAGTGGTAGAGTGTGTTCTCTGCACCTGTGATAAGTGCGTTCGGGTTGATAGATTGTGATGATGAAGCTCCTTGCAATTGCTGCTCTTGCTGTCCTTATGATCTGTGCACGAGAGATCAAGCAATCAGAAGCTGCACCACCAAGGTGCTACAATGGCGCGTCGGCCTCCGTGCAGTTCACGCAGTATTGGGTCCCCATCGAAGGCTCCAAAGACGAAAACGACGATGGCGAAGTGATAACTCTGTCTGGACCTAAAACCAAAAGAATCGTAAGAGACGACGGTGAGTTCACGAGAATTACAATCGTACTCACAGGGAGGCTACCTCTGGTGCCCGGATAGTTATTCCAGGTTGACGTACTGTGTTCCCATTAGGGATGATTTGTGCCCTTGATTTTGGCTGTTTGATTCTCTGCTTTCTGCTTTTGTCCGGACATTTATTCCCCTGTTCCCAGTGCAAAATCACCTGGAAAGTTCCGGTCCCTTTGTAAGGGAAGCAAGGATGATCTTTCTGCGATTTACATGAGCTAGTTGAATAAATTTGATTGCCTGCAGGTTCCCTGATTGAAAGCACGGACGAGAACACGTACAGCAAATGCGTGGAAGAAGGAACCTGTCTTCTGCTCAACGGCAACCTCGTCAACCTTGCGTCATCCCCACAGACATTCCAGGTCAGCGTTGCAAATACTCTTAAGTCATCTTTCGCACCAGGCATGAGCAGGAGATTTAGTAGTATTTGAAGATATCTTGGCCATGGATTTCTAGATAAATGGTGGCTATGGATGAGGAGATTTAGTCATCCTGGATTCAAGAGCCAGTAAATTAGGATCGATTGTGAAGCAGATTCGGCAGTCTCAATAGTAGCTAGGATGATAACATTATAACCCAAGATGCTTATCCTTCTGAACTCCACTTCCAGAATTTGATTTTTGAGGATACGCAACCAATGTGCTTCATTGCTAGTGCTAGCACATATACCTTAGTAGCCAAGTCTTAAATCTGTTTAGCACTTCAACTCACCTTCTCTTCAAATTTTCTAGACTTAAGCACATCTTCTTCCCTCACCCAAATTTCAATCAGCTTTCAGTGAATTGCACTAAGTGGCGATTACGGGTGCAAATATCTCAAGTCCATTAATTTCTTCAATTCAAAGCAGTGATCCTAATCAATCAATTGGACGTACGTGTTTGCATTTCAGGTTTTGGACAAGAGCAAATTTCCTTACGGCCAAGGATCCTCTGGTGCGGCGTTGAAACCCTTCGTGAGCGTGGCGGCCAACGACCTGGCCCAGGGCACGAAGCTGTTTGTGTCGGAGTTGCAGAACTGGAAGCTGCCGAATGGGCAGACGCACAATGGGTGCGTGCGAGTCGACGACCAGGGAGTCGGCTTTAGTTGCCACATTGACTGGTTTGTGGTGTCGTATGCCAACTATGATAAGTTGAGAAATCTTCCTGAGCACGCTACTGTGCAAGTCAGCAACTGCCAGATTCTCAGCTATGGAGCCTGAATTGAATTCTCCACAAATGGGGATCCACGATTTAGGACCAATTGACACGTACTCCCGTGTATAAGTCTTAAAGCTAATAAAAAGTACCCAACAGGAACATCGATCCTGCATGTGTGTATTGGTGGAATGGATGCAAATGTTTTGGACTTTTGGTGCAAGCTCTCTTGTCGCAGAAACTGATTGCTGGGCACACGTTCATACGATTTGAGCTACGATCAAATCTCTATTACGGATAAGCTCAATCATCTACGTTAGTTCTGTTTTTGTTACTCAGTTTCTAGAAAACTGCCAAGGAGCTAGTTCAGTGTTTGACAGTCTATAGTCTCACTAGTGTTAAGTTCGTGCGAGTAATGATCTCCCCCGGGCAAGCTACTGTGTGCAAGTCAGATTTTCAGCTATCAATGGCGCCTGAATTTTCACTACCTTAAATGGGGATCATGGTTTAAGACTGATACTCTGATTCGTGTGAGCATCGGAAGAAGCGTTCTAAGTGAACAGATATTGTCCTTGACGTCAATTTCGTTAAAATGGCGTAGTTTCTTGAAAACGGCACGATGAGCCAGAAGAGCGGCAAAAAACGGCCTGATTTTGGGAGCCGAAAAGCCGGAAATCGTAACGAAGGGCTCCGAAATGGAGGCGGCGTATGGCCATTTGCTCGGTCACGTACATCTGAATGGCCAAGTACAGTACATGACTAAGCTATCACGGCTACGAGCTTGACACAGGTCCACCTCCGATGGCCGACACCGAAAGAATTGGGTCGTCCCACTCCGTGTCCCGCCTGGTGAGCGTCCAAGCCTATAATCACAACTTTGGAATTAGAACACCATCGGGAACTGTTCTACTAGTTCAGGCCGCGCGGTCTGAAGTCACAACAAAATCCGGAGTTCTGATTCACCCTCCTTCCGAAAGCCAAGCACAGTCGAGAAGCTTCATGGATTGTCATGGGCGCACTCACCGACGATGTCATCGATAGCGAAGTAGGGGTGCCCACGTCCCCCTCGCTACAGACGGCAAGTCCGTCACCGTCTTAGGAGCTCAATCAAATGTTATAATCTTTCAATCTGTGCGGTAAAGTATTTGAATCTTTTACACACATTGTCATAGTAGTCTAGTAGAAGTTTCTATGATTGGATTTTGAAATGAATTTTTTTTCATTTTTTTCTTTCAACCCTGAAAAGACTAGACAGTTTTTCACAATTTGTGCCCAAAAGGGTTAAAGTGTAGTATCACTTGGATGGCGAGACACGTGTTAAGTAATCCCCTCAAATAAAAGGGGGGCCTCCGTGGAAGTGGGACCCGCTTGCGCTACCCTGCCTAGGCGCCATCCTCCCGGCCCTCCCATCCCCGTATTCCCGTCCTCCCACTCCAGCTTCTCTCCGTCTCCTACCCGCAACTCTAGATTGTTGCACCGCACTTGCATTTTCTAGTGCAGCCATGGCTTGTCATCTTCCGTGCTAGTTATCAATATGATTTGCATCCACACTTTCCACTACCCACATTGTTAGAGCATCCCCACTCATCTAGCATCCCATTTGGCATTTGGGATGACTTCTTCATTGGGGTTGGCAAAACTGCCCTACTAGGCTTGCATTTTGGATGGCTGGTTGCATTGATTGGCCTGCAAACTGACCCTGGCTTGCAAATGGGGGTCATTAGGCAGGCCGGAGCTTGTCCTATCAACAAGCAGGCTTAACAGCTTCCGTGAAAGTGATTGGCAATGACGCTAGAGTCTACAATACACGGGACCCATGCACAAGAATTTCCAAGCACATCCGAAGGCTTGCATGAAATTGATTGGCAGTTTTTGGCTTCTTAATAGCTTATGGGTGTGGCGGTCTACTTTGGAAAGTAGATGCGCCTGCATTTTGCAAGCCATCACCAGCCCGCATTTTGCAAGACGGGTGGTGATGCTCTTATGATCACTTGACTTCAGTTTGGGTACTATGGAATCCATTGTGCAGACTCTGTCCATCTGTCAGTCCGGGCTTCAGAGAAAAAGATCAATTGTGATCAATTTCAAACTGGCTATAGCTGACAAAGGGAAGCAGTTTGTGGTCTGCAACTTTGATGGTGTTCAATCAAGGCTTTAACGTACTGTAGATTGTGGTGGCTGCTCTGACTCTACTTCACTTGCACGTATTCCGTGTTTGTATCCAAAGTTGTTGAACTTATTTGATCTGGAATGTGTGAAACTGGCTATTATCAATAGAGACACAACTTAATTCAAAATTTATCTTTGGACTCATCAAACAGGTGGTTTGGAGAAGTTTGCATTGTATTGACATCAAAAAATTGCGCTCAAACACAACTACTTTGAATGTCATCACTGGGAAAAATCTGTGGCCTGTGAGAATTTTATGAGTATGGAAGAGTTTGTAAGCTGGAAGGAGTATGTGGGTTGCGAGAAATTTGTGGGGTTCGAGAAATTGGCAACCTCCAACTAATTTTCAGTTTGCAACAAATTTGTGTGCTGCAACAAGTTAATTTTGTGGGCAATGAGAAATTTGTGAGGGATTGTGAGGAATTTGGAGGAACTTTTTGTGCGAGTGTGTAGGAATTTGAGGGTAGAAAGACAAGGAGATGTCACAATGTTTTGGATTTAACAATGTGCAAGTTAAGATCCTTATGCACAATGCAATCAATGTGGTTATTATCAAAGGGCAAGGGAGTTTGAGTAACAATTCCTGCAGCTTAAAAGGCAACCATATGCCAGCATTCCGTACATTCAGTATGATCTTCAAAGCAGCAAAACATCTTAGATCTCAGCACTTGGCTGTAATGCTTTGAAAATGTCCACACTAACCACATGAATGAAATTGTTGTTGAAACTCGGTCCGTTTTCTGGATGCAAGATTCCTAGGGCTCCGTCCACAACTCATTTCAATTCGTCGACAATACATGCAAATATAATGGATCCCTCAACCTCAACGATCAGTGATCACAGGTTGTTTAAAGTTTTGTTTGTGGCAATGGCTCCAGGAAATCAGATAGAGATGCCCATTCTGGCACCTCTTTTGTCACTTTCATCAATGTGAGCATGGGCAACTCAAAATGAAACTCTTGGAAGAGATCTGTGCAGCTTTAAAAAAACGAAATTCCTTTTCAACAGAGTGTATTCAATTCAGGATGTGTTTCTATGCAGTGCTTGAAAAAAGACATGCATCTAAAATCAGCGCTCAAAACCCCTAAAGACTCAAGAAACTGTGCTCGAACACAACAGAGCTCCGATCAGGTCGTGCCTGAAAAATGCAAGTGCGGTGCAGCAATCTAGAGCTGCGGGTGGGAGACTGAGAGTATTAGACTAAATAAACGTATTAATACATGTAGTATATAGCGGGTACATAGAGACACAACTATTCATTTCATTATGTCACTTGGATTTATCTTCAAGAGATAATTACCTTCAATGGTCTTGTATTTTGATTATTATTAATATAATTTAATTCTTGCAACTTGTTCCTCTTGATTGTATTAAATTGTAACATGGTATCAGAGCAAGCGAAATGTGTTTTCTTGAAAAACCTGTTTGTGACTGTACGAGTGAGGATGTCTTCAATTTATTAATTGAAGACAATGAACGAGATCAAGTTGGGATTCAACTTCAAAATACAAATAGAATTTTTAATTGATTTATACAAATTCCTTTAGAAGAAATTTCACATCCTTCTACCGAAGAAGTTGAAGAATCTTTAGTTTTAGTACAACAAAACTATGGATTTGAATATGCTCCCGAAGCATATATTAATGAATTAATTTGTTCTAATGAAAATAATCCCGATTTTGAAATTGATAATGTAATCAGAGAAACTGTAATTCAAGTTCAAAATTTAAATCTTGAATTTGAGACAAGATACTTGATAATAATGGAACAAATTAAGAAGCCCAAAATACTAATCATGAATATTTTCTTCATTTCATAAACTTTATATACATAAAATATATTATATTTATATGAATGAATAAATGGATTTCAATAAAACAAATAGTATTGAAAAATTAAATGGTGACAATTATACCACATGGAGAATTCGAATGACTCATTTATTAAAAAAGGAAAAATGATGGAAAGTTATTATAGGCAAAGAATTGAAGCCTACTGCAACAACTAGAACTAACGGTGTTGTTACTAATCCACCTAC
Source organism: Neckera pumila (assembly GCA_963969595.1). NCBI lineage: Eukaryota > Viridiplantae > Streptophyta > Bryopsida > Hypnales > Neckeraceae > Neckera > Neckera pumila. The sequence goes on from OZ018414.1 coordinate 17,952,262, forward strand.
AACAGGTGTTGGATCAATTTCTGAGTGGGAGGACAGAGATGAAGTTGCTACTTCTCTTCTAATTGAAAATGTTAAAAATATATGTTTAGGACATCTCACATCTACATCTGCTAGAGATAACTGGTTAGAACTTGAAAAAACATTTCAAAATAAAGATGTTATGAATAAATGTTATTTACGAAGAAAATATGTTAATTTAAAAATGGTTGATGGTGAAAATATTACCAATCATATTCATTCTTTTAAATTGTTGCTAGAAGAATTAGCAACAACAGGATTAGCTTATATAGAAGAAGACAAAGTGGAGACACTCTTAGCTAGTCTCCTAGAATCCTATGAAACCAGAGTACAATCCTTAACTAATAGAACAGGATTAACGATGGAGGATGTCATCTCAAAAATTAAACATGAAGAATTGTGACGGAAGAAGAGTGGTACTTCCACTAGTCATGGAGATGTACCACAAGCATTGTGGGCAGGTAAGAAATCTTTTACAAATCAAAGATTTTCTAACTCCAGTAATAATGGCTATTCCAAAGCAAATGCAAATACCAGTGAAGGTATTTCAAAATATGGATCCAGTCAAGGATTCAGTGGGAGTAATCCTTCTCTGATGGGCCCAATGCCCAGTTCTTCTAAACAACATACGTCTTCACATTTAATTCATTCAAATTTTTCACAAAAATATAAAAAGAAAGGTATTTGTGATTATTGCTAGCTTCCTGGTCACTATAAAAAGGATTGTCGAAAATATCTTGCTGATCTGCAGTCAGGCAAGATCAGGCAAGCCTTTGTTGGTATTGTGCGTACAATAGTTACACATTTAACAGAACCAATACTTACTAATGACTGGTATCTTGATTCTGGTACAACCCACCATCTTACTTACTATGGTGAGTGGTTTGTAAATTATTATCCACTTTATCCAAGAGAATTTGTATATCTTGGAGATAATACTATGCAAGAAATCTATGGATATGGCTCAATTACCATTATCCTTGTTTACAAGTGTAAATCATGTTCTTGGCTTGACTCAGAATTTAATTTCTGTTAGAAAGATAACCAAATTGGGATGTAAAGTTACTTTTTCATGGGTGCGAATATCTTACATCCATTAATTTCGTCAATTAAAAGAAGTGATCCTGATCGATCCATTGGACGTGTTTCCATTTCAGGTTCTGGACAAGAGCAAATTTCCTTATGGCGAAGGAGCCTCTGGTAGAAAGTTGTCACCCTTCGTGAGCGTGGCGGCCAACGACCTAGCCCAGGGCACGAAGTTGTTTGTGTCGGAGTTGAAGAATTGGAGGCTGCCGAATGGCCAGACGCACAATGGATGCGTGCGAGTCGACGACAAGGGAGTCGGCTTGAGTTGCCACATTGACTGGTTCGTGGTGTCGTATGCCAACGAGGCTAAGTTGAGTAAGCTTCCTGAGCAAGCTACTGTGCAAGTCAGAAACTGCCAGATTCTCAGCTACAGAGCTTGAATTGAATTCTACCACAAATGGGGATCCATGGTTGAAGACCAGTTGACACTCCCGTGTATGAGTTTTACAGTAAGAAGTATCTTAAAGCTAGTCAAAATTACCCAACAGGAACATCGATCCTGCATGTGCGTATTGGTTGAATTGATGCAAATGTTTTTGGAAGTTTGGTGCAAGCGAGCTCTCTGTCGCAGAAACTGATTGTTGGCCACACGGTTTTGCACATTTATACGATTTGAGCTACAAGCGAACCTCTATTATGGATAAGCTCAATCATCTACGTTAGTTTTGCTTTTGTTACTCAGTTTCTAGAAAACTGCCAAGGAGCTAGTTCAGTGTTTGACAGTCTAATCGTAATGACTCAGTGGGCTCCTAAATGGAGGCAACGTATAGCCATTTGCTCGGTCACTTGCATATGAATGGCCATGTATGAAACACAAGATGAAGGTGAATCGATTGAATGGAGTGTCCATCTTTATTTATTTCAGACCCACCACAACGATATTCATTGTCATTAATTTCAGTCCACTGCTTACTCTAATTCCTCAATCTCATAGCTTGAATGAATAAAAAAAATTATTAGAATTTTTGCAATCTTGAGAGAAATCCAATCAAAAGTCGTTTCATTTATTTCTGATACTCTAATCATATTGTATGAATTTCCTAAGTTGAAAGCATAGGGTACCTGAAAAAGCGAGTTAAGACTACTGAGCAATATGCCACTTGCAAACATGTAAACCAGAAGGTCACTAGTCATTGCAATCTATTCCAAGTGTCACATAGACCTAACAATAATGCACAAAACTCAGACATTACCGACATGGCTCCTTTTGGGGGCAAAGTTGAAATCACATGCATTTAGACTGCAGAAGGGATACAAATCCAATCAACCCACCCACGACAACTAGTAGCAGACGTTGATGGACTATATGCAGGGCACCCGTGTTGAATTGCCATATTCTGCTGCTGAATTTGCCGAAGACAATTCGTCCTAGACTTTCCATTTGAAAGGATTCGGGTGCTAGAGTCGGATGCAACTGACGGATCACAGACAATGCATCGCAATGCACATCCCCGCTTCAGACCTCAGAATGTGGCCGACGAGTTGGATGACATACCTACGCAATTCTGGAGCCAGATTCCGGAGGTTGCAGTGCATCGAAACTTGGAAAATGGCTCCACAGGAAGGGGGATAAAAATTAGAGTCTTCCCCAAGGAAAACGAGAACAATTTGAACCTTTTTAGGAAGGGCAAACTCCACTTTGGAGATAGTTTCCGGATAAGAAACAAACGTAGGGTCAATGTTCTGTTCTTGTCAACCGAGTAGGGCCAAAATTTTGTGCCTTTCTTGTCCATCTCATCGTACAAAGTTGGGGATGTACAATGTGATGCACTGCCTACAAGCCGTTGGTCGCCCTTAAAGTGATCTCAAAATTCTTTCGCTGTAAATGTCCTTTTCATCTCTCATGTCAAAGTCCGAATATAGTATCCTGTTCCTTCGAATTTCAGTCTTAAATTACGAAAAGTGTTCCACTCCTACAAGATAGAGACAAGAAAAGACCAATGAATTTACAGAGAATGGTTGTACAGCAGCCACAATGGCATGACCAATTACACCAAAGAAAACTTCTGAAGACACATTGCAGATCGAAAAGAAACATGTACAGTACACAACTAAGGTATCATGGCGATGAGCTTGACAGAGGTTCTTGGTCCACCTCCGATGTTTGACGCCGAAAGAGTTGGGTTGTCCCACTCCGCAACCCGCCTGGTGAGCAGTGATCTCAAAACGGGTTCAAGGTTTTTAGCCAAATGTTCATTTTTGGGAAAAAAAATTTGACTTTACACTAAGGCATGAAAAAATGAAGTAGAAATCGAGTGAAATTTAGCCAGTTTTGGGATCGCTGCTGGTGAGCGTCCGAGTCTCCAGAAACAACACTGGAATTAGGACACCGTTGGGAACTCTTCTACACTGAATAGTGCAATCAGGTTGCCCCAGACTAATATCTCTGACATGTATTATATCAATATCCAAGTTACTGTAGAAGGATGCAGAGATGTGGGGAAACATATGTGCTACATGGGTTGGTGCACTAATTCATGGCTTGGGATCAGAGAATGGCTTGTGCTTCCATCTGGACAAGCCATGAGTCATGAAGTAACATGAGGTAACTTCTCTAGGGTAAGGCAATCTAATTTTAAAGGCAACCCAATTGCACTATTTAGTGTAGTTCAAGCCACACGGTTTGAAATCGCAATAAAATAAGAGTTTTGATCCCCCATCAGAAAATCAAGCACAGTCGAGAAGTTTCACGGACTGTTCCCCCTCCCCCACGTCTCAATTTGTCTGGGGCTTTCCATTCTGTAGGATGTGTGTTGAGATCGGATGTCAATGGCAGATCACAAGTGCACAACCCTGCTTCATACCTCAAAAGTGTTGTAGAACTGCTTTGCAGTTTTCTAGAAACTGAGTAACAAAAGCAGAACTAACGTAGATGATTGAGCTTATCCATAATAGAGGTTCGATTGTAGCTCAAATCATATGAATGTGCAAAATCGTGTGGCCAACAATCAGTTTCTACGCCAGAGAGCTTACACCAAACTTCCAAAAACATTTGCATCAATTCAACCAATACGCACATACAGGATCGATGTTCCTGTTGGGTAATTTTTATTAGCTTTAAGATACTTCTTACTGTAAGACTCATACATGGGGAGTGCCAACTGGTCTTAAACTATGGATCCCCATTTGTGGTAGAATTTAATTCAGGCTCCATAGCTGAGAATCTGGCAGTTGCTGACTTGCACAGTAGCGTGCTCAGGAAGATTTCTCAACTTATCATAGTTGGCATACGACACCACAAACCAGTCAATGTGGCACCTCAAGCCGACTCCCTGGTCGTCGACTCGCACGCATCCATTGTGCGTCTGCCCATTCGGCAGCTTCCAGTTTTGCAACTCCGACACAAACAGCTTCGTGCCCTGGGCCAGGTCGTTGGCCGCCACGCTCACGAAGGGTTTCAACGCCGCACCAGAGGATCCTTGGCCGTAAGGAAATTTGCTCTTGTCCAAAACCTGAAATGCAAACACGTACGTGCAATTGATTGATTAGGATCACTGCTTTGAATTGAAGAAATTAATGGACTTAAGATATTTGCACCCGTAATCGCCACTTAGTGCAATTCATTGAAAGCTGATTGAAATTTGGGTGAGGGAAGAAGATGTGCTTAAGTCTAGAAAATTTGAAGAGAAGGTGAGTTGAAGTGCTAAACAGACTTAAGAGTTGGCTACTAAGGTATATATGCTAGCGCTAGCAATGAAGCACATTGGTTGCATATCCTCAAAAATCAAATTCTGGAAGTGGAGTTCAGAAGGATAAGCATCATGGGTTATAATGTTATCATCCTAACTACTACTGAGACTGCCAAATCAGCTTCACAATCAATCCTGATTTATTGGCTCTTGAATCCAGGATAACTAAATCTCCTCATCCATAGCCACCATTTATCTAGAAATCCATGGCCAAGATATCTTCAAATACTAATAAATTCCCTGCTCATGCCTGGTGCGAAAGATGCCTTTCAGAGTATCTGCAACGCTGACCTGGAATGTCTGTGGGGATGACGCAAGGTTGACGAGGTTGCCGTTGAGCAGAAGACAGGTTCCTTCTTCCACACATTTGCTGTACGTGTTCTTGTCCGTGCTTTCAATCAGGGAACCTGCAGGCAATCAAATTTATTCAACTAGCTTCGCATGTAAAATCGCAGAAAGATCATCCTTGCTTCCCTTACAAAATGACAGGAACTTTCCAGGTGATTTTGCACTGGGAACAGGGGAATATGTGTCCGGACAAAAGCAGAAAGCAGAGAATCAAACAGCCAAAATCAAGGGCACAAATCTTCCCTAATGGGAACACAGTACGTCAACCTGGAATAACTATCCGGGAACCAGAGGTAGCCTCTCTGTGAGTACGATTGTAATTCTCGTGAACTCACCGTCGTCTCTTACGATTCTTTTGGTTTTAGGTCCAGACAGAGGAATCACGTCGCCATCGTCGTTTTCGTCCTTGGAGCCTTCGATGGGGACCCAGTACTGCGTGAACTGCACGGAGGCCGACGCGCCATTGTAGCAACTTGGTGCAGCTTCTGATTGCTTGATCTCTCGTGCACAGATCATAAGGACAGCAAGAGCAGCAACTGCAAGGAGCTTCATCATCACAATCTATCAACCCGAACGCACTTATGACAGGTGCAAAAAAAACACTCTACCACTTGAATCTGAGGGATTTGCTAGTATCTGCAATGACTGTAACGATCATTCGGAAGCTTGATGCAATTCAAAGCTGAAAGCACTGTGATCGATCTGCCTGCTTGGAATAGCACTGGAGGTCAGCTAGTTGCTCGGGCCCTGGATTTGGATAGGAACATCCGCAGATATCCAGTCATCTGCAAAGCCCACTGCACAGTCAAGGCTAGTCAAGAAAGCCTATTGCAAATTGGGCATGAAAGTTGTGATAAAAAGCACCATTATATAGAGCACGGAAGTCTGCACTCTGCTGCTTGTTTTCGCCGCGTGCTTGCTGGGCCAAATGTTCTTTGACTGTCGGTTGCCTTGCAATGAATGAAATTCATTTGCTTCAAAAAAACGAAAAAAAAGTCTGTACTCCTCGGCAGGCTGACATCACAGCTTCGATCAGCTACTGCACGTTGCAAAATGTGTCATGAAGCTTCGTACATAAGGTAGAAATTGCATAAATCGTGATGGAGCCATAAACTGGTTCAATGTACTGTTCTTGGCATTTCAATGCATAAATGACAAGAGCAGGTCAACTGAAACTGTTTATGGTACTGCACGGTTTATGGTATTCCAACCTTCCACTTGAATGGGGCTTTCTTTGGCCCGGTTGCCCTTTGTTGGGCTTTCATTTCATTGCTACCGGTAAGTTATTTCCTTTTCGAGTGGTTTGAAAAGTCAAGCTTGTCGAGGCATGTTGTACATGCATTTTACATTAATTAATAGATGTGAAAACACTTGTCTGCAAGTGACGGGAGCCATAGCCAAACTCAAGTACAGTAAGTTATAAATTAATGTCGAATTTCAATTGGGAAGAAGTGTCGAATTTCAATTGGGCTGCTGTCAGTTCATTCAGCTTGATCCATCCAGCCGACTCTCACTGGGTAACAGCCAGAGTGACAAAGGCCAAGGCCAGAGACTGAATGGAGGCAAGCCGTATCGTGGCTTTGGTTTCATATTTTGGACCCCAGTCGATTCTTACTACAACTTACGTGGCTGCTCGACAGTCAGAATTAACACACTGCTTCTTGTGGGCCAAGAAATTAAAAAAATTCTGAGCACCCGCATCAATGGCCAAGAGCTTCAAGAAATTATGGTATAGTTTGACCAATGCGAATTATCAAAAACAATATTTTCTTGACTTGGTCTCAAGTGTAAAGGAATCCTTATTGGCTAACATACAGAATCACAAAGCACCGATAAATTGCAGGGCTTTCTTTTCCTTTTTTATGAAGTGCTAATTAAAGTGGTGATATAAAATGTTACTAATAGTGGTGCTCCAAGTTTCAACATTCATTTCCATATTGGATAGAAAATATCACATTAGCATTCACATGTCACATATTATCTATAATTTTGTTTTCATCCACAATCTGGCAATTTCATCTAAGATTTTTTTTTAGCTGTGAAGTTTTGACACTATTTTGCCTTCACAGAAAGCTCTGGCGATAATGATTAGGGCAACGTATATGAGGTTGAACAAGCCATCCAATGTTGGATATCCACCTTTGAGACTACCGTGTGGTAGTTCAATGAATTGGCATGCGTGTGGCACCTGCTCCTACGGCGACACGGGCTTGGGATGCGGAATTGGGTATGCACAATTTTTGGTTGAGTGTCAACTTAGTTCCTTGTTGTCACATCTCATTAGATGAGATTTGGGGGTCTTGGAGGGCTTTGAGTTCCCTTGCTGTCTGCTGCATTCCCAGATTACAATAACGCAGCAGCAACACTTGGCTGATGTGGTCGAGCGACTGCCACGTCATTTTTTGAAAAAAAATAAAAAAAAATAAAACTTTGCTTATAATGATATTTTGGTAAAAAAAAAATTATTTTTATTTTTATTTTTATTTTTTTGAAAAAAAAATTTCTGACACACCGTACCGGAGTTCACTGAATCTGGGCAAGTCAGGGAACAGACCTGAAACGGACCTCCAAGACCCCCAAATATCATCTAATGGTTTCAGTTGTTGGACCTACTTCTTGATTGTTGTGCGTGTTTTGGATGTTGCGTGTTCTGCACTAATTGCGCCTGCTAGATGGAAGCAAACTCGGCAATTCATATTTTGGAAATTGTAACAAAGCAATTAGCGTGCTCACAAGATTCTCCATTTGGCCGTGTGCTCTTCAAAATATGAAGAGCTTGGCTTTTTTCGATCTACTTGAAGAGCCGCCATGGAGCACTACCAGTTATTGTATTTGGTCTACTTGAGAGCCAATGTGGAGTTGCTCTAAGGTAGAAATACTACATAGTATAAATCGTTTCAATGTACTTGTTCTTATCATTTCAAGGCATAAATGACAAAAGCATGTACATTGAAACCGATTATATATTGGATATTGATGAGCCACGTTAGCGGCGAGTAGGTTATCTTACATAACCGGTTGTACATTTTTCAATCACAACCTTTTATCTTCATGATCCAAGGATGTAAGAAGCAAGTTGAAAAGAAAGAAGGTTATGAGTCGCAACTTGTAATGGCAATGGTAATGGGTTGTCCATGAGACGGTACCACTTTAGTATTAAAAAGTCAACAACCAATTATGGTATTCCTACCTTACACTTGAATGAAACTTTCTTTGGCTCAACTGCCCTTGGTTGGATTTTCATTTCATTGGCATTGGTAAGATAGAAATACCATAAATCATGATGGAACCATAAACCATGTCCATGTACCTATTCTTGGCATTTCAAGGCATAAATGACAAGACTAGGTACATTAAAACCGCTTATAGTCATGGCACGGTTTATGGTATTCCTACCTTATTTACTTTTCAAGGTGTTTGAAAAGTCAAGCTTGTCAAATGTATGGTCAAGAGAGCAAGACGTTAAATCCTCCCGTCCTTTGTAGGTCCTATGGGCCAAATTTATTTTGGGAAAAATGCCGGAATTTTTTATTTGTCACAATTTATTTTTTTCAAAATCTAAATTCATATTTGCAATTAGAGGCCCCAAATTAGTTGAAGGGGCTGGTAAGTATCCCTAGAGACGGCTCAAATATAGGGGGCTTTTATTTACTTTTACTCTTGAGAAACCCGAATTTATCCTACTGGGCCCACTTCCTTGGGGATTTAACGTGTTTCATCAGGAGATATGTTGTACATGCATTTTATATTAATTAATATATGTGAAAGCACCTGTCTACAAATGACGGGAGCCATCATAACATTCAATAGCCTTCAAGAAGTCTGCCTTTCCCTCCCTGGACTCTTCATCCACAAAATTCATCCTCAAATAATTAATGTCAGCTTAGGTGTTAGGATAGTGGCAGTACATTATGTTTTGTTTCATTTTGTTTGTTACTTTTTGGACCAAACATTCAAATCAACAAATAGTTGTAGGAAAAGATGTTGGCAAAGGATCCAATGAATAATGCATTACAACCATTTGTCATCAATAACATATTTTGAGTTTTCAAGTGAAAAGACAATTTTATATATACACATGGGGTGGTAGGAGGTAGAACAACCCATGTGGGCTAAATACATTATTTTGAATTTGTAGTTTCTCAAGCACTCATACTTAAGTCAAAAACAAAGAATTGTGTTAACTCCTAAAGTTTCATGACTATGTAATCACCAAAAACGCTCCCAAACTGCCATTTCTAAAACAACTACCAAATTTTTGGAAAAAAAACAATTTTTGACACATGTAACCATAGGATCTTGTAGTATGATATTTTGAAAACATGTGGTAAAAATTTCAGAAAATTCCACCATGTGGATCATAAGATATAAGCATTCAAAGTCTTGAAAACCATTTTTTCAATCCTGCAAAAAACCGGGCAGCTGCACTTTGCAAGCTCACTTTTCAATGAAAAATGCCGATAAAGGTGGTGCTTCTTTGAATTCAGTTTCCTAAACAAGTTGTCTATATGCTTGAAAAATTCCACGTCAGTTGGAATTGTACAACATATAGGAAAAAAAAAGTAAGTAGAAAGAAGTAGAAAATGATTCAAAATAATAAATTGTTAAAAATTTATAAGCCAAACTCAAGCCAAACTCAAGTATAATAAATTATAAATTAATGGTAGAGAAGATGAAAAAAAGTGTCAAATTTAGGCTGCTGTCAGCTAGTGCATTCCAACTCTCACTAGGTAACAGCTAGAGTGACAAGGCCAAGGCCCGCCAGAGACCGAATGGAGGCAAATAACTTCTCGTGGCTTTGGATTCATATTTTCCAACCCTATCGATTTTTACTACCAGTATATGTGGCTGCTCGACAGTCAGAATTAGAGCACTGCTACTTGTAGGCCAAGAAAATAAAAAATTCCTCAGCACCCTCATCAATGCATGGCCAAGAGCTTCAAGAAATGGAGTAGTTTGACCAATGCAAATTATCCAAAAAAACTATTTCTTGACATGGTCTCAAGTGTAAAGGAGTCCTGAGGTAATGGAGGTAAGTGCACCTAAGTAATATCAATAGTGGTGAACTCTTTATTGGCTAACATACATAATGACAAAGCCAAAGCACCGATAAATTGGAGGGTTTTTTTTTCATTTTTTATGAAGTGCTAATTAAAGTGGTGATATAAAATGTTACTAATAGTGGTGCTCCAAATTTCAACATCCATTTACATATTATATAGAAAATATCACATTAGCATTCACATGTCACATATTATCTATAATTTTGTTTTCATCCACAATCTGGCAATTTTAGCTAAGATTTTTCTTTGTTGTGAAGTTTTCTAGCAAAAAACTTCATGGTTTGTTATCATTTTTTAGCCAATTTTTTTCTTTGTTTGGTGCAATTTGGCACTATTTCACTCCCGGAAAAGCTCTAGCACTAATGATTAGGGCCATGCACATGAGGCTAAATGGGCCATCCGACATCGGATATCCACCTCTGAGACTACCGCATTCACCTTGACCAACTCTCATCACTCTAGTCATAAAAGGGCTACCCAATGTTGAACAAAATGATCGGTCCACTTCAAATTTTCACCCCATCCCCAACTAATCAATTGTTTTCACCAAACTTGGTTCACCACATTTTACATGTCCAAATAATCTCAACCTTCAAACGCCGCTTATGTGTCTCCACACTCTCATCTGCACTATATCCGTTTACCCAATTGTTGCTTGGCCATATATGGCAAATTTTATTAAAATGGCGATATTCCATATGCCATTTTCAGATCGTACAGTCTAAGCCATCTAGGACAGGTACAAATTTCATGATGTGCAGTCTAAACTGTAAAAGTGTCAAAGTTGTGGAATGACTGCCATTTTAACAAAATTCCCTTTTTTCTCTTCAATCTTCACAAAGGTAGGAGAATATTAATTTTGTATTGGGTTGTTAGAAACCGTATCTATGGTACCTTATTTTGTTTATAAAATATGAATTATAAACGAAAATATGGCAAAAATTGCACCATTGGATTGATATTTCAACACATAGCATATTTCATTTGGATGTCATTTTAAAGCCTAAAGTCACCTTGTTATACTCAATTCAGGCACTATTAGAATGTGCAACCGTTTTGTAGATTCTCATACTTGTATGAGGTATAATAATTATACAAATTGAGATGCTATATATAATTGCATCCGATTTTACAAAGAGACAAATTTCTATCAATATTGTATACCTCATATTATGTACTTTGGGTGCAAATACATCATAATTATGGGATATTTCTTGAACTATGATGGGTTCAATGGGGCTCTAATTCCTCAAAATGAATACATGCTAAATTATGCATACATTGTAGAGAGCATGTAGTATATCCCCAGAATGAATTCCTTCCAAACCACATGTCTTTTATGCAATCTAAGCCAAGTTATACATAGATACATGTATTGTTGTGGTGCAGTAAACCCCATATAAAAGCACTAAGAATAAAAACACATAGTAAAACAGTTCAAGAATTACAAAAGCTATTCCTATCATCTACATCCAAGCAATGCTACACTTTAACCCTTGAAGGGACAAGACACATTTTGGGCACAAATAGTAAAAACTTATCATATCTTTCCAAGGTTGAAAGGAAAAACTAAAAAAAAGGTTCTTTTCAAAATTCAACCATACAAACTTATACTAGACTACTATGACAATGCGTGGAAAAAAATTTAGATACTTTAACCACCATATTGAAAGATTATAACATTTGAAGTTAGAAGAATTTTTTTTAACTAGTCTTGCCTGATAGAGCCAGCAAACTTTAACACCTCCTAAAGTGAGATTTTTATATTATATCACAAATCCTAAATTTTAAAATGAAAAAGCTTATCAATTGCAGAATTGTGATGCTCGGATTTTAAAAATAAGTATTTTCACATCTTCCTAAATGGTGAAAAGTTTCATCTTCAAACTCTTAACCCCAAAATGTATAGATCCTACAACTTGCAACTCTCCATAATATGTTGAAGAAATAATTTCGGAATACATTATTAAAAATTTCATCAAAAAAATTTCAACAAAATTTTTTATATTCATGCTTGAAAAAAATAATAAGTAGAAAGAAATAGAGACTGATCTGAAATCCTAAATTGTTAAGAATTTAGTCATAGAAAGATACCAACCCTCAATGGTTGTAATGTTACTATAAACAATCTACATCCTATTATTTTGTTTTTTTTCAAGAATATTGAAAATTTAATTACATAAAGGACTTCAAAGTTCATTTTAGAGTAGAGACTCTATTATTGCCTGCAAACTAAAACTCCTGATAACTTTCATCTCATTAATCAAAATGGAATGATTCAAAGATTTATACAGATATATAAATCTAGAAAACCAATTTCAAATTCTGTTTTTCCTTGGAAAAGTGATTTTTTTGGAGCTGCCTAGGACTTCATACCATACAATAATTTAAAACTACGTAGTAAAAAGTTATGAAAATTTTTGCACCTTAAAGTTACTCTTCAAGCACATGTTATGTGAGAACTTCAAAGAAAAAAATGAAAATTATGTTCATAAATGGATAATTGAAAACATTGTGTTGTCAAAAAGTGCTATTTTAGTCCTTTGGGGATTAAAAGTGCTCGCTTTTTGAGTAAGGTAGATACTCAAACTTCATAACAATAGCTTTTGTCAATGCAAAACCTCTTCTCCTGTGGTCCTTTTTTAATAAACTATATTTTCTTGTAGAGTGCACGGACAAGAAATCCTATTCAAAGTTAGATATGGTATTTGACTAAATATATGACCCTTTCCATCATTTAACCCCTAAAGTTTCATGACTATATAATTACCAAAAACGCTCCAAAACTGCCATTTCTAACAGAACTACCAAATTTTTGGAAAAAAACAATTTTTGATACATATAACTATAGGATCTTGTAGTATGATATTTTGAAAATATATAGTAAAAATTTCAGAAAATTCCACCGTGTGAATCATAAGATATAAGCATTCAAAGTCTTGAAAACCATTTTTTCAATCCTGCAAAAAACCGGGCAGCTGCACTTTGCAAGCTCACTGTTCAATGAAAAAATGCCAACAAAGGTGGTGCTTCTTTGAATTCAGTTTCCTAATCAAGTTGTCTATATGCTTGAAAAATTTCAAATCATTTGGAATTGTACAACATATAGGAAAAAAATAGTAAGTAGAAAGAAGTAGAAAATGATTCAAAATTCAAAATTGTCAAAAATTTAATCATGGAATTCAAAATGCCAATCCCAACAGTTGCAATGTTGTAATAATCAATCTACATCCTAGGATTTTATTTTTTTCCAAAACTATTGAAAATTGAGTTAAATAAACGACTTTAAAGTTTTTCTTAGAATAGAGAATCCATAACTGCCCGCAATTCAAAAAACCTCATAACTTTTGACTCATTGATTGAAATGGAATGAGTCAAAGCTTCTTAACCCCTAAAGGACCATTGTTCCTTCGGGGGACAAATGCATTTTTGGGCAAGTACCTACGGCTGAAATTTTGTCGTGATTCTTTGAAACTTTTTGAGAAGGTGAAGAGTTGAGAGAGGTATGTGGCGGAAAAAAAAATTTGAAATCGGACCTTCAAGTGAGAAGTTATGCCATTTCTTGGAATGTGTGGGGAGGGAGGGCAGCAAAAAAAATTTGCAAAATTTTGAATGTTTCTTTTTAATTATTTTTTTTCTCATAGATTATATTTTTGTCTATATGGAAAGCTTTGATTCATTTCAATTGGATTTGCTATGAGGAGGTTATTTTCTTGTTTTTTGGGCAGTTAGAGCATCTTCTTGAAAAAAAGAACTTGTAGGATTCATTTTGGAATGCAATTTTTGTAATTTTTCAATTCTTTTTTCTTGTGATGGTTTAGTTTGCTTTCTAGAACAATCTCACCATTAGGATTAGTGTATTTTAATTCCATCAAAAATATATGAATAATTTAGATTTTCCTTCTATCTTGTACCTACTTCTACTTAACAAACTTTTAAAGAATGATATTTAAGTGTTTTTGATTTTTTTTTTTTTCCTAGACTTTCAACTCAATTCTCCACTAGAAAGATTTAAAGCTCAAAATGTTGTAGTGCAAAAATTTTAAGTTAAAAATGTTTAAAGTCAAAAACTCTGGTCTCGCAATGTGCTGAAAATCTTATTTTTTCCACTTTAATCGCAGATATCTTGCAATCTAAGCGTTCAAAAATTCTGATATCTTTTCCACACATTCTCATACTAGTTAGGTATAAGATCCTACAATTAGATGTGCAAAAAAAACATTTTTCACATTTTTTTACTCTTTACTCTAGAAATGGCAGTTTTGAGAGTTTTTTGGCAGAAAAAAGGCCTTGGTCCTTTAGGGGTTAAGTTTGTCATTGTGATATATACTTATGGTGAAATTTTCAGATTTTTTGAAATATTTTTCTATTTAATATGATTTTGGACAGTGAGGTTTGAAAATCAATGGTCATGGGTCCGTCATTTAGGGATTAAGGGTTTCAGGGACAGAAGACCACTTCATACACTACAAGAGAAGGGGGTGTTTTAAGTAGTGTTCTAGACATCACGTCTTTTAAATAACGTCTTTTAAGTAAGTTTTTAAGTAAAATTTTACTAAAAAGATTGTCTTTTTAGTAAAATTTTACTTAAAAACTTGCTTAAAAGACGTTACTTAACCCCTAAAAGCCCAAGTGTCCCTGGGAGGGTTTTTTGGTACTTCGGGCAAGCTCATGTGACCTCAATTTTTTACATGATTTTCTGAAACTTTTTTGGAAGATAGGAAATCACATTAGCTTCGCGGGAAGATAAATTTCATCAAATTTCGACTTACCTTCCAAAAGTTATGAGCATTTGAAAATTAATTTCAGTTTGGGAATCTGCTGCCCTTCAGGAATCTGACTTTGACTCCCAAGAGGGCAGCAGAGGTGGCAAGAGAGGAGAGGTGGCAAGAGAGGCTATTGTTGTGCCTATTGGGAGGTCACATGAGGCTTTGGGAGCTTGTAGATGTTAGAGACTTTGACATTTTTCAATTTTTTTTTTCCTACTTCTAAAATACAAGTGCATCTTTCAATCCATCGTTCAGATTTTGTAGATCACCAAGTGTGTGATGGGAATTTCTTTTTGAAAATGGCCTAGTGTATTGTCATTTCTTGAGACATAGTGGCAAATTTTATTTTTTTTGAATATCGGGATTGACTTAAATTGCCTTGAAAATTGGCATGCACATGCCTAACATGTTTCCCCGTAAGAAAAAATTAGAAATTGGAGGTCTGTAGTGGAAAAAAATTCAGCAAATGGCGGTCAAAGGCATCTGAAATTTTCGGGCACAGTGGAAAAAAAAGAAAAAAACAGACTTTGAATGCAAATATCTCCCAATCTGTACGGTCAAACCTCACGAAATTTTTACCACATGTTCTTACACAAGTTAACTACAAGATCCAACGGTTACATTCCCAAAAAATCAATTTTTCAAACTTTTTTGATGAATGCTCTAGAAATGGCAGTTTTGGGTGTTTTTTGAGGTAGAAAAGGCCTTGGGCTCTTAGGGGTTAAAAGACATGATGTCTAGGACACTACTTAAAACATCCCTTTCTCTTGTAGTGATAGTTGGTTCCCGTCTCGCATCCGTAGACAACATTAGCATTGTCCGAGGAAAAGGAGTAGGACGACATGCAAGGATTCTTAAAGAACTGCGTGCCCGGAGTGGAGCTCTGGCCTTCGCCGTCCACGTTCCTACAACCGAACGCTGGAAACCCAGAAAATGTGTTTGGTTTCCCGCACCGTTGCTTCAGGTTGGGGATTTTGCAAACGGGCATCCAACAGTGAAGACCCGACCTCGTCACGTCCCTCGTAGGTTTTCACTAGGAGGGGAAGATTGTACCATCCTGCACACAAGAGATTGATTGCATACATGCAGTCCATATTGTTTCATTAATTACCCAATTTGCAATTGCTGTCTTTGTGATGTTGTGATTGCTATGGTAGGAGATTCGGACTTAGTATGTACATGGATATCTGGTTTGAGTTTGACATGATTCCCGTTTTACAAAGATCGCTTGCTAGTTTTGCATACTGGATCGCTTGCTAGTTTTACATTTTTTATTTTCTTGGCCTACAAGTAGCAGTGCTCTAATTCTGACTGTCGAGCAGCCACATATACCGGTAGTAAAAATCGACAGGGTTGGAAAATATGAATCCAAAGCCACGAGAAGTTATTTGCCTCCATTCGGGCTCTGGCGGGCCTTGGCCTTGTCACTCTGACTGTTACCTAGTGAGAGTTGGAATGCACTAGCTGACAGCAGCCCAAATCCGACACTTTTTTTCATCTTCTCTACCATTAAATTATAACTTATTGTACTTGAGTTTGGCTTATAAAATTTTAACAATTTATTATTTTGAATCATTTTCTACTTCTTTCTACTTACTATTTTTTTCCTATATGTTGTACAATTCCAAATGATGTGGAATTTTTCAAGCATATAGACAACTTGTTTAGGAAACTGAATTCAAAGAAGCACCACCTTTATCGGCATTTTTCATTGAAAAGTGAGCTTGCAAAGTGCAGCTGCCCGATTTTTTGCAGGATTGAAAAAATGGTTTTCAAGACTTTGAATGCTTATATCTTATGATCCACACGGTGGAATTTTCTGAAATTTTTACCACAAGTTTTCAAAATATCATACTACAAGATCCTCCGGTTACATGTGTCAAAAATTGTTTTTTTTCCAAAAATTTGGTAGTTGTGTTAGAAATGGCAGGTTCTGGAGCGTTTTTGGTGATTACATAGTCATGAAACTTTAGGAGTTAACACAATTCTTTGTTTTTGACTTAACTATGAGTACTTGAGAAACTACAACTTCAAATTTATTTATCCCACATGGGTTGTTCTACCTTCTACCCCCCCATGTGTATATATAGAGTTGTCTTTTCACTTGAAAACTCAAAATATGTTATTGGTGACAAATGGTTGTAATGCATTATTCATTGGATCCTTTGCCAACATCTTTTCCTACAACTATTTGTTGATTTGTATGTTTGGTCCAAAAAGTAACAAAGAAAATGAAACAAAACATAATGTACTGCCACTATCCTAACACCTAAGCTGACATTAATTATTTGAGGATGAATTTTGTGGATGAGGAGTCCAAGGAGGGAAAGGCAGCCTCTTTGAAGGCTATTGAATGTTATGATGGCTCCCATCACTTGTAGACATGTGTTTTCACATATATTAATTAATATAAAATGCATGTACAACGTATCTCCTGACGAAACACGTTAAATTCCCAAAGGAAGTGGGCCTAGTAGGATAAATTCGGGTTTCTCAAGAGTAAAAGTAAATAAAAGCCCTCTATATTTGAGCCGTGTCTAGGGATACTTACTAGCCCCCCCAACTAATTTGGAGCCTCTAATTGCAAATATGAATTCATATTTTGAAAAAAAAAAAACTGTGACAAATAAAAAATTCCGGCGCTTTTCCAAAACATATTTGGCCCACAAGACCTATAAAGGATGGGAGGATTTAACGTCCTGCTCTCTTGACTATGCATTTGACAAGCTTGACTTTTCAAACACCTTGAAAAGTAAATAAGGTAGGAATATCATAAACCGTGCCATGACTATAAGCGGTTTTAATGTACCTAGTCTTGTCATTTATGCCTTGAAATGCCAAGAATAGGTACATGGACACGGTTTATGGTTCCATCATGATTTATGGTATTTCTATCTTACCAATGCCAATGAAATGAAAATCCAACCAAGGGCAGTTGAGCCAAAGAAAGTTTCATTCAAGTGTAAGGTAGGAAAACCATAATTGGTTGTTGACTTTTTAATACTAAGGTGGTACCGTCTCATAGGCAACCCATTACCATTGCCATTACAAGTTGCGACTTATAACCTTCTTTCCTTTCAACTTGCTTCTTACATCCTTGGATCATGAAGATAAAAGGTTGTGATTGAAAAATATACAACTGGTTATGTAAGATAACCTATTTGCCGCTAACGTGTCTCATTAGTTATCCAATATATAAATGGTTTCAATGTACATGCTCTTGTCATTTATGCCTTGAAATGATAAGAACAAGTACATTGAAACGATTTATACTATGTAGTATTTCTACCTTAGAGCAACTCCATAGTGGCTCTCAAGTAGACCAAACACAGTAACTGGTAGAGCTCCATGGTGGCTCTTCAAGCGGATCAAAAAAAGCCAAGCTCTGCATATATTGAAAAGCACATGGCCAAATGGAGAATCTTGCGAGCACGCTAACTGCTTTGTCACAATTTCCAAAATACAAATTGCTGAGTTTGCTTCCATCTAGCAGGCGCAATTAGTGCAGAACGGGCAACATCCAAAACACGCACAACAATCAAGAAGTAGGTCTAGCAACTGAAATAGATGTGACAACCAAGAACTAAGGTGACACTCAACCAAAAATTATGCATACCCAGTTCCGCATCCCAAGTCCGTGTCGCCATAGGAGCAGGTGCCACACGCAGGCCAATTCATTGAACTGCCACACGGTAGTCTCGAAGGTGGATATCCAACATTGGATGGCTTGTTCAACCTCATACACGTTGCCCTAATCATTATCGCCAAAGCTTTCTGTGAAGGCAAAATAGTGCCAAATTGCACCAAAAGAAGAAAAAAATTGGCTAAAAAATGACAACAAACTGTGAAGTTTTTTGCCATAAAACTTCACAACAAAAAAGAATCTTAGATGAAATTGCCAGATTGTGGATGAAAACATAATTGTAGATAATATGTGACATGTGAATGCTAATGTGATATTTTCTATCCAATATGTAAATGAATGTTGAAATTTGGAGCACCACTATTAGTAACATTTTATATCACTATTTTAATTAGCACTTCATATAAAATGAAAAGAAAGCCCTTCAATTTATTGGTGCTTTTTGATTTTGTATGTTAGCCAATAAGGACTCCTTTACACTTGAGACCAAGTCAAGAAAATATTTTTTTACTAAATCGCATTGGTCAAACTATACCACGATATGGCTTGCCTCCATTTAGTCTCTGACCTTGGCCTTTGTCACTCTGGCTGTTACCCAGTGAGAATTGGCTGGATGGATCAAGCTAAATGAACTGACAGTAGCCCAACTGAAATCCGACACTTTTTTTCATCTTCTCTACCATTAATTTATAACTTATTGTACTTGAGTTTGGCTATGGCTACCGACTCCCGTCACTTGTAGACAGGTGTTTTCACATCTATTAATTAATATGAAATGCATGTACAACATGTCTCGACAAGCTTGACTTTTCAAACCACTTGAAAAGTAAATAACTTAGGGCCTCCTTACATGTATCGTTGGGTGGGTGGGTGCGGTCAACAATGCCGAAATATAGAAGGCACTTTTATGTTCCTTCTACGGTGTGAGATACAAAGAAATCGGTAGAACTCTCCTCCTCCTTCCACGCTTACCGACCATCGGTGGCACTATGTTGGTCTTCTAGTTGCTTTTTTTGCCCAGTTGGCTTACATGTAAACTGCCCAACGGGTTGACATGTAAGCTGGGTTGGAATGGACAATTTCTTGGACATTTTTTCAACCCCTCTTTCGAATTTGTCCATAACTTTTGATTAGAGATTCAAAATCCAATTGGATTTTTGGAGGTGAAACTTGTCTTCATTAACCAACTTTTCTTAGTCCAGAGATTTTTGAGGAAAGCTATTTTACTATGCCTAAATGAGGTCTAAAATTCAAATTTTACCAAAATTCTTTGTTTGTGACTTAACTATGAGTGATTGAGAAACTACACATTCGAATTTGATTAATCCACATGGGTTGTTGTACCTCCTTCGACCCCATGTGTATATATAGAGTTGTCTTTTCACTTGAAAACACAAAACATCTTATTGATGACAAATGATTGTAATGCATTATTCATTGGATTCTTTGCCAACATCTTTTTCTACAAATATTTGTAGATTTGTATGTTTGGTCCTAAAATTAACAAAGAAAACGAACCAAAATATAATGTACTGCCACTATCTTGGTACCTAAAGCTTACATTAATTATTTGAGGATGAGTTTCGTGGATGAGGACTCCAGGGAGGGAAAGGCAACCTCTTTGAAGGCTACTGAATGTAATGGAAAGCCCCATTCAAGTGGAATACCATAAACCGTGCTAGTACCATAAACAGAGTCAATGTATCTGTTCTTGTTATTTATGCCTTGAAATGTCAAGAACAGAACAGGTACATTGAACCAGTTTATGGCTCCATCACGATTTATGCAATTTCTACCTTATGTACGCAGCTTCATGACACATTTTCCAACGTGCAGTAGCTGATCGAAGCTGTGATGTCAGCCTGCCGAGGAGAACAGACTTTTTTTTTCCGGGTTTTTGAAGCAAATGAATTTCATTCATTGCAAGGCACCCGACAGTCAAAGAACATTTGACCAAGCAAGCACGCGGCGAAAACAAGCAGCAGAGTGCAGACTTCCGTGCTCTATATAATGGTGCTTTTTATCACAACTTTCATGCCCAGTTTGCAATACGCTTTCTTGACCAGCCTTGACTGTGAAGTGGGCTTTGCAGATGACTCGCTATATGCGGATATTTCCTATCCAAATCCAAGGCCCGAGCAACTAGCTGATCTCCAGTGCTGTTCCAAGCAGGCAGATCGATCACAGTGCTTTCATTTTTGAATTGAATCAAGCTTCCGAGTGATTGTCGTTGCAGGACTTGCTTCTAGATAAGTACCAGCAAAAGCCTCAAAACATCAAGTGGTAGAGTGTGTTCTCTGCACCTGTGATAAGTGCGTTCGGGTTGATAGATTGTGATGATGAAGCTCCTTGCAATTGCTGCTCTTGCTGTCCTTATGATCTGTGCACGAGAGATCAAGCAATCAGAAGCTGCACCACCAAGGTGCTACAATGGCGCGTCGGCCTCCGTGCAGTTCACGCAGTATTGGGTCCCCATCGAAGGCTCCAAAGACGAAAACGACGATGGCGAAGTGATAACTCTGTCTGGACCTAAAACCAAAAGAATCGTAAGAGACGACGGTGAGTTCACGAGAATTACAATCGTACTCACAGGGAGGCTACCTCTGGTGCCCGGATAGTTATTCCAGGTTGACGTACTGTGTTCCCATTAGGGATGATTTGTGCCCTTGATTTTGGCTGTTTGATTCTCTGCTTTCTGCTTTTGTCCGGACATTTATTCCCCTGTTCCCAGTGCAAAATCACCTGGAAAGTTCCGGTCCCTTTGTAAGGGAAGCAAGGATGATCTTTCTGCGATTTACATGAGCTAGTTGAATAAATTTGATTGCCTGCAGGTTCCCTGATTGAAAGCACGGACGAGAACACGTACAGCAAATGCGTGGAAGAAGGAACCTGTCTTCTGCTCAACGGCAACCTCGTCAACCTTGCGTCATCCCCACAGACATTCCAGGTCAGCGTTGCAAATACTCTTAAGTCATCTTTCGCACCAGGCATGAGCAGGAGATTTAGTAGTATTTGAAGATATCTTGGCCATGGATTTCTAGATAAATGGTGGCTATGGATGAGGAGATTTAGTCATCCTGGATTCAAGAGCCAGTAAATTAGGATCGATTGTGAAGCAGATTCGGCAGTCTCAATAGTAGCTAGGATGATAACATTATAACCCAAGATGCTTATCCTTCTGAACTCCACTTCCAGAATTTGATTTTTGAGGATACGCAACCAATGTGCTTCATTGCTAGTGCTAGCACATATACCTTAGTAGCCAAGTCTTAAATCTGTTTAGCACTTCAACTCACCTTCTCTTCAAATTTTCTAGACTTAAGCACATCTTCTTCCCTCACCCAAATTTCAATCAGCTTTCAGTGAATTGCACTAAGTGGCGATTACGGGTGCAAATATCTCAAGTCCATTAATTTCTTCAATTCAAAGCAGTGATCCTAATCAATCAATTGGACGTACGTGTTTGCATTTCAGGTTTTGGACAAGAGCAAATTTCCTTACGGCCAAGGATCCTCTGGTGCGGCGTTGAAACCCTTCGTGAGCGTGGCGGCCAACGACCTGGCCCAGGGCACGAAGCTGTTTGTGTCGGAGTTGCAGAACTGGAAGCTGCCGAATGGGCAGACGCACAATGGGTGCGTGCGAGTCGACGACCAGGGAGTCGGCTTTAGTTGCCACATTGACTGGTTTGTGGTGTCGTATGCCAACTATGATAAGTTGAGAAATCTTCCTGAGCACGCTACTGTGCAAGTCAGCAACTGCCAGATTCTCAGCTATGGAGCCTGAATTGAATTCTCCACAAATGGGGATCCACGATTTAGGACCAATTGACACGTACTCCCGTGTATAAGTCTTAAAGCTAATAAAAAGTACCCAACAGGAACATCGATCCTGCATGTGTGTATTGGTGGAATGGATGCAAATGTTTTGGACTTTTGGTGCAAGCTCTCTTGTCGCAGAAACTGATTGCTGGGCACACGTTCATACGATTTGAGCTACGATCAAATCTCTATTACGGATAAGCTCAATCATCTACGTTAGTTCTGTTTTTGTTACTCAGTTTCTAGAAAACTGCCAAGGAGCTAGTTCAGTGTTTGACAGTCTATAGTCTCACTAGTGTTAAGTTCGTGCGAGTAATGATCTCCCCCGGGCAAGCTACTGTGTGCAAGTCAGATTTTCAGCTATCAATGGCGCCTGAATTTTCACTACCTTAAATGGGGATCATGGTTTAAGACTGATACTCTGATTCGTGTGAGCATCGGAAGAAGCGTTCTAAGTGAACAGATATTGTCCTTGACGTCAATTTCGTTAAAATGGCGTAGTTTCTTGAAAACGGCACGATGAGCCAGAAGAGCGGCAAAAAACGGCCTGATTTTGGGAGCCGAAAAGCCGGAAATCGTAACGAAGGGCTCCGAAATGGAGGCGGCGTATGGCCATTTGCTCGGTCACGTACATCTGAATGGCCAAGTACAGTACATGACTAAGCTATCACGGCTACGAGCTTGACACAGGTCCACCTCCGATGGCCGACACCGAAAGAATTGGGTCGTCCCACTCCGTGTCCCGCCTGGTGAGCGTCCAAGCCTATAATCACAACTTTGGAATTAGAACACCATCGGGAACTGTTCTACTAGTTCAGGCCGCGCGGTCTGAAGTCACAACAAAATCCGGAGTTCTGATTCACCCTCCTTCCGAAAGCCAAGCACAGTCGAGAAGCTTCATGGATTGTCATGGGCGCACTCACCGACGATGTCATCGATAGCGAAGTAGGGGTGCCCACGTCCCCCTCGCTACAGACGGCAAGTCCGTCACCGTCTTAGGAGCTCAATCAAATGTTATAATCTTTCAATCTGTGCGGTAAAGTATTTGAATCTTTTACACACATTGTCATAGTAGTCTAGTAGAAGTTTCTATGATTGGATTTTGAAATGAATTTTTTTTCATTTTTTTCTTTCAACCCTGAAAAGACTAGACAGTTTTTCACAATTTGTGCCCAAAAGGGTTAAAGTGTAGTATCACTTGGATGGCGAGACACGTGTTAAGTAATCCCCTCAAATAAAAGGGGGGCCTCCGTGGAAGTGGGACCCGCTTGCGCTACCCTGCCTAGGCGCCATCCTCCCGGCCCTCCCATCCCCGTATTCCCGTCCTCCCACTCCAGCTTCTCTCCGTCTCCTACCCGCAACTCTAGATTGTTGCACCGCACTTGCATTTTCTAGTGCAGCCATGGCTTGTCATCTTCCGTGCTAGTTATCAATATGATTTGCATCCACACTTTCCACTACCCACATTGTTAGAGCATCCCCACTCATCTAGCATCCCATTTGGCATTTGGGATGACTTCTTCATTGGGGTTGGCAAAACTGCCCTACTAGGCTTGCATTTTGGATGGCTGGTTGCATTGATTGGCCTGCAAACTGACCCTGGCTTGCAAATGGGGGTCATTAGGCAGGCCGGAGCTTGTCCTATCAACAAGCAGGCTTAACAGCTTCCGTGAAAGTGATTGGCAATGACGCTAGAGTCTACAATACACGGGACCCATGCACAAGAATTTCCAAGCACATCCGAAGGCTTGCATGAAATTGATTGGCAGTTTTTGGCTTCTTAATAGCTTATGGGTGTGGCGGTCTACTTTGGAAAGTAGATGCGCCTGCATTTTGCAAGCCATCACCAGCCCGCATTTTGCAAGACGGGTGGTGATGCTCTTATGATCACTTGACTTCAGTTTGGGTACTATGGAATCCATTGTGCAGACTCTGTCCATCTGTCAGTCCGGGCTTCAGAGAAAAAGATCAATTGTGATCAATTTCAAACTGGCTATAGCTGACAAAGGGAAGCAGTTTGTGGTCTGCAACTTTGATGGTGTTCAATCAAGGCTTTAACGTACTGTAGATTGTGGTGGCTGCTCTGACTCTACTTCACTTGCACGTATTCCGTGTTTGTATCCAAAGTTGTTGAACTTATTTGATCTGGAATGTGTGAAACTGGCTATTATCAATAGAGACACAACTTAATTCAAAATTTATCTTTGGACTCATCAAACAGGTGGTTTGGAGAAGTTTGCATTGTATTGACATCAAAAAATTGCGCTCAAACACAACTACTTTGAATGTCATCACTGGGAAAAATCTGTGGCCTGTGAGAATTTTATGAGTATGGAAGAGTTTGTAAGCTGGAAGGAGTATGTGGGTTGCGAGAAATTTGTGGGGTTCGAGAAATTGGCAACCTCCAACTAATTTTCAGTTTGCAACAAATTTGTGTGCTGCAACAAGTTAATTTTGTGGGCAATGAGAAATTTGTGAGGGATTGTGAGGAATTTGGAGGAA
Source organism: Neckera pumila (assembly GCA_963969595.1). Classification (NCBI taxonomy): domain Eukaryota; kingdom Viridiplantae; phylum Streptophyta; class Bryopsida; order Hypnales; family Neckeraceae; genus Neckera; species Neckera pumila. The sequence continues at coordinate 17,977,198 of OZ018414.1, forward strand.
CTTTTTGTGCGAGTGTGTAGGAATTTGAGGGTAGAAAGACAAGGAGATGTCACAATGTTTTGGATTTAACAATGTGCAAGTTAAGATCCTTATGCACAATGCAATCAATGTGGTTATTATCAAAGGGCAAGGGAGTTTGAGTAACAATTCCTGCAGCTTAAAAGGCAACCATATGCCAGCATTCCGTACATTCAGTATGATCTTCAAAGCAGCAAAACATCTTAGATCTCAGCACTTGGCTGTAATGCTTTGAAAATGTCCACACTAACCACATGAATGAAATTGTTGTTGAAACTCGGTCCGTTTTCTGGATGCAAGATTCCTAGGGCTCCGTCCACAACTCATTTCAATTCGTCGACAATACATGCAAATATAATGGATCCCTCAACCTCAACGATCAGTGATCACAGGTTGTTTAAAGTTTTGTTTGTGGCAATGGCTCCAGGAAATCAGATAGAGATGCCCATTCTGGCACCTCTTTTGTCACTTTCATCAATGTGAGCATGGGCAACTCAAAATGAAACTCTTGGAAGAGATCTGTGCAGCTTTAAAAAAACGAAATTCCTTTTCAACAGAGTGTATTCAATTCAGGATGTGTTTCTATGCAGTGCTTGAAAAAAGACATGCATCTAAAATCAGCGCTCAAAACCCCTAAAGACTCAAGAAACTGTGCTCGAACACAACAGAGCTCCGATCAGGTCGTGCCTGAAAAATGCAAGTGCGGTGCAGCAATCTAGAGCTGCGGGTGGGAGACTGAGAGTATTAGACTAAATAAACGTATTAATACATGTAGTATATAGCGGGTACATAGAGACACAACTATTCATTTCATTATGTCACTTGGATTTATCTTCAAGAGATAATTACCTTCAATGGTCTTGTATTTTGATTATTATTAATATAATTTAATTCTTGCAACTTGTTCCTCTTGATTGTATTAAATTGTAACATGGTATCAGAGCAAGCGAAATGTGTTTTCTTGAAAAACCTGTTTGTGACTGTACGAGTGAGGATGTCTTCAATTTATTAATTGAAGACAATGAACGAGATCAAGTTGGGATTCAACTTCAAAATACAAATAGAATTTTTAATTGATTTATACAAATTCCTTTAGAAGAAATTTCACATCCTTCTACCGAAGAAGTTGAAGAATCTTTAGTTTTAGTACAACAAAACTATGGATTTGAATATGCTCCCGAAGCATATATTAATGAATTAATTTGTTCTAATGAAAATAATCCCGATTTTGAAATTGATAATGTAATCAGAGAAACTGTAATTCAAGTTCAAAATTTAAATCTTGAATTTGAGACAAGATACTTGATAATAATGGAACAAATTAAGAAGCCCAAAATACTAATCATGAATATTTTCTTCATTTCATAAACTTTATATACATAAAATATATTATATTTATATGAATGAATAAATGGATTTCAATAAAACAAATAGTATTGAAAAATTAAATGGTGACAATTATACCACATGGAGAATTCGAATGACTCATTTATTAAAAAAGGAAAAATGATGGAAAGTTATTATAGGCAAAGAATTGAAGCCTACTGCAACAACTAGAACTAACGGTGTTGTTACTAATCCACCTACAACAGGTGTTGGATCAATTTCTGAGTGGGAGGACAGAGATGAAGTTGCTACTTCTCTTCTAATTGAAAATGTTAAAAATATATGTTTAGGACATCTCACATCTACATCTGCTAGAGATAACTGGTTAGAACTTGAAAAAACATTTCAAAATAAAGATGTTATGAATAAATGTTATTTACGAAGAAAATATGTTAATTTAAAAATGGTTGATGGTGAAAATATTACCAATCATATTCATTCTTTTAAATTGTTGCTAGAAGAATTAGCAACAACAGGATTAGCTTATATAGAAGAAGACAAAGTGGAGACACTCTTAGCTAGTCTCCTAGAATCCTATGAAACCAGAGTACAATCCTTAACTAATAGAACAGGATTAACGATGGAGGATGTCATCTCAAAAATTAAACATGAAGAATTGTGACGGAAGAAGAGTGGTACTTCCACTAGTCATGGAGATGTACCACAAGCATTGTGGGCAGGTAAGAAATCTTTTACAAATCAAAGATTTTCTAACTCCAGTAATAATGGCTATTCCAAAGCAAATGCAAATACCAGTGAAGGTATTTCAAAATATGGATCCAGTCAAGGATTCAGTGGGAGTAATCCTTCTCTGATGGGCCCAATGCCCAGTTCTTCTAAACAACATACGTCTTCACATTTAATTCATTCAAATTTTTCACAAAAATATAAAAAGAAAGGTATTTGTGATTATTGCTAGCTTCCTGGTCACTATAAAAAGGATTGTCGAAAATATCTTGCTGATCTGCAGTCAGGCAAGATCAGGCAAGCCTTTGTTGGTATTGTGCGTACAATAGTTACACATTTAACAGAACCAATACTTACTAATGACTGGTATCTTGATTCTGGTACAACCCACCATCTTACTTACTATGGTGAGTGGTTTGTAAATTATTATCCACTTTATCCAAGAGAATTTGTATATCTTGGAGATAATACTATGCAAGAAATCTATGGATATGGCTCAATTACCATTATCCTTGTTTACAAGTGTAAATCATGTTCTTGGCTTGACTCAGAATTTAATTTCTGTTAGAAAGATAACCAAATTGGGATGTAAAGTTACTTTTTCATGGGTGCGAATATCTTACATCCATTAATTTCGTCAATTAAAAGAAGTGATCCTGATCGATCCATTGGACGTGTTTCCATTTCAGGTTCTGGACAAGAGCAAATTTCCTTATGGCGAAGGAGCCTCTGGTAGAAAGTTGTCACCCTTCGTGAGCGTGGCGGCCAACGACCTAGCCCAGGGCACGAAGTTGTTTGTGTCGGAGTTGAAGAATTGGAGGCTGCCGAATGGCCAGACGCACAATGGATGCGTGCGAGTCGACGACAAGGGAGTCGGCTTGAGTTGCCACATTGACTGGTTCGTGGTGTCGTATGCCAACGAGGCTAAGTTGAGTAAGCTTCCTGAGCAAGCTACTGTGCAAGTCAGAAACTGCCAGATTCTCAGCTACAGAGCTTGAATTGAATTCTACCACAAATGGGGATCCATGGTTGAAGACCAGTTGACACTCCCGTGTATGAGTTTTACAGTAAGAAGTATCTTAAAGCTAGTCAAAATTACCCAACAGGAACATCGATCCTGCATGTGCGTATTGGTTGAATTGATGCAAATGTTTTTGGAAGTTTGGTGCAAGCGAGCTCTCTGTCGCAGAAACTGATTGTTGGCCACACGGTTTTGCACATTTATACGATTTGAGCTACAAGCGAACCTCTATTATGGATAAGCTCAATCATCTACGTTAGTTTTGCTTTTGTTACTCAGTTTCTAGAAAACTGCCAAGGAGCTAGTTCAGTGTTTGACAGTCTAATCGTAATGACTCAGTGGGCTCCTAAATGGAGGCAACGTATAGCCATTTGCTCGGTCACTTGCATATGAATGGCCATGTATGAAACACAAGATGAAGGTGAATCGATTGAATGGAGTGTCCATCTTTATTTATTTCAGACCCACCACAACGATATTCATTGTCATTAATTTCAGTCCACTGCTTACTCTAATTCCTCAATCTCATAGCTTGAATGAATAAAAAAAATTATTAGAATTTTTGCAATCTTGAGAGAAATCCAATCAAAAGTCGTTTCATTTATTTCTGATACTCTAATCATATTGTATGAATTTCCTAAGTTGAAAGCATAGGGTACCTGAAAAAGCGAGTTAAGACTACTGAGCAATATGCCACTTGCAAACATGTAAACCAGAAGGTCACTAGTCATTGCAATCTATTCCAAGTGTCACATAGACCTAACAATAATGCACAAAACTCAGACATTACCGACATGGCTCCTTTTGGGGGCAAAGTTGAAATCACATGCATTTAGACTGCAGAAGGGATACAAATCCAATCAACCCACCCACGACAACTAGTAGCAGACGTTGATGGACTATATGCAGGGCACCCGTGTTGAATTGCCATATTCTGCTGCTGAATTTGCCGAAGACAATTCGTCCTAGACTTTCCATTTGAAAGGATTCGGGTGCTAGAGTCGGATGCAACTGACGGATCACAGACAATGCATCGCAATGCACATCCCCGCTTCAGACCTCAGAATGTGGCCGACGAGTTGGATGACATACCTACGCAATTCTGGAGCCAGATTCCGGAGGTTGCAGTGCATCGAAACTTGGAAAATGGCTCCACAGGAAGGGGGATAAAAATTAGAGTCTTCCCCAAGGAAAACGAGAACAATTTGAACCTTTTTAGGAAGGGCAAACTCCACTTTGGAGATAGTTTCCGGATAAGAAACAAACGTAGGGTCAATGTTCTGTTCTTGTCAACCGAGTAGGGCCAAAATTTTGTGCCTTTCTTGTCCATCTCATCGTACAAAGTTGGGGATGTACAATGTGATGCACTGCCTACAAGCCGTTGGTCGCCCTTAAAGTGATCTCAAAATTCTTTCGCTGTAAATGTCCTTTTCATCTCTCATGTCAAAGTCCGAATATAGTATCCTGTTCCTTCGAATTTCAGTCTTAAATTACGAAAAGTGTTCCACTCCTACAAGATAGAGACAAGAAAAGACCAATGAATTTACAGAGAATGGTTGTACAGCAGCCACAATGGCATGACCAATTACACCAAAGAAAACTTCTGAAGACACATTGCAGATCGAAAAGAAACATGTACAGTACACAACTAAGGTATCATGGCGATGAGCTTGACAGAGGTTCTTGGTCCACCTCCGATGTTTGACGCCGAAAGAGTTGGGTTGTCCCACTCCGCAACCCGCCTGGTGAGCAGTGATCTCAAAACGGGTTCAAGGTTTTTAGCCAAATGTTCATTTTTGGGAAAAAAAATTTGACTTTACACTAAGGCATGAAAAAATGAAGTAGAAATCGAGTGAAATTTAGCCAGTTTTGGGATCGCTGCTGGTGAGCGTCCGAGTCTCCAGAAACAACACTGGAATTAGGACACCGTTGGGAACTCTTCTACACTGAATAGTGCAATCAGGTTGCCCCAGACTAATATCTCTGACATGTATTATATCAATATCCAAGTTACTGTAGAAGGATGCAGAGATGTGGGGAAACATATGTGCTACATGGGTTGGTGCACTAATTCATGGCTTGGGATCAGAGAATGGCTTGTGCTTCCATCTGGACAAGCCATGAGTCATGAAGTAACATGAGGTAACTTCTCTAGGGTAAGGCAATCTAATTTTAAAGGCAACCCAATTGCACTATTTAGTGTAGTTCAAGCCACACGGTTTGAAATCGCAATAAAATAAGAGTTTTGATCCCCCATCAGAAAATCAAGCACAGTCGAGAAGTTTCACGGACTGTTCCCCCTCCCCCACGTCTCAATTTGTCTGGGGCTTTCCATTCTGTAGGATGTGTGTTGAGATCGGATGTCAATGGCAGATCACAAGTGCACAACCCTGCTTCATACCTCAAAAGTGTTGTAGAACTGCTTTGCAGTTTTCTAGAAACTGAGTAACAAAAGCAGAACTAACGTAGATGATTGAGCTTATCCATAATAGAGGTTCGATTGTAGCTCAAATCATATGAATGTGCAAAATCGTGTGGCCAACAATCAGTTTCTACGCCAGAGAGCTTACACCAAACTTCCAAAAACATTTGCATCAATTCAACCAATACGCACATACAGGATCGATGTTCCTGTTGGGTAATTTTTATTAGCTTTAAGATACTTCTTACTGTAAGACTCATACATGGGGAGTGCCAACTGGTCTTAAACTATGGATCCCCATTTGTGGTAGAATTTAATTCAGGCTCCATAGCTGAGAATCTGGCAGTTGCTGACTTGCACAGTAGCGTGCTCAGGAAGATTTCTCAACTTATCATAGTTGGCATACGACACCACAAACCAGTCAATGTGGCACCTCAAGCCGACTCCCTGGTCGTCGACTCGCACGCATCCATTGTGCGTCTGCCCATTCGGCAGCTTCCAGTTTTGCAACTCCGACACAAACAGCTTCGTGCCCTGGGCCAGGTCGTTGGCCGCCACGCTCACGAAGGGTTTCAACGCCGCACCAGAGGATCCTTGGCCGTAAGGAAATTTGCTCTTGTCCAAAACCTGAAATGCAAACACGTACGTGCAATTGATTGATTAGGATCACTGCTTTGAATTGAAGAAATTAATGGACTTAAGATATTTGCACCCGTAATCGCCACTTAGTGCAATTCATTGAAAGCTGATTGAAATTTGGGTGAGGGAAGAAGATGTGCTTAAGTCTAGAAAATTTGAAGAGAAGGTGAGTTGAAGTGCTAAACAGACTTAAGAGTTGGCTACTAAGGTATATATGCTAGCGCTAGCAATGAAGCACATTGGTTGCATATCCTCAAAAATCAAATTCTGGAAGTGGAGTTCAGAAGGATAAGCATCATGGGTTATAATGTTATCATCCTAACTACTACTGAGACTGCCAAATCAGCTTCACAATCAATCCTGATTTATTGGCTCTTGAATCCAGGATAACTAAATCTCCTCATCCATAGCCACCATTTATCTAGAAATCCATGGCCAAGATATCTTCAAATACTAATAAATTCCCTGCTCATGCCTGGTGCGAAAGATGCCTTTCAGAGTATCTGCAACGCTGACCTGGAATGTCTGTGGGGATGACGCAAGGTTGACGAGGTTGCCGTTGAGCAGAAGACAGGTTCCTTCTTCCACACATTTGCTGTACGTGTTCTTGTCCGTGCTTTCAATCAGGGAACCTGCAGGCAATCAAATTTATTCAACTAGCTTCGCATGTAAAATCGCAGAAAGATCATCCTTGCTTCCCTTACAAAATGACAGGAACTTTCCAGGTGATTTTGCACTGGGAACAGGGGAATATGTGTCCGGACAAAAGCAGAAAGCAGAGAATCAAACAGCCAAAATCAAGGGCACAAATCTTCCCTAATGGGAACACAGTACGTCAACCTGGAATAACTATCCGGGAACCAGAGGTAGCCTCTCTGTGAGTACGATTGTAATTCTCGTGAACTCACCGTCGTCTCTTACGATTCTTTTGGTTTTAGGTCCAGACAGAGGAATCACGTCGCCATCGTCGTTTTCGTCCTTGGAGCCTTCGATGGGGACCCAGTACTGCGTGAACTGCACGGAGGCCGACGCGCCATTGTAGCAACTTGGTGCAGCTTCTGATTGCTTGATCTCTCGTGCACAGATCATAAGGACAGCAAGAGCAGCAACTGCAAGGAGCTTCATCATCACAATCTATCAACCCGAACGCACTTATGACAGGTGCAAAAAAAACACTCTACCACTTGAATCTGAGGGATTTGCTAGTATCTGCAATGACTGTAACGATCATTCGGAAGCTTGATGCAATTCAAAACTGAAAGCACTGTGATCGATCTGCCTGCTTGGAATAGCACTGGAGGTCAGCTAGTTGCTCGGGCCCTGGATTTGGATAGGAACATCCGCAGATATCCAGTCATCTGCAAAGCCCACTGCACAGTCAAGGCTAGTCAAGAAAGCCTATTGCAAATTGGGCATGAAAGTTGTGATAAAAAGCACCATTATATAGAGCACGGAAGTCTGCACTCTGCTGCTTGTTTTCGCCGCGTGCTTGCTGGGCCAAATGTTCTTTGACTGTCGGTTGCCTTGCAATGAATGAAATTCATTTGCTTCAAAAAAACGAAAAAAAAGTCTGTACTCCTCGGCAGGCTGACATCACAGCTTCGATCAGCTACTGCACGTTGCAAAATGTGTCATGAAGCTTCGTACATAAGGTAGAAATTGCATAAATCGTGATGGAGCCATAAACTGGTTCAATGTACTGTTCTTGGCATTTCAATGCATAAATGACAAGAGCAGGTCAACTGAAACTGTTTATGGTACTGCACGGTTTATGGTATTCCAACCTTCCACTTGAATGGGGCTTTCTTTGGCCCGGTTGCCCTTTGTTGGGTTTTCATTTCATTGCTACCGGTAAGTTATTTCCTTTTCCAGTGGTTTGAAAAGTCAAGTTGTCGAGACATGTTGTACATGCATTTTACATTAATTAATAGATGTGAAAACACTTGTCTGCAAGTGACGGGAGCCATAGCCAAACTCAAGTACAGTAAGTTATAAATTAATGTCGAATTTCAATTGGGAAGAAGTGTCAAATTTCAATTGGGACGGGAGTCGGTAGCCATAGCCAAACTCAAGTACAGTAAGTTATAAATTAATGTCGAATTTCAATTGGGAAGAAGTGTCGAATTTCAATTGGGACGGGAGTCGGTAGCCATAGCCAAACTCAAGTGCGTTAAGTTATAAATTAATGGTAGAAAAGAAGTTGGGCTGCAATCAATTCATTCAGTTGGGCTGCAATCAATTCATTCAGTTGGGCTGCAATCAATTCATTCAGTTGGGCTGCAATCAATTCATTCAGCTTGATCCATCCAGCCGACTCTCACTGGGTAACAGCCAGAGTGACAAAGGCCAAGGCCAGAGACTGAATGGAGGCAAGCCGTATCGTGGCTTTGGTTTCATATTTTGGACCCCAGTCGATTCTTACTACAACTTACGTGGCTGCTCGACAGTCAGAATTAACACATTGCTTCTTGTGGGCCAAGAAATTAAAAAAATTCTGAGCACCCGCATCAATGGCCAAGAGCTTCAAGAAATTATGGTATAGTTTGACCAATGCGAATTATCAAAAACAATATTTTCTTGACTTGGTCTCAAGTGTAAAGGAATCCTTATTGGCTAACATACAGAATCACAAAGCACCGATAAATTTCAAGGTATAAATGACAAGAGTAGGTACATTAAAACCGCTTATAGTCATGGCACGGTTTATGGTATTCCTACCTTATTTACTTTTCAAGGTGTTTGAAAAGTCAAGCTTGTCAAATGTATGGTCAAGAGAGCAGGAGGTTAAATCCTCCCGTCTTTTGTAGGTCCTGTGGGCCAAATTTATTTTGGGAAAAACCCCGGAATTTTATATGTATCACTATTTTTTCAAAATCTAAATTCATATTTGCAATTAGAGGCCCCAAATTAGTTGAAGGGGCTGGTAAGTATCCCTAAACACGGCTCAAATATAGGGGGCTTTTATTTACTTTTATTCTTGAGAAATCCGAATTTATCCTACTGGGCCCACTTCCTTGGGGATTTAACGTGTTTCATCAGGAGATATGTTGTACATGCATTTTATATTAATTAATATATGTGAAAGCACCTGTCTACAAGTGATGGGAACCATTGTAACATTCAATAGCCTTCAAGAAGTCTGCCTTTCCCTCCCTGGACTCCTCATCCACAAAATTCATCCTCAAATAATTAATGTCAGCTTAGGTGTTAGGATAGTGGCAGTACATTATGTTTTGTTTCATTTTCTTTGTTACTTTTTGGACCAAACATACAAATCAACAAATAGTTGTAGGAAAAGATGTTGGCAAAGGATCCAATGAATAATGCATTACAACCATTTGTCATCAATAACATATTTTGAGTTTTCAAGTGAAAAGACAATTCTATATATACACATGGGGTGGTAGGAGGTAGAACAACCCATGTGGGATAAATAAATTTGAATTTGCAGTTTCTCAAGCACTCATAATTAAGTCAAAAACAAAGAATTGTGTTAACCCCTAAAGTTTCATGACTATGTAATCACCAAAAACTCTCCAAAACTGCCATTTCTAACACAACTACCAAATTTTTGGAAAAAAACAATTTTTGACACATGTAACCATAGGATCTTGTAGTATGATATTTTGAAAACATGTGGTAAAAATTTCAGAAAATTCCACCGTGTGGATCATAAGATATAAGCATTCAAAGTCTTGAAAACCATTTTTTCAATCCTGCAAAAAATCGGGCAGCTGCACTTTGCAAGCTCACTTTTAAATGAAAAAATGCCAATAAAGGTGGTGCTTCTTTGAATTCAGTTTCCTAAACAAGTTGTCTATATGCTTGAAAAATTCCACATCATTTGGAATTGTACAACATACAGGAAAAAAATAGTAAGTAGAAAGAAGTAGAAAATGATTCAAAATAATAAATTGTTAAAATTTTATAAGCCAAACTCAAGTACAATAAGTTATAATTTAATGGTAGAGAAGATGAAAAAAAGTGTCGGATTTGGGCTGCTATCAGCCAGTGCATTCCAACTCTCACTGGGTAACAGCCAGAGTGACAAGGCCAAGGCCCGCCAGAGACCGAATGGAGGCAAATAACTTCTCGTGGCTTTGGATTCATATTTTCCAACCCTATCGATTTTTACTACCAGTATATGTGGCTGCTCGACAGTCAGAATTAGAGCACTGCTACTTGTAGGCCAAGAAAATAAAAAATTCCTCAGCACCCTCATCAATGCATGGCCAAGAGCTTCAAGAAATGGAGTAGTTTGACCAATGCAAATTATCCAAAAAAACTATTTCTTGACATGGTCTCAAGTGTAATGGAGTCCTCAGGTAATGAAGGTAAGTGCACCCAATATCAATATTGGTGAACCCTATATTGGGTAACATACATAATCACAAAGCACCGATAAATTACAGGGCTTTTTTATGAAGTGCTAATTAAAGTGGTGATATAAAATGTTACTAATAGTGGTGCTCCAAATTTCAACATCCATTTACGTATTATATAGAAAATATCACATTAGCATTCACATGTCACATATTATCTATAATTTTGTTTACATCCACAATCTGGTAATTTCATCTAAGATTTTTCTTTGTTGTGAAGTTTTCTAGCAAAAAACTTCATGGTTTGTTATCATTTTTTAGCTGATTTTTTCTTTGTTTGGTGCAATGTGGCACTATTTCACCCTCGGAAAAGCTCTAGCGCTAATGATTAGGGCCATGCACATGAGGCTGAACGGGCCATCCGACATCGGATATCCACCTCTGAGACTACCGCATTCACCTTGACCAACTCTCACCACTCTAGTCACAAAAGGCCTACCCAACATTGAACAAAATGATCCGTCCACTTCAAATTTTCACCCCATCCCCAACTAATCAATTGTTTTCACCGCACTTCGTTCACCACATTTCACATGTCCAAAATAATCTAAACCTTCAAGCGCCACTTATGTGTCTCCGCACTCTCATCTGCACTCAATCGTCTTATCCAATTGTTGCTTGGCCATATATGGCAAACTTTATTAAAATGGCGAAATTCCATATGCCATTTTTAGACCGTGCAGTCTAAGCCATCTAGGACAGGTACAAATTTCATGATGCACAGTCTAAACTATAAAAGTGTCAAAGTTGTGGAATGACTGCCATTTTAACAAAATTCCCTTTTTTCTCTTCAATCTTCACAAAGGTAGGAGAATATTAATTTTGTATTGGGTTGTTAGGAACCATATCTATGGTACCTTATTTTGTTTATAAAATATGAATTATAAACTAAAATATGGCAAAAATTGCACCATTGGATTGATATTTCAACACATAGCATATTTCATTTGGATGTCATTTTAAAGCCTAAAATCACCTTGTCATACTCAATTCATGCACTATTAGAATGTGCAGCTGTTTTGTAGATTCTCATACTTGTATGAGGTGTAATAATTATACAAATTGAGATGCTATGTATAATTGGATCTGATTTTACAAAGAGACGAACTTCTATCAATATTGTATACCTCATATTATGTACTTTGGGTGCAAATACAACATAATTATGGGATATTTCTTGAACTATGATGGGTTCAATGGGGCTCTAATTCCTCAAAATGAATACATGCTAAATTATACATACACTGTAGAGAGCATGTAGTATATCCTCCAAAATGAATTACTTCCAAACCACTTGTCTTTTGGGTGATTGCATGAAAGACCGGTACTGAAACACTGTCACAAACGTAGTGCCAAAGCTTCATTTTGCAATAACTTTAGAAGCATGACTCGTATAAACTTGAAATTTTTAGTGGAGAATCTTCTTATGAGTTTATGCATATCTCATATTTTTCAGAAATTTCCAAAAATCATTTTATATTTAAAAATCGTTTAGGATAATTTTTCACGTTTTGAGTTTTAGGGTTTTGACTACGTAAGGAGTCCCCAAATTTAATGATTTGGAGCTGAAATTTCTATGGTCTATTTCCATAGTAGGAACTCATATTTCTACCAAGGGGCATTAAAAAATATTTTATTTTATATCTTCTATGTCCATGCAAAGAGGGCTCCCTTCCGCATGCAATTCTGAACATTGAAGATGGTTTTAGGATCATTTTTTTGGTGAAATCTCTTTACCATGAAGTCTTCTCAAATGGCATTTTTCAGTTTTTTTTAAATTACTTTTCCGATTTTTTACAAATTAAAATGTTAAAGTATGTATTTTCTTGCAAAATTGCACTTTTCTAGTTCTCCTATTTAAAGAATTTTTTTTTGCTTTTCCTTCATAGGTTATCTTCTACTTACAGGTATATACATTTCTCATATTTTTGTATTTTTTTAAAAATGTTTTTCTATTTTTATAATACTCCTCAAAGAATGGCTGAAAACAGCCAAATTGGAAGAAAAACGGGAGGTCATTCATGCAACGGCCCTTTTATGCAATCTAAGCCAAGTTATACATAGATACATGTACTGTTGTGGTGCAGTGAACCTCATATAAAAGCACTAGAAATAAAAACACATAGTAAAATAGTTCAAGAATTACAAAAGCTATTCCTATCACCTACATCCAAGCGATGCTACACTTTAACCCTTGAAGGACCAAGACACATTTTGGGCACAAATAGTAAAAACTTATCATATCTTTCCAAGGTTGAAAGGAAAACTAAAAAAAAGGTTCTTTTCAAAATTCAACCATACAAACTTATACTAGACTACTATGACAATGCGTAAAAAAAAATTTAGATACTTTAACCACCATATTGAAAGATTATAACATTTGAAGTTAGAAGAATTTTTTTTACCTAGTCTTGCTTGATAGAGCCAGCAAACTTTAACACCTCCTAAAGTGAGATTTTTATATTATATCACAAATCCTAAATTTTAAAATGAAAAAGCTTATCAATTGTAAGATTGTGATGCTCGGATTTTAAAAATAAGTATTTTCACATCTTCCTAAATGGTGAAAAGTTTCATCTTCAAACTCTTAACCCCAAAATGTATAGATCCTACAACTTGCAACTCTCCATAATATGTTGAAGAAATAATTTCGGAATACATTATTAAAAATTTCATCAAAAAAATTTCAACAAAATTTTTTATATTCATGCTTGAAGAAAATAATAAGTAGAAAGAAATAGAGACTGATCTGAAATCCTAAATTGTTAAGAATTTAGTCATAGAAAGATACCAACCCTCAATGGTTGTAATGTTACTATAAACAATCTACATCCTATTATTTTGTTTTTTTTCAAGAATATTGAAAATTTAATTACATAAAGGACTTCAAAGTTCATTTTAGAGTAGAGATTCTATAATTGCCTGCAACCTAAAAATCCCGATAACTTTCATCTCATTAATCAAAATGGAATGATTCAAAGATTTATACAAATATATAAATCTAGAAAACCAATTTCAAATTCTGTTTTTCCTTGAAAGAGTGATTTTTTCTGAGCTGCCTGGGACTTCATGCTATACAATAATTTAAAACTATGTAGTAAAAAGTTATGAAAATTTTTGCACCTTAAAGTTACTCTTCAACCACATGTTATGTGAGAACTTCAAAGAAAAAAATGAAAATTATATTCATATATGGATAATTGAAAACATTGTGTTGTCAACAAAGTGCTATTTTAGTCCTCTGGGGATTAAAAGCGCTCGCTTTTTGAGTAAGGTAGATACTCAAACTTCATCACAACATCTTTTGTCAATGCAAATCGTCTTCTCCTGTGGTCCTTTTTTAATAAACTATATTTTCTTGTAGAGTGCACGGACAAGAAATCCTATTCAAAGTTAGATATGGTATTTGACTAAATATATGACCCTTTCCATCATTTAACCCCTAAAGTTTCATGACTATATAATCACCAAAAACGCTCCAAAACTGCCATTTCTGGAAAAAAAAAAACAATTTTTGACGCATGTAACCGTAGGATCTTGTAGTATGATATTTTGAAAACATGTGGTAAAAATTTCAGAAAATTCCACCGTGTGGATCATAAGATATAAGCATTCAAAGTCTTGAAAACCATTTTTTCAATCTTGCGAAAAACCGGGCAGCTGCACTTTGCAAGCTCACTTTTCAGTGAAAAAATGCAGATAAAGGTGGTGCTTCTTTGAATTCAGTTTCCTAAACAAGTTGTCTATATGCTTGAAAAATTTCACATCATTTGGAATTGTACAAGATATAGGAAAAAAGTAGTAAGTAGAAAGAAGTAGAAAATGATTCAAAATTCAAAATTGATAAATATTTAATCATGGAATTTAAAAATGCCAATCCCAACGGTTGTAGTGTTGTAATAATCAATCTACATCCTACAATTTTACTTTTTGCCCAAAATATTGAAAATTGAGTTAAATAAACGACTTTAAAGTGTTTTTTAGAGTAGAGAATCCATTACTGCCCGCAATTCAAAAACCCTCATAACTTTTGACATGGAATGACTCAAAGCTTTTTAAGTATATATAAATGTAGATAACCAATTTTTTTTTTTAAATTCCGGACAAACTGATTTTTTCTGATCTGCCCAAACTGCCCAGTTACAAAAAGAAGTAACATATTAGGTCACAACTTTTGACTCGTATTTTGAAATGCCATGAAACTTAGAACACATGAAGATATTCCTTGCCCCCACCTTCTATTAAAAACTTAAGCCTCAAATATGGATATCTCTAGTCACACATACCTGTCCAAAATTTCTATACGGCCAAAAAACTCATGTTGGTCCTTTAGGGGTTAAAGAATGCAACTTGCAAGCACCAATGAGCAAAGGCTACAAATTGTCAATTTGACATGGATTAAAAAAGTGTAATAGTAAAATTCATTATAACAAAAAATTCAAACAATAGAAGCAATTATATTCATTTGTCAATTTGTAAGACAGAGGAAGGAATTAATGTCACCACAAAATTTTATGTTTGTAGAAATTGATGCAATACAATACTATTCTAAAATGTACTACGGTAATATCAAATAGTGTGACTATGATCAATTAGTGTTACTACTAGAGACTTTACCTACATAGCACTAGATCACTGGATCCTTTTTCGAGTAAGGTCCTACTCAAACTTCCTTACATGAAACTTCCATCATTGCAAAGCATCCTCTCCTTTGTCCTCCATAGCCAACAAGTAAAAGCCCCTACTAAGTAAAAGCCTCCATTCCTAAGCCCTACTTTTTTGACCTAAAACCAATCTATTTATAATCCAATTCCAAAGAAATTCCCTCACTTTTTGAAATATTGATGAATTCTCATCCTTTGAATTCCTACTTTTCAGTGAAGAATTTTTTCATACATGTCTAAGGACACTAGATTTAGGTACCTAGCTTTTATCCTTTCACTTCAAGTATTTATAGAAATTAAAAAAAAAAACAATTTCTAAATATCTTTTTTTCCACTGAAGTTTTTCTCCAAAAGCCTAATCAACACAAATTAGTCAATTGTGACTCTTGATAATAGAAGACAAAATTTCTTAAAGGGTTGGAAATAAGTCCAATTACCGGGTGGTTGCAAAAAACACTTGTCCTATTTTCCATCACACCTTCAATGCGGAAGTTGTTTTGTGCCATAAGTATTGCAAAAGTGATTGAATGAACACGAAATTTAGAAATAAGCTTTTTAAAACAATAGAAAATGTATTTAAATTATTTCAATTTTTTCAAAAGGAATTCAATAGGTGAAATTGAATTTAGAATATGTTATACATACAATTTTGGTAGGTTTTAGTACTATTGAGTACCTTTTTTGAAGAGTTACATTATCATATTTAGTAAGCTAGCTCTCCTAATAGAAATACACCTTCTCAAGAGAGGGATTTTCAAAAACTTGTTCCAAGTGTGTTTTGCATTGGCCTAAAGTGTGTTGTATTCAGATTGAATTTATGCTGAATTGAAAATAGTTTTTTTAATTTTAGCTATGATGTTTCTTTTTTGCTTTTAGTTGGCAACAATGGCTATTTTTAAAATAAAATTTTCAAGTGTATTTTCTAATTTAAGAAAATAGAAACATAAAAGTCTCATTTTCTAGTATACTGAATTTTAGTCCTTGGCTCAAAATAGTATATTAGGGTACAAAAAAATACTCAATAGTACTGGAAGAATCCTGTAGGGCCTTAAATCTGCTTATATGGATTGTTTTTATGGCAAATTAAGTATTGCCAGCCATCCTTGCCACCCAATGATGAACATATGTTGTCAGAATAATTGATCTGAAATCCAATCGCCCATCCAAATTTCATATTTTATACCTCTAATATTGAAGGTGACTTGTAGTACAAAACGTACTAAAGAGCTGAAAATTAAAAAAGCAACAAATAGTACAAGTGTTTCTTGCAATTACCTTACCTTACTTCTTTATTCCAAACCTTTATGTTCTTGAGTGTATGATGTTTAACCCTTAGAGGATGGGTTGGTGACCATGGAAATCATTCTTATTGGTACCATTTTTAAAACATCCAAAAGCACGCATTGGGAGTCAAACTAATGTATAAGACCTCTCCTCTTTGCACAAAAATATGAGGATGAATAATTGCACTTTTAAGTTTTCCTATGTACATAGACGGATTTTTTGTCATTCCTTGGCCAAAGAATGGCCGTGGCGTCCTTCAAGGGTTAATCGTGGAATACCGCGGATGCCATTTCGTGGCATTTTGATGACAATACTGTTGAGTAGAAGAGTTCAAAAGCATTATTCATCCTCCTTTTCCTTGTTGACTTTTCACATTGGGTTATGAAGAGTATCCAATTGAGTTTGTATAATTTCCAATTTTTGTCTTCACGGAAATGAGAAGCTATTAAAAAAAAGCAGATCACAAAATATGCTATTTTAGAGTATTTTGGGAAGTTGTTGCTCCTTACTTTAAATCTGAAATTTCTCCACAAAAATGATATTTTTTTGAGTTTGAGTCAAACTAACAAAATAAAAGTCATCTACTCTAGTTTCTACTTCAATTTGAATTCTGAAAAAACTCCTAATATTGCATATTTTATTGCAATTTGAACATTGGGTATATATTCAATGTCTATTATTTTCTAATTATAGAATGATGCGCAAATTTCGTTTAAACCATTAAGTTTGTCATTGTAATACACACTTATGGTGAAATTTTCAGACTTTTTGAAATATTTTCCTATTTAATATGATTTTTCTTCACTTTTTCTTCAAAAATTCTTCAAAAATTTAATTTTCAATAAAAAAATCTAAATTTTTTCTGAAGTAAAGAAGACATGTTCTTTCATCTTTGAAAAAAAAATATAAAATTTTTCATACATATCTAGTTGCAAAATGGTAGCAAATTGAGTGATGGACAGTGAGGTTTGAAAATCAATGGTCATGGGTCCGTCATTTAGGGGTTAAGGATTTCAGGGACAGAAGACCACTTGGTAGGAGATTCGGACTTAGTATGTACATGGATATCTGGTTTGAGTTTGACATAATTCCCGTTTTACAAAGATCGCTTGCTAGTTTTGCATATTGGATCGCTTGTTGGTTTTGCATACTAGATCGCTTAACTGGTTTTGCATACTGGATCGCTTGCTAGTTTTACATTTTTTATTTTCTTGGCCTACAAGTAGCAGTGCTCTAATTCTGACTGTCGAGCAGCCACATATACTGGTAGTAAAAATCGATAGGGTTGGAAAATATGAATCCAAAGCCACGAGAAGTTATTTGCCTCCATTCGGGCTCTGGCGGGCCTTGGCCTTGTCACTCTAGCTATTACCCAATAAGAGTTGGAATGCACTGGCTGATAGCAGCCCAAATCCAACATTTTTCTTCATCTTCTTGACCATTAATTTATAACTTATTGTACTTGAGTTTGGCTTATAAAATTTTAACAATTTATTATTTTGAATCATTTTCTACTTCTTTCTACTTACTATTTTTTTCCTGTATATTGTACAATTCCAAATGATGTGAAATTTTTCAAGCATATAAACAACTTGTTTAGGAAACTAAATTCAAAAAAGCACCACCTTTATCGGCATTTTTTCATCGAAAAGTGAGCTTGCAAAGTGCAGCTGCCCGATTTTTTGCAGGATTGAAAAAACGGTTTTCAAGACTTTGAATGCTTATATCTTATGATCCACACGGTGGAATTTTCTGAAATTTTTACTACATGTTTTCAAAATATCATACTACAAGATCCTCCGGTTACATGTGTCAAAAATTGTTTTTTTTCCAAAAATTTGGTGATTACATAGTCATGAAACTTTAGGAGTTGATACAATTCTTTGTTTTTGACTTAAGTATGAGTGCTTGAGAAACTACAAATTCAAAATAATGTATTTAGCCCACATGGGTTGTTCTACCTCCTACCACCCCATGTGTATATATAGAATTGTCTTTTCACTTGAAAACTCAAAATATGTTATTGATGACAAATGGTTGTAATGCATTATTCATTGGATCCTTTGCCAACATCTTTTCCTACAACTATTTGTTGATTTGAATGTTTGGTCCAAAAAGTAACAAACAAAATGAAACAAAACATAATGTACTGCCACTATCCTAACACCTAAGCTGACATTAATTATTTGAGGATGAATTTTGCGGATGAGGAGTCCAGGGAGGGAAAGGCAGCCTCTTTGAAGGCTACTAAATGTTATGATGGCTCCTGTCACTTGTAGACATGTGTTTTCACATATATTAATTAATATAAAATGCATGTACAATGTATCTCCTGACGAAACACAATAAATTCCCAAAGAAGTGGGCCTAGTAGGATAAATTCGGGTTTCTCAAGAGTAAAAGTAAATAAAAGCCCCCTATATTTGAGCCGTGTATAGGGATACTTACTAGCCCCCAAACCTAATTTGGAGCCTCTAATTGCAAATATGAATTCATATTTTGAAAAAAAACAAACCTGTGACAAATAAAAAATTCCGGCGCTTTTCCCAAAACATATTTGGCCCACAAGACCTACAAAGGATGGGAGGATTTAACGTCCTCCTCTCTTGACCATGCATTTGACAAGCTTGACTTTTCAAACACCTTGAAAAGTAAATAAGGTAGGAATACCGCAAACCGTGCCATGACTATAAGCGGTTTTAATGTACCTAGTCTTGTCATTTATGCCTTGAAATGCCAAGAATAGGTATATGGACACGGTTTATGGTTCCATCATGATTTATGGTATTTCTATCTTACCAATGCCAATGAAATGAAAATCCAACCAAAGGCAGTTGAGCCAAAGAAAGTTTCATTCAAGTGTAAGGTAGGAATACTATAATTGGTTGTTGACTTTTTAATACTAAGGTGGTACCGTCTCATGGACAACCCATTACCATTGCCATTACAAGTTGCGACTCATAACCTTCTTTCCTTTCAACTTGCTTCTTACATCCTTGGATCATGAAGATAAAAGGTTGTGATTGAAAAATGTACAACCGGTTATGTAAGATAACCTATTTGCCGCTAACGTGTCTCATTAGTTATCCAATATATAAATGGTTTCAATGTACATGCAATGTCTTTTGAGTGGATAGTCACATACATATTCTGGCGGCCTCAACTATTGAATCTTTTGAATGGATAGTTAGGGAATAATTATTGTACTTGTGGCATGTAGCCATCGGACAAAAATCATTTCCAATTCCCTACATTGAAACACTCAATCTCCAAATTTATTTCCTTCCTCCTCAATTCCTTTTTGCCGTGGCAAACCCTAAATTCATTAAAATTTTAATTCTACGGAAAACAAAATAAGAATGATCTAATGAGAGACTACAATTTATTCTTCATAGTCTTGCCATCACTCCTTTGGACACCCTAATTTATTACTTCAGTCGAAGCACAATAAACATGTAGCCAATGCTTCCATCTTCAAAGTGCAAGTGCTATTTTTGTAAGTGCAAGCTATCAACTATACTTCTTTGTGTTTTCAAATGCTCAATGTTTTCTTTGAGGTTTGTATGTCTGTCAAGAATCAAATTTTGTCCATGGGAAATTCCGTAAAGAGCAAGGTTGATCTTTAGTTTTAAAATTGCAACAACTTTCCGTTGTGCATTCAAACAAACATTGCACTTGTTGAATGTTTTCAAATTATTTGCACTACTAAGAATTTTGCATAGTCAAAAACAGTGTTTGATGCAGTATATAAGACAAGTTTATAAATGAAAGGAGGTCATGGGAATGTAGCTGCCTACAAATCCGAAGTTGAAGTTGAAAAGTTGAAAAACCCAAAGAAGTCAAAATGGTCGTCAAAGGTTGCATTCTTGCAAATCTCTATCAACAAGCTACTTCAAATCCCACTCCTTAAAAACTTAGGTTGCTCTCAAAAGTTGCTCTCTTGAAAAACTTAGGCGCCTTCTCCAACTCCTTGCCCAAACTCTTGAACTATCAACGGTAGTGGATAGCCCACCATTGGCACATTGACAACCTTTGGTTTCCTAAGTGAAGCAGATCAACGGTAGGCAAGGGGGGCATTTTAACAGTGGTGACAACATCTTTTCATGCTTTTGTCATTTATGCCTTGAAATGATAAGAACAAGTACATTGAAACGATTTATACTATGTAGTATTTCTACCTTAGAGCAACTCCATAGTGGCTCTCAAGTAGACCAAACACAGTAATTGGTGGTGCTCCATGGCGGCTCTTCAAGCGGATCAAAAAAAGCCAAGCTCTTTATATTTTGAAGAGCATACGGCCAAATAGAGAACCTTGCGAGCACGCTAACTACTTTGTCACAATTTCCAAAATACAAATTGCCAAGTTTGCTTCCATCTAGCAGACGCAATTAGTGCAGAACATGCACAACAATCAAGAAGTAGGTCTAGCAACTGAAACAGATGCAACAACCAAGAACTAAGGTGACACTCAACCAAAAATTGTGCATACCCAGTTCCGCATCCCAAGCCCGTGTCGCCATAGGAGCAGGTGCCACTCGTAGGCCAATTCATCGAACTGCCACACGGTAGTCTCGAAGGTGGATATCCAACATTGGATGGCTTGTTCAGCCTCATGTACTTTGCCCTAATAATTATCGCTAGAGCTTTTTGTGAGGGCAAAATAGTGCCAAATTACAACAGGAAAAAAAAATTGGCTAAAAGATGACAACAAACTGTGAAGTTTTTTGTCATAAAACTTCACAGCTAAAAAAAATCTAAGATGCAATCTCTAGATTGTGGATGCAAACAATATTATAGATAGGTGATATGTCAATGCTAATGTGATATTTTCTATCCAATGTATAAATGAATGTTGAAATTTGGAGCACCACTATTAGTAACATTTTATATCACCACTTTAATTAGCACTTCATAAAATATGAAAAATAAGCCCTGCAATTTATCGGTGCTTTGTGATTCTGTATGTTAGCCAATAAGGACTCCTTTACACTTGAGACCAAGTCAAGAAAATATTGTTTTTGATAATTCGCATTGGTCAAACTATACCATAGTTTCTTGAAGCTCTTGGCCATTGATGCGGGTGCTCAGAATTTTTTTAATTTCTTGGCCCACAAGAAGCAGTGTGTTAATTCTGACTGTCGAGCAGCCACGTAAGTTGTAGTAATAATCAACTGGGGTCCAAAATATGAAACCAAAGCCACGATACGGCTTGCCTCCATTAAGTCTCTAGCCTTGGCCTTTGTCACTCAGGCTGTTACCTAGTGAGAGTTGGCTGGATGGATCGAGCTAAATGAACCGACAGCAGCCCAACTGAAATCCGACACTTTTTTTCATCTTCTCTACCATTAATTTATAACTTACTGTACTTGAGTTTGGCTATGGCTACCGACTCCCGTCACTTGTAGACAGGTGTTTTCACATCTATTAATTAATATGAAATGCATGTACAACATGTCTCGACAAGCTTGACTTTTCAAACCACTTGAAAAGGAAATAACTTCGGTAACTTACCGGTAGCAATAACTTAAGTAACTCACCGGTAGCAATGAAATGAAAACCCAACAAAGGGCAACCGGGCCAAAGAAAGCCCCATTCAAGTGGAAGGTTGGAATACCATAAACCGTGCAGTACCATAAACAGTTTTCGTTGACCTGCTCTTGTCATTTATGCATTGAAATGCCAAGAACAGTACATTGAACCAGTTTATGACTCCATCACGATTTATGCAATTTCTACCTTATGTACGAAGCTTCATGACACATTTTCCAACGTGCAGTAGCTGATCGAAGCTGTGATGTCAGCCTGCCGAGGAGTACAGACTTTTTTTTCCGGGTTCTTGAAGCAAATGAATTTCATTCATTGCAAGGCCACCGACAGTCAAGGAACATTTGACCAAGCAAGCACGCGGCGAAAACAAGCAGCAGAGTGCAGACTTCCGTGCTCTATATATTGGTGCTTTTTATCACAACTTTCATGCCCAGTTTGCAATAGGCTTTCTTGACCAGCCTTGACTGTGAAGTGGGCTTTGCAGATGACTCGCTATATGCGGATATTTCCTATC
This sequence comes from Neckera pumila, assembly GCA_963969595.1. Taxonomy (NCBI): domain Eukaryota; kingdom Viridiplantae; phylum Streptophyta; class Bryopsida; order Hypnales; family Neckeraceae; genus Neckera; species Neckera pumila. The sequence continues at coordinate 17,999,762 of OZ018414.1, forward strand.
CAAATCCAAGGCCCGAGCAACTAGCTGATCTCCAGTGCTGTTCCAAGCAGGCAGATCGATCACAGTGCTTTCATTTTTGAATTGAATCAAGCTTCCGAGTGATTGTCGTTGCAGGACTTGCTTCTAGATAAGTACTAGCAAAAGCCTCAAAACATCAACTGATAGAGTGGTTTTTTTTGCACCTGTGATAAGTGCGTTCGGGTTGATAGATTGTGATGATGAAGCTCCTTGCAATGGCTGCTCTTGCTGTCCTTATGATCTGTGCACGAGAGATCAAGCAATCAGAAGCTGCACCACCAAGGTGCTACAATGGCGCGTCGGCCTCCGTGCAGTTCACGCAGTATTGGGTCCCCATCGAAGGCTCCAAAGACGAAAACGACGATGGCGAAGTGATAACTCTGTCTGGACCTAAAACCAAAAGAATCGTAAGAGACGACGGTGAGTTCACGAGAATTACAATCGTACTCACAGGGAGGCTACCTCTGGTTCCCGGATAGTTATTCCAGGTTGACGTACTGTGTTCCCATTAGGGATGATTTGTGCCCTTGATTTTGGCTGTTTGATTCTCTGCTTTCTGCTTTTGTCCGGACATTTATTCCCCTGTTCCCAGTGCAAAATCACCTGGAAAGTTCCGGTCCCTTTGTAAGGGAAGCAAGGATGATCTTTCTGCGATTTTACATGAGCTAGTTGAATAAATTTGATTGCCTGCAGGTTCCCTGATTGAAAGCACGGACGAGAACACGTACAGCAAATGCGTGGAAGAAGGAACCTGTCTTCTGCTCAACGGCAACCTCGTCAACCTTGCGTCATCCCCACAGACATTCCAGGTCAGCGTTGCACATACTCTTAAGGCATCTTTCGCACCAGGCATGAGCAGGAGATTTAGTAGTATTTGAAGATATCTTGGCCATGGATTTCTGGATAAATGGTGGCTATGGATGAGCAGGAGATGCAGTCATCCTGGATTCAAGAGCCAATAAATTAGGATCGATTGTGAAGCAGATTCGGCAGTCTCAATAGTAGCTAGGATGATAACATTATAACCCAAGATGCTTATCCTTCTGAACTCCACTTCCAGAATTTGATTTTTGAGGATACGCAACCAATGTGCTTCATTGCTAGTGCTAGCACATATACCTTAGTAGCCAAGTCTTAAATCTGTTTAGCACTTCAACTCACCTTCTCTTCAAATTTTCTAGACTTAAGCACATCTTCTTCCCTCACCCAAATTTCAATCAGCTTTCAGTGAATTGCACTAAGTGGCGATTACGGGTGCAAATATCTCAAGTCCATTAATTTCTTCAATTCAAAGCAGTGATCCTAATCAATCAATTGGACGTACGTGTTTGCATTTCAGGTTTTGGACAAGAGCAAATTTCCTTACGGCCAAGGATCCTCTGGTGCGGCGTTGAAACCCTTCGTGAGCGTGGCGGCCAACGACCTGGCCCAGGGCACGAAGCTGTTTGTGTCGGAGTTGCAGAACTGGAAGCTGCCGAATGGGCAGATTCACAATGGATGCGTGCGAGTCGACGACCAGGGAGTCGGCTTTAGCTGCCACATTGACTGGTTTGTGGTGTCGTATGCCAACTATGATAAGTTGAGAAATCTTCCTGAGCACGCTACTGTGCAAGTCAGCAACTGCCAGATTCTCAGCTATGGAGCCTGAATTGAATTCTCCACAAATGGGGATCCACGATTTAGGACCAATTGACACGTACTCCCGTGTATAAGTCTTAAAGCTAATAAAAAGTACCCAACAGGAACATCGATCCTGCATGTGTGTATTGGTGGAATGGATGCAAATGTTTTGGACTTTTGGTGCAAGCTCTCTTGTCGCAGAAACTGATTGCTGGGCACACGTTCATACGATTTGAGCTACGATCAAATCTCTATTACGGATAAGCTCAATCATCTACGTTAGTTCTGTTTTTGTTACTCAGTTTCTAGAAAACTGCCAAGGAGCTAGTTCAGTGTTTGACAGTCTATAGTCTCACTAGTGTTAAGTTCGTGCGAGTAATGATCTCCCCCGGGCAAGCTACTGTGTGCAAGTCAGATTTTCAGCTATCAATGGCGCCTGAATTTTCACTACCTTAAATGGGGATCATGGTTTAAGACTGATACTCTGATTCGTGTGAGCATCGGAAGAAGCGTTTTAAGTGAACAGATATTGTCCTTGACGTCAATTTCGTTAAAATGGCGTAGTTTCTTGAAAACGGCACGATGAGCCAGAAGAGCGGCGAAAAACGGCCCGGTTTTGGGAGCCGAAAAGCCGGAAATCGTAACGAAGGGCTCCGAAATGGAGGCGGCGTATGGCGATTTGCTCGGTCACGTGCATCTGAATGGCCATGTACAGTACATGAGTAAGCTATCGTGGCTACGAGCTTGACATAGGTTCTCGGTCCACCTCCGATGGCCGACACCGAAAGAATTGGGTCGTCCCACTCCGTGTCCCGCCTGGTGAGCGTCCAAGCCTATAATCACAACTTTGGAATTAGAACACCATCGGGAACTGTTCTACTAGTTCAGGCTGCGCGGCCTGAAGTCACAATAAACTCCGGAGTTCTGATTCACCTTCCGTCAGAAAATCAAGCACAGTTGAGAAGCTTTATGGATTGTCATGGGCGCACTCACCGGCGATGTCGTCGATAGCAAAAGTACGGGTGCTCACGTCCCCTTCGCTATCGCCCGCAAGTCTGTTACCGTCCTAGGAGCCCACTCAAATGTTATAATCTTCAAATCTATGCGGCAAAGTATTTGAAATTTTTTACACACATTGCCATAGTAGTCTTGTAGAAGTTTCTACGATTGGATTTTGAAATGAATTTTTTTTTCATTTTTTTCTTTCAACGCTAAAAAGACTTGACAGTTTTTCACAATTTGTGCCCAAAATGTGTTTTGGTCCTTCAAGGGTTAAAGTGTAGTATCACTTGGATGGCGAGACAGGTGTTAAGTAATCCTCTCAAATAAAAGGGGGGCCTCCGTAAAAATGCGACCTGCCCGCGCTACCTTGCCTAGGCGCCATCTTCCCGGCCCTCCCATCCCCGTGTTCCCGTCCTCCCACTGTAGCTTCTCTCCGTCTCCCGCCCGTAGCTCTAGATCGCCGCACCGCACTCGCATTTTCCAGTGCAACCATGGCTTATCATCTTCCGTGCTGGTTATCAATATAATTTGCATCCACACTTTCCACTACCCACATTGTTAGAGCATCCCCACCCATTTGGCATCCTATCTGGCATTTTGGATGACTTCTTCATTGGGGTTGGCAAAACTGCCCTACTAGGCTTGCATTTTGGATGGTTGATTGCATTGATTGGCCAGAAAACTAACTCTGGCTTGCAAATGGGGGTCATTTGGCAGGCCGGAGCTTGTCCTAGTAACCCCTAAAGGACCAAACACCATTTTTTGGCAACATAGCAATTTTGGGCAACTCATTGCGAATGGAAATTTTAATTTATTTCTTTGAAATTTTCACACAAGATGTGCCCGAGGAGTAGCTTCAAGGCCCAACAATTTGCATAACTTTTGACTTTATGGGTAAAAAATTATTGCATGATATGTGATTTTCCGCGTTCGGCGGGCAGCCTGGGCAGTTAAAAAAATTCTTTAAAAAACACTTTTTTGAAAAATTAAAATTTGAAATTGGTTTTATAGATTTATATAAACGTGGAAAGATTTAAATCATTCCATTTGGATTAATGAGTCAAAAGTTATGAGGAGTTTTAGTTTGAGGGTAGTTATAGAATCTCTACTCTAAAATAAACTTTGAAGTCCTTTATCTAACTCAATTTTCAATAATTTTGAATAAAACAAAAAATATTGGGTGTATATTGCTTATTACAACATTTTAATTGTTGGGATTGGCATTTTTCAATTCCATAATTAAATTCTTGACAATTTAGTATTTTGAGTCGTTCTCTACCTCTTCCTACTTACTATTTTTTTCCTATATGTTGTACAATTCCAAATGATCTGAAAATTTTCAAGCATGTAGCCAACTTGCCTTGAAGAATGAATCCAAAGAGTAACCACCATTTTGGACACTTTTTCATACAACTGTGACCTTGTGAAGGGCAGCTACCCAGATTTTTGCACTGATTAAAAAAGGATTTTTGTCAATTCAAACGCTATTATCTTGCAATCTACATGGTGGAAAATTTTGAAATTTTTTCCACATCTTCAACAAGATCCTATGGTTACATGTGTTCAAAAATGTTTTTTTTGCAAAGTTTGGTACTTGTATTAGAAGTGGCAGTTTTGGAGCGATTTTGGTGAAAACATAGTCAAAAACCTTTAGGGGTTAACAAGCAGGCTGAACAGCTTCCTTGAAAGTGATTGACAATGACACTAAACTCTACAATACACGGGACCCATGCACAAGAATTTCCAAGCACATCCGAAGACTTGCATGAAACTGATTGGCAATTCTTGGCTTGTTAATAGGCTATGGGTATGGCGGTCTACTTTGGAAAGTAGATGCGCGTGCATTTTGCAAGTCATCACCAGCCCGCATTTTGCAAGACAGGTGGTGATGCTCTTATGATCACTTGACTTCAGTTTGGATACTATGGAATCCATTGTGCAGACTCTGTCCATCTGTCCATCCGGGCTTTAGAGAAAGAGATCGATCATGATCAGTTTCAAACTAGCTACAGCAGACAAAAGGAAGCAATTTGTGGTCTGCAACTTTGATGGTGTTCAATCAAGGCTTTAACGTACTGTAGATTGTGGTGGCTGCTCTGACTCTACTTCACTTACGCGTATTCCGTATTTGTATCCAAAGTTATTGAACTTGTTTGATCTGGAATGTGTGAAACTGGCTATTATCAATACAGACACAACTTAATTCAAAATTTATCTTTGGACTCATCAAACAGGTGGTTTGGAGAAGTTTGCATTGTATTTCCATCAGAAAATTGAGCTCAAACACAACTACTTTGAATGTCATCACTGGAGACAATCTGTGGACTGTGAGAATTTTATGAGTATGGAAGAGTTTGTAAGTTGGAAGGAGTATGTGGGTTGCGAGAAATTTGTGGGGTTTGAGAAATTGGCAACCTGCAACTAATTTTCAGTTTGCAACAAATTTGTGTGCTGCAACAAGTTAATTTTGTGGGCAATGAGAAATTTGTGAGGGATTATGAGGAATTTGAAGGAGCTTTTTCTGCGAGTGTGTAGGAATTTGAGGGCATAAAAAGACAAGGAGATGTCACAATGTTTTGGATTTAACAATGTGCAAGTTAAGATCCTTATGCACAATGCAATCAATGCGGTTATTATCAAAGGGCAAGGGAGCTTGATTAACAGCTCCTGCAGCTTAGAAGGCAACCATAGGCCAGCATTCCGTACATTCAGTATGATCTTCAAAGCAGCAAAACATCTCAGATCTCATCACTTGGCTGTAATGCTTTGAAAATGTCCACACTAACCACATGAATGAAATTGTTGTTGAAACTCGGTCTGTTTTCTGGATGCAAGATTCCTAGGGCTCCGTCCACAACTCATTTCAATTCGTTGACAATACATGCAAATATAATGGATCCCTCAACCTCAACGATCAGTGATCACAGGTTGTTTAAAGTTTTGTTTGTGGCAATGGCTCCAGGAAATCAGATAGAGATGCCCATTCTGGCACCTCTTTTGTCACTTTCATCAATGCGAGCATGGGCACCTCAAAATGAAATTCTTGGAAGGGATCTGTGCAGCTTTCAAAGAACCAACTTCCTTTTCAACGGAGTGTATTCAATTCAGGATGTGTTTCTATGCAGTGCTTGAAAAAAGACATGCATCTAAAATCAGCGCTCAAAACCCCTAAAGACTCAAGAAACTGTGCTCAAACACAACAGAGCTCCGATCAGGTCGTGCCTGAAAAATGCAAGTGTGGTATAGCAATTTAGAGCTGCGGGTGGGAGACGGAGAGGAGCTGGCCAGAGTAATCGAGAGTACCGGAGGGACTGGAGGATGGCGCCCAAGCGGGGCTCATTGTCATGGAGACCCCCCTTTCTTTCGATGGGGAAACTTAACGTCTCGCGCTTGGATGTATGTGATAGGAATAGCTTTTGTAGTTCTTGAACTGTTTTACTATGTCTGTTTATTTTTAGTGCTTTTATATAAAGTTCTATGCACCATAATAACATAACATTGTTAATCCAGTGCTTTGTTTCCCTCTGACATGAGGGATAATCACCCCTAGATGCCTAGGGGGGATTTTAGTTATAATTAAACAAACTTGATTGGTACTGCATTACTGTAGCTTTGACTTCTGCACATCATTGGCTGGGGGGGTCCTGATATTTGGGGAGCAAAAGGGACCCCCCACTGAAGGTTAATAATGTTATGAATACATGTACCTATGCATAACTTGGCTTAGATTGCATAAAAGACAAGTGGTTTGGAAGGAATTCCTTTTGGGGGGATATATTACATGCTCTCTTCCAATGTGTGCATAATTTAGCATGTATTCATTTTGAGGAATAAGTGCCCCATTGAACCCATCATAGTTAAGGAAATATCCCATAATTATGATGTATTTGCACAAAAAGTACATAGAATGAGGTATACAATATTGATAGAAGTTCGTCTCTTTGTGAAGTCAGATCCATTGATATAAATAGCATCTCAATTTGTATAATTATTGCACCTCATCCATGTGTGAGAATCTACAAAATGGTTGCACATTCTAAATATATAGTGCCCGATTTGAACATGACAAGGTTTAGGCTTTAAAATGACATCCAAATGAAATATGCTATTTGATGTAATATCAATCCAATGGTGCATTTTTTTGCCATATTTTAGTTCATATTTCATATTTAGAAAACAAAGTAAGGTACCATATATACGGTTCCTAACAACTCAATAAAAAATTTATATTCTCCTATTTTGTGAGGATTGAAGAGAAAAATTCATTTTTTTTTCTAGTTAAATTTCAAGACAACTAAAATACCCAACTCCCAAGACCACAAAGTGCGTATATGGGGAATTTCATTAAAATGGGAGTCATTCCACAACTTTGGCACTTTTACAATTTAGATTGTGCAGTCTAAAATCTATACCTATCCTAGATGTCTTATCTGACTGCACGGTCTGAGAATGGCATATGGAATATCGCCATTTTAATGAAATTTGCCATATATGGCTAAGCAACAATTGGGTAAGCAAATTTAGTGCAGATGAGAGTGCAGATGAGAGTGCAGGGACACATAAGCAGCGCTTGAGGGTTGAGATTATTTGGACATGTGAAATGTGGTGAAAACAATTGATTAGTTGGGAATAGGGTGAAAATTTGAAGTGGACGGATCATTCAGTTCGACGTTGGGTAGGCCTTTTGTGGCTAGAGTAGTGAGGGTTGGTCAAGGTGAATGCAGTAGTCTCAGAGGTGGATATCCAACGTCGGATGGCCCATTCAGCCTCATGTGCATGGCCCTAATCATTAGTGCTAGACCTTTTCCGTGGGCGAAATAGTGCCAAATTGCACCAAAAGAAGAAAAAATTTGGCTAAAAAATGACAACAAACCGTGTGAAGTTTTTTGCCAGAAAACTTCACATCAAAAAGAAATCTTAGATGATATTAAGTGATATTAGATGAAATTTAGATGAAATTGCCAGATTGTGGATGAAAATAGAATTATAGATAATATGTGACATGTGAATGCTAATATGATCTTTTCTATCCAATATGGAAATGAATGTTGAAACTTGGAGCACCACTATTAATAACATTTTATATCACCACTTTAATTAGCACTTCATAAAAAATGAAAAGAAAGCCCTGCAATTTATCGGTGCTTTTTGATTTTGTATGTTAGCCAATAAGGACTCCTTTACACTTGAGACCAAGTCAAGAAAATATTTTTTAGATAATTTGCATTGGTCAAATTATACCATAATCTCTTGAAGCTCTTGGCCATTGATGCGGGTGCTCAGAATTTTTTTAATTTCTTGGCCTACAAGAAGCAATGTGTTAATTCTGACTGTCGAGCAGTAAGTTGTAGTAAGAATCGACAGGGGTCCAAAATATGTCGGCTGGATGGATCGAGCTGAATGAACTGACAGCAACCCAACTGAAATCCGACACTTTTTTTCATCTTCTCTACCATTAATTTATAACTTACTGTACTTGAATTTGGCTATGGCTCCCGTCACTTGTAGACAGGTGTTTTCATATATATTAATTAATATAAAATGCATGTACAACATGTCTCGACAAGCTTGATTTTTCAAACCACTTGAAAAGTAAATAACTTAGGGCCTCCTTACATGTATTGGTGGGTGGGTGCTGTCAACAATGCCGAAATATAGAAGGCACTTTCATATTCCATCTACGGTGTGAGATACAAGGAAATCGGCAGAACTCTCCTCCTCCTTCCACGCTTACTGACCATCAGTGGTACTATGTTTGTCTTCTAGTTGCTTTTTCTGCCCAACGGGCTTACATGTAAGCTGGCCCTTAGAGCGTTGCCTCCGTGGGACGGTCAAATCTCCATGGGAAAGCGACCATCCAATGCTCAGTGAGTTGGAAGGGCCCAGTGAATTCCCCCCCCCCCCCTCCCCCCCATGTGGGCCGGAACCATAGCTCACAACGCATCACAAAATTCTCTAGCTTATAATGAAAGCAATAAATGTTCACCCTCCCAATTGGCTCTTGTTCCTTGTAACATATCCCAACTTCCACTAGTCCTTGCGCCTTCCAATTGCTCCCAACTCTAATTGGCCGCTGCAAATAGATTGGTCAATTTCAAGCACAGTCCAAAATCTCCCTGTCTACTCCAACCTTCAGTATCTGGTCTAAAATTGGCCATGCCCGGTGCTTGGAAGATTGTGCCCCGTACCACAGTGGGGACTGTTATGCCTCCCGGCCCCTGCCAAATGTACCCCAGCCAGGTTGGGCAAGTGGGGGTGGGAATGCTCTTATCGGTATTAATAAATTGAAAATCCAATAAAGGGCAACCGGGCCAAACATAACATTCAGTAGCAATCATTGCGACTACCTTCTCCAGACAGAATGATGTGGAATATACCACATCATTTCATCAAAGGGATGAAATGGTGTGGTATATTCCACACCAAATCAGTAACTACAAGGACACTTGGCGAAACTTGTTAGAACATAGCAAGGGGCCTCAGTCAATTACAAGGTCGTAGCTGCACATTGGGATTAACAATAAATTAACCCCTAAAGGACTGAACATGCTTTTTTGAGAACATAGCTTTTGGGGGCGGCTCATTATGAGTGGAGATTTTATTTTTTTTCTTTCAAATTTTCACACAACATTTTCTCGAGGAGTAGCTTTAAGGCCCAACAATTTTCATAACTTTTGATTACAGGATTAAAAAGTTATTGCATGATATGTCATTTTCATTGCTCGGCGAGCAGCCCGGGCAGCAAAACAAACTTCTTTAAAAAACACTTTTTAAGAAAATAAAAATTTGAAATTAGTTCTTTAGATTTATATGTAGGTGGGAAGCTTTGAATCATTCCATTTGGATCTATGAGTCAAAAGTTATGAGGATTCTTAGTTTGAGGGTAGTTATGGAATCTCAACTCTAAAATAAACTTTGAAGTCCTTTATTTCACTCAATTTTCAATATTCTTGAAAAAAAATAAAAACCTTGGATGTAGATTGTTTATTACAACATTACAACCGTTGGGATTGGCATTCTTCAATTCCATAAATAAATTCTTAACAATTTAGTGTTTTGAATCATTCTCTACCTCTTCCTACTTACTATTTTTTTCCTATATGTTGTACAATTCTAAATGATCTGAATTTTTTCAAGCATGTATCCAACTTGTCTAGGAAAATGAATCCAAAGAGTAACCACCAGTTTGGACATCTTTTCATACAAATGTGACCTTGTGAAGGGCAGCTGCCCGGATTTTCGCAGGGACAAAAAAAGGGTTTTTGTCAATTCAACTGCTATTATCTTGCAATCCACATGGTGGAAAATTCTGAAATTTTTTCCACATCTTCTCAAACAAGTTTACTACAAGATCCTACGGTTACATGTGTCCAAAAAAGTTTTTTTCTGAAATTTGATACTTGTATTAGAAATGGCAGTTTTGGAGCTTTTTTGGTGAAAACATAGTCTCCGACCTTTAGGGGTTAAGCACTTTGAATTAAAGCTGTAAGCAAAATAGCAAACTTATTCAAAATGGCAATCAATTCATAGAGATCAATTATTTCAATGCTTGAATTACATCACTTTGATGTGATTGTTATTCATGTTTTGTGTTTTCAAGTGAAAATACAACTCTATATATACACATTGGTTGGTAGGAGGTAGAACAACCCATGTGGGATAAACAAATTTGAATGTGTAGTTTCTCAAACACTCATAGTTAAGTCACAAACAAAGAATTGTGTTAAAAGTACAATTTCAGACCCCATTTAGGCATAGTAAAGTAACATTTCTTAGAAAATTTTGAAATAAGAAAAGTTGGTAAATAAAGACAAGTTTCACTTCCAAAAAAACGATTGGAATTTTGAATCTCCAATCAAAAGTTATGGACTAATTTGAGAGAGGGGTTGGAATGGACGTTTTCTTAGACATTTTTCCAACCCCTCTTTCAAATTTGTCCATAACTTTAGATTGGAGATTCAAAATCACAAACAGATTTTTGGAGGTGAAACTTGTTTTTATTTACCAACTTTTCTAGGTCAAAGATTTTTGAGAAAAACTATTTTACTATGCCTAAATGAGGTCTAAAATTCTACTTTTAACACAATTCTTTGTTTGTGACTTAACTATGAGTGTTTGAGAAACTACACATTCAAATTTGTTTATTCCACATGGGTTGTTGTACCTCCTTCCACCCCATGTGTAAATATAGAGTTGTCTTTTCACTTGAAAACACAAAACATGTTATTGATGACAGATGATTGTAATGCATTATTCATTGGATTCTTTGCCAACATCTTTTCTACAAGTATTTGTAGATTTGTATGTTTGGGTCCTAAAATTAACAAAGAAAAAGAAGCAAAATATAATGTACTGCCACTATCTTGGTACCTAAAGCTTACATTAATTATTTGAGGATGAGTTTCGTGGATGAGGACTCTAGGGAGGGAAAGGCAACCTCTTTGAAGGCTACTGAATGTAATGGAAAGCCCCATTCAAGTGTAATGCCCTAAACCATGCTAGTACCATAAACAGTTTCAGTGTACCTGTTCTTGTCATTTATGCATTGAAATGTCAAGAACAGACCAGGTACATTGAAACGGTTTATGGCTCCATCATGGTTTATGCAATTTCTACCTTATGTACGAAGCTTCATGACACATTTTCCAACGTGCAGTAGCTGATCGAAGCTGTGATGGCAGCCTGCCGTAGGAGTACAGACTTTTTTTTTCGGTTTTCTGAAGCAAATGAATTTCATTCATTGCAAGGCAACCGACAGTCAAGGAACATTTGACCAAGCAAGCACGCGGCGAAAACAAGCAGCAGAGTGCAGACTTCCGTGCTCCATATAACGGTGCTTTTTATCACAACTTTCATGCCCAATTTGCAATAGGCTTTCTTGACCAGCCTTGACTGTGAAGTGGGCTTTGCAGATGACTGGATATATGCGGATGTTCCTCTCCAAATCCAGGGCCGGAGCAACTAGCTGACCTCCAGTGCTGTTCCAAGCAGGCAGATCGATCACAGTGCTTTCATTTTTGAATTAAATCAAGCTTCCGAGTGATTGTGGTTGCAGGACTTGCTTCTAGATAAGTACTAGCAAAAGCCTCAAAACATCAACTGATAGAGTGTTTTCTTGGCACCTGTGATAAGTGCGTTCGGGTTGATAGATTGTGATGATGAAGCTCCTTGCAATGGCTGCTCTTGCTGTCCTTATGATCTGTGCACGAGAGATCAAGCAATCAGAAGCTGCACCAAGTTGCTACAATGGCGCGTCGGCCTCCGTGCAGTTCACGCAGTATTGGGTCCCCATCGAAGGCTCCAAAGACGAAAACGACGATGGCACAGTGATTACTCTGTCTGGACCTCAAACCAAAAGAATCGAAACAAAGGACGGTGAGTTTACTAGTACTATCAAACATCAATCATACTCACAGGGAGGCTACCTCTGGTTCCCGGATAGTTATTCCAGGTTGACGTACTGTGTTCCCACTAGGGAAGATTTGTGCCCTTGATTTTGGCTGTTTGATTCTCTGCTTTCTGCTTTTGTCCGGACACATATTCCCCTGTTCCCAATGCAAAATCACCTGGAAAGTTCTGGTCTTTTGGTAAGGGAAGCAAGGATGATCTTTCTGCGATTTTACATGAGCTAGTTGAATAAATTTGATTGCCTGCAGGTTCCCTGATTGAAAGCACGGACGAGAACACGTACAGCAAATGTGTGGAAGAAGGAACCTGTCTTCTGCTCAACGGCAACCTCGTCAACCTCGACCAAGGTGCATTCCAGGTCAGCGTTGCAAATACTCTTAAGTCATCTTTCGCACCCGGCATGAGCAGGAGTTTATTAGTATTTGAAGATATCTTGGCCATGGATTTTTGGATAAATGGTGGCTATGGATGAGCAGGAGATTTACGTATCCTGGATTCAAGAGCCAATAAATTAGGATCGATTGTGAAGCAGACTCGGCAGTCTCAATAGTAGCTAGGATGATAACATTATAAAGCATGATGCTTATCCTTCTGAACTCCACTTCCAGAATTTGATTTTTGAGGATATGCAACCAATGTGCTTCACAGCTAGCGCTAGCATATACACCTTAGCCAAGTCTTGAATCTGTTTAGCACTTCAGCTCACCTTCTCTTCAATTTTCTAGACTTAAGCACATCTTCTTCCCTCACCCAAATTTCAATCAGCATTCAGTGAATTGCACTAAGTGGCGATTACGGGTGCGAATATCTTAAGTCCATTAATTTCTTCAATTAAAAGCAGTGATCCTGATCAATCAATTGGACGTACGTGTTTTCGTTTCAGGTTTTGGACAAGAGCCAATTTCCCTACGGCCAAGGATCCTCTGGTGGGGCACTGCAACCCTTCGTGAGCGTGGCGGCCAACGACTTGGCCCAGGGCACGAAGTTGTTTGTTTCGGAGTTGCAGGGTATGACGCTGCCGAATGGGTAGACGCACAATGGATGCGTGCGAGTCGACGACACGGGAGTCGACTTCACTTGCCACATTGACTGGTTTGTCGTGTCGTATGCCAACAGAGATAAGTTGAGATCACTTCTTCCTGAGAAAGCTACTGTGCAAGTCAGCGACTGCCAGGTTCTCAGCTATGGAGCCTGAGTTGAATTCTACCACAAATGGGGATCCATGGTTTAAGATCAGTTGACACTCCCGTGTATGAGTCTTACAGTAAGAAGTATCTTAAAACTAATAAAAATTGCACGACAGGAACATCGATCCTGCATGTGTGTATTGGTTGAATGGATGCAAATGTTTCTGGAAGTTTGGTGCAAGCCCTCTGTCGTAGTTCTGTTTTCATTACTCAGTTCTAGAAAACTGCACAGGAGCTAGTTCAAACGGATATTTTGTTAGAATGGCAAGATTCCACAAACTTGGCAGTTGTAGATTTAGGCCATGTGGTTTGAAATCTATATCAGTCCTAGAAAATGGATGGAAAAATGGTGGAAGAATATTGCCATTTTAACGAAATATACGTTTTCAGTGTTAGGCAGTCTATACTCTAGTTTTCTAGTGTTAACCCCTAAAGGACCGTTGTCCCTTCAGGGGACAAATGCGTTTTTGGGCAGGTACCTACGGGCTGAAATTTTGTCGTGAAATTTTGTCGTGATTTTTTGAAACTTTTTTGGAAGATAGAAAAACTGATAAGCTTTGTGGGAATATAATTTTTTTCACAATTGGTGCCCGGGAAAAAAGTTATGACCAATAAGTTCAAAACAAGGGACAGAGGGCAGCCAAAAAAATTGGACAAAAATTTTTATTTTTATTTTTAATATTTTTTTTCTCATAGATTATATTTTTGTCTATTTGGAAACCTTTGATTCATTTCATTTGGACTTGTTATGAGAAAGTTATGGACATTCTTGTTTTTTGGGCAGTTAGAGCATCTTCTTGAAAAAAATAATTTCTAGGATGCATTTCTGAATGCATTTTTTCAAATTTTTCAGGGTTTTTTTTTCATGGTTTATTACTTGCTAGAAAAATTTCACCACTGGGATTAGTGAATTTTAATTCTATATAAAAGATATTAATATTTTAAATTTTTCTTCTATCTTGTACCTACTTCTACTTAACAATTTTTTTAAGAATGAAAATTAAGTTTTTTTGGATTTAGTTTTTTTCTTAAACTCTCAATTCAATTCTCCACTATAAAGATTTAAAGCTCAAAACTCTATAGTGCAAAAAATTTAAGTTAAAAATGTTCAAAGTCAAAAAATCTAGTCCCGCAATGTGCTTAAAAACTTGTTTTTTTCACTTTAAACAAAGATATCTTGCAATCTGTGCAGTCAAAAATTCTGAAATTTTTTCCACACACTCTCATACTAGTTAGGTGTAAGATCCTATGGTTAGATGTGAAAAAAAAAACATTTATCAATTTTTTTTACTTTGTGCTATAGAAATGGCAGTTTTGAGTGTTTTTTGGCAGAAAAAGGGCCTCGGTCCTTTAGGGGTTAAGTTTGTGCGAGTAATGATCTCCCCGAGCAAGCTACTCTGCAAGTCAGCAGGTGTCGAATTTTAACCTATGGCGCCTGAGTTTTCACTACCACAAATGGCGATCATGGTTTAAGACTGATACTCTGATTCTTGTAGGCGTCGAAAGAAGCGTTTTAAGTGAACAGTTATTGTCCTTGACGTCCATAACATTCAATAGTCTTTAGAGAGGCTGCCCTTCCCTCTCTCGAGGCCTCATCCACTAAATTCATCCTTTCAACATTAATGTAAGCTTCGGTACAGGGATAGTGGCAATACATTATGATTTGTTCCATTTTTTTTTAAAAGTATGGTTTGCCAAAACTCCAAAGAATCCAATGAGTAATTCACACTATAAGAAAGACACATTTTTTGGGTTGTCTGGCAAAAAACACGCCATATATTTTCTAACGTTGAACCATCTAGCATTCTAGGTCTCAGCAGTGAGAATTTTGCGTGATGGCCACGCAAACAGGCACCTGAAAGAGGGCCAGACGAGTTCATGTCAACACGGATAAGCATATCAAAATGGACATCAACAAAAATATCACTGCATTTTTTGGAACATCCAAAAAAACATAGATTGCCATGTGAACAAGCAGACCCATTTTTACTATGGTAAAATCAATAAATATTACTATGCTTTATAGTAGAATGCTGCCCAAATGTGAAAATTTTAAAAAATGGGCAACCACATGGCATGTTTTGCAAAAAATGGACAATGGATGGATGTGTAGTATGGATGAAAAAAAGAACTCTTTATACAAATAGGATGGTAGGAAGATTAACAATCCATATGGGATCTCTTAAGCAAACATTTTGTTCAATGTAAAATGTCCAAAACAACATGGTTTAGATGTCTAAAACAACAATCATAAAGATGTCTGAAATAACAGCTAGATGTCTGCAACAACGCCTAGATGTCTAAAACAGCATCAAGAATTACAATGGTCAAGTTTCCATATTATAATTATCCCATATCTTTTGTCTCACTATGGACAGACAATGGATATAAATAGGACCTCTCAATCCTTCATTCTTACAAATTGACAATAAAGTAATTCCTTCATTTGGCCATCAAAAATCCTCTTGATGGTAATTGGTAAGTTTTTTTAATTCTTGTTGAATTCAAAAATTATTCTTGTTCATTTTTTTTTATTCTTTATTTATTTTTAAATAATAATTTTCTATTGACCTTGATATAGTATGCAGCAATTGATGTTTTAAAAAACATCTATCTAAACAATTAAATTGACATTTTAGAAAAAAATTTAAATTTGAATGGCAGGAAAGTATGCTAACAAGGCATGCCACATCATATTTTCATTGTGTCCACGTCACGAGACACATCAAAAAAAATTTGGATGAAAAAAAAATGACGTGGCACTGCCCGTGGATGACAAGGTAACGTGGAGGTCATGTGGCATCCACATGGCACCCCCTAAGGCACTTGCAGTAGGGTGCTCCATCAAATGTTACAAAAAAACAAGCCCAAAATATGCGCGTTTTTTTGCCTAATAGAGCACTCTTTTTGCTTGTCCGTTTTGACAAATTTTGTGGGACATCAACGCAGATTTTTTGCATCTAAACAAAGACGGTACCACATTTTTTCTAATGTCAAAAAGTACATCAGTTTCTTATAGTGACACTATTGCAATTTAAACATTTGCCATCAATAACTTATTTTGGGTTTTCAAGTAAGAAGACAACTCTTTATATACACATGGGGTGGTAGGAGGTAGAGCAATCCATGTAGGATAATAAATTAGAATTTGAAGTTCCTCAAGCACTCATAATTAAGTCAAAAATAAATAATTGTGTTAAAAGTAGAATCTTAGACCTCATTTAGGCATAGTACAATAACTTTTTTCAAAAAACTTTGAACTAAAAAAAGTTGTTGAATGAAGATAAGTTTTACTTCTAAAAATCGGTTTGGAATTTTGAATCTCCAATCAAAAGTTAGGACAAATTTGAAAGAGGGGTTAGAATGGACATTTTCTTTAACATGTTTAAAAATCCTCTCTCAAATTTGTTCATAACTCTTGATTGGAGGTTTAAATGCCAAACAAATTTTTGGAGTTGAAACTTATCTTTATTCACCAAATATTTTTAGTTCAAAGTTTTTTGAGAAAAGTTACTGTACTATGCCTGAATGAGGTCTGAAATTTTACTTTTAACACAATTTTTTGTTTTTGACTTAACTGCGAGTTCTTGAGGAACTTCAAATTCTAAATTATTTATTCCACATGGGTTGTTCTACCTCTGACCAAGAGAGAGAGAGAGAGAGAGACCACCCGAGAGAGAGAGACCACCCGAGGGAGAGAGAGAGACCACCCGAGAGAGAGAGAGACCACCCGAGATAGAGAGAAAGAGACCACCCGAGAAAGAGAGAGAGACCACTTGAGAGAGAGAGACCACCCGAGAGAGAGAGAGAGACCACCAGAGAGAGAGAGAGACCACCCGCGCGAGAGAGAGAGTGAGTGTGTTCTCACTTGAAAACTCAAAATATAATTTGTTTTTGTATGAATGCAAAAAAGAGAAAAAAAACAATGAACTAAGCATTTAGTTTGCATTCATATGGAAACAAATTATATTTTGGGTATTCAAAATATACAATGTATATGTGTAGAATACTGGATTGTTTTTTTTTAATTTTTAATCTATCTTGAATAGTTGCAACCTGCTGGCTTACTGTAATTCTCTGACAAAATCGACGCGTGTACTATTAGCTAATGATGGTGTGGAATATACCACACCATTCCGTCGAGGGAAGGCTAGCCCACCTCTCTACAACTGAATGTAGAGTCTAATTCGTGAAAATGGCGTAATTTCTTGAAAATGGCACGGTGAGCCAGAAGAGTGGCGCAAAACTTCCCGATTTTGGTAGCCGGAAAGGAGTGTCGGCCGGAAATCATAACGAAGGGCTCCGAAATGGAGGCGACGTATGGCCATTTCTCAGTCACTTGTGTCTGATGGCCATGTACACCTCCCTACAAGAAAGGTTGACGCCCCCCTTTTGCACCCTTCAGCTTTTTTGACATCACTTTGAACATAATTGACATTTCTTGTTTTTATCAATCAACATTTGTGTCTAACCCAATCTCCCTCAAGTATACCAAATTTTCAATTTCAAAAAATCAAAACTCCATTTTTGGTGAATTTTTTTAATTTTTTTTCACGGTTTTACATGAAAATTCATAGAAAAATATGAATGATGAATTTTTGAATGTAATTGCGGAGATACGTAGGAAACATCCAAACGCACATCTTTCCTTCAACAAGCATCTCCAAAAAGTTTCACAACTATCGTGGTAGAAGTTACAGTGGAAGCGTGAATAGTGCCCAAAATTTTGAAAATTCATATCTCTTTATTATAATTAGATTTTGACAAAGTAATTGTATCATCATGCTCAAATGTGTAAAATTAGTTACAATGTGCAAGAAAGAAAACAAAATTTAATTTTATTAAAGAGATATGAATTTTCAAAATTCTGCGCACTATTCACACCTCCACTTTAACTTCTGCCACGATAATTGTAAAACATTTTTGGAGATGCTTGTTGAAGGAAAGATGTGCGTTTGGATGTTTCCTACGTATCTCCGCAATTAAATTCAAAAAATTCATCATTCATATTTTTCTATGAATTTTCATGTAAAACCGTGAAAAAAAATTTTAAAAATTCACTAAAAATGGAGTTTTGGTTTTTTGAAATTGAAAATTTCGTATACTTGAGGGAGATTGGGTTAGACACAAATGTTGATTGACAAAAACAAGAAATGTCAATTATGTTCAAAGTAATGTCAAAAAAGCTGAAGGGTGCAAAAGGGGGGCGTCAACCTTTTTTGTAGGGGGGTGTACATGTCTAAGCTATCATGGCTACGTACGAGCTTGACACAGGTTCTCGGTCCATCTCCGATGGCTGACACCGAAAGAATTGGGTCGCCCCACTCCGTGTCCCGCCTGGTGAGCGTCCAAGTTTACAAAAACCACATTAGAATTAGAACACCACCGGAAACTATTCTAGTTCAGGCCGCGCTGCCTGAAGTCACAATAAAATCAAGAGTTCTGATCCCCCCTCCGTCAGAAAGCCAAGCCCAGTCGAGAAGATTCATGATTTATCGATCATGGGTGCACTCACCGACAGTGTCGTCGGTACCGAAGTAGGGGAGCTCACTTCCACCCGCAAGTCCGTCACCGTCCTAGGAGCCCACTCCCTCCGAGAGATTCACTCGCCGTTTCTTGTATCCAGAGTTGCATCCGCAATTTCCCCTCTTGCCCCGCTTGCACTAGCGCCTCGATGTCCGCACAGGGACCACTGGACGAGCAACTCGGCGACGACGACATCGTGGGCAACTTGGGCGCGGGGACTCCGAAATCGAATCCAATACAGCCAAACAATTTTGGTATTTTGATTAGTTTATGAATGAAGTGGCGTACATCGCCGCATGTAACTATCCTGTACAGTACAGTACAGAATAGCGGTACTGTAGTAATTTTTGTGCAAATGTTGTCATCCGGCAAGCTCTGCAATAAAGGTATAAAAGATTCCCAAAAGATCCCAGCCATTGCGATTGCCGAGGGGCTATCCCACTGGAGTCCTGCATGTTTTCTAAAACCGACACATATCTTACATGGGAAACGAGCGTCCTCTCTGCTCACTTGGCCTGCCACGGGAAAATGTCAAGCGGATTATCGCTATTTCAACGAAATTGACCGTTCCTTCTGAAAGAGTGATCCTGCTCCGTATATTGATTGAATTCGAAGTGTTTTGGAAATTGGAGCAAGCTCTCTGTGCAGTGAGTTGATTTTTGGCTACTAGGTTTTGCAAACGATTTAAGCTAGTGGGACCTCAATAATGGATAAACTAAATCATCTATGTAGGTTACATTTAAGCGAACATTTGTCGATCAAAAATGTTGCGCAGATTCACACGATCTAAGCTACACCATATTCGACGTACCAAGAGATCTTTTCTTATTCTTGAAAACTTTCTCATTTCCTCTCTGTTCATTTCAGCAGTTTTTCTTGGTAATAATATATTTTCAATCATGAACTGTTTTCCTCCTATCCTGCCAGAGAGTCAGGTTCATGAAACATTTCCTATACAAAACTCCGCTCTTTGTTACTCCGACTTGGTTGTACATTGCAGATCCACGGGCTAAGTCTTGGAAGTCAGAGAAGGCATTTGTAAGGAAAGCTTGACACCAAGTTTTGCAATTCTCAACAACTGCTTCAGTGACATGCATCACCATTAAAACTAGTAAAGAACCCACACTCTCATAAGCTGGACAATGGCTTTGGTGAAATCTTGAAAACAGGGTTCCAATTGCTCCGTTCCTCTCGGCAACCGATTCCGAACTGCACTTCAAAAGTTGGGACAAATTGTGAACTTGTTAATAACCTCGCTTCATAGGCTCAATAGAATTCCCCTTATATTTGTTCATTTCATAAGGCAACTCATTCGGTGTTTGTTTCACTTACACGAGCTGGACAATTACACGAGCTGGACAATTACACGAGCAGTTAATACATAGCCACAAGAACACCGAAAAATGCTGCCATACTTCGAATTGTGCTTTCAACACGTCATTGATGGAAGAGGGACAAAAGTTTTCATTCCCCTCGTGAACACAGTTCCTTCTATACACGTCTGCAAGAAAAAACTAAGAAATCTACTGTGACTCCAAATCTATCATTAAAACTCTGCATCACCATCGCGCTATTGTAAAACTTGGCGGCCATAGTCAGGCCAAGCTCAAGCACAAGCTCAAGAGAAAGTGATTACTGGGACTAAGAACCTAACTTTCCGTCGCCACCGATTCAGATCACTGACATAATACTGTACACTAAACAAAATTAATGCAGGTGGATCTCTTCACATGAATCTTCACATGAATCTTCACATAGATCTCATTTATTCCCCATGTGCAGATAGCTGCTTCTCTTTCAACTTGTTTGATTCTCCTTTCTTCGATTCCTCCCACCCTTCAAACCCAGTAGATTTGATAAAACACACGTTTCTTACAAAACTCTTCAAAACTAGGTGACTCTCTTGGTTCATTCCACATGCGTAGCCTGTGCAGCCGGCTTCTCATGCAATTTGCTAGAATCTCCTTTCTTCGTCGATTTCTTCCACCCAACGAACCTTGCAACTTTGATGGACACCCGTTTCTTGTGCAGGTGAAGCTCTTTCCTTTCCGGCACAGTGCATTGCGGCTGACTGTCCAAGCTCTCAGTTTCCGAGATTTCATCCACATCGGAAAGAGGTTTGGGGAAGTACCGCTTCTCCATGGAATGGGGATACTCCACTTGAACCCCATCGCGAGCCCTCCTGTCTGTTTTCCAAAGAATTTGAGCGCGTGTTTCAGGGTGCTTGTCGGTGTCGTCTTTGGGCCAATAGTTGGATGCCACGCCTCCAGGCCATCCTGTCAATGTGCAAACTGCGTTACAATGCCTGCCTTCCGCTAGAGTTGCTGATCCGTTGCAATATTGGTTCGTGGGCAGGCGGTTGGGAGAGGTTTGCAAAAGTGAAACCATGGCGTTGGCGATGTCGGCTTCTTGACTGGAGAGACGTGGAAGGTTTTGCGATTCTTCAGGAGTGCAGTTCTCTTCTTTAGGATCGAACAACAAGCTCTCCTCGGACTGGTGCTTGACCGTCAGCTTTCGGAGTAAGGCTCCCCACAAGCCCTTCGGTCTTTCAGCACCTTCATTATCTCTTGCAAATAACTCCTGAACGAGAGAACAGCGCAACAATTAGGTTACAGGGCTCATGTTCCTGCGCTTCAAGGGCTAAGTCTCTTACTAGTGTCTGTTCTTCGATTCTATGATCAACAACTAAATGTACTTCGAGATTCTCCATGTGAGAACAGGTCTTAACTTTCTTGCACGCAATAAAACCAAAAAAAACTGTTGCATTCGCTTAGTAGCTTCAAAACCAACTATGTTTGCAACGGCCAAGTCTCTCACAATTGCAACCCCCTTTTTAAAATATGTTGATAAAGCACAACGTCAAAATAACAACATTGGGATAATGTTTCGAATTCAATCTCGGTGGGTTGAAACAACATCCAGACCTAAGTTACTATTGTGTTTATTAACGTTGCTTCAAAAAAAATTGGTTGTTTTTACTGCTACAATGAATATCTGCGAGATTCTCCGTTTGGGTGCAGTTATTTGCATACACAAAGTGTCAATGGACTCAATGCAAACCTTTGAAGCATATTGCACACATTTGAAGCAACCATTTGAAACATTAAGAAAATATTGCATTCCTTTCTAATGAGCTAGAAGTGAGATATGTGACTTAGTACCTGATGACTTGCACGTTCCAGACTCTCACGCATAGCTGCAACACTGATATGGGACAATGCAGGGGAGACTGTTTGCAGGGGAGTGTCACGGCCAGGAGACGAGCATGTCGACTCGACGTCCTTGAACAGCAGCACTTGGAGCCATTTGTCCAGATTCGACTTTCCAATTTCTTTCAGTTTCTCATCATCCACATCGGCGCTTTGGTGCTTCTGAATGGCATCCTTTCTCCGAACGTTGTCTAGGTGGTTCCTCAATGCCTGCAAACCTTTCTCCCCGTCAGACAATGCTTACACAAAGTACTCGTGAAGTACCACAGAAATAGAAACTTCAAAGATTTGTCACTAGCAACAGATCGTGCCATGACGCACAGGCTTCAGAGACGGACTGCCATATAAAACCTGACATTGGTAATCGAGAGACGAGAAAGCAGTTTGCAAGGTTGTAGTTTTTCTGTCATAATTTTCCAGTTAGGAACTCTTGGGCTCTCTTGTGTCCCAAAGATTAAAATGACTAGCACATGAGAAACTAACTGCACTCGAGCTATTTTCAGTGCAAATAGAGCAGAGCCAGCTTGTCCTTTTAAATTTTCTCACTTTTACAACATTGTCAGCCAGTCAGTTTTTCAACTTTTTATGGCCCGGACTCCAGAGAGTTTTCCAGAGTTGCCAATGTGACATCTACGAGGTGAACATACTCCCATAGAAGACTTTCTATTTTATCAAAAAACAATTATGATCCAAAAAGTTTTTACTTCTATTGATTGTGACTAGAGAATCATCCTATGGCATTCAAAAAATTATACTGGGTTCCGAAATAGAGAGTCCTAATTCAGAAGATCTGAAGGAAAGAGACGAACCTGCTCTAGAAGCGCATCAAGATGCCCTTCAGACAAAAACGGAGGCCCAGTCTCCTCCGTAGTAACCTCCGAGGTCGGTATCTGAAACCGAATTTGCTGAAGAATCTCATCCAAATACTCTTGTTTATACAAAGCCGCAGTGTCGGTGGATTTCATTTCCTTGGAGCTTTCGGTCTGCTGCACCATGATGACATCTTTCTGTACTTCCTGCTTGGAGTGGTCAGACCTCAATGACTCACTTGTCGAAGTCGTGTCATTGGCGGGTTCTGATGCAGGAGATTGGCCATGTTCGAAGCCATTGTAAAGGACCATGGTGAGATCATTTTCACCAGATGGTTTGGAGTTTCGAGAGCAATGGCTGGACGTCGGTCCTTCATGAAACTCGGCCTCCAACATGTTGTCATCTCTGGAGAGGCGAAGGCCAGGACTCATTTCGTCATCGGCGAAGTCGCTGGTGCATTCACTTTCTGCCATGTGCCCGTATGAGATGAGGACCTTTACATGGCGTGCTGATTGTAATCAACCGAGATTTCATGGTTTCTAAGTAGCCAACTTGATTGCATACATTGTGAAATACATAATTCAGAGAAAGAAAACTTTCATTGATCATAACTCGTGAAGAATATCGCATGTGTAGGTGAAAAGATAAATAAATTGGAACATGAGAAAACCCCAAATAACCTACTCAAAAGTGATATACATACATCCAATAGAGGGTAATATATTTGACAGATTAGGAACGATAGCTTAATCGTTGAAGTGTAAGCTAGACTTGACGTTCGATGAGGTTTTCTGCTATTCAAATTGTTATTTTATAAAATCCCTAAAGGACTGAGACTCCATGGTTTTAATATGATTGGTCATTACTTAAAATTCAACAATTCAGACGGGTTAAAATTTATATCACTAGAATTAGTGAAGAACATTGCATGAGTTGGTCCAAGGGCGAACAAATTTGAACAAAAGAAAACACACATATGGCCCACTGAGAAGTGCTAGGAGAAACATTAGGTCCGATTTGGGCCTTTTTGTCCTGAAGGGTAAGGCATGGTACCTGACGTTTCGCTGTCAGTATCGTATAGTTGGTGTATTTGAGACATCTGTTCAATCTCCCTCTCTCCTTCTCTGGACTCAGTTACGCAATCCAAAGCTTGAATAGGACATGGAGGTTTAGCTAAACCAGTGGGTACCTCCCAAAGCGATAATTCGCCTGCTTCTTTCGTATCTTCAACCTGCATCGCAACTGCAATGAACGCTCAGAACAGTATTTTTCTAATTTCACAGCTGCTGAACATCCGTAAAGGACCAGAAGACCAGAATTGGAACCCATTTATTATTCTAAAGATTTGAGTAAGTCATAAAGGGACTATTATTGGTTCAAAAACTTGGACGAATTAGGACAAGCACATGAAACGTTCTTCCTGATTCTAGTAATATCAAGTTTAACACCAACTGCGACATTAACTCTTCACAATATGGTCAATCTACTGGACAATTAGTGCCATTAATCCTAGGTTCTTCAGAGGGACAACCATGAAAACATAAAGAATTTTTGCTCGAAGAACAGAAAAACGTCTTGAGTGGTGCCGCTTTGCTGAAAAACGCCACATAGCTACAAACCTGAGACCCGGCAAAGTATTGTAATATTGACAAATCATACGAAGAAATCCCTTAGTCATCCCCCAAACTCTTAGTTCCCTGACTAAAAATTTCACAGCCTCAAGGGAAACTTTGATTCGGCTTGATGAAAGATGTTATAAAGTGATGAATATCTTGTTGCCACGTAAACCTAGACACTAAATCCTGATAAGAGTATGGATATTTGACACATGGATGTCAACTACCTGAAAACTAAGTGGAACTCAGGAACCAAATGCGCAAAGTCTCACCAAATATGCAAAAACATTCCCAGTGATGGTTACGCCGTAGTTACAGGAACAGATACCTTTGATTGCATGCCTGACGAGTGACTTTCTGGCAGCAGCTTGCTGCTGATGCTCACGCCGAAGGATGTAAACTGCATCTTCTCCTTCATCATCTTCAGACTCACTTTCCCACAACTGATTCGCAGTCATGACGAGCTTCTCTTCCTCCTCGTCCTCTTCAGCGCCGGTGGCACGAAGGGAGACGCAGCTGCTCACGTCCACAATGTTCCTGCCCTGGGTGGCCAGCTTCTTCAGCATGCGGTCGTGGGCGTTGCCTCCAGCAGCAGCTTCCAAAATCTCCCTCTGGGAGTGCCTCTGCAGAAGCTCATGTTCCATGGCCTCACACGAAGCCTTCTGGGAATCCAGGCGGGCAATGAGGACGTTGCATGCTTCTCGAGTTAATCGCGCCTGCTCCTTATATGACATGGTCCTTCGAAAGATCCAGGCAAGACCAGACCAAAAATCACTCAGAGAAATACTACAAAAGATGGTAACTACTCAACCTCGGCACCTCAACTGATTCAACAAATTACAAGCTCCACCCCTAGCGCACAACAGATAGCTCCAGTCCCTCAAAAAGACGAAAAACCACAAAATCTAAGGAAAAGTATGTGGGACACTGCAAAAAATGTGCAACAACAGCAAGTTCCTGAATGATGTTTCTGTGAGCGAGATTTGTACCTACTTCTGTTGCCTAAACCTGTTGCCTAGATCTGATTCCTTGGTGACATTACCATCGACATATCTCCTGGGAAAATGGCCAACTATGTTTTTGAAAAAGCCTGAACTGAGCAGAGCAAATGCAGACCAATATCTGATGCTGAGAATCGAACCAGGTGTGAGCACTAGCTAATATGGTCCACAGTAAGAATAAGAGGCTCTAGTTGGGTAAAGATAGTTTGCATATTGGTTGCAAAAAATGTTCATAGGCGTCGTATGTGTCACACATGAATGACTAGAATCCTACTACCTACTATCTGAACGACCGCAATCTCCAGATTCCTTACGATAGTAAGGAATTTTATTATAGTCTAAGTGGAACGAAGGCTATATAAGTAAAGGGAGGGACTGAGAGCCAGATTGCGGGGGGATTTATTAGAAAGGATATTGATAGAACTTCAGGGAGAGAGGGAGAGAGCATACTCATGCATGGTATCACGAAGCACTCGTTCCAAGCAAAGACGGTACGACGACTGGCTCTCAGCCCATTTCCGCTGTTTTTCCAAACGGTGCTTATGTTTTTTAAGCAAGGACTCAAGGTCCGCCGCTTTCAGTCTTTCTTTCTCATTTTCATGCTTCAGCTTCATCACCGTGTCCTCCAACTTGGCTAGCTCTTCCTCTCTCTCCCGTCTTTCTTCTTCTCTCATAATCTTCACACGAAGCTCCTGCAAAAAGGATAATTACATATTCTAAGTCAAACCCCGTATATGAAGGCATGTCTAGACTCTCAAGTCATTCAATGGAAGGTAATAAGTTCTATGAGAGTATGATGGTTGTACCTTTTGCAATGCAGTTGTAGCTGCAGACTGGCGTCCCGAAAGGCCATGTTTGCCTACACTATTGCCCTCCCGAGCTCCGCTCCGGGAGACCCCCCTCATCAACCGAAACTGCACAGAACACAAAAAATGTCTTGTTGGGAAGATGATGTTGGAAAAAAAGTGTCGTTAGACGAGGTAAGTCAATAGTTTCCTGAGTACTGGCATTCCTATCTCTTTCTGTACAATTTCGACAAATATTTCAGACTTAAGGTAGGGATACTAAAGCTGTCTCCTATATTGACATCTCTTGCTGGCAGCACCTCATCTCTTCCGACATATTCCATGGGTATTCAAATCGAAAGTTGCGTGTAAGTATGACTTGGCCAAATGACTGTGGCGGATGGTCTTTGAATGGAAATGGGATTCTCTACTGTCCCTTCAAAGAGATCTACAACCTCCCAGTGTCTGAATGATTGGATAAGAAATCATCGACTACAGAGTGAAAAAACGATTGGATCTCAAGAGATTTTGGATTTGGTAGTACCCAAAATGATCTCTCCAGCAAGCTGCGTTGAGTGATGTCCCAAAGAATTCACACTCCTGCATATTCTAAAATGCTTAAAGTAAACTAAATAGTATCGTCTTTCATAAATAGTTTATTGGCTCACCTTCTCCTTTATCTGGGTCACAGATCGATTGGCAAGGGTGACGTCATCTTCTTTGATTTCTTTCCAGCTTCCAGGTCCAAACTTATTCACTCCCCGCTTCAGAGCCTCTTCTTCTTCGGCACTCCAAGGTCGTTTCGATGAAGTTCCTGGAGTAGCAAGGAGACTCACGAGATTTCAGTGCATAAAGAGTGGCAATGGGCAAGTTCCGAAAGCAGATAGAACACAGTGCCCTTAATAGAGTTGAAAAGAAAAGATGAACACGCTCGTACTCTACATGTACAATTCAACAACAGAATGCCAAACGGATTGTAAACCTCATTGAAATTTGCATAATGCTGAATACAGGTAACAAAATGAACTAAAATGGTACCTAGAATTGCACCATACGGATAGGCACCCAAAATTCGAGAAATGTCAGAGCTGGTAGTATCTTTGGAAGGTCCACCCACTTCACTGGCAGCATCCATAATTCTGTTCTTTGAGACACTCACAATGGCTGCTGCAGCCAATCCACACAGTGCCTTCTTCTCACGGAATTGCTGAGGCCACGGACGGCATTCACCAACGTGCTCTCTAGCCACTGCTTCGTCCTCTCCTCCTGCAAAGAATAACGCGAACGACCGCTTCCTGCAGAGAGATGTTCAAACTTAAAGATTTATTAAGGTTATTCCAGTACGCTAAAATTGCAGAATCTCAAGCTTTAGAAAGATGTACTTCAAAAAGCTGTAAGAGATGTCGATCTTTCGTAAGGTATTAACGTTCTAGAACCCCCAGTTGCATTACCTAGCTCTTCAAAACATTCCTGTGATGTTATGGAGAACTTGCACAATTGTTGAGAAACTGGGAGTGAAATGTTTTATTATCCAAACACTTAGAATGTATGCGATCATTGGCATAAGTGTTGGCAGACATGTGAGTACCTGAAATCCGCATTCTTTGCAGCGAAAGCAGACAGAAACTGATTGATGGAACATCCATGTTGCAAATCCCACCATGGCACTAAGAACTCCAGGCGATTTCTTTTCCGTGAACATGCTTGCCATTGCACTATTCGTAGGTTTGGCAATATTGATTTCCCCCCTCCTGAAATTCCACAGCAACAAAAATCCCTCAATCACAGCGTCGAATGCTCTACACCAAAATGTGCAATCACAATGACCCAATCTAATTTTAATAAGTTTCTCTTCTCTTCGATTCAGGTGTAATTTTTTTTAAAGTGTCCTTAACCTCAAAGTGCCCAAATGGCCGAAAGTCTTTGCTTTTGTATCTGTAGGAATTAAAACAAATCATATAGGAAGCTTCAAGGAAACGTTAAATAATGTATCAATTGAAGATGACAGCATACCCTACATCTTTGATCAATAGAAGTATTTTTTGAAAGCCACTATAATGGACAATTAGCTTCCAGATTGGACTTCCTATTATTAACTTGTGACACAAAGTCAAATTAGTGAAATTTGGAATAGTTTCAGTTCTTCTATAATGTTGTCCTTGATAATTTTGAAAGTCTGATACATGTAACAAAACAATGTAACCCAGAGTAATTGTAGTTTCTGATATAATCTAGCGATTTAAGAGTCACTAATCATAGATATTCAATAACAGAGAAGAGGAAGTTCAGATGGCTTACGAGGGAAAGGGAACCAGTGATCAATATCCCACGCTAGTGGTGATGAGGTGTCGGCGTTCCAGTACACAACATTCCCATACGGGTCGACTCTGAATTTTGCTGGATCAAAGCCTGCGTTCCTGCACTCCATTGTGGAAATTAAACTAGTTGCCATAGAGTGTGAACTCGGAACAAATCAATAAATCCTACGCTCAAAACGCAAGCAAAACTCTCAGAAACTCAGCACTCAATGTTGCTTTCAGGTCTTAGGACGTCGTCATTGGATGGCTATTACAGTACCATGGCTTACCACTTCTTGTACGACAGTTTCTACACTAAACCGTAAGCTTATACGTTCCAAAATTGAACTAGGAGTACGAAACATGAAGGGATTTCTTTTGCATTTGCACGTACCCAAGGTGGTCCAGCTGCTGCCATAGCTCCTCGGCATATTTCCGAGTATTCGACGAGTCTCTCTCCCTTTCAGCAATGACAGGAAACACATTATCCCAGTCTTTCAAATGTACAAACTGCTCCACAATACAAGAAACACACACATATCAAACCTTTAATACACGACCTCGTTGATGCGAAACATTGGATTCTCTTTTTTAAGGGTACAATACCATATTAATTCCAAGTCAGACGACTAAGTGCATTGCACAAGAATGAAAACCTCAAGTCAGTGTGCTCCAAAACTACCCGTAACTTGTCTCAGATCAGGCGGCTATTCCCTTTCTCATTCTACCTCGTGCACGACCAAACTACTTGCATTCTAAAGTCCCTTCCCCGAAAGAGATTTCCTAACCGCAAGAACGTCAGCTAACGCAATACTTGTACTCATCAATGGAAGCTTTCCACGAAAGAAAGAAGGTCTATCCTAATTATAGCGAACTCAAATAAAGTTCAGCCTTCCAATGTATTACAAGATCTTTGAACCCATAACACTCGTACTACCTAGTTTTCAAGAATTCCGCAATGCCATCTTCCTTTCTCAAAATAAACACTCCAGCACTCCATACCTCACTCAAGACAAGCCAACCATCTACCTGATGGACTGTTTCCACAACACTTGTCACAAGATTTTAAGCTTCTCGGTGAAAAATTGAGGAGTTACAAAATACAAATGGCGAAAACAGAGGAACAAGGTGCCAAAGGGTAAAAGTGTCGTTACATCTTCCGCTTGAGGCGAGTAGGGCAGAAACCGTTGCGGTGCGCCTTCGTTGAACGGCATGGGCAATTCCACAGCCATCGCATGGCGACACAGCTTGGCATACACAGGCGGGTAACCCAGCTGCGGGTCCACCTCACTATCCTCCACAGCAAACATCTCCACCATAGCTCCAAAATTTTAAATTTTTTTTTAAAACTCAACTCTACTCTACTCTACTCTCTCAACAACGAACTCCCCCAGGCAAGCCCTCAGTCTGCAGCTGCATTACATGGCTCAACAATCATGTGCAGCCAAAACCCAAAGCCGAAACTCCCAGTACAAGTTAACCGTCACCAAAACCTCATCAACAACCCTCACCCAACAAGCTCAATGAGCTCTGGAAGAAGAAGAAGAACAAGAGGAGGGATGCAAACACGAAGAGGCTATGGACAACGAGGAGAAGGAGGAGGAGGAGGTTTCGCCTTGGGTGCAGCTCCTAGCTCCCTGGCTTTTCGTTCGGCTGCTGCTCATTGTCCCAGCTTGCTGATGATGATCAGTACAGTCCCCCAAATTCATTTACGACGTCCTGACGCCTCCCTTCAACGAACTTTGATCAAATGGACAGTCACGACCATCATCGATCACTCCAGCACCTTTGTCATGCATGCTGCATTGCTGCTGCTGCTGCTGTTCTAATAAGTGCTGTCTACAGGAAGTTAAGTGATAGGGCGCTATTATAAAATCCTTCAAAGGTTTAAAAGCCCTACCTAGCTGGGTTTTGCTTTTCCACTGCACACTGATTGAGTGCTCTCCGCTCTCAGTGCAACTTCATTCAATGGTGGCGTGCACTTGTTTAATGTAGGTCTGCTACAGTACAGTAGTGTTTGAGTTGATGCTACTGTAGATTTTGGGATCATGGGTTGAGCTACTATAAAATTTGAAAGGCTGGGGGATTGGATTAGGCCTTAGTTTGTTGATCTGTCTCTAATGTATTCTATCAAGGAGAGAATGTTTGTTTTCTTGGTATGAGGGATTGGAAATCTCCCATAACATTCAGTAAGGTGGGTACACCCAAAACGCCACAAATTGGTACTGTGCCTAGTTACTGTTACTAGGGCTAGTCAGATTTTCATACAGTCTTATTGGCAAGTGAAAGGAGGTTCCAACGCACCAAAGAACATAGCATTTGGATATTGTATGCAAAAGTTATTAAGGAACAAAGTTTGGCTCCAAAAGCATTTCTTCCACATAGGTACAGAACTGATTTTGGAGATGTACAGAGAGTATAGATGGTGGTTTAAGGTCAATGGCGCATTTGGGTGTACCCACCTTAGCTTGTGTTTTTGTTTTTGTTTTAGAAAGGAAGGTGACCATTAAGAAAATCCCAAAGGGAAAAAAAAGAAAACATCAGTCCAGCTCAGCTTGTGTTGATGTTGCCTTGTTCTATAGTGATGGTGTGCCTCTATATCCTCCACCTGTCTAATTCATTAGTAACTACTGATGAAACACTGTTGGGGTGTGGAATATACCACACCATCACTATAGAGCTACTGAATGTTATGTCCAAGGTTTTTGGTTTGAGCAAATATGGGTATTCACAAATTTGATGGTACTCTATGTTTTTCCTTCTGAAGGAGATGATGTACTGTAAAGGCTTAGCTAAATTGGGATACAGTAGAACCTCTCTTAGTGGGGACTAAGGTAGAAGCACCAGTAGTTGATCATTTAAGTAGTTTTGGAGCAGATTGTCTGCAGTATGAGGTGATGGAAATTTTTCCCATGTAGGAAGATAGGAAATATGGAGACTGTAAAATTTTCAGAATTTAATTCCCAAAATTGAAATTACAGTGAATTTTGGGAGCCAAAAAGTGCATTTCCTTAGTAGACAAAGTCTAGAGTCTTCCAAATCCGATCATCAAGGATGCTCACTACTTCGGGACATGTGTCATAAACATATTAGTCCCAACCTTGAAAAGAATAGAAAAACAACACTCAAACCTCATTTCCAACCTAAAGTTGGAAATAGTGCACCCTACAAGTTGAATACTGGATGTGGTCGACAATTGATGCTTCTACCTTATGCACTAAGAGAGGTTTTGTATTGAACTCTGGCTAACGTGGCTGCTCACTATGGAGCTTCCTACTACTGTTCACAAATAAATGCTTCAAAGTACGACCTCTCTTATTGCATATTATGCTCTAAGAGAGTATGCACTAAGAGAGGTTCTATTGTAGTACTAGTATAATTGCTCTCTAACTTTTGAATGAATCCACGTATAGGTTTTGTTTACGATGCATAGATGAGTTTTCATTTGTAATAGCATCATGTTTCTTTCATCCATGCTAATGAATGTTTGTCACTTCAGTGGGAGATCACTTTCTGCACTGTTGGAAATACCGGTAATGATGACCCTTCGGATTGGATGGATGGATGGATGCCAGGAATGCATTTGAATTCCATGTACAAAATTATGCACGGCCTCCTTACTAATGGCTTGTGGATACTTGTGGAATGAACTGAACGGAAGAAGGGGAGAAACGAAATGTTTTTACTTTTTTACCTTTTTTCCTAGCATGAGGTACTGTACCTGCCAATCAAACTCAGGGATTTGGCATTTTAAATTTCCCATGCCCAACATCCATCGGCCTTGGAAGTAGCTCCCGGATGCTGGATTGAAGCTGGAATTGTGCTAGGGCTGAGGTGTTTGTTTTGTGAAAAAAAATTGAAATGTGAATGAGTGAATTTTTCATACTCAGAGCTCAAGCATATTGAACGTCCTCCTGAACACAAAACACTTTTAGTAAGTTACAATTGCAGGGGAAGTTATAACTTATGTGTGTGCATATAACTTACATTGAAGAGAAACATAATTATGTGTACACTTTATGTTATTTAAACTAAGAATGGCATGTTTTGCATTGTCGTCAGTATATATGTTGCTTCTGAGATTGATAAAGTACAATGTCAGTTTATGTCCTGTCTCGAGATTAGCAAGCAGGGGATTTGCAGCAAGGCAAGTTAGATGATTGCATAATCAATCAGCAGCCAAGGGTCTTGCCTGGTTGATTTTTTTTTTTTTAAAACCCGGAGTTTATTCCAAGAAATGAACCCAGAACAAACGGCAGAAGCCGAGGGCTTAGCCCTGGAGAGGTCTTGCCTGGTTGATTGATCACAGCCCTCATTCTTTTCTTTTTTTTCTTTGGAGAACACAGCCCACATTCTTGTATTTCTTTTCTGTTTGGAAGAAATGGTGACCATTGCATTAAAAAAACACAAGAAAAGGAGTATAAAGCTCGACCTATGACTACCCCTAATCAGTACAACTAATCCGGCTCATGCGGACGCTCATTCTTGTAACTTATTTCATCAGTTCATCTGGACAACTCTGGGAATAAGTTAGACATCAAATGCAAAAGCTGCCCTCAAATTTGGTAATGAACTGCAGGTTTTTGTGTGTCGTCAAATGCAAAAAGTTGTGTTTTCAAAAAAATTTAAAAAATTTAAAAGCTGAACTCGGGGGGGGGGGGGGGGGGGGTAAATGCAAAAAGCTGTGCTCAAATTTGGAAATGAACTGTGGTTTTTGTGTGTCGTCAAATGCAAAAAAATGCAGGTTTGGCCTAAACAATGCGGTAATGCAGTCAGAGGGGGGGGGGGGGCACATTTGGGTTTTTGATGAGGGGATGTCAAGAATTTGATTGAGGCTCCTAATTTCCTGAAATTAGGTATGACATTTTGTTATTTTGGTAATTCAGAAAAATTGTCCACATCATCCTCTCCTATTGGAATTTCTTGAACTAAAAATTTCAAGTGCTCATGAGTGACATTTCTTGGTCCTATGAATTTTAAATGTTCTTATTGGTTGAAAATTTGTTCTCTATGACCTCTTGTTCCTACTATAAAGAAAAGCTCATACAATTTGGTTTACATAAAACATTCCAAATCATGATAAATATTGATATTCAATATATTTACACTATATTGTTGTACCATAAGGAAGGATTTCCAATAAACAGGTGCCAAATTCTTTGAAAATAATTTTGAAAATTTTAATAATTATAGAAAAACGTCAATATAGAAAATATTTTTCAATTTGTGAAGCACTATTTTTTTAAGTCAAACAAATGAAAATTGACGAGAATGTTTTAAACTTATCATTTTACTATAATAGCAAGTTTTATACTTTGTAAAATAATAGGACTTCTACATTGAATCAAGTTTCAAAGTTGAGTAATATACCTATAATGTAGTAGTGCCACTATTTTGTAATTAGTTGCTTGGAAGATTCATTTTGTTGCATGTCAAATATATAAAAAATTCTCAATTTCTTCTACTATACAATGTATGTATATGTATGTATATATATATATATATATATATATGTGTGTGTGTGTGTGTGTGTGTGTGTGTGTGTGTGTGTGTGTGTGTGTGTGTGTGTGTGTGTGTGTGTATGTGTATTTAAAAGGGTGTATATGTATAAATTAAAAAGAAAAAATCCTATAAGTCTTTGCATTTATTGAAAGAATATATAAATCATATTTCATATATACTATAGGTACCTTTAAATTACACTTTTAAAAGCAAATTTCTTAAAAATTAAATGATAATTCTATTTTTTGTTGTCTTCCATTTAGCTAATTAAATTTTTTTAAATTAAGTAGAGATTATTCCTATGCAACTTAAAATTATCTTGAAAGGTTATAATACTAAATTTTCTTAACTAATATCTATATAAGATCTAAAGTTAATTTGGTCATGAAATGCTATGATTGGCCACAAGTAGGTCATTGGCATCATTTTTTAGCACATATCAATCACAAATATCATAAATCTACTATATTAATCATTATCTACCTTCTTCTATTATGATATTGATACAATATGGAATGAATTTATACAATTTTTTCATTTTTTCAAACAAATTCTCTTGTTAATCACTATTTTACATGATAATCACCATTTTAAAGTTTCAAAATTGTTTTCGTTGACGAATATTGTGATTGACCATTGACAATTTTATCACATTTTATTTCAATACCCATTCCTAGGACCTTAAATCCACTATTATTGGATTTTGTTCAAACAATTTATTGAGCATATCAATGAACTTATTTATTCAAAATTGAAAGACAAATTAAGCAAGAAAATAATTAAATTTTGGATGACTTCAAATTTATAAATTAGGCACTTGTACCTAGAATTAATTTGTACCAATATTGCTTAAGTATAAATTCTATTTTTTTTTTAAATTATAAATTTTGTAATTTATTATTAAATACTTATACCGCATTATTTAATGTTCATATACATAATGATTGCAGGAATCAAAGGTCTATACTATTTTTTGTCGAATGCTTCATCTTAGAGTTTTTTCATGCACAATTTTAAAATATTGATTCAATTTTAAAATATCAATTTAACTAAACTTATTGGAATGATAGGTAGAAAAATTAATTTTTTTTTCAAATTTTTTATGAAACTAGATTATATATAGTAAGGATTACTGATTTTTGAAAATATTTCATATTAACAATTTTAGGGGTCTAGAGTACTTCACAATCCATTATAAGTTATTTGGGAAAAAACTTTAGAGTAGATAGTCCTCTAGTAGACAAGGTTCTATTTTTGTATGGCAAAATTCTATAAATAACTCATTCTATTTACAAATTTTCAAAGTAAATCATGTTTGCATGCATTTTGAAACATACAAAAATATTATTTTGAAATTTCATCTCATGCGTGACTAACTTTATAGAGTTGTTACAAATGCTCAAAATTTTGTTTTATTTTTGTAATTATTTTTCTATTTTTATTTACATATTAAAATAATAAAATACCTATTTTCTTCAAATTTTTTGCTTTTGTAGTTCTCTTATTTAGAAAATTGTTCTAGGCATAATCTTCTTAGGATATTATGTTTTTGATGGTCCATGATGTGGCCATATTTTTTTTTCAAAATGAAATTAATTGTTGGTTTTAATAGTGCAACAAAAATGCAACTGTTAGTCCAATTTTTTCTTCCAAATATCTCAAAAATCTCAAGAATGATATTTAAATATATACAATTATAGTTACATATAAGTCAATTGGCCACAAGTAACTACGTGGGTGGATTGAAGGAATATCATTTGTGCATTTAATGAATAAAATGAATATAGTGGTGTAATTATATAGGTTTCTATAGATTATCAAATTTATAAAAATATCTAAAGGTTCATTGATACCTATTATAAGCAAAAACATCTATCTAAAAAAAACATGAAGCATGTATTTCTTTATAAATTGAAACGTTTATATATATTTAAGTATATTTTTTCCTCCTATAATTGTTTAAATATATGTAAAGGTTCATTGATGCCTATAAGCAACAAACATCTATTTAAAATATATATGAAGCATGTATTTATTTCTAAAATAAAACATGTATACATATTTAAGTATATATTTTTTCCTATAATTATATATATTCTTTTGATCTTGTCAAATTCATCAGAGTCGGGATATTTATTAGGAAATTAAGTATATTATCAATAGTTTTAATTGAAGTATATCCCCCTAAATTGGGCAAAATAATAATAGATCTTTTTACTAAATTTTAAAGTTATCCTAAATAGAATCATATCATTAGTGTATTCTTAGACATTACATGAGATTCAGGGGTCTTAGAAGGCTGTGAGTTCCCCTTCTGTCTGCTGCGTTCCCGCAGTCTGGGAACGCGAGCAGCAGCAGCTGGCTGACGTGGTCGAGCGACTGCCACGTCACTTTTTGAAAAAATAAAATAAAAAAAAATAAAATTGCTTAAAATGATATTTTGGTAAAAAAAAATTTTTTTTTTTTTTTTTGAAAAAAAAAATTCAGACACACCCGTACCGGCGTTCACTGGATTTGGGCAGATCAGGGAACAGGCCTGAAACAGCCCTCCGCGACCCCCAAATATCATCTAATGATTGATTTATAATTTTTTCATTAGCTTTTTTAAAGGCCTTCAAAGTAAAGATTATATAAAAGTTTGAAATGAAAACATTGTAATCATTTTTATTACAATTATTAATTAACCAATAATGTGTGATTAATTCTTGGTTGAATTAATAATTTTGTTAGTACTTAGTATTTAGAGGTACAATTTGAAAATGGATATCAGGAGGTACAATACCTACAATATGTATTAGCTTTGCACTCTCTCAATGCTCCAAACCTCTTAGAACTAAGAAGGCCATCTTAGTATCCAAACAAACAAGAATAGTCCTCCCCTAGGGACAACAATGAGATGCTATATGTTTTTTGCTTTGACCACCTATAATGTATTCCTCTTTATATATAAAAATAAAATACAAATAAATATTCTTTAATTTATTGTCCTACTGCAATTCTTTTTAATCCAATAAGCCTAAATATGTACAAAGACCAAAGGAAAGACAATTGGTCATCTTACTTTAGCTATGACTAGTTTGACCCGTGCCATTGTCACAACGTAATACAATAAAAATAAATGTAATATTATAATTTTTTAATTTATAAAACTTCTAAAGTCAGTATCTCTTCTATTGTGAGTCGGAACACCACACCTCAAAATTTTGTGCACCCCTCCTTATAGAGAGCTTTTCAATAGTACCACAAGTGTGACCAAGGGATGTACAATTCTAAAGATCTCATTGTAACAAACAAACAACCTAATTTAGGATAGTTTTCTAATTTTTTAATTCATAAAAACTTCAAATCTCAACAACTTTTACACCATGAGTCGAAACGTCACGAAACAAAGTCCTTGTAGAGAGCTTCTAACAATACCAAGAATGTGACCAAGGCATCACAAGAATCATAAACCCTGCAAAGGGCTGCAAGTTTTTGATTTTCGGCACCCATGCAGTGCAATTACAAAATAAATAAATAAATGTTTTTTGTTAAAAAAATATTTTTTTGGGAAAAAAATATTGAAAAATATTAAAATATTAAAAAAATAAGAAATTTGACGTGGCACTGACGTGGTGTCAACACCCAACTTTTTTTAAATAAAAAATAATTTTTTATTTCTATTTTTTTCTTTAATTGCACCTTGGGGGTGCAAAACTTGCGGCCCCTTCAAGGGCTGAAATTTTTCCTAATGGATGCATGGTTTCGGAGATCTCATTGTAATAAACAAACCTACAAATAACCTCATTTAAGGTATAGATTTTAGGTAGTTGATAAGCAAACTACCATATCCAATGGTTAAATTCAATATTGCCTACCAAATAAGTAACTAAAATTGACAAATTTGATTCAATGGATGCCTAAAAATAAAAGAGTCATCTTTTCTTCATAGAATAAAAAATTCATATCCCGAAAAATCCCATCACTTATTTTTAGGAATACTTTTTGCCAAACTAGACTACAAAAAACATTGGGGGACCATTAGCTAGGTATCCCAAGGTGGGCATCCCCTAAAACCACCATCATCACTCAATGTAATCTCCAAAATCAATATTTACCTTGTAGAAGAAACAGTTTTAGGACATCTACTTTGATCCTGCTTAATTTTTGCATACAATATCCCACTGTCGTGGTCTTTGGTATGTTGGAACTTTGTTTTACTTACCAACAAGAAAATATGAAAATTTGATCAATCTATTAATAATAAATGTGCACAATCCTCAAAAGTGGCGTTTTAGTGTATGAACAAATATGTCATTGATACCAGTTGAACCGACTTCCCTACATTCAGCAGTGAAATTAGGTTGCACGAATAATTAGGTTGCCTTACTCCTACACTTTCACATGGAGAGATACCATCTTGGATTCTTGGAAGCATGGCCCAGAGAAGCCACTTCCTCTTTCCGTTGCAACCATACACCGAGAGCGTTGGAAGGCTATTGGTGAACATTTCCTTGTTACTTAGGGCAAAACGGTATTTTTTGCTTGGGTAGCTTCCACAAGGCTTGTTTGGCATTTGACACTCAATTTGTTGCATAGGTTGAACCATCTGAGAGAGTTGGATTAGTTGTATTGTTCTTTGGAAAAAAAAGGTTGCCTTATCCTAAGAAATTTACTTTACAAGCCATCAAAATCAACATATATTTCTATAGATATTCCATTTGTACATACAGAGGTTATTTCATGAGTGGTAATTACAATAATACCTACACAAAATAGTGAAACTAGGTTGCCCCACAATAATTTCTCATATCTAACACTTTCAGACATGGTCAACTATAGTATGGGACAACCTAATTTCACTATTTTTTGTACACAAAATAGTGAAATTAGGTTGTCCCATACTAATTTCTCGACATTCAACACTATATGAATATGTACACACATTGCAGAAGAATGCAGTAATGAAGGAACTATGAGTGTTGTATGGGTTGGTGCATTGTTCATGGCTCGGGTTTAGAGAATTGCATGCGTGTCCATGTGGACAAGCAATGGCTCATGAATTAACTTCTGTCACTGAAGGCAATATAATTGTTGAGGCAATCCAATTTCTCTATTTTGTGTATACAAAATAGTTAAATTAGCTTGCCCCATACTAATTTCTCAACATTCAACACTATATAACTATGTACAGTCATTACAATAATGAAAGAACTATGTGTGTTGTTTGGGTTGGTGCATTGTTCATGGTTCGGGTTTAGAGAATTGCATGCACCTCTATGTGGACAAGCAATGGCTCATGAACCAACTTCTCTCGGTGAAGACAATCTAATTGTTAAAGCAACCCAATTTCACTATTTTGTGTAATTCAAAAGTAGTGCATTCTTGTACAATACCAATAAATATGTACATAGTATCAAATGTCGAGAAATTAGTGTGTGGGCAATCAAATTTCAGTATTTAGTGTAGCTTATGGACCCCCCCACTCCCTCCTGCTGTGTTGATTGAACATTGTTCATTTCAGGATTGCAAAATCTACAAAAATCTCAATAAATCCCAACTGTAGTACTCTTGGAATTCAGTTGAATTCTCTGGAATTCAAGAGCAGAAGGACTTCCAATAGTCTGATTTTGATGTAACTTAGGATCTGTAAAATTTCAAAAAATCATGACAGTAGTACTAAATATTGTATTGAGAAGAGGTTGGTTGAATTGTGGAAGTCCAGATTTTGATCCTATTAAATGGACATGATTGTCATCTTGCCTGAGGAATTGCTTTAATATGTTGTTCACCAGTTTTGTGGGATGAGTGATGAGTGGCAGTACAACAATTGTACTCCGCAGTCAGTGCAAAATAAATCACATCAGGCAAGCCCCAATTTGTAGTTAAGGTAACAGGTCCAGAAATCGCCCATTTAACCCCTAAGTGCCTAAGCCTTTCCAAGTGTGTTCTTCCTATGGAAAAAGAGCATGGACTTATAGTTATCCCTGATGACGCAAATTGTTTTTTTCTCAAAATCTAACCTTATAGATGTTTAAAGAGCTAGCATATTAGTATGTTTACCAATTTTGAGTGCAAAATTGCATAGGAGTTGTGAAATCATAACAAGAGAAATGTATGTTTTCTATTTTTAGTATGCTGCCCCTCCCCACAATGTTTGAGAAATTTGCATATAAATATTTTTGGGGATTGGAGGTGACATGAACAACTACAAATTATGTTAGCACACTAAAATACACTTTCAAAAAACTTAATTGCACATGAAAAGCTATCAAACTCATTACACAATCCACCTTGCAATTGTTGAAATGCAATTTTTTTTTATAAGTAGAAATTGCAAATAACTCCAAATCAACACTTGCATGTTTAAAATTTCAACAGTTAAAATCATGAAAACACTTTAGTCTTTCCATTGGGACCATTTTCAAAGCAAATAAATAAATAGAACTTTTCAAATCTCAATTCAAGTAAAATTGGACAGCTTTGCTTAAAGCGAAGAAATCAAATAAAATTTGTAAGCTTTACTCTTCCTCAATGAGACATATATGCTTTTGAGGACCTCTCAAAAATCAAATATTTACCTTTTTTAGTGAAAAATAAAAGTTTCCAATAGTGAACCTTCAATACTACCCGTAAAAAAATTTTAAGCGGTCAAAGGAATTTAACTGCCCATACCCAAATGAGCCTGAAATTTTGGAGCGACCATGTTTGGTCGCTTAGGCAGTTAGGGGTTAAGAGCTGAAAGTGAATTTTGGGGAAGCAAAGCTTCTTGAAGTAATTTTCAGTAAAATTTTCTTGAAAGATAAGAGGAATTGGCATCTAACCCAAGTTGTTTCATATTTTTTGGAGTTTTCTGGAATTAGTGATGAAAATTTGAAGTTGAAGTGGCATAGGGCTCTAAAATTGCCCACCCCCTAAAATGTACATTGTTTGTACATTGCTAAAGGCTATGAAAAAGAAACATGTACAAGCAGTGTACATTTGAGTAGGGTGGGCAATTTTTGAGCTTGTGAAATTTTAGAGCCTGTTACCTGAGAAATAGGGAAAAAAATTCTTCTACAAACTGAGATTTTTTTTTTTTACTTTTCAAATTTTTTTCTATTTCTTACAAACTAAGAAATAGAAAAAAAACACTCTGATGCCATTTTTATTAGTAATAATTCAACCACTAACCCAATAAAAAAAACTCGAAATCACTCACATTTTAGAAAATCTCAAAACTCTCAAGAGATGTAGGAATTTTGAGGTTTAGGGTTTAGGATTTAGAGTTCACAGTTAATGTGTTATTCGGTCGCATTCTTAGCACTAATAGAATGCTCTCTATAAGTAAAGGTGCATGGGCTTTGTTTTGTGGCGTTTGTACCTGTGATAGAGAAGATATTGAATTTCAAAGTTTTTATGCATTCAAAAATTCAAAAATTACTTTTAGTTTTATTTTGGCTATGCCAATGGCATAGGGCACACTAGTATACTTTAAATGAAGCTATTTGTTTTGTTTGTTATGGTGAGATCTTGAATACTATGTGTCCCTCAGTTGCATTCTCGATACCTTTGGAAAGCTCTCTCCAAAGAGGGTGCACAGACCTTTGTTTTGTGGTATTCCAACTCATGGAAAAAAAAATTGAATTTCAAATTTTTAATGAACTAAAAAATTAGAAATTAGTTTATATTTTATTTTATTATATTATAGATATGACACAAGGTATACTGAAAATATTAAAAAAACTTATTAGGATTTTTTCTAAGATTATAATGAAAAATATTATTTTGTAATTTAAGTTATAAAACCATTTTATAAGAAAAAAAGATGAATGAAAAATACACAATATTGTGTAATTTGGATTTTAACACTTGCAGCTTGAAATTGCAATAATTTGTCAACTTTTTGAATTTTTTCAAACACAGGTCAAAATTTCAAGATGGAATACAACCAAAACTTGTTAGGCTTCATTATCTTAGTTTGAATCAAATACCCACAATGGATATTGTGAAAGTTACAATCAAGGGTGATTAAGGTTGATCAAGGTACATCCACTTTTTAGTTATGCAAATCTTTAGGGGTTAAATTTTGGAAGAATCACTTCAAATTCAAGGTCAAAATCTAATGTGGGCATAAAGCTTATATTAACCCCTAAAGGACCATTGTCCCTTCGGGGGACAAATGGAATTTTGGGCAGGTACCTACATGCTGATTTTTTGTTGTAATTTTTTGAATTTTTTTTTGAAGATAGAAAAATTGATAAGCTTCGTGAGAATATAATTTTGTTTTCAATTGGTGCCCGGAAAAAAAAGTTATGCCCAAATAAGCTCAAAACAGGGAAGAGGGGGGAGCAAAAAAAATTTGCAAAAAATTTCATGTTTTTTTTTTTCATTTTTTTCCTTATAGATTACATTTTTGTCTATTTGTAAAGCTTTGATTCATTTCCTTTAGATTTTTTATGAGAAAGTTATGGACAATCTTGGTTTTTGGGCAATTAGAGCATCTTCATGAAAAAAAAAAATTGTAGGATTCATTTTGGAATGCAATTTTTACAATCTTTCAAAAAAATAAAATTCCACATGGTTTAGTTTTCTTTCTAGAATAATCTCACCATTGGAATTAGTGCATTTTAATTCCATATAAAAGATATTAATATTTTAAATTTTCCTTCTATCTTGGGTCTACTTCTACTTAACAATCTTTTTAAGAATGAAAATTAAGTTTTTTTGAATATCTTTTTTTTTCCTAGACTCTCAATTCAATTCTCCACTATAAAAATTTAAAGTTCAAAACTTTGTAGTGCAAGAAATTTAAGTTAAAAATGCTCAAAGTCAAAAAATCTAGTCCTGGAATGTGCTAAAATACTTATTTTTTTCACTTCAAACGCAGATATCTTACAATCTGTGCGGTCAAAAATTTTGAAATGTTTTCCACATATTGTCATACTAGTTAGGTGTAAGATCCTACGATTAGATGTGCAAAAAAAACAATTTTCAATTTTTTTTACTCTTTGCTCTAGAAATGGCAGTGTTGACAGTTTTTTGGCAGAAAAAAGGCCTTGGTCCTTTAGAGGTTAAAGTATATTATAAACTATTATTTATTGATGCATCATTTGTTGATGAGTTTGAAGAAAATGGATTTCACTCAAACATCTAATGACTTAGAATTGGTGCTTGGATGTTAATTCCTAAAGGACCGCTAGTCACAAAGTTTAGCCCCTACGGTTTGTCAACTTGTTTCATGAGTTCGCACGTTAATTACAATTTATTGCATCATTACAATGCATTACTTCGCATCGTTATGGCATTGTTACAATGCATTATTTGCAACTGCGTTGTAACAATGCAAAGTAATGCATCGTAATGATGCGATAAATTGTAATTAACATGTAGACTCATGCAACAACGATACCCACATGATAACTGTTGACAAACCGTAGGGTCTAAACTTTGTGATGGCCATTGTTCCTTTGGGGGACAAATGGGAATTTTGGGCAAGTACCTATGGGTTGAAATTTTGTCCTAATCTTTTGAAATCCCTTTTGAGATAGAAAAACTATTTAGCTTTGTGAGAATATAATTTTTTTTTCAATTGGTGCCCGGGAACAAAAGCTATGCTCCAAACAACTCGGAATTTGGAAGGGGGGGGGAGGGGGTGAAGGGGCAGCAAAAAAAACCTCAAAAATTAGTTTTTTCTCTCATAGATTATATTTTTTGTCTACCTAGAAAGCTTTGATTCATTTCATTTGGATTTGTTATGAGAAGGTTATGCACAATCTAGTTTTTTGGGCAATGAGAGCATCTTTCTGAAAAAATAACTTGTAGGATTCATTTTTGAATGCAATTTTGACAAAATTTCAAAAAATTAAATTCCACATGGTTTAGTTTGCTTACTAGAACAATCTTGCCACTAGGATTAGTGCATTTTAATTCCATTTTAGACATATTAATAATTTAGATTTTCCTTCTATCTTGTACCTACTTCTACTTAACAATTTTTTGAAGTATAAAGGTCAAGTATTTTTGAATTTTTTTTCCTAGACTCTCAACCCAATTCTCCACCATAAATATCTAAAGCTCAAAACTCAGTAGTGCAAAAAATTATAGTTAAAAAAATTTCAAAGTCAATAATCTAGTCCAACAATGTGTTGAAAAACTATTTTTTTTCACTTTTAAATGCAAATATCTTGCAACCTATGCGGTCAAAAAATCTAAAAGTTTCTACACATTCTCATACTAGTTAGATGTAAGATCCTACGATTAGATGTGCAAAAAAAACAATTTTTAAAATTTCTTACTCT
This sequence comes from Neckera pumila, assembly GCA_963969595.1. Lineage (NCBI taxonomy): Eukaryota > Viridiplantae > Streptophyta > Bryopsida > Hypnales > Neckeraceae > Neckera > Neckera pumila. Next base: position 18,044,002 of record OZ018414.1, read on the forward strand.
TTGCTATAGAAATGACAATTTTGAGTGTTTTTTGGCAGAAAAAGGTCTTGGTTCCTTTAGGGGTTAAGGTTTGCCATAAAGTCCACAGAGAATCCAAGGATAAAATGTGATCACTTTAGCAAGCAAAATTTCAATATAAATTTATTATAAACCTCAAAAACTTGTATCTTATGACGCAACAAAAGTGCGCCATTTTTTTGAGGTCGTCAAAATCTGAGTCAAGTTCATGAAGAAGAGTTGGTTGTAACATATATTCTAAAAAACCTTGTGGGCCAAAATGCTTGTAGACAAATATTTAAAAAGAATTCACATAATGAATTGCCTCATTTTAGATACTATAATTAAAGAAATATAGACAGAATATTTCGTGACCCCTACTACTTTACAGGGTGAAAGTATCCCGGAAAGTATGAAATACTTGATGATTTCATTGTATTTGAAGGTAGTGCATGTAATACTATAAACTTTTGGAAGAAAATTCTAAATATTCAATAAATATGAGAAATTACAAGAATACTATATATATTGTATTTTCAAAATTTTAGGCATAAGAAAAAAATCCTTCTATAATAATTTACAAAATAAATAAAATAGAAAATTACAAGAAAATAGATGCTTTGATGTTTTAATAGTTAAAAAAAATAATAATAATTCCAGAAAATAAAACAATAATAAACACTCTTAACAACTTGATGGAGATGACATTTTACCAAAGAAATGATAGATAAGTTATTTCAAATGTCTAGAAATATGCATGCAAGAGAGCCTTTCCTAAATGCGTGATAAAGACAAAGAATTGACTATCTTTAGACCAACCTTAACAAATAATTCTAATTCTAGTGAAGGATCATGCCTTTACAATTTTGAAATGAGATTGATTGTTTTGGTCTTTTAATCTATAATACTAAAAACCTAATAAAGTGTGAAATGCTATGAGTTACAAAAATTGAATTTTCAACAGTATACATTTTTTTTTTAAATTTAGAAATACGAATTGCAATTGGAATTTAGAATACACTTCTTATATTAATTTCAGTTATATTTATTCAATATTTCAAAAGTTATGATTGCATTAATTTGAATTGCTATATAGTATAGGACAACAAAACAATACTAAAATAACTACACCTAATATCACACAAATAAACAATTCAGCGTGATTTCCATTATTATATTGAAAACCTTTTTATAGAGTCTTGTTGATAGTGAAAAAGGGATTCTAGATTCTTTTAAAGTGCATTTTTTAGACACCTTATGAATAAACTATGAATTTTCAAAGCAGTAACAATAGTTATTTCAAAAATTGATCCTAATCCCTCATGAATAGTGGGAGTACATTTCAAGCAAAAGACCTATAGTGGTCGGCGTTAGAAAGCAATTGAAATTGGATGTAATTACCTTAAGGCTTCTTCTCACCTAGCGTTTGGTAAATTCAATTATAAAATCACAATACCTCTACCAAAGATGGGAAGGTGCAAGTTTTAGAGAAATATTTGTTCTAAGTTGGTTTGGGATTGGAATCATCTTAAGTATTAGTCGCTTAGACCTGGGAAGAAACTCTTTGTTTAAACTGCAAAATTTCTGGTATTGAGTGCTTGTATAAAGCCCAAAATTAACAAATTAATCTTACAACTTGTTGATTCCTATTACACAATGTACCAAAAAGGGGCGAACCTTCCTATTCCTCCATTTCCTTCCTCCCCCTCCCGCCTGAAAAATTGAGAGCCGTTGATTTAAAAATAAAAAATCCTCTCCGGTCCCCCCCCCTCCCGCCTGAAAAATTGAGAGCCGTTGATTTAAAAATAAATAATCCTCTTCGGTCCCCCCTCCCCCTTCCCCCCGATGCCTTTGATTCTGAAAAACAACTTTGGGTATGAATACGGATATGGTAGAGTTATGGATATGGTACCAATAGATACGATCCATATATATATATGGATATGGATACAACATGGGTAGAAATATGATATGGGATACGGATAAGGGATATATCCCATATCAAATGCCGCCCTTACCTCCACTTGAAAATTACAAAGGGGTGGGATGGAGGGGGGACAAAAAAATTATTTTATTTAAATTATTTTTTGAGCTTAATGGAGGGGGGGGGGGGGGGGGGGGGGGGGATGAAAATTCGATTTTTTTTTTTTTTTTTTTTGAATTCATTGTCATTGTGTGATAGTTTGTCACAATGACAATGACAATGAGCTCAAAAGAGGCAGTAATTACCTCATATATGTCAAATGTGACTCCAATCAGAAAAAAAAAATCTACTGATTATCAATGAAATGCCGTTTGAGGCGCTTGCAACAATTCACAATAGTGTTAGTAGTTTCCCACATCTTCTTGCATTATGCAAGGCCATTGTTAATACTCAAGAATTTACATAATCAAAAGATTGAAATGTAAGTAACAATAGCCTACAATTTCAAAGAGCTATGAGCAATTCCAAATACTGATCATAATCCTTACTAGCTTTGTAGCCGCCTAGGTTTGGCGGTTACAAAAGAAAGATGTTCTTAACACCTATTGAAAAAGTCATATATCGTTGCAATAAAGAGTGCTTGCTAAGTCCAGATGTGAATGTACCTTTAGTATTTCATCACTTTCATACTTTTGCTCTACACTACCTCCAAAGGCTGGTCTTTAATAGACAAGACAATAATTTTTTGAGAGATTTTTTGCAAATACTCTCAATTCAAACACCAAAAAAAAATGGTGCTTAGACTAAAGAACCAATTGTGGGTCTTCTTATAGCCATTTCCAATGTCTAACTTATAGCCTCTCCACCATGGCCCAACCAGGTTGGTTAGGGTGCCATAGGTCGGGCTCAAGAGCCCAATCCTCCCCATTGTGGTGCGATTTGGTGACTTTGAAACACCAAGCATGGGCAAATTCGTCGTTCTCTCCATAGCTTCTGGTGCGCAACGAGATTTGCGGAGAGCCTTGAGCTACTCCTTTTCCATTGATATTTGTAAATTTTTTACTATGTTGACTGTGTTCCCTTTGATTTTGGTGTTTTCTTGTTTATTTTTTAATAAATATTGAAGTTCCTAATAGCTTGCAAGTTGCACACCGGGTCATGCATCCTGGCGTGTAATATTGGAAGAAATTGTAGTCATTATGTCCGAGGGTTCCAAAGCCTCACCAACGCCAGCCTGTCGTGGAGATTCGACCACCCCACAATGGCGTTGTTCTTACCTAGACCATATTTTCCTAAGGGGCTATAAAGTAGGAGCACCTAATGGTGTGAATTCTAAGGTAAGGCAATGATTTTAGATCGTAAATGTAGGCAGACTATAGATAGCTTATCATTTTGGTCAACAAAATAAGCTATCTGCAGTCTACCTACATTAAAGTTCTGAAATGACAATCATGTGTAGAAGTGACACCATTGGGTGCTCCTACCTTAATCCCTAAATGACGGACCCATGACCATTGATTTCAAAGTTCATTGTCCATCACTCAATTTGCTACCATCTTGCAACTAGATATATATGAAAATTTTTTATTTTTATTTTTCAGTAATGAAAATACATATCTTCTTTACTTCTGAAAAAATTTAGATTTTTTTGTGAAAAATTAAATTTTTTAAAGAATTTTTGAAGAAAAAGTGAAGAAAAATCATATTAAATAGAAAAATATTTCAAAAAATCTGAAAATTTCACCATAAGTGTATATGACAATGACAAACATCATGGTGTAAACTCAATTTCCGTGTCACTCTATAATTAGAAAATAATAGACATTGAAAATACACCCAATGTTCAAATTGCAATAAAATATGCAATATTAGGAATTTTTTCAAAATTCAAATTGAGTAGAAACTAGAGTAGATGACCTTCATTTTGTTAGTTTGACTCAAACTCAAAAAATATCATTTTTGTGGAGAAATTTCAAATTTAAGCAAGGAGCAACAACTTCCCAAAATAGCATATTTTGTGATCCGTTTTTTTTAACAGCTTCTCATTTCTGTGAAGATTTAAAAGTGGAAAAGTACAAACTCAATTGGATACTCTTCATAACCCCATGTGAAAGGTCAATAAGGAAAAGGAGGATGAAAAAAATGCTTTTGAACTCTCTTGGCTCAACAATATTAAGCTTATCAGAGCAGCCCACTCCTACACGCTGAAGCCACACTCTAAACATTTAGCACCATTGATATCCTCATTGACCAGAAGATCAATAGTGCAGAATGTTTAGAGTGTGGCTTCAGCGTGTAGGAGTGGGGCTGCTCTCATCGGAACGCCACGGAATGGTGTCCGCAGCGACGTTCCAGAGTTAAGCTAAGCTTAAAAAAAAGAAGTTAAGTTAAGCTTCAACAGGGCTGCTCTGGCTTTTCCATTGTCCCCCTTCAAGATGACCCCGGGGCCCCCGCAGAGCCAATCAATTCATCAGTACCACAACCAGCATTCAGCTCGTGAGAGAGGGCAGTGGGTTTCCATAAAGACTTGGCACTCCCGTCCACAAGCTGTATAGAACATTAATATGCTTACAACAATTTGAATCCCCTGCTGCTGCTGCCCCCCTCTCGGGACCATCCCGGGGCCATCCCGGGGACATCCCGGGGACATCCTGGGGTGGGGTTTGGTTTGAAATTGAAATGGATCCCCCCATCCATGGTCAGGGCCTTCCTGTCCATCCCCTTCCCAGCATGTGACCTGCACTTATTATGGGAGATCAGCAGCATCAATGTGTGGGATCAGACAGACCCCCCCAACTAACTTTTGACCCACTCATCAGAAGCTGATTTTTAATTTCCATATAATTATTATCATCATTATTATTATTATTATTAAATTTCCGTATTATTTAACTTACTACTGATGATCTGGCAAGACGCATGATTTTTTCTCATTCAAGTTGAGTGAAAGAAAAAGGGAATGAATCAAGTGACTATGATAATTTCTTTTCCTTTTTTGATCAACAGGAACAAACAAGTAAGACACAATAGCATTAGAGACAACCCAGGACCCAACTGTTTTCTTTGAATGATTTTGTTTAAGGTAGGAGGTTCTATTGAAAGCGCCCATTAAAGAGCTGAAACCTGAATTTGGGGAGGTGAAACTTCTTGAAATTCAAATTTTCAGTAAATTTTCCTTGAAAGATAAATGGAATTGGCATCTAACCCAAGTGGTTTCGTATTTTTGGAGCTTTGTGGAGTTAGTTATGAATTTCTGAAGTTGAAATGGTATAGGGCTCAAAAATCGTTCACCTCCTCAAATGTACACTAGTTGTACATTGATGGTACAATGAAAAAAGCAATATGTACAATGCACATTTGAGGAGGTGGGTGATTTTAGAGCTTGAGTGTTGTAAGAACCTCCTACCTTAGTCCTTTAATGCGTCAATTTATTTTCAAATTTTAGCACATTTTTGCTTATATCTTTATATGGAAATATCATTTAATGCAATTTCATGAATTTGGTCATTAAAGAAGGTTGTCTTTTCAAGATTCAAACATTACGTTGGTTGAATGACAAGTTAGTTGGGCTAAATAGTGCCTTGAAGCCTTCCATTGATCATTTAGAATATGGACTTCAAAATGCTTACAGGACAATCTAGGAACACTGAAATGGTCAAAAATTGGATGATGGATGACTTTTTGAGTGCCTATAGGATGAAAAACTATATCTTCATCCATTTTTCTTTGAAAACAGTTCCAGAAAGTTGTATGTAATAGATGTTGTTGGACATTCACTTGTGATATTATAGTTGATTTTTCTATCAATTGAAGAAGATGTTTGATCCACAACAAACCTTGTAACTAGTATACTTGGGGCTTTTCTACTTCCTGCTTCTTGATCTAGGTTTTAGCCATATAAATGATCATTTTTGAATTTGAATTGAATTAATGAATCTTGTTAAGTCTATTTTCTTTTTAATTTCAAATATTCTTAAAATTCAATATTTTGTTGCCATTTGAATTTGGGATGTATGGCCATGGTGTTTTGATTTCATAATTTTTGAATGGGTTTTGAAAAACAGTCATGGACCTGGCCTTTCAAGGTCATGCAAACAATAATTTCGAGGTGGGTGAACGAACAAATATGGAAATATTCATTTGTTCCTACAAGAAAGGGGTAAGTTTGGGGCAGTAGTTGTCAAAAACTTCCATTTTTAAAGTATATTGAGCTTATTTTGGACAAAAGAATGAACTACAAAAAATTGTACTAGATTCCTATGGGATTAGGTTGATGAAATTTTGCAAGCTTTGACGAAGTAGATAGCAAGATTATAACTTTTGATTAAGAAGAAGGATGATTTTTTCCAATCCTATTAGAGTGTCCTGTACCATTGCCAGAACCAAAATAAAAATAAAAATAATTTTTATTTTTTTAATTCATACAAATTTAGAAATTCAATAAATTCCACACTTTAGGTCCAAAGTCCATATACCCCTCCTCACAGAAATTCAATAACTTCCACAAAACAAAGTCCGTGCACCCCTCCTTGTAGAGAGCTATCCAACGGTACCAAGAACATGACCAGGGGATGCATGGTGAAGGAATCTCACTGTAACAAACAAACAAATAGCCTAACTTAGTCTCTAAAGGACCAGGGAGACGTTTAGATTTCCAAAGTTGTAAAGATCTATTATAAAATGCAACTTAGAACAACATTTTAATAAGGACTCTCAAACAAAAGTTGTAAAATATAACTTATAGATCACATTCAAATGGTTGGATCAACAAACACACAAATCAACATTTTTCAATAAAATTTAGAACCGGAAATTGAATTTATTTTTTTAAATCAATTTTAGATTAAATATTTATGATTCTTAAAAGATATGAGCACAGAATCTATGAGCCCATGAGCCTAGAAGTCTATATTATAAACACCTTCTATAGTTATAAGTGTCTATTTTATAGGTAATTATATTTTAGACTCTTCTTTTGTTATAGGTGCATATCTTTAAACACCTCCAAATGTTTGTAGGTACATATCTACAACTAGATTTAAGGTTCATAGACTCACATCTCTGCGCTCATGTGTGCTAGCTTTGTTGGCTTCACATCTAATACTCAAAATTATATACATTGCCTATTCTTTTATGCAACATAGTTTTCAATCTAAACCCTAGAACACAAAATCTTAGAATTCATATGTAGAGGTTTCTTACTATTTGCATGCTTTTACTTTCTTAACTTCTAAAGGACCATTGTTCCTTTGGCAAGCAAATGGGATTTTGGGCAGGTACCTACGGTTTCAATCTTTGTCCTGAATTTTTGAATTTTTTTTAAGATAGAAAAATTGATTAGCTTCCTGGGAATATTTTTTTTTTCAATCAATGCTTGTAAACAAAAATTATGCCCAAATAAGCTCAAAATAGAGAGGATAACAAAAAAATAAATTCAAAAGTTCCAATTTTCAATCTTTCTTTGTTGTCTCATAGACTATATTTTTGTCTACATAAAAAGTCTTGATTCATTCCATTTGGATTTGTTATGAGAAAGTTATGGACATTCTTGTTTTTTGGACAATTAGAGCATTAGATCTTTTTGAAAAAATAACTTTTTACATTCATTTCCTAAAAAAATTTCTACAATTATTCAAAAATATTAATTCTACATGGTTTAGTTTGCTTGCTAGAACAATCTCACCATTGAGATTAGTGCATTTTAATTCCATCTTTGAGATATAAAAAACTTAGATTTTCCTTCTATCTCATACCTACTTCTACTTAATAATTTGTTAAAGAATAAAAATTAAGTTCTTTTGAATTTTTTTTTCTCTTTAGATTCTCAACTCAGTTTTCTACCACAAAGATTGAAATCTCAAAACTCTATACTATAAAAGATTAAAGTTAAGAAGGTTCAAAGTCAAATAATTTAGTCCTGCAATGTTATGAAAATTTTGTTTTTTTCACTTTAAAAGCAGATATCTTGCAATTTGTGCAGTCAAAATTTCTAAAAAAAAAATTTCCACACATTTTCATACTATTTAGGTGTAAGATCCTACAATTAGATGTGCAAAAAGAATTCAAATTTTTTATTCTTTGCTACAGAATTGGCAGTTTTGAATGTTTATGGGGAAAAAAAAGCCTTGTTTTTTTACGGAATTAACATGATTTGATGTGTTTGTCTATAATTTTGATTATTAGTTTGATTTTGAAAAACAAAAAATAGAGTCTATAACCATTGTCCAAAGCCCAAATCCAGAATCTCTTCATATAGTAGAATTCTATTTTGGTATCAATCAATCAAAAGTTATACCAATTTGATTTGAAATATGGCTAACTTAATTACTTAGTCTCTAAAGTGTTGGATGTGGAAGTAGGCGCTTTTGAGATTGGTAGAGGCATTAACCCTAAAGGACCAGCATGCTTTTTTTTGGCAACACAGAAATTCTGGGCAGATACATGTAATTACAGATTTCTATATTTTTGGCCCAAACTTTAATAAAAGGTGGGGTCTAGGAATATCTTTCATATGAACAAAATTTTATGATATTTAGAAATATGAGTCGTAAGTTATGGCCCAGTATATTACTTGTTTCTCCACCCGGGCAATCCGTGCAGATAAGGAAAAATCACTTTTTTCATAAACAAAAATTAGGAATTGGTTTTCTAGAGTTGTATATAAGGTAGACGAGCCCATTGTGGTCAGATGACCCATAGTGGACATCTAATGACCCCATGACAATTTTTTTGGCCACAATGAATGTCTAACCTGACACAAATGGAGTGATTAGTGACCTCATTAGGAACACTTGCTTTTTCAGTGTAAATCATTGTAGGAAGTGACTTTTTATGGCCTTCTACATTAGAAATTATTGTGACCACTTTAGGTGATTAAGAAGAGCATATTGGATACACTTTTTGTTGGTTATAGGGTAGTCTACTAACTCTTTTGGACAGATCACTTCAGAAATTTAGAACTAATTCATACTTGATCCAAAAAATATAATTTCAAATGTCCTCACTCTCTCTCATACTTGTCTCCGTGTGGAAAAACATTTGAAAATTTTCAGCAACTACATGAGGGTAGACTCCTAATTTTGACCACAATGGGCTGGTTTACCTTACATGGAAAGCTTTGAATCATTCCATTTTGATTAAAGAGATGAAAGTTATGAGGAGTTTTAGTTTGCATGTGTCTATGGATTCTCTACTCTAAAATAAACTTTGATGTCCTTTATCTTATTCAATTTTCAATATTTTTTGAAAAAAATAAAATCATTGGATGTAGATTGTTTATTACAACATTGCAACCATTGGGATTGACATTTTGAAATACCATAATTCTTAACAATTTTGTATTTTGAATCATTCTCTACTACTATCTACTTACTATTCTTTTCCTATATGTTGTACAATTCTAGTTGATGGGTAGTTTTGAAGTATGTGGCTAACTTGTCTAGGAAAAAGAAAACAAAGAAGCACCACTGTTTTGGACATTTTTTCATAGAAAAGCATGCTTGTGAAGTGCAACTGCGTGGTTTTTTGCAAAGCCCCCAAAAGCATTTTTGTGATTTCAAACACCCATGTCTTTCAATCCACATGATGGAAACAAGTGAAATTTTTTCAACATGTTTTCAAGTCAGTTTGCTATGGTTACATTTGTCCCAAAAATGTTTCTTTTTCAAATTTGATAACTCTACTACAAATGGCAGTGTTAGAGCATTTTTGGTGAAAACATAGTCATGGAACTTTAGGGGGTAAATGATGTTGCATCCATTTTTTGGCCAATGGATGACAAAGAATCCTTGCATATAGGACCAAAATGAAACTATTTATCCTTAAAATTTTGTTGTAAAAAGGGGAGGTCTTCTAGAGTAATTTGACTTCCAATGAGTGGTTTTGCATTTTTTAACCCCTCATTGTCTAAAAGGACCAAAACTGTCCTTACAAAATTTTCAAATCTAGTTCAAAGTTCTATGATTTTTGCATCCAATGCCCAAATTTAATGAAAGTAGTTGGATATTTGTGCTCTCTCTTTTAGTTTACGTGGTAAAATTTTCAGACCCATCCAAGATGTACTGATTTCTTGGAAGCCAATTGAAGTTCACAAGTTTAATTTGAGTTCACCAAACTTCATTTGAAGGTTGCATTTTGGGGGGCTTGTATCTCCTTCATCTATTTGTTTGTTTTCAAAAAAAATTGTTGGGTTGTATTCCCCTTGAAGTCTACTTATTGTGGTAAAATTTTCATATCAATTCAAGCTGTTTTGAATGTTTGGGAGCAATCCAAAGTTCAAAATCTCAACATTTCAAGATTATTGTGAACTTTTGTGGCTTGTTTCTTCTTCATACAGTGTCAATTTCCATTTAAAAAAGATTGGAATAATTGTGCATACTAGTCTAGTTTATGTGGCTAAAATGTCATGTCAATTCAAAAATTTATGAATGACTGAGAAGCATTTTAGTCAAAGGAGGTTTAGCCTTAAATGTGTTTTTTGCAACTTTTTTTGCTATTTTTTTACATTTAAAAGCCTTTTTGCAGACACAATGAGCCCATTCAATGATACTTTCTTTCACTAGTGTGTTTGTATGCTGGTTTTCAATCATTTTATGGTTTAAATTTTTTTTCATTTGAGCTAGGTTTAGAAATCAAATTTGCCCTCTAAATGTGTTGCTAGGAAAATTTCAGCATCCATTGTCAACACTAGAACATGATCATCTTGCAATCTACATGGCCAAATGACTCCAAATTTGCTTCACGTCATATACAATACGTACACTACAAGATTGTATGGTTGAGATCTCTATAAATTAGTGACATTTAGATCTATAACATCTCAAAAGTGTTGATGTTTTTGAACTCAAACAAGCCTTAGGCGATGAGGGGTTAAACCAATGATTTACACCATATCTAAAGGGATGATGTCCATAGTCATTAGCCCATCCTTTAAGGGTTAAGTTTTTTTTGCAAGGACCTGAAGCACACTCAGATCCCATTGCTCGATGTTGTTGTGAATAGTATAGTTGGGTATTGTAATCTTACAACTGGCCGATTTGAAACATTCAAAGATTTTTGCATAATATAAAAAAAGGACTTGAATTTTTCATCTTGCATAATCATCACTCAATCCTCATGCAATTCCAAATAAACATATCAAATTTCAAATTCAAAAAAAGCAAAATTCCATTTTTGGTGAATTTTTGAAGCCGATTTACATAGTTTTACATAGTATTTTATTGAGAACAACTGATGATGAATTTTTTTAACTCAATTGCATAGATATGTGGGGAACATCCATACGCACATCTTTCAAATTAACCCCATATTGCTTGAGCGACCAAATATAGTCGCTCCAAAATTTCAGGCTCGTTGGGCATAGGCAGTTAAATTCTTTTGACTGGTCAAAATTTTTTTATGGGCAGTATAGAAGGTTAACTATTGGAAACTTTTATTTTTCACTAAAAAAGGTAAATATTTGATTTTTGAGAGGTCCTGAAAGGCATGTATGTATTATTAGTAGAAGAGTAAAGCTTGCAAATTTTACTTCATTTCCTGGCTTTGAACAAAGCTTGCCAATTTCACTTGATTTGAGATCTAAAAAGTTTTACTTATCCATTTGCTTTGAAAATGGTCCCAATGGAAAGAGTAAAGTGTTTTCATGATTTTCACCGTTGAAAATTTAAACATGCAAGTGTTGATTTGGAGTTATTTACAATTTCTACTTATCAAATAAAATTGCGTTTCAACAACTACAAGGTGGATTGTATAATGAGTTTGATAGCTCTTCATTTGAACTTAAGTTTTTTTTAGAAGTGCATTTTAGTGTGCTAATGCAATTTCAAACTGTTCATGTCACATCCAAATCCAAAAAACTCTTATATGCAAATTTCTCAAGCATTGTGGAGATGGGCAACATACTAAAAATAGGATACTTACATTTCTCTTGTTATTATCTTACAACTCCTATGCAATTTTACACTCAGAATTGGAAAGTACACTAATAAGCAAGCTTTCTAAACATCTATACGGTTAGATTTTGAAAAACAAACAATTTGCTTCATTGGAGATAACTATAAGCTCATGCTCTTTTTTCAAAGGAAAAACACACTTGGAAAGGCTTAGGCACTTAGGGATTAAAAAACACCCTATTAAACAACGAAAATGTAATTTAGAAAGAGTTCAATGTTGGAGTGACAATGTCCAAGTTTTGTGAAATAGATATCTCCTTATTATTATTAAATTTTTCTATTTGACCAGCCTACTATAACTAATTTTGTACATTTCAACATACTAGTACAAGTACTTTACCAAAATCTAGTTAAAATATAAAAATATCTATTTCACAAAGTTTGGGCATTGTCACTCCAACATTGAAATCTTCCTAGAGTACATTTTTGTTACTTAATGGGGTGTTTTTTAATTTAAAAGAATAGCATATGAATATTCCCTACATATCTTTGCAATTGGATTAAAAAAATTCATCACCAATTGTTCTCAATAAAATATTATGTAAAACCATAAAAATTGACTTCAAAAATTCACCAAAAATGGTTTTTTGCTTTTTTGAAACTGAAATTTTGTATGCTTGATTGAGATTGCATGAGGATTGATTATATTTACCAAAATATACCAATTATATTGCGCATTGTAAGAAAAAATGTGGATGGCTCAAATTGTCCGGTTGTAAGAATACAGTACCCGACTGTACATTTGTCCAATGACAGTAGTATCACAAGAATTTTACTGAAGTGTAATTCTCAACAGAATCCCGTGTCTTCCATGGCCAGCAACATACGGTAGTCCCATTGCACTGTGCCAGGTATGTTTGACAAATTGCCATCACACCGCACCGCACTGTCTAGCAACAACAATGAATTATACATATATGTATAATCCAAAAAATGTTTGGATATTTTATGTACAGGACAATGCCCAAGGAGGAGGGCATTTCGGGACATAAAGGGCCGACGAGGCCATTGTCCGACGTAAACCACGAGCATCACAAGCAAAAGAGGATGAATATCGGGGATGAAAAATCAAAACCGGATGAGGAATCCGTAATGCCCGATTACACAAGAAATCCCACGCAATCGGGCATTAATCTGCAGAAACCTCCCCGCAAATGTACGGGGAAATTCCTGCTAGTGGTTTACGTTTATGTTCAATTTTTTAATAAAGGGTTCTCAATTACAGAAAAGCACACAACTGAACCTGAACCCTTTGAAATAGTTATTCCAATGGTGCCCTGCACTACATTTCCTTGTTTGAAATCTCCTTTTGAAATTGGCTGTAGGGTAGAAAGCTCCTTTATCAAACTCTAGGTCAACGTTACTTAACCCTTCAAGGACATTTTAGTACCTTGGCAAGTAGGCTCAAGCAATCTGTTGCAGTGATTTTGCAGCATAACATTCAGTAGCTCTACAGTGATGGTGTAGTATATTCCACACCCTCAACAGTGCTTCATCAGTAACTATTGATGAATTAGACAAGTGGAGGATGTAGAGGCACACCATCACTATAGATCCAAGGCAACATCAACACATGCTATTGAATGTTATGGAAAGAGTTGAAGATTTTCTGGCAAGTTGTAAATCTAGGCAGGGAACAAAGTTGAATAGTTGCTCTCCTTTGAGCAACGCAAGGAAAGAAGTGCCTCCTTCTCCGCACAAGTCGATGAAGAAAGAAAACATCATTCACATGATTCATCGAGTTTATAAAATGGCTATGAAATGTCCAAAAATAGAAAAAAGAATTGCAAAAAACACATCCAAGATTGAACCTCCTTCTACTAAAATGCTTCTCAGACACTTATAGCTTCTTGAAATTTGAACTACACAAACTAGACTAGTATGTGCAAATTTTCCAATTTTTTTATATTGGAAAAGGACATTGTATAAAGAAAAAACAAGCCACCTAGGATTATTGGAACGGCTGTTCCCGAAAAAAAAATTTCAAAAAAAAAAAAAAAAAAAAAAAAAATTTCATTCTTGAAATGAAAAATAAAAATAAAAATAAAATTTCATTTTCATTTTTTGAAAAAAAAAATTATTTTTTTCCGACGTGGCAGTCGCTCGGCCATGTCAGCGAGCTGCCACGGCCCTGAATTCGGCAGTTCTCACAAGTTCTGACAGGTTGGGAACACGCAACCCTCCACAGGGCTGATTTCTCATCTAATGATTTGGAGATGCAAAACATACAAAAAACAAACAGTAAGTAGAAAAAAATCGAGAATGATTCAAAATACAAAATTGTTAAGAATTTAATAATGGAATTGAAAATGCCAGTCCCAATGGCTGCAGTGTTCTAATAAACAATCTACATCTTTTGGTTTTATTTTTTTCAAAAAGTATTGAAAATTGAGATAAAGGACTTCAAAGTCTATTTTAGAGTAGAGAATTTATATCTGCCCAGAAACAAAAGCTCCTCATAACTTTTGACTCATTGATCAAATGGAATGATTCAAAGCTTTCCATGTACATATAAATCTTATAAACCCCTCTAAATTTTTAACTTTTGACAAAAGTGATTTTTTTTTTATCTGCTCGGACTGCCCAAGTTGAGAACAAACTACGTATTAGGCCATAAATTTTGACTCATATTTACAAATGTCATGAAACTTAGCGCATATGAAAGAAATTCCTTGTCTCCACCTTCTATCAAAATTTCAGCCTAAACTATGCAAATCTTTAGTCATACATACCTGCCCAAAATTTATATGTTTCTAAAAATAGCAGGGTGGTCCTTTGCAGGTTAGAGGTTAAATTTTGACTTTAAGGTCTTTTTAGTCAACAATATATAATAAAAGTAGTTTATGTTATCATTTTGGAAACTAAGTACTCCCTCGATCCTATAATATTATTGAGTCCCATTTGATTCTTGCATTAATTTGTCCTTATCAAATTACTTGTCCCCTTTATTCTAGACCTAATTTTAGGGTTGAAATTGATTTCTTTTGTTTTTGCCATTAAATAATGAAAAGAAGTGCAAGAATCCTAGTTATTATCCTATTTACAAATGAAGAAAACTTTGAAAATTGAGTTTTTACAAGAATTCAAAGTTGATAGGGAAAAAGTCCAATAGTCACTATGAACTATTAATTGAGTCTATTAAATTTCAAACTATTTTTGCATAGGTCTAAGCATACAAAGATTGAAAAAAAAATATTATTTTCTAAAAATCCTATCTTTAGTTACGAATGACACTTTGTATTTATTGCAACTTCATATTTTTTAATCTTTCTTTGATTGCAATTAATCCCTAAAGGAACAAATGTGCCTTTGGGGAACATTTCAACGTTTAAGCAAGTTCCTCTGATTTCAATTTTTGATGTAATTTTTGAATTTCTTTTTGGGAATAGAAAAAGTCATTTGCACTTTAGAAATATTATTTTTTTGAATTCCCAATTAGTGCCTTGGAGCAAAACTTATACCACAATAAGATCAAAAAACAATTTACTAAGCCGCACGAAAAAATAAAATAATTTCAAAATAAAATTTGAGTGTTTTTGTTTTTCATAAAATGCTTTTGTCTACATGGAAAGATTTTATTCATTTCATTTGGACTAGTGATGGAAAGTTATGGAGAGTCTTGTTTTGGGGGCAACCCCGATCATCTTCTTTGCAGTATAACTTATAGTATTCTTTTTCAACTCAATTTTCATAATTTTCAAACAAAAAAGTTTTGCATGGTTTAATTTGTTTGCTAGAACAATCTCACTATTGTAATTAGTATATTTAAATTACATCTTCAGCCTATTAAAGATTTAATTTTTTCTTCTATCTTGTACTTGCTTCAATATAATAGTTTTTTAAAGAACAAATGTTAAATGCTTTATTTGGAAAAAAAATTCAAAATCTCAACTTAATTCTTCAACCAAAAATTCTTAATTCGAAATCTATAGTACCAAAAGTTTAAGCTAATAACATTCAAAGTCATAAAATCTAGTCACGTGTTAAGGTGCAAAAAATTTGTTTTTGTTCACTTCAAACACCAATATCTTGCAATCTACAAGGTCAAAGTTTTTAAAATTTCTTCCATACATTCTTAAATTCATCTAGTGCATGATCCTACTAGTTAGATATGCAAAAAAAATTTAGAATTTAGATTTTGCACCTTGCAATAGAAATGGTAGTATTGAGTGTTTTTTGACCCCAAAAAATAGGCCTTGGTCTTACAAGGGTTAATAGCCACGCATGTCCATTTGTTTCGCACTTGAAAAGACACATTTAGTTGCACATTTGCTATAGATTCATTTGATTATTTTATGCATTAAAATTTACTCGATACTTTCATTACTACAAAAAGGACGAGTATCAAGGTAGAACTACGGATTGTGTTCTAAAGTCCCATAGTGGACACCAAAAAAAGGACCCCATTATGAATGAGTTTTTTCAATAAATGAGAATTGGGTCACAATCAATGTTTCAAGTGATAATAATGGAGTGATTAGTGACCTCATTAGGAACTTCCAACTTTTCACTGTTACTACATCGTAGGAAATGACTAATTTGGCCTTCCACATTAGAAAATAATATGACTCATCTAGGTGAGTAAGATGAGCATTTATCATGGATGGATAGTTTTTGTTAGTTTAGGGCGGTAATCTATAATAGACTCCGCTTTGGAGCAGCATATTTCAAAAATTCATAACAAAATCATCCTTTGTTGAAAAAATACAATTTCAATTGCTCTCACTTGACGTTTCTCACACTTGCCTATACTTGGGAGTTTTATTTATTTATTTTTGAATTCAACAATAGCATGAAGGCAAAACTCCTATTTTTGACCCCAATGGGCTGTTTTACTTTACGGTACAGACTACATAGGGAGTAGTAATAAGCCCACCAAATCCCTGCCAAGCACCTACAATAAGACCATTTGCAATGCTGTCACGGTACATGGCCCAGTATAGGTATAGCTAACTTTTGAATGCTAAACAATTAAAATTTGAAAATTGACTTATTGGAAGCGCAACAAAAAGAACATGGAGAAGGAACAAAAAAATTTCAAATTTGACATTGGACAAGTACCTCAAAAAGAAGGTACAAATCTGAAATTATAGAGGTCTTAGCAAATCACGGTTACCAAAGCAACATTTGGCCGTTGACCCTCCACATTTGACGATTTTTAGAGGCACCTACAGTAAGCTTAATATGTACAGTACAGCATACAAATGAGTCTATATACTGATGGCCGTGAAGTTCGTATACATTCGGTGTCAGTTTATGCGCATGGCAAGGCCAATTGATCACTGCATCAGTTGCTGCTGCCAATTCATGAGAATCTGAGTAAGCTTGCCAGGTCTTGCCAATGATTTCATCACTCTAAAGCTAAGCTAAGTTATGCTGTGGCAGGGACAGACCCAGTTTGTGATGCAAGGCACTCACTTTCAGTTCTTTTTTGTTTTTGTTTTTGTTTTTTTTAAATTCACTTTCAGCCTTTTCAACACACAAGCCCCTCGTTCCTCAATTAATGGTGCACAGTAAAACTTGTTACCCGGCCTGTCCAAAGTGACCACAAACTAATTAATACTCCGTACTCCGTAATACTGTTGTTGTATGTTTCTGTTGTCTGTTCTGGGTGGGTGGCAGACACCAGGAGGTCATGGATCTGGGTTTAGTGGTGTACTTAAGTTAACCCTAGAAGGGCTGAGCCGCTGAGGTGCCTGAGGGCCGCTTTACATCAAGAAGCCGGGCCAATTCTCCTTCAAGCCAATTGCACAAAATTTCAGCCCCTTTTGGGCTGGAGGCTAGCCTCAACTTCCCATTAGAATAAGATTATAATGGGGGCCAATTTTCCCATATGTAAAGGCCTTAAGGTCAAGAAGCCGGATCGATTCAATAAAACCTACAAAAGAAAGAGAGAGGGGCTGAAATTTTTAGGGCCACTTAACACCTAGAGGCTGGTCCTAATCCCCATGAGGCCGATTGCACAAAATCCAACGGTAATGATTAGTTGCAATACAATAAGTTTACTGGAAGATGCTGCAATACAAAAATGGCTAGAAGATGCAATACAACAAGTTTATTGGGGGATGCAATACACCAAGGTCCCTACATCTTGAACTTGAGGGAGGACAATTTTCCAACAGATATCGTACTGAAATCGTGAATTCATGCCTACGTACTATAATCATGTATAGTATATATAATTGTGCGCACTGAATCAGTGTCATTAGAATCTTTATTAAAAGTGTACAATTTATGTACTTTAATTATACAAATGTGGTATCCAAAATGCACCTAAACTATACTGATATTAGTACAACAATTGTACATTATTGATAAGCATTGTTTACGCATTGATGCAGTGCATAAAAATACACGTAATATGTACGATTATGGTACGTAGGTATAAATTCACGACTTTAGTGTTGTATTTGTACAAACCTGTAAACCTTATAAATTAGAAATGACTAGGGTATGAAATACAACAAGATTGCTGAAGGATGCAATATAACAAGTTTGCTGGAAGATGCCGCAATACAACAAGTTTGGTGGAGGAAGCAATACAAGAAGTTTGCTAGAGGGTGCAATACAACAAGTTTGGTGGAGGATGGAATACAACAAGTTTTCATTTTACCTTTTTTTATGGTTGGTATAAAGATTCTCTTTGTATATCATAACAAGAACAACTTTAATATAGTGGTGCCCAAGCTTTTGCTAAAAATGAAGAAGTGTGTGCTATGGATCACAAAAGATGTCCTTCAAGTGCATGCACAATGGCAATTCCTACATCCTTGCTCTTGATTTGAATATGAGACATGCAAATGAACATTTTTGAATTTGAAAGCGTTTGATGAAATTAAGTTTATCAAGTCTTGTTCCTACTTCAATTTAACCCCTAAAGCCCTGAACATGTTTTTTTGAGAACATAACGTTTTTGGGCAGCTCACTACATAGCATTTTTTGAGAACGTAGCGGAGTTTTTAATTTTTTTCTTTGAAATTTTCACACAACATTTTTCCAAGGAGTAGCTTTAAGGCCCAACAATTTTCATAACTTTTGACTACATGATTAAAAAGTTATTGCATGATACGTCATTTCATTGCTCAAGGGGCAACCCAGGCAGCAAAAAAAACTTCTTTAAAAATCACTTTTTAAAAAAATAAAAATTTGAAATTGGTCCTTTAGATTTATATGTACACGGGAAGCTTTAAATCATTCCATTTGGATTAACGAGTCAAAAGTTATGAGGATTCTTAGTTTAGGGTAGTTTATGGGTAGTTATGAAATCTCTACTCTAAAATAAACTTTGAAGTCCTTTATCTAACTCAATTTTCAATATTTTTGAATAAAACAAAAGAAATTGGGTTTATATTGTTTACCACAACATTACGACGGCTGGGATTGGCATTTCTCAATTCCATAATTAAATTCTTGACAATTTAGTATTTTGAATCATTCTCTACCTCTTCCTACTTACTATTTTTTTCCTATATGTTGTACAATTCCAAATGATCTGAAAATTTTCAAGGATGTAACCAACTTGCCTTAAAGAGTGAATCCAAAGAGTAACCATCATTTTGGACATTTTTTCATACAAATGTGACCTTGTGAAGGGCAGCTGCCCGGATTTTTGCAGTGATTAAAAAGGGACTTTTGTCAATTCAAACGCTATTATCTTGCAATCTACATGGTGGAAAATTCTGAAATTTTTTCTTCATCTTCTTAAACCAATGTACTACAAGATCGTACGGTTACATGTGTTGAAAAGTGTTTTTTTTTCTAAAATTTAATACTTGTATTAGAAATGGCAGTTTTGGAGCGATTTTGGTGAAAACATAGTCAAAAACCTTTAGGGGTTAAAACTTTCAAAGTTTTCTGAATTTGAACATTTTATTGCAATTTGAATATTGGGCCTAATATTATTATAGGCTATAATGAAGAATATTATAGGATGTCACAGAAGTTTTGTTTACACTATAATATTCTTTATTGTAATACAAAACTATGATTATTTTTTAGAAGATTTTTTGAACTAATATAAGTTTTCTTCACTTTTTCTTCAAAAAATCATGGTAATTTGAAATCATCCAAAATAAATTTGAAAATTTTATGACATGTAGAAGACATGTGTTTTCAACTTTGAAAGTATAGAACAAACATATCAAGAGATATTGAAGTAGATTACATGGCCATAAATTCCGCCCTTTTAGGATTAAATAGAAGTTAATATTAAAATTGAAGTGAACAATGAATGTGCTTTAACCCCTAAAGTCCCATTGTCCCTACGGGGGACAAAATGGATTTTGGGCAGGTTCCTATGAGCTCAATTTTTAATGAAACTTTCTGAAACTTTCCCATAAGATAGAAAAACTTATTAGCTTTCGGGGAATGTAATTTTTATTTCAATCGGTGCCCGGGAGCAAAAGTTATGCCCAAATAAGCTCAAAACAGGGGAGAAGGGGCAGCAAAAAAATTTTGCAAAAAATTTAATTTAATTTTTTTAATTTTTTTTCCTTATAGATTATATTTTTGCCTATTTGGGAAGCTTTGATTCATTTCATTTGGACTTTTTATGAGAAAGTTATGGACAATCTTGTTTTTCGGGCAATGAGAGCATCTTCTTGAAAAAAACTTTTTCTTTCACTTTGAATGATGATATCTTTCAATCCGTACGGTCAAACACCACAAAATTTTTACTACATGATCTGTAAAAAGTGTAGTATAAGATCCTATGGTTATTTTCTAAAAAAAATTAATTTTTCTCATCTTTTAGATGAACGCAACAAAAGTAGCAGTTTTGAGTGATTTTTGACAGAAAAATGGCCTTGGGACTTTAGGGGTTAACTTTGCAGCCTAACTACAATACTTGGAAGGCCACATTCATTATATTGAATAGTGCAATTAGGTTGCCCAAGACTATATATTGACCATGCTTGAATTTCACATGGTTTACAACTTGAAGATTGTTAATTTATTTTTTGGCATCTTTGTAATGGTTGCAAGGCCTTTTCAATATATATTATTTGCAATAATTAGTGATGAAAATCTTTTTTACATCAGTAAAAGTGTAAGATATGAAAAATTAGTGTAGGGCAACCTAATTGCATTATTTGGTGTAGAAAAGTAGGTCCATTAGTAGGTTGAAACATTCTAGAACAATGCAAAAATTACTTTTTGTAAATGTTTTTTCCAATATTAAGCCCAAGGGGCTTAGCATATTATTTTAGGATTAGGACATGCTTGAATAGAAAGACTTTATGTCCATTTGTTAGAAATTTTTGATGAGAATTTTTTTGTAATAAACTTGAAAAAAATTAGGCTACATGGGAAGTTAAAAATGATTGACTTTCACTTACAAATCTCACACAAAAGTAGATAAAAATAATTAGGTATATGTATGAAAAAGGCATTTCATTTCATAACCTTTATTTTCACAAATGCAAATCACTACATAATTTCAAGTAACATATCAAATTTAATTACACTAATTTGTTCCCTTCAGTTTGAAATCCTTTTTTCCATCAAAAAACACTCAAAATAGCCAATTATATTACAAAGTGCAATTATTTTTTTGCATATCTAACCATAAAATCTTACAATAAATTAGTGTAAGAATATGAAAAAAAATTCAAAAACTCCTTTTTTTTGTAGATTGCGTGATATTTGCACTTAAGTGATGGAAAAAAATTCACCTTGCTTTGTTAGATTTTCAGACTTTGAATCTTCTAAGCTAAAAATTATTGCACTAATAGTTTTTAATTTTAATCTTTTATATTGAAAAATTGAGTTGATAGTCTATAAGTTGAAAGAAAAATCATTTTTCTTCATGAAAAGTTTTTTAATAGAAGTAGATTCAAGATTGAAGAGAAAACTAAAGTTCAAAGTGTTTTAAGCAAGTGATCTTACCTTGTAAATCGTTCTTTTATGAAAAAACTGTAAAATTGAATTTTGGATTGAATCTTATAATTTTTTTTCAAAAAGATGCTCTAGTGCTTGAAAAATAAGATTGTCCATAACTGGCACATCACTAGTTCAAATGGGAAGAATCAAAGCTTTCCATATAGAACATATTGGCCATTTATTGCACACATCCAATCACCGCACAACACCTCCCAATGACCAAATACTAACCGTACAACCACCCCTCCAGTGACCAAACACTAATTGCACAATTCAACTAGTAATCCAATTGTGATGGGAACAAAATTTTGTATCACTACCCAATGACTGCACACTGATGGGTTGCAAGGAATTTTTAACTAGATTTGAGCTTGATCACCTTCAAGTTGCAATAAAATATGTAGGAAGAAATCTTTCTACATTTTGTTTTTGAAGGTGAATCTTAACATGACATTTAATAATCATGCCAAATTTCAAAACATGCAAGTCTCTATATTTATGTGGAGAAGAGTTTAATTTTTGTCCATGCGGTGATTGGCAAGTTTACTACAGATAAAAATATAATTTTCAGGAAACTGATTTTTTAATTTTTAGTATTTGTGGTTGTTTTTTCTACCCGCCAGACTAAAATTTGGACTTATTATGCCATAACTTTTGCTCTTGAGCAACAATTGAAATAAAAATTGTATTTCTATAATGCTGATGTATTTTTCTATCTTCACAAAAGAAGCTTTAGAAATCAAATATTGAGACCATACAAACTTGCTCAAAATCTATCTTGTCCTTTGAGGGAACAATGGGACTGTGCGGGTTAATTAATGAAGGTGCAAAATTAGGGACACCAAAAAATTTAGTGACACTACAAAATGTTGTTTATGCAAAAAATGGTGCAATAAGGTAAATATTCCAACTTAGAATAATTTAATTGTTTTACAAAGATAAATGACTTTGGTAAAATATCTAAACACACACAAAGAAGATATTAAGGTAACTACATCTAATATGGACCACTCTTCAAAAGTAACCCCTATTTTTGAAGGGAAACTGAATAGGGAAGATATTTAAAATGGAAATATTAAAAGGACAAGTGTAAGGTCAAGTTGGAGGCCATTTTGAATAGTATGGAGGTCTATTTATAATGCTAAGGAGGTGACAACCTTACACGAGGTCAACTTTGGGTACACTTTCTTGTTGTTTTGACTTCTTTTCAGTGACTTGTTTGGATACTACAAGCATCATTTCTTTGTGTGCATCAAATGGATTTTGGCATCACCTACATGAATGACACTTTTAGCACCCTACACCTTGCATCTTTGAAAATTTGTAATTAATTCACAATGCATCCAAAAATTATAGAATTCAACTTGCATTTTGATCTATAGTCCTTTACCAAGCAGGTTATTAAAATAGTCTCACAAAGTGGACCAACAAGGTGAAATGCAAAAATTGGGGATTAAATGTAAAAAAAATATTCCTATTTTGTGTTGGTTAGTTTTATGTTCTTCACCCCCATAGCTAATTCAGGGCCTTTGATTGCAAGTATGAATCCATAATTTGCAAAAAAATTCATATGTGAAAAATAAAAAATTCTTGAGAATTTCCTATAATTAAAATTTTTGTGTTTTGACCTTATTGGTCTCACTTTGTAAGATGGATTTAGAGTCTGGCCTACCTTCACCAATGTGCAAAAATTACTGTTCATTTTCTAAAGCATATTGATTATGCTGCTTAGCTTATTCATGCAATTTTAGGTGTAATTACCTTAAATTAGTGCACCTTCAAATTTGAAAAATGAATTTAATGAAAATTGGTTTCTACATTCAATATGTCACTATTGCTCACACAATCTGAAAGCACCAATGCTGGTAACCCAATTGTTGGCGGAGTAGTGTACTACATTAAATCTCGGTGACATTCGGATAAACTTCTTCAACACATTTGGTTGGGTATGATTGATTATGGCAGAGATTAACCCCTAAAGGACTGAGGCCCTTTTTCTGCCAAAAAACACTCAAAACTGTCATTTCTATAGCAAAAAGTAAAAAAAATTGAAAAATATATTATTTTCACATTTAATCATACAATCTTACACCTAAATATTATAAGAGTGTGTGGAAAAAATTTCATAATTTTAGACTGGAGAGATTGCAAGATATCTATGTTTAAAATGAAAAAAACAAAATTTTCAGCACATTGCGGGATTAGATTTTTTGACTTTGAACATTCTTAACTTAAAATTTTTGCACTACAGAGTTTTGAGATTTAAATCTTTGTAGTGGAGAAATGAGTTGAGAGTCTACGAAAAAATAAAATTCAAAAGAACAAATTATCATTATTTAAGAAAATTATTTAGTAGAAGTAGATACAAGATAGAAAGAAAATCTAAAATATTCATACATTTTAGATGGAATTAAAATGCACTAATCCCAATGGTGAAATTTTTTTAGGAAGTAATACAAACCATGCAAAAGAAAAAAAATTGAAAAGTTTGAAAAATTGCATTATGAAATGCATCCTAGAAAGTATTTTTTCCAAGAAGATGCTCTAATTGCCTGAAAAACAAGAATGTCCATAACTTTATCATAACAAATCCAAATGAAATGAACCAAAAAATTTCAAATAGAAAAAAATATAATTTATGAGAAAAAGAATATAAAAAAAAAAATCAAATTTTTGTCTATTTTTTTTTTGCTGCCTGGGCTGCTTGCCGTCCCCAATTTTGAGCTTATTTGGTCATAATTCTTTTTCTTGGGCACTGATTGTGAAAATAATTATATTCCCACAAAGCTTATCAGTTTTTTTTATCTTCCAAAAAAGTTTCAAAAAATCACGACAAAATTTTAGCCCATAGATCCCTGCCCAAAAACAAATTTGGCCCCCAAATAGACAACGGTCCTATAGGGGTTAATGGGAGGTTGTTTGTAGGATTAGTACTCAGTCTTCAGCTAAGGGTGAGATTGCTAGAACTCGGTTTGAGAGCAGGTGGATCCGCAACTACATGTACGCCACTATGATTGACAATTCTCCCCTTTGAATGTTGTTTGGTCCTAGGGTTGGCTTTCTTTTCCAACCACCATAGGCACCTCGCGTCTTGATGGGGCGGTTTCCATTTAGCCTATCGGCGTTTTAGTTGTATTTATGTCTTTGTCTCCTTTGTTTTTTTGCTCCCTTCAGGTTGTTTGCGGCTAGGTTCTTGTTTCCTTTTTTGTTGCGGTAAAGGTCTCTTTGCTTGTGTCAAAAAAATAAAATCTTGTGCATACCAATTAAATCCTCGTGAGATTATACCAACCATGAAACCAAGGTTGGAACACATTCCAACCAAAGCTTGGAACAATTTTCAACCAAAGCTTGGAATGTTTTTTTTTTTTACTTTTCAAGGTTGGGACTAATAAGGTCATGATGCACATCCCGAAGTAGGGAGTAAGAATGTAGGAAGTAGTGAGCGGGAAAGTAGTTCTTGAATGATTGGAAGTGGAAGACTCTATACGTTGGATACGGGTTCATGCCAACTTGTGGCTTCCAAAATTCATAATTATTTCATTTCAAGGCATAAATTTACCAAAAATTGCAATCTTTGTGATTTCTAACTTTCTACGTGGCAAAAAATTTACAGTGCTTCATACTAATCCGGAACATGCATGGAATTGCTTAAGTGGTTGACTATGGGTGATTCTACCATAAGTGCCAATGAATAAGATTGTCCATAACTTTCACATCACTCGTTCAAATAGAATGAACAAAAGCTTTCCATGTAGATAAACATACAATCTATAAGAAACCAATTTTTAAATTTTTAAATTTTAAGTATTTGATGGGTTTTTTTATTCTGTTTGCCAAACTAAAATTTGAGCTTATTGTGTCACAATTTTTGCTCTCAGGCATCACTTGAAATAAAAATTATATTCCCCAAAAGTGAATGTTTTTTTCTATCTTCGTAAAAAAGTTTCAAAAATTCACGACAAATATTGAGACCGTACAAGCTTACCTAAAATCCATGTTGTCTCCTGAAAGGACAAAAGGACTTCAAAGAATAATAAAGGTGCAAAATTCGTGTCACCTAAAAATTTAGTAAGGCACTACCAAATACTCCCTCTATCTCAAAACAAAACCAGTGCTTCCTTTGCATTTTATGAAAGAAACCCCTTTTTTTTTTCTGAGACAGAATGAGTATCATTTATGCAAAAAACAAATAATACACTAGAATAAATATTCCAACTTACAATACTTTAATTATTTCACAAAGAAAACAACTTTGGTAAAAATACCTAAACACACACACAAAGAGGATAAATCAGTGTACCTTCAAAATTTGAAAAACAAAATTGAAGAGAAACTGATTTCCACATTCAATATGTCACCATTTCTCACACACTCTGAAAGCACCCACCAGGCCACCAGTGCTGGCAAATCAATTGTTGGGGGCAGCACATTAAATCTGTGCATACTAATTAAAATCCTTGTCCCCCATTTTCAAAAAAATTTAGCATCTTCGACCAATTTCAAATGCGCGCATTTGACGTCTCACCTACTGAAGCTTCAATCTTATTAGTCCCATTCAATCATGCCCCCCCGCCATAACAATAAGTAATTTATCATCCTAGCAAGACAACAAGCTAACTTGCAAGAAGATAAGTCCAACAAAGTTTGAAGAAGTGTAAGGGAAAGATGCAGATAGACAGAGGAGCTAATTATGTGCGAGGACAGACCGACTCGTAAGTACTACTCCGTATACATATACAAATCAATATGAAAAAGTAATAATAATCAGTGTACGAAACCATGTATATATCAATATGAAAATAGTCATCAGTCTATGTACAAAAAACCAGGTCGCAGGAAAACAACGAAAGTGAAAGAAAGCGGAACTGGACGGACGTGAAAGACGAGACGTGGGTATTTTGTCCGTGATTTTTATGATTGTTTCAGACGGTCGAACTAAAGGAGTGTCATACTGTCATTCATCGCTTTAATTCACGGCTGACAAAGATTCTGCAGCAGCTGTTCTCCGTCTCTGCTCAAATTGGGAAAGTCCATCGCCACTGGCAATGCATCTCAGTCCGCGGACTGTGGCCAATTTAAACTAAGGTAACTAAGGGAAAAAGACCCCATTGCGGTCAGAATTAGGAGTGTGCCCTTGTGCCATTGCTGAAATTTTTCAAATTTTTTCCCACACGAAGATAAGTGTGAGAGACAATGAGGACATTTGAAGTTATGTTTTTTGGACCAAGTATGAATTAGTTATGAATTTTTGAAGTGATCAGCCCATAGTGGGCTGTAGGCCACCTCATGACCAACAAAATCTGAATCCAATATGGTCATCTTCCTACCCAATGTAGTCACAACATTTTCAAACATGGAACACCTAAAAAATCAATTTTTACAAAGAGTTTTACACTTGAAAAGTTGGAAGTACCTATTGAGGTCACTAATTACTCCATAACTACCATGTAAGACATTGATTGTGGTCTGTAAAACTACAATGGGGTCATTAGGTGTCCATCATGGGTCATTTGACCGCAATGGGTCTTTTACCTTAACTGCACCTTAAATCGCACAGTTAAGCAATTCAGCCTGATTCAGCTTGGGTTTCACTATTATATTGAATTTTTTTTTTTTTTTTTTTTTTTTTTTTTCTTTTTTTCTTTTTTAGATTTGAATCCCTGGCAATATTACTAGGCTCTTCAAAATTCTAACGCTATTTTCCAAATAAACTTATTACATTCATACTTCAAGTAAGTATAGTTTGGAATTTTTTTATTTTGATGATATAGTTTTTTTCATAAAAAGGATTACCTTTTTCAAAATTAACTATGAGTATACCTTGTACATTAGTAAGCCTACTGTCTTCAATTATGTGTGCTTGCCAATATGGTGCTCGGTTCTCAAAATAGCGGCCAACAGGTGGTGCATGAGTTTGTTTAAAATTTCTTTTTTACAACTCTTTTCGTGTTTTGTGCATGTTTGTTTCTTTCTCCGTTGTAAAACGATGACAAGTTTGTGGTATCCTGTAGACACCTTGTGTACGTTGTGTGGCATTCTAACAGATTGCTGTGTGACATGGGCACAGGTGAGGGCTACCACCCCCGGAGGAATCTTTCAAAAAATTCCAAATCACTGTTTTGATGGATGCAGTACCTGGTTATCTGTAAATTGATGTGCTGGGGCATTTCCCAGTCTCTCGTTTTTAGATTAGTTTTTGCCTTGAGGTTAATGGTAGAAGTTTGGTAATTACAGTTGCATCTTATGTGAGACCAGTTGAGTTTCATGAGAATACGGTAATTGAGTTTATCTGTGAGACTTTCGGAAACACAGCTAGTGTCGCTCACTCACAACACTAGCCTTATCTTCCCAATCGGGTTTGTTTGCATTTGTTAATTGCCTGATTCGGACTGAGCTCCTGACTGAGGTACTATTCTTCAATGTGATAGCCTGCATTCGGACTGATGAGGCTAAACAAGGAAAAATTTCAATTATAAACTTTATCAATAGGCTACAATCATTAGCTCCGGATAATGGTTTGATCAGCTTGTTCAGTTTCAATTACAGTCTTGTTAAACAAGTTATTCCATCATATTACATACATTAGGAAGTTAACAAAAGGCTAGCTATTAGCTAGTTAACGTATACTCTATCTGTATATCGATACAGACTCTAGTGCGATGATATTCTCTGAAAAAATGACTATTCTTGAACAAATTTTGAGTTTGATCATTAGTTCCTAAACTAAGTAAAAGTTTTGACAGGGAGAAAGAATCTACCCTGATATAATTTGGGAAGTCTCAAAAAAAACCTTTTTTTTTCTTTTTTTCTTTTTTAGACTTAGAATTCTTGGTGCAAATTCCAGAATTCTTCTAAAAGTCTACCGCTGACCAATAAGGTTTTTACCTATATACTTTGATATAGTATATATTAGAAATTGATTCCATATTGACTCCTTATCGATTCCATATCTCTTTCATTAAACAATATGGCCCTTTCAAATTCAGTTATTTACTGAACTTGCAGTTAGTTAATCAAGCTGAACTCTGTTGTACACAGTTAAGCTTACTGTTAACCAACTCCTCTCGAGAATACAGACAAAGGAAGAGCAAGAGCCACTGGACTCCTCTCTGTCTTATGTCAGAAATAAAATAAGATTTGGCGGCCTTCTTGGAAGATCTTGCCTTAACTCGCCAAGTTAAAGATGAATACAGAAGTGGGTAACCAAAAGCTTGAATGCTATGGAAACCACCGAGCTTCTACTCCCCATTTGGACTCATCCAGGAGTGTGTTAAATTTTTTTTTTTTTTTTACTGCATACCTAGGTGTTGTTTGAGATTCATTCACAACTTGTTACTCGGAGGAGACTGCACTACTGTAGCTTGAGCTCAATAGGGGATTGTGGCAGCTGTTTGAAATGGTGCTCGGGTCTCAAAATAGCGGCCAACAGGTGTTGATTTAGCAAAAATTTGTCACAACTTAGCTTTGATGTTGAGTTTGTTTGAACAAGTTCTCTGGTGAATAACGATAACAAGTTTGTGGTATTCTGTAGACACCTCGCATGCGGTCACTAACTTCATACCTTGTCGTTTGTTTCCATGGGTGCAGGTGAGGAGTACCACCTCCTGGGAATTTTTTCTAAAAATCTCAAACTACTGCATGGGCGGTTGAAGATCCTGTTTGTCTGATTATGCTTTGCTGGGACCACCAACTCCTTTGCATTACTTAGCTTTCCATTCCTGCTTGTTAGTACTAGTAATTAAATTTAGTCGATGCTTTTTGCTTACACAGTACTCCATCAGAGTTTCTGGTTCTCAGCTAAAGCACACAGACTTTGCGATACACTTGCAAGCTGCTTTCACTTTCATAAAGTTTCTTACGGCAAAAGTTTGACAACTGAAAGGAATTATCATCGTACTCTATTTTGTTTTCTTTGTTGTTATAGGAGTTTTCTTATTAACAATGGAAAAGCATTATGATTATACTTCACGTTCTGGTTCATTAGCTCATATTAGACTCAACTAGCTTGAACTGATTGAACTAGCTTGAACTGTTTGTAAAGGACTGAATCCTTATTGATAAACTGATTAACCATCAATATTGCTTGGTCTTACTGAGCGGTTACTATTGCTATACTAGATCCGCCAGAACATGCAAAGCTTGTAGAGCTAATCTGGTTTCATCTCTTGCTAGTACCAAGGTTTTCCTGATCACAAAACTGATTTGGACTTCCCTGAAATGAGTCTGACTTGCAAAAAGGAACAAGAATCTACCCTGACTCTATAAGGGAAGTACCTAAAAAACATTTTTTGTGGGGGGTCCTATTGGTTGTCGAAAGGGGATTCTAGATTGTCTTAAAATGCAATTTTTGGACACCGTGTGAATAAACTACAAATTTCTAAAGTGTTGAGAATAGGTGTACCTAAAAGCGATCATAGAGTCACATGAATAGTGGGATTACGTTTTAGGCAAGAATATCCGCTGTGCGCTTTTAGGTGTAGTTACCTTAAACGTACCAAAATGAACAAATAACAACCTGTTGTTTCCAAGGCCGGATTCGGTCCACTAATTAGGTAAGGTAAGCTTAGCCAGAGTCAGTCGGTCAGTGAGTGGTGGGTGTTCTCTCGCTTGCTTGCTTGTACGTACGGTCAGGTCAGGGTCAGGGTCAGGTCGGAGTTTATTAACACTTGGATTTTGAAATTCAAATTTTGATGGATGAGGTTGGGTTGCTTGTGGGGTCTTATTTCCTCTGTGTACTTTTACTGTGTTTTAGTAATACATTGTCCACCTTCTTGCCAAAAAAAAAAAAAGAGTTCGCAACCAAATACAAGATGACAGCTTGGAGTTCTGTTTGGAGGTAAAAATTTCCTCAACTTCAATGCAGAAAAGAGATAAAAAAAAAAAAAGCACTTGACATATACTGTTAGATGACACATGTTGCTTTTATTTTAAATAGAATTATTTATTGTTTGGAAGGTCAAGTCTGACCTCGGTAAGGATACCCTCCAGCTATTTTATTTTTATTTTTTATGGATGCGATGTCACGTTTCAAGAGTTTGCTACCAAATACAAGATGACATATATGTGTGTCCCTTTTTCTTAATAGAATAAATTCATCATTAGGAGGGTCAAATATGACCTCAAAAATAATAGGATACCTTCAACTGGTTTTTTTGACATGTTCACTCCAAAGATTTAGTACACGTTATGTAATTTAATCTTTTTTGGGACCGGAAAATTGTTTGGCTGATTTAAGCTAAAAAAAAATGCCTTAATCCCTAATTACCCACGTGACCAGAAGCGATCAATCTGGTTGTTGCCCCTCTTTTCTGAGCTGCCCATTCTCAAATTTTGTTTTTTTATAAAATAAAAATTATTTTCAAAAAATAGATTGTGATATGAATCCAATGATGGTAGTTTCATTAAAATCTGAGTTAGACTCTGCCTTGTGGAATTTTTTTCAAGTTCAATGGTATAGTGTAGTTCATAACTCATGAACAAAAAAAAATCACCAAGCCAATGTGATTGTTGCCCCACCTCAAAAAGGTCAAATCTATTTAAAATAGGGCAGATCCAAATAGGTCATGGAGAAAGCAAGTGTCCCATTCATGTTTTTCTTACAAACTCTACTCTCATTTCAATAATCATTGTGCATTGCAAGCTCCATTATAAATTGAAAAATGCTTGGAATGTTGTGAAATTTTAGATGACCATTCTCAACTCTCTCATCTGTCATTGAGTACAAAAAAGATCATCAATTTCGAAAACTCTCACTAAGATATGCTCCTTCAAAGTGAGCTATCCTATTTGTCCATTGATCCAAGAAAGACTTTAAATTTAAATATCAACTACATTGTACGGTCAAATAATCTAAATTTTTGAGGAGCTCACTCTCAATGTGAGCTTTGAGATCCTACGGTTACAATCTATCGGATCTCCAAAACAATGAGCAAACAAATTGCTCAAGTTTTTGGCAATTTTGTCCCATTTTGAAAGCACATACCCTTTGGTTCATTAGGGATTAAAGGTTCCTATCCTAAAACAATTTTAGGTCTTGTGTCTCTATTAATTTTCCATAGATTCAATTATAGGACCTTTTAGACAATTTGTTGAAAGACATCTTCCAAAATCTTAAGACCAAAAAGCTTCACCAATTGCAAGATCATAATGCTTGACTTTTTGAAAACAAGATTTCTACAACCCATCCCATAGGTGCAGTTTCATGTTTCAAGAATTTCATAAAAAAAATTGGATATGTCATACAACTTATGGTGCAAATTTAGGTTGCTTTCATCCATTCACACATGGCAATATATATGCAATAGAGACAATGGATTCCATCCAAGTTCAATTTTTCTGAGGTTTTTGTTAGCAATGTAATGTGTGTATGATACAGATATTCAAATTGATGAACTTTTGAAGTTGGAGCAAAAGATTCTTGTCTATACTACTAATTTTCAGTATATAACATATTCTAGAATTGGTTTTGAATTTTTTGTTTCAAACTTTATTGATAAATATTTGACCAAGTAAATATGATCTATAGACTACCAAATTATTCTTATGCATTGCAATAAATAATGCGTCTTTGTAAAATATATTAGAAACTTAAACTATCTCAAAATCCTTTGGATTTTTAGCTTTGAATTCAAATTTATGCTTCTTAGGGCAATGAGGTAAGATGATGATTTGGACCTATGATAAAAGCACCTAACATAATTTGGGGATGCCTCATGTATTTTATTGGGGCAGGGCTATACCTTTTGAGTAGATAGTAATAAACAATTTGCCATCAAAACATTTTGTTATGTGCTTTTTTAAACTATTGAAAATAGAATTCAAGAAAGAGATTTAAATATTTTTCTTGGGTGTGGATGCAATGATTGCATGCAATACTAAACTTGTCATAATTTTCATTTCATTTATCATAATAGAATAATTTGAATCTTTTCAAGTATTGATATGTTTTATAATTCAAATTAAAAAAATTTAATAACAAAAACAAGTAAACTTTACTTTTTGCTCAGACTTGATGAGTTTGCTTCCAAAATCACAAAATACCTATTAAAAAAAATCCTAAATTAGATCATATAAAAACATCAGATATGTCCTACTTGGGAGACAATCAAATTAGACTTGGATTATATAAAAAATAAGGGGGTAAAAAAATTGAGAAGTCTCTCTCTCTCAGATCCCTTGTTTGGCCATTGAGAAGTATTCTATTGAAGGCCAAGACCTTTGAATAGTTGTAAATAGCCAAGAAGGTAAGAATTAAGCATTGATTTTTAAAATATATTTCTTAAACTCTAAAGGCCCAAAGCTTTTTTTTTTTGCCAAAAAATACCCAATACTGCCATTTTTATAGCAAAGAGTTAAAAAAATTGAAAAATGTTTTTTTTGCACATCTAACCATTGTATCTTACACCTAACTAGTATGATAATGTGTAGAAAAAATTTCAAAACTGCACAGATTGCAAGATATCTGCGTTTAAAATTAAAAAAACAAGTTTTTCTGCACATTGTAGGACTAGATTTTATGACTTTTGAACATTTTTTGCACGAAAGAATTTTGAGGTTTATAATTTTTATAATAGAGAATTGAATTGAGAGCCAAGGGAAAAAGAAAAATTCAAAAAAACTTAATTTTTATTCTTAAGAAAATTGTTAAACAGAAGTAGGTATGAGATAGAAGGAAAATCTAAAATATTAGTATCTTTCAGATGGAATGAAAATGCACTATTCCAATGGTGAGATTGTTCGAGAAAGCAAACTAAACTATGTGGAATTTTTTTTTGAAAAATTGCAAAAACTGCATTCCAAAATAAATCCTATAAGTTATTTTTTTCAAGAAGATGTTGTAATTGCTTGAAAAACAAGATTGTCCATAACTTTCTCATAAAAAATCCAAATGAAATGAATCAAAGCTTTGTAGATAGACAAAAATATAATCTAAAAGAAAAAAAATGAAAAAAACCCGGAAACTTTTGCAAATCTTTTTTTGCTGCCCCCCTCTCCCTTGTTTTGAGCTTATTTGGATATAACTTTTGTTCTCGAGCATTGATTGAAAAAGAATTATATTCCCACAAAGCTTAGCAGTTTTTCTATCTTCAAAAAAAAATTCAAAAAAATGCGACAAAAATTGAGCCCGTAGATACTTGCTCAAAATCCCATTTGCTCCCTGAAGAGACAATGGACCTTTAGGGGTTAAATAGAGCAGCTAGGATGTGGGATATTTTTCTACCATGTCCTTATGCCAAAGCCTTCCTAAACTTTGAAATTTTCTTTATATGTCTTTTTTATGTTTATTTTTTAAATTATTGTTTTTGCTTCATCTTTGTCATTTTAGCACTATGGATGAGAAAAGGCAAAATCTTGTAGTGATGATGGTGTTGTATTGGTGTTTTTACATGATCATGCAACATGTTATTAATATGTAAGCTTTGATCTTGCAAAGAGAGTGGACAAATGTTTTGATTTTGAGCGTTTGTCTTGAGAGTTGAGAGAACATAGTATATTGAGTTTTGAGAGGCAAATTGGTTTTATAGATTGTGTGTTATTAAAGTTTTATAATAAGAAGATATTCAAGCAAAAAATTTGTATTTCACACTACGTTTAGATTTTTACGTGGGAAACCAGGCCCATTTCTAAAAAAATATATAAATGCTATAGAGAGTTGGTTTCAATTCAATTAAGGGTTGCAATTTTGGTAGTTAGACTTGGTGCACTGACGGGCAATGTAGAATTGGAAAAACATTTGGAATTGCAAAGAGTATGGTGTCAAAAATTGTGAGAGAATTTTGCAAATTGGTAGGAGTGCATTTGCAAAAAGGGTTTGTTGAAATTCAAATGAGGCCAGATTTGGGTTTTAGCAACGAGAGTTGAAGCATTGTACAAAATTGTCAGATCCATCTATGTCAAATCCATCTATTGTACCCCAAACTCTAAATCCTAAATATCCCAAATGCTAAATTCTCATTAGAAAAAATTTCAAACCTTTGGAGGGCTGCTCCATAGCCCTTCGAAGTACCTTGAAATTTGATTTTTTGGGGCTTAAAATTTGATTTTCCCCTTATTTTGGTGCAGCTAAAATTGCAATAATAGTGGCGCAAGAACCAAGTTTTATGAGTTAAAAATTTATTAAAAAGAATAATTAAATTATCTTTTAAAAAGTAATAAAAAATAATTAAAACAAACAAACAACAAAAAACGTGAAATTTGATTGTTTCAGCGAGTAGTCAGCTTATCTAATTGCTCACCAGGGGACTTTTTTAGATTGACAAGCCAAGCTTGGAAATAGCTTGGCATGTCAATCTGAAGCAGGTTGAAATTCTTGCAATGAAACTCAAAATATCCCAAACTCTATATTGTGATTCTATGCAAAACTACAAGTTGACAATGAAGAAAGAGAGACTTGTCTAGAAAAGAGAGCCCTCCTCTTTTGAAGCATCGAAATTGTAATGAATAACAATAACTATTTAATTGAGAAAGCAGGAAGAATCTAGCCATTTGGCAAAAAATATTAAAAATTATTTAAAAAATTTGTGGCTTGTAGCAATTTTTAATAAGGACCTCCAAAATTTTAGTGACACCTACCTCAAAGAAGTGGATCTAAGTATAATCCCCAAGGCTCAAAATTTGCGGAATTTTATGTTACATAGGAAAAAAATTTGCTACATGTCATTGGACCTTCTTAGAGACCCATGACCTTTCATTTGATGATGTAAATTCATTTTCCAAGAGCTTATTGATTTCACCAATCAAAACTTTCAAAAATCCTTGTCCCTTCACCTTTTGATTTGGTGCAAATTAGGTTTGAGAAGTCAAATTGTTTGAAATATGAGACATGCATGCATAATATTCGAGAATATCATTAAAGAAAGGGTTAGATTAACCTCTAAAGGATGTTGAAAACATTCGCCTTCCTTGTGTATAATGTGCATTTTAGGATACAAAGATGTACTTGAAGGTGCCCTAAAGCTCTAATTGGCTTGAATTTTTTTATGAACTCATAAAGTATCAACGGAGAGCTATATGTTTTTTTTTATTTTTTTGACTTTGCTACGCAACTTTATAAAATATAGTGGGCCATAAAATACAACATGAGCCCTAATTTTTTTGATAAAACTTGGACAATTTGCAACTTCACATGATACAACTATTTATAGTTCAACACTATACCCAATAGAGTTATTTGCTAATATCAAATTCAAGATAGTTCACATTTTAAGTCTACATTTGGATTTCAAGGCCACCTTTAGATCTCAATTCTATTTAAGGATTAAAGAAGTATAGTCTTCATGTATAGTCTGGAATAAGAATCTTACAAACTTCTTATTTGAGTCATTGAAAGAGTTTTGTACAATGTGTAGTCTAATCAGTATATTTTGTTAAGTATAATTATGATTGCGTTTTTATGCAATTCCAATTAAGCATACCAAATTTTAGCTTCAAAAAACTAAAGTTTCTTTTTTGGTGAATTTTTTAAGTCAATTTTCATGGGTTTACATAATAATTCATTGAAAAACATTGGTGATGAATTTTTTAAATTTGATTGTAGAAATATGTAGGAAACATGTATATGCACATCTTTTCTTCAATAAGCATCTCCAAAAAAGTTTTCTATAAAAATTTCAATGCTGGGGTGACAATGTCCAAAATTTATAAAATAGATATCTCTTTCTTATAATTAGATTTTAAAAAATCTATTTGCCCCTTGCAGGGTAACTGATTTTGTACATTTGAACATAATGGTACATTCACTTTGCCAAAAACTAATTAACTGATATAGAAGTATCTATCTTTGGTCATATGACACTTCACATTGAACTCTTCATAGATTATATTTTTGTTACTTAATGTGGTGTTTTTAAATACAAAAGATGTGTGTATAGATGTTCCCTACATATCTATGCAATCAAATTAAAAAAATCATCATCTATTGTTTTCAATAAGGTTTTAGATACAACCATGAAAATTGACTTGAAAAATTCACCAAAAATAAAATTTTGTGTTTTTTGAAACATTGTATCACATAGGTGGACCCTAAACCAAAATTTGCAAAAATCAATAGTCAACAAATTAGAGTTAAGTATGTATCCTTCAAATGCGTTAGTGAATCAGAATTAAGCATATGAAGGACCTATTAAGCCATTATCTAAGCACACATGTTTTTCCACATCTCTGCATCCTTTTATAGTAACTCTGATATTGATATAGTGTAGAATGTCAAAATATTAGTCTAGGGCAATCTAATTACACAATTCAATATAGTGTACAAGAATGGGAACAAGGAGTTAAGCATATGAAGGACCTATTAACAAAATTCTAGGGACACATTTAGTGATAATGTAGGGTATAAAAATGGGAACAAGGATGCTTTGGGTGTTTCTACCTTATGCTTAATTGGGATTGCATGAGAATTGAGTGTTAATTATGCAAGGTCAAAAATTCCAATTCTTTTCTATACTATGCAAAAATGTTGGAATGGCAGAAATAGGCAGTTTGTAAGATTATTGTACCCCGACTGTCCAGTACAACTGCTATAATTAATCATCTTCGCCCTGAGGAGCCCCTATTCAAGAAATACTACAGCGTCGAAGCAGGGTTTGCATAAAAGCACCCACCGATCACAAACGAACCAAATGGTACCAGCTTCACGAACCAGACCCAATTCAAGCACGTAGCTGCAGGTTCTCCTAACAAAACTAAAGACTCACCATCAAGCAAATTATCCACAAACCATCACCCAAAATTTGACACATCAGACACTATTTCAACAATCCCGGGACCTCAAAAACCAGAGCAATCAAAACTGAAAACAAGTATGTTATCTGAATTCATAGTAATCGTTCAAACACACTCAAATTGTAACAAGAAACAGCAGAATTTGGAGAGCCAGGTATGATGAGCAATATCTATCGGGAAGAAGTACTCAGTAGGGCTTCATCACACTAAATTAGTGTGGTGATTGATATCACAGTACCTAGAGCTCGTTTGATCCCCATGCAACTCGGTGTCAGTGTGCCACTCCTTCGCTGTACAAAAAATGATGAGATCCAATCCAACTAAAGCTGAGATTTAGGGGTTAACCTGCAGTAGTATCTTTTCCATATCTTTGCCACTTTGCCACAGAAGTTGCTATGTTACCAAATTCTGCTCTGCAAATCAGAACATTACAATGACTAGCTTAGTTGAAGGGAATTAAAATCCAGCTTGGCCTCATCATACTGTACTGTGCACTATGCTGCAGCTTGTACTTGCTGTACTCCAACCTATCAGCCTGTCGATGGTAAGGTGAACTACCATTGCAATGACCCAACCGTTGAACAAAGCAAGCACACCAGAAATCATTTACAATTATTCCGTATGGTAGTTATAATTGCCTAAGACTTGTAAGGGTGGCCTCAAATAACTGTAATGTGAAACAAAAAATCTTAAGACCAAGAGTCGTAGTCATTTCTAGCGGTTCAACATGCAAGCATTCTGTGCCTCTCCATAAACAAATAACTAGAAACCAGTAATATTAGCAGCTTCACCAACAAGAGACTACTGTACACCGCTGCAGCAAAGCAGAGAGTCGGTAAGTATGCAGAGAAACGAAGAGAAATAGAAGAGAACTTCCTACTTCAGTCAATTTCCAGAGCACAAAATTTTAAAAAACGTGGAGTTGCATTGCATTCTTGGATTCCAAGTCAGGGCCGTTCAGGACTACACCAACACGATGTCGCTTGCCAAAAGAACATCTCTTGAACGTCTTAAAATATCGGATTACAATGTCGAGCCGCCAATGAACCAAGATATCTCGAAAACTTATGAACACTTGCAGGAACCGGGCTAATTGTACACCATGTACTTGGGTGTCGCACTAAACTTCTGGTAACCTTTAATGACCTTGTTGACAGCCTCCAAGAAATCCTTCTCCGTTACAGTTTTCCTACGTGCACGAATTGCGTACATGCCTGCCTCTGTACACACACTCCGAATATCGGCACCTGACAACACAGTACTTGCATCAGTTTTGTAATTTCAGGGTACCATTGATCTAAAGGACCGACCTTCACAGTTCTTCGCCCACTTCCATCAAGCCTCTTTGTGCCATAGCCTCATGATATTCCAATCCTCTCCTTTAAACTTTTCCTTCACTGTCCTCAGGTAACATTCAACTAACTAACAAAAACCAACCAAAGATGATCCCAACCAATTAAGTTTTCACAAGCATACAGACATACCAAACTCCTAATAAATCTACAGATACGATTTATGCAGGGGCTTACATCCAAACATTAAGGATAGGGCAAAATCTTGGGACCACAAGGATCTACGTTAAAAATGAGAAGATAAGAAAGAATTGGATTAATCCTAACGTTAGAATCCAGTGAATCAGTCAACTTCTAAGAGAGAACAACAAACCAAGTCCGGGAAAATAAGGATAGAACAAAAATCTTGGGACCACAAGGATCTACGTTAAAAATGAGAAGATAAGAAAGAATTGGACTGATCCTAACGTTAGAATCCAGTGAATCAGTCAACTTCTAAGAGAGCAACAAACCAAGTCCAGGACAATAAGGATAGAAACCTGTGGAATTGGGGCAAAGGCGGGCAAGAAGCTCAAATCGAATATCACGCTCTATATTCATAGTTCGCGTATGGATCTTGAATATCTGGGATCGACTTTCGAGATCGGGCAACCCAAATTCCACCTTGCGATCCAACCGACCTGGTCGAAGAAGGGCTGGATCTAGCGTATCAGGTCTGAACAAATAACAATTATTTTTAGTATTACTGTAATGCACCTATTTAGCTGTCTACATTAACGATAACATCTCGCTCTCACAAATTTTGGATAGTATGAATCAATCAGTAACTCTTTATCTTGCAAAGGTGAAGTCTTTCATGTTTGCTTGCAGAGTGAGTATAGCTAGTTACGATACTCCTTCCTCAATGTATATCTACAAGTGCTACAGCTACTTTACAGAAGTACCATAATCCTTGCAACAAATAAAACCTTTAATAAAAGAGGAGACTTTTACCTGTTGGTTGCCATCAACACTTTAATGTTGCCACGAGCATCAAAACCATCAAGCTGGTTGACTATTTCAAGCATCGTCCTTTGGACCTCATTGTCACCACCCGAACCATCGTCAAAACGCGCGCCTCCAATGGCATCTACCTCGTCAAAAAAGACAATGCAAGCCTTCTTCGAACGAGCCATCTGCTCACGGGTACGATAAATAAGAGGAACATGTAAGTGAGTTACAAGAAGACATGACTCTACATCAGAATTTTGTTTAAAGCGTGGACGTTTGTACTAAACGATTACACATGTGGAATTCAGACACGCCAGACTCAAATCAACGAGCAATTTTGACCATCTGCAATGCAAATGTTGTCATAGCAGGTAAATGGCAGGAAAACATTTTCAACACCAACCAATACTGAAGACATAGAAAGATCGGCAATATTACCTGAAAAAGCTCACGGACCATTCGTGCTCCCTCTCCTACATATTTCTGAACAAGCTCGCTGCCAATAACACGAATGAAGCAAGCATCCGTTCTATTTGCAACGGCTCTGGCTAACAAAGTCTTGCCAGTTCCAGGAGGGCCATAGCAGAGAACTCCTTTAGGCGGGTCGATTCCCAGTTTTACAAACTTCTCAGGATGCAACATTGGCAACTCCACCACCTAGTGAAGAGAACAATGTATTTCCGGGTATCAGAACAAAATGCGGAAACAATAAAAGTAACGAATGAAGTCCATGACATCATCCGTATTCACCGAACACATTAGACAATTCTACACCCCAACAGCAGCATTCACCTTGTCAAAATCCCAATAAGGTCCTACAAGTACCTTTATAGCAATATAACGTACAGATCTAATCAATCCCAAAACAAGAATTGAAACCCATTAGAACGCATCTACAACATCTCTGGAGGTTACATGACAAAAACACTGACCTCACGCATCTTTTCTATTTGTTCTTTACAGCCACCAATATCATTGTAGGTGACATCTGGCTTTTCCTCCACGGTCATCATTGTGACACTGGGGTCAATCTTCGGCGGCAAGGGAATCTGAATTTGATACTTGGTTCGGTCTACCCTGAAAATGTCAATTGCTAATAATTTAGGGGGGATCTTAACCAGAATATCAGCGTCTAAGCGTCATCACCGAACTTAATAGAGCAGTAGATACAAATCGTCAGGAAGATGTGCCTGGAAGGAACGTAGTAATAATAACTTGATCAATATGCCTCGCAGTGACTGAAAAGGGCTGGAACGAAACATAGAGAAACTTACCCAACACGCATACCCTCCTCTATGTCTGTTGGAGACACCTTGTCACCCAATCCAACGACAAACTGCCAATTCCACCAAAAATGACTCAGTGATCAAGTGTTGGGCAGATTCACAAACGGTGGAACCCCAACAATGTATCAATTGATCGATTCAACAACCACAACTTGCAGCACCAGTTCATGATGAGCCCGAAGGAATTCCAATACCAAGTCATGAATAAAGTCAATGGAGCAGCTCAAATGACTGAAAACTAAGTCTTTGAGACCTTACTGTGACTAGCCAATGATGAGAATCATTGACTTAGAGAAGCCATTCTTTAACAAGTTACATAGACAAAGATGAACCAAGATTCATATTGTTCGATTGTAGTTGCTTGTGATACCTTAGCAATCTGCTTAACATTGATGATGTACTTGGAATCGTCGGTGTTGGCGTTGATAATTTTTGTGCACCTAGCAACCTGCCAAAAGCAGCAAACTGAGACACTACCATCCAAGTGTTACATATGATAACTGAAAGGCAACTAACTACCATCCAAATGTTACATATGATAACTGAAAGGCAACTAAGCATGCTTAGGACTGCGTACTATAATTACCTGCAATGGTTGTTCCTCTTGCATCATCTGTTTATCTGAAACAAGATCCCATTGACTAGGCACTGCCAACCCGGTGTCTGATTCCTTAATTCCTGCTCAGACGATGATACAGTTGGCTGGCAGAAGCGAGATAATGTGCGGCAACGTCTCAGGGAATATGGCCATGAAGATATCTTCTCTATAAGGACAAGTGCAGAATACTATTTAACAGTAGGTACATCATTGAGGAAAGCAGATTCATTCAAATTTCCCACTTTTCATAAAGAGAATCCATGGACATTCCATTCAAATGTTATAATGCAATAGCTCGCACATGTTCAATACCGGTAAGCACGGTTTTCGAATGATATAACAGGGTATAGGGAAAACAAGCTTACCACACAAGTCATTGACCTTCTTAGCCATCTCTTTGATGTCCTTCTCAGTTTTCTTAATAAGGTTGGCATATGGACCCAAGCCCTGCAGTAGCAAACGTCCACATCATTACTAATAATTAAAAAATAAAAACTTCAGTCCTTTCCAAAACAGGCCAGAACCTCAACAACGAGCTGAAAATTAAACCTCAGGAAAAATCCTGCATAACAAGAGATAGAAATAGAGTCCTATATAATTGCTTCGCAGGTTTGCTTCAGCACATTAAATCCAGAGAAATATCCAGCATACGGTTAAAAAAATTCGCTTTAAATATCTTGAAGGTAAAGTGGTCAAAATTACAATCATAGGAAGCTAAGTGCAACTATGGTAGAAAGAACTATTTGCGTCCCTTTAAGCATTGGAACACATATAAGAGTGTAATATTTGAGAGATATATGGAGCAGTGGAGATCATTGCGTACAAAAGACACCTACATTGAGATCAAGTATTTATCACTATGTATGAATTCTAATGTAATTTCAAAGTGGGAGGTACGGTAGTAGACCACTATGATTGACAGCAGAAAACCCCCATTTTCATTCAAAGATCAGTGTCCACAAACATTTAAAAAAGTCGTGTTTATTAGCACAACCACTT
Source organism: Neckera pumila (assembly GCA_963969595.1). Classification (NCBI taxonomy): domain Eukaryota; kingdom Viridiplantae; phylum Streptophyta; class Bryopsida; order Hypnales; family Neckeraceae; genus Neckera; species Neckera pumila. The sequence continues at coordinate 18,086,640 of OZ018414.1, forward strand.
ACTAATTAGCCCAACCAAGTGCATGAGTAGTGAGTTGCAGTTGGTAACAGGGGTCACTGTAGGAGACGGATCAGGTCCCCAACAGTTTAGTGTCCCCTATTTAGAAAAAAATCTTAAAAGTCATTTCAACTCGAATTTATAATCCGATACTTACGTGCCGAACACGTGAAACAGTCATCTCTCACCGAGCTATTGTGAGAAGCAAACGAATCTTTACACAGCATGGCCACCAAGCTAAATCTCCAGAATCGGCAATAAGATGTAGAAATAAAAACGTCTAAAGCTCGAACAGCCGAAAGATAGAGAGCAAACAACTCGCGTGCATCCAAAACATCAAGTGCTTGCCCTACTCGAATTGAAACCACCACGTACCCCAAAGTCCATTCAATACCGGATCAACCAAGGGTTACAAATTTCGTTCTACCACCAATTGCTATTGGAAATAAACAAGCGCATAGACACCAGAAAAGACAAATAATCCTCCTAACGATCGTTCTAACTTATAACCTCAGCTCAATGGCACCACGAAGAAATGAAATCGCAAGCATGTGGACACCGAGCAGTGCTGCGCGATAGAAGACTTTCGACATACTCTCAAATGCCATTATAAGGGTAGCATCTACACCAAGATCAGAAAAAGTGATCCTCTGACCACCAAACTGAAAATCACTGTGAAAATTCCACTAGTTCTAAATTGCACGCAGATTGTTCACACTATTGTTCGGCAGTCGTTCGCGGTACACAAATCTTATAATCACATTTCAAGGGTTGGTTCTAGAATTCAAATTTGCGGCCACGTCGAACGAACACTCAGGTGCCCGAGCTAACATTAACCGAAAAGCCGATTCAACACCGGTCTAATTAGGGTTACACAATTAGTTGTCACACCAATTATGTCCATTCGAAGTAACAAAGCATCGACACCAGAAACAAACGAACGATCGCTCGAGTCTCCATAACCCTAGCTCAACGCCACCGCGAAGAAGAAACGACAGCACAAGGACCTGAACACCGAGCAGTGCAAGACTTCAACCCATTCTTTGATGCCATCACAAAAGGTAGCATAAACGCCAAGACCAGGCAAACGTAAAAATTCACGAAACAGGAAAAATCAAAGAAGGGCGTGAAATGCAAAATTTGTGGCCACATCGTACGAACACTCAAGTGCCCGAGCTAACATTAACCGAAAAGCCGATTCAACACCAGTCTAATTAGGGTTACACAATTAGTTGTCACACCAATTATGTCCATTCGAAATAACCAAGCACCGACACTCGAACCAAACGAACGATCGGCTCGAGTCTCCATAACCCTAGCTCAATGACACCGCGAAGAAGAAACGACAGCACAAGCACATGAACACCGAGCAGTGCAAGATTTCCACCGATTCTTTGATGCCATCACAAAAGGTAAGACCAGGAAAACGTAAGATTCGCGAAGCAGGAAAATCCAAAAAAGGGCGTGGAAATGCAGATCGACGTACATAGGTTTTGAGGAGGGCGATGTCGTCCTCATCGAGCGGAGGCGGGTTCTTCTCCTTGAGGAGATCGTCGGCTATGTCCGCCATGGTGCGCAGAGCTCAAAGGAGAACAGCGATGGCGTTGCCGAGCGAAGGGGATGGAATGGGGTAGGGTTTCCGGCGCGGAAGAGAGAACAGCGCAGTTACTAGTATTGCGTTCAAAGCTTTGCGGATGCTTCGTCCTGACGGATGACGGATGAAAGTTTTGAAAAGTGCAAGTCATCCAAGTGAACTAATATTCATGAGGAAGCTTCTAGAGAAATTGGGTAAGAGAAATTGTGCAATTGATTGTGTAATATATTGTTGGAAAGAAGAAAGAATGATGTTCTATATGAATTTCATCCAATTGATTGAAGTTCATTGAAGAAGCTTAAAAAAAAGTTGGATAATACTTCACAAGAAAGTTCTACATAAATTTCATCCAATTACTTAATATTTTGATTGAAAAAAAGTTGGATAATACTTCCTAGGAAAGAAGAAAGAAAGTTCTACATGAACTTCATCCAATTACTATTCTTTGAAGAAGCTTTAAGAAAAATTGGACAATACTTTCTAAGAAAGAAGAAAGAAAGTTCTATATAAACTTCCTCCACTATTAATGTTCATTGAAGAAGTTCTAAAATGAAACGAATATTATATTAGAGAACAAAAGAAAGAAGGTCCAATGGGATAGATTTTTTTATTTTGAGCCAAAATGATTTTTTAGGATTCTTTTGATCAATTTTCATATTTTTAGTTTAGAGCACTTAGTACTTCACCCCTAAGCATTCCAATGTCCATACTTTAAGTGATAAACAATGTGCATCTCCTATTATACTACCAATTTTGATTATCATACTACTAAAATCATACCTCCCTCTATAATATCACAAATGCTACCATTAATAATAGGGGCTCATACTTGCTATGCTACGCATTCATTGTATCACATATTAGTAAAATTTTGATATATTTGAATAGAATGCATGATAATGATTTCAATAAGTCTTTGAAATATGGATTTTAATATTTTGTAAAAATATATTCAATCATGCATACATAAAAATAATATTTTCACACATTGTTATATTACAGAATAGAGTAGTAGTTTGCAATCACCTCTGTAATATCACTTTTACAACTTTTATGATTTCAAAATTCTATTGTTACTACCAAATTATTTGAGAAATTTATTCAATTGAAGCAATTTTGGATTTCAAAATAATTAAGTTGTTCATGAAGTTTTTGAAATTTACAAGTTTTTCTTTTCAATTTACCAAGTTTTTGGGTTGCCATTATTTGTCACAATTGAGTCAACTTTTGAATGCATTGCAATAAATGTGTATCTTTTACAGTATGCACCATTGCATATATTTCATTCATCATTCAATAAATTTCTATTGTACATTTCCATATATGCTTACTTATAAACAAAATTATACAAAGATTTTAGAAATTTTATTTGAAGATTTATTGAAATTTTTGTTCTGCATTTTATCTAATACATAAAAATTCTAATAAAACTCTAATGATGAATGTGTAGCATAGTAAGCACCAAGCGCTAGTTTTAGTATAAAAATGTATTAGAGCTATATACAAATGAATGGTATTTTTACCATCTTTTTGATGATGGTTGATTGATTATGATATAGATTCCCATATAGAACATTCTATAATAAATTGAATCCATCTTTCTAATTATAAACTATAAGGTTTGTCTGTATATTTTAAATATGAAATTAGAGTGACCTATACCTTAAACTAGGTTGTTTGTTGGTTTTGTTGTTGGTTTGTTTCTTTGATATGGTAGAAGACTCTGAAATTGCACGGGCATTAAGAACCGCCCCTATAAATGGCTGTGAAATGGACATGAGGTGGTTCTAAAATTGACCTCTATAGTCATTGAATGAATCAAGGAAACAAGCATTATTAATTGCAAGAGCCAATCATTCTCTTTGCTTTCCCCATCGTTTTTTAGAATTGCAAGTGAGCGATTTATGGAAGACCTAGGGTCATAAATAGGCACCTACGGCACATCTCGTTTGAAATTTCATAACTAATTCAATAATGCTTCAAAAAATATGAAACCACTTGTGTTAGATTCGTCTTCTAATTTTCTATGTCTGAAAAATGAGCTTAAAATATTTCCATCCAAGTAAGTACATAAAAAAGCCAGACCAGCCCTTAGATGAGCAATTTCTGAGCCTTCTATTATACAATAAATTATATCTAAGAAATCACAAGTCCTCCAAATGCGTTCATAGTACCATTGGAAAGTCCTCTGCAAAGAGGTGCATGGACTTTGTTTTGTGTATTTGAACCAATGGTGTGAAAGTTATGGATTCTTGAATTATTTTTTAAATTAAATAATTAAACAAAATTATCTTTTACTTTGGAAAAAACATAACTTTCACATTGCATGTACAAATTCAATCAAACAAAGCCTTTGTACTCCTTCATGCATAAAGTTTTCTATTTGTATCAAGAAGACAACTTTTTTTACTACAATAAAGCCCTTACATTCCTTCCAGTGTGAAAATTATGAATTTTGGAGTTTTTTTTAAATTAAAAAATTATTGTTACTTTTATTTTGATTTTGGCAATAGCACATGGTACATTAGTTAGAGTGAAGTTGAGAATTCATTTTAAAATTAATGCTAATTATTTAAATCAATTTTAAATAAAGTTTTTTGAATTTGTAATAGAAGATGTAGATATATGTAACTCTTTGGTGGGAATATAATTTTTTCCAATCAAGTGCCAAAAATTAAAAATTATATTATTAGAAGTTTATTAGGCAAGTTGGACAGCTTTGGACAACAAGTGAAAAACTACTCCTCTAACTCTGAACGTTGGTAGGTGTATAGATAATACTCCATAAAATATAGAGTACATCTATAAAAAAAAAACATATGTAGTGCAAAAATCTCATTCTAGGATGAATAAAAGTCTGTTGGCCCAATCAAACCTAGTAGGAAAAAAAACTTTTTCTTCAAACTTCAAACATTTAATCTTTCAATCTGTGATCTTAAAAGTTTTTTAATATTTTCCTCAAATTCCCATAGTTGTCGACTACAAATTTGTAAAATTGAATTTTGGAAAAAAAAATTATTATTTTCTCATTGCCATAGAAAGCGGTTGTTTTTGACAATATCTGCCCAAAATATGTCCTAGTCCTTTAGTGGTTAACCTTGAAGTACTTCACAAGTATGAGTTGCAAACATCACTAGATTTTACATTCTAGTACTTACAAAATGTTAGTAAACTAATAAGATGCAACAATTTGTACAAAAATACTAGTCTACTATTAAAACTGAACAATGACCAATTACGAAATTATTCTTTAGTATAATAAATTTGTTCCAAGGGAGATAGTCAAATAGGATAATTCTATGCTAATAGATTCAATTCCAAACTCAATAATATAATCCAACTACCAAAGGATACACAATCACTCGTTCGCTTTATGACTCGTCTAATTTCTATGACAAAATACCAAGTCGGTACAAATATACATACTTTGAATCAACCAATTTGGCCTTTCACACACAATTGGCTCCATGCACACAATTTCCAATTTCAATTATCACACCCAATTAGTGCATATAATTACATTCACAACATTATCCAATTTGGCCAACTTTGCATTCTATTACATAATCGATTAGAGTTTTAAATTATTTTTTATGCACAATCCAATTTGGTTCAAAAATATCTTTGATTTCAACTAATCTTCAATATGATCACAAGATTTCCAAATTAGTAACCTGCCCAATCACCAAGTCTCTAACCCTGATTAGGCTTCCATTAACACCAAATTAGCACATTGTTTTACATTAGAAAGGCTAATACTCCTTACTTTGCACTTCAAAATTGAAAATTGGACATTTTCAAAAATTCCAAGTAAATGTTTCCATTCTACATCTACCTTGCCCCACTATTCTATATGATTTATATTTAATCCTTTAAGTATTAGAGTTGTTTTAGCCAAAACAAGTATATATTGAAGAATGAATGATTGACAATGGATGTGCCAAAAAAATTAGGACAATCTACCATTGGTATTGCCAAAATTTACAGTTTTATGATAATGTGCAACATTATTGACATCAATATATGAAAAATGCACAAAATATAGTCTTGCAACACTAGCAACCTTAGAAGAGAATCAATTCAAGTACCTTTGGATTTGGTAGACATTGCTTCCATGATTTATATAGAATAATCAACACTGAAAAATACACCTTCTATAGATGTGTAAAAGTACATGATTTAATATAAGAAACACTTGACATTTACAAAATCTAAGCATATATAAAATCTTCTATGCAAATTGATACAAGTTCAATTTGTACTTCTTTCATAATTGACCAACACTTATATAGGGGTAGTTGAGGTAAACTTCTACAAAAGAAGATAGAAAGAACTTTGAAAAAGTACAGTGTTGACCATTACACCTAAAAGCACTAAAAACATTGCTATACACAATATTCTACACCACATTTCTTTATAATGTAATGACCTTTCCAAGTAGTGCCTACCCACTTGTGCCATCTTTGTGTTTAGTTTTAAAAAAAAAAAGAGCTAGTGTTGTTCAAGACATAAAAAGGATACATCTTTTGCAATTCATTCCATATATTTCTATATATTATATGAAGACTGACAAACACATCCATATATAAACTCACACAAGTGTTGCATGCAATTATGTTTTCCAAATGAAATTGCTCTAATTCATTATGTATCAATTAAATTAGTAACCTCCATTTTATAACTCACTTCCAATTATTTTTGAGATTATGAGCTGTTTTTGTTTTTTTCACTCCAGAACCCAATTAGGATCTCTCTGGACCTTTAACCTTGTACCGTTGCTACGTACACTAAGTATCCAATGGATGACTTTAGCTAAGATTAGAAAATGAAAAAAATCCATTTTTTCATCCAATTTATTTATTTGGAGGGTACTTGAGTATATGTTTAGTGAATAGTATTGCAAAGTCCTTCATTATGATCTTATTGACTTTTCTAAAGAAGAAGATGTTTAATCCATAGATCACCCTTTTAGTGTATTTGGGCTATTTCTTGCTATTTACTCTTGATGTGAATTTTAACCGTAAAAGTAGTATTTTTTGAATTTGAGTCCAATTAATGAAACGAAGCTTATCCACTGCACTTTCTCCTCCAATTGGAAATTTTGAAAAAATCTTTAAACTTCAAAATTTCATAGCAATACAAACTTTGGGCCTATATCCACGGTTTGTTGATTTTCTAATTATAGAATGACATGGTAATTTTGGTTTCTACCATAATATTATACACTATATTATACATCTATAGTGAAAATTTCAGATTTTTTGAGTACATTTTGTACTTGATAAGAAATTCACAGTAACTTCAAATTTTTTCAAAAAAGGTTGAAAATTTTACAACTTGTAACTTAGCAGACATGTGATTTTGTCTCAATAGAAATCAGTGGTCATAGGCCCGTCCTTACAGGGTTAGGGTTAATAGTATCAACTGGGTTTGAGACCCTCTTCTGTTAATGAGCTGAGGAAACAATCACCCAGCTACTTCCAATGTACAGTACATGAATGATGTCCAAGCTCAAAGAAGTATCCTAACAATTCTCGAGAAAAAAGAAAGCTCTACGCCAGAAAGGTCAGTCCCTGTTTCCAAGGACAGACTCCTTCCACTGTCAAAATTGTGTCCTGATGCAGAGACATACAATCAATCACGTCTCCACATCAATTTGGCCGTGAAGTGTGTGCAATCCACTGCCCTACTCTATGCTCCGCTAAGGTTCTAAGATGGTCTCACAGTTTGTGAGAAACCATAATGCCAAGTTCGACTATCAAGGCAACTGTGGCACTCTCTTGTTGGCTGGTCAGAAAACGGTAATAACCAGTAATTCTTCTATTCAATCTCTTCTCTTCAATGCAAGTCCTAGGAGCAACAAAAACGCGAAAGTATGTATTCAAGAAAACAACAACATTCTGTCCACGCAGCTCTTGAACGGTATCGAGTCCATTAATCAAAATAGTCATCATCATCATATTCATATTCACGGTGGATGTTGATGACTTGCTGAACCTCACCATAAGTTTCAAGCTCTGAAACATCGGCGCGGCTACCAAGGAACAAGGACAGTCGTTGATGCAGATGTGTGGGTTGAATTTCCAAAATCCGACGCCTCCCGTCTATAGCCCGTCCACCACCGTTTTCCACTAAGAAACTAAGGGCATTTGCTTCATGTATGAGGTGCAGGTGTGCACGAGGGTTCATGGCGATGCCACCGTATAAGATTGTTCGATGAAGGTCAGCAACTAAGGAAGAGATATACTTGGCAGAGTAACGTCGGGCATTCTGACCGCGTCCTTGCCGAATGGTGTCTACATACTGGCGTAAACCTTCGGGCCAATCGAAATACCTTCCATCATTCACAGAGTACACGTTGCCTGAAACCATAAACCAATGAATCAAGGGTGTCAAACCACATGGTTGTTGACAGTGTACTATGCGAAGACTTCGTAGGAAGATATATTTATACATAATGATGTTCCATGATATAAGGGAACTACAAGACTTAGAAGGAAATTGCACTTTCGTGAGAACGCACACTTCAACGAACACAAATACTCAGTACTGGTTGGCAGGGTTGAAAGAGAAACCTCGTTCAGGAATTCGAATATCCGGGTGGGTCAAGACAAACTCTCCAAAATCGCTGTCCAAAGTAAATCCATGCAAGCCCGTCCCTACAGAGAAACACATCATGGTCGCTGAAGAGTAGATACCATAACCGGCTGCCACGAGCCTTTCCCCTCGTTGCATCACATTGATGGCCGCTTTCTGTCCCAAGGGGAGATGATCGGCTTCCCGCAGCCGGTAGTAGATGCTAAACATGGTGCCTGTGGGAGTGAGCTCATCGAAGTCTTGCGACCCGTCCAAGGGGTCGAACACTACAACGTAAGGCCCATCGCCAAACCATATAGGTGCCTCATCCTCTTCCGAAGAGATGGCTGCCACTTTGCCTGAGCTTCTGAGAGCCATTTGAAGTATGTTGTTCTGCCTGCCAGCAAAGTGTGAGCATTGTTAGTTCAACGAGCTCCTGTTTTCCAATTGTTGAATTTTCACACACATTTCCCATGTTATGATCCCTGGATTCCAGTCTTACCCCTCCACCACCACATAACAATTGCAACAGCTTCTTCAATGGAATTCGACTGTTTCGGGAGCTTTAAGACAGCATTATAAAGAGAGTCTTCTCCATGAATGAGCTTAATTCCACTGAAGAAGCTGTTGCAATTATCATGAGGTGGTGAAGACGTCAGACTAGAATCTTCGGTGGATCATAACACAAACCAAATTGTTATGTACCACAGGGAAAATTGAAACTCTACCAACAGTGACGGTGAATGAGTGAGCAGAAGGAAAGCAACGCACCGAAAGAATCCGCAGCGACCGTGGATCCTCCCGCTCCCGACCTCCAATAGCAGACTCATAAGCCGAAGCGGAAGACGTCAATTCCTTCGGTGACGACAGAACCACTCCAATATGCTTACACGCCGCTTGAATATGCGCCATGAGCACCACCATGTCCACATCCACATTGGAGCCTTCCGTCCCCAGAAACGCCGTCAGCGTGATCACGCCCTCCGCGTTCCGAGCCGCAGCATACGAACTCAGAGGCGCCCTTCGATAATACGTCTGCTTCGGTGGTGGTGTCGCCCGTCGAGCTCTCGTGGGAGCGGAGTTGCTGAACCAGCGGGAAACAGGGGAAGGTCGGTGGGGCACCTTCACTACGGGCGGGGAAGCGAAGTAGGTGTACTCGGAGCTCGCAGGCGGTGGTTTCCGGGGCGGCATTTTCTGTGAAGGTCGTCGGATGAGGTAGGCCAAGAGCCTGGACAGAAGCGATGACGCTGGTGGGGCAGGAGGAGGAGGAGGAGGAGGAGGGGGTGGGGGAGATTCTTGGGGTTTGGAGAAGAAGGATGCAGCGGGTTCAGTTCTTGCATTATAGCGGTGGGTAGCCAAAGGGACGAAGCAGATTAGGAAGAGGACTAAGTAGGCGTTCATGGAGAAGGCTGGAAGAAATTCTCATCCAACCCCTCCCAATGCTATGCCTGCACGGCACTCGTAATCTCTAGATTGTTAGTATGGTACAAAGCCTCGAATGCTTCCAACAATTACAAATGGCGACCTCATCCACTGGCTCCCACGCTCTCGTCGCTGCCTCGTCCAGTCCCGACTGCCATCGCTCCTTGCACTTCGCCATTCAACCAATACTCACAAGATCCCCATTCGTGTCGGCAGTTGAGCCTTTCAGAAGCCCCGGTGAACTTAACTCGCAGCTTCATTAATACTCCACAAGAGTACGATTACCGAGAACTGAGATTTCACATTGCTAGCAATATTCTTGAAACCCAACTTTGAGATTGCCAGTGGCGCAATGTCAGCGTACATGCACTCTTCTACTTCAACACCTTGAAAATCTTCCTGCTCGCCAAGCTCTCTCTGACAAAACAAAAAAGAGCAATCGCACTAGCAATTAGCTACAACAAATCAAACCCCTACTAGAAACCACCCACCACACCAGCTTCTTCCGTCACCGCCTTTCCCTTCCAAGACTTCACGCCATCAGCTACGCATCCCAAACTAACAAGAACCATCACTAGCACTCTCCGTTTCCTCCTAATGCCCCAACCCATCACTAGCATCGACCCACAACTCAAAATTCACAGAAATGCTTCCATCATGCTCCAAACACAACAAGCATTTGCAAAGAACTCACAGTCAAGGACGTCCTGTAAGAATTTTCACAGCTTCTTCGATCTAGTGTTATTTCCGCTCCTGAATCTCCTGAAAGCAATCTTGGAAGCAGTGAATGATGCTCCAATCTCCAATGAATATGATGCAAGCCGTGGTGGCCGTCCTCAAAAATGTAGAAATATGATGGCGAAGAAGAAGAAGAAGAAGAGGCAGAAGACTCATTAAGCGCAGTTCAGGGTGACACTCCTTGTGTGCTCAGTCGTCGTCTGTCTGTCTGTGCTGGAAGGGGGTACATTCGTCCAACGAAATGCTAACGAGGATGGTGAGCTTCGACGGAAGATGGGATAATCGTCCAACGAAATGCGAACGAGGATGGTTGGTTTAGACGGAAGTGGGGAGTGTCCTTCGAACGAAATGTGAACGTGGATGGGAGTCTGGACGGAAGTGGAAGGACGTTGTTGAATTTTTTTATTTTTTATTTTTTGTTGAAGTTTCAAGTTCAAATCCAAATTACGGCGCTGGTTCCTGACACCATTTGTGAAATTTCGACAGTGAGTGGGTATGGGGTCAAATCAATGGCAGTGACGGAGCTGCAGTAATGGTGGTCTGGTACCCTGACTGGTACCCTGACTTGGTACCCGTACTGCAAGAGGGGTATCAAAGCTTTCACCTGAACAAACAAAACCTGCGGTTCTTTTTTGGAAATTGTGTGAACATGGCAGGATTGCAGAACTGAAAACCGGCCGATCTTGTCCCTAAAAGCGTACCCTAAAAAATCTACTGAAAAAATAGGCCGGACCACGGTGTTTTTTTGATTTACGAGCAAATGGACTTTCTTTCAAGAAGGTTCTGAGTTTCGTGGCTGCTTCATTTTGGGGGTTTGAATTGAAGGAGGCCAATTTTGAGTATGCAATTTTGAATATGTAATTTTTGTATACAGTTTTTGTATACAATTTTTGTGTATGTTGGCTATGCACGATAGATGAAATGAGGTTTTGGAAGCATTGTAGCAATAGTATGATAATTGAAATCATTATAATTTGGTATATTTTAACACATTTACCCCCTTTTTTTTCTATAGGCTTGAAGCTACACATTTTTTTGGAGGATATTGGGCATGAAATTGCCTAAAAAAAACCCTAGGTCGGACACTAAACCAATCATTCAAGGTGGGTCAATATAGAAATCTTTTACTTGTCACACATGATAAAATTTGCAAATTTGGAATTCATATTTTCAATTAGAGATTTGAAATTAGCTACTGTAGGAGATGTGAAGAACATAGAATTAATACAGCACAAAATAGGGGGCTTTCCTTTTACAATCACCTTGCAAAACACAAAATTCACCTTGTAAGGCCCACTTCAAATGATGGGTTTAGCGTTCTACAAAAAATAGATGCTTGTTGCACACTCTTCAACATGTAGTCTTAGACTTCACCCGAATTTAGTTGCAATTATTTTTCAAATGTTTTTAAAGTAAGAGTTCCGCAACACACAATGATGGTCATATAATACAAATTTACTATGTTTCAAGCGATACTACCTTGATTTTTAGAGGACATTGCAAATCCGAAGGGCATTTGGAAAACCAGACCTCAGTTTTCACATAATTCCTTAAATCCTAAAGGACAATTTGTTGAACGGACAATTGAAAATCCATGTAGGTTCTTATGAAGTCAATTTTTGTCTCATGTTCACAAAATTTTGACACAAAGTGTGAACATGTGTACCCCCTTAGATGAGAATCTAATTTTTTTTCCTATAGGGTGCCCAAATCAAAAAGTTTTGCTACCTTGAACTTCTTTGGCAGCTTGGGCAATTTAGAAATATTTTGCAAAAAAGCTCATCAACTTCTAAAATTTGGCATGTATGTCATTTATATGATATGAGATGCAAATATTAAAAAAAAAATAAGCATACATTGTGTAAAAAACTCCCTCTAGGAGGAGTTAAAGTCTCTTGGCCCTATCTAGCAAGGTTGGAAAAAAAAATTCCTCTAACTTCAAACGTTATAACCTTTCAATCCGTGCACTCAAAGTATATGAAATTTTTTCTAAACAATCCTATAGTTGTCTAGTACAAATTTGTATGGTTAAATTTTGAAAAAAAATTCTCACTATCCTAAAAAATAGCAATTTTTCACAATTTTTGCTCAAAAATATGCCTTTGGGCTTTAATTAGAGGTTAAGCTTAATTAAAAAAATGTGGCTCTAATATTCTACTTTTTATTGCATTTGGAAATTTTTCAAAATGATCAAAATTGTATGGAGTAGTTTTTGCGACATTGAAGATAAAATCTCAAAAGTTTAAAATATCCTAATTTACCTAGCAGGTAGGATAAACGGAAAAAAGTAGTAAGGTATTATGCTCTAAAAAGCAAGCAGTCTCTAAAAGCAATCTTGACATAGATGTATATTTTTCTTTCTTCAATGTACTAACAACGTACATTTCAAGAGGTGGTTGGTTTTAGTGACCACTGCATTTCAACTTCAAAAATTTGTAACTAATTCCACAAAGGTCCAAAAAGGTTCAAAAATTTACTGTTTCAAGGAGTTTAGCGTCCTCCAAAAGGCAATCGTAACGACTTGGGTTAGATACCAATTCCATTTTTCTTTGTACAAAAATTTATTGTTTCAAAAGAACTTAGCGTCCCCCAAAAGGCAATCAACTTTTAAATGGTCGATTTAAGAACAGACTACCTTAGACCATCTACAATGCAACAACAGTAAAAAGACCCTACAAGAGCAGATTGCGGGCTATTCTACAAGGCCTCTACAATACCGATTCTTTCTTTGGAAAATTTGACCCAATGCAAAGTCGGCAATCCAAACATCAAATGGACTTTTTGATATTGTAAAAAGAAAGGAAGAAAAGAATCTACCAAAACCCCTAAAGGACCAAACACTGTTTTTTGGCAACATAGCAATTTTGGGCAGCTCACTATGAATGGAGTTTTTATTTATTTTCTTTGAAAATTTCACACAACATGTGCCCAAGGAGCAGCTTTAAGGTCCAACAATTTTCATAACTTTTAATTATGCGGTTAAAAAGTTATTGCATGATATGTGGTTTTTTGTTACTTGGCAGGCAGCCCGGGTAGCTCAAAAAACTTCTTTCAAAATCACTTTTTTGAAAAATGAAAAGTTAGAAGTGGTTCTAAAGAAATATTTAGAAGTATAAAAGTTTGAATCACTCCATTTTGTTTAATGAGGTGAGAGTTACAAGGGATTCTAGTTTATAGATAGGTATGGAATCCAAGGACTCCATACCTACTCACAAATTGGAATCCCTCATAACTCTCACCTCATTAAACAAAATGGAGTGTTTCAAGCTTTTATTCTTCTAAATATTTCTTTAGAACCGCTTCCAACTTTTCACTTTCCAAAAAAGTGATTTTGAAAGAAGTTTTTTGAGCTATCCGGGTTGCCTGTCAAGTAATGAAAATTACATATCATGCAATAACTGATAAGGTTGAATTGATTAATGCACATATCAATAAACTTTTCTTAGCATCCATTGGGTACTACAGCTTTTTGTCATGATGACTCCCATGAATCAACTTACCGAGAGGGTTCTTGAGGTAGGCAAAATGACAAAATAGGCCGATCCCAGGTGGTCGCATACTGAGGCCGTGAAAGTGAAGGTCTCCATACTGGTTGCATTGGAGCACAATTTTAAATAAAAATTATCATTTGCCTTGCATAGTGCCGATATTGTGTATGGGGCCAATTGCATTGTAGACTACCTAGAGCAGCCCCACAACAACTCAGCAAACTAGCACTCTAAAGGCTCTGGACCATTGATTTTTTGTGTCAAAGAAATGTCCTCCATTGATTTGTTTGGCCGTGTTGCTTGACCATATTGTTATGGGGCTGCTCTTAGGTCTTCTTCACACTATGGCCGTCCAAGTCAAGAGGACGTCGTTTCCAATAGTATTGCAGGGTCCGTTGGTTTCACCAATCATATTGCAGAGTCCCACGGCCTCTTGACTTGGACGGCCATAGTGTGAAGAGGCCCTTACACCTTGATTTTGCAGTTCCCGGCCAATTGGTTCTCCTTCTATCTGTCCCTCTCTTCCGATTGAATTGAGCACCTATCTTTTTCAAAATTGCCTTAGACCATTTGCAATGCTGTCACGGTACATGGCCCAGTATCGGTATAGCTAACTTTTGAATGCTAGACAATTAGAATTTGAAAATTGTCTTATTGGAAGCACAACGAAAAGAACATGGAGAAGGAACAAAAAAAATTTCAACTAGACATTGGACAAGTACTTCAAAAGCAAGGTACAAATTTGAAATTATAGAGGTCTTAGCAAATCACGGTTACCAAAGCAACATTTGGCCATTGACCCTCTAAAAATCGTCATATGTAGAGGGTCAATGGCCAAATGTTGCTTTGGTAACCGTGATTTGCTAAGACCTCTATAATTTCAGATTTGTACCTCGCTTTTGAAGTACTTGTCCAATGTCTAGTTTGAAATTTTTTTGTTCCTTCTCCAAGTTCTTTCCGATGTGCTTCTAAGAAGACAATTTTCAAATTCTAATTGTTTAGCATTCAAAAATTAGCTATACTGATACTGGGCCATGTACCATGACTGCATTGCAGATGGTCTTATGCTGCTGAGTGGATGGCGGCATGCTGCAAGTCCATATCAATGCATGGACCATTTTGAAGCAAAGTCAGAGAGACATCTACATCAGCTACCATATGACAATAGTAACTTCAGTTAAGTGCTATCAGCGATGACGAGTCTAATAAGTTAAGCTTATATCACACCGGCACACACAAACTGTCAACATTAAATCTCTTGAATGCTGTTGCTGGTTATCGGGTCATGATTTGCAGACATAAGCCATTTGAATGACAGAATCGCACCATTGCAGGTGATAATCCACATCTGTAAGGTAGGAATACCATACTCGGATAATTTTAAGCATTTCAGCTTGTAGAATTTGGGGAATTTGTTGAGAAATTGAGCTCCTCGTGTGTGAAAATAAGGATGAGGAAGAACTGGAAAAAATAAAAATAAAAATAAAAATTGCCTCAAGAATGAATATTTTATTCAATATAAATGTGGACTTTCCATCAAAATCCATTCTTGTCTCATAGCTTTACCAAAATCAGCTACCTTTGGAACTTGTTCCTAATCAAGTCTGAGCCAAATTGAGAGTGAGCAGATTGAATCTTTTTATATTAACAATAGAAATAGCTATTGTCCATTTTAGGACATCCTATTGTGCCATTAGAGGAGGCCTCTCCAATTATGGTCTTTCTACCTTATTTCACTACCCACAAAGTCTTGAACTTGTTTCCACTTGTAATTGGTCAATCTGACCACTATTTTATAATTGATGGAATACACTTGGTGCATGAAGGTGACCTTTAAAGGACCAAACACAATTTTTTGACAACATAGCGATTTGGGGCTAGTTCACTACAAACGAAGTTTTTATTTTTTTCTTTGAAATTTTCATACAAGATGTGCCCAGAGAGTAGCTTTAGAGCCCAAAAATTTTCATAACTTTTGACTACATGGTTAAAAAGTTATTGCATAATATGTAATTTTCATTGGTCGGCAAGCAACCCGAACAGCTCAAAAAGCTTCTTTCAAAATCTTTTTAAATAAAAAATAAAATTTGAAACAAGTTCTTTAGATTTATATATACGCGAGAAGCTTTGAATCATTCCATATTGATTAACTCCTAAAGGACCGTTGTCCATTTGAGGGACAAATGCCTTTTTGGGCAGGTATCTACGGGCTGAAATTTTGTCATGATTTTTTGAAACTTTATTTGAAGATATGAAAATTGATAAGCTTTGTGGGAATTTAATTTTTTTCCCAATCGATGCTCCGGAAAAAAAATTATGACCAAATAAGCTCAAAATAGGGGACAACGGGCAGCCCGGGTAGCAAAAAAAAAATGGACAAAATTTGAATTTTTTTTTTAAATATTTTCTATCTTATAGATTATATTTTTGTCTATCTGGAAAGTTTTGATTTATTTCATTTGGATTTGTTATGAGAAAATTATGGACATTCTTGTTTTTTGGGCAATTAGAGCATCTTCTTGAAAAAAATAACTTCTATGATGCATTTCTGAATGCAATTTTCTAGATTCTTTTTTTCTTTTTTTCCTTATGGTCTATATTGCTTGCTAGAAAAATCTCACCATTGGAGTTGGTGCATTTTAATTCCATCTAAAATATATGAATATTTTAGATTTTCCTTCTATCTTGTATCTACTTCTACTAAACAATTTTTTAAAGAATGATAATTAAATTTTTTGAACTTTTTTTTTCCTAGACTCTCAACTCAATTCTCTACTACAAAGATTTGAAGTTCAAAACTCTTTAGTGCAAAACTTTTAAGTTAAAAATGTTCAAAGTAAAAAAATCTAGTCCCGCAATGTATTGAAAAACTTGCTTTTTTCACTTTAAATGTAGATATCTTGCAATCTATGGGGCCAAAAATTCTGAAATTTTTTCCACACGCTCTCATACTAGTTAGGTGTAAGATCCTACAATCAAATATGAAAAAAAATAAAATTTCAAATTTTATTATTTTTTGCTATAGAAATGGCAGTTTTGAGTGTTTTTTGGCAAAAAAAGGGCCTCAATCCTTTAGAGGTTAATGAGAAGAAAGTTATGAGGATTCTTAATTTGAGGATAGTCATGGAATCTCTACTCTAAAATAAACTTCGAAGTCCTCATTTTTCAATATTTTGAAAAAAAATATAGGCATTAGAGGTAGATTGTTTATTACAAAATGACAATTGTTGGGATGGCATTTTTCAGTTCCATAATTAAGTTCTTAACAAATTTGTATTTTGAATCATTCTCTACTTCTTTCTATATATTATTTGTTTCCTATATGTTGTGCAATTCCAAATGATCTAAAATTTTTCAAGCATGTAGCTAACTTGCCATGAAGAATGAATTCAAAGAGTAACCACCATTTTGAAATTTTTTTCAAATGAATGTGACCTTGTGAAGTGCATCTGCCCAAATTTTTGCAGTGACAAAAAAAGGATTTTTGTGAATTCAAACCATTATCTTTCAATCTACACGATGGAAATTTTTGAAATTTTTTCTACAACTTTTGAAATTGGTGTACTAAAAGAAGCTACGGTTATATTTGTCCAAAAATGTTTTTTTTCTAAATCTTGGTACTTGTACTAGAAATGGCAGCTTTGGAGCGTTTTTGGTATATCATAGTCTCTGACCTTTAGGGGTTAAACTTTACATTTAGAAGGTCTAGTTTTTTGTTTTTGTTTTTCAAAGAGACAATGACCATTGCGTTAAAGAACACAGTCAATCTAGTTCCCACGGATGGGATAACTTGAGAGGGAAGTTAAGTCGTAAGTGCCATTTAGGTCTGTGAAAACTTCAAGAGTAGAAGACTCCGTTCTTGCACCAAGAATCTTGGAAATCATGACTAATTAAAGGTCTAATTTTGACATAAAAGAATAAAGTTCTTGGAGGATATATGGAAGGGATAGAGTATGTTTTATCCACTTTGGCAATTGCAAGCCTTCCTTGTGTTTTGATTTTGACACTTTCACACTAATCCTTAAAGGACATTTGAGGTTCTCAAAGGGCTATCCCAACTTGGATTTAAGAATCTTTCATTGTTTTTGCCTATCAAGTAGCTTATTCAAATAACCAATGAATGATGAGCTTCCCACATGGCTCCTTGAGGCCATAGACAACCTCAAAAGCCACTATTCAAAAAAATTATCTATCTTTCTAATACAAAAAATAGAAGCTTAAATTGTGATTCAAAATCCAATCTCATATTGATAGAGACATCTTGTGAAGGCAAAGAGAACGATGCCAAGGAAATTTATAGGCAATTGAGGACAAGAGAAGTTTCCTTGAAGATTCTCTAAAAGATCAGCCTCTTAGATTAGATATGTCATTTAAGGTCTAAAGTGCCAAATACCAAGTTAGCACATAATTTGCCATTTGAAGTGTAAATTTAACTTGTGTTTACAATAGTTTACTAAATATCAACTTACACACTTTTTAGTTGCATCCTTAAGTTTTATTTGGCTTTCTTATTTCTTGTGTTGCCGCAAAGAGATCGAAACAAATTATTGTATAGAGAGCATTGATGTCAAAAAATTTAGATTATTTGTATAAAAGTTACAATTAAAAAATTAAATTGAATAGGAACAAATGCATAGATAAGGAGTTTGTTCTTGCATATAGTGTTAAATAGACTACCAAAATCTAAATATAACATATTACCTTACAACTTTTTTTTGAAAATAGATTAGATAATATACTCAAGCATAGGACAAGATAGATGTTCTATTGCCAAATATTTATTTATTTTCTCGAAAATGAGGTTTAATACATGTAAAAATAGAATTATTCTATAAGATTTTTTTCCTATACAAAAATTATTTTTAAAAGTTTTGGAGTCTAGATTTATTTTTTTGTCAAAGTAGCCTTGTAGATATGGTTCTCTAAGTCTCTATTTTTTCCATTAGATAATCAAATACGAGAACTCTAGGAACCATCCAAAAGGAAATCCTTAGATTAATTACCATATTGCAATGACAATCCTTAAATGCTTATTGCAATGTCAAAAGGACTCAATGCCAGTATTTTTTATAAAGCACGTGTCACAAATATATATCTTACTTCACCTTTGATAACTTTTTCAATCAGCTCTATTGATAGTAGTTGTAGAAAATTTCTTTTGAAAAATATGTTTATTCACCTAGTATCTTAGGTTACTTCTATAATATTTTGTTTGGCTATGACTCAAAATCTTTGAGTGACTCTTCTAAAATACATACAAGGCTTCTTGAACTTTTCAAATATGGGTCCATGGATTTCTTAGCACCTTCATGTGGCTCTTAGTTATCTTTGAAGAAACTTCAATGCACAATGATAGTATACAAGGTAAACCAGCCCATAGTGGTCAAACTTTGGAGTCTACCCTTGTGCCATTGCTAAAATGTTTAAAAATTTTTCCCTCATGAAGATAAATGTAAGAGACAGTGATGACATTTGAAATTATATTTTTTGGATCAAGTATGAATTAGTTTTGAATTTTTGAAGTGATCAGCCCATAGGAGGCTATAGGCTACCTCATGACCAACAAAATCTGAATCCAATATGGTCATCTTCCTACCCAATGCACTCACAACATTTTCAAACATGGAAGACCTAAAAAATCAGTTTTTACAAAGAATTTTACATTGAAAAGTTGGAAGTACCTATTGAGGTCACTAATTACTCCATAACTACCATGTAAGACATTGATTGTGGTCTAAAAAAACACAATGGGGTCATTAGGTGTCTATTATGGGCCATTTGACCGCAATGGGGTCTTCTACCTTAATAGAGGCATGATGAAGTCTTGATAACACAAGTCTTTCATACTAATGAACTTTGTTTTTTCAATCTATGAAATTTGCATCACTTTATATTTTTCTACTTTTGTTGTTTCTTATACTTCACATCATCTTGCTTAGTATGTCATGAACTGATAATATCCATCCCGCTAAACATTCTAGTTTTAAAAGAGTCTATGGTCCTTAGAAAGAATTTGTGAC
Organism: Neckera pumila; assembly: GCA_963969595.1. Lineage (NCBI taxonomy): Eukaryota > Viridiplantae > Streptophyta > Bryopsida > Hypnales > Neckeraceae > Neckera > Neckera pumila. The sequence continues at coordinate 18,106,475 of OZ018414.1, forward strand.
AATATTTGTTGTGTTTAAGGAGTTTTATGGCAGTGTCTTTTGACTTCCAAGAAGATCCAACAAAAAACATGCAATTTAAGGGGTGCTCTACACTATGTTTCAAGTTTCTATGTCATGATTCAAGGTCAAATACCAACTTCCTCGGGTTGTAGAAGGTGAATAAAAAAATAGCAAAATGTAGGACTTAGGGCTTCATAGTGTGAAGGCCAAAGTTCCAACTCTAAGTCCCAACTTGTTTCTTGTATAATATTTGCTACCAATTAAATGCCCCCAAATGGACATAAAAGTCAAAAATTTATTTAGGAGGCACTTTTGATAGATTTGCATAGAATTTCAATCCATTGGGGTGGCTTACACAGTGTTTTTTCCTAATTTTTTATTTTGAATTATGGTTGGGCTTAGAGGCCAAGTTGTGTTTCTATATTTGTTAGGTTCAATTCGGCTTCAAATTTTACTTTTGTAGGGCCCAAACTCTCAAAAAGTGTTGCCATGTAGGTATTTTGGAGTGATATAGGATTTTGGACAAGTCTAATTAAAGCCCCAAGTTCCAATTTTCAACTCTTCATTAACCCCTAAAGGACCAACATGTGTTTCTTGGCTAGATAGAAATTTTGGGCAAGTATGTGTAGCTAGAGATTTCCATATTTTTGACCCAAATTCTGATAGAAGGTAGGGACGAGGAATATCTTTCAAATGCACTAAATTTCATGACATTTGAAAATGTGAGTCAAAAGTTATGACCTAATATGTCACTTTTTCATGTAACTAGGCAGTCCAGGCAAATAAAAAAATATCACTTTTTGTAGAAACAAAAATTTGAAATTGGTATTCTAAAGTTATATATATATGGAAAGGTTTGAATCATCCCATTTTGATCAATGAATCAAAAGTTATGAGGATTTTTAGGTTGCGGACAATTATAGATTTTCTACTCTAAAATAAACTTTAAAGTCCTTTATCTTACTCCATTTTCAATATTTTTTGAAAAAAAATAAAATCATAAGATGTAGATTGTTTATTACAACACTGCAACCATTGAAATTAGCATTTTCAATTCCATAATTAAATTTCTAACAATCTAGTATTTTGAATCATTCTCTACTTTTTTCTGTTTACTATTTTTTCCCTATATCTTGTACAATTCCAAATGAGGTGAAAATTTTCAAGCATGTGGCCAACTTGTCTAGGAAAAAGAATCCAAAGAAGTACCACCATTTTGGACATTTTTTCATCAAAAAGTGAGCTAGTGAAGTGCAGCTGCCCTATTTTGAATGCTTAATTATATCTTGCAATCCAAACAGTGGAAATTTCGGAATTTTTTACCATATGTTTTCAAGTTAGCATATTACAAGCCCCTATGGTTATATGCGTCAATTTTATTTTTTTTTCAAAAATTTGGTATTTGTACTCAAAATGGCAGTTTTTGAGCGTTCTTGGTGAAAACATAGTCATGGAATTTTAGGGGTTAATCAAAATTTAAGAACTCAATGGGACTTGGGACGCAATGTGAAGTGACCCTAAGAGCATCTGCAATGGAATTGGCTTTTAGGACAATAGCGGCATAATGAAGTGACACTCCAAAAAATACTCACTATTGTAATCGGTATTGATCTCTCTTTATTCCCGGACTGACTATTTTCCTTCATGAATCCGACAAGTTGGCAAAATATAAAGGGCCTGCAACTTGGCTCACAACAAGAAGAATCATATTTGTCATACCTTTACAAGCATTGTTTTATGCGCAAATAAATTGAAACTTCCTTTTTTTTATATGAAAGGGCTTTTTATAAATCTAGAATCTTTTCTTTTGCTTTTTGTAATATAAAAAAGTCCATTTGAAGTATAAATTGCCGGCTTTGCATTTGATCAATTTTTCCATATAAGCCACTAAAACTTGATGAAGTCCACGATCTACATATAGATTCCGGTACTGTCCTTGTTTTTGATCATGCACTGTAGATCTTCTAATAATAGAAACTAGATTCAATTGCTTCCTCAAATACATTTAGGTGTAATTACCATAAGTTTTTCACTTATTTTTTTTTTTTTTTTCATTTATTTTTTACACAAATGAATATTCCATTTATATTCAAATTCAACCAAATTGTGTTTTTTAATGCAATGGTCACCATCTCTTTGAAAAAATAAAGAAATTCAACCAAATTTTGGACCATTCCCACCAGCTTTCAGTTCCTTGTTCATCAAGTGCACACCAAAGTCTACAATAAATCTCATCTCCACTAGGGCCTCGCACATGAGCCCTCACGGCTGGGTTTGGGACCCCAGGTGAGGCCGGAAAGGCTGGGTTGGGGTGGCTCAGCCTAAACGGGTTTGGCCGACCTTCTTTGTCAGGCCCAGCCCTTACGGGCACCTTTTCACACTTAAACTCACTTTTATTGCATGCGATTTCAACTTCACCCTGCATCCTTGCCGTCTTCTTGTTTTTTTATTTCAAATTACGCTTGTGGCCCCCAATTTGTTTTTGTTTGTTTTATTTTAAGTTACACTTGCAACCCTCAACTTGTTTTTGTTTGTTTTTGTTAGTGTGGGGCAACTTAATTTCACTATTTTGTGTATTGGGAATACAATAGAAAGCCCTTTAAAGAGAAGAATTGGGCTTTCTTTACCAGGGAGCTCAACAACCAGTTCCCAGAGGAGCCGCAACGCACATAGCAACAGACCAGGGACAAGTGAACCCTAATGAATAATGTAAACAGAAAAAAAATTTGATTTATAATAGTAATTTTTAAATCATTAATTCCTAAAGGACGAAGGCCTTTTCTCTGCCAAAATCACTCAAAACTGCCATTTCTAAAGCAAAGAATAAAAATATTTGAAAAATATTTTTTTTCCACATCTAACCGTAGGATCTTACACCTAACTACTATGAGAGTGTGTGGAAATTTTTTCTAGAATTTTTGACTGCACAAATTGCAAGATATCTGTGTTTAAAGTGAAAAAAACAAGTTTTTTAGCACATTGTGGGACTAGATTTTTTGACTTTGAACATTTTTAACTTTATTTTTTTGCACTACAGAGTTTTGAGCTTTTAATGTTTATACTAGAGAATTGAGTTGAGAATCTAGCCCAAAAAAAAAGTTCAAAGAAACTTAATTTTCATTATTAAAAAAATTGTTAAGTAGAAGTAGGTACAAGATAAAAGGAAAATCTAAAATATTTATGTACTTTAGGTAAGATTAAAATGCACTAATCCCAATGGTGAGATTGTTCTAGCAAGTAAACTAAACCATGCAAAAAAAGAAAATCTGAAAAATTTGAAAAATTGCATTCTGAAATGAATCCTACAAGTATTTTTTTCAAGAAGATGCTCTAACTGCCTGAAAATCAAGAATGTCCATAACTTTCTCATACAAAATCCAAATGAAATGAATGAAAGGTTTCTAGATAGACAAAAATATAATCTATGAAAAAAAAAAAAAAAAAAATTGTGCAAATTTTTTTTGCTGCTCGCCGTCCTCTGTTTTGAGCTTATTTGGTCATAACTTTTGTTCCCGAGCATTGATTGGGAAAAGATTTATATTCCCATGAAGCTAATCAGATTTTCTACATCCAAAAAAAGTTTCAAAAAATCAGAAGAAAATTTCAGCCCGTAGGTACCTACCCGAAAACGCATTTGTCCCCCAAAGGGACAATGGTCCTTTAAAGGTTAAATCATTAAGAACTGAGAAAATTTTTTAAGAACCCTAATGAAGAACACATGATAGTAATTTAATTAAAAAGTAACCATTGACGAATAATTTAAAAAAAAATATGAAACCTAAAACCCTCCCCAAAATAAGACAGAAGAAAAATAAAAATACACCTAAGAAACAAGCACTAAACAATTTTTTTGGTAAAGAACCCCAAACCCGAGCCCTGGAATAATTACCCCATCACCCTTTTACTTCTGGATTACCAGCACTTTTGGCCACTGGTGGGGCCCGCCCTGACCCCCACCGGAGGTCATGTGCGAGGCCCTACTTCTAAGTGCTTGACTGCTTGTGTCATAACTTACTTACTGTTTGAAATCTGTGTTGGTTTTAAGCTTAACGTACAGCCTGAGGATCCATGTGTCCTTGCTTGAGCCATGCAGTGAATCTTGGGAGGTCAGCAATCAACCACTTAGAATGCTGCTGTACCTTCAAAATCTCGCCAACGGTCTGCTTGCACAAATAATAATCAAAGTGTATCTCACCATCCCTTCCAATCGCATAGCAACTAAGAAGTAATAAAATATGGTATCTCCGGAAAAAAAAAAAAAAAAAAAAAAAATGGTATCTTGCATAGGGCAAAATTATGTCCTTTTGAAAATTGGGATCCAATGCTCACAAAATCTTGCCAATGGTGGCTGCTTGCACAAATAATAATCAAAGTACATCTCACCATCCCTTCCAATTGCATTGCAACTAAGAAGTAATAAAATCATGGTATCTTTGAAAATTGGGGATCCAATGCTCACAAAAAAATTTTGGACTTGGGAATTGTGATCTAGTTTCTGGATTGTGCTGTGCTCAGACATGCTTGTCCTTGATGGCATGGCCTTTGTACTAGTAAGGTAGGATGGAGCACCCATAACTGGCCATTTCATGAACCTTCGAACGACGCGGCGGTCACTTTCTGGCTGATGAATGACAAAGAATCTTTGCATATAGGACAGAAGTGCAATTGTTCATCCTTTGAATTTTGTATAAAAAGGGGAGATCTTGCACAGTAGTTTGACCTTCAATGAGCACTTTTGAACATTTTATATAGATGATGTCACAATGTTACAAAAAGAATGATTTCCACGGTCACCAACCCGACGTTCAAAGGTTAAGCAATTCAGCATAGTTGGTTGAGGCACCTTTTGCTAGAAAAAAATATTATTTTGGTAGTATTGACAATTGAAAATTGTGAATTTTCAAAACAAGAAATAGGATTTTTGGATAAGGCATCTATTTTATGGAAATTTCCAAAGTAGAAACTCCTTAAGGCACCCCAAACTACACTCTAGTTAGTAAAGCCTACTTGATTATGATATGGAAGTCTTAAAAAAATTAGCACCTACTAACATTAGAAGAGATTTGAGGCCTCCAAGAGCCCGCGAGTTATCTTGCATTCTCGCAGTATTCCCACGCATTGAAGCTTATGGTTGATGTGGTCGAGAGAGTGCCACGTCATTTTCGAATAAATAAATAAATTTGAGCACCTAAACTTATCTATTGTTGTTAATAATAATGAAATAATTATAAGCCTTTCCCCTTATAAAATTCCTCTTACATCTCATGTATGTATTATTGGATGAACCTATCATTCTTGTATTAATTGCATTAATCCCAAGGTCTTTAAAGTTCTTAGGATTATTTTACAAACATTGATCACTTATTTTTGAGATTTAACAAAAAATCTACTTATATACCATTATGGACATTTTGAATGTTCCAATTATTTTCTATGATATTTAAATGTGCGGAAATTTAAATAGATGACCAACAAAAAATATCTATGATTTTTCTACTATTTTGTCTTTATCAAACATTATCTCTTTTAATTACAATGATGAATCACAATGAAAATTTGCACATCTATTCTATTGCAATAGTATCATCTATTTCAAAGGATAGTTTTTTAACACTAGATTATGCAACATGAGCCTTTTGGACTAGCAAGGAATTTGACCAAGCTTAGGCATTTTGGGATGTAAGACATGAATGTAGAATGTTTTCAACTTTCTATATGGTTCAACTTGGTTGCAAAATAACATAGTATTTAGTTAGTGTTTTGAATCTTTGTGTTTGAAATTTGGAGGGCAAATGCCCAATCATACTCACATACAAAACCATATAGGTAGAACATGTGACCATTTGGTAGCTCAACTTCCTCTTGAAAATTACTATTGTCACTATGATTTATATTTTTTGAAATGAATATAATACAATACTTTTTCAACCTATACTAATTTGAACTAGTAATTTAAAAAATGTGTGACTGCCAAATTAGTGTCCAACACACCAATAGTACAAATTAGTGGACACTCAATATTCTCATTGCTTGCCCTTCTAATTAGTTTATCCTATCTATCATATAGATACGTAATGGAACTATAGATTTCAAAATCTACAAATGTGAATCAATAATATGAACTCCAAAGTATCTTATTAATTTTGTTGATTACATAAATTAGTGTGAAATATCAAGAAAATAATGTGGGACAACCTACTGAGAGTATTTGGTCAGTAGCAAGGAAAAGCTGACGGAATTCATCGATAATGCAAGATCATTCATCCATAATATATGATATTTCATCGAATGGAAATGGGTAGCTGCTCTTCTCCAAATGGATAGCTCGCAAGAGCTCTCGCAGGATTTGGACCTGAAATCTCGTGAAAGTGGCGATTCACGGAAGAATGCAAGCGTCCTGTGTGAAAATTTCGCGAATCCCGCAATCCGAAGAGCTTTTTTCCTCGAATTTTGGCCATGTTCTCCTTCAGTTTCAGGATTTTCTAGCTTCTGAAGTTTGTTCAGTAAGTCAGAATTGGCCATGGCGCTGCAGTCGCTTCACATTGCTGCTGGGTTCTCGACTCCTTCGTCTCCACCGAGAATCTCAAGCTATTCTATGTCTCGTGAGTGCCTATGAATTTTATGAGTATAAATGTTTTTGGGTACATTTTTTGGGTTTTGGAGGTTTCATGTGTTATGAGTATGCGTGAAATTTTCAGAACGTCTGTGTGTGAATGAGTGAGCAGGCGCACAAAGTGGTTCATTGACGGTTTCGTTGAGTTATCGGAGCAGCCCACTTGCTATCACATCGAGCTTGGAATCGGAAACGGATTCGAATTCGGATTCGGCAACCAGGAGTAAACCGTTTCTGCAATGCAGTCGACGTCCATGCATTTGGTTATGTGCTGCGTCCATTTTATTAGCGGTGAGGCCTGTCTCTGTGTTAGCTGAGGAGAATGTGAAGAAGGAAGAGGGCGGTTCGTTTGTGGACGGGGTGCTTGAGCTTCTCGACCCTGACCAGATCACCAAGACTGGAAAGAAGCTGCCCAAGAAGTACGTGAAGAGTGTACGGGAGGTCGTGAAGAACTTGAGGGAGTCCTTCGCTCAGGATTCCAACGACGCGGCGAAGTTCAGGCGGAATGCCGATTCAGCCAAGGAGGCCATCCGCGAGTATCTGCAAGATTGGAGAGGCTCAAAAATTGTGGAGACAGAGGTGAGTTTGCGGTTGCCTTTGAACCCTAATCATTTTCATTCGGCACATGAAGACCTGAAGTGTTTGCTTGTAGTCTACTGCATTCATTTTTGTAGTTAAGGTAGATGATAGCAATCTGCGTCATTTTAAGCCTGTCAATCAATATGTGTGAATGTGCTTTCATTGGGAGATCACTATAAGCTGTGATGAGACCACTTTGGGTATAGAGCCAAACTCTCTTGAGGTCAAATATCTGTCATTTTTCTTATGCAATCATTCCAAATGGGAGATTGAAGAGCACTGTGGAAGGGGCATGAGACAACCCCATTTCCATTCAAACATCTGTGGCCGTAGGCATGCTTTTCTTTTCCATCGGTTCTATTGAATACGGTATAAAGTCATGAACATACCGGAATTTAAGTTTCAGGATACTCTTTCCATCACTTTAAGCATTAAATCAATATATAGAAGCGTGCTTATATGGATCACTCAGTAGTGAGAGATCACTGGGATACTGTTACAGCCAAAGTCTCTTGGAATTGAGTTATTATTACTCAATGTATGATGATTCTTATGCAATCATTCAAAGTGGGCGGTTGTAGCAAGAGGGGCAGGAGATGACAACCCCAATTTAAATAAAAGAGTGTGGTTATAGAGATTTAGCCAAGTCTTGCTTACACCCAACTTGCTACTGCCGTTGAGGCCAACCAAGTGTTCGAATGGATGAGTTGCTATTGGTAACAGGGGCTGGTGAAGGAGTCTGGATGTGGTCCCTCAGGGTTTAGTATCCTCTACTTTACATTCTGGTGAATTTGTTTTGTTTTTTGCAGGATTCGTACAAAGCTCTTGAGCGAGCGTTTCGTGAGTTGGGGAAGTTCTACTCTTCAAAGGGGCCTCAAGCTGCCTTGCCAGAAGACATAAGGAACCGTGTACTAGAAGATCTTAATAAAGCAGATGATTCTATTTAAGTGTCTTATCTATCCATATTACTGGAGGGGCTACATGGGGCAGGGTCATGTCAGTGATGGCCTCTCTGGACTTGTCGTTTGTGTTCCTTTAGTCTTGGGATTTGGCCGAGTGCTCTTTAACAGGTCTTTCGTTTTCTTGTATGATCTTTGAATTGCTTTTAGAAACCCAACTTGTTGAGAATGTATGTCTCTTACAGTGACGTTAGGACATCATGTTGCAGGATTTTTTCTATATGAGCTTTGGCGTTTGTCAGTAGTCTACTTCCAGCACAAACTTATGGACATGGATATTGCATGTAATAGACTAATAATATTGGGGCTTCACCCAATACTATTAGGCTATTTTCATCTGAATATATCAGGTCTTTGTTGGTGTTGTGTTTCCACATTGCAGGAGTTGCTGAATCGTTTTAATCATTGATTCGAAAAACTTTGTTAGGAAACTGGGTTTCTGTAATCAACAGTTGAACTCTTCACTCTACCTCGATTAGGACTCTTTTGTAATCTCCGTCTTCCAATTCAAGCTTTGGAATTTTACACCGCTTGTTAACACTCTTCCTGAAAGGTAGGCAATGGATCCACAAATCTTCGATTAGACGATAAGCAGTAATTCTTGCCTGGGCAACGATGCGTGACACCCACTCATGAAACCTACACCCTACACTCTAAAACAAACCAAACCAGTCAGACTTGAGAAATCCGTGACAATATCGAAACACTCTCAAGGCAAGTTCTAGGGTTTCTGAAGGCGTAGAAAAGTATCCATCCTCACCAGGGTGTTGTAAGTGCTCTCCTGACGGACTTGCAGTGTGAGAAATTTGAGATTTCGCCATTTCTTTTTATTTTGAGCCCTGTGTAGCTATGTGCCCCAGAATCTTGCCGAAGAAGTACCCCTGCGGTCCTGCCTTTTAGAATTACGGAACAGAAAGCTCGTTAGTCTGACACCCGCTACTGCAGCTCACAAGTGTAGACGTAAATTTGAGGCACACTGGTTCGTATTCTCGCGATCTCTTACAATGCATGAAGCAGGAAAAGAAGTGAGACACAATGTCCTAGAGATGCCTTGCCAATTCAAACCCTAAATCTGTCAACTAAACCATACTTTCCCTTTGCGGCCTAAATTCCAGCCTGCACTCCGCACCTATCAATTCATCGGCCCACTTGATTCTGCAGATTCAAGCAAGATTTGTCTTCGAGAACTCAGCGAGTGGGTTGTCACAGCATGGAAATCGCGAGTGATCAGTAATTTGTTGCATATATTGCATAATGTTGCATAATGGAGTGCTTTGAGCAGGGAACGATGGAGGAGGTGGACGCTGTATGATTGTTAGTCTGACGCGGGGTTTTGCAATGCAGGCGGAGTCGGCGCACATCGTAGTTTAGCGGAATACAGAAATGATGGCAGGGGAAGATTCAGAGTAAGAAATTGGGTTCTTATGGCTACTTTGCCAACGGTTTTGCCGTTGAATGTCGACTTCACGGCTTATCAAGTGCTCCTGCCTGTCAAGGTCTGTCTTCATCTTCGCAACCCTCATTACTTTCGTTTCTCAAAATTTCTGCAACTTTGCATTCAGGGTTTCAGGGTTTAGGGTTTCAGGGTTTACCTCCATTTGCCCAAATAGAAGATCTGTGTAGGGCATATGGGGACTTTGTTTAGTCCATTGTTCTTGTTTTTGGCCAACGCATAGAATACTCTTTGTTGATTCTGGGGATATAATATTTGCCCCCTTAGAATATAATCTTTTGCAAGATGATCAATTGAGTTGATCATTTTCAAACTTTGGATTCTTGGTCCGTAGGCTTTAGGGTTTAGCTAGTTGTGTGATGAATGCGAAGTCGTGGGTCGGGTGATCTCGCCTGGGGTTTTGAATATTCTTGATGCTGTGTGCAGGGTAAGGAATTTGTAGTGGGAGTTCACAATGTGGAGGCTGGGAAGTCTCTCAGTACTGCGAAGCTCGATTGTTGTAGTGAGCTCCGCAGGTTGCTGACAGGGTTCGAGCATATCATACAAGAGGTGGTTTTTGATATTTTGCAAGTGTCTTTCACATATAGAAATATAGTATTGTTATATGTCTCTTTTTATACGATCCTCAAGTAAAATCCTCAGTGTAATCCTCTTTGATTGAAAATTTGAAAGATCATGTCCAACAGTAATAGAAAGCCATTATTCCTTTAACTGCATGTAACTTTTGTATCAGACGAAGGAAATTTGTTCGTTGGAACTATGGTGCCCAACACGCTCTCATTTTCATTGGGCACCAGAACTTTCATATTATTGAACCATTGCTTAGTCTCTTCCTCTTCTTTGAGGGCTCTACATACTGATGCAGAGTGTGGGGACAACTGTGACAATATTTTCTCCTTTGGTGACCACCACAGAGATTGAACCAAAGTTCCGACGTGACAACATTCGTGGAGGAGCTCAAGGATGTTCTGGTTTGTAAAATCATGCCTTCGTTCTTTTTCCCAGCATGGCTTTTGTTTCCTTTTGCCATGAAGGTGCTGAATATATAGATTTTTGGAACAGGAACATATCTTGCTTGCTCAGCCTCAGGTCAAGTTACCCTCATCGGCGTTTTATGGACGGATTTATTCTGAAGTAAGTCACGATCTGATATCTTTAGAGACTGATCTTGATTTTTGTGTTTACTGTGGCTCTTTCTCTTCCAAGTTAATTTCTTTAGCCGGGCATGAATTTACAGTAGTCAACCATATGTTCGCAGATAGAGGAGGTCGGTTGGGAACACGTTGCATGGATTGCTCCAAGTTTTATGTCCATCCATCTTCGGTTCTTGTGAGTTCGTAAGGCCCATCATTAAATTGGCTTTTGCATTCTGTACATTTTTTGTGGTTACCAGTCTCCCTATTGATTGGTTCTATTAAGGTAGAGAATGCTATTTGAGTCACTTTAAGCATTTTAACAAACGTAGGAGTATAATTTTTGAGAGATTTATAGATCTATGGAGAAAATTTTGTGCACAAGAGCCAAATCTGTTGAGATCAAGCTTTTAACAGTACATATGAATTTCTTATGCAATTTCAAAGTGGGAGGCTGTAAACCACTATTGAAGGGACAAACATTTCCATTCAAAGATCTGTTGGCCATAGACATTTAGCAAAGTCATGTTTACATCACTTTGTTAATAAGTACAAGCAAGTGTATGGATAGGTGAGTTATTGTTTGAAATGGGGATAGTTCAATCCCCTAATGGTTTTAGTATCCTCTACCTCATCTCCAAAAGAACGGCTGTACACTGATGGCTTCTATGTCATCCTTGGAAGAAATCAATGACTTGGAAATTTCGTGTAATTTGGCTTTAGTGACCAAGCGATACGGGAGCATCTCGTGCAAATACAATTATCACCAGACTACCCAGAAAGGGACCCTTCATGCAATGCTGTGAGTCCTTGCTGTGATAGCTTCTGTCAAATTACTCAACTACTTGGCTAACATTATCGTTTGTCCGGATAAATATTTGCTGCCATAGACGCTTGTATGAGGAAGATTATTTTGTTGGGTAGTAAGTTTAGCATCTTCATCGCCTTGCACAATTTTAAAGTTTTCCAATTTTATCATTGTTTGGCTTACTATCTAGCTTCAGAGACTCTTGTTTGTTCAGCTCTGATTTTAATGCTCCTGAGGCTCCTTTTAGATCGCGTATTCAACGCTATTGACTTACATGCCACACGAGAAGCAGATATAAGTGATCAATCGTTATGGCCCTAGATTGCAGGACCTCCCTATTGCGGTGGAGATACAATGGCGAGCAGGAGGTCGATTAAGAGATATTTTCTCTCAATTTGAACAGGTAAGTAGGAAACCTATTCCCGTAGCTTTCAGCTGTTTTGAGTGGATTCTCTTCTTAGAACGGAAATTTGGTTCTTGTTCCCATGGTTAAGGGGATTCCAATGCATTAAAGTTAGTTCTATATTGTATGAATAACTTAGGAATTTATAAAATCTTGCTCATAGGGTTGACTCTCCCCAGCTACATGTGCTAAAATTTTGGCCTACCCACAAAGAGCTCCCACGAAAAAGGGTTCACTCTCATAATTACTTCAGTTTGCCACTCCCCTATGTTAGATTGAAATTATATGTTCTCTTAACCCTCTAACGTCCACCCTATCAGGACTCCAATTTTGACATGTCATAGCAGATGTGTTGTTTATTGAAATTGCCCATAGAGTGGCTCGACAGAAAGCTCTACATGTGGGCTACAATTTTGTAGTTAATTATTTTCATCAAAAATCCTTAATTCAACGACTTTTGTGCCCTGAATTTGGAGTAAATGTTGGGTGGACGCTAGAGGGTTAATGAATTTATCTCTTTACGTCTCAAAGTTACAAAACACTCAGTATTGGTGCATGTAGGCTGCGGAGAAGTATCAAGACTTCTGGACCGTAATGGAGGACATTGATAAGCATGTGTGGGTGATGGAGCCAGAACATCCTTCACGCTCAAATTGCTTCCGCCGTATTGCTCTTGGTAGGGAGAACAAGCCATGCGCTTGCTTCTGAACCTTAAATCTGATCTATCAATAGCTTGTGCTCTCTTTTTGAAGAAACTTCCATAGTCATGTGGTCCCTTAGACTACGAGTGCCTTGCATTCATTATTGCACAACCCTTAGAATACTTTGGTTCCGGATAATGGCAGATGTACTAAGTGACAAATTGACCTTGCTGACATAACTCTGAATCTGGGTAAATCTAAAATTGTGATAAGCGTAAGACTTTTTGATACATGGATGACAACTACTTGGGAACTGAATGGAACTCAGGAAGAAAATCTGCAAAATAAACTGATAGGATTTTCGTTCATTATTCATGGCTTGGGGACTGGTGCAATTCTGTGCAGGTGGCCACTGCTCATTGTGCATCACTGTTGAACCATTTTCACCCCGAACGCTGCCAGAGTAAGTATACCTTGCGCTAATTTTTCAGAAATTATGCCATATTTTTTCTGACTTGTAGTGCAAGATTTTGCTAATTCTTTCTGTTTGGGATCCTGCGGAATTTTGAAAAAATCTCGTCCCAGAACAGTACCCCATGTAGAGTTTTTGCATACGGTTTGAGCATTGCCTCTTCTCTTGGAGCATAAAGCTCGTACTCCGACATCCCTTGATAGAATTTATTTGGGAAGGTACTGTAATAGAATATTAGTTTCCAAAACGAACTTTTTATGTTTAGTTTGGGCTTTCAAGGGTTAAAGTATCTGAGATGTTTGATGCGCATGTGGCGCATGTAGATATCTCACTAGTCAACTGCTCTAGTTTGTTCTTACTAGTCTTGTTGAGCTGTTTTCCCAGGTACAGGTTTTTTGGGTCTGACACAGCAGTTGGCCCACTTCGATTACGAATGGCCAGCAATATGGATTGCTGGTACTGGCACCAAATCTATAGTCTTTCATGGTCATATTTGTTTAAATTGGCGTGTTTCAGAGTGCCTAAATTGTAACATTCAAGTACACAAAGCTCTAATACCTATGACTGGTATAGATCTGAGGTTCCAGATTGGCGCTCTGAAAAGAGCCGATCTGAAAGAGATTGAAATTTAGCCATTTTCACTGACAAGACTTTTTTTTTTTTTTTTTTTTTTTTTTTGTGTCAATTGTTATTGACACCATGTCCAGAGCTTGGTTGCTGACCTTAAAACCTGCACGAACCACATTTGCAGGAAGATGGAGAGGCTGGTGAGAGAGAATCTGGAGGATGTTCTGGGTGTCACCTTCCCATCTCCACAGGATTCTGACCGTGATGATGTCAGCTCAGAGTGTATCATTTGCTACAGCTATCGGTTACTGGATGGTATTGTCCTCAAATTTTTTACTGAAATATAACCCTCTCACGTTGCTCATTACAGTTGGAAAGGAGGGTCCAAAGTCATAACATAACTCTTCCTATGGAATGGTGACAAATCTGCCTTGAAAACCGGACTTAGCATTGTGAATTTATACAAGCAATACGTATTTATTCATATTATGGCATCTCAACTTATTGTGTGTGGCCTTAGTTTTAATAAAAGGCACAAGCTTCAAATATTGACATATTGAAACTCAAATTTATGTGTTCAGGCAAGGAAGGGGCAAGCGAAAAAGGCAGTGTGCCGGACCGTGTTTGTGACAATGGGAGCTGTGGCCGGCCATTCCATACCTCATGTCTGGCTGAGTGGCTTCGCTCTTTACCGACCACACGCCAGTAAGTCTGCTTCAGTCTTATTTTTTGTCCTTAGAAATTGATGGGAGAACAATACCCGTATTAGATATCTACTCCAGAGTTATATTCCATAATTAATTGTTCATTATTTGTCTCTTATCAAAAGTCGCGAAATCTTCCAAATAACTATAACTTCGTTCATTTATAGGCGAGTTATATGAACCAACGCAACACTTCTGATTCAATCTCTGTTTCGTTACCAATGATTATAAGGAATAGTCTTGTCTATTCCCAATACGCTTGCCTGTATACCTAAGAGTGTTCTTGCCCAATTGTGTCCCTTTATACACAAATTTAATATTTCTGCCCAGAAACCTTGAGAAATCTTGTGGTCTGGGGTCATTTAATTTTGGTATTCAGACCTAGTCAATAGCATTTTCGGTGTCCGTTTGGAAAGGTTGTATTGCTTCTGAAACTTGTAACTTAACTGAAATTCTGCTTGTTGTGTTGACTTGCAGGTCCTTTGACGTGCTGTTTGGCGCTTGTCCTCATTGCTCACATCCAGTCATTGTGAAATGTGCTCTCTCTTGACACTGTCTTATAGCTAGCAGAAGGGCTTTATGGCAATTTTTTTATTAGGTTACTTCACAATTTTTATATTAAGATATCGCTTGAGCATTTGGAAGATTCATGTACTTTGCTTTGTGTGTAGACAGAGACAGTTTTTTTCCATGTTACCTTCAAATCATCGACATTTCAAAATCTTGAGAATTGAGGGATCATTGTTCTCCGAAGGGCAGCAACTCTCCCCAAAAACTCACGAGTTTGTCGGCTGTGATTTTTTTTGTATTTGTGTGGTGCGGGAGGAGGTTCAAATTGTGCCCTTTTAATTTAATTCAGCAAATATGGGAATGAGAGCAAAATAAAATTATGTAAACATTAAGACAATTTCAGATAAACAAAGAGGGCAATTGAGTTTGTAGTTTTGGGGGTCTACATGAATATGCTGAAAGTGTAATATAGACATATTTATCTTACAAGATTTAGATGCACAACATTCTCATGTTAAACGGAATTTAGTGGCTTTAATGTGAAATCTAGAATTTTTTGTGAGATATCTCTGAAAAGGATGATGTGGGCATTTGTCTTTTCTACATGTTTGCATTATCAAATTCTAAAAATCCCCTTACATAAAGTAATGGACCTTTGAGGAATTAGTTATGAAGTTTGAAGTTGAAATCACATAGGGCATTAAAAGCATTCACCCACTAATATATTCATTGTCCATAAATTGAAGAAAACAAAATGTACCTTTGGAGAACAATATTAAAGCTTTGTCACTTTATAGGCCTCCAGGCTTATTAGGCTTACTAACTCTTATATACAAAATAGAATAAAATAGACACTGAATTTCAAAACTTTTAAGTGGATTCATCCTATAACTTCATCAACACTAAAGAGAGAAATTACTCTAAACATTTTCATTGGTTGGACTCCAATTTGTGTTTGTCAAAATCCATTCCCACAATCTTAGCAACTCTTTAACATCATGACAATGTACTTGGAGAGGAGACACATCAAGCATATGGTTTTGCATGAGTCTACCCAATCTTTACCAATTTAGTCCCAAAATACTTTGAAAAATCACAGAAAATTCATTTATTGTCTTTATTCTACTTGCAAATGGCTACCCTCAAACTTCTCAATCTCTGAAAGTACGTGAATTGACAAATAGATTTTCCAAAATAGTAAATCTGCTTTGTACTAGACATGTTTACCTTATCCAAAAGAGTGCTGGGACCTCGAGGGTTCAAGACAGCAACCATAGAGTACTTGAACTGATTTCCTTAAAATATTAGTGGGCTGAATGAAAATGTAGGCAAGTCTACTGTGCCTTAGACTCACAACACGTCGTCACAAATCCAAATGAGTTCAAGTTACCGAGAAGAATTTCAAACGGATCAGATCAAACCATTCATCGACATCGAAAGCTAGTATGCTTCGAATGGCAAGGCAAGATACTACATACATACAGTACTGAAAATGGCAAATTAATTTGAAAATAATAAGAACCAATACGATATGGCTACTAACGACCACATGTTACATTGTGATCTGATATTTTTGGCATTCAAATGCAACAAATCATTAGTTCTCTCCTCCCAAAACATGGTCGTCTAAAATCGACGATCAAATCTGTGCCGCTCCAGTAACAGCAAAGA
Source organism: Neckera pumila (assembly GCA_963969595.1). Classification (NCBI taxonomy): domain Eukaryota; kingdom Viridiplantae; phylum Streptophyta; class Bryopsida; order Hypnales; family Neckeraceae; genus Neckera; species Neckera pumila. The sequence continues at coordinate 18,122,988 of OZ018414.1, forward strand.
AATCACATCATTTATAGTTTGGAGTTTACATCGGCAAAACTGTGAATATTTCACGCGGCCATCGCATCAGGATCGGCTGATAAATTGTCAAGATTAGCTGGCCTCAAGATGTTGAATCCATCTCCTGCTGTTGACATCAGCATCCCCTGTATTTGAGGATGCCAATGACACTCCTTCAGATCCTTCTGCCCCTGCAATAAACAATCCAAAACAAAGTTAGGCTTGAATAGTACCTTCCACTTCTTGAGAAGCGCGCAGGATTTAAATTAACAATTAGATGTCCAAGAGTCAAAAGAAGTAGCGAGTGTGAAAAATGGAAAAAGATTTCTGAGTATCACTCTGCATCTAAGGGAGAAAGAATCCAAAATTCTGAAAGTTACATTGAATCACCACCTCTGTTCTCAGATGGGTTTAGGGTTTAGGGCAAAACTCGAAAAAAAATCCTTGCTGACCTGATGGACAAAAAGCAGCTGAGGGGGTAAATCTTCAGGAACCTCTGCTTGCTTTTGTTTCAATTGGGCTTGATACTGAGCCTCTTCTTCGGGATCCCTTTCTAATGCAAAGTCCCATATTCTGAAGTCATAAACACATAAGTCATAAGTCACTGACGGAGTAAAATCCAAGAATTACAGAAAATAATACGGAGTAATAACAAAATTCCAGAAACACAAAGTTCTAAGAGCTGGTTTAGAAGAATACGTCAATTGGTGATCAGCCGAGGTAACAGCAAGTGTGGACGATTCGTGAGGGCTCCACTCAATAGATGTTATGGGAAGCGTGTGGTACTTGAAATGAGCCACAAATGTATCCTCCTGCAATTGAGAGATTTAGTATGCACAATAGAATAGAGGAATCCATTGAATCTCTACACATTTCTAGAAACGAAGTCATGAACGATAACTGAAGATCGTATGATCCTTGTCAAACAAAAAAGAGTACCTTTAGGTTTCTCAAATCCCAAATCCTGAAGGTTCCGTCATCACAACCTGAGGCAATAAAACAGCTCGCTAGCCTGTCACCAGAGGAAAGAGTTAGATGAAATCATTTCACTGATGCTATTTTCCTACTGCTGCCAATTCTGTTGTGACTTTCCCTCACCTTGAAAGCTTACATTCACATGAGCAAGATTAGTCACAACATCGATACTAGAACGCGCATAGTTCTGTAAAATTGGCTTCCGAGGTTGCTCATGAGCATCCTTAGCAGATGTCAACAAAGGCATCCTCACAAACCCCAACTGGAGACCAAAAGAGGCAATCCAGATTCATACCGATTCCAAGAAATAACATTGATATCAGCATTGTGAGCTTTGATTGAGATTGCAGAGCCTTGACGACTACGTGTGTCCCAAATTCGCAAAGTACCATCCACAGAACAAGACGCAAAAACGTCTGCTTCGGTTGGACTCCACTGCAGAGCACCAAAGAACATAGCGCACAAGTTACCTTCCAGCCTTGGTCCAAATACCATCACCAACAAAATAACGTCGCTCACAAATAGCCGCGGCATTTCTCAGCTAGAAAACTAGCAGATGCACCTCTATTTACAGCAGAGCGACAACTGGCACACCTTTCAGACAAAAATGCCACTTGCATTCATGACTTTCGGCATGCCCTATAAAGTCATGAAGTGAGATATAGACTTTTTTGTGTACCTGTAGATCTTCGACACTAGCAGTGTGGCCCATGAAAGGGGCCTTTTCAACCACCCACTTCCCTGCTGGTGTTGGCTCCCACAGATGAATAGCACTCTTACAATCCCCTTAAACAGCAAAAAGGATCAACTTATTTAGTAGCCAATTACGTCAGGAAGCTTGGAGTCATTGACTGGCGTTAGACACAAAAAAAAGCAAAAACTTGCACATAAACCTCTCCGATTAGGAATAACATTAACTCGTTTGTGAAAATGCAAACAACGGCACAAATGTCCAAAAGATTAGTGACAAAAACCGGGCCTACCAGAAAGGAGGCGACCAGCTGTAATCGGACTCCAATCAAGAGCATAGCCCTCATCTTTGTGCCCGGTGAAAATATGTAAAGGAGCTTGACGCACAGTGTTGGCTACGCCAGGAGCATCAGGTCCACTAGTTGCCATCGATCGAATGTGAGCTCCCATGTCCCATACCTGCAGAATTGGAACACGTTAAAAAGACGGCATGTCATCCTGTAGAAAACATAGACAAAAACGAAAACAATACAAAATGTGGTATTATGCATAAACCTCATATCACTTCAAAATTTAGTCTCAACCCGAATGGTCGGCATGTAAACTTCCCAGAATTAATCCATGATGAAAGAACCAATACCTGAACGTAACCTGTGTCGGCCCAAGTGGCAACGATATGGGATTGTTGAGTCATGGCCCGGACTCTGTTTATACAGCCTTGATGAGCCACTAAACGTACCTACAAAATTCAAAAGTAAAACTCCGATAAGCTGAAAACAGATAGGACCTTTTCTCCACTCAAGTGCCACTAACAATTGAATGTTAACGCATTCAAACAGAAGCCGTTCATATTAATCGAGGAGCCGTTCAAACTCATACAGAGGCCGGTCACATTCATACAGGACAAGGAATATTTGTCTCGACGTAGAGTAGAGAATGATGGTGAGAAAAGAACTACACAAATTAGGAAAAAATACTAACCAACATAATCTAGATGTAATCAGCTTGAAAGAGTTTACAAAATCTCAAAGAAGTTAGCTCTTTGTTGCATTCCCACGTTATAACAATTACAAAAGCATCACCAATTCGACGGGCCACATTAGCTATACTTTTAACAATTACAAAAGAAAACCAATAATGCCATGGTGTATAATGAACATTAGGAGCATAAAAAATGAGAAAATTAGTAGAATGATCTAAGTGATACAAGACACTACAATCTGAAACTGCCCTAGTGAACCTTCAAGCAAATCAGATTTAAGGTTTAGCATTCTAAGGAATTTGCAGACCTTGAGAATAGGTTTCTTGGACTGAGTTGGCTGATCCGGTGCCCCGGCCACATCCTCCTCCCCTTCTTCATCACTACTGCTCTCACTGTCACTAGCATCCCCATCGTCCAACTTAGACGGAGCTTTGGGAATTTTACCCGTCACATTCGTCATGCGCACAACAGCGATTGCATTGTTGCCTGCTTGATCAGCCTGGAGATGTTCACACATTAAAGATGCCTCAGAAGTTCATTCGTTAAGTGATTCAAAGTGAAATGCTCCAATTGTTTATGTGAAAGTACGGGTAAAGATATGAGTAAAGACACGAATCTACACCGGTATTAGCAAGCCGATTTTAGGTAATTCAATCACGAATTTTCAAACCTGTTGGATTCAAAAACTGCTTGAACAAATGCAAACTAGGTCTTGAACGCACCAGTGTTGCAATTCAAAACCAATTGTTTCAACAGTTGCATTCAAGAGGAGCAATCAATAAACTAGGTCTAAACCCTACAAAAAAAAAACATACAAAACGAAAGCCGAGATCAACCTGCGTGCCGGCTACGCACTGCAGAGAGTGCGGAAACTCTCGACGTAAAACTCCCAAGTCATCACGCATGACGTCAAAGCTACACCTCGGCAGAAAACAATGTCCAAGTCAGAATTCGGCTGGACAGAGCATCAGTCGGGAGACAAAAACTGCATAACCGATACCATCTTCCTCCCCCCGGTATGTAACCTAAAAAACTCAAAGAATTGGAATCGACCGTTTGGAATTTCTGCAATTATCTTAGAATGAGACGACCTAAAATAGATAAACAGATTGATTTTTTATTCTCTCGGAGTTCGACTCGTCGGAGCAGGAATGATCCGTGGAAGCAGCAACTAAGTTAGATCCACAGACTTCCAAGCAGAACTTCTTCTTCCATTTTCTCTTCCGTGACACAAATTGAAAATCAGTTACACTGAAGAGAAACCGGCAAGCGCACTAATCACCAGGGGTACGACCAAAGTTCAAGACTTTGAAACGGATCTTCGATGGAAACATCCCAAAGTTGGTCAACCTAAAACCTAAAACCGATCAAACCTATCATGCAAGAGTTCTATGATTTCGCCATAAACCTGAGGCATGGCCACCCGAGCTTGAAAGAATGGAGACACTGATACGCCGTGGGGTCGAATTGCAACTCCTCGTCGTCGCCCATCTCGTCCACGCCTGGCTGCCACACCTTGGCCTTCGTCGGCTCCTGTGATGCACTGGCGCCACCTGCTTCCTCCATCTCCACTTCCTCGACATCTTCTCTGGCCTGCAACAAGAGCTCTTGAGATTTTCACAAAGCATTGAAGAAGGGACCTTGGAATGGAAAGGAGGAGGGAATCGAACGTACCTGCTTGGCCTTCTTGGCGCGCGCGCCTTTCTTCTTGGTGCGAGCCATGGGCAACAATCGTGAAGAGGGCTTTGGAAAGGAAACGATGACAAGTGCGAAGCTTAAGCTTAAACCCCAGCAAGACGGGACCTTCAACCCTAAACGCAAGCGCTGCCACGATTAGAAACCGTTAGGGACCTAATTCCGTTTCTTGTACCTGTTACCGAGAGTATTCCGTCGTCTGGTCATAAATTTGGTGGGGCTTGGTACAGTTGCAAAAGGTCTTGGCGTGACTTAGGGTTAAGTCAGTACAAAATGAGAAAAAAACAAACAATTGATGACCCCATGATGGACCGGGGGATTGACCCTCTTTCTTTCTTTCTTTCTTTCTTTCCCGGATCACCACCACTGGTGAGACAGAATTCTGATAAATAATTAAAACTCCAAGCTCCTTGCACACACTCCTTCGCCCTAAAATTTACGTGCCCCCTCCCAACCCTGATTCTCACCGCGTCATCGCAAAACTCCCGTGTCCCTAAACAGAACTACCAGAATTGGATACTCACTACTCAGATGATCAGCACTCCGCCGGCATTCACCTCAAGCTGCGCGCGACACACAACAGATCAGGCGTCTGTCTATTCTCCCGAGAAAAAACTCGACACAGCAGATAAAAAGAAGCGGCAAAAGCCAGTGAGAAGAGTCTGCGATGCAGCAGCAGCAGCGAACGTCGTCGTCGTCGTCGGACGAGAGCGGGAAGGGGGAGCTAGCGGTTTTGGGGTTTTAGGGTTTAGGGTGCCTATCCACTAGTCTGCTTCCAAGGTAGTACCTTTGGTATGAGTAAAATGAAAACTTACGATAAAATGACGAAATGCATCGAAGTCTTAGCAATTCCTGTAATTGACATTACCGCGATGGATTAGCCTAATACAGCATCCAACAATTCAGGTCCAGCACGGGCAAGCTCTCACTACCAGAACCCGGTGGGGGAACTCATAGCGAGAACGAGCGCAGTCGGGGAACATCCACGGGTACCGGTGACCGTGGTGTCGACGAAGCCAGTTTTGAGTTTGGCCATGGCGTCCCCATGCGTGCCCTTGGGGATCCTGTTCCCGTGTTCCGGTCGCGGCTGGTTCCCTTTGGGAGTCCACTTCCAGCTGAACTTGAAATGACGGGTGAAGTCAGTTTGCTGGAATATAGGGATTTCAAGACTGACAGTGATACTGAAGGGATCCCAGGGACCTAATCCCGTTTCTTGCACCTGTTACCGAGAGTATTCCGTCGTCTGGTCATAAGTTTGGTGGGGCTTGGTACAGTTGCAAAAGGTCTTGGCGTGACTTAGGGTTCAGTCAGTACAAAATGAGAAAAAACAAAACACAATTGATGACCTCATGATGGACCGGGAGTGTTTTTTTAAGGCATTTTTATTACCCAATGGCCTAAAATAAAAATGGACAGCTTCAAGCCTGTAGGTAAAAAAAGTATTGTGTTTGAAAACACTAGGGTATAATCATAGCCTTGCACATCACTGCCACAATGTTTTCAAAACCTCATTTCATCTATTGTGAAGAGTTAGCTCATGTAAAATTTGCGTACCCAAAATAGCATGCTCAAAATTGGCCTCTCCCAAGTCAAGCTTCTCAAAATGATGGAGCCAAGAAACTCATAACCTTCTTGAAAGAAAGGCTACATAACCATTGGTGCAAAAAACAAAAAAAATAAAAAAAACAAAAAAATAAAAGAACACTGATTGCCCTTCATTACACTTGCATTTTATCCTTAGAAAAGACACTAGAATTTTATGCTTGCCACCTATGATAAGATTTGGAAATTTTGAATTTATATTTGCAATCACCTAGTTATGCCAACCTATTTATGGTCTATTATAAACTGATCCTACAAATTCTTGCTTAAAATGTAAAATTTCTAATGAAATGTAAAATTGCTATTCATCAAAGTCAAGATTTTGCTTTTGGTACGCCTACTTCTAGCACTTAAAAAAATGAATTTATTCATACAATATCCAAATATGCATGTGAAAAAAATCTTCAATTCATTTTCAAATAAAAAATTCACTTCAATTTTCATTAAAAAATAAACAAATCCTCAATAGTTGCCACAAATGATACATGTCTACTTCAACCATTTCAGTCCATTTTTTTTCAACCTTATATCCAAACAACACATTTAGAAACAAATTATTGTTTGTGCCCTTCCACATTCATGATGATAACCACAAAATTTCATTTCAAATTAATATACAAAAGTATTAGACATTATAAAAGTTCAATTGCATGGGATGAAAAGGAAGGTTGCTATTATGTAAACCTAGGAGTGTCAACACATAAGCCTAGAAGACTATACACCTATATTATAGATGTCTATATTATAGAAAACTTCTATGATTACAGTGTAACTATGTTTATATACCTAAATTACTCGTGTTTTATATTATAAGCACCTTCAATGATTGTAGAACATATATTTATACAATCAATTTATACTCAAGGCTCACGTGCTTGCATTTTCATACACACAATCTAGCATCCTTGGGATCAAAAGTAATGTGATCCACATTAATTAAGTTCAACAAGGTCACCATCTATTCTTGTCGTCCAAGATATGTATCTTATTTGGAGATTGTATTGAGACAGTGTGACCTTTGACACAGTAGAAATAGTGACTTTTGAGAGATTTAAAACTATCTTTCTAAAATTATATAATTTATTACTATTTTTCAAGCTTGGGAATAAATTCCATTTATATTGAGGTCTTTTGTAATATTAAAAGGTCAATCCTTATTTACAACTTTTAAAAAAAAAAAATTTGATAGGTTTTGGTTACAATTTCTAATAATATATATTGAAACTATCAAGTTTAACACATAGTAGGATTTATTCAACAATTCTTTGAAGAAAAACAATAATATTTGTTGTTTAACATGTTTTTAGCAAGTTTTAATACATTTTAATAAAATCCAATAGAAAAAAATGTTAAACAATTTTCCTCAAAATATAAATACAAAGGTGATTGTGATTTTGTTTAGAACATTAGTTAGGATTAATATTATGGAAATTTTATATGATGTTCTTGTTGGCACAGGAATAAAGACTTCAAATCACCTAGAAATGTGATGTTTGGTTATAATAAGTAAAAAATTAACCCCTAAAGGACCGTTGTCCCTTTGGAAGACAAATGCGTTTTCAGGCAGGCACCTACGGGCTCAAATTTTCTCCTGATTTTTTGAAACTTTTTTTAAAGGTAGAAAAAATGATTAGCTTCGTGGAAATATAATTTTTTACACACACTAGAAGAAATATCAGCCCTGCGGAGGGCTATTCCGGAGTGACAAACCAAGCTATTAAAAAGCTTAATCTGTCACTTTAGCTGATTGCTGCGGTGAGCAGTTAGAGTGGCTAACTGCTTGCCGGAGCAGTCAGATTTCATAGAATTTAATTTTTTTAATTTTTAAATTTTTTTAAGATTAAAAAATTTATTATTATTATTAATTTTTTATTTGCAAATTTCGGTTCTTGCGCCATTGTCACAGCAGAAACTGGTGTGCAAAAATAGGAGAAAAACAAATTTTTGAGCAAAAGAAAAGTAAATTTAGGATACCTTGGAGAATTGTGGAGCAGCCCTCCAAAGGCCTGAAATTTTCTCTAATGATTGGTGTTCGGGAACAAAAGTTACGACCAAATAAACTCAAAACAGGGAATGGGAGGCAACGCAAGCAACAAAAGAAAATTTGCATTTTTTTTTGAGTATTTTTCTCATAGATTATATTTTTGTCTATCTAAAAACTTTTGATTCATTTCATTTGGATTTGTTATGAGAAAGTTATGGACATTCTTGTTTTTTGGGCAGTTAGAGCATCTTTTTGAAAAAATTAACTTGTAGGATATGCAAATTTTCAAATTTTCCATGGTTTAGTTTACTTGCTAGAGTAATCTCACCATTGGAGTTATTGCATTTAAATTCCATCTAAAATATGTGAATATTTTAGATTTCCCTTCTATCTTGTACCTACTTTACTTACAATTTTTGTAAGAATGATAATTTATTTATTTTTATTTATTTTTCCTAGACTTTGAATTCAATTCTCCACTACAAAGATTTGAAGCTCAAGATTCTATAGTGCAAAAAATTTAAGTTAAAAATGTTCAAAGTCAAAAAATCTAGTCCTGCAATGTGTGCTGAAAAAACTTGTTTTTTCTACTTTAAATGCAAATATCTTGCAATCTATGCGGTCAAAAATTTTGAAATTTTTTCCACACCTTTTTCATATTGTTTAGATTTAAGATCTTATGGTTAGATGTGAAAAAAAAATTATTTACATTTTTTTTAACTCTTTGCTATAGAAATAGCAGTCTTAAGTGTTTTTTGGGTAGAAAAAAGACCTTGGTCCTTTAGGAGTTAAAAAGGATCATATTTTTAGCCAATGGTAGATTTACAACATTGGTAAATTTTATTCCAAAAAAATTTATCACATATGTGGACTCTTACTGCTAATCCAAATGCAATGTTATGAATTCTATTTGGACACACTTTATTTTGTGCACTAGTCATGACATTGATTCTTGATGGATTTAAAAACATTTTTTCAGCTTTCAAGTTGGTCAAAAATGCGGTAGTAAACTAGAAACATAAAATTGTGATGTCTTCTTGTAATCACCAAGATTTGTGGTATATAGTGTATTTGGTGTAGGTAACCTCAAAATATTTTTAAATCATTGTTCAAGTCCCTTCAATTTTATAAGCATACTTGAGGTTATTGAACATGATATACATGTTTTCAAATTTGTACACTCACTACTCAAAGTAATTTAACAGTTCAACTTTTTGGATAGTACAAGCATTTGAATAGTGGGTGAATTTAATTACTACAAGTTTTTTTATAATGCCTAGATGAATTTTCAAATTACTCTGATGTAATTTAAATAGTGTGAACTTATAGATAAAATTATATGAAACTTGTATGAAATCAACTGAAAATAGTACAATCCAGATGAAGATAGATAAAGAAGATAAAATTTGGATGAAAATCATATAATTTGAGATTATATTTAAATAATATTGGATACATTATATTGATTCAGTAAATATAATGTAAACATCCCTACTAATGTGAATTGCACATTTGCAAAATTCTAAAATGAGTGGATTCTACTATTTTTAGTTAAAAAGGTACACTAAAAAAATTAACACATAATAAAGTAATGTAGGATGGCAAATGTAAATAAGTGGATCTTCTGAAGTAAAGTAAATTCTGGTTTGAGTTAGACTAAAATATAAGAGCTTCATTTTTGTACATGTTATTTTTTTTCCATCTCTACAACAACTAATTCTACTTAAATTGGTTCCAAAACTTGCACAAAAAATAAAAATCACCAAAATAATAACCAAGTTACATTATTAAAGAATAGACAAAAATTGCATATTCAACACACATTAGAAGGGATTTGAGGCCTAAACAAGAATGCAAGTTCTCGATTAGTAGGAAGCAACTGCCCAAAAAAAAACCCAAAAAAATTCAACAAATTACATGAGATCAAAACTACATGAGATTGTTTAATGAATTGTTCAAAAATTTAGTTGTTTAGAATGAACAAAAAAAAACTTTATCTCGAAATGATTGGGAACTTTGCCACATCAATGATTTAACGTGGTTGGGACCTTGCCACGGTAGATAATATGATTTATTTGTATTTGTATATGTATATGTAAATAAATTTTAAATATTTTTAAAATTATTATTAATTTATTATTTGATATTCTAACCAGTAATATGCTAGTTTATAGCAAAAAAATAGCCATGAAATGGTCTTCCATCCCTCATTTCCCTTCTAATGTTTAGATGTACTTCATCCATTTCATTACTATTAGAAAGAGGGCTCCAAATTAACAAAGTTTCTGTTAAAAAGTAATGATAATAATTGTTCAAGTTGTCCAAACGGCACAATTTTCAACCTTGTTTGGGCAATCAACATAGATTACATGAACATTTATCATAGATTGTCTAAACAACAACTATTGCTTGAAAATGCTGAGTTTTGCAAAAATGATAAGATTTTAAAATTAATATCATATTATCTATTTTTTGAATCCGTTGCACATGTGTGAGATGTAGGGGAGATGTTTAAGGAGTGATCAGGGGGCTTCATTGTTGATTTCATCAGGTCTTGGGTTAAGTTTCAAACCCCATTACCTTCACTAATTGTGGCAATTGGTCTGTGTTGATGTGACAATTTTTTTGATGACCTAAAATTTGGTCTTATATGATGTGGCATATTCATGAGGACATTTATCCAATGTGGCACTTTATTGATGTGATAGTTTTTGATGACTTGACACTTGGTCTTATATAATATGGCATATTGATGAGGACTTTCATCCTGTATGGCATAGTCAACAGAACTGTGCTAAAAAATGCTCTAATGAAGTTGTCTTAATCAAGGTCCCATGTTTATCCACAAACTATACCAAATCTATGCTGAAATGTGCTTAAAAGTGTCCAAATGAAGTTGTAGTAATCAACCATGTTATCCATAGAATTATACCAAATCTATACAGGAATGTGCTTAAAAGTGTCCAAATGAAGTTGTAGTAATCAACCATGTTATCTACAAAATTATATCAAATCTATGCTGGAATGTGCTAAAAAGGGTCCTAATGAAGTTGTCTTAATCATGGTTCCATGTTTATCCACAAAACTATACCAAATCTATGCTGGAACAGACATTGAGTTTTCTAGTAGTGCATACATCAAGAAGTCCAAGGCATGTGAATTGGTGCTCTGATGGTGCATTGAACGGCTATCAAGATAATTTGGTGCCAATCTCTATGCCAAAAATTTGATACTGAGTTTGCATGGAGGTTGGCACCAAATTATCTAGATAGTATTTCATTGCACCATGTTGACACCATAGTGGCATGCCCTGACTTTCCTGATGTATAACTTTTATAGTGAATCCTTGTAAATGTTCATCAGTTGCCTATTTGGTGTGAAGTCTTTTAGAATATATTTACATCAAAAGCAAATATTTTATCCTTTGAAAGGACAAACTAAGCCAATTAAAATTAGAATGGCAAAATAACCCTATTATAGTCACTTGCTATATCTCTATCATCCATTGTGATAGAGGTTATTTTCACTAGCAATTACAATAGTCTGCTAAAAATATACAAAAATATAGGATAGTCCTTTTTTCTTGTGTATATTATAATCATATCTAAACTTGTTGTGGTTGAAAAACATACAAGATAATCCTTCAGTTCTTCTTGTGTGTTTTCTAAGTACATCTAAAATTGCGGCAGTTGTGATTAGTAGTTTGAAATGAGAGTCTCTACTCAACCATGAAATAGGGTCAACCTTTAAATAGTTAGATTGAGGTGCACATAAAAAGTATACATGCAGAATATATTTCTTCTACCTTGAGGAGGTCAATTTGAGTAACACAAATATAAATTTTCATACAAATATAAAACTGTTGAACTAGCTATAAGGTTAGTGCATCTAATTGTGACCCTTTTAAAATGTGATCATTACAAATTCTTGCCTAAAGTGGTTAGCCTCTAGTCATTAGAGCTTAGAGTTGATTCTAGAATTTGAAAATTCATATGGTATCAAAAAAGTGCATTCTAAGAGAATCTATAATGTTGACTTGACTTTCAACAACAAAAAACCCAATAAACAATCCAACAATAAGAATGATGCGCAATTGCTTAATTGGCTGCATTTAAAATAACTACAGCTCAATTTGTGCATATAAACAATTGCGGGTGATTGCAAGAAACACTTCACGTTTTTGGCCCAAAATTGTATTTTTTGGCCATAAGACTATTAGTACTATTAGTACTATGTGTCTACAACACCCCTACAAATCTAAATCGTTGATTTAAGGTGCCTACAAATCTAAACTATTGATTCTATACTATGCAGTATTAAGCAGTACTATAGAGTGCTGCAAAGTACTGCATAAGCCACTGGGGGCAAAAAATAGCAAAAAAGGGATCTATAGACTTTTTCATTTTTAATAACTCAAAATAACTTAAAAAATTAAAAATTAAATAATCCATTTTGCTAGAGAAGATTGCGCTCACATTGCACCAAAGAATTCATGTAGGAAATTTTTCCCTCTTCGTAACTTTTGTACAAAAGAAGGTCACTTTGGACCCATGTGCGCAATTGACATGTTGTTGTTTTCAAAAAAATTCATTGCCAATCCTTGTAATGTTAGTAGACCTCTAACATGTCCAATTTGTGGCTTTGAATCTGAATTTTTGGGTCAGAAATAGGACTAAAACCCTCCAAAATGGCCAAGGTAGACACTTGATTGGGACATGTCAAAAATAATAAACTAATTTGAAAAAATTTGAAAAACACTTAATGTCTGAAACTACCACATGTACCTTCATTCCAAATTTCATGCCAAATGGACAAACAATGCAAGCATTATGAGCAAAAAAAACACTCGTTAGAGGGCCAGGGGTGTTTTTTGTAATCCCCTTGCTCATTGTTTTAGTTATTGAAGTACCTAATTTTCTTACTGAATCTTATGCATTTTTTGGACACCGTATGAACAATCTATAGAATTTTCAAAGTACTGAAATCAATATATCCAAAATTGCCCCTAATCTCTCAAGAATAGAAAAATACATTTTGGATAAGAATCAAACCTTATGTGTGGTAAGTTTTTATGCATCCACCAACCTCAACCTCTTAATGCGTTTAGAGCAAAAAAGTGGCTCATGGATATATGGTTTTCGATACAAAATTTTAGATGAAAGACAAAGATTTCTACCCATTTGTTTTTTTTATGGGTTCTTTAGATTTGTCTTGTAGTGCAATTTTCCTCATTGAAGTATTATTGACCTCACTATAAAGCAATGCATATAAAATTAATGACAAAAGATATTCTTTTAGTGAATTTTAGCAATTTGATCATCTTTATTTTTAATATAAATTTTAGACATTAAAATAATCATTCTAAAATTAGAGTCCAACTAATTCAAAATAAAGTTCATGAAGTCTAACTTCTATTCCAATTTGAAATTTTGTAAAATTCCTAATGCAATTTATTGAATATTTTACTGCAATTTAAATGTTGGATTCATAACCATAGTCTATTGATTTTCAAATTATAGAATGATATTGAATTCTCATTTACACCTTGATGTTCAAAACTAGTGTACAGCAATGGTAAAGTAATCAGTTTTTTTAAGCATTTTCTGTATTTGATATGAAGTACTTTCACATATTCTTCAAAAATAATTTCAAACTTTTATGATAATTTCAAGTTTTCATTTTAAAAATTAGAAACTTTAGGATGTACAATTGACAAGTAATTTTATCTTAGAAAAGAAAAAAAATACTAGTATCTTATGGAATGAAGCTAAAAATGATCTAATGTCAATAGCCAAGTCAACTCACATTTTGTAGTTTGTGACTTTTTTCACTCACCCTACATTTTATTGCTATTTTAGAAAATGGAAAGCAATTATAGGGTTTGCATTAGTGATCGTTCAAGTTGTACTACTTCCCTGTTGTAAAGTTTGGAATCTCTTATACAATTTAGTACTTCATAGAACATTTGGTGTGGATAGGACAAAAGGATTTGATTCTTGAATGCAGGGGCGAGCCTTCACCTTCATCTTCACTGTCTTTTTGTTCCAACAATTGCAAAAAGCAATTGAAGAAGCAATTGCAGTAAGTATTTACTTTAGAGCAGTCCCACTGCAACACATTGAAGCAGCACTCTAAAGGTTCTACACCATTGATCTTCTAAAAATGAGGAATGTCCTCCATTGATTTGCTTCACAATGTTGCTTCAGCATGTTGCAGTGGGGCTACTCTTAGGTCCTTCTAAGCAATATCATAATTTGCATATATAGAAAGCTCAGCTAAGGAACTCAAACAAGTTTTGCTAGTTATGATTGTCGTGGACACACTATATAATTCCGATGTCGGAGTTATGGAATATTTTTTGCACGCCACGCAGTTCGCATTTTGAGGTGTGAATAAATGCAATTTTGAGGTCATCAATATTGGATTTTAGGCTTTTAGGATTCAAATTTGTGGGTCGTTGATTTCCATGGCCCAACATCTTGAACTTCCTATATGATTGAATGTCAATTTTTGTTGTATGGAAGTTGTGAATTTATACTTGCGTACCATTATCGCATTGATTTTGTACGTTAAAGACAGCCATGACTTCTATATCATTAAACGAAAGTTGTGCCTCTTTCGTTCAGTGATAAAAAAGTGGCACGACTCCCATTTAGTGATACAAAAGTCGTGGTTGTCTTTAACGCCTGAAATCAGTGCGGTAACGCACTGTAAAAAAAACCGCATTTTAGGTGACGCTAGCGTAATTTTAGGAGGAATTTTAGAGGACACCCAATAAAACATTAAACATCCCGATGTTTTAGTGTCAATAATAACATCCAATGTATCATCTAGATGTTATATTGGACGTTATTATTGACATAAAAACATCAAAATGTTTTATTAGATGTTTTCTAAAATCCCTCCTAAAATTACGCTAACATCATCGAAAACGCGGTTTTTTTATAGTGATGGTACATAGGTATAAATTAACAACTTCCATACAACAAAAATTGACATTCAGTCATTTAAGAACTTCAAGATGAAGCACATGGAGTCTCATTTGCATGCCCATTTCAAGCAGCAATATCGTGTCAAGCAGAGGAATGTTCACAAAGAGTGTTTTAAACAATGATTGTATAGTATACTATCTACAATAACGGAATGCCCTACACACTTCTTGAGGCATACCACTATTGTGGGTTTAGAGCATTGACAACATTTCTTAGCAGATGCTCTTGGTCCAAGCCAAGGTGTAGCAAACAACCAAAACATTCCCCACTGCAAACCCGACCAGGGAAAGAAGGAGCTTGGATATGTCACAATTGTCTTTGCAAACACTATAATACCACCCCTGCTATGCTTGTTCATTGCAACAGGATCTTGTTAGTTTGTTGAATTGTGGGCTACAACTCCTCGTTCCATTTGTTTTTTAAATTGACATCAATTGACATGTTGGTTGGCTCGTCCGTCTGCCAAGTAATTAATGCGCAAGATTGACTTTCATATGGCATGGGCGGAGATGACTAGGGTTTTTCTTGTACCCAAAAGGTGCAGGGTGCCAGCCACCCATTTTCCCAACCTTGTTTTGGGGAGATGGGTGACGATGCTCTTACTCCTGCCATTTAGTTTTTCGGATGGTGAGTTACGTTAATACCAAGTAAATAATTAAAACTTAAAAATGTCATTTTTGCAGTGTTAAATTTGAAAGTTGAGCACATTTATGCCTGTTTCAAGGACTTGAGAGTTAACTATTTAAATCACCTTCAATTGGATTTTGCTAGTGCTAGCGCTTGACATTACATACAATTGGTTGATAAATGACACTGCGCCACAAATCTAATTATATTTCTTGATTGTTTGCATTTAATGAGCCTTACTATATTCAAGTGAATCGGAATTCAAAATTACAAACATAAAAGTTGTATGCTAGACAAAGTGGGATTTTTCCCAACTAAAAAGCAATTGTTGTTTGTAAATGATTTGAAATGACACAAACTTTAATTGTGGCTAGTTCACTAGAATTTGATTTATGTTTACTATTAAAAATTTTGACAAGTTGAACTGTTGAAGAATAAAAAATTTAATGTATATATATACAACTGGTATAGCTAAAAAAATTGTCTCATTAGGGGAGATTTGAAGGCATTGGAGGGCTGTTTTAGGGCCCTTCCCAAATCTGGCTCCATCTTTGAATAGCTGGTACGGGTTGTCAGAATTTTTTTTTTCTCTCAAATATCATTTTCAGCCAATTTTTATTTTATTTTATATTTTGAAAATGATGTGGCACACTCTCAGCCACATCAACCAGCAGTTATCCTGCATTCTCGCAGTCTGGGAACATTGCATGAACACATGATAACTTGCAATCTCTTAAAGGCCTCAAATGTCTTCTAATGTCATCCACGGTCAAAATAGAGGCAACTAGTTTCTTTTTGGAGCAATAAGAAAATAACATAGCAACAAAACATACCAATAGCACCAAACCAAACTAAATATGTTTAAGCCCTAAATGCTTGAGGCACCAAAATCTGGTGTTGACAATATTTTGAAGTTAAATAAAACCTTAAAAAGTTATTACTTTCAAAAATTCTATATTTTCCAAAAAATTGTTTGGAGTCTAGTTTTAGCATCAAATATCCAATTTTGAAAATGAATGATCATGAATTTTCTATTCATGAGTTTGTACAAGGTTTTTTTTTGCAAATTTTGATTTTCTAGTACTGAAGGCTCTTAGAAATGAGCCTCAAATACACTAAATCTTAGTAAAAAAAATCACATTAAAAATTCTAGTGGGATTTCCACATAAAAAAATTGTAGAATAGATTTTGAGAAGCCGTAAACCTCATATTTGTTAGGTGACCAACTTCTTAGGTTTGACATTTGAAAAGAGGATTAGAAGACTTCAAATCATTTTCACAGTATTAACACCTCATGATCAAACATTATAATCTTTCAATCCATAAATGATATTGTTATATTTTCTTTTTCCATGTGTTTTCTAACATGTATGGTTTGAATTTTATGGTTACAAGTCAGGAAAATGATAAAACTTGACAAAATACTGGCTTTTTGTTAATTTTTGAGCAAATTCTGAGAATCTCAGTAAAAGGCCTTAGGCATTTAGAGCTTAAGAGAGCCACCTTGCCCTTGTCTCTATTCTTCTTGTCATACTTAAGCAATAGATCATACATGTCATATTTGCATGAATTGTTTTGCACCACATTGGATTGTAGAATTAAATTGCTTTGTCAATTTATCTATTTCATTTGTGAAAAGAAGGATATAATATCTTTGGATATTATCTTTTATTGTTTTTATATATTTTTTGAACAAATTTTCAATCAAAAAACGATGAGTGATTGTCCAACTCATAAGATTATCTGTCCATGCAAGTGGAGTGTTACTGGTAATTAGTATAGCCAAAAAATAATGAAGCATATTGAGCTCTATTTCTTGATAATTCTAGATTTTTATTGATCCTATTCTAAACTTTTTTGCAAATTTGGGCAATTTTAGTGCCTCAAACTACTTGGATCATTGCATGAAATTTTCAAAATAGCTCCTAATCAATGTCTTCCACATGTGAAGCTTTATTTCATGCCATTTTCTAAATACAACAAAAGGTCTTTTTTTATATAATGCTATAAATCTCAAATTGGAATGCTATAAATACCTACCAACCTTTAATTGATTGAGTATGGTTGAATTGGAATGGACAGTTTGATATTTGTACATAAAGTTTTGAATCATTGTATTCCAATTAATAAGATGAAAGTTGTGAAGGACTTTGTTTTGTTAGTAGTACATTCAAAAATAAACACATTAAAGTTCTTTTGGAACTCAATTTTCAATTTTTGGAGATAAAAACATTACCATCTATAGGACATTTTTTACTTAGAAGAACATTTTCACAATCGGGATCAACATTTCTAATTCCATATCAAGGTATTAGTGACTTGGGTATGTACTTCTTTCCAAGTAACTTTTTTAATAACACAAAAGTGAGGGTAGGGGTTTGGGGAAGGTATTTCCTTAAAATTATTATGAACTTCTAGTAGAGTCACCAACATCATTCAATCTAAAAAAATAGACAATCAAAATAGACAATCTAAATAGACAATCTAAATATAATGGATTCTTTTTGTTTGGCAACAAAACTCTAACAACTTATAAACAAAATTATAGGGGCTTTAAAAAATCAAATGCAAGGATAATTTCTAAATTTTCATGTATATTTTGGAAAGATCTATTTCAAGTATGATACTATATCTCCTAAAAATACACCTTGGACACATGTGGTTATAAGATAACACAAAAAACTCAATACTACCATTAGAGGTAATTTGAGGTTCTTGAGAGACTGCAAGTTCCCTTATGTTCCTAGACTGCCGAAAGGCAGCTGCAGCAGCTGGTTGACGTGGTACAGCAATTGCCACATTATTTTTGAAAAAATAAAAATAAAAATTTGCTTAAAATGATATTGTAGTATAAAAAAAATTTGAAAAAAAAATCTGACACGCCTGTACCGCCGTTCATTACATCTGGCCAGATTAGGAAATGGGCCTGAAATGGTCTTTCAAGGCCCCCAAATCCCCTCTAATGAATGAATTGAGAGCCCTTTCATTGCAAAGTAAGAATATAGAGGTGCTCTAAAGATGCATGCGTCTATACTCATCATTTAAAAAATTAAACTAGATGCATAAAGGGTTAAGGAGACAATATTTATGTATAATAATTCCATAAAAACTTGAAACAATTTGAAGGGATTTGTCTTACTAATTATCTTACAACACACTAAAAAGCTATATTAAAATTTTAAAAATAATGAAAAATAAATTTTTTTTCTTTGAAAGATGAATATTTCTTGGATAAATGAGAAGTGTAACGTATGCAGCCCATGTGCCCATTTTGGTTTGGAGCAAATACAACTTTCAATCCAATCACCTTATTTTTCCAAGTTTTTTTTGTTTTGGAAGAACTTTCTTTAATATGTCATGTGAACATGGATATAATCTAATAATATAGGTTTAAAAAGAAAGAAACAACATGATAAAAGAAACAGACCCATATACTGAAAAAGATACAACAATAATATGACAACAACAAAAAGGTCAGATTGTGGAGTTGTTGCAGCTTTGAAGATGTTCTTGTTGGCTAGACTTACAAACCTTTAAATTGCATGTTCAAAACAAAATATTCAAGGGCAAACGGTACACCAGTGTATGGAATATTTTTTGCAAGCCTTGTATTTCGGGCTCAAAATACTATAGAAGGCGAGACGTTAAATCGTGCTCACCAAATGGCCCTACATTGTCAAGACAACAAGATCACGTCTCCTTTAGAAATGCAAGACCGTGGTAAAATTTCATTGTTCTACAGATCCTACACATAATGGACATGACGGTGGTTTTAGGGTTTTAGGTGCCAGTTTTAGGGTTTAGGGTGGCAGATTAGGAATTAGATTTTTTTTTTGATGTCCTGCACGGCTGAATCTTAGTACATATCCCATATGGATTGTATTATCTTCTAGTATCCTTCATGTATACTAGTGTGACCATGTGCCGTTGGCCCAATTTTCATCTACTCCCGGATCCACTCCTGGTACTACTTCCGATTCTACTCCCAGTTCTACTCCCGGTTCCACCCCCAGTACCAAGAACGCCACCAAAATCAAAGTAAAAGTAATTTTCTAATTTTTTAATCAATAAATACTTTGAAATTCAATAACTTTTGCACCACCGCTCCAAACGCCACGAAACCAAGCCGGTGCACCCCTCCTCGGCGAGAGCTTTCCGACGGTATCAAGCACGCGGCCGGGGGACGCATGGTCAGGAAGTTGTCCACGCTACAAACAAAACAAACAAACAAACAACCTCATTTAAGGTATTGATAAAGAACTTGTCTTCTCAATTCTAAATGCAAATTATTAATTGTTTTTGAAGAAAATGAGAAGACTTTCAAAATGGCGATTTAATATCTTGCACAGAAGGACAATGTCCAAACAACTTTTTCAAAATTTACTAAGACAAGATTTGCGGCGCAATTAAGACAACGCTTTTCAAAGTTCTTGTAGGACGTATAAGTAGCACGCCCCCCCCCCCCCCCCCTCAAATAAAAATTTGATAATTCTAAAACAGTTTAAGCGTTTATTATGTCCAAGATCCATAGAACAATGAAATTGCCTTGAAGAATAGGGTTAAGACAAATGTGGGTAGAACTTTATATTTCCTACAAGAATTTTGAAAAATGTTGTCTCAATTGCGCCACAAATGTTGTCTTAGTAGCATTTGAGAAAAGTTGTTTAGGCGTTGTCCTTCTCTACAGGACATTAAATCACTAATTTAAAAGTCTTCGCATTTTTCTTCAAAATCCATTTATGATTTGCATTTAGAATTGAGAAGACAAGTTCTTTATATATATGAGGGGTGGTAGGGGATAAAACAATCTATATAAGATATGCAGTATGATTCAGCCACACAGGACGTCAAAAAAGAACATTGACCCACTGCCCTATACCCTTATTTGCCGCTCTAAACCCTAAACCGCCGCCTAAAATCCTAAAACCCTAAAATCGTCGTTATGTTTGTTTTGCGTAGGACCCCATAGAACAATGAAATTTTACTATGGTCTTGCATTTCCGTGGGAGGCAAGGTCCTGTAGTTTTGTTGGGGGCACGGTCCTATAGCTATGCCTCGGACCTGCAATCTCAATCAGTGATCCCATTGTCTTGACAACGTGGGGCCCATTTGGTGAGTACAATTTAACATCTTGCCTATGCAAGTACATTTAATTTAGTTGTTCAATTTATTGAAAACCAGGGAGTAAAACCCACAATTGACCATCGAAATTGCATATTGCTGGCACCCATTGGTGTACCATTTGCCCTTAAGGTAACAAGTTCTGAAATCGCACAAGCTCTAAAATCACCCACCCTACTCAAATGTACATTGCTTGTACATGTTGCTTTTTCCATAGCCTTCAGCAATGCACAAACAGTGCACATTTTAGGGGGTGGGCGATTTTAGAGCCCTATGCCACTTCAACTTCAAAATTTCATAAGTAATTCTAGAAAGCTTCAAAAAATATAAAACGACTTGGGTTAGATGCCAATTCCTCTTGTCTTTCTAGGAAAATTTACTAAAAATTATTTCAAGAAGCTTTGCCTCCCCAAAATTCCCTTTCAGCTCTTAAATGGCAAATTCTGGACCTGTTACCTTACATCTTTTGTTCCGGAAGACCTATATGTCAAGTGAACTAGTGTGACCCTGTGCCATTGGCCCAATTTTCATCTACTCCCGGTTCCACTCCCAGTACCAAGAACGCCACCAAAATCAAAGTAAAAGTAATTTTCTAATTTTTTAATCAATAAATACTTTGAAATTCAATAACTTTTGCACCACCGCTCCAAACGCCACGAAACCAAGCCGGTGCACCCCTCCTCGGCGAGAGCTTTCCGACGGTACCAAGCACGCGGCCGAGGGACACACGGTCAGGAAGTTGTCCACGCTACAAACAAAACAAAACAAAAACAAAACAAACAAACAAACAGCCAAATTTAAGGTATTGATAGAGGTTTTGAAAGAAAGAAACAACATGATAAAAGAAACAGACCCAAGTACTGAAAAGATACAACGACAATATGACAGCAACAAGAAGGTAGACTGTGGAGTTGCTGCAGCTTTGAAAATGTTCCTGTTAGGCAGACTTGCAAACCTTCAAATCGCATGCTCGAAGGCGAAACGTGCAAGGGCCACACGGTACACCAGTGGCGCCAGCGATCTGAAATTTTTATGGTCGCAATCGCGGGTTTTACGCCCTGGATTTCCAATATAGTGAAACACGAAATGTACCTGTGCAGTATTTCCGCGAGCCCGAAATACGAGGCGTGCAAATAGTATTCCATACTGAGGGACAAAATGCGAGAGGAGATCAGTAAGAGGACCTGGCTCTGCTGCCGACTTCCCATCGTTGCTGAGAACCCGGTCGCTGGGGAGCTTGCGGTGGTAGGAGCTGCGCGCATAACTTGCGGTGTTAATGAATGAGAATTTGAAGGTATTACGCTCAAAGGTATTACGCTCAAAATTGGCATTTGTGTAGGTTCTGCAGACGCCAAAGTTTTCAGACGCCATCAACAAACTTCCATCGTAATGCTTTCATAGGGTCTGCACATCTGTCTGCACATCACTCTCTCTCTCTCTCTTACTCTAGTTATCAGGTTTCGCATGTTTTGGTGCAGAATTAGTCGTGTTCTGGTTAAGATTCGTCTCTGTCGGGTGTCCGTTTCGTCACTTGGGAGTGCCATTCGAGGTTTTCAAGGTGAATTCTCTGGATCCGGCGTTTAGTTTCGAATTTTGTATGAATTGAAAGGGAATACATTTTAGGGTTTAGGACGGAGAGGCAGGTGTCTGCAAATGCGGGAATAATCGCCGGGCAGCTTCTGGACATGAGAGGAGTCCAAACCCTAAACCCTTTTGGTGTTTAAAATTAAGGCAATTAATCCTCTTTAGTTTCACATAACGATGATTCAGGAGTACGACTGATTGTGGCTATTTCAGTCAATGCAATAAGCAAGGAAAGGTAGGTCTTTGCAAATGCAGGAATAACAGTCCTCCATTGGATGTCATTGTGGCACCGTAAATCCTAATTTTTTTCTTGGGGTCAAACAGGCAGGCAATTTGGAACCTTTCAATTTTCTACACAGCACATATCCTCCCTCTCAGGCTTCCGCTATGGCACCCTCCACTCTTTGCCTCGGTCGTCCCTTGCTTCTGGCCATCACCTGTATGTGTCCCCTCCTACCCTCTTCCGCTGTATTAATTTGTTGATGTCTTGGCTGTTAGACACCGTATCCGTTGTTGCTTTCGTACTATCCAGGTTCTGGAAACTTTCTGGCCTTGAGTTGTCCTTCAATTATACTTACTACTGTATAAGGTAAGCTATGATCTCGATTCTTCTTCGTCAATCCCTTACATGTCTCGCTCTTGTGGTTTTGTGTTCCAGTTTTTGTAGCATGTCATTTGCCACAGTCCGACGCCGCTTTTGCGGCATCATCGCTTTACGATCAGCGGTCATGTGAGGCAGCTGTGCTTGAATGGTCAACCAAGGAGAAACTCGCCTTGAACCGGGATCGGCAACTAGTGCAAGATAAAGGCATGAGAATTCTGGATCTGTTGTTCTTTTTGCATATCCCTCGAACTGGCGGCCGTACTTATCATCAATGGTGCGGATTCCATTGCTAAGATGCTTGATTTGCGTGACTACTTCTCTCAACGCTGTGTTTATTAAGATCAAATCAGATGAGAATGTCATGTTAATCATGCACATAGAATACATCCAGCACTTGATCTAGATATCTTATGTTGTATTATTAATTTCTATTTTCAACGCTAAATTTGCTTTGAGGCGTTTCATCTGCCGAAACGCAAATTAGGAGACGTCACGGGTTTTTTTCTAACAGGTTTGCTTGTACAAACCTCGTTAAGTGGGTACTATATCCTTTCCCAGCAGGAGCTCACTCTAACTATGGGACCTGGTGTTGCCTAGGGCAGCTTCTTGAAGAACCTGTATTTGGCAAATGAGCGGTGTCCTCGATCGTACGATGAACTTCGTCTAGACTTGAGGTTATTGCATACCCTGCGATTGGCCTTAATAATCAACAGTTGTTGATGGCAATTTTCTCTAATTTGTATTGCAGAAAGTCATCAATTCGTGAATTGAGTAGTTTAGAGGTGCGGGATTGCCTGGCTCTGTTGTCTATTGTTTACAAATTGAAATTGCCATGCTCTTTAAATTAAGACTTTTTGTTTTGCTTCTGTAGCCCCGAATCATGTTCATGCTCCGATTCTCTTGTTCAACGCTTAAGAATTCTAGGAAAACCTTGAGATTTTTCCTTAATCAACACAAGGGTTTGAGGTTTCAGCTGACTAATAGACAGAGTCAGGGGTTGAGGGTGCAGCCAGCCCAGCTGCAAGCTTTTGTCTACACATGACGACATGAGCATTCTGAGTAAGATTCCAATCAGAACATCTGTTGTGACCAATATGCGCAATCCAGTGGATCGAGTGCTGAGCACATACGAGTTTTCAGTGGAAGTTGCGGCTCGTTTTTTGCGTCTAAAATCTTTGAACACATCGTTTAGCCCCCTTCCTCGTGCTAAATCACCTACGCAGCTTGTGAGCACACTCACCATATGGCCTTGGAAGCACTTGGTCCCCTTCATGCAACACGATATCTTCGCACGGGTAAAGTGACGCTGACTACATTATCAATCACGATGTGGGGTGCATATGGAATGTAGGCAGTTTAAATGTTAAGCGAGATTTTGATCATTCTCAACAGTTATCGTATTCATGCATTAGATCTAGCTGTGAATTTGCTTGACCATCGTCCCGTTTGTTTTTGTAGTATTTTTCCTTGCATTGTTATGTAAAATTAGGTGAGGTTTAGTGAGGTTCAGTGATTTATTGGATGATATGCGGAATTCTGTCTATTTTTAGTTTAATAACCAGTTATTTGCGTTAGACCTTATGAATGCGCTGATTGTGTGTTCCGAGTGGCAGCGTGATGCCAGGCGGGAAGGGAAGGTTGGTTGGCCTCCCTCAACCAATACAACGTACGATGCACCTACGATTACCATGCCTTTAACTGAATTCATACATCATCCAGTCGCACATGAACTTGTTCATAATGGTGCTACATTTCAGGTCTCACTGTGCTCCACAACCACTTGTATAACCCTTGATTATCTTAGAGGTTGTTTGTGTAAGACCGTGGTTGTTATTTCCTATTTAGGTCGGTCTCTCAGTTCTCTGGTCCCGTATTTTCTGTGCTTTTTGTATCATGAAGGCGTGGGTGTGATGACTGAGGGATCGGCCCTTTTCTTGGATTTCCTTAAGTGTTCTGGTTTTACTGAACAGGTTGCAGGGTTGACGAACAATTCTCAGGGGGAAAATGCCGTGGTGATTCGAAAGTGTATCAGTCTGTACCCGAAGCTTGGCTATCAAGTGCTTGATGTTGCCAAGGTATGGCTCAAAACTTTGCAATACCCAACTAATCACATTGACCTTTTAAGCCGAATTGCTAGATATTGGCTGCCATTGCCTAAACCGGTCATCACTGTAGACCCCTTTCTGATGCAGACTCATGGATTGGTGGTGCAGATAAGATTAGACTCTATGCTTTTCGTAGGCTTAACTGAGAAGCATCAAGAGTCAGCCACTACTTTCTTCTCTCTTTTGGGTGATCAAATCCAAGTCCCGACAGAAGCTCTGAAGTGGGTGTTGGATCGAAATATGTCAGTTCCAGGTCTGATGAATTTCCTGAGCTCTGTTCTGCTCTCGATTTGGTTATTTTCTGTTCAGGTTTGATCATGTCACAAGATAACTGTGTGGTAGACTTACCTTGTTGCCAGTGAGATCTCCAGTGCTGACTAACAAAGATAGTGCAGGAGAAGGATCCGCAGAAGCTCGTGCTAGCAGCGTATAAGTCTTGCCTTGCCAGCTTGCGCTCCTCCCATGCTGTTCGTCGAGCTTCTACCTTACAGTTGATTAGCCCTGTCAGATATTCCCAAGAGGTTTGTATTTCTTTATGTTCTAACCGAAGTGTATGTTATGTTTTTGGCATTTTCTCTCGGCCTTCTGTGGCATGAATGTTTTCTTATGGTCTTTTTTTTCTAGTCCGTCGTCAATCCTATCTACAGACTCAAGTGACTATCTCGATTGCATGCTGTTTATGCTGGGGCTGTTAGTCCCGGCGATTGCCCACCTCGACTGCTGAAATCATTCATCTCAACGGTCTTCATCTCGTTTGTTGATGTACCGCTTGAGAGCCCTGGTTCATTGGAATATCTTCTTCTTCTTTCCTATGCTCTCTCTGGGTGGCGATCGATTTTACTGTTTCCGTACGTTCAGCAGTAGGCTCAGAGGTCCGCACCAGCTGCGCGAAGGAGATGTCTGATATGTAAAAACTCTCAACAATTTATGGGTTTGACGCTAAGTTTAAAATTTGCAATTTTGAATGACGAAAGTCTTATGGTGGTTGTACCTTTCTTACCTTGTGGGTACAGGAGAGAGAACTCATTCCATCTACTGTGGTGGATGAGATTGTGTCTTTGAATAATCTAGACATGGATCTTTACGAGCATGCTAAGATACTCTTTGCCAAGCAACAGAGACGTTTCACAACATCCACATATCCTCAGGTTTTACTTCTGAACAGAATTAATAATCAAGTGTTTAACTGTTGCAATTCTGTCTTTTTGCATTCATAGTATGCCACGTCTAGTTTAGTCCTTACCTTAACATAACCTCCCGTAAGTCGATTTGACTCTGTTTCTTAGAATGTTCGGGTGGGGTTGGTGAGTTTGTAGCTCTGCTTCGGTGTCTTACAATCTCGGGATTTTGTGTTATGAAAACTCTGTTTAGTTTATTTCAAGCAGGTTCTTTGTTTAAGTTTCAATGGACTGGATTTGGCGCAATGGTTATTTAGTGCAAGTCCAAGATCTCTTGTGTCTTGGTTGGATACAGGTTCAGGAAGACGGAGCAGTTGTACTGTCGTTGTTTTCTGCTCTTTGTGTCGCGATGAGCATACTTCTTTTGGGACTTGCATTTATATTAAGAATTCGGCATAGAGTAGGCAATGATTGGCTGCCATTCTGGTTGCGGCGCTTAGCATTCATGCCAGTTCATGAAAAACTGTAGGTAGTTGGTAGTTCCTTGAGTGTCATTCCTTGCAACTGCTTGTAGTGCTATTTGCAGCAATACCACCCAGGGTTGTGCAACATGAATATATGGGTATCAATAGGGTAGTGTGGCATTTAGCAGTGGTGGTTTAGGTTAAGTATATATCTCCCCAATCAGTGAGAAGACATTTGGATGAAAAAACTTGAAGCATTTGTCTGAAGTTCGGCAGTGGAGCAATGGTTTCTCTGGATCATCAAACGGGGTTGGAACACAGAAGACGGTTTCGACTAGCTTAGTCTTGCTCCTTCCAAATAGTCAGTTCCATTACTGCTGTGGTCTTGGTTTAGGGGGGTTTAGGCTAAACTAGAGCATCCCCACCAGTTCTTCCCTATTCCTAATTTCCTATATGGATGAAGGGGGAGGAAATATGGGGATGCTCTTCCCCCACCAAATCTTCCCTATAACTTGAATATTTCAACTTACCACCATTGTAATTAACATCATTGTATTCGGGGTTGGCAAGAATGAAACAAGCATAATCAATAAATTAGTAAGATAATTTGATTGTGTACATGTTGACCCCTGAGCATAATTAGTATGAGTACATGATAAGCACAATCATCAATCAGCTACCCTCTCTGGGGCCTCTTCACACTATGGCCGTCCAAGTTGAGAGCCTGTCGGTTTCCACCAATCATATTGCAGGGTCTGTCGGTTCCACCAATCATATTGGAGAGTCCCACGGCCTCTCGACTTGGACAGCCATAGTGTGAAGAGGCCTTGAGTCTATACTGATTATGAACTTGTGTTGATACAAATACTGATACAAGCATTCCCAACAAGGTTTTTTTTAGTGATCTTTTGCTAAAAAGCAATGATTTTTTTTTCAGGAAATGTTTTGGTGGGATATTCTTGCTTTCACAGTGGATGAAATCATAAAATATTATCAAATGTTGGGACCGTATGGCTCTATTGAGGATGAATGTACACTCTTTTGGATGCAAAAATAAAATTCCATCCATATATTGCAAGTTTCATCCATTTTCATGAATGTAAATAGTTTCTTCACTACAACAATAAAGTTTGCTTTCCACCCTACCTATTAACCTTTAAAGGCCCAAGGCATTTTTGGGCTCCAAAACCATTGAAAATTTGCCATTTCTGCTGCGATCACTCAAGAAACCAAAAAAAAAACTTTTTTTTCAAGAATCTAACATTAGGATCTTGTACTACACTTGTCTTAGAGTATGTGGTAAAAATTTCCTGAAGTTTGACTTTACAGATTGGAAAATATTAGCATTTGAAGTTGGAAAAAGAAATTTTCTTGAATTGTGGCGTGCAATTTCATATGACTTTGACAGCCATTTGAAGATTTGTTTTGCACTACACACCATTGGGTTAAATTTTTTTATTTTGAAAATTTGAGTTGAGACTCAGAGAATTTTTTTTTCAAAATGTCAAAACTTGATTTTCACATATAAAAAAATTGTCAAATAAAAGTAGATCCAAAATTGAATGAAACACTAAATCATTAATAGCTCTTAGATGGAATTAGAATACCATAATCCCAACAGTGGGATTGTTTTTGCAAACAAAGTTAGTCTTTTCAAAAAAAAATTGATAAAATTTGAAACTTGCATTCAAAAATGAATTCTAAAAGTTGTTTTTCTAAAAATGATGCTAGATTGTCCAAAAAACAAGATTGTCTATAACTTTCTCATTTCTGAGTCCAAATAGAATGAATCGAAGTTTCAAATGTAGACAAAAACATGATCTTTGAGAAGAAAAAAATTTTAAAAATTAAAATACAATTTTTTATAACTTTTTTTACCTGGCGAGTTGCTTTTTTGACTTCGGGTGGCATAACTTTTGCTTTTGGGCACCGATTGAAAAAAAACTATATTTTTAGAAAGCTAATTTGATTTCCTATCTTCCAAAAAAAGTTTCAAAAAATCAAGCCAAAATTTCAGATCACACGAGCCTGCCCAAAATCCCAAGGGGACTTTAGGCTTTAGGGGTTAAAAATGAAAAAAAATGTACACCAAGGACAAATAAGTATGTGGGTAATAATAGGATTTCATTTAGTAAAAGCAAATTTAGAGATTACCATCACCCAATTATGTATATCCCCTGCCATAAAGCAAATTGGACGCCCCTCTTTCCCTAAATTTTAAGATTACGGTATGCTTAGGGGGGAGTTCTTCCCTATCCAGATGATTTTCATACAAATAGGGATGGGGAAGATCCTTGGTGGAGATGCTCTAAGGTAACTACAAGTTAAATTGCACAAATAAGCAATTTAGCATGGTTGACTTTCCATTATTGTATTCAATTTATTTTTTGTGGGGTCTTATTCAAAAGGAAATTCTAGATTCTCTTAGAATGCATTTTTTAGACACCGTATGAGTAAACTATGAGTTTTCAAAGTGCAAAAAAATAGGATTTAGGATAACCAACTATAGACTCCCATGAGTGCAATAGAACCTCCCTAAGTGGATCTTCTATAAAGCAAATAAACCTCCCTAATTGATGTTGTCAAACCAGTCCTAGACTTGTCCACATAACAAAGGTTGTGACTGAAAATGACCTTCCATACGTTAAAAAAACTCTCTATTTGATCTTGTCCGGAATCTACTTGTTTCGAGAGGTTCTACTATAATGAAAGTACATTTAAAAGCAAGATTCTAGCCTGTGCCATTTTAGAAAGCGGTAAAAATTAGGTGTAGTTAACTTAGGTCTCTATCTTAGAGTCTCGGAATGTGTCGTGTTCTGGCTAGCTTGTTAGAAAGCACTGGTGTCCAGCAATCTCTGTACTGAAGAATCCAAAGTAGATGAGGTTGGAGATGTTCAGATGGAACCAATTGTAGGAATGGCGGCGAGTTCAATCGAAGCACCGCGGGACTGCTGCTTCGATTGGATAGAGCATCGATAAGTCTGAAGGTCTTCAATTTCCGAGGCCGCTTCCAAAGTTCCAAGGGAAGAAATATCTACAGTAACATAGTATTCGCAGCTATGCCCTTCAGAGGCCAGATAGGCATCCTTCCTATCCACAGCGGAGTCCCAGCCTCCATTCAGAGAGAGAGAGAGCCCGGGCCTGGGCCGAAGGCGAAGGAAGGAGGGAAGATTGGAAGTGATTCATGCTCGTAACGTAGTTGTGTGCTAATTCGATTGACGCTTGTGGCGAATTGCGGTGAATCTTCAGTTCTGGCTGCTTCGGACGGATTTGGAATCGGAATTGCTGAAGAGATTAGAGTCCCTGGCACCATGTCGTCGTCTCTCGTGGCGAACCCTCACCCTCCATTGCTGCACCACCAGCTGCCCAACGCCGTTGTTCTCTGCAGGGCGCTTCCTGGCCGCAGCACGAGCACGAGTGTCGCAGGAAGAGGGGCCTTTGCAGACTTGACGTTGCATTTCCTGTCGTGCCACTCGAAACCCACTCGCAGCCGAAAGGGGCTCGTTTGTTCCAGGTCTAGTTTCTCCTCGGAAATTGGAGGTGTGTGCCATTATCGCTGTGTGTCTATGTTCGTTAGTACGTATGTACGCATGTATATTCCGCACATGTCGCCGGAATCTCTGGTGCTGTGGAAGTGTCTGTTCTCTTTTGATTGCGGCTTGGGTTTTGAGCTTGCTTGTTTTAGGCCGCTTGCAGCTGCGATTGATGGGTGACATTCTTTTATTTCCGTCTTTCGTTTGTGCTGCAGATGACAATCGACGGGAAGAGAGCTGCGACGTGGAGAGAATAGGCAGTGACTTCTGTCAAGAAACTTCTGATAGGACCGGGTAACTTTTCGATCTTCTCCCTGCTTCTCGTTGCGGACACCCACACCCGGATTGAGTTAATGCACGGTACAGGCCATAAAAATTCACCACGACGGAGAAGGGAAGTATTAATTTTGTTCCATACCAGGGCGATCGATAGTTTGGTGACCTCCGTCGGTGAATTGCTATTGCGGATTCTTAGTCTCGTTTTCTGTGATTGATTTTACCGACTCAGTCGGTGGGGGAGATAGACGCCTGATACTGCATTGCAGAGTGGTCCAGGAAAGGAACCTGAGGGGCTTCGAGGCCGAGGGAGCCCTTTTCTCGAGAAGAGCAGTGCTGCATGTGCCAGTACTAGTGCTGGGAGCTGGCATTGTGGACGCGCAACAGCGGAGCGGGAGCGTATTGGCATTGGCAGAGGAAGCGCCGTCCGTTCTGTCCATCACCAAGAGAGTGTTTCTGGACGTGGCCATAGAGGGGCGGCCCATAGGGCAAATCGTCATCGGGTTGTATGGGGACGCCGTGCCGGTGGGAGCGCAAAGATTCGCCGAGCTGGCAGCGGGACAAAGAGGGATCGGATACAGGCGCAAAGAATTTTATAAGATCGCCAAGAACTACATTCAAAACGTGGGTGTGAGGGCGTTCAGCCAGACGGGGGGCACGGAAGATGCGGCCAAATTCACCGGAGGCAACACGGCCGACGCCTTGGTGGACGAAATGGGGCAGTTGGAAGCTCAGAGGCAACGCCCGAAGCATGGCCGGGGATCGGTGTCGCTGGTCGCGCTGGATCCCACACGACCTCCGCCGAAAACCAAATTGGTGGCCAAGAACGGAACCTTGGTGGTGATCGAAGAGCAGGTGCGGCCGCCGCCCAATGGCACGGAGTTCATGATTGCTACCGCCAACGCACCGGAGCTGGATGCCACCAACACGGTGGTGGGGCATGTGCTGCAGGGTATGGACGTACTGGACCGCATCCACAGTGTCAATGTGGTCAGTGAGAATTCGAGCAGCCCTTATTTCCAGTAAGCTGACCCCCCACCGCACACACTCACTTGTCCTCAGTTTCTCCTTCACAATACAATAGAACATAAAATAATCAGGGAGTGATTGCACCCATGAATGCATATCGCTCGGTGTCTTTGCCAGTGTTGGATGTGTCGCGTGCGCCTGCGATTGCACAATCTGGATCAGCTGGCTGGCTGCCTTGCATGCGGTCATTGCAATCCAGTGGTGCCATTGGGGTCGAAGACAAACCTAGGTTTTCTGTTGTGGGCACTTACCCTTGGTCTCGTTGTGGATGTTGATGCATGATGATTCCAGAGTGGCCAAGCTCATCGGCGATTCTCGGGCTGTTGTGGCGGAGAAGGGCTTCAACCGACCATACGAGAAAGTGCTCATTACCAAATGTGGGGAGCTCCAGTAACCCATGGTCTCATGCCTTGTATCATACGGAGTACCTTTTATAGGTTAAATTCTTTCTTCCCTGTGCCCACCGCCCTTCCTCCTGCAATTGTCCAGGCGTGTTCGGTGTAGTTGCTTTCTAACTAGCGCTGTCTTGTCCTTCATATTTTTTATCTCGGAAACTTGGGCTGAAGAAATCAGAAGATTGAGTATACCTTGCCGAGTGCGACTTCATCGTCACCGAGTGGGGGCATCCATCTTCTGATTGAATACTACAGATTTGACAAGAGCTTAGCTCGAAATTGTGAAGGCAGAAGGCATTTGAGTCATTTATAGCACGTTCTTAGATTCTTACATTTCAGTTTTCTTGATGAGCTCTCTAATCTTCTGCTGGCATTAAGTGGAATTGCGGATTTGAATTGAACACGGAGTTGCAAAACATTTACTAGGGTACCTCGAAAGCAGTTGTAAGTCTCAAAGTCGATCGAGTCACCTGCTGCCATGTTCTTTACGAAATTATTGTTGGCAAAGATACACGAGGGAGGATATATAATACGAAGTTGGAACCAAAACGCCAGAGGTGTGGTTTTAGGGGATTAGGGCTTCTAGGGCTTAGGGTTTAGGGTTTTACAGGGATCCTCGTTGATGTTCTTCTGAGAGTCTCATCAAAATGCTCTGAACATCGGTGTGGAGGATTAGGGCGCCGTGCGTCCGTGAATGACTGCCTTCTATCAGTATTTCTCGTGATTAAGTACTTCATAAATTTCCAAAACAGACGGTGACTTTTCGCTTTGAATTTGTTTGGAGTTAGTTTGATAACGAGAGATACGATTTAGTGGATCGACTGGAACTTTAGGTTTTGAAGAGAACGTTGAGCTGCAATTCCTGTCGAGCTACAGTTACTACTATAATTGCTTGAACTTGTATTCTCTTCGAGAAAGGCTGTAGGACTGAAGCATGTAGAACTTTCCTACAGCCTTTCCCAAAGAGCATTCTGAGACTGAAGAATTTTTGGATGCTTTCATTTCATTTCTTGAAAAAAGTTCCAGTTGTGAGCATTGTCTTCATGTTTTCTAATGAACAGTGAGTGGGTGCATTGATAGAGAAATTTACGAGAATGTTATTTCCTTATGTAGGATCAGCTAAAACCAAGCATGTTGGCGGAAGTGTGCCCAAATAATCTCTGATACCGTATCTAGGTAAAATTTAGGTAGATAAGTAGGAAATGTTTCACAACCGGGCATTATAACAACAGCATGAATTTGGACAATCTGTCAAGAGAACTTTGACTTCTTATAGCTTTACAAACAATCTCCAAGTTGCATCCTAACTTGGACTTCTCCTGCATTTAGTCGCAATTTGTTCATGACCAAAATCACAGTTGTCCAGATGTGTATTTTCTCAGATATAAGGTAGAAGCACCAGTTGTCAATCACGCCCAATACCGAACTTGTAGGGTGCACTATTTCCAACCTTAGGTTGGAAACCAGGCTTGGAGTGTTGTTTTCTTGTCCTTTTCAAGATTGGGAGTAATATGGTTATGACACATGTCCCCAAGTAGTGAGCATCCTTGACGATTGGAATTGGAAGACTCTAGACATTGTCTACTAGTGAAATGCACTTTTTGACTCCCAAAATTCACTGTAATTTTAATTTTGGGAATTAAATTCTGAAAATTTTACCATCTCCATATTTCCTATCTTCCTACATGGGAAAATTTTCCACCACCTCATACTGCGCACAATCTGCTCCAAAACTCCTGAAATGATCCACTACTGGTGCTTCTACCTTAGCTGATCCTACATTACAACAGACACGCTAAGTAGCTACATTGTGCGTGATGTTTAATCCTCAGCCTGTATTTTGCACAGTACTCTGATTCCGTAATTTCAGCCGCCTCTCGCTCTTCTGATGACTAAACGGGAATTCTGCAGTCAATGCAACAAGTGGTAACAGTTCCAAGATGGGTTTTCATTTTGAATACAAAGATTGACGGCATTGAACTTACCGGTATTTAATTGAGTATTGTGTGACTCTTTCAGACAAAACTTTCACACTATCCATCACAGACTGTGACTGTGACGGTGGAAGTGAATTTATAATTCTGGTGCACAGACCACGACTCAGGTGAGGGCAGGGAGCATATATAATCACCACAAAGAGATCAGACTAGAGAGTACCTGTAGTTTCAGAGTTCACAGTCCACATAACTAAGTGTATACGGTATTGCCGTTGTCTCAAAATAAATCCATGGTACTCCCATCACAGAGTTATTTTGAAAACAGACGGAAACATAAATTAGCTAGGAATTGGGCATGCATTCAACTTACAGTGATTATTTTCTGAGATTTGGGTCACAGTGGGATGGATAATAATGTCACAATTGTAGCATGGAGTGGTACCAAATGGAACGAGGTACAGTAGTGACAATTTGTATCTTATAGGTGGAAAATTATCGCAAAAAGTGACTGTTGTTGGCAAAAATCATTTAAATTGCTATCTCCTTCCTTCTCTGACATTTTTTATTTTTTTTTCGATAAGAAATGGTCTTCTCTGACATTTGTCTTGATCAGAAATAGAAAATTCAACCATTCCACATGGACAAGGCTGCCATTTCGCAGGTTAATGGCTCATCTAGCTTACGAGTTACGACTGCTGATTCATTTATGACCTGAAATTTATGCAGTAACAATTATGATGTACAGACAGTAAACCTTGTCAGTGACTCTTTTTGAGGATGTCTGTCTGTCTTTGAAAGTTTGTGTTTCCCACTTTTATGATCTCTGAGAATATGACAAGGGTCACCATCCAGGGTTGATTTTCAGTTCATTTATTATAGGCAGTGCAGGAAGCCAATTTTCACTAGAGTGATGAAGTTTTTTATATCCACGGAAATGGATGAAACCCACAATATGTGGATGAAAGTTTAATTATTCATCCAAAAAGTGTACCTTCATCTAAAATAGAGTCCCAAGGTTTGGTAGCATTTTGCAATTTCATCCAGTGAAAAAGAAGAATATCTTGTCAAATATTCCCTTCAGAAAAAATTCATTGCTTCATAGCAAAAAATTCACTCAAAAAGAAACCATGGCTTTATTATGATTTACTGGAGAAGAGGTGAATCTACAAGAAGATAAGAACATTCAATTCATTGGAAGAAAAGATACCCTTGTTGGGTGATATTTCCATATTAGCTTTAAAATAATTTATCTATATATTGATGAAATTTCTTGCAATTCTAAAAGACATATATTAAAAATAATGAAGGTCAAAACATTACTTGACAATGTTTTTTGTTTTTGTTCTTAGCAATTAGCA
Source organism: Neckera pumila (assembly GCA_963969595.1). Lineage (NCBI taxonomy): Eukaryota > Viridiplantae > Streptophyta > Bryopsida > Hypnales > Neckeraceae > Neckera > Neckera pumila. The sequence continues at coordinate 18,158,059 of OZ018414.1, forward strand.
ATTCAATTGTTGTTGGTAGATAGAATGAGATTAGATCCTCAAACCTTGCATATACAAGTTTTAATGCCTCACACCTAAGCAATTGGAACACTTGATGACTTTTATTATATATAGTATTGTTGTGCACCATTACACAAAGCTACCAATGTAGAAAATATTTGTTTTCTTCAAAACTGCAATAGTATTCATGTATTAATATCAATGCTCTTCCCTATGTTGCAATATCTAATCTTCATGCTTGCTTGTATTGTAAGGAAATAAGCAATGTAGCAAAATTCACTAGCAGTGAAGAAAATGCATGTTCCTATAGTGTCAGTAGATGCCCTAGAGATTTTTTTTTCTATTATTATACCTATGATATACATTTGGCAAAAAAATAATTCTAGTTTTTGATTTTATTAGTGGAACAACTTTTTGAAAAAGCAAAAAGCTTCCTGACAGAACGTGGCCTTCAATTGTCGTCAGAAAATGTTTTGGAGACTGCTTCACAAAAAAAGATATAAAAATCTTAAAGAAGATCATTAAAAAAACTAAAAAAATAAACTTATTCTAAACATTTATCAATCTTTTTTTTGAAATAACCATATGGCTAAAAATATCCTAAATATGTCCAACGTTTATAGTAATGATAAATCTATATTTAACCTCTAAAATCCCATTGTCACCTTGAGGGACAGAATTCAAGTTTGGACAAGCTTTTATAATCTTAAATTTAGAGGTAATTTTTTGAAATATTTTTTTGAGATAAAAAAATACACATTAGATGAGATTCGGGGGTCTTGGAGGGCCCTGACTTCCCTTGCGTTTTGCTGCGTTCTTAGACTGCGGCAACGTAGCTAGCTGATGTGGCATAGCAACTACCACATCATTTTTTGAAGAAGAAAAAAAAAACACTTAAAATGATACAGTGACAAACAAAACTGAGTACTTTTACGAAACGTTTTCATTCAAACAACCATACCATAAGCATCAATGGACAAAGTCCAAAAGTATATATATACGAAAGTTGAAGTATGTGACATACTAAACGTTACCATGGAAGTTTGAAGAAAAAATTAGTCGTGGTTTGAAAGAAAATCCATTTCAAAGTTAGCCATGTCTAGTACTCAGTTTTGTTTCAACATGATTTGAAATCACTTTATTTTTGTCAATTTTTTCTTAGAACTCTGAAAAAACTTTTTGTACCTTGGCATGTTGGTATACATCATTTCAGATAGTTGTATGCAAAAATTGAAGGAAATTGACATTTATAGAATTTAAAATATCAACATTTTGATGAACATGCAAATGATGCTGGTTCTCGCAATGTTTGAATTTTTTTTTGGAATTGAGAGCATGGATGGCATTAGCCATTGTTGAAAGTGTTTAGGTTGCAATATGGACCATTTTTACTTCTTAATGCCCTTACATTTGAAATATTTGTTGAATTGGACATTGCATTCAATTTATATTTCATAGTTAGATAATGCGTTTTTAAATTCAATTTCTTTGTCCAAAGACTAGAGTTCATGATGCACCTAATAGATCCAACAAATCCCCCAAAAATCAAATTATTAATATCAATATCATCAAAAAATTGCCAAAATGATGAACGTCAGTGTACTTTTTGGCAATTTTCAATTTTTTGATGATATTGATATTAATAATTTGATTTTTGGGGGATTTGTTGGATCTATTAGGTGCATCATGAATTCTAGTCTTTGGACAAAGAAATTGAATTTAAAAACGCATTATCTAAATATGAAATATAAATTGAATGCAATGTCCAATTCAACAAATATTTCAAATGTAAGGGCATTAAGAAGTAAAAATGGTCCATATTGCAACCTAAACACTTTCAACAATGGCTAATGCCATCCATGCTCTCAATTCCAAAAAAAAATTCAAACATTGCGAGAACCAGCATCATTTGCATGTTCATCAAAATGTTGATATTTTAAATTCTATAAATGTCAATTTCCTTCAATTTTTGCATACAACTATCTGAAATGATGTATACCAACATGCCAAGGTACAAAAAGTTTTTTCAGAGTTCTAAGAAAAAATTGACAAAAATAAAGTGATTTCAAATCATGTTGAAACAAAACTGAGTACTAGACATGGCTAACTTTGAAATGGATTTTCTTTCAAACCACGACTAATTTTTTCTTCAAACTTCCATGGTAACGTTTAGTATGTCACATACTTCAACTTTCGTATATACACTTTTGGACTTTGTCCATTGATGCTTATGGTATGGTTGTTTGAATGAAAACGTTTCGTAAAAGTACTCAGTTTTGTTTGTCACTGTATTTTGGTTATTTTGGTTATTTTTTATTTTTTATTTTTTGAAAAAAAGAAAATTCTAACACACCCGTACCGGCGTTCACCAAATTTGGCTAGATTGGAGAACGGGCCTGAAACGGCCCTCCAAGACTCCCGAATTACATCTAATGTTAGCTTTATGGAAATATATTTTTATTTCAACTGGTGATTGGGAGCAAAATTTGTGTGACAAGAAGCTCTAAATGGTTGAACCCAAGTAAAAAAATGAATCCCATATAAACTTGATATAATATTCTTTTAAATTTGTATCTCATAGATTATATTTTTGTCTGAATAGAAGCTTTGATTCATTCTATTTGAATTACCTTTTTGAAAGTTATGAACCAATTTGTTTTGCAGGTGATCGTAGTATTTTCTTAAAGAACTAACATATTGGCTTCAATTTTGAACGAAATTATTGAATTTTTTGAAAAAATAAAATTCTCCAAGGATTTTTTTATTTTGCAAAACAATCTCATTAATTTGATTAGTATATTGCAACTCTATAAGTTAGAGCTATTAAGCGCATATTTTTTCCTTTTGTTTTGTACTGAATAATAATTTTTTAAAGAATGAAAAACAGGTTGTTTTTTGGGATTTTTTTCTCAAACTATCAATTGGATTATTCAACATAAAATAAGTTTAAAATAGAAATCTTTATTGCAAAAATGTAAAATTATTAAGATTCAAAATCAAATAACCTTAGTGCAAAAAAACCATTTTTTCACTTTAATTAATTAAACAAATCTTGCAATGTATACAGTTTGAGTTTTTGAAATTTCTTCCAAATATTCTTATATTCGTCTAATGCAAGAGCCTATAGTTAGATAGGCAAAATATATATTTTTTTAAATTATTTTTCTGTGCTATAGAAATGACAATTTGAATATTTTCGTTGAAAATAAGCATTAGGAAAAATTTTAGCCCTCCAGAAGGCCACTACGGAATTGATTTACGGGCCCCCTTTGGTGCAATTTCAGAATGAATAAAAAAATATTGAAAAAATTAAAATAATATTAAGAAAATAATAATCTGACGTGGCACTACTAGTGCCACATCAGCATCCAATTTTTAAATACTAAAAAACAATTTTTTATTTTGGTTTTTTTCAATAATTGCAACAGGCGGGTGCCAAACTCGCGGCCTCCTAGAAGGCTGAAATTTTTCCTAATGGCCTTGGGACTTTAGGAGTTTAATATATAAAAAGAAAAAAAAAACAATTTTTGTTTGAAACTGGATGAATTCACTTACTCCTAAATCATTTTAATTGCCAAAATATTTTTTTGCATATTGGGGCAAGTTTTTATGAATGTGATTTTTGAGGATGTTTTTCAAAACTTTTATGTAGAAAAGAGAGTGCTTTTAGCTTTCTAATTAGTCATTGTTAAACATAAACAAGATTTTTTTTTAATTCTAAAATTTAGAGCAAGCTAAATTTTTTTTAATACAATAATGTCAATTTACCAAATGGTCATATAAAAAGGCTTTTTTCAACAAATCATTGATCTAAAATATTCTATTAATAGTCTTCATCCGTACTCCTTCTGTCTCCAAATGATTGTCCATCTTTCCAAAATAGGATGTCCAGAAACAATTGCCCACTACTTCAAATTTAGTTATATAAAAATCCATTTCATAAAATAGTCAATATGTAAAATAAGAGTTTCAATTAGACAAAAACACAATTAATGAAATAGTCAATTATAGTTACACAAGCTGCTCACAACAAGCTGCTCACAAGCTGTTCAAGAAAAATCTAACCCTAAACTATCTTCACAAAACCTTCAAGTGATACAAAGACAAGATGGAAAACAATGTATTTCTCTGCTGAATATTAATTTTACGGTGGGAAATTGTAAGCTAGCGGGTGATTTACCATGTAAATTTGTAGCCTCAATTTTTCCGCTTTAACCCCTAAAGTTCCTTAACTATGTTCTCACCAAAAATGCTCCAAAACTGCCATTTCAAGAACAAGTACCAAATTTTTGATAAATATCATTTTTAGACACATGTAATCGTAGGATCTTATAGTATTCTGGTTTGAAAAAGTGTGAAAAAAAGTTTAGAAATTTCCATCATGTAGATTGGAATATATTAGCGTTTGAAGTGGCAAAAGTCCTTTTTTGGCCTTGCAAAAAATCGGGCAGCTGCACTTCACAAGGTTAGATTATTATGAAAAAATTTCTAAAATGGTTGTGCTTCTTTGGATTCATTCTTCAAGGCAAGTTGGCTACATGCTTGAAAATTTTGACTCATTGATCAAAATGGAATGATTCAAAGCTTTCTATGTATATATAAATCTAATAAACCAATTTCAAATTTTTATTTTTGAAAAAAGTGATTTTTTTTATCTGCCTGGACTGCCCAAGTTGAGAAACAAACAACATATTCAGCCATAACTTTTGAGTCGTGTTTCCAAATGTCATGAAATTTGGTGCATATGAAAAATATTCCTCGTCCCCACCTTCTATAAAAATTTCAGTCCAAAAATACGCAAATCTCTAGCCACACATACTTGCCCAGAATTTTTATGTTGCCAAAAAATGCATGTTGGTCCTTAAGGGGTTAAGTGGTTCATGCTTTAAACTTGATCTTGTTGTTTTTGCAAACCGTTGAGCTATTTAATCTTGAAATTTTTTTGTCATAGGACAATCATTTCGGGACAGAGGGAGTAATGTAGATGTCTAAATGTTTTGGAGTTTAAATGAATGATTTTTCATAATTCAACCTAAACCAATGAAACAAAAAATATGGCTTATTTAGTATTTGAGAGGGAAAATTAATTATCCACTTAAATTCAATCATGCATTGAACTAGAAAAAACAATTAAGTGGATATAAGGTGAACCAATCCATTACTACCACCCTTCTCAATTCCGCCCTCATGTACAAGTGGTGTACATTTTCCCTCTAAACTGTACTCCACTTGTACATAAGGACGGAGGTTCACCTCTAAAGATCCCCACAATTTACAACCGGGATGAACCCCCCCCCTTCTCGTCCTCTTGAAGTTATTCCAGGGGTGCATGTAAGAAAAAATCCTATATAGTGCTTGATTTAATTATTTGGTGCATTGCTCCTAGCAAATTTGAGGCCTCTGGTTGCAAATATGAATTGAAAATTAGCAAATTTTATCATGGTTGGAAAATAAAATATTTCAGCATTTTCCACAGTGGTAAAATCAGAGACGAGCGAGGGGGGGTGATTCACCCAGCCCATTTTACATGGTTTCCAAATAAAAAAGAAATGACTGTTCTGTAGGGTCAAGGCATGCAAAACTTACAGCAATATTCAGTGTTAGGATTGTGTGTGATGTGCCATCCCTTCTACCCCCACCTACTTATTAAATTCAAAAGCAAAGCACCAAACTTGTAAAGTATGGTGAGGTGTCACAATGCATATGGGCATAAAGGCTTTTCACCTGTTCTAGGCCTTCACACAACAAACCCTTGAAAAAAACCATCAGTACCGTAGTCAAACACTCAGTAGATTCATCAAAAAATATTTCTAGGAAATAGGAGTTTAACAATTGGGAAATTATATTTCAGAAAAAAAAATTTGTAAAGAAAAATAAAGGACTTGGGGGTGGGGGGGGGGGGGGTATTAACAAGGTGAATTCACTATATGATCTTGAAATTTATTAATGATTTGCCATGGATGCGGTGTTCAAACCCATTGTTCAACAATTACATAGATGCAGGGTCCCAAAATTCGTTGCATTTTTTGGACTATGAACAAATCTAATGTGTCCTTTGTGCTTTAAGAGGTGCAAATTCAATTTTTTAGTTTATATATATTGGTGAATAGGGCCAGGGCACCCCAAAGCCACACTTGGGTTTTCCAAGAACCTAGTTTTCTTGCTCTCTCAGTTTAGGACAACTAAGCACAATGGCTCAATAAAAAATCCAATCTATAGGCTTGCAAAACAAGACTTTTATAACTTTTACATCACCCCATTGTAATCCAAATGGAATGAATCAAAGCTTTATTGTATTTCAAATTCTTCCATTTTTGCTTTTGCTTTGGTGGCCTAATTTTTGCTTTCAGGGCATCGATTTAAAAAAAAATGAAGATTCTCAAATCCAATATATTTCCCTTTCTTTAAAAGACGTTTCAAAAAATCACACCAAAAATTTGTAGAAACCTAAGTAAACTTTCATTTGTTCCTCCTGGGAACAACGGTCCAGCAAGGATTAACTGAAGTTGGAATAGAATAAAAAGCCCGCAACTAGTTGCAGTATAATCATCTACAAACAAAAAGTAATGTCCAAATCAAATTGTCCAATACAACAAAATATATTTGAAGCAAAAGACGTTCGAATCAACACATTTTTTTTTGTCGGAATCAAGCTGTGGAACCCCTTTTTTTTGGTGATTTGTTGCCAAATTCTAAGTCCTACCAAAGGATTTCAGCCAATGCATCTAGCTTTGTCGATATATTCACCTTTGCTCGGAGGGCACATAGGGCTCTACTATTGTTCTAATGCTAAAAAAAACCCACCAAAGATCCAAAGCAACTTATTGCTGACTTTTCAACGCTAACATGGCACCGTCCCATTGGGAAACCATCACCATTGCCATTACAAGTTGCAACTCATAACCAATAAGTTATCTAATGCATAATGTGTTGATTCAGACATCGTTTCTACTGATGGAATTAGGAACATGTCAAAATCAACAAACCTAACCACAAGCCTTTATTCCAAATGAATAACACCCCTGCCTCAGTCCTATACAATCTCTCCATCTTCATCATTTATACCACACCACTTTGTGCTGTCTAACTGCACCTACAACTACTACTTCCACTGGCACCACGCAATCTCATTCATTTCAGTGCACTTGCACCTCTGTTGAGCTCTGGCACTTCATTTAACTCTTGCTCGGAACAGTCGATATCCTAGCCGGAGTGGTTGAGTAGCGAGGATTTTCCGACATTCGATGCTGACGTAAAATTCTCGCCGTAGTTTTTCAATGAGGTGAGCATCCAACATAGTTACATACTTCGTCCCGGAGTTTCTTTTATTGCCGCCGATAATTGTTGTAAGCTTGTAATGCTGTAAGTTATGTTGTATTCCGTTGGAGAAACATCAAGCCAATCGACTTCTCACGTTTAACGTCTTTCAGTACATGTCAGTGCTTGTCTTGAATTAAAGTTCTTGTTTTCAATCGTCAGTCTTAAGTATTGATGTGTTGCATCCCAAAGTTTTTTGTCCCGGTTCTTGTATGTACGCCTCCTGCAGTTGTTAGGGATCATTTAATTAATAGTCCTCGTTTAATTGATCGTTCTGTTTGTGCAGGCGAGACTAATAATCTTGAATCGCCTTAAAGTTGATGTGTTCTTTGATAGGCATCTCTTTGTATGTACTTTAGTCTGGCAGTTGTGAAGTGTTGCAGTTGGTAATAGTCCTGCTGCTCGGGATGCGATCTTTTTCTGTTTGAAGGCTAGAGTGTAAGAGAGAGAATCTTGAAGTGCATCATTCTTTAGCAACGGGGAGCAGTTTTGAAGCGGAGGTTGATAGAGCTGTGGTTTGCGGCACAATCCGGTCGTTCTAGTTGCATTGTTGCTTTTCTTTCTTGTGATATTGCTTTATTCCGGTTGTTCTTGCTACTTCGTTGTCCGCTTTCTAGCTTGAGAAAGATATAGCAGTAAACTGCGGACCGGTTTTTTCTTGTTAAGTCTTTGGTGCTCGCTTTCTATTGAGAGAAAAAGCTGTCGCTAGGAAGAGTAGCTATTGCGAAGAAGTATTGTTCAAGAAGGATCGGTATTCCGAGGAAGGGCAGCTTGTTCACACACAGAAAATTAGAGTGAAGTGCGTATCTGGAATTATATTACGGCAGTTCGGCAGCCATGTCTTTCCGTTTTGAATGGATTGTCATTGGCTTAGTAGCAACGGCGGTGTTTCTGTTTACTTTGAGTAGGAAGAAACCGTTTCTGACAAATCTCCGAGGAAAACACATCTTCCTCACGGGCGCCTCGAGCGGCATCGGCTTGGCACTGGCGAAGCAATCGCTCCGCGAAGGCGCATACGTGACACTTGTCGCACGAAGTGCCGAGAAATTGGACAAAGTAGCCAAATCTTTGCTGAAGGAACTGGATCTTCCCGCGGACCGGGTCATTGTGAAGGTATACATATATCTGACTACATTTGATTGTTAGAGCTGTAAATAAGAGAGACATCATTGACGTCAACAGCACTGACAGATGTAGACTGACCTCAGGGCGCAGATGTGGGAGATTATAGAGCTATTTCTAAGGCAGTGAAGGAATCATTTGACTGGAGACCGATTGACATTTTGGTCAACAATGCGGGGATTACAAGAAGCGGTTTCATGGAAGACTTCTCCCTGGAAGACATAGACACCGTCGTGCAAACCAATGTGCTCGGCTCAGTGTACCCTGTGCACGCTATCTTGCCTCAGCTCAAGCTGCGGAGCCGTGAGCACCCGATTTCAATCGTGTTCATCGGCAGCTTGGCTTCTTTGGTGAGGAAGATGCAAACATACTGAGCACTTCTTGTATGTATGGAAGAAAAGGATTGATTCTTTGTGCGTAATGAGTTTCGTACTTTCTATTTGTTGATTCGCAGCAATTTCGATAGAGAGAGAGGGATTGTCTTTCCCACTCAGGTCCGCAGATATAGAAGCCTTTTTCATCTAGTGTTATTTTGGTCACAACAAATAAGAATCACCTAACAAACAAGAATCACCTTATTTCATTGCCAGTGGGATGAGACACTTCTCCTTCCAATGTTAATTTGAAATATGACAGGATTAAGGTGTGTCTGACATTGTAAACACTCGCGTTTCTGCAGTGCTGGTTGTACGGAAATGGCGTATACACGGGAACTAAATATGCTGTCAAGGGCATAGCGGAGTGTTTGCGACTGGAGCTTACACCATACAACATGCGTGTGAATCTGGTGTGCCCTGGGTTTGTTGACACGGGATTTCTGGATAACGGTGAGCTGCATGTGAACCAAATAATCCAAGAAACACATTTCATTTGTCATGTTCCTTCGAACCGCAGTTAGTAGGTGTTTTGAGCTTACAGTGCAAGTTTTGCAACATTTTAAACCTTTTGGAGAAGAGTTTGACTTAAAGATTTCAGTCTTTTTAATTCAGTTGACAATGACGCGGAGCTGATGAAAGGAATGAAAGTGGCCTCCTTTTACAACCGAAAGCAGGCGCAATCCACGGAGTTTGTTGCAGATATCGCAATTGCAGGCATCAAGAAGGGCACATTCTTGATTACTACCACCCCTGGGTTGGGTCCGATACTCGTCCTTCTTACTCGTGGATTTGCTCCATCTGATTCCTTTCTCGTTAACCTGGTGGAGGCCATGTTTGCTGGTCCGTTGAGGTTTCTCACTTACCTCGCACACGTAAGTTTGGCCCGCCAATTGAAACGCATTCACCGCAAGCACGACCTCGGCAGTAGTTAATTAATCCCTTGAGACCTGCTCTCTTTACTGGCTACGGAACTGTCGCTAACTTACGACATTACTTCAATATAAGTGAGTGGGTGCCCTCACCACATTAGTCTCGTTCAAAATTGCATAATGAACACTTGATGTGAGTGAATAAATGTGCTGAGCTTTCATGGTTGTCATTATATATTTGTGAAGCTGAGAGTGAGAAATGTACTGAATTGATAAATGTAGCAGCAAAGATGTCATGGCTTTTGCTCCACTTCAACTCAACTCAAGTTAGTGGGTGCTCTCACCACATTAGTCTCACTCAATATTGCAATAGAAATTTGTTAAGTGAGAAGATGTGCTGATTTCATGGCTGTTATAAGATATTTGTAAATGAGTGAAGATGTACTCTACTGTACACTTTCTAACTACAGTACACTCTGTAATTGCAAATTCTGTGTATATTCTCAGAGTCTATTATATTGGTAAACATCTGGCCAGAGTCCTTGTGTCTTGTGAGCATGTAGAAGAGGATTTAGAAGTACAGGTGTCGTCTTCAGTGAGTCAAAAGTGTTGAAAGTAAAATGATTCAGAGTTTCACAACAAAGATGTTATCATGTGCAGTAAGACTGTGTACTTGTCAATAGTCAGCATTGGCTCATGCTGTGTATTGTAAAATTGAAGCACCACTGGAAGGGCTGAATTGAAGCACCACTGGAAGGGCTGAATTGAAGCACCACTGGAAGGGCTGAATTGAAGCACCACTGGGGTGAACAGACCCCCTTTCTCATCCCTTTTCTGTGCTTGATTAATTTATCTTCTACACTAATTTGGGGCCTCTAATTGCAAATAAGAATTCAAAATTTGCAAATTTATCATGCTTGGCAAATTAAAGATTTCACCGTTTTCCCTTGGGAACGAGAAGGGGGGTGGTTCACCCCGGCCACTATCTTGTTCTGGTAACTTAGTGTACTGTCATTCTGGAGCTCCAGAGTAAGTATAGTAGGTCTACTCCAAAGTGACATAGTTTCTTATATTGTAAGCAGGCAGGCTGATTCAAGATAATGCCACTCTTCTCAATGAGATAGGTTTCATGTTGTTTTCATTCTTTCTTTGATTCTAGGATGAGAATTTATAACAGTGGTGCATGCCTTAACTTCACTGTAAGACTGTATTATTGTTTTACATTCTCACTTTAGAATCAATGAGGGCCCTACATTTGGGTGGAGTATTGAGTCAAGGGCTAGTATTGGATAAAGCTACCTTAATGTATTGTCAAGTCTTTTTCCATTGGCAATGAAGGGAAAGAATGCATTTTGGTCCATATTATTCTGTAAACAAAGAATGTTCTAACTTTCTAATCTTTGTCCTTCAAAGCTAACACAAATAAATTCTTGTCTAAAAATGTAATTCCTACATATTTATAGAAAATTTGTCCCATTAGATGAGATTTGAAGGTCTTGGAGGGCTCCAAGTTCCCGTACTGTCTATTGCATTCCCAGACTGTGGGAATAGAACAGTAGCAAGCTGACGTGGCACAATGACTGCCACGTCATTTATTTATTTATTTGCTTAAAATGATATTTTGTTTTTGTTTTTGTTTTTGAAAAAAAAAATTCTGACACACCCGTATCGATGTTCATTGAATTTGGGCAGATCAAAGAACGGGCTGAAACGGCCCTCCAAGACCCCCGAATATCATCTAATGTAGTAAGGGTTGGCATTTACACTCAATTGTATTCCTATTTAAAATGAATCCCTATAAGTTCTTGCCTAAAATGTAAATTATGCATGATTTGAACCTATGGTGTTGGTAGTCCATACAAGATTGAGAAGACATTCAATATTGGAGGTTATCTTAAGTTGTTGTATGGAAAATTGCTTAGCACTTTGATAGATTTCAACTTTGGTTTGATGAAGTTATTTTTCAGGAAGACAATACACCTTCATACATAGCTAACATTGTTCAAGAATGCTTCTAAGAGCAACCATACTTCAAATTAGAGTGGCCCGCTCAATCACCAAACCTCAATCTCATGAAAATGTGTGGGTAGTCCTAAAATAAGGATTGGATGTATATTCCACTACTTCCAAGAATCTTCATAAATTGTAGAACTACATGCAAAAAGTTGATGCTTTTATCACTATAGATGAGTATAAAAAACTGAATACATTAGGAAAAGTTTCAGCCCTTAATAAGGCTGCTAAGGTATTGATTTTTGGCACCCCTGCAATGCAATTACAGAATGAATAGTTTTTTTTAATTTTTAAATAGTTTTTTTGGATAAAATAAATTTAAATATATATAAATATTCAACATCCAATTTTAATTTTTTATAATATATATATTTCCATAATTGCATCAGGGGGGGCAGAACTTGCGGCCTTTTGGAGGGCTAAAATTTTTCCTAATGCTAGCATGCCTATTGAGATTAATTTGTTTTGGAAGCAAAAGGAAGGTGGACAAATTTTTGAGTATGTACTAAAAAATTTAGTCTATATACACTCATATCTAATTTCAAAATGTTATATTTGAGAGTATATAAATAGATGTTAATTTTTTCTAATGAATGTAAGTTGCTACTTCATGCTTTACAATTTTTGTGAACAAAATTTTCATGAAATAGTGCTAGACTTCAAAACTTGGAGTGTCACAAAGCAAAGGAAGGGCTTGCTTGCATACTGCTCCCCCACCAATACACAACAAAAATCCAAATTCCAAAGTTAGAATTGTAACAGGCTGACAAGAAGGGGCCTCATACCCTGGCCCTTTCAAATTTCCATTACCTAGCCACGACAATCCTTATGGGTTAATAAACACAGGGACTCGCACAACTAATGCCATGGCTTGCATTGTGACCCCGACCTCATTTTGCCCTCAATAACAACACTATAAGAAACCCATGTTTTTTGGAATGATTTCGCTATTTTTTTGAACACATTATTGTGGACATTAAATAAAGCAACCCATCTTTTTATGTCAACAATGATGTTCAATAAAACGTCTTGATGTTTTATTGAATATCATTGTTGACATAAAAATAAGTTGTTTTATTTAATGTCCACAAAAATGGGTTTCAAAAAATAGTGAAAACATCCTAAAAAAAACCCGGGTTTCTTATAGTGCAAGATTGGACAATTAACTTTCTATCAATACCATGGCACAATTCAAATGTGTGAGTTATTGCAGCTTGAGGTGTAGCTAAAGATTGGATTTTTTTGTGGCTTGCGTTGACAAACTAACAAGTCTCCTATTATTGGCATGGGAAAAATCAGTTGAGCTCATCAAACCTTTTGCTAGGACATTATTTTTGCACTTTGGTAGAGATGTTCTAAAGCAAGTACGGTATTTCCTCATATGGTCACAACTTGAAGGCCTAAAGAAGTCACTCCGTCTAATTGAATTTGCACTTAAGAAGTAGGAGTTCCTATTGCAATCACTAACCACTCCATCACCATCATCAAAGAAATTGATTATGGCCACTAACTCAACCTAATGTAGCCCAAATCTCATTTATTGAAAAAAGTTTGTCATGGATTGATACAAGACTCTAATGGGTCATAGCCTAGATATCTATCATGGGTGGTTTGCATAGTTTACCTTATTGTTTGCCCTTCATGAGTCCAAGCAAATTCCAATTTCTACCATCACATTTTGATCCAACTCAATTCCAAACGGCAGCCAATTTGATTGTAATTTGGAGTACCAATGTATTACAACAGGCACGGCACCCGTGACATTTTGCTTCTCCTTCACTAACCTTCTACTTCCTACACTGCCGAATCAGGTGTCCAATGCAACCATGCCACTATCTCATTGGGTAGTCAGAAAAGACTAAACCTCATAATCCTTCTCCTCATTCTAAGCCCTGAGATCAACCAAACAATATTGATCAAAAAAATATAGATCTAGGCAGTAGACTTGGATGTTCTATATTAAATAGTCAGAAGAACATTATAACCCATAATCCTTCTCCTCCTTCAGCACTTACATTAACCAAACAGCAGAGACCCTGATGGCACAAATTGAGGTGTCAAAAGAAGCCTATAACTCACGATCCATAACATTCCCAAACTTCAATGCTGGTGACCTTTTGCTTCCAATGAATCAAGGCTCCTTTCCCTGTGTCAAATCTTCAATGCAAGCTTGCCCCAAAAATGTGCCCCACTGTATCACAAATCATTCTTGCGATAGCGCCAATAGAAAAGGTGGTACGCTACAGTGACCCTATTCAAGACTGTTAAGCCCTTCACCGCATTCAAATCTCTTCAATCCTAGTTGGAAGGACTCTGGAGGATCCTATTCCAGAATGTTATGTACTTCACCTCATGCCAATCCCTTTAATCCTTATTGGAAGGACTGGAGGACCTTACTCCAGAATAAAATATACTTCACCTCATTCCAAGCCCTTCAATCCTGGTTGCTTCAATCCTTGTTGTATGGACTCTGGAGGACCCTATTCCAGAACGTCCTATCCTTCACCTCATTCCAAGCTCCAAGCTCTTCAATCCTCGTTGCAAGGACACTCCAAGCCTTTCAATCCTTGTTGGAAGGACTCTGGAGGAGAATGCCCTTGGGCTGCACAAAGGCCCGGAGTCCATCCATCCCCAGCGTGACTCCCAACCCGGAGCCTTTTCTCCCCGACCAAGGCAAGCGAGGCGACACTCGGTCACAGCAATTCCAGTATCCCGTGCCCACTTCCAAGTCCCGGAGAATATTCTCCGCATCCTGACTGTTCTTGCAGTACACACTAGCGGTGAGCCCATACGGCGTGTCGTTCATCAGGGTCAAAGCCTCGGCGTCATTCTCCACGGCTTGGATCCCAATCAAGGGACCAAACGACTCGTCCCTCATCACGTCCATGGTGTGGTTCACGTCGGAGAGTACGGTGGGGGGGAAGAAGAATCCGCCTTGGTTGCTGTCTAAGCCGGTGTGGGACGTCGCGCGGGCTCCTTTGCTCACGGCGTCTTGCACCTGCGTGAGTTTGCAACGCAAAAATGAACGGAATTGATACAAAAGCATAGAAAGTAGTAAACAAGAAACTCCTCTACGAGAGGCTCTGTTCTTGTAGCACTGAGCTCGGTTTTTGAGTAAGGTTCTACTCAAATTTCACTACGTAAAGCTTCTGTCAATGCAAAGGTCCTCCCCGTCGGTCCAGAGTCAACAAAATAGGAATTAGTTTGATAACTGTTGGAATAGCAAGCTCCAAAACCGTACCAAAGATGTCCTCAATGTGCTATGATTTCCATCCAGAACTAATTCATGACCCAAAAGGAGAAGCATGCAGCGCAGAAATAAAACAATGACAACTTGTACTGGCGAAAGCTTGACTATGAAATTCGCAAGGACCCAGCAATAGACCCTGTTTTTGAGCCGTGGATTGAATGATTCTAAAGTATATGAGCAATCTCCGTATGATCATGCGACCATAGGGAGACCTCTCCATGTATCATGAGCAAGAATCTCTTTACGATGATGTTACCTGAAACGATCTCAATTTATTGAAAACACTATTAGTCGCTGGATCGATTGAACTCTATGATCATGCAATTCAGGGTTCCAAAAACAAGGGCTTTTGCTGGGTCCTTGCAAATGTTTTAGTCACTGAAACAGTCCAGTTTTGCTGAAATCCCTGTTGCCAGCACACCAATCGCGTACTACAACCAAAAAAAATTGTATGCAGCCAAACGACAAAATGCAAGTCACCGAGAACAATAGAGAATAAAAGAACACGTCTTTGAACACTCACCTGAGCAGCAAGATACGGCAAGTGAGGTTGCCTAGCGACAGGGCCAATATACGTCTCGGACTTCAAAGGATCGCCCACCTTAAAAGACATGATGTTCTTCACGAAAGCATCTAGAAAGTCGTTATATATCCTCTTATCAACATAAACCCTCTCCACACTACAGCAACTCTGGCCACAATTGTAAAATGCGCCATCGGCAATGGAGGCAGCAGCAGCTGCAATGTTGGGCACATCCGCCCTCACATACACAGGATCCTTCCCACCGAGCTCCAACTGCACCTTCACAAGATTCGGAGCAGTTTGCCTGGCAATCTGCTGCCCAGTCTTGTATGAACCCGTGAAAAACAATCCACCCAGCCCCTTCAATGACGCCACAGCCGACCCCGTCTCCCCCCTCCCCGTCGTCATCGCAAACACGTCGTTCGGAACTCCAGCCTCATAAAGCAACCTGAACACCAAACACAGACCAAACCCTAAATCATAGCATTCTTCAGTAGTGGTCAAGAACAATGCCAACTAAGAGTTATATAGAGCAAAGTCATGCCAAAGCAAAGCAAGTAAGCAAAGCAAATAAGCAAAGCAAATAAGTAAAGCAAGCAAAACTACGCTTTGATATACTCTCGCACGTGAAGACAGTGGCTGAGTTCTCACTTGTTCAAATTACGCTTACCTTAGCAAAACAAGGTATTAGGGATTCCTTTTCATGCCAGTTCAGAGAGTGCTCAACAAGGATTCTCTAGAATACTATGAAATGCACGCTAAGCAAACATTTTCATCAAGCAACTCTGGCACAACAATTATAATAAAGATATTACGAAAGGCGATGGATTGTCATCTACCCTCTCTAGGTTTAACTACCATCTTAGCAGCACGATGGTTTAACATTGAAGGTTGCATAGTACCCAATCAGGTGTTGCAAGAGCGTAGAATCAATATTCCAGAATGTAATTTCAGAGTAGGCTGTAGTAAAGCATACCTAGTGATTTCATACCCTGTCAAAGTGGCATGCTCACTCGGCTTGTACAGCACCGCATTCCCCGTCAACAACGCTGCCGCAAACACATTCGTCGACACAAAGTAGGGATAGTTCCACGCCGAGATGTTGGCCACCACTCCCAGCGGCTCGTAAATCACCTTCTCCTTGAGAATGCTCGTTTCCAGCACACACATCTCCTTGAGCACCTTCTCGTAGTTCTCCAGGTAGAAGCGTACCCGATCCACCGTCGCCCGCACCTCGTTCTTCGCCTGCGCGATGGGCTTCCCCATCTCCATGGTCAGGGTTTTGGCGAGCGCTGGCATGTTGAGGCGGAGAAGCTCATTAAAGCGCTCCAACATGGCTCGTCGCTCTGCGACAGGCACCGTGCGCCAACGCTTCTGCCCTGCGGCTAGGTCTTCGAACTTCGCAGTCACCTCGGCTTTGCCTTCCTCGGGGAGCTCCCCCATCACTTTACCCGTGGCGGGGTTCACCACCTCGAACATGGCTGAGCGCTCTACTTTGAATCCGCGAGTGCCGCGACGCAACAACGCCGCTCGCGCCATCGCCATCGCCATCGCCACCCCAACCGCAATCCGATCGCACTCACACTCACACTCACACTCGTAATTCGAACCCCAAACCCCCGGAACACACTCTATGAATTCAAATCAAAGCTCATTCCATGTATTCGTTCACAGATACGCGCTCATCCTACCATCACACAACTCCTACTAATCAAATATCCAAACCCAATTCCTCAGCAGATGAAATCTTACTGCAACAGCAGCATTATAAACAGATGAACTGATCCACCATGGAAACGATCACAGATCAAGAGCGGAAAAAAACAGAACGTCAGTCCGAATTGCCTCGACTTCTAACCGGAATTGCGCCGGAATTTTTGAAATTTCTGGAACCCCAAACCCCAAACAACCGCAACACCAATTCAGATAAATTCTCGTTCATTAAATTCATCCCAATCATTCGCAATAAGCTACAATTACTAATGCCCCTGCGGCATCGAAACTAAATCTCCTCAGTCAGAATTGCCTCGATTCTTGGCCGAATTGCCTCG
Organism: Neckera pumila; assembly: GCA_963969595.1. Classification (NCBI taxonomy): domain Eukaryota; kingdom Viridiplantae; phylum Streptophyta; class Bryopsida; order Hypnales; family Neckeraceae; genus Neckera; species Neckera pumila. Next base: position 18,175,581 of record OZ018414.1, read on the forward strand.
TTTTTTGGCCGAATTGTCTCGTTTTTTTGGCCGACTTGCGCTTCTTCTTTTTTGACTTCGTCAGTGGAGAGGGAAGCGAGAAGCGAGAGGCAATGATCGGATTGCGGAAGTGGCGTGAGGGATGGCATTGCGAGGTGCAGGGGTGCGTGGTGGGTGTGCCTGTTCCCCGTGTCTCTGCCCTAGAGGAACTGAGGACACTGCTGCAACACCAGGGAGTAGAGGAGGGAGACGACTGGGTTTTCTTTAATGCTTTTGACCCCGAGGCACCAAATTTTGGTGTCGACAGTACTTTGAAGTTAAATATAACGTAATCCAGTTGCTATTTTTAGTAGTTTATATTTTTCAAAATTTATTTTTGAAGTCTAGTTTTAGCATCAAAACTCTGATTTTGAAAATAATTGACTATGTGAGCTTTCTATTCAAAATTTTGTAGAAGGGTGTCCGTTGCAATCTTGACTTTCTGTAGTGTTGAGGGCTCTTGGAAATGGGCCTCCACATACATTAGATTTGAGAAAAAATCACATTAGAGATTCATACAAAATAATTGTAGAGTATATTTTGAGAAGCCATAAAGTGATTGGGGTTGTGGCGGACAATTTCTTTCTAGTGAACTTTATATACCTCTCTACAAAATGTCTCCCCATTTAGCTATCTGCTATGCATGTTAGGCCCTTTAATCCCTAAAGGACCAAGGCCTTCTATTCTATAGCAAAGAGTAAAAAAAACTAAAAATTGTTTTTTTTTGCACATTTAACCATAGGATCTTACACCTAATTTGTATGCGAATGTGTGAGAAAAATTTCAGAATTATTGACCATACAGTTTGGAAGATATCTGCATTTAAAGTGAAAAAAACAAGTTTTTCAGTACATTGCGGGACTAGATTTTTTATCTTTGAACATTTTTAACTTAAAATTTTTTGCACAAAAGAGTTTTAAGCTTTAAATATTTATAGCAGATAATTGAATTGAGAGTCTACAGAAAAAAAAATTCATAAAAACTTAACTTTCATTTGTAAAAAAATTATTAAGTACAATAGGTATAAGATAGAAGGAAAATCTAAAATATTAATATCTATTAGATGAAATTAAAATGTACTAATCTCAATTGTGAGATTGTTCTAGAAAGAAAACTAAACCACTGGGAACTTTTTTGTTGAAAAATTGCAATAATTGTATTTAAAAATGAATCCTTCGAGTTTTCTTTTTCAAGAAGATGCTCTAATTGCCCAAAAAACAAGATTTTCTATACCTTTCTCATAACAAATCCAAATGAAATGAATAAAAGCTTTCTAGATAGACAAAAACATAATCTATAAGGGAAAAAAAATTCAAAAAAATTCAAATTTTTACAAATCTTTTTGTTGCCCCTTCTCTTCCATGAGCTTATTTGGGCATAACTTTTGTTTCCGGTCACCAATTGAAAAAAAAATTATAATCTTAAGAAGCTTAACAATTTTTCTGTCTTCAAAAAATATTTCAAAAAATCAAGACAAAAATTCTGCCTATAAGTGCCTGCTCGAAATCGCATTTGTCCTCCAAAAGACAATGTTCTTTTAAGAGTTAATGTCATATTTTTTGTTGGCCAACTTTTTAGACTTTGACATGTGAAAAGAGGATTGAAAACCTTGAAATAAGTTTTGTAGTTTTAACACCTTCATGATCAAACATTATAATCTTTCAATCCATATGTGATATTGTTGTGTTTTCTTTTCCTCTGTGACCTCTAACATGTCTAATTTGAATTTGTACGATTACCATTCAAAAATAATTAATAAAACTTATCAAAATGTTGGCTTTTTATTCAATTTAGAGCAAATTCCTAGAAGCTCAAAAAAGGTCTTGGATATTTAGGGGTTCAAAAAAAATCTTTTATCCATGTTACTTTTTCTTTTAAAATAAATTTATCATCATTATACTTTTTATTAATTAATTGGCTCCGGAATAATGAATTTTGCATTGACAAAAAAGATTTGGTTGTTTTTTTGACTTTTGTTTAGTCATTTTTTTGACTTTTTTTTTATCATTTTTTTGGTTGTTGTTTGACTCTGGGCAGCTTTTTTGGGCAAAAAATTTTTTTTTTTACTTTTTAGATTGGGTTGTCTTTTAATTTTTATATTCAAAATTAAGATTGCTATAGTCAAACAAAAATTATATGGAAAATAGCACAAAGTATTTAGAATTTGCCTTGTGTTGAAAAGTTTACTATTTGGAATTTTTTTAATACTCATTACTAAATCTTATGCATTTCTTCACAAATCAATAGAAAGCATAATTTTGACCAATCAAAAAAATTCAAATGCCTAAAGACGTAAATTGTATTTTTAATAATTTTTGGAAATTATATCTTCAAAATTCATTTGAAGAGAATCTAAAAATAATTTTATAATTTTGATCGTATGGATACTTTTTACTTTTTGTGCTTCACATTATCTTCTTTGATGCAAACTTCAAAAAATTTATAAAACTTATATTTATAACACATTTGTGTTTTGTTCAAGCCCCTTGGGCTTTTAGGGGTTATGAATTAAGCTTGATATGGAAAAAATTGAACATATTTATTGACCACAAGCTTAGGCATAGTCCACGGCTCCACCAATGAGGGTACTTGGTTTTCTTGACATATTGCAAGCCTCTTCATTTCAATTCCTCTGGATCAACACATCATCCAACAATGACTAAGAACATCCCCACCAGGCTGGAAAAATGCAAGCCATTTTGCAAGCCTATCAATCCATTTTGCAAGCAAGAGAAGAAGGGCCGTCCCACCTATGGCTTGTTAAGAGGCCATCATGTTCCATTGAGCTACATCCACAGTCACTCATCAAGTCCATGTTTGTTGAGAAATTGCAGAAGGTGCTTGTCTCATGTGGTTTGCAAGCCGCGCTTTGGCTTGCAAAAAGAGCCTGGTTTTGCAAGCCACCAGAGCTTTTGGCCCGGCCTCTTAACAAGTTCATCCATTATGCAAGACGGGTGGGCCAATTTTGCAAGCCGGTGGCAACAAATCATCTGTTTTACAAGACGGATGGGGATGCTCTTATCCTTCCAACAACACACAAAGATGGAGTCCTCTCTCATCCTTCCAAGATTGATCTCATTCATCCAAAAGACAATGCGGGTCTCAATCAATCCGTTGAGAGCACAATTTAAGCCATTTCACCTACTAATGAGTCCATCAACAATTTGATCCTTTTTGTAGGTTCCGTTTTGCAATTGAACAACATGCCAAACTCACTTGCCTGCCGGGGGTCAGTGGCTTGTGGAGCAGTCTGTAGGTGCAAACATTCCCATTCCATCATATTTGTCACATTCTAGGCGCCCATCCGAGATCACACGCCACCACCAATCTCGTGACCGCCAACCATTGCCATAGCCCTTCTCGCAAGCCATTCATGGAATACTATATAAGGTAAAAGACCCCATTGCGGTCAGAATTAGGAGTGTGCCTACATCCCATTGCTGAAATTTTTCAAATTTTTTCCCACACAAAGATAAGTGTGAGAGACAGTGAGGGCATTTGAAATTATATTTTTTGGACTAAGCAGGAATTAGTTCTGAATTTTTGAAGTGATCAGCCCATAGGAGTCTGTAGGCTACTTCATGACCAACAAAATCTGAATCCAATATGGTCATCTTCTTACCCAATGTAGTCACAACATTTTTAAGCATGGAAGACCTAAAAAGTCAGTTTTTACAAAGAATTTTATACTGAAAAGTTGGAAGTACCTATTGAGGTCACTAATTACTCCATAACTACCATGTAAGGCATTGATTGTGGTCTATAAAACCACAATGGGGTCATTAGTTGTCCATCATGGGTCATTTGACCGCAATGGGGTCATTTACCTTATACACCTTTCATTCCCAAGTGTACATCACCGCTAACTCTCATACAGAATTTCAAAGCAAGTGCTTGTTTTGTTTCTCGATTTCATATGCAGTTAGTAGCTTAGTTTTGATTCCCAATTTAATGGATTTGATTTGCAACGTCCACAGCTTCTACATTGCTCATAATACATACACATGTAGAATACAGTCAAAGCAAATAATGTATTAATACATAATACTTAGCTGTTGCTAGCTCCAGGAATTGTTGGCTTGACATTTATTGCAAATAAGCTTGAAATAATCGTGATTGGCACATATATTGCAACGAGCAGAGTGAATTTTAGTGTCTCGTTTCAAAGCCCGTCTCACCATTTTATGCTACATAATGCACATTGTGGGTTTTTGTTTTGTTTTGTTCTCATTGTTGGTTTCTCCAAACAAAGGTATTTATGATGCAAGTTGTTTGTAAATATAATGGTGGTTTTGTAGTAGTCTCTGCACGCTCAAATTTCATAGCCAATTGTTGAGTTTTCAACACTCACGTGGCACCGTCCCATTGGCAATCCATCACCATTGCCATTACAAGTTGTAACTCATAACCTTCTCTCCTTTCAACTTGCTTCTTACACCCTTGGATCATGAAGATCAAAGGTTGTGATTGAAAAGTGAACAACTGGTTATGTCCGATAACCTACTCGCTGCTACCGCGGCTCGTCGGTTATCTAATACATATCAGATCTATCACTAAGCAAAATGTGTGTGCTTTGCTTGTGTGCAAACAAGTTGGTGCTTGGTTGTGTGCAAACAAGTTGGTGCTTGGTTGTGTGACCAATACAAGTTATAATGACGCCCAACTCCAGCTTCGCAGTGCTGCTGGCCATGCTGGTATGTATATGACCAAACATATAAACAATTGATAAATTTAGTGGACCTCTAAATCTAAAGAATGTGAGCTAACAAAATAAACCACACCGGCATGGTTCAACCATCCTATATATTAATATTGGCATTGACCTTCAATGATGTTTGGGTGCAAATTGTTCACTAAAACGGTTTGAGTGTTAACCCATTAGAGTGTTTATCCTGCCTGCCTGAACAAGTGGCTTACTTTTTAGGGTCAAACCTCAATTTCACATTGAGTTCTTGATTTGAAATGGCTTGGAGCTTCACTAAGAAAAATGCGGTTCCAATAATATGCTTTTTATTCCTTTTTTTAAATTTTTGTCCAAAATTGTTAAATTGTAATTTTTGTGACACTTGAAGGTAGCATCATGAGAGCTTAAAATACACCACTTTTGAGTTTTTCTATCAATTTCCAGGTGTGAGCTCAAGGAGTAAGTACATATATATGAGGTTTTTATGAATCAATTTGTGCAAAGTACAAGCAATATGAAGAATTTGAATTCTTTGTGCACATCTTTGTAGTATTGGCTTGATTTTCAAACAATGCCTATTCAAACTTCCTCACTTGTTAGTAGCATTTGTCAATGCAAAGCCTCCTCCCCTTTGGTCCATAGCCAACAAAGTACTACCAGTATAATTTAGAGTTTTTTTTATACCCAACAAAGTGCTGTAATTGAGAGTTTTTTTTTTTTCATATATTTCAAATAGTTGTTTCATAAAATGTTTGTGTGGCACACGCTTTGGGAGCAGTGCTTATGACCCAGGCAGTTGGAAGGCCTTGGGGATCATGGCTGGCTAATTTCACAATTTAAAATACTCTGGAAGAAGAGGGAGTGACAATTCCCTCGTTCCTCCTAAATTACACATCTCCTTTGGATGCGGAGATGACCAGAGACTATGCAGCGTTATGGGAGAATCACACTTTGGGCCAACACATTGAAGCCTTTTGCTGCAATGCCAACCTCATGTGCAATTCCAACATCACCGCCGACGATCCAAATACGAACATTTCAAGGGACAAACTTGATGATGCGCAATTGTTTCAAGACAATGGCGAACCACTGTATGTGGATTTACAAGCCTTGCAATTTGGTGAGAGGGATTTTGTGGAGGGCAAAGAGATTGCCGTACCTAAAAGTCTACATGACTTATCAAATCGAAGTCTTGCATTTTTACCCAACTTTCTTGCCGAGAAGATGATATTGTCAAGGTATGTAGGAATTCTTACTTTACTCAAGAAGATCAATATTGTATTTGCTTGATATTTTGATTTGCTCGGTTAGGTATGAAACCAATTATTCTGCAAGGTGTCATATAGGATTAAATGTATACTCAAATCATTGGCAATATGTCATGTGGTACTTAAATATTGTAAATAAAATAGTTTGAATTAATTATGCTTGAAATTGACAAGTATACTAATTTGGTTTAATTAAGTACGGAATTGACAAGTATAGAGGGTATACCAATTATATGTCTCCACTTTATGTTAGGATTAGTTTTAGCCTAGTAAATCTAATGCAATGGTATAACTAAATTCATTCCTAAGACACTCATGAACAATTTACACTTAACATCAAATGTGAACACATCTTAACTTAAGTCTTCTTTCAAGATTCTAAATTTGTAATTCCCTTTTCAATATCAAATTTTCTTCAAATTAAATTATTGTGAATAATAGCATGCATATATATAAGAATAATTGTACTCATTTTTATTTTTAAACAATTTAATTTTGGCATTACAGTGAGAAGATTCAAGAGCTTCTAGATACTTTTCACATTTTGCATGACTCTAAGTTGGCAAACATGATGTTCCGCACCATCAACTATTGCGAGGTGGCTAAGGAAAAGACAAGTAAAGAGATTAAAGAAAAAGAAATTAAGGAAAAGGAAGGTATTCTAGGTAAAGAAAGGGAATTTGAAGGAAAGGAAATTGAGCACAAAGGAAAGGAGCGTAAGAAGACAGAAATTGAGTTCAGCAAAGAAAGGAAGTTAAAGTGAAAAAAGTAAGGTTGCAGAGAAGGAAAGAGATTTCATCCTCAACAAGGAAAAAAGAACTGAGCAAAGCAACGAGAAATCACTCATGAAAGAAGTTAAAAAGAAAAAGACTGAGAAAGGTAAAAAGAAAGAAGTAAAAAAGGAGACTGTAGAAAGTAAGGAGAAGAAAACACAAGAGAAACAAGTTAAGAAGAGGGAAGTCGTGAAGGAGACTACAGCAAAAGAAAGCAAAAAAAAAGAAATTGAGAAATGTAATGAGAAGGACGTAAAGGAGGAGAAATTTAAAGAAAATATATATGAATCAACAAAAGAGAATTCAAGTGAAGAGAGAAAGGTTAAGGGGGAAAAGACTGACTAAAAGATGGAAAATGAAATGAAAAAGAAAGAAATGTATGTAAAAAAGGAAAAAACAAGTGAAGAGGAAAAAGTTAAAGATAAAGAGATTGAATACAAGGTGAAGGAGAAAGAAAAGAAGATAAGAGGAAAAAGTATTCATGAAAGTGAGAAGAAGTCCAGCAAAGTGAAAAAGGTTGAGGAGAAAGAATTTGAATACCACAAAGGGATGGAGGAGAAGGATTTTCATGTATGCAAGGAGGAGGCACATGAAGATAAAAAGGTTAAAGAAAAAGAAACTGAAAATAAAAAGGAAATGGAGCTGAAGAAAAAAGATATTTATGGACTTGAAGAGAAGTCCAGGGAAGAAAAAATGGTGTAAGGAAAAAGAAATTATATACAACAAAGAGAAAGAGAGTACTAAGGAGAAGGACTTTCACAAAACGGAGGAGAAAGTACTTGATGATAAAAAGGTTAAGGAAAAAAAAACCAAAAAGTCAAGGGAAGAAAGAAAGGTTAAGGAAGAAGAAACGAAATACTACAAAAAGAAAGAGGTGAAGGATAAGGAAAAAGAAGTTGAAAACAACACAGAAATGGAGCCGAAGAAAAAAGATTTTTGTGGAAGTGAGGAGAAGTCAAAATTGCTGAAGGAAAAAGAAATTGAATATAAGAAGGAGAAGAAGAAAGAAAGGAAAGGAAAAGATACCTATATAAAGGAGGAATCGAGTAAAGAAATCTCCAAGTGCGTGACCTCGTTGGAGGGAATGACAAGCTTTGTAAAGAAAAATTTGCCCAAAGCAAAGCACATCAAGGCTCTCGAGAGATCTATCTCTACAAAGTGTGGTAATTGCTCCAACACCAAACTCCATTGTTGTATAAAATATTTTAATCCAAAAATATACAAGGGACCATATTTTGGTGTTGATTTCACTTTGTAGTTAAATAAAATCTCTTCAAATACTATGCTTGATATATTTTTTTAAATAAAATACCCTTAAAAGTCAATTTTAAGCACCAAAAATCTGATTTATAAAAAAATTGTTTATGATTTTTCTATTGAAGACTTTATACAAGGGTGTCCATTGCAAATCTTGATTTTGTAGTGTTAGAGGTTCATGGAAGTGAGCCTCAAATACTTTGAATCTTGAGGGAAAATGACATTGAAAATTTGTTTAAAAAATTTGTAGTAAAGATTTTGGAAAAACATAAATCAATTATAGTTACACATCTTATATCCTTTAGCCTCATATTTTTTTTTACGTTTAATCACACATTTAATCACTTTCACAATTCTAACACCCTTGTGAACAAACATTATAATCTTTCAATCTATAAGTGATATTATTGTGTTTTCTTTTTCTATGTAATCTATAACATGTCTATTTTGAATTCATATAGTTACAATCTTTTTTAAATTGATAAAAGTAATCGGAGCTTGGAATATTTGTTTAACATTGAGCAAACTCCAAGAAGCTCAAACAAGGCCTTAGGCAAACAATTCGGTAAAAAAGGGTTAATAAATATTATGTCTACATATTGATTTCACAATCTCACACTATCTTGATAAATTTCAAAACAATTCTCAAATGCTTGAATTGTTTGCATCAGTTGAGAAGGAGAAAAAAAAGATAAAGCGGAAGGTATTGGCGTTAAAAAAGTATGAAAAAGCTGTAGTATGCAAAAGCAACGTATTCTTGTTTGCTCTTTATAAATTAATACCATGATATCAGCAAGATTGAAAACAAGTTCATCTATCACATTGAACTGGAGGGCATGTGTGGTGTTCACCGCAAAGAAATTGTTGTGTGCAAGGGCAAAAAAGAGTCCATGGGCTCCTAGAATAGCAAGGCTAAAAATCAACATCTACCATGAAAGTCTCTTGTGAATGGGTTAAGTCTGACTCATTGGTTTGGGCACCGGATCAATCTAAGTTTTAGATGTGTCATATTGTCATGGCAGTTATATAAGTGTTTTAAAAATGACAAGAACATTTGATACATCTTTAAATCAACCCCTAAAGGACCAAGGCCTTTTTTTGCCAAAAAACTCTCAAAACTGCCATTTCTAGAACAAAGAGTAAAAAAATTTAAAAATTGTTTTCTTTTTCACATCTAACCATAGGATCTTATACCTAACTAGTTTGAAAATGTGTGGAAAAAATTTCAGAAATTTTGACCGCATAGATTGCAAGATGTCTTTGTTTGAAGTGAAAAAAATACGTTTTTCAGCACATTGCGGGACAAGATTTTTTGACTTTGAACATTTTTAACTTAAAATTTTTGCACTACAAGTTTTGAGCTTTAAAGCTTTATAGTGTATAATTAAGTTGAGAGTTTGGAAGAAAAAAAGAAATTTGAAAAACTTAATTTTCATTCTTAAGAAAATTGTTAAGTAGAAGTAGGTACATGATAGAAGGAAAATCTAAAATATTAATATCTTTTTCATGGAATTAAAATTCATTAATCTCGGTGGTGAGATTGTTTTAGCACAAAACTAAACCATGTGGAACTTTTTTTTTGAAAAATTGCAAAAATTGCATTCCAAAATGAATCCAACAAGTTATTTTTTTCAAGAAGATGCTCTGATTGCCCAAATTAAAAAAAGATTGTCCATAGCTTTCTCATAAAAAATCCAAATGAAATGAATCAAAGTATTTTAGATAGACAAAAGTATAATCTATAAGGAAAAATTTTTTTAAGGAAAAATTTTTTTAAGAAAAAATTAAATTTTTGCAAAATTTTTTGTTGCCCCCTCTCTCCTATTTTGAGCTTATTTGGGCATAAGTTTTTTTCCCAGGCTCTGATTGAAAAAAAATTACATTCTTACAAAGCTAATTAGTTTTCTATCTCCAAAAAAAAAATTCAAAAAATCACAACAAAAATTCAGCCCGTAGGTACCTGCCTAAAATCCCATTTGTCCCCTGGAGGGACAATGGTCCTTTAGGGGTTAATATATTCAATTATTCATTTGATGGGTCCTTCTTTTGGGTCTAACAATCAAGGGCCCCATATTGAATCAAATTTTCCTTGTTTTATTCCTATTATCTCAAAGTTATAATAGTATATCATATATATATATACCTTTAAACGCCAATGAGGATGTTTTTTGTCCGATGGATGACAAAAAGTCCTTCTAGTAGGACAAAAGTGCAACAATTCATCTTTGGAATTTTGTTGCAAAAAAGGGAGGTCTTCTACAATAGTTTGACTTTGAATGAGTGCTTTTGCAATTTTTTAAGCAAATGATTCACATAGTAACCAAAGGGATGCTTTCCAAGGTCACCAATCTACCCTTTAAGGGTTAAAGATGTGCATCTTTCTTCACATGGTTCTATGCCAATGAATGAAGGAATAGAATGTGATTGTAAAGTCATTTTCAACTTTGAAAGATATATTGTATTCAATATACCCTGTAATATTAGATTTTTTTTTATCTTCATTTGAAATGCGTCTATCAATTGTTGAGGTCTAAATTGCAATGAAACATTCAAAAACTTATCTTCATTTTTGTAACATTGGTGATGCAGCTGTAGTAGTTTAAGGAGGAATAAGTTGCAATGATCTTATTTTGCTTTTTGCATGGTGCTTGAAATTTTATTTATAAAAATAATCATGTGGCATTATTGTAATTGTGGTTGTGATTCAAATTCACATTTGCTAACCAATGAACTTTTAATTTGGAAATTTTGTACTCTGCACAAAATCATGAAGCACCAAGTGATCATGCTAGTCAAATTGCTAAATAATGGATTAAAATTGCTTTTTTTACATATGTAGGAGTACTTCATCCATTTGGGATAGTTCCATCAAAGGGCTATATACACATATTAAAAAATGAGTCACTTTGGAATAATATGTACCTTATTTTCTATCATTTTAACAACCATGCAAAAGAGGCCAATTTTATAGTAGAAAAGTCATTTGCAAGGCTATATAAGCGACTCTAGTAAAATTTCTTTTCAAGGTCTAAAATAGTGTCTATTTGAGGAACATTTATTGCATAATTTATCACTATCTCACATAGTCATTTTGCGAGGCAAAAATAAAGTCTATAGATACTTCTAAAGAATATTTTAACTTCATTCATGAGTTTGTGAAATAAAAAGCTAGTGACATGGGATGATGGCCAAGTCACTTGACTTCCTTGTGCATGTATATAAATGAGCATTCAGGAAGCTCTTGAAAACATTCATGAGAGATGCAAGGACTCTTGAGCAAGGTTATAAAACCTGTGACTAGTGGTGGTGTGAATGGCTTTTGAATTGGTATATGCTTACACGGGTAGAAACAATGGTTGTATAGACTATGTAGAAGACCTACAAGAAGATCCTATACAACAAAATTGACCACTACTGGATCAAATTGGGCATCTCTCTGTAGTCACCATTTTGACCAATGCCATAAGAGCATCCCTTGTAGTCCTTTCAAATGGCTGCTTCAAGCATTGGTTTGAAGGTTCAATACATTTTGCTGAGAATTGAGATCTCTTTCCCCTCGCTATCAAGCGCCACTTCCATGGGCTTGTTGAATTCTAGAGACTATTGCACTTTGTAAGTTCCCTTTGGTGAGCTTTTGGAAAGGAAAAAGACAAGGCAAAATATTACCATGATTGCAAGTTGCTTCTCTCTATCAATAAGGTAGAAGCACTAGTAGTCGATCATTTAAGGAGTTTTGGAGCAGATTGTGTGTAGTATGAGGTGGTGGAAATTTTACCCATGTAGGAAGATAGGAAATATGGAGATTGCAAAATTTTTAGAATTCAATTCCCAAAATTGAAATTACAGTGAATTTTGGGAGCCAAAAAGTGTATTTCACTAGTAGACAAAGTCTAGAGTCTTCCAATTCGGATTGTCAAGGATGCTCACTACTTGGGACATGTGTCATAACCATATTAGTCCCAACCTTGAAAAGGACAGAAAAACAACACTCAAACCTGATTTCCAACCTAAGGTTGGAAATAGCACACCCTACAAGTTGGGTACTGGGCGTGGTCGACAACTGGTGCTTCTACCTTAGAGCAGCCCTACTCCAATACGGAGAATTGACTCTTCAAATGTTCTGCACCATTGATCTTAGAAGATCAATGGTGCAGAACATTTGAAGAGTCGCTTCCCTGTGTTGGAGTGGGCCTGCTCTTAGAATTGGTCCTCCTGCCTTCCTCCATCTCCTTTCTGTTTGGAGGGCCACTTATTGTCATGTCAGTTTGGAGGGTCAAAATTTAAAGGGCCATTGGGGATGCTCTGACGGATGGCCAAATCCTGACAGATTTAAAAACCCGGATACTGTACCTCCCGTTCCATAAATGCTCGGCACAAACTACCAAAGCACGCCAACCAACACGCCCAGCCAGCTCGAAATGCCAAACTGGCAACTGGGACCCCCAAGACGCTCATCAATCAAGCACTCGACAGCATTGCCGACAGAACCCCCCACACACAAAATCAACGCCCGCGGAAACTCGCCCAACTGAATTCCACCCAAGATTTCGTCCAATTCCACCCCAATTTCGTCCAGTTTCTTCCAATTTCACCCAAAATCCACCCAAATTTCACCCAATTGCTCCCAATTTTCGTCCCATTCCGTCAGGCCCAGGTCGAAAAGCGGCACTTTGGGACTCCCAAGTCAAATACGCGATTATAATAAGCTGCTTTCCTCGCGGCGGAGTCGCGGAGAGCAAAGAAGCTCGCGCCAAGAAGCTAAGCTCGCGCAAGTGGCTATGTTGAAAGGTTCCAACTTGCCGTCAAAGTCTTGGTTGGAGTCGGTCAGTGGCGATGGCAGCCAGAGTGGAAGTTTCTCCCCATCACGGACAATCGGGAAGGCTTTCGACGGGCCGGGAGGCGCAGTTACGGGCGCACGGGGAGTAGCAGACGGTGAAAGGTGTGAAACCCCTCGAGAATTTATATTTATTTTTATTTTTCGCTGGTGAGAAGATTCGGAACTGTGATTTTGGATGTGGGTTTTCGGTTTTCGGTTTTCGGATTCTTAGGTTTCAGAATTGCGAGGATTTGAAGTTCGTTCGGGTTGCATGGACGTTGAGAGCGACTGGTTTTGGATTTGAAGTTTGTCTGGTTGAAGAATTAGTTGAGTGTTTGGTGAGGACGTGGAAGTGAAGGGTAGTTGAAGTTGTTTGTAGAACAGGGATTGCTTTGAGGAAAGGCGTTTTTTTTCTTCTGGATTACTGTCTGCGTGTGGAAATTAGTGACCCTTGTAGAAGAATCTGTTGGGAATAATTTGACAAACTGAGCTACGGAGATCTACAGTAAGTGCTACTTTTGAGATTCTCCTGTGATTTGTATTGTTGTGCATGCGAAAGTGGTTACTTCGTTGTGTTCTTGAGCACGTGGAATTAGAGGTCGGTAGAGATTGGTGGTGAAATTGGTGGTATTGTCGGTAGACTGGAAGCATCTCGGAGTGCGGGTGGGTGTCACACTTGTGAAACTGTTTTGGAAATCTGTTGAATTTCACGGGAATCATGTGATTCTAGTTCGTGGTTCTTTGAGATTGATTGCTTACAAGACTGGGACATGAATTGTTGTTCGCAATCTGAATGAATCCACTTATATTTAACTGAACTAATTGAATGGTTATGTGGTGTTCAAGGGTCTCACCTCCAGCTTCCTCTTAAGTCTCTCTCTTCGGGAGCAGCGAATCTACCAAACCCAGGAAAATCTTGCACTCGGGGCGCCCACACTAGAAATGGATATGCAACACCATAGCACTCAGATCGGGAGAGCGACACTCTAGACGAGCCTGGAATATTTTTATAACCTAAATCTCGACGAGATCCACCCCTAGGTCACCCGGTGTCAATAAACCCTAACTACGAATCCCTTCTCAGCCTCCCAATGATTCCAGTCTCTTTACCTATCTTACTCCCTTCACTCCATAGACTTCACAACCTCTCAAACTCGCATAAACTACACACCATTCTTCATATTCAAATCGATTAATCCCCAATAGCTACTTCCCAATCCCTAGAGCCCTCTATTTCATAAATCTTTGATTAGATCCTAATTGAGAATCTGTTATCTCAAACCTTACAGATTGTGGAACCCTAAACCCTAAACCCTACCCATCCCTGAGATTATGATCATCTCTTGATCATGGGATCCATGGAGTCTTTCAAGAACAGATTCAAGAAGGGAAGCTCATGGTTAAAAAAAAACAGTTCCTGTTTCACCCCCGAAGCACCAACCGACGACCACACTGACCCTATTTACAAAACAAGAGTTCACGTTGAAAATGTCACTGACTCGGAGCATCCCCGGAACAGTAGCACCAGGAGTGCTGCAGGATTTTCATCTTACTCCAGTCACGATATGCAACCGGAGAAGCCGGCCTCCCGAGGGGCAGTGCCGTTCACCATGGCGGAGCTGGCCCGCGCAACCTCCAACTTCTCCCCGCAGAACAAGATCGGGCAAGGGGGGTTCGGGATGGTGTACAAAGGGAAGCTGAAGGATGGACGTCTGGTGGCGATCAAAAGAGGGAAGAAAGATGCGTTTGAGCAGAGGTTGTCGGTGGAGTTTCGCACCGAGGTGGAGATGCTGTCGCAGGTTGGTGTTGTGTTTTGGCAAGTAGGGCTAGGGTTGGAGATTGATGCAAAATATGATGCTTCAAATACTCTCCTGAGGTCTTGAATCTTCTTGCTTGGTGGGGGGTCCTGAATGTGTGTCGTGTGTGCTGAAGTCAATGGTAATGTGTCCGCCTGGGGTTCCAAAACAAATAATGGATGTGTAACAAATGTGCTACATTCAATGATGGTGTGGTGATGATGTGGCTTCCTTGGGTCCCAAAACAATAACCACTAAATGGTGCCTAATCTGCTGCAATCAATGGTAGTATGGTTGCTTGGGGTCCCAAACAAGTGACTGTGAATGATTGTTAAGTGTGGTGCAGTCAATGGTAGAGTGGCTGCTCCAAAACAAGAATCATGAACGTGTAACAAACGGGCTACATTCAGTGATACTGTAGTGATACTGTGGCTTCCTGGGGTCCAGAACAGTAACCACAAATTTGTGTCTAGTGTGACCGTAGTAGTTTCGTAGCAGGTTTGACATTTCCTTGCTAAATTCAATCTTCACGTCACCTTTCATGGGCCTAGACCTATCTAGTGCCGCAACTTGACACTTTTCGCAAAATTTTGCTAGAGTACTATGGTTTATGTCCAACAACCTTCTCGGGCCTCCCCTCTCTCGAAAGCTACCTTGTCCTTAACGTCATGTTGTTTCAACACCTGACTGAGGGAGAGGGTCCGTTACCCATATACTACATTAGAGTCTCCATTGACCATCCAAAAAGAACTTTGATTTCAAACTATGGAAGCTTCAAATTTTACTTCATTGTTTATGAAACTGATCCATACGCAGGGTATTTCCTCTCTAGATCCATCGTGTCTTCTCCTGATCTATGACACCCCTCTCCTTGTTTCCCAGGTGTTTACCATTCGAACTTGGGGAAGCTGATGGACTTCAAATTGTACTTAACTGTTTACGAAACTGACCCATACGTAGGATTTTACTTCCTGAAACTCTAGATATAAGGCTTCTTCTGACCTATTATGGATCCCCTCCTTTTTTCCCAGGTGGACCACCTGAACCTGGGCAAACTGATCGGCTACATGGAGGAGGGCACCGAGCGCATCCTGGTGGTGGAGTACGTGCCCAACGGCAACTTGGGCGAGCACTTGGAAGGGAAGTACGGCAAAGTCCTGGACATGAGCACACGACTGGACATCGCCATCGACATCGCGCATGCCCTCACGTACCTGCATCTCTACGCCGACCGACCCATCATCCACCGAGATATCAAGTCGTCCAACATTCTCCTCACGGACACGTACCGGGCGAAGGTGGCGGACTTCGGCTTCTCACGGGTGGGGCCGTCCACGGATGTGGGGGCGACGCATGTGTCGACGCAAGTCAAGGGAACTGCAGGTCAGGAGGGTTTAGCACTTTTGTGTTTGGACGAAAACTGATCAATTTACTTTGAAAGCTCATGCTCAATTGGATTGCCTCACGAAAAATCATGCTTACTGTTGAGAATAGGGAAGGCATGGTTTGTTCTTTCTTTTGGGGAGTATCAAACCTCACTATTCCTACGCCTCAGGTTTGTTACCTAATTAGGCACAGCGTGATTCTTCTTTCATCAAAGTACTAGGATTTCCGTAGCAGGGAACCTGTGGATTAGCTTAGTAGCCTTATGTTCATTCATGGTTTTCTGGATTCAAGCTGACTTGAAACTGAATCGGGGTTGCAGCGAACCTTTGGACTTTCCTACTAATTTTATGTTCATTCTTGATTTGCTGGATTCAAAGTGTCATAAAACCGAATTCCCGTTGCATCGAACCTTGGGACTTGCTAAGTAATGGTATGCTTGTTCATGGTTTGCTGGTTTCAAGCTCACTTGCGACTGAATCCTTGTTGCAAGGAACTTTCAAACTTGCTTAGTAATCTCAGGTTGTTCATGGTTTTCTGGATTCAACCTGACATGACACCAAATCCCTGTTGCAGAAACCTTTGGACTTGCTTAGTACTCCACCTTCGTTCACGGTGTGCTGCTTTCAAGCTGACTTGAAACTGAATCCGTGTTGTAACTGAGTCCCTGTTGCTAGGAACCTTCGAACTTGATTAGTAATCTCATGTTTGTTCATGGTTTTCTGCATTCAACCTGACATGAAACCAAATCCATGTTGCAAAGAACCTTCACACTTCCTTAGTACTCTTACATTCTTTCACAATTTTCTGCATCCCACCTGACCCTCACCTGCCTCCCCCCTTGCTTTCCAGGCTACTTGGACCCGGAGTACCTCAACACCTACCAACTCAACACCAAGAGCGACGTCTACTCCTTCGGCATCCTCCTGGTGGAGATTTTCACTGGCCGTCGTCCGATCGAGCTGAAGCGTCGGAGCGAGGAGCGTGTTACAGTCCGGTGGGCGTTTCGGAAGTTCGTGGAGGGAAAGGTCGGAGAAGTCTTAGACCCCAAGCTGGAACCATCTCCCGCAGCGTTGAGCATCCTGGAGCGCGTGGCGGAGCTCGCTTTTGCCTGTTCAGCGCCCACCAAGGGAGACCGACCCAGCATGAAGAAGGCGGCCGAGGTGTTGTGGGAGATTCGGAAGGATTTCTTGGTGGAGCATCAGAAGGAGGAGAAGGAGAAGGCGGATCGGAGTCAGAGTTTGAGGATGGAGAGCGGACGGACTGGGGAGATTTCTTCCGATACTTCGGCGACGTTGCATCAAACGTCGAATCGACGTCGGGCTTGGGATTAGGGTTAGGGTTTAGGGTTAATTTTTTTTTACGACATTGATTATGTTGCATCCATGTATTATGAATCTCGTGCACCAGAAGGAGGAGGAGGTGAAGGCAGATTGATGGCGGAGCCTCTGGATTTTATGAATCTCATGCACCAGGAAGAGAACAGGAAGGCGGATCAGTCTCAAAGTTTGCGGATGGAGAGCGGCGGAAGGAGAGCGGCGGAAGGAGTGGAGAGGTTTCGTCTGATGCAGCCACGGCATCAAACATCTAATCGACGGCGCGCTTGGGGTTTAGGTTAGGGTTTGGGGGTAGGGTTTGATTTTTTTGATTACATCAATTACCTGCATACATGTATTATGAATCTCATGCGACAAAGTTTGTATTCTATGCTTCAATGACAAGCAAGGCTCCCATTGTATTTCAGAATCCACACTAGGGGAAGTGAGGAGAGTTAAGGTGCTTACATCCTATGGATTTGGCATGTTGATCTTTCATTGATCTTTTAGGTGTAGTATTGTCCTTAACCATGTAGGCTATGTGCTGTGTGGTTCATACTCTAGTGCTTCAATAACGAGGTGCCCATCTAAGAAAATACCCTTACTAGGTAGTAAAGTCAAGGTGACCAACCTCAAATGATACCAGTACTATGGTGGTGGTCCATTTTTGAATTGTACATGATGTGCGTGCTGTGCAATTATGCTTGCACATTTGATGTAGTATTGGTCTGTTAATATGAGGTAGTGGAACTTAGAGCAAGTCATTTCAATTCATAAATTTGAGTAGTGCTTGGCCATTGTGCTCAAGTTGTTGATTAATGTCTGAGAGAAGTGGATGCGCCTCAACAAACAGGTGATTATTTTCACTAATTGCATTATTTGTGATCAAGTTTGAGGCTATGAACTGTTCATGTCATATATGGCTGATTGCATGGAGTTGTCAAATCATTGCAGCTTGTTTGCGCAGGGTTTGCTTCCTTTGCATTTTTAAGGTTTGCTTCATTGCTTACAGCCAACAAGATTTCTTTGAGTGATTGCTTAGTTCAAGATTATTGAACATGGAGTTTTGGACACTGCACATTTCTGTTGACCAAGGCTTGTATATTCATGAACATTTTGGAAGTTCGTGATGTGTTCGAGTCATGCAGAGGAACTGAGATAGAAACTCAAACTGAAGACACAAAGCCTGGATCAACAATATATAGTGGAAGCTGTTGCGGCAGAAGAAGCAGCAAGTTGGCAGGTGCTTTGCAGCTAGCTCGAGGAGAATCAAAAGCTCTGGTTGCCCCACTACTGAAATTCAAGGGTTAGGGCTTTCGTTTTATTGAAGAGAGGAGGGCCTCCAAACCTTGATTTACCCTAGAAGGATGGGCCATGACCACTGATTCAAGTCTCACTGTCCATCATTCTGTTTGCTGCCATTTTGCAACTAGATATGAATGGAAATTTTATATTTATTTTTCAGAGATGAAATCGTACACAAGTCATAAAAAACTTCAAATTTTTTGTGGAGAATTTGAAATTATTGTGGTGGTGGTAGACATATGATTTCATCTTTGAAAACTACTAGGCACTGCCACAGATGCCTTGTATGATTTGCTACCCCACCTTTGCAGCCAACAGTTCGAGCCAAGCAGCGCCCATCTCAAAGAATACACGTATGTGAAATGGGATGCTAAGTACACTTCCAATCAAGGTTTGACTTGAGTTCGTTCAAGAAACACGTCGAAAAGGAGCACAGTGCGGAATGCAATCGACACTGCAAGTATACAAAAGAACTGGACAATGCATGGCAACAAATCGAGAAAAGAGCAAGAAGCGAAAGGCGTTGCCAGCATCGTCTATCACAGAGTTCTTCTATTCAACCCGACCATGTAAGAAATTTGAAGCAGGTCAAATTAGATTACTTGAAGACTTGGTATTGTTGCTTGCAAAGGGTTGAATTTTTTTGGCAAGTGTACGTGGAGAACCTTTGGTTCAGGCGATTGGTGTTGAGATGTGATGCTAGAGTAAATTTTCCTTCTTACATGCAACTTGTCAAAGGAGCACATCCCTCACCTGCTGGCGACAGTTATGGAGCGCTACGTACGTGTACCCACCCATCAACAACAGTGACACAGTGAGTCACCCTTTACCTGTAGATGTCCCGTTTAGTTTACAATACTCTTGCTGCAGTTGTTAACCTCGGTGATAAGTCTTGGATTCTACAACATGTTACGATTGGTTTATTTGATGCCCCAGGCAATACTTCTTGTTCTGCTTCAGCAGATATTGTGAAACCACTTCTTCAGCAATTCAAATTGCAGGACAAAGCTAGTCATTGCTTTCACAAAGGATGATGACGTAAACTTGAAGACGTTGGAAAAGTCCTCGATTGCAATGTTTCCATTTCTGATCTTGACTTGCATGACCCTGATAGTGGGGCATGCTTTGGCCACATCACTAGTAAGGTTTGTCAGTATGTGACTGCAAAGAACAAAGTGTATATGAGGATGAAGGAGGTGTCCCTAAAAGAAGCTCAAATTGCTTTCCAAAAGACAATCACGTGGACCAAGAAATTAGGCATTTTAAGGTAGGTCTTCCGATTAGGAGATTGAAGACCCATGTAAAGATAATGTTTGCTTTGAAGGAACTGTTCCAAGAAACTCTAAGATGTGCGGACGCTATCAATATCTGTTGTCTACAGGCAAGAGGTCCCACAGGCTTGACTTGGGCAATTGCACGTGCAGTGATTGAAACCTTAAATCCAGTGGTTTGTCTGACTATGTGTTCTCAATCAGAGCCAAGGTCATTGGCTCTTGTCAAATGCACTTGCTAGTACACTGACAATGTCAATGAAAATGGAATCCCAACAACTGGCACGCATCTCTGTTGAGTCACCTTCGGAGTGTGGTGATTTTGATTCAGAGTTGGAAATTTTATGTGGGAGGATGGCATGGCAAGTGGTGAGTGTATTCAAGCCATTTTTAGCCTTTGCTTGTACTTTCAATGAAAGCAATGCACACAACAGACATGCTTTGATGTTGGATCCACGTTCCAAAGGATTCAGAGGTCTTGCAAGATTATGTTGACCGTGATGCAGCAAAGCAGATTGTAGAAGAGTATGACACGAAAGTAATGGTGCTTATGAAGCTAGGTAGCGAAGGTATTGGCGCCCACAGTTGCCCATTCCATTGTTCCAAGCCTTGATCAGGTGCAATTGAACTCTCTCTTTGGTGCTCCTGCATCTATTGCAGAAGCAAGCAAAGAGCTATTGATTGCAGAGTTGTTTCTTTTCCGGCGACTTGTTGTTCAAGATATCTAATGTCCTTCAGCATCGTGGAAGGACCACGAGTGTCGGTTCCCTGTTGTTGGATTCTTGGCCTGCGGGATTCCTGACAATCACATTGAGTGTGAATGCATATTTTCCATTGCAGACATTTTAGCATCATTGGAAATAGTGATCTTGATGCGTTGGTCATGATTCACAAGAAGTGGCCCTTTTTGATGCTCGTGAATCGTGATGGTTGCATTGTAGAGAAAGATGTCACCGAATTTTTAAATTTATGAGGAGGAGTTGGAGCACCTTCCCGAGGAAGAGCTCATTGCAGCAGGTGAATGTTAGGAATAGTAGAAGTGCATGCGTTGCACGATGATCTGTTTACGGAAGCATTACTAGACTGTTTGATGTTTGTACACATCATGTTGATAACCTTTCTATGGCAATAAACTGTTTTCATCTGCACATTTTGTGATTATGCATGGCATGGAAACTAGCCACTAATATTCACTTAGTGATCATTGTTTCTTTCATTTTTTTATTTCTTTTCATTAAAAATCTCTATTTTCAGTTTCTTTTGAAAATTTTCAAACATACCGAACCCATGCCAAAATGTATGCTTCTGTCATTGGTATCAATTCGACGTCGCTGATGAGCATATATAGCCCGGGCTATAATGAATTTTGCAGGTTTACATGCTAGGACAAGATTCTAAGAAATAAAAACTTTGTAATACCAAATCTCTATTCATTTGGACTAATGAAAAGTAAAAATAAAAACAAATCTGTATCATCCCAAATTTGGTATTTTAAGTTCTCAAGATGCTAACTTCAAAGTGTCAAAAAATTATAATTTTAACAATTTTGGGAAAAAAAATGACAACGAATAAAAAATAGATGATTGGAACTACATTTCGTCGCGAAGCTCGACGACTTTAAAAATCAAGAACTATGCGAAAATCAGTTTTGACCCTAAAACTAAGCCCTTGGGCAGGTTTACAGGTTACCGTGCATGTAAGCTTATGGTTGCAAGCCTGGACTGCGTAAACACCGTGTTTGAACCGCGTCAATGCCGTGTTTTGAAACGCGTCAATGCCATGTTTTGAAACGCGTCAATGCCGTGTTTTGAAACGCGTCAATGCCGTGTTTTGAAACGCGTCAATGCCGTGTTTTGAAGTGCGTAAATGCCGTGTTCTGAAATGATCAATGCCGTGTTTTGAAATGCGTCAGTGCCGTGTTGTGACCAACTTGGACAGAGTTTTCAGCAGTTCTATGAGTGTCGGGTAAACTTGGTGCAACTTGCAGGCTTGATCCTGGACTCAGTCTTTTGCATCAACTCCGTCCCAGGACCTTCACGGAGTAGTCGCCGTTCCTCACCAAGCTTGTGAGCTCATCAGCTCCTGTTTGAGCAACTCCACTGGGACAGCGTCAACGGGTCTTTCGCTGGAGAACGGAGACGCAAGGGTACGGCAAGGCAAAGTGAAGGAGATTTGCCGTGGCTGTGACGTTCGTGGACGACGTGCTTTTCTAACGTTGCGAGCTGTCTAGACCTCTCTAGGGCTGTGAGACTGTGAAGGATGATCGAATGAGGGCAACGACAGGGTAAGTTTCTACCTTCCTCTTTTTCCCTTGCTGGTATGGGTTTCATGTTTTCACGACTAGGGTCGAGGATTCCACTTGCATCTCGTCGATTGGGAGTCCTACCAAGTACCTGTCCTGGATTTGTGTTTTCTTTTTCTCGCAAGCTGTGGCCACTTGTGTTTCTGTTGATTCGGCGACTGAATGCCTCATTTTCGAATTTGGTTAAGGGTTTAGACTTGGCTTCCTTCCTCCCTGTTCAATTGCCTTCCGAGAATTTGCACTTGATTGAGGTGGGGACGAAGACGATGTGTACGCCGTGTGTCTGCGATGTTCTCATCGTTTTCTTAGAACTGGAAAGGTGAAGATCTCATACACCAGCACGGAGCCTAGCATTGGACAACTGTAGTTGCCGAATGAGCGCACAGTTTTTGTACTGTTCCCGTATCAATTGAGGGACCCTTTCCTTCTCATGTACTTGCAAGTTTGTTGTAAACGCATGGGAGCTTGAGGGAATGAGCCCCTAGAGTCGCACAAGTTTGCGATTTCTTGTTGTTTTGAAGCTCAATAGCATTTAATGAGTCTTTACTTTAAAGTCACTCGATGTTTGGTCATGCTGTTTTTGGCAGCCAAGTCACAGCTTGGGAGAGAATCCTTGTGATGAATTTGACTGGAAATAGGCCTGTCCGATTGTTGTAGGGAAGAGCTCAAAAGTTTCCTGTGAGGTGAATGAGACCTCTACAGTACGTCTTTGTTGGTGTTTCTCGGATTTCCGTGCAAGTAGTTCCAGGAACACCCTTTGAGCAGTCAGTCCCTGTCCTTCCCAGAGCTCTCCGTATGTGTCGTATTGTACTTAGGACACGCAGTGACGATCCAATTAGTCGGTCCTTCGGATCAAACAATACAGATGCGATTAGAAGCTTCCACATAATTGGATTGCATGTATGATCTTGTTTGTCAACGAACACCGTGAGTGCTGTTTTTGCTGCAGAATTCGATAATTATTGTTTTGTTGATCCGAGAGTTACCATTTGGTACTCTTCTCTCATTCTGGACAATGCCTTTCATTTCTGCAAGCAGCATCACCGGCGCATGGCTCTTGGTCAGCCTCTGACATCAGTTTCGGTCTGCCACCATGGAGATTAGATGGCGTGTTCATTAGAATCGAAAGGTCATACACATCTGATTATCACAATTTTCGGAGCAAGATGGGAGCAAGAGGAGTTTCTGAAAGCTTCTTATGTTTGCTGACATACTAAAGCACGGTAGACGCACTTGCTTCGTTTCGGTTACAGCAGCGATCACAAAAGTTTTTTTATTTTTTATTCTGGATCGGCATTG
Source organism: Neckera pumila (assembly GCA_963969595.1). Lineage (NCBI taxonomy): Eukaryota > Viridiplantae > Streptophyta > Bryopsida > Hypnales > Neckeraceae > Neckera > Neckera pumila. The sequence goes on from OZ018414.1 coordinate 18,199,069, forward strand.
CCTGTGGATCAATGCGTGCCGATTTACTGGCGCATGCCTCTTGCTATTGCTATATTGCGTTGGTGAATTTCTTAAGAGCTCGTTCTTTAATTGAGGGTTGTTTGTGGTTGAAAGCTTAGTCAACTGAAGTTGGAAACACCACAGGATGTTTCCGTTTCGGACACGGTGCTGTTGTTTATCAAATGAGATCATCGCCGTGTTTTCCACGGACAAGGTAATTTGAAAGTCGAGTCTCGGTATGGGAATTAGCATGCTGAGCGATTATGAGGAATATTATTTCTCATAATGACACTTTACTTTCACGTTTATTCAGCGGACATAACCTCAATAGTTGTATGATTAAACGAAGGGCTTTCTACCACTCAAGCAACCCTGTGTTCTTCCTGCGTTATGGAAGATCGCATGCCTCACCTCATCCAATGCGGGGCCGTCATTTGTTTTCAAATGGTCATAGATGTCATGTTTTCATCGTTTTCTTCCAATTGTTCTGACTTTGTTGTAGTTAATGTTTTTCTTTGCATAAATTTGCAGCTTTAGGTTGACCAATGCTCAATTGTGCGTAAGATATATTGTGATAAAACGAAGCGGGCTTTGAAAATAGCATACTATGTTAATGCTAAACGAACTTGCACATACTTTCTATGGAGATTGTCTATTGATTATCTGTGTATGTCCTTAGGTACCAATCAAAACACTCGCACAAATGTCCTAAGCAATCTAGTTTATTTGCAAAGCAACCAAGATAGAATTCAATATGTACTCCTTTTTGCTACTCCTGCAAATTGGTGGCTCTGCTTGAGCATCCTTTGATCTGACTTGCAAGATCGATCTGCTGCGGATGCTCTTACAAAAGTGGAGACAATGACCCTCATTCAGTGCATAGGGATTGTCACATTGAAGAGGGTAAGTTGTGTTGAGAGATATTTTGATCAGAAATGAAATCTTTGAACAGCTTGAGTAGCTTAGTTGCATATGACCTCTGTTGTAAGCACAATCATGTTGATTTGCAGCTAAGAATGAGGAATGGCTTTTGCAGGAGATGATGGTTGTTGGTGCCAACGACGTGTAGTTTGTGCAGTTCGTAGTTGAGGTGTATCCACTTGTCAAGGAGTTGGAAGAAGAGTGGTAACTATTTGGAGTACCACATTCCTGGAAACTTATACAAAGTTACATGGTTGCAAGCCTTGATCTTGATCTGTGACTGTTGATGGTGACAACTTCGGTTGGTTTGTGAGATTTGCATTGAAGCATCATCCAGATTGAGGTCACAATGAGGGTGGTGCTGGCTTTTCTAGTGTGGCTCTTTAGCTTTTGGACTTGGAAAGAATTTTTCCTTCGTTGGGTTCTTTGGAGTCCTCCCACTCCTTCTGCTAGCAGAGAGACATCAAAGGAGGAGCATCTGCCTTCCCAAGAAGGGCAGTCAAAGTCGGAGTTGGCACGCTTTCTCTCTTCCTTACCCAAAGATGAATGCGGGTGCAGGCGTGTGTATATTGATGGAGACTCAGATGTTTTACTTGACTTTGGACCTCGGGAGTTTAAATTATTTCATGGCACCGACTTGCACGCAGGTTATCGTGAGTTCTTCGAAGCAGTTGCTTCATCCAAAGTTGTATTTTGTGAAGGATTGCAGGTAATTATGCAGTTGGAGGAATCTTGTAAATACATGGAAGCATTTGGTGACGCACTCCGCCAGTCTAACAATGATTTAAGAAAACTCGATATTTGTTGTCAAAGCGGCTCTGCAATCCGATTTGCCAAGTGCATCTCAAATGTGGTTACGGGAAACAATAGTATTCAAGATCTCTGCCTTACTTTTAGTAGTGTAAGTGGGTTGATTGGAAAAGTGGAGGCTGTAGAGTTTATGACCAACATTGCTTCACCCTACAGTCTTCGAATCCTCAAATCATGCAACTTTTTTGTTGGACCATTGGACGGAGAGGTAGTAGAGCAGTTGATTGAACCCTTCAAAAGTCCTCATAGTGTATTGGAAGACTTCAGCTGTGGTTTAGAATATTCAGATGGTCACCTAGAGCATATAAGTGGCATGCTTGCTACGAACCCATCCCTCAATTCCTTCTATATTTACTCTTACTCTAATAAGGCGTTGAAGAGAGGATTCACTAATTTAGCTGTTGCATTGTGTTCCAACAAATCTTTAAAAACCCTAAGTTGTGAGATTCATAGTAGCGTAGAGTTGAAGGCATTGTTGGATCCACTATTGCCTAAGAACAACAATGTCCAATGCAATACCACCCTCACCAAACTATGTTTACATGGAAACATTGGAGGGAAAGAAGGGATTGAAAGCCTAGTTGACATGCTACGCACCAATTCATCCTTGTTGGAATTAGCTCTCTCTAGATTGGATGAGTTCCGTGAGGATGATTGCCAAGGGATTGAGAACGTTTTGGCAATCTTAGAAGCCCTTAAGACCAACAAATCTTTGAAGAAAGTTGATTTCTATGAGTGTAGGGCTGTTGGAGGTTACAAAGTGCTTGGAGCTATGATGGACTTGCTATTGGAGAATCATTGCATTGAGGACATTGATTTAGGGTATACACCAATGGCGGAGTCAGGGGATGCAAAATATGTATATTCGGCATTATCAAAGAGAAAAGAAATGAAATTATGGGATATTGTGCAAGGCATGGCTAATGTAAATCCCACATCTGGTCGAGTGTTCTTGTGTGGAGAGCCATATGCTGGTAAGTAGTATTGTGTATTCAAGTTTTACTTATAGATATGTCATTGTTGTTTATGTCTATTGGTTTTTGAATTTAAATAAGTACTTAGATTAATAGATTGTGAATAGCAGTTTAAGAAATTGAACTTGTAGATATCATGAGTTCTTTGACTTTCGTAAGGAACATTTGCAAGTAATTTTTATTGCGATGAAAGTCCAAATTTGATCATGAATGTCAAGAATGTTTCATGTGACTCCAATTGATATTGCAAAAGCTATAAGGTTGTTTTGAACCTAAGACACTTTAGAATCTACTTTCAAAGGATTACATTTTCATTTAAATAATCTATTAATTTGTTAATGTTGGATAGGTATTGAACTTTATAGAAAACTTTGAATTCTAGTATTTTGATGAATGAAATGATGGTTACAAGGTTGCAAGGTCCTTTTGCAAATCTATCACCAAAAGCATGAAGCTCTTTGAAGTAGTATTCAAATTTTAGCTACACAAGTTGAAACCTTAAGATGACGTTGAATTATGTTTCTCAATTTTATGAGAAAGTTTTAGCATTTATTGATATCTTTGTGACCTCTTCTTCCTTCTTTTGTTTCAATATGCTATTTCAAACTTGAAAATGATTGATTTTTTGGTTGGATTTTCTTTCTACTACTTTCAATTCACTTCTCTAACATTCTATTGATTATCATGTGTTGAGGAATTTGCACATTCTCTTTCTTTAATTTTAAAGACAACTTTGTCCTTCACAAATGTTCAAAAGAGTATTCTTTTGGGTTTGAAGCCCATGATTTTACAATCAAGGGGACTAATTACTCTATAATTTTAAGCCACAATATCACATGAAGTTATTTAAATGAACCAATGGATGGATTTATGAAATCAAATCCAAACTCTAGAGAAGTCTTGCATATGTGTAGAATTTCATGATGAAATGGTCACTTGTAAATGTCTTAGGGCTCTATGTGGTAATTGAATGTCATCTGCAACAACTTGTGAACATATGATTTCAATTCACCCTTTATTGGCCCAAATATGTTTGTGTATAGGTAAGACAAGATTGCGAATGTCTATGAAGCAATGGCAAAGAGTTCAAGAAAAAGAGAAAGTTCAAAACACTTCAAGATGGAGAAAGGGAATGCGGAGTGCATTGCAAGTATTCAAGGCACCAAAAGTGCCTCCAAAGGAGGTGCTTCTTGAACGGACTCATGGCATTGAAGTTGATAGCGTGCTATGTGATGGCATTGGCATTACCATTTGGGACATGGCTGGTCAAACCGACTACCACTCTTTCCATGAGTTGGTGATGCCCAATCTCTCTGCTGATGGTAGTTGTTCAATGTTTTTGCTTGTGTGCAATCCCATGGAGCAATCTAATCTCTTTGAAGCGCGTCGTCTTCGAAGTGTTAAAGAGGAACTTGAATATTGGTTGCGATTTATTGCTTCCAACACTCGGCGATCTCATTCATATCGCCCGCATGTGTCAATAGTTGTGACACACTTTGATTATTGGAAGGATGACCTTGCATTTGCAGCACGCATTGAAGATGTAGTTAATGAGTTGAAATCTCAATTTGAAGAGGTCCTTGCGTTTGATGAAGACAAGGTTGTATTCAAGGTGGATGGCACGGATGTCTCCCATGCTTGTGGAGTGTTTGATTTCATCAAATCTCACTTGATAGGCTTGTTGGGAAGATTGCCGAAAACCATAAGTGCATGCGAAGAAGTGCAACGTCATGTAGCAGAGTGGAATGAAGACAAATCAAACCCGCAGTTGTTGAAGTGGGATGACTTTTGTGAAAGCATGTGTAAGGATGTGGAGGACTTCAATAATGTCAACGATGAGCTTGCGAAGAGAAGGAAGGTGTTTGTCGCTATATCATTGAATGATGGGGGCCACATCATCTATAATGAAGCAGCAGGTGTTGTCATCACCAATCCTCATTGGTTTTGTCATGACATTATAGGAGAATTCCTATATCAATGTGCAAATAAGAATCAAAAATTAGAGATGGTCTCAGCAAATGGGATCATATCAATTGACCACGTGAAACGTTTTATATTGGGTCTTATTGAAGACCAAGGAGGTGCTAATGAGAAGTTTGATGATATCTTGGGTATGATGAAGAAGCTAAATATATGTTATGAGCAAGATACAATGAGCATTATGATACCATCATTTTTGAAAAACAACCATGGACATTTGGGTTGGTCTCGAAATGATGAATCATCCAACTTCAAGTATATTGGGAGAAGATTGGCATGCAAGGATGGAATGAAGACAATGTTAACTCTTGGATTTTTCACACGTTTGCAGGTGACATTTTGAATTCTCATTGTCATGTAGAAGTAGTACAATGTTTTGATGTTTCTTTGTTTCTGAAATTGTTGTTGTTAATATTTGGGATCTTTAAATAATCCTCACACCATATTATTAGAATCGTGTGAATTCTCTATGAAATGGAACATTTAGTGGTCAATGATTTGAATATATAATGAGTGATTCCTTGATTGTTTACAATGACAAGATCGTAGTAACACTTTCTTGTTATACATTTTGATTTCAATGTGAGACTCAAAAGCCATAAAATAGATGAATATGAATTTCACATTGTGACTTTGGTCTTTCCTTTGATGCACTTCATTTGTGAACATGTTGTTTAGGTTTCTCTCTTCAAAATGCTCCCAAGCACAAATGGTCAAGACACTTACCAGGTGTTTCCAGAGGTGATTAAGTTCATTAGTGATGGCATTGAGGTGATTCTTCAATTCAATGATGGTGATATTGACATCCTTTCACGATCTCATCAATGTGAAGACCAAGTGTTGGCATTCCTTGAAATCGGCATTATGGAGCACATCAAATATCTTCAAGAAGATCCCACCTTGGGTTGTCTTGGAGTACACTTGATTGAATCCATTTTGCGACCTGAATGTGTTGAGAAGTTATTGAGTCCTAAGGAGCGCAAAAATCAATATGTTCATGTGAAGGACTTGGAAGTGGAGGTTGTGAGAAGTGGTGTTGGTGCTACTCACAATTGGAAGTCATGTGAAGGTTTGGGTGTTGGATTCAACAAAGTGAGCACATTATTGGGAGGCTTGGCATGGAAAAGTCTTTTGGAAAGGCGATCTCAGGACCTACAAAAATATCACAAGGAAGTTCAATCTTTGGGCAAGTTGGCTCAAAATGATCCTTATTGCAAAGATGAGAAGGGCCATATATCAATCCCTTCATTTTGGCAAAGGTCACGAAATCTCCTCTATGGTCCTTTGGATGTTAAGTTAGACTACATCATCAAGGTTCAAGAAGAAGTCATGTCCAAATTGGATGATGTGATGCAATTGATACAAAGTTTGGAGCATAGCATTAAGACCATGCAAAGGGAATTGTTGCATGAAGTGTGTTCAAGGATGGATGATTTGTTGGCCTTCTCCATGGAATTGCAGGAGGCACAAATTCCAAAAGTGGCTTATCTTTGTGAGGTTGGTAGTCGAAAGCTTTTGACTCGATTCGTGCCTGGTCTCAATAGAATCAAACTTCATCTCATGTGTGAAAGCACGTACGGATTCCATGAGGTTGCAAATCAAGAAGGTTGCATGGTCAATTTTGGAACAACTAGTACAAGAAGATTTCTGGGGATGTTAGTTTGTGGATTGAAGATGGCCACTATATTGACAAAGATTGGTGCGCATGTTGCTTGTGGAATGGGCTCTATGATACCCGATTTTAGTGATGGTTGCAATTATATTGCCTTGATTCTTGACACACCTGGATTTTTAGACTATCAAATTCCCAAGGCAACTTTGGAGTCATTGCCAGCAAACGAGAGGAAGGTTTCAAGGATCTCCACGAATGACACATCCGAAGCACAAAAGTGGTTGAGAGATTTTTTGGAGCCACAATGTCACAATCAAAGAGAGTTTCATGAGAAATTCAAATTAAACAAGGTTATATACAAGAGGGGAAGTCGATCAATAGCTTGGATTTGTGATAAGTGCAAGTTAGAGCAACGCAATGATTTGCAATAGCGTAGTGTATAGTGAAGATCTATTGCAAGTATTAAAGTATGATGTGGTTGGTGATGTAGACTACATGGAGTTGGTGATTTTAGTTATCATATATGAGGGGCAGTTGCATGAAATATGTGTACTATTTTTATCATATGTCGGTCAATATGCTTTTGGGCCATAACTTGTCAATGGCACTTCCAATGGGACCCAAATTCAAAGCTGAAGTACCTAAGACTATTATGCATATTAGATAGTTTGTTCATAATTATCAAAAATAATAAACTATTCTAAAATAAACTGCTTGTGATTGGATGTCATCCTAACACTAGTAGAAAACTGTATTGTCATCAACAAGAGCTAGTTGATATTTTTTGGCTTTGTGTTGATTGCAAACAGTTTTCAGTGTTTTTGCATTTATTGCAACACAGTTTTCTATTCGTGTAACTATCAGAGGGGGTGGTATGTGGTAGTGTTCTATTTGGCTCAGAAAAGAAAATTTGAAGCTAAAAGTTGAGATGTAAGGTCACCTACAAAGATTACATACATTGACTAAATGGTTTTCTACAAAGTGTTTAATCTTTGTATTAGCAAGGGGATTACAGGATTGATTTTCTTAAAGATGTACCTACTTGATTAGAAATTCATTTAGTTTGGAAAAGTATCCATTTTGTATTTTATTCTTTTGAAAGTGTTTTTCAATTTTTAAAGTTAGTTTCTTTATTTTGGACATAAATATAGAGAATTTTATTTCCAGGATTCTTTTTTGGGAGTACATTATTTTTAGTAGGGGAGGCAACCCATTTTCGATCACTTAAGGAATTACGCATGTCTCTAGGGTGGATTTCTTCAATGGGGGAATTTTTTGGGTGTAAAAATAGAGTTTGGAAGGTCCCATAATTTTTCAGATTTTTATTTCTCAAAATGTATTTACTATGAAATTTTTAGTTGAAGATTTTGTCCTATCCATTCTAGTCATAGAGACTTTTCTATTTTCAACTATGGGCTTGTTGTAAAATTAACCAAGGGTTGGTTGCAATATTGAGAGTCTTGGAGACAATCCTAATGTGCCACAACTGCCTTAGAAACCATACCATAATTAATTACTGGTCATCTCCTCCTTCACGGAAAGAAAACAACATACATAGCCACAATGCGGCATCGATCAGGAATGGATTGCCTCCCCTATTCTATGAATTTTTTATATTTTTCTAAATTTTTAATTTTTTTTTTCAACAATTGAATGCTTTTTGTCCAATAACTTTGCATTTTCAAATAGCATTTGTTTCTACCATCCAATTTTCTTAATGAGCAATGTCATCAATAAGAAATTTAACATCTATGATGGTGGAAGATCTTGGCATGTTGGATAAATCTTATATTAGGATCACAAGTTTTGCAAGTTACAACCAACTTCTATGCTTTATAGAATATTTGGTGATTAATTGAACTAGGATCATGACATTAGACATTTTATTTGCATAAAGTAAGTCTCAATATTTATACGTACAATCACTGATTATTGAAGCACCAACGTTTGCTTTGTTTGAGTTTAAAATAAAGCATATATATCAAATGAATCAATATTCTTATACAAATATATGTGTGTTTGTTTATATATATCAAATATTTAATTCAAGTTGAATTTACAATCCAAGATTAAACATATTTATAGAAAGTTCCAATACAACCTTTATATGAAATTGAAGCATGAGAAGAGAAATAAGGCCTTGGGATCCTCTTAGGGTTGTTTCTAAGTTGGACTTCATTTATGATGACCATGTTCTCCATTGCATTCCAACTTCAGACCTACAAAAGGACGTGTACAAGTCTCATAATTCATGCCAAGGATTTGATAATGGCGCCTATCCTTTGGACTTTTGTGCCAAATTTAGATTGTTTTAAAGTTAAATTGTAAATAATTTCACTTTCAATCCTTTGAGAATTGCCTCGCATTGCTTCAATTGCATTTTCAAACATTTGAAGGAAATCTCTTCTTACATTTTCAAACATCGTCTTTGAATTTTGTAAATAACTTTTGATTGGAGGTTTAAAATTTCAAATGGATTTTTGAAGATGAAATTCAACTTGATTTACCAACTTATTCAAATTCAATTTTTTTTTAAGTTACTCTACTAGGCCTCAATGAGGTCTAAAATTCTACTGCAAACACAATTACTGCTTTGGATTTAATTATGAGCAATTGAGCTCCTACTATTTCTAATTTCTATATCCTACTTGGGTTGTTTTACCTACTATTACCCCATGTGTATATAACGAGCTTTTTTTCTCATTCAAAAACTGAAAATGAGTTGAAAATGCTTCTAAAGAATTTTTTTGACTTCATCAATACTCTCAAGCATAATACCTGGAAGGTTGGACACTATGATGGCCTCTAGAAGACTCAAGACAGGTCTAATGGGTTAAGCCTTGATAGCATCACAGGAACTTGTACTTGCCTTGTCAGAGGTGGTAGTCTCTCATTGGCTGCATAAGCCATGTCATAAAGTTCCCTATTACGTCAATTGCCTATGCATACTATAGATTTTTAACAATAGCATCGATTACAACTTTGGGAATGTTGAGAGAACTCACAACCTTTCTAGGGCCTCATTTCTCTATTAATAGGATTGTTTAATTTGAGTGTCAAACTTTTATTTGATGATACCATCCAATAAGTTGAAGAACATTTAGAAGGATATTAGAAGGTATGAGAGTTCCAAAACCAAGTCATAATTAATGATTTTGAACTAAACTTATCAATAAACCATCTTAATGAAGAGCCAAATTTCTTTCCAAATGATTATATAATGTTTATGGAACTTAGAAGATTCTCCAAATAAATATTTAAAATCTGATACTGAATAGTTTTCTTATAAAATATATGGTTTCTTCCTTCAATATTTTCCATTCCCAAAATCAAATAAAAGTACAAATTTTCTAATTTTCAAATCATAAAACCATTAGGGGCTGAGTTATCAAGACGTCCGGACGTCCAGAGTCCGGGGACACTGCCTCTGTAACGTCCTATGACATTCACTTTTTACGTTTTTTACTTATATGGTAAATTCTGCGACCAAAAATTCGACCAAAAATCGGACCAACCCAATACCCGACCAAAAACCCGACCGACCCAAAAACACAACCGAAAGACTGAAAAGCCAACCGACCGAATACCCAACCGAAAACCCGACCGAAAACCTGACCGACCGAATACCCCACCGAAAACCCGACCAACCGTAAATGCGACCACAAGACTGAATACCTGACCGAAAACCTGACTGAAACCTTTACCGACCCGACCGCCGACCGACCGAAATTCGGACCGACCGACCGAAAACCCAACCGAATACCCAACCGAACACCTGACCATCCAAAAACCGAATCGATACCCGACCAAAGGACCGGTTTAGGGCCTAAACTGAACACCTGTCCGTCCGAAAACCCTAAACCGGTCCTTCGGTTTTCCAGTTTTCGGTCGGGTTTTCGGTCGGGTTTTCGGTCACGCCGATTTTCGGACGGGTTTTGGGTCGGTCGATCGGATTTTCGGTTGGACAGGTTTTCGGCCGGGATTCTGCTGGGTCCGATTTTCGGACGGGTTTTTGGTCGGTCAAGTTTTCAGTCGGGTCTTCGGTCGGTCCAATTTTTGGTCGGGTTTCGGTCGGTCCGGTTTTCAGTTTCGGATTGGTTTTCAGTCGGTCCGATTTTTGGTCGAGTTTTCGAGCGGTCGGGTTTTCGGTCGGGTTTTTGGTCGGGTTTTCAGTCGGGTTTTCGATCGGTCCGGTTTTCGGTCGGGTCTTCGGTCGGTCAAGTTTCTGGTCGGGTCTTCGGTCGATCAGGTTTTCGGTCGGGTTTTTGGTCGGTCCTGTTTTCAGTTTCGGTCTAGTTTTCAGTCGGTCCGATTTTCGGTCGGGTTTTCGGGCGGTCAGTTTTTCGGTCGGGTTTTCAATCGGGTTTCGGTCGGTCCGGTTTTCGGTCGGGTTTTCAGTCTGGTTTTGGGTCAGGCGGGCGGGCTTTCAGTCTAGTTTTCGGTCGGTCAGGTTTTCGGTCACGTTTTTGGTCGTGTTTTGAGGCTAGATTTCGGTCGGTCAGGCTTTCGGTCGGGTTCTTGGTCCGTCGGCTTTTTCGGTCGGCTTCTCGAGCGGTCGTCCGAGCGGTGTGGACGGCCATCGGGGAATCGGTCGGTCGGTTGGGAAATCGATCCGGAGAATAAACCTCCAGCGAAATGCACCACAGCTGTACTAATGAAATCTTAGGGGATAAAAAGGAACTCAAAGTTCAAAGTTCAAACAAGTTTTTTAAGTTCCAAATTCAGTCTCAAATGACTTTGTGCTTCACATGTGCTTGAGGTAAACATCAAGCGCACCTGAAGCACACTTCCACTAATGTAATTGCCTTTAAAAAACAATCACCTAAAAATTAAAAACGTTCTTCAAAAATTTCAAATTGGACTAGAAATGCTTCGGTGTGCTTGAGATATGCTTGAGGTTCACGTCAAGAACACATAAAGCACACCTGAAGCGCACTTCCTCTACTGAAATTACCTTGGAATAAGAAGCTATGAAAAATTTAACTTGGATTAACAATACTTGAGTTCTGCATGGAGTAACCTTGAAGCACACTTGAAGTATATTTCCACTATTATCTTATGGTTGGATAATAAAAGCAATTCAAAATTGAAATCTTCTACTACATATACAAAATGAAATCATAAGGTCCTAGAAGTGTGCTTACAGTAGACCTCACACACATCTACAAAACATCTCTTGTTTTTGCATTGCTTTGAAATGATGAAAAATTTAAAAATGAAATGCTTATTTCCAAAATTTAAAGTGTAAGTAAAAGTGATTGATGTGTGCTTGAGGTCTAGCTCAAGCATATCTCAAGCAAATACCATCTTGTCAAGATACCTTGAATAATTTTTATTTTTATTTTAAAAATTGAATTCTTCTGATAAAAATGTGAATCTAAATCATGAAAAGGTTGAAGCGTGCTTCAAGTAGACTGTAGATTGTAGACCTAAGGTCGATTGGGCAGTATAGTTTATCTTATTTCATTGCTTTATAAAGAAGCCGAAAAACAATTAAAAGGGAAAAGGGAAAAAAAAAAAAGTTTTTGAGGTCTGCTTCAGATAGACGTCAAACATGCCTGAAGCCCTCAAGCACATTTGTACCGTTTAAATTATGTTGGATTATAAAGACAATTTCAAATTGAAATCTTTTACAATACATACCAAAGAAAATCACAAGTTGCTTCAAGTATGCCTTGCGAAGACCTCAAGCATATGTAAAGTATGTCTCTTTTATTTTCATTGCTTTGAAAGAAAGCTAGACCAGAAGATCAAATTTCAAAAATAAATAAAAAAGCTGAAGGTGTGCTTCAGGTCTACTTCAAGCTCACCTGAAGGTTGAAGCACATTTTTACTATTCAAAATACTTTGGATCCTAAAAATGATTTTAAATTTAAATCTGATATTGAATAATTCAATATCAAATCATCAAATGCTTGAAATATGCTTCGGGTACACCTCAAGCACATCTAGTATACATTTTCACTATTTTCATTCATTTCAAATTAAATAAATCTGAAGATAATAGAATCCTCTTCTCAAGATTTTAAATTTTATTAAAAAATGTTTGAAGTATGCTTCACATATGCATGACCTGTACTTGAAATATACCTACCGTAAGTTTCTACTATTCTCACTGGTTTTGAAAGAAGAAACTCCTGAAAAAAAAATATTTTTCAAAATTTAAAGTATAAATGAAATGGCTTCAAATGCGTTTGAGGTCTACCATAAGTTCACCTCAAACAAATTCCTACTACTGAGATTTCTTTGTATTAAGAAAATTTTAATTTGAAAATTTTTTTGGTTTAGAAATTAAGCTTAAGTAATAAAGTGCTTGAAGTGTGCTCCTACCATGCTTAACTGCTTAAGGTTTACTTCAACTAAACAAGCAACCTTCAAGCACATTCTTAAAATTTATGTTGTACTTGAATTTATAAAGAACAAGAATTATATTTATTTCAGTTTATGATTGAAGGGGTGGAAAATAAGGTACCCTGCATGTGAACTTTAAGTTTATATGAAAAATTCTCTCTTTGTTTAAAATGCATTAAAATTAAAAACATTGTGATTGAGGTGTGCTTCAAGTCTATCCACATGTCTTTAGTATTTCTATTTCATTTGAAAACAAAAAATTCGTGACTTGATTTTATTAGATGTGGTTTTCCAATGTGTGTTTTATGTGTGCTTGAGGTTTATTAAGCAAAGTTGTTTGCTCATCACTTGTAAAATATATTTTTCCTATACAATTTTGGGGGAAATTTTGATTCCAATTAAATGAGAAGAGCAATGGTGCGCTTTACTTGTGAGATAAACGTTTCATCCTATATGTAAAGACCACATCAAGCACACCTCAAGCGCACTTGTGAAATTTCCAAACAAATTGAATATAATTTATAATTTGAATCATGATTGAAGTGGAATGAGAGAAGTAAAGTGTGCTTGAGTTGTACTTCAGGTAGATATGTAGGACACCTCAAACACTCTTATATAAAGGAAATTTGAATGCAATTGAGTTTCGGTAACTCAAATAACGTTCGAAGTAGAGTGTTCATTTTCCTTTCAATCCCTAGAAGGCTGCTTGTCCCCTTGGGGGACAAACTAAGTCGGGCAAATACCTATGGTCTCAATATGAAGTGAAATTTTTGTGATTTGTGGAATTTGTGTGATTTGCGAGAAATTTGAGGATGTTTAATTTTTAGTTTAATTGATGCCCGGAAGTTAGAGTTATGACACAATAAGCAAAAACAAGTTTTGGCAGACCGCACCAAAAATATTAAGAGAAAGTGAAACTAATTTTATCCTCAAATTTGTTTCTCAAAGACTACATTTTTGTCTACATGTGAAGCTTTGTTTCATTCAATTTGGACTAATAATGAGAAAGTTCTTCACAATCTTAGTTTTTGGGTTTAGAGAAGAACCTGTGGTCAAAAAAAAATGGATGTTTCACTTTTGGATGTTATTTTCAGAATTTTCCCAAGGAATTTGTTAGACAATCTTAGATTTCCTTGCTACAACAATCTCACCGTTGAGATTATTGTGATCCAATTCCATCTAAAAGTTTTTAACAATTTCGTTTTTTCTTCCATCTTAAATTCACCTCTACTTAACAATTTTATAATGATTGAAAATGAACTGGTTTTTTTCCTAACTTTTTTTGGTACATTTTGAACTCAACTACTTAATGTAAATAAAGACAAAATCCAAATCATTAGTGTTAAAAATTTAAACTAAAAAGATTCAAAGCAAAAAAATATAGTTAAGCAAGGTGCCAAAAAACTTATTTTCTTCACTCTAAATACATATATCTTATAATCTACATAGTCAAATTTTTTGAAATTTCTTTCACGTATTTATATACTAGTTAAGGAAAAGATCTTATAGTTGGATATGCAAAAAAAAAGAAGTTTTCATGGTTCTTTACTCTTTGCAATAACAATGACATTTTTTAGTGTTTTTTGATAGGAATATCACCTTGGTCCTCTAGGGGTTAATACAATTGGTCCTTCCATTGGATCTAAAATAAAAACTAAAGAAACATTTAATTGTTTCACATTGCAGTGCATTGAAATTAGGATTTAAAGTGTAGGATTTAGGGTTTAGGGTTTAGAAAATACTATTTAGGGAAGAGGATTAAAGCATGAAAAAAGAAAATCAATCACACTTACACATAAGTTCTACATGAATTCTACATTGGATGCTTCTTAAAGGAAGCATCCAATGTAAAAACAAATCAAGATTTATTGCAAACTGTAGAATCCCACAATCAGTCTTGTTCTCTGGTCAACCCAGGCGGTCGGCCCGGTCGGCCGTCTGAGCCGGTCGGCGTATGCGGTCATCTGAGGCAATCGGCCCATGTGGTCGTCTGAGGCGGTCGACCCTGGCAGGCATCCGAAGCGATCAGTGTACCCTAAAACTACCGTGTCAGGTTTGGATGGCTTCTTCAGTTGGGTTTTTCGGTTTGGGTGGTCGGTCACATTGGAGCGGTCGCCGGGGTTGGTCGGCGCGCGGTCGGCAGCACTTTGGATCAGACTGCGGCCGCGATGACAGCCGCCGAGGCGGGCGGCGTCGGTCCGGGGCAGGCCCGCGAGCTTCGGGGCCTTCAAGCAAAGCTCCGGAGGAGAACCGAAGATAGCATAAGGAAGTTCGGTGCAACATTGTCTATTGATGGATGGAGCTCAGTTACAAACTGCCCACTGATAAATGCCATGCTCGTATCTTTCGCTGGGGAGGAATCCATTGGATCGGTAGATACAAGCGGGGTAGAAAAAAACGCAGAGTATTTGGCATCTGTCTTGGAGAAGTTTATAGAGCACGTGGGTCCCACCAATGTGGTACAAATTAGTGCTGATAATGCTCTAGTAAATCAACCAGCATGGAATTTGGTATCCAGTAAGTATCCACACATTTTTTCTCAAGGATGTGTGGTGCACGCCTTGAATTTGTTGCTGAAAGATTGGGGGAAGGAAAAATGGATCGATGAGTATCTGAAGAAAGCCCATGCCATTGTGAAATTCTTCAAGAGTAGGCAGATGCCACTTGCTATATTTTGAAAGCACGAGACGAAGTATAGATTGTTGTTGCCGGCCAGAACAAAGTTTGCCTCAAACTTTATCATGATTGATCGTTTGTTGAAGGTCAAGGTAGCATTACAACAAAGTGTGGTGGATCCGCAATGGTTGGAATATGTGCGGAAGCTAAAAGACAATCGGAAAACACAGCCCCGATCTGAGTCTCGAGATGTAAAGAAATTTGTTCTCGATTTGCATTTCTGGAATCGTTGTGTCAATATTCAAGATGTGGTGGGTCCAGTTGTATTTGCTCTACGCAACTTGGATGCGAAGACACCTTGCATGGGGAAGGTGTTGCATCTTATGAGGGTTTTAGAGAAACATGTTTTGGACTTACAGAAAGAGCCATTTTCTTTGCCCGCAAACCGAGCAAAACGATTGCAGGCTTCATTTGTGAACCGACGAAAAATGGGGGAGACAGATCTACACTATGCAGGAGCTCTTCTGAACCCGTACTTGCTGCACAATAAAGAACTAGTGGACGATGCAGATGCAACAGAGGCATGCAAGCGAGTTATAATGAAAATTTGTAAACCCGAAGATTACACAATGGTCGTGAGGGAATTTGTAGCTTTTCGACATAGAACCCCTCCGTTCCATAACATGTTAGACCCGGGCGAACAGATGTTGTCGGCACATGCTTGGTGGGATTTTGAGGGTACATGTGGGAAGCTCATTGCTCCAATTGCAAAGAGGATATTGGCCCAACCAGTATCATTGTCTTCATGCGAACGGAATTGGAGTAACTATTTGTTTGTCCACAACAAATCGCGGAACAAGTTGAAGCCACAGAGAGCAGCAGATTTGGTGTACGTGTATAGCAATTCAAAAGTCTTAGCGGCATCAAAAGAAAATGACGAGAAGAAGTGGTACCATGAGAACGTAGAGTTGGAAGAATCAGAGGGGTTTATCTCGGAATACGAGGAAGTTGACGAGGATTATGGGCCCCAATTCAGTGACGAGAATGCCATGAACAACGACATCGAGGACTATGACAACGGACCGCTTCAGAGCCCTAATCAGAGTAATGAAGACTTTGGGGTCAATCATCGAGATGCTTATGAGTTCGATGAATCGGACGAGAACATCAATGCGGACAACGAAGATAACATTCCCCTAGCTAGATTTTGCGATGGGACCGGATTTTTGAGTAGTCGAAACCTTGTACCGCAAGGAGAAGCGGCTTGCGTAGAGGATCCGGAGGCGAATGGGACAAGGAATGTCAATGATGACACTCCAAAAGCGGATGAAGTTCTTCAAAGTTTGAAGTATACATCCCTAACAATGGAGGAAGTGCAAGAGGATGAAGAGCACAATGGCAAAGGAGGATGTCAGTTGAATGTTCAAATGAATGTGGGCAATGCAAGTGTTCAATCCATTGTGGTATTGGCAAATGAGAAGAGCGGGGAACCAAGTCATCAAAATGATAAACCTCGCGAAGTCCAAAGAAATGTTGATGGAGGTTTGATGCAGGGGTCTAAGAGCCCAATTTCTTTGGATGATGATGAAGGTAAGAAGCAAGTCATCGAAGATTCCAAAAGAGCACGATGTATTGGTATTTCTTGTGTAGTACGCGAAACTTCTAGTGTAGCTTTGGATGGCTTAGGAAGTTTAGGTGTAGGAAGACGACTTGTGCAAATTTCAAAAGAAATGCAACCTCATATCAATTCAACTCAAATCAATTTACCATTGACCGACAGTGAAATGAACGAGACATTGGCAGAAATGTTTATTCGGGAATCCGGTAATACATTACCACGTCGCTCGACGAAATCGTCAACTCCTACAACGTTGTCTTTGAATGCAATGAAGGTAACTATTCAAGGAGGGGCTGAAGCAGTGAAATTGGATGCCCAACACTCCATAAAATCCAAAAGTAAAAGGAAAATGGAGCCTTTTGCAACGAGCCCAACCAAGAGACAAGGTGTAGGTAGAACTCCCCTTGATGCATGTCTTCCTTCCTCAAAGGGAAAAATGAAGACGATTCCTTCCCTTAAAGAAGATAGGAGGAACGCCATATTAAAAGTAAAAAGGGAAAAGAGGGAGGACAAACCAAGGAGATTATCCACATCAAGGCAAGTACAACAGGGAGGAGTGACAACTTTGAATTCTTCATCAGACGATATGGAAGTCACATCCGACAAAGACGTGGAATGGAAAAGTAGAGGAGATTGTAGTGGGGCTGAGGTAAAAGGAGATAGTGATTACAAGCCTTAGAGACTGAAACGCCCTGAACCGCTTAGATGTTTTGATGCTTATCATATATAGAGCACATAATGGTAATTGGTTGATAGAACTTTATATTGTAGTACAAGTTGTCTACTTTGCTTAGTGATGTAGAAAACATCATTAGGATTGTTTGGTATTCAAACTGTTGGAGTACAATCCAATAAAGTTTGATTATGTGTTTTCTTTCTTCAATGAGGTATAATATCTTGCAAGAACTATATGTAGTGAACAGTTTCACCTTCATAGTTGTCCTAGTTTAATATGTGTAAATTGAATTCATACACTTAAAATTCAAAAAGAATTGATGTAATCTATGGAAATGTTGGATTTTTATTCAACAATGAATGAACTCTAAGAAGACTTTGACATTTGTGGATGAAATTGAAAAAATGAATGGAAAAACATTGAGGCCTAGCTAAAAGCTCTCATAAATACTTATATACCTCTATAGTACCCCATCTCAAGTTGAAGTAGAATACAAATTTATAAACATTTATAAGAGCTGATTATTGAAAACGAATAACAAGGTACACAATAAGATTTGAACCCGTAACCTCTTCAATACCAATAATGAAACAAACCCCCATGTGTCTGCAATTGCAATGGCTAATCTGCCCTATTTGTTCTAAAATTATTCCCGTCCTTGTTAACCTCTAAAGTCCCATTGTTCCCTCGGGGGACAATTTGGAGTTCAGGTAGGTACCTACAAGCTGAATTTTTGTCTTGATTTTTTGAAATTTTTTTTGAAGATAGAAGAACTGATAAGCTTTGTGGGAATATAATTTTTTTTTCAATCAGTGCCTGTGAACAAAAGTTATGCCCAAATAACCTCAAAAGAGGGGAGAAGTGGCAGCAACAAAAATTTTGCAAATTTATTTTATTTTTATTTTTTTCCCCATAGATTATATTTTTGTCTATCTAGAAAGCTTTGATTCATTCCATTTGGATTTGTTATGAGAAAGTTAAAGGACAATCTAATTTTTTGGGCACTTAGAGCATCTTCCTGAAAAAAATAACTTATAGGATTCATTTCTGAAAGCAATTTTTATAATTTTTCAAAAAAAATAGTTCCACATGGTTTAGTATTTTTGCTAGAACAATCTCACCATTGGGATTAGTGCACTTTATTTCCATATAAAAGATATTAATATGTTAAATTTTCCTTCTATCTCGTACCTACTTCTATTTAACAATTCTTTTAGTAATAAAAATTAGGTTTATTTGCTTTGATTTTTTTTTGCTAGACTCTCAACTCAATTATGCACTATAAAGTTTTAAAGCTCAAAACTCTGTGTGCAAAAATTTCAAGTTAAAAATGTTCAAAGTCAAAAAATCCAGTTCCACAATGTGCTGAAAAACTTGTCTTTTTCACTTTAAACGCAGATATCTTGCAATGTGTGCAATCAGAAATTCTGAAATTTTTTCCGCACATTGCCATACTAGTTAAGTATAAGATCCTACAGTCAGATGTGAAAAAAAAATAATTTTCAATTTTTTTTACTCTTTGCTATAAAAATGGCAGTTTTGAGTGCTTTTTGGCAGAAAAATGGTCTTGGAGTTTTAGGAGTTAAAGTGAGTAAGTGACTGTCGTCCTGAACCCGATCTCCCCGACCTCCTCGACCTCCCCGACCGCCCTAACCTCTCGGATCTCGCCGACTGACACTGACAGCCGACCGGCGCGGTCGTCATACTAACTGCCGTCAGCCGTCCGACGCGGTCGTCATACTAACCGCCGTCAGCCATCCGACGCGGTCGTCATACTAACTACCGTCAGCCGTCCGACGCGGTCGTCAGACTGCCCACCGACCGCCAACCGCGGCGTCCAAATTACCTAAGGTAATTTTTTTTTACGACGGTTTTATCCATCGCGTCCGGTTGGACGCTGCATTCGGACGTCTGAATTTTGGACGTGAATTGGTCCCGGACGTTCAATATTGACAACTCAGATTAGGGGAGATTTGGAGGCATTGGAGGGCCGTTTTAGGCCCATTCCCAATTTGGCCCAATTCTGCTCCCAACCGAGTACGGGGGCTGTCAGATTTATTTTTTCTCAAAAAATAAAAATAAAAATAAAAAAAATCCTCCAAAATATCATTTTAAGCAAATTCTATTTTTTTGTCAAAAAATGACGTGGCACACTCTTGGCCTCAGCAACCAGCAGTTATTCTACGTTCCCGCAGTCTGGGAACATTGCGGGAACGCAAGTTAACTTGCAGTCTCTTAGAGGCCTCAAATCTCTTTTAAAGTATAATTAGGAAAATTTTCAACTTTCCAAAAAGCCACAAGTTTGGCTCCCAACCGGTGCAATTACAAAAAAAAATCAAAATAAAAAACTATCTTTTAATATCTAAAAGTTTGATGCTGATGTGGCACTAGTAGTGCCACGTCAAATTTTTGTTTATTTAATATTTTATTTTCAAAGAAAATATTTTCTTAAGAATTTTTTTTTTTTTATGCATTCTGAAATTGCACCAAAGGGGTCCCGTACATCAATTCCTTAGCGGCCTTCTGGAAGGCTAAAATTTTCCTAATGAAAATTCAATAACTTTCAGACTGTAGGTCCAAACGCTACAAAACAAAGCGCATGCTCCCTTCCTTGTTGAGGTCTTTTCAATGGTACGAAGAACAAGATTGAAGGATGCACGGTCTAGAAGACCTCACCATAATAAACAAAACAAAACAAAACAAACAAACAAACAAACAAACAAACAAACAAACAAACAAACAAACAAACAAACAAACAAACAAACAAACAAACAAACAACCTTACTAAACCCCGGAAGAACCAAACAATGTTTTTTGGCAACAAAGCGATTTTCGGCAGCTCACTTTGAATGAAGTTTTAAATTTTTTTTAAAATTTTTGCACAACATTTTGATTAAGGAGTAGCTCAAAGGCACAACAATATTCTTCACTTTTGACTACATAATAAACAAGCTGTTGTATAGTATGTAGTTTCTAATGTTCAACAGGCAGTTTCGGCAACTAAAAAAGTTTCCTTTTTTAATAAACAAAAATTTGAAATAGTTTTTTTACATTTATACATACGTGGAAAGCTTTGAATCATTCCAATTTGATTGACATGATGAAAGTTATGAGGAGTTTTAGTTTGCAGGCAGTTATCAAATCTCAATTCTAAAATAAACTTTGAAGTCTTTTATTTAAATCAATTTTTGGTATTTTTGAAAAAAACAATAAAATTATTGGATATAAATTGTTTATTACAACATTGCAACCATAGGAATTGGAATTTTTCATTTCTATAGAAGTGGAGGACTATGAGTTGATTTGGTCTTGATAATAGATTGGATTAAAATATAGAATGCCTTCTATTCTTTGAAAAATAAAAATTTGAAAATTATTAGAAGTAATACAGATTGTGAACGTAGTATGAAGAGATAGTTATAAAAATAAAATGGTATGGGCTTTAAAATAACATGGTATGTGCTTTAAAATAAAATAATATAAAAATAGTAAAAAATAATTTAGGATCCTTTTTATTCAATTATTGAAACAATTTCTATTTTATCTAGGGATCATGTAGATAGGTAAGTAGGTAAGAGACTTGAGCGTCCCTATTGTCAATATATAGTGCATTGTGGAAGGTAGAATGTATGAAAGACTATAATGTGGTTAGGTAGCCCCTAAACTATTACATAAATTTTTCTTTATCCTCAAGATCATTCATCCTTGTACATATATGTAAGATATTGACTCTTCTTTCCCTTAGGACAACTACATTTTTTTAGACCACCTTTAAGTGGCTCACTCATAATTTTGTTAGTATGAAAGTTATGTAATGATATGGTAGGAAAAAAAGATGATTTCAAATATAATTCCCTCTACAAAATATCCTCTAAATGCATGTATTTAATTAAAAAAAACAAGGCATGGTGCCTCCAAGTTGGCAAGGCAACAAGTTTTTGTAGGGCCTTTACACATAATCCGATTAGACATGTTGTCATGCTATCACTTTTGACAAACCAATATGAGTCCACATTCTAATTAGAGTATTCTTAGAATATAATAAGAATATTTGAAAATATTTGAAAATATATCTAGAAAATTCAAAGCATATTCTATGAGTACGTTTAAGATTCTAGCACTACAATAGAAGGGATGGTATTAATGGCAATATTTAGTTAGAAATTGCATACTAAAAGGTTGTTTTTTTAACTCCTAAAAGACCGGCATGAATTTTTTGGTTGTATAAAATTTTTTGGGTAGGTATGTGTGATTAGAGATTTCTATATTTTAGACTAAAATTTTAATATAAGGTGGGGACAAGGAATATCTTTCATATGCATTAAATTTCATGTCATTTGGAAATGTGAGTCAAAAGTTATGGCCTAATATGTTATTTTTTCTCGTAATTGGGCAGTTTGGGCAGATTAGAAAAAATCACTTTTTTCAAAAACAAAATTTGAAATTGGTTTTCTAAAGTTATATATATATGTGGAAAGCCCTGAATCATCCCATTTTGATCAATGAGTCAAAAGTTATGAAGATTTTTAGTTTGCGGGTAGTTATGGGTTTTCTACTCTAAAATAAACTTTGAAGTCCTTTATCTTACTCAATTTTCAATATTTTTTGAAGAAAATAAAATCCTAGAATGTAGATTCTTTATTTCAACATTGCAACCATTGCTATTGGCATTTTTCAATTCTATAATTAAATTCTTGACAATTTAGTATTTTGAGTCATTCTCTACAATTTATCTACTTACTATTTTTTTTCTATATGTTCAACAATTCCAAATGAAGTGAAAATTTTCAAGCATGTAGCCAACTTGTCTAGGAAAAAGAATCTAAAGAAGCACCATCATTTTGGTCATTTTTTCATCGAGAAGTGAGCTTGTGAAGTGCAACTGCCCTGTTTTTTGCAGGGCCAAAAAAATGATTTTAGGGAATTTGAATGCTTACATCTTGCAATCCATGCTTCACAAATTTCTGAAATTTTTACCACATGTTCTCAAGTCAACATATTACAAGATCCTATAGTTCTATGTGTCAAAAAAACTTTTTTTTTCAAGAATTGGGTATTTGAATTAAAAATGGCAGTTTTTGAGCATTTTCGATGAAAACATAGTCATGGAACTTTAGGGGTTAAAGGAAAATTTACAAATAGGGGTTAAACAAAAATTACGAAAATTATTTTGTTGATGTGTATGTTTGCACAATCTGTAACTACCACAATTGCAATGACTTTGAAAACAACCAATTAGTAAAAAACTACTAAAATATATTGTTTCTAGTACTAAATGGTCACTTTGATTGTATATAATAAGTATGTTGTAAGTTCATAATGCTAATCAGTCATTGGATTACTAAAAATTTGTCTTCTTTGGTCACTAGTTATTAAATAGACACTCATGTCATATACATTTCAAAACATTTAGTTCTTTGATTTCACATAGGAAGCAAGATATAGCAAGGTACTAAGGTTTCTCACACCAACTATTAGATGAGGGGTTCGATTCCCTATAGCTTGCATTTTTTATATTTTGGTAGTTAATATTGTCTTTTAAGACTGGCTAGAAGGACATGGAAAAATGGATTGAATTAACATCTAGGAATTCAATAAAGGTAATATAATGTATGTATTTGAATGGCAGAACTAAGTGAATCTTTAGGGTGGTTGCAAGAATGATTGGTTGTTCTTGTTCCATAATGGCTTGTTTTCATTGTTTTCAGCTAGTCTTGGGAGTATCATGACCTTTTAAAAACAAATTTTTAAAAATAATATAAAATGAAGATAACTAATTTAATACTAAAATAGCATATCGCCAAAATTTCAAACCAAAAAAAAAGTTAGATAAAAAGTTATTCACAAATTAGTGAGCTGAAATTTTGAAGAAAATAGATACTTTGACATTTTTGATTTGAAAGAAATAGGAAAAAATATTTACAAAGAAACTAAAAACTATCCATTTGGCAAGACTTTATGGGAAAGACATTTCTCCAAAAAATTGATCTTGAAACCATCTTCAATGTTCAGAAATGTGCACACAAGGAAGCCCTATTTATAAGAACATCGAGGACATAAAGCAATATACTTTCAAAATTCCCTTGGTAGAAACAAGCCCACCTACTACGTGAGTAGACTACCAAAATTTGGCCAAGGTGAATCAACCCCCTTTCTTGTCCCGCCAAAGTCATTCTAAAGGTGCATGTAAGAAAAAAGACCCCCAATTTTGTGCTTGAGTAATTTATCTTCTACACTTCTCCTAGCTACTTTGGTGTCTCTGATTGCAAATATGAATTCAAAATTTGCAAATTTTATCATGTGTGGCACATAAAAAATTTCAGTGTTTTTGCTCGGAAGTGAGGAAGGATGTTAGTTCACCTTGGCCCACAATTTCAACTCTAAAACATTAATTTTGGATACTCCTTTTTAGTTAAAAACTCAATAATGGAAAATGTGACAAATTAATTAAAACAAATTTGAAATAGAAAACTATTTTTAAATGTTTTGAAACAATATGGGATATGTAACACTCAAAACAACCATCTCCAATAAAATCTCAAGTTCATATGACTCTAATTACTGTGAAGGGATACTCTAGTAAGGTACCTTCTCTAATGACAAACTATAGATATGAGATCTTGTATCAATGTATGAATAAGGTTTACTCTCTAATTATGTGCAAGAGATTTTCCACTATAGTATCTAGTTTGTTTTTCCACCATATTTTATTTGTCTAAATTCTAAGATTCATATTTAACTATCTCCTGTGTTTACAAGAGCCTATCCATTAATTAACCCCCCTTTGCTAAAAAAAATGATAGCCATCGATAATGATTTACAAAACTCCCCCTCCTTCCATCAACCGTTGATTTGAAAAAAAAACTCCACCGTCGGATGGCATCTCTGCCGATGGTACTAGATACGGATATAGATACTGAATGTTGCATACGGATATGAATATTGGATATGGATACAAAATACAAATACAAACACAGATATTAATACAGATCTACAATATATCCCATATTGTTTGCAGGTACCTAGCTTCCTAGACACTACAAATAGGAAGGGGGGGGGGCAAGTCAATTAGATTTAATTATAAATTTAATTAAAAATATAAAAGATTAAAAAGTAAAGAGGGGGGCTTTTGAGTGAATGGAAGGGGGGTTGCATTAATTGAATGCACCTATCCCCCACTATCCACTCAGAAGACAACCTCCACTTGAATATTATACTTGCAAGTTTAACAATACAAAAACAATCAATCCTATTTGGTGGGCCTTTTCAGTTTTGATTGAAGGCTTTTGAATTTTGTTGTGTTTATTTATCTTGACCATTAGAAGTACATGGAGGCGAGTTTTAGTTTGACTCTCTAATGTAGAGGGTTGTAAAACCAATCAGGTTCTGAAATGGTTCAAGTGTGTCCATAATGATCATTCAAGGCCATAAATACATGAATATTGTAATTGCTTTAACACCTAAAGGTCCAAGGCATTTTCTAGTTCCAAAACCATTGAAAATTGCCATTTTTGCTGTGATCACTCTAGAAACCAAAAAAGACTTTTTTTTAGAATCTAACCACAGGATCTTGTACTTCACTTACCTTGGATTATGTGCTAAAAATTTCATGAAGTTTGACTGTACGAACTGGAAGATATTAGCATTTGAAGTTGGAAAAGAAGATTTTTTGAATTGTGGCCTATAATTTCAGATGACTTTGACGGCCATTTGTAGTTTTTTTTGCACTATACACCATGGGGTTAAAATAATTTATATTGAACATTGAATTGAAAGTTGGGGAAATTTTTTTTCAGAACATCAAAACTTGATTTTCACATATAAAAGAATTGTTAAGTAGAAGTAGGTCCAAAATTGAATGAAACACTAAATCATTAATAGCTCTTAGATGGAATTAAAACACCATAATTCTAGTGGTGGGATTGATCTTGCAAACAAAATTAACCTTTTCAAAAAAAAAATTAAAAATTTGAAAATTGCATTCAAAAATGAATTCTATAACTTGTTTTTTGAAGATGATGCTAGATTGCCCGAAAAACAAGACTATGTATAACTTTTTCATTTTGAGTCCAAATAGAATGAAACAAAGCTTCAAATGTAATCAAAAACATGATCTTTGAGACAAATTTTTTCTTAAAATAAATACAAATTTTCACATTTGGTTTTCTTTCTGCCCGGCAAGTTGTTTTTTTTACTTTGGGTGGCATTACTTTTGCTCCCGGACATTGATTGAAAAAATACATATATTTCTAGAAAGCTAATGTAATTTCCTATATTTTCAAAAAAATGTTTCAAAAAATCAAGCCAAAATTTCAGATTACACAAGCCTGCCCAAAATCCCAAGTATCCCTCGAAGAGACTTTGGGCCTTTAGGGGTCAAGCCACCTTCTACAAAAATTAGTACATGTACAAACGGCATGCATTTATGTTTTAAAATGATTGAATCATTTAAAATCCTATTGATTTTGCAACCCTCTACTTTACAATGAATGTTCTTTTATGAGTTTTATAATGAAAAATAAAAGAATAATTTCATCCTTTGTGGGATGGAAAGAATAATATGATATTTGATATAGAGAGAGAGATTGAAGTTCCTAAATGCTTGATATTATGCCTATTTTAGATAACTTCAGTTAGAAAGTTTTTTTTTGACATTACAATAGTAATTTTTATGTTTTTGGCATATTATTGTATTTGACTTTCAAATGATGTGTAGCATGTTCAATTTTTCTAATTAATGAATAATACAAAGTACCAAGACCTTAGAAGTTATTTATATAGTACAATTAGATATGACTTTGTATGCAATTTAATAATTTGGGTAGTTTACCATCAATTCTAAACTATTTTATTTTTTACAGTAGTAATAGCTCCTTAGGGATTTATGGTCTGGGTCAAATCACAATCAAATGTACCACAAAAGGGATCAAACCCACTAAGATTTGCAACATAAATTCTTTTTTGCTATCGTTTTTTAATGCTAATCTATTGATTATAGGTATTTTGGTCCTTTTTGACTAGTATTTCAAGTTACGTTGAGCCTAATTCTGCTTTATTTATCAAAAAATAAAAAATCCTTTATTACAGCTGTTCCATTTGAAGTTCAAATGTCAACATGTTAGGTTTTTCAATTGTAGAAAAGAATTCTAATTTTTTATTAATAATAATGTGATTGCACTATAAGAAAATCCCATTTAGGTAAAGAGTCTTGCTTTTTTATGATGGATCTTAGGTGATGTCAATGTTGACAACCCAAATTTTTTATGTCAGTAAAAATTCCAATATAAGATCAATGTTGACATAAAAACATTGGATTGTCAATATTAATGTTACACTGTAGATTTTTGTTGACATAAAATTTTGGGTTGTCAACATTGACATCACCTAAACTTTGTCATAACAAATTAGGGCTTGTCACCCAAAACAGGGATATCTTATAGTGTTGAATCCAAAAAATCATGTATATATTTAATTATATGATAAAGTAAAAAATGACTTTTTTTCTACAGTTTGAATATTTTCTTGTTTTCTATAATATTCAAAAGTAAAAACTTGTAAATCTCCTTTCTAATATAGAAAATAACCCAAATGATGATTGTGTTAGAACAAAAAATGTATATATTACTGACTTTGAAGGTACTACATAAGCTATTTTTGGAATTGAATGCCTAAATTTATATTAGATGAAATTCATAATTTGTCAATATTCATTTGATTTATTCAAATATTATACTATTTTGAGTTCAAGATTTAATCACCAAATCCTTTTAAATAGTTGTACGTTTGAAAAGTATAAAAAATTTGGATGAAAATATCTTTGTAAAGTGCTATATTGTAAAAAGATACTAAATTTAGTCTTAAAACTGGTAATTTATGTCTTTCTAAGGATTTTTTTAATGAACTTTTGTCTCTAATTTTTTAAAGGGACACATTGTAATTCTATTCATCTATAATTTTTTCTTAAAAATGACAACATCAAATGAATTTTAGCTTTAAAAGTTCAAAAAAGGACTTGAATCCTATCTTAGCAAAGTAACTTCAATGGTGTCTTTCATTGTGGTTTGACCTGTCTATAGAAAACTACTAGACAATGTAAACATTTGAAGTTGCCTTTCTCAAAGTATTTGCTACAAGTATTATTGTAACTATCCACATGTAGATACAAAAACACTAAAGGCTGAAATGATTTTATATTGAATGTATGTCAAAGCTAACATCAATTTTGTTGAAACTAATACATAATTAATCCTTCAATGGTCCCATGCATACATTGTGTCTACCTCTTAAACATAAATTACACATCCTTCCTTTGCATATTGAAAAAATAATTGTTCTACAAATACTAGTAGAAATATATATCCTAAATGATTGTTCACAATGACTCATGTATAGTTTTTGTATACAATTTCTAGTCATTTAGAACAATCATTAACATCAATTTTCTACTAGTGGAAAGTGTGAGTATAGATCTATTTGAATTTTGTAAGAAAATAAATAAATAAACTATTCAATCACTTTTCCAATTGTTGTGGGGATTGGTAGATGGATTTCCAAGTACTCTTGGCTACTACTATAAGGAATCCTAGAGAGGTGTATATAGAAGGGGTGTTTGGTTGTTCACCTATTTAGCTTGAAAATTTGTTGTTAGGGCTCCCTTACTTGGAATGCAGACCTAAATTAGATTTTTTTTCCTTTGGCCTTTTAATTTTCTTGGTACAAATTGAACCATTTGTTGTGATTGGCCACAATCTAAGTGAATGAAGTAGGCTTAAAAAGATTGTGCTTAGGATTTTTTTTACCTTTTGAAAACGTGCAAAGATGGTGATCACTTAAAATTTGGTGAAGCACTATAAGTAGTTCTACATTCATACATCTTTTTGGACAAAAAATATATTTCAATTATATTCATGCTCTTTTTCATCCAAATTTGGCAACTTCATCTTCATTTTGAATAGAAATGGAAAAATTATGACAAAAAAAGACTACTTTTATTTGGACAAAAGTAGAGATTTATTTTGCAATGGTGCAATCAAACCCCAATGGTTGGTTGTTTCCTCATGGAAAGTATATGTCATTTTCAGAATGCACAGTTGTCCTACAAGGCAAGTAAAGGCCATGTAGCTGAATATAATATATAAAATCTGAGGGTATTTGGGAAGGGAGGATTTATAACCATTAGAGGAGAATTGGGGTGTGGGACTGCCCAAATAGAAAATGGCCTAATTTTTAGAAAGGTACAATGGAAAATCCATTTTAGTTCCAACATGGCGTTGTCCATGCTAGAACTTCAGGTGGTGACATCAGATTGTGAAGGTATTTCAACTAATAGCTGCAAATGAATGGAAACCATTAATTAAAGGTGGCATCATGAAAATGGTCCTTGGAGTTTTATAAAAAAATCGTTGTTGACAACGTCTGTACCATGCTTAGGACCTCCCGTCTGTACCGTGCTTACAGCAAGTAGTGGAGCCGCCACATCGTGAGGGGTGATGGGTCGAAGTACCTTTGGCGGGAAGTTACAATTGGAGTTCAAATTATCTGGTTCCATATAGTTTGTCTCCACTCAAACAAGGATCTGCATTTGCAATAGACTTGAGGCATACATTTGACCACAATTAAAAGCCTCGATGGAGAATCGTCAACCTCGTGCCCAGGTGTGTGCAATCACCTTGCACACTACACACAATGACGATGGTGAGTGGATTCCCACCCGATATGAGAGATTTTTGTGGGTGAGGCTTAATCCAGGAAAGGTCGGCAGTTGGGCTTGAGAGGCGCACAGGCTTGGAGGTGACAACATGAGGGGGGCATACAAAGCTCAAATTGTGGATTTCCGGTTCAAGGTGAACAAGCAAAGGGTTGTCACCAACAAGCCGGAACTGCAGTCCGTGTTGGTGAGACACGCCTACAAAAGACACCAAGTGTTGTTAGATCCAGAAGAACGCCATGATCGAGTTTACGGCAACTGTGAGATTTTGTGAAGCCTTAGAAGCCACTGCAATTTGATTCACCTGTTGTTTCCAATAGATATGTTTAATTCTCAAGTTCATGTTGACCTTGATCTTTGATAGTTGTTAATTATGTGTTGTATTTGTTGTTGGTAACAGTTTTGTACCAGTCATACTTTGAGGACTGGGTAGAGCCGGACTCTATACTGGGAGTCATTGTTGTTCTACACAGCAATGTTGGTGAGGCTATCCGTGCAAGAAGGTCCTAAACTAATCTCCTTAACAATGGGATTTTTTTTTCTAATCGTGTGTATGTTCCCCCTACACCAGGTGTTTTGTATGGCAGCATTGAGCCACTGTTGTTGCCAGCATTCACTAATGCCAAGTGGGCTCTTCCTGATATGCACACTAGCAAGGCTTTTAGAGCAAAGTTTAGGGCGGACTTCCAATCGGTAACTAAAGCTACCACCGGGAGCCGCATGGGGCATCTGCAATGGTTTCTTCCACTACATGTTTTTGTCAATCTCTTTGCCCCAGATGGCGACAGCATGAGACGGACATCTACCCTGTATGTTTTGAACAACCCCAATGACGAGTTGTTCACGAGTCTCATAGACCTGGGGTGGGAGCAGAAAATCGTGGTTGCAAAAGATATCGTCAGGTGCACGATTTCCATGCCGTCTGTAACTTTCAAGTGTATTTGATTGATCTCAGTCTTTACTTGGGTACAAAAGGCTTTTGATGCCTACTCTCTGTTGCCAACGCCTTTCCATTGCTGTATTTTTAGAATTTTGTCCACAATCACTAACTTACTAACTTATTGGAAGTGGGCAACAACATTGCATTGTTGCAAAGACCGTTACAATCTGTGGTTGAGGGTATTCCCAATTGTGGTGTGTGCATTATAGGTTCATTAACTTGTATTTTTGTATACAGATACCATTTGGGGAGATCCACTCTATACTCAAAGGGAGCGTTTGGCACAAGATGGTGTTACCTAGGAACAAATTGACCAAACAGATGAAGAAGAGATGGTGTTCCTTTGTTGCTATTTTGAAGGTGTCATGGTTGCAACGTTCGAAGTTGGTCGAAGTTGGCACCTGACCCACATTCGGACAGAGGTTTCTATCACTCTAGGTGATGTGGCTTGAGAGGAATTCCGGTTTAGGTTGGAGCAAGAGGGGCATCCAGATGTTAACATCAACCCTAGGCGCAAAGGGTCTTAGATAGTAGCACAAGTCTTACCACCGTGGACTTTTGAAATAGTAGCATGTTAGTTGGGACTTAGCAAAACTAGTGCTACACGCACTTTTTGGTCACACTTGGAACAATTTGGCTTTCAATTCTGTCAAGGTAGCTTATTCTATGTACTTGGGTCTTTAGTCCAATTTTCATGTCTAAAGCAACTCTAGTAGCAAACAGTGTGAACATTGATGTTGCGGGATCACTAATACATGCCTATTTTCTACGTGTATGCTTTGTGTTACAACTTCTTTGCCACTCAATTTCTTGTGATCATTTGTCTCAAAAAGTTGAGTACATATCTTGCACGGATTTGGGTTCAGGATGTGATGTGTTTCCAATGAAAGAAGGTTGCTAGTGCATAGTTCCAATTTGGACTTGTTATTTCTTTGTGTTTAGTTAATGTGCACTTTACGCTGCCATTGCATCATAGTAATTTCTTTGCCCTAGAGGAGCATGTTAACACTGTGAAAGATGTCAAGTATTGGAATGAGAAGGTCTTTTTTTATTATTTAATAAGAATGCTCAAGCGAGTAGACAAAGAGGTAGGCAACACTTAGCTTATAAACAATAAAAGATCAAAATTGTTATTATCCTCATGAAAAGTCCGTTTCCAACATGGTTCTAATCTGAACTGTACACTACTAAGGTAACATGTCCATATTCAATCAAAATTGTTTTTATCCTTATGAAAAGTCTGTTTTCAACATGGTTCTAATCTGAACTATACACTATTGAGGTAACAGGTCCATGCTTGAGCTTGTCAAGACAATTTGCTACACATGCATCTATTGTGCCTAAACTCTGCGATGACTCCGATGGAGTTCCTTGTTCTTCAACAGTAAGTTTGTCTTCATCTGAGTTAGCAATCCCATTGACGTTTGATGAGTGTGACTTGGATTGAGACGCAGCTGTCATTCCTGCGTTGGCAGCTTCGTCTTCCAGCTTCCTCCTTACTTCAATTGTTTCATTTGCTGTTTTCAGCATACCACATCAACAGAGCAAATTCATGATTTAGGATAGAGAACCAATGCGTTTCCAACAAATTGGAAGACATAAAAGAGTAATGAATAGGAATAAAATCCAACTAATCTACACAACTTCAAGCAGCAGAAACTATTTCAATTCTCATCGACAAGGAACATTGGACATGTACTATGTCAACTGAGGCATGCAATTGCTGTAGCAACAACTTCTGTATATGGCCTCCCACATAGACGGTTAGCAAATCACAGAGTTGGTAGGAT
Organism: Neckera pumila; assembly: GCA_963969595.1. Taxonomy (NCBI): domain Eukaryota; kingdom Viridiplantae; phylum Streptophyta; class Bryopsida; order Hypnales; family Neckeraceae; genus Neckera; species Neckera pumila. The sequence goes on from OZ018414.1 coordinate 18,231,064, forward strand.
AATTGGGTGAAGTGGAGCCAAGATCTAAAGGACATGTATTCCACTCTTACCGGCAACAGGCAATAGGCCCTCGGGAGGACCAATTGGGGCCAAAGGCACTTGAGTAGAACCACTAGTCTCGGTCGATGCACCCTTATTTTCCCCCCTCGGCTTAGTAACCTTCACGGTGGTAAAGAGACAACACTTCCAAAAGCTGCTCTCTTGCGAACTACAAGCTTGGGGGGCAGAGGCATACATTCTGCTTTTTTGACCATAGAACCCAGACCCAATTGTTGTAAACCATCACCCCGCCATGATTCCAACCAACTTTGCTTTGCCACTTCTTTGCAATGAGGACAAACGGCCCTACCAGACATTGGTTCGCCCCACAAGCACCACGGGTGAAACAGGCAACCACATGAGTAAGTCATAGCACAGTTGGCAACAAATAGATGCGAGCAGCTTCCACATGTTGCGTCGACCTTCAAATCTGGAGCAACACCTTTTTCTCACACATTAATCCCAACAGGCTGTTTCGGCTTCATGGAGTATTGCGATGCTTTCTCAGCTGCCCATTTCTTTCGCATTGTTTTCAAGTTGTGTTCCCAACGCTCTTGTTGAGTGTGATCACGCTCTAAGGTCACCTTCAATTTCTCCAAGGACACCTAGTTGGACTCCCAAAGGTCATTGTTAGCTGCAATTTGTTTGCTAACCTTACGCTGTTGATTGTCACACTCGACCTTCTCTGTCACCTCCCCGGCTACAGCATGGCCCTTGCTCTTCTTCCACAGCTCATCCTTAAGTTCATTGAGGCACTCATCCTCAGCTTCCAATTTCTGACCGTTATCAGCAACTTTTCCAACCCTTACTTCCAGGGCCTGAATTGCCTACCCGGATTTTTGCAGTGCTTAAGTCCTCGACTAGATTTCATTCAAGAGCTGCTCCACCTTCCGCACTGCATTGTCGCCATTAATCTCTCTACTTGTACCTCCACCTCCACCAGTGCTCCAACTTCCAAAATGCTGACTGATATACCTTGCACACTCCTTCACAATACTTGCCATCTGCTCCTTCAATGCTGGAGGACCCAATTTTTGAGGGTTGTTTTCCGCATGTTATCCGTGGTCTGCAATTACTTTAGCAACTGCAGAAGCCCAATTGATCATGTTTGCCTTATCTTGATAATAAACCCCGCACGCGCGGAGGAAGGTCAAGCTAATCGCCTTGTTGTCGGGGGCATTGCCATATACTCTCTGGTAAAGTTTAAGGAATAAATCTCGGGCAACTGGATCGTCACACTTATCGAGCGGGAACCTTGACTTGTTCGCACCCTCCCCACTAGTCCAATCATCTTTGTAGAGCTCCGCTGGAACATGGGCGTCCATCACGTCTTTGGGCAGAAGACCATTGTTGCAAAGTCCTACCACTTTGTGAAAAAACTTCCCATTGTAAATTGCGTTTTCTCTCCCTAACAAGCATAGTGCCACCGCAACCAACGACTGTTGCAACTCCTTTGGAAACCCCGCTAAGCCAAATGGCTCATCCAAACTAAGCCACTTCCACCGTCGTTGACTCCCTCCTTATTTGGTTGTTTCCCTGCAGTTTTCGGAGACATCCGCTCCTTTTCAAGAAGAGCCGCTTTGCCTTTTACAAGGCTGTTTGATCGAGAGACCCTGCCCCTCGTAGTCATGTTGGAAGCATAGGAAGGCAAGAGAGGCTTTCTAGACAAAGAACAATAGCAAAGGAAGAGAGAAGAAGGCAATGGAAATAAGCCTACACAAAGAACAACAACGAAGGAAGAGAGAAGAAGGCGATGGCAACAAGCAGCGGAGAGAGAGAATAAGGTGATGGAAACAAGTAGCGGAGCTTTGAAGCTATAGACATAGAAAATAGAATGGTATCTGAATTCTCTGAAGTCTGCTTGGCATCAGGAGGAGGATGGGTTTAGGGTTTACAAGACAGAAATTAACTACAGCGGTGGCTCTGGCAGTAAACATAGCGGGTACAAGTTGACATCTTAAGCTTATTTTAATCATGTACCTTGATGGAAACGTGCAAGTGGACCTCTTAAGCTTATTTTAATCATGTACCATGAAGACTCATGATCAAATATACTGGACACCAGGACATAGGAGGAAAGGAGTGACTACTTTCAGAGTGTACTAAGTGAGAATTCTGTTGTCAACATTGAGGCGAACCAACATTCACAATATCAAAGGCTTTAGTAGGGTTCAAGATTTAGTGCACTCTCTTAAATCCTAAAACCCTAAATCTTAAGAGTCATAAAGCAAGGAACTGAAAAATTCTAAGGACAAAGGTGGAAACATTGAAAACCATCAAAGGAAACAATTCAACATATCTGGTGAGACATCTCAATGAGTTCAAATAATTGTAGCCTGTAGTTTAGGAATTAGGATAAATAAAAACAAAATAAATTCATGTTTGTAGAGGGTTTTAAATGCATGTACAAGTTCAAAACAACATATAATTTCAAAATCCATGACTTCATTTCAAGTTCCACACTTAGGATTTTTTATTGCCGAGCAAAGAAAAAGAACCAAGAAAAACCGTGGCCTATAGTTTAGAAATGAGTATAAATAAAAATACAAAAAACTCATGTTACTGATGTTAGGAATTTAGGGTTTAGGGTTCAAATTTTTTCAAAAATGGAGCTGGGGCCTACGTTGCTTCTAAAGAAGGAACCCCAAAAAAATTAGGTAATGTTGAAGTCCCTAGTTATTGGGGTTGGGACTATGTTCCTTATAAAAAAGGAACCCTCAAAAAATTTCAAAATGTTAAGGTTCATACTAAATGGAGAGGGGCTTAGGGGCTAGGATCTTATAAAGTAGAAAACTAATGAAAGATTGGGAATGTTTAAGTACCCACAAAAGAGGGGTTATTTTTCTTCCTATTTGTGCAAAATGTTGCAAAAAAATAGAAAATGTTTATCAAAATGCCCATCAAGAAATTTGAGATTCAATAGTATAAAGAATTTGGACAATATCTTTCTTTGAACCTCATACAATGTAAAAGCCTTGTCAAATTCCAACTTCATTTTTAATCTTTTGTGTTTTGAGGGAAAACCTCTTACAATCTAAAAGCACATTTCCTATTTGTAGTATTTTTGTCACAAAAATGTACCTACGATATTGGATAATTGACATGATTTTTTTAGCTAGTCAATATAATGTGAAGTTGACATTTTTGAAGGATTGAATGAAAACCATAAATTGTGCCATTTGATCAATTATATAAAGCCTACTTCATTTAAGAAGCACAAGCTGTGTGTCACAATCTTCCTACAATCCTCAATTTAACCCTAGAGGACTAAGGCCTTTTATTTTCTGGCAAAACTACCATTTCTATACCAAATAATGAAAAAAATTGAATCTTTTTGCACATCTAACCATAGGATCTTACACCTAACTAGTATGTGAATGTGTGAAATAAATTTCAGAATTTTTGATTGTATAGACTGCAAAATATCTGTGTTTAAAGTAAAAAAAATAAAAAAAATTTCAGCACATTGCGAGACTAGATTATTTGACTTTGAACCTTCTTAACTTTAATTTTTTGCACTATAGAGTTTTTAGCTTTGAATCTTTATGGGGAAGAATTGAGTTGAGAGTCTAGAAAAAAAAACTTCAAAAAAATTTAATTTTCATTCTTTAAAAAAATGCTAACTAGAAGTAGATTTGAGAGAGAAGGTAAAATCTAAATTATTAATATCTCTAGGATGGAATTAAAATGCACTAATCCCAATGGTGAGATTGTTCTAGCAAGAAAACTAAACCATGAAGAACTTTTTGTTCTTAAATTGTAAAAATTGCATTCAGGATTGAATCCTACAAATTATTTTTTCATGAAGATGCTTTATTTGCCTAAAAAACAAGATTAACCATTCTTTTTTGAGAATAAATTCAAATAGAATGAATCAAAGCTTTCCATATAGACAAAAATATAATCTATAAGAAAAAACAACTTGAAAAGAAATTAAAATTTTTGAATTTTTTTACTGCCCCCTCTCCCTTGTTTTGAGCTTATTTGGGCAAAACTTTTGATCCCAAGCACTGATTGAAAAAACAATTATATTCTCATAAAGCTAATCAATTTTTCTATCTTAAAAAAAATTCAAAAAATCAAGACAAAATTCAGCTTGTAGGTACATGCCCAAAATCCCATTTGTCTCCCGAAGGAACAATGGTCCTTTAGGGGTTAAAAAATAAAGGAAAAAAATTAAATACATTAACACCTAATGAACAAAGCACATTGATATAAAACTAGAGATATTTTAGATTTGGTTTCACCTTGATTGTTTGGGCCAATCAAGCAAAATGAGTCCAAAACTAAGACTAATCTAGAGTGATCAAAGTTCTAAGAATTATTCTTTTTTTTCTTTTTTTGACTTGAATAATTGGTATCACAAGTACTATTGAGTGTTCTTTTTAAGAGATTTGGAGATGAAATTTAAAAAAGACATTTTCCTAAATAGACTTATAGCTATTTAAAAAGGAATTCTAAAAGGATTAATCCTATACTAATTTGACATTTGAAAATTAAGCTTCTTTCAGTATGTATTTTTATATATTAAAGGAAAAATACTTTGGTGATTAAATATGGTGCAAAAGCATCATTCCACACAGAATTGTAGCAAATGGTTTAAATTCATTTGTATTCTCAACGTTTTTTTTATCTTTTATAAATTAAAATGTCAAATGCCTATTTTATTGAGAATATGCACTTTCTCAATTCTCTTATTTAGAAGACTATTCTATATTTTATCTACCTAGGATACTATCTTCTTAAAGTTCTAAACATTGACCATATTTATTTATTTATTTATTTCTAATGCTTTTTTAATTTTAAAAAAGTGGCCTACTATAAAATCAAGAAAATGTTATCTATATTAGAATTATCCTAAAGTCATGAAATGTCACCCTATACTTCATCCTTCATTTATTTCTAATTCTAAATTGCATTGGAATTCATTGTTATTCAAATCCAATCTTTTCAATTTAAACTTTTAGGTGTTTCCTAAGTTATTTTGTGAAGGGCTCGACAAATTTGCTTACCATTTTTTATTTATTTTTGATTGACAAAAGTTCTATTTGTTGTGATATAACTAAGATGTCATAATCAATACGATTTTCCCATTTGAACATTCTTGAGATAGTTTGTACAAACAATGATTCAAACATTTGACTTAAAGTAGAAGTTTTCAAATTTTAAAAATCTACAAGTCTATGATGAATATGTACATCATGTAGAACAAGTTTCATTATCCAACAATGATTGGTATTCCCAACTCATGCTAATATGAAGGGATGTTTCTGGACTTCATACATCCTTGCAGAAGCCTCTTAGATGGATTACCACAAATCATTTCAAATTTTTTGTTGAAAATTCATTGACATTCTGAGATAAAAGATCACTTTTGGTTTCTTTAATGGTTTAATAAGTTCAACAAATTTGCTCCCCAATTTTTTATTTAGACACAACTTTATAATTTTTTTTCACTTAAAAAGGAATTCAAGAACACTCCTAGTAGACTAATTTTTTTCTACAACTTTGCCTCCCCATTTTTTTTTAATTCAACAGAAGCTACTCTTTTTACTTTTAAAAATGGAGTTGAACACGACTTAGATTCATTTTATAGATACATGTGATGTAAAGAAGACATCATGAAAGGGGTCAATTGATCTCAAATCCTATTTTCTAACTACTTCACATAATCTTAAATTCTAAGATAGGTTTTGCTTTGTATTTATGGAACCTTTTACATTGAATTCTTCATAGATAATAGTGTTGTTACTAAATTTTGACTAGAATTGGACAATAGCGGCAATGCTACCGGGAGCGAAAAAATTCTTAGGAAATTGACTGGCCAATTTTAGAACCCTCCAGCACACTTCCGACCAATTTTTAAAATAATCGAGGGATGAAAGTCTGACGGAAATTGACCGTTTGGCCCACAGAACTCCCCAGACTGTGACCACAACATACTACAAAATGTTGGGCATTTCCACTTGACTAAAATTTTTACAACACCCGACTGTGATTACTCAAATTAGCTGATTTATAAGAGGTCTGTGACATGCTGGAACCATTTGGTTATTAGAGTCACCATTAATAGCCTTTCCATATGACCTGGACTTCTTGCCACCGCATTGAATACAAGCATTCAGTAGCACCATCATACCTCCGATGTTCAACTGTATGGGGTCTCTACCATTTTTTGATTGACCCTTGCTGCATAATCATGGACTGAGCCATATGGAAGTGTTCTGGGCGCCCTTTGTCAATCAGTTTTGGAGCAACCTCATTTGCTTGAAACAATCTCACCTGCTTGCTAGCTCCCACTGCAAGTAGGACACTTCTGTTGATTCAAGGCAAACTTCATCGTGCTCCATGAGTCCCAGAAGAAACACTTGAGCTTGTGCTGTGAGGAGGAGGAGGCTGTACGTAGAAGATGGGAGAATGGTCCTAGAGAATCGTAATTCCATACCACCCAATTTGGTCAAGGATGTGGTCCTTGAAGATGATGACAACAATGGAAACATTGCAGTAGGCATTATCAACGACAAATTCCAAGAGCCTATTCCAATGGAAGGAATTCTGGATTTGCTGCAGCAATACATGTGCGCTATTGCACCCGTGCTTCAAGGTCGTCATGGTGTGTACAATGAACAATTCTTTGGCACTGTCGTTGGTCTCTGCTCTCGTAGCATTCTAGTAGAACAAGTATTGCAGAAGAAGGGAGTTACTGACATTGAGATCTAGGAGAAGTGGACACACCAGCCAAGTGACAAGTATAGGTTTTCAATGGCGTAGTCAACAGACAACTCCCAAGCAACATAATTCATGGAACACAATCAGCAAGTGTATGGAGCGTAGCCTTGCAACGACTCCTTTTCTTTGAGGTTCTTACGCGCTTGCTTTGCCACGTTCATACACAAGGTTGAAATAGACTAAGTGAAAGAGGCAGTCAAAAGACGCAAGGTGCAAATGGAGCAGAAGCGCCTAAACTGACACAAATTACGTCCTGTAGCAATGAGCCAACAACTTGCTACTTTGTGTGCAGTAGAATTTCTTCACTACCAACTTCCCGAGAGCACAACCAGTAGTCAGTTGTCTATGTCTACAGCTATTTCCAACAGGGCTCCGAGGACCAGGTGACACAAAAGCAGCAGGAGACATTCACATAGCAGGACAAGTTCTTTTGCAGTAGCAAGGGCAGAAAGCAAATTGTGTAGATTCCTGAAACTAGCGAAAGAAGCTAGAACCTCACACAACCTGCTCTTGAAGGCAATGGAAGAATGAGTCGAGGCTGTGGTTGCCATGTAGAGAGATGAACAGGCCCTAAGCGTGCAGTATACGGCTTTGGTTGACAAGGCTAAGGCAATGCAACTCAAAGGCGCGCACGAGAGTGCCATGGCAAAGTTGAGGGTTGGACAACAATTGGTGGACAAATTGATTTCAACGAGGGAGATGCATGCAAAATCACTTGACTCCTATCGGGCCATTCAAGCTTCAACATTGTTGGAGGCACTGTGTGTTGCCAAAAACGTGTGTTGCCACCCCCATAGAGAAGTTTTGGAAGCTCAAAGGTTCTTCCTTTGCAATGTGACTGAGAGCTCCTTTTGTATAGCCAGCAACTCATTCTGAACCTCCATTCTCAATTACAGGACCCAAACTCTGTGTAGGCTGTAAGAAAGGTTTCGTAGCATGGGCTATGATCATTACTTCTTGTGGTTGTGGATTTTACCCTATATGCATTGCCTTGTTGCTAGAAGAGAATAAACATACGTGTCCTTATTGTGAGACCGCATTCTGTGGAGCTTGGATGGCTCAATTAGGGGTTCCTCATACATCCCAAATGGAGCAGGATGTTGGCAGCAGGAAAAAAAGGCTGGAGGTCGAAGCACCCCTAAAGACAGGTGAGATGATTCCACTTACCTCTCTAGCTAAGCATGCTTCATTTTTTCTTAGTTCATTAATACCTAAACCATGTATACATGCATTGTATGTCTTGCAATCATGGAGCCAGGTCTCAAAGAAGTGAAGGGTGGGGACCTAAGTCTACCTTCCATACCACCAATGACGTGAGAGCTCGGTGATGGTGCCGCATTGGTTGATAATGGCATTGTGGAAAACCTAGGAGAGACGTTTTCAGTTGTGGCTGCTGCAGACAGACATCCACAACAACGTCAGGAACTTCTAGCAGTAGCGTCTCCGAACTCTCCAGGGACAATGCATTTCAACATTTTGTGGGATTCTCCAGGTGGCACCAACTTCCAAATACTTCCAAGTGAAGCTTCATCATTAAGACACTCTGAATTCAATCTTTCAATTGGACACAGGGAGAGATCTCCATCAACAGGAAACCTAGCAATGCCTGAATGCTGCAGGATTTCAAATGGGGATTGATCCAAAGTAGTGTTTCTAGTATACTTTAAGTTTTAACTTACTTCAAACTTGCACTACCACGCTCAATGAATAAGCATGTACAGCTCTTCACAAGTGACAATTGTAAAAATGGATAGTTTTGAACATTTGAATTCTAGAATATATAACATTTACATTCAACGTTTTCAACATCACTACTATAACTTATATCTCCGAACTCCTTCACGTCAGATGCTTCTATATAGTCCATCTAATTTGAGTACGTTGTCGACAACCACCTTGCTTCAATACTCCGAGTCTAGAGGCTGTTCATGTCTTCAACACCCTCCTCTGCTACAACTCTCACCTAAGCTCTCCTTTTTTGTGTTCTATTTTCCCTCCACCTTCTAGCTGCATCCAGTCCGTTTGATGTAGTATGGGTCATCCTCTTCTTCTACAATTGGGCAGCCATTGTAGGGTCATTGTGCACTGTCTTGATGTTCCTTGATTCCAGCAAGTCCACCTTCTTTGCAAATCTATGTTGAATGTCTATGTACCAATGTTGATATTGTTGCATGATGGCACTTGTTCTATCTTTAGTGCCACCATGCTAAGTGTGATGTTGATTAGCCGCCTTCGCTGCATGATGGGATTTTTCCATCCCTTGGTTGTTCTAAACAGCAAAGCTTCTATATGTTTCTACATACCATGGACCATGCCGCACAAGGTTATGCTACAAAGACAAAAATGACCCAAATTAGTCACACATCCTTAAGGAAATGGCACCCAACATCTGAATCATTTAGAAATAGTTTAGTTACTTTAGCAATACGCAACAAATAATAAACACTAAACTGCGAAAAGCATAACTTCCATTTTAATTCCAACATCACCCTGAAAAAGAATTACCATGCATGTTCAGAACTTACCATATAATGAGTGATGTGGTCTTCTCCAAAGCACTTAACATAAAGGCGCCCCCAAGACTCAATCTTGCCCTTGAAAGTGTCAATTTGCTCTCGATCCAAGGACAAATCGACCAACTATGGATATATTGTTTCCAGCGCTTTCCACATTTCTACTCGTTCAAGGTATTGCCTACCTTGATTAAGTGTGTTGTTTTCTGAGCGCAAGATGTCCTTCCAAACTCGATCTTGCCCTGACCAAGTGGATGGTTGGAACATCCTATTAGCAGTCACGCCACTGAGGGAAGGTTTGACAGGGACACTGTTGGAAGCACCACTGAGCACTGTGTCCTTCATTATGCGCACGTTGCCACCATGAAGCCCGGCTGCTGACAACGTCCTCTCCATATTTTCTATAGCAACCTGTTGATGGGCTTCATTCTTTATGTTCCGAATGAATATGAAGTGCAAGTGAAGGTTCTCTCCATCATCCTTGTTAAGGCATTCAGTGTACAAATATGCACCCTCTCAAGTGGGATGGGCAAAATAGGTTTCCATCAAGATTCTTCTTCAATGGATACTGGTTTTGAGAAGACATTACCAGCAAATAGACCTCCATGCCACGTATGCTTTTTTCTTCTAGCCTCTGAAGTAGCACTTGCCGATGTTCCCACCATTGGCTTTGTCTGCTCTTGGTTACAATAGATGCAAGAATAAATGGCATTGGCTCCATGCTTCAATCCATACAAGCATTTGATGGTCTTCATATCCGCAGACAAATGCCACTGTACTTTGAAATTGCCAACACTGTCAACACATAAGAGCTGGCCCCCATCTTGTGCCTTGATCAATGCTGGAAATTGTGTCTATTTAAACACCCACTGGAGGACCTCATGTGACTCCTTAGCAACCTCAAAGCAGGCAATAGGCCATATTTCAGTTTCAGATTGAACTGAAAACACCTATCATCAGTTTTTAGAATGTTGGTGTCCAAGGCACGATTCATGAGCGTCAAACTGACCCTTTCAAACTTTCTCCCATGCACAATCTCTGCTTCGTCCATCTTCAACACCAAAAACAATGAGTGGTCCCTAACTTCTGCACATCCAAGCACCATGATTTTCAATGAGCATAGTTCATGCAAATGTCAAGGTATATGAGTGAGTTCTAGTGGTCCTCTGACTGTTGGAAACACGACTTAGAAATCTACTCTAGCATTCAGTAGTCGCCTTCGGTGGTGAAACCGTGTAGCTTCACCATAGTCCTCTGCATGACTTCGATGTCAACAAACAAGTTGTTCTTTGATGTCAAGACGACTTGTATTATCTCAAATTTCTTCTTCTTTTCTTTGGCATTGGTCACTGGAGCTTGTGCCACCACCTCCAACGTACTGTCAATGTAATAATAGTCACCGACAAGATCCTTCAATTTTGAATTGAGTTCAGATTGCAACAATTTGACCCGATGAACATATTGCATGTTTCGTCAATATATATACCACAAACCGCATGTGTTGTCTATGCATTGCCCCCCTACCAAACTATTGAGGATTGTTCTTGTTCTATTGTTTAGCATCGTCTATAGATTGAACTGAAGCAACTTGTTTCCAACACGTTCAACATAGGTTCCTAAACTACAACTCCACAACATGCGCTAAGTGCAGAATCCCTAAATCTTAAACCGCATATATCATGTATTGATTGTCCTAGATTAACTGAGCATTGTGTACAAATTTGTCTCATGCATCTAGTATTTGGAGACACAGTGGAGATTGAACTGAAGAACTAGGGTGAATAAGCCCAAACCTTGTGCGGATTCGGGAGGAATGTTAGCTTCTAGCGTTTGTCAACAAGCTGCACTCTCCCTTTTATTGTCTTATAAATCTCGCCGTATCCTTTTTGTGACACTCCTGTCATGTCACATGCTACTAGTATTGCTTCTGTACCCAAATTCTTACCAATTTTGTCAAGGTAGTAGTTGGCCATTTGAGTTGCAGCAAAAGTATTATTAGGATTTGACACCAAGGCCACTGTCTTTCCTTGCGACAGTAATTGCCCAATGGCATCACCTGTCCCCTCTTGTGTATCCTTGTCGCCACACAAGCGCTTCTTACCGCCTCCACTCTTGTTTCCGTCTTGTATAGACTAAACAATTCAGGGTTGCAACAAGCTTCTAATTTTTGCTATACAAGCTCTTGTAGGCCACCAGTCTTGGATAATTTAGACAGACTCTTGCTTGCTCTTAGTTGCGTGCCTAGTGGAGTACTCACCATCCTCTCCATTTTCTTCTTTAACTTCCACAACGCCTTTGTGACTTCCGCAAGTTCTTGTTTCCCACACGCAAGCTCTTCATGGTGTACTTCATGCACTTGCACCAACTCTTCAGTTACCTGCAACATGCTGGACTCAAGTTGTTGCTGATGTTGATCAGTAGCTTCCTGATGCTCTTATTGAAGAATCACAAGGTTGCTCTTGTAACTAATCTCAATTCCTCTCCAACTCTTGTTCAAGTGTTGTACATCAAGCCTTCAGAGATTCCGGTTCTCTCTAGAATTTGATGATCTCTTCTTTGTTAGCGGCAAAAAGGTCCTTTTCACGCTCAGCCCACCTACTGTTAACAACATCAAGATCAACTACATGCTTTGCAATTGAATTTTGCAATACTACTTTTTCACAAAGACAGTCCGCTTGTGTCTTTTCTGATTCCTGTTCCAAGCCTTTCATTGCATCGCTGGTGCTAACAAGGTGGTTACATCCTAAGAGTCTAGATTCACCGTGACAAAAGAACTCTATGTAAGTCTTTAACGTTTGAAATTGCGGTGGCTTCCTAGTGACTGGATCTGGTGGATAGAGATTGCCATCCAACTACAAATCCATGGTGGTGGCACCTGACACTCTAAACGCTGGAAACTCGGATTTAGAAAGTTGTTGGTCCACTCAAATGCCTTTCTTCACAATAGGTGCAAATCTACTATGAAGAGCTACAGATGTCAATTAGGAATTACCCATCTCCTTGTTTGTAACATCTTGAAGTGCCATCTTTGCAAGTAGATTAAAGTTTCGGCACTGGACGTTGGCAACATGAATGAACCAAACTCCCGCAGTAAATGCAGCAACGTGAATGAGCCTAAACTCCTGCGATAACTGTGGCAACGTCAATGAGCCACCTCATTTGGCACGAAACAATTCCGACGAACTGTACAATGTGTTCCTTGCGAGCATCTTGACGTTGACCACTCTAATTCCTTTCACATTCCCCCACGATCGTCAACTAGTGTATATAGTGCAAGTACAATAATTTTAGGTGGTGGATTCTAAATCCCAACTCCTAAATCCCTGTCTACACTTACATCCCAAGTCATTTGGTACTTGTAGGTTATAATAAAATAGTTGCCAAAATACAATATTCAATTAGACATGTTCACTACGGCCAATACTGAGGTACACACGGCTGTGCCAACTCAACAGTACTCTGCCTCTCAATTGCTAACTCGGCCTATACCACCTTGTTCCCATTGGTCCACAGAATTGATGGCAACTTTTGAAAATGACTAAATGTTTGGAATTAAGGCTTTTGCAAATATCAAACAATTCATTTCTATGGCAAAAGTACCAGGCATCTAGAGACCCAAATTTGGCTCCAATGACAATTTCTTAAGGTTTTATGGAGGGGTGTCTGAAAATAGAATATAGGAGGCAGCTCAAAAATCGGTTAGGCTTTAGGAAGCACGTCTACAAAAGCATCTAAAATAGTGTGTATTGTTTTTGAAATGGAACAAGCTTGGAATTCTGAAAATCACCACTTGTTTGTGTGTGATTTTGTAGTATTTAAGGTGGAAGCACCCAAAATCGTCAAAAGAAGGAATTCAGCATACTTAGAGGCACCATTTCAAAAAATTAACATTTTTGTGGTAAAGTTGAAAATTCATAGAAATACATGCCAAGTCCAAAAAATCTTTTTTTTTTTTGAAAATTCATGATTTTCTCTCACAAGTTGCGGTCACCTCTAGACCACCAAAATTGTCCTATAGATGAACCCAAATCTGAATTCTGACAAATTTAGCACTTATCCACTCACAGTGAAGAGAGGATAAAACTATATGACACACATCAAAGACCATTCAATGGAAGTTTAAGGACAGTTTACTGTCCATCTAGGAACAAAGGTTAGGTATAGGGACGCTATTGAGTGTTTCTACCTTAGCACTTGAAAGCACAAACATAAATGTTTGGGCATTGCTTATATAAGACTTCTTGATACAGCTTGGATCCGCTTTTAAATCCCATGTGTAATCCATTTGAGATGTGCCATAGATGTTCATTTTTTACTCGTCAATGCACACTACGTATGGTTATCAGTGCCAATATCAGTGCCGATAGCGTCATTGTACATTTTCATTGGAAGCTTTTAAAACTTTAATGAACAGTTTGAACACCTTTTAAATTGCTTAATGCACTCACTTGCTTGATCCTTACAACTCTTAGCATTCATTCTCCTCTATTTTATGAGCATGAATAGTGGCCTATTGACCTTGCACTTCCAAAAATGACAACTAATTCATAAACTGCAAAAAATTTGATTAATTTAAAGATTGCAATGCTCCCCATTTCTCTTCTTACCAAAATACTAAAAAAAAATTTTGATTCGTAGATTTCTCCATAAAGCCTATTTTTTTCTTGATTGAACGCTTTTTGAGCCTGTTACCTTAGTGCAGATCTCCAAGAAGACTTAAATATGTATCTAGGGGAAATTTAAACAAAAAAATGGAGTATGGATTGTGGGTTTTCTAATGAACTTATTTTGTACAAGAAATCCCTGCAATGTTGGTTTTGTGCAATGTAGAGCAAATTTGGAAAATATATGTTGAGGTTCAACCTTTGGAATGAGTTCTCATGTATTACAAAAAATTCAATCCATTTAGAATATTGCAACATTTTATATAAGTCTTCGTATTCACATTTACTTCTAGTATGCAAAAAAGTGAACCATAGGGCAGACCACTTTGGAGTTAACGCAAAACCATTTTAAGCTATGATGAATTGTATTAGTGATAGAATTTCTCATAAGTATATTTTCATCCACATTGAATAAAAATGGATTCTTAAATCAATCCATTATTCAAAACTTTCATATAGGTTCATTAAATAATTGTAACTTTATAGTAAATTCAATGTAAATATAATTAGAAGATTATATAGCATTTTTAAAATAATATCTACATAGTTATATATATTTTATTTACTTATCATTGAATGTTAAATCTATCATCATATACGTTGATAATTTTAGCTACAAAATTTATTCAAGTGTGAATACAAATCTTTAGACAATATATTTCTTTTGCCTAATATATCTTTTAATAAAATATTGAAAGAGATGTATCTATTATTTTCTACAATCTATTTGTTTTTTGAAATTTTTAGGTTTGTTTGTGTATGATCAATATGGTGATTCTATATAGAATTGGTAAGTCTTTTCATTTGGCACGTTAGAAGAAGTGTTAGTTGGGATTGTAAAGGGTAGTCCTATCTCAAGATATTACTTCCTACTACTTTCCGTGCTTTTGAGCATGTGCTAGTTATGGACAAGCATTTAGCCTATTTAACCCAAATGGTTTTAAAAGAAAATTGGATGTGCTATAAAAAATGAATTTTACAAAATTTTGAAGGTTTCACCAAAAATTTCATATCATGCATCATAAATAAAAATTCTTTGTGCATTGAAATTTTAAAACATATTTTTAAATATGTTTAAAATCAATTTAAAAGAATTTCACTTTGGCTACTTCCTAGAAATACAAGCTGTATTTTTAGCCTGTGGGCTTTTTATGGTTGGATGAAATTCATCTTGTTACATTGATTTTTTCAAAAATTCTTCATTAGGTTATCTTTGAATTTTTTTTAAGTCAAAATTGATAGCAATACAATCAAAGTTATTTTATAAAAAACACACACATAATGTTTAATATGTTCCTAGATTCATATGTTCTCATTGTTGTCCTCATCTGCAAATTTTCTCTTTCTACACATTACAATTCAAATACCATAGAAAAATAGATATATACAATAAATAGAAATCATACATTTTGTGAATTTTCAAAGGAAATTACTTCAAAATTGATTTGAAATAGATACTTGGATTTGGATTGTATGAAGAAGTAGTTTAGTATCTTTACACGACTTACAATGGCAACATTTGGTACCACTCAAATTCATAATTTTACTTTAAGCATTGTCCATGGTTGACTTTGGTCTTGTGACTATAAAGCATATACACTTAAAGTAACCACATCTGAATGCAACAAAATATGCATTTGAATACTGTTCCTATTACTAAATTCCCTAATTTTTGGTTGGATCTTGTTGGAAGTTAAATGAGTATATTAGATTCTTTTTTTATGCATTTATTGGGCATGAGATGAATAAACTATAAATTTTCAAAGTGTTATAAGCAAATATCTCTATAATTGGCCCTAGACTCTCACGAATACTGGAAGTACACTTTAGGGGGTAAGAATCTATAGGGATTACAATTAGATGTTGTTACCTTAGTTAAATGTTGTTACCTTAGTCTCATTTACATCACCTCGTGAAATATTAGTACCTAGTCATGCTTACTAATTACCACTTACTAATTAAAACCAAGCACCAAACAAGCATATAAATGATGAAACAAGAGCAGGTTCTTTAATGGTTTTAATACTCTTTACCTTATTCAACCTTATTCCACCTTATTCCACAATGCTGCAAATCATAAGATTCTTCTACTTATCAACTTATTGCAAATCCATTGAAGAACCTTGGCTGAAACCGTGGTCGATCACAATTGCAATGGCAGCTCTTTCAACTCTTAAAACCGCAATTTGCATAAATCCACATGTACTACCCCGTCAAATCCATCAGCATTTCAATCTCCTTTGGTGTCAAATTTGCAAAAGGCAACTCCAAATTC
This sequence comes from Neckera pumila, assembly GCA_963969595.1. NCBI lineage: Eukaryota > Viridiplantae > Streptophyta > Bryopsida > Hypnales > Neckeraceae > Neckera > Neckera pumila. The sequence goes on from OZ018414.1 coordinate 18,247,284, forward strand.
AAGTCCAACTCTAAAAGCTAACCAGCACTAAAGATTCTTCCAAACTACTCCGCAGCCTCATCTACTCAGGAACTTCAATGGCAAGCCTTGCCAATTTGCCAAGGCATTTGCTGAAAGTATGTTATTATACATTCTTGTATGAAATCAAAACTTGTTCTTTCTCTTGTATGCTAGGTTCATTAGTATATATACGTGACATTACTAACCAGTTCCAGCAACATCACAAAGTTTCCCTGTCATGAATTGTCACTAGTAATTGTATGATTATTGTCAGGCATTGTTGTCATGTTACATTCATGAATTTGGAAATATTGTTGTGACATGATATTGACATTCATTACTACCATGCAGTTTAGGCATATAATTCATATTTGACTTTGAAGTGCAAAAGTTGCACGATAACTATGCATGACAAAATATATATGACTTTAGTGGTTTAGTGATGGGCAACTAATTTTGTGCAGCATTAGTGCTTTTCTTAGACACATAAAGTTAGTGCAATAATCACACAACATCATGTTTGTGCATAGTTATTGTACTAACTTTGCATATTTTTATTTTTCACAATTTCAATACTAAGTCAATTGAAAAGCAGAAATTGTTTCAAAGTAAAAATTTAGACCTTATTCAGGCATAGTAGAGTAACTTTCTTCAAAAAACTTTAAACTAAAAAAAGTTGGTGATTGAATCTAGATTTCATGTCCAAAAATCCGTTTGAGATTTTGAGTCTCCAATCAAAAGACAATTATGGATAATGTTTAGAGACGGGTTGGAAACAACATTTTTTTGACATTTTCAAACATTGCCTTTGAATTTTGTCTATGACTTTTGATTGGAGGCTCTAAATTTTAAATAGATTTTTGGAGATGAAATCTGGATTCATTTACCAACTTATACTAGTTCAATTTTTTTTGAAAAAAGGTATTCTACTATGCCAAACTGAGGTCTGAATTTCTACTTTGAACACGATTTATACATTTTCAAAATAACTTGACTATGAGAAGTGAAGCTCTCATCTTCAAATTATCTCATATCTTTTGAGTGTCCATAGATTGGATTATAGTATAAAGAGAACCTCTCCACCCTCAACTCTCACCAACTTCCAGTGAAGAGTTTCCATCAATACGTTACTAAGCTTCTTGCTGACCTACTCATGTGATCAATTCAAGCTAAAATGAAGTAATTCTTTCACTACGCTATCAAGTTTCTTATCAAGTTTCTTCATAGCCTACTGATGTATTTAGTTCAATTTAAATTTGATGGCCTATAGTGACAATGGATATAATTCAAAATGCTAGAGGTTTAATTAAGAAATTTTTTAAAATTAGAATGGTGATCAACAATTAAACATTGACAATACTTTTTGGAACAGTGACACCATTTAATAAGCATTATTCCAATAATGACTCCAATTACATTGTTGTCATGAATTTTTTGTATCCTTCAACGCATAAAAAATGCACAATAAAGAATGTAAATTTTTGTGCATAATTTGTGTTTCTTGAGCACTTGTGATTAACGTATAAAAGTTATATAGTTAATATAAATCACAAATAGTGTCATTTCTTTGCAGTAATCATGTGTATCATAACGATGCAATTATTTGCAAATTAACATATACACCCATGAAGTAATAGTTATTACATGATAATTGCTAATAACTCGTTGGTTCTGAACTTTGAAATGAAGGTTCTACATTAGAAAAATTCTCAGCCTTTTGGAGGGCTGCTCCACATTGACCAAACCAATCTATTAATCAACTAAGAATCAGTAGGGGCATATAGTCGTAGTGCATTGTCAGAGTGTGAATTTCACGAAAGACGTCAAGAGTCCAATAATGAAGTGTAGTAAAAGTTTGTTTATTATTCAATTGCGTGAGCATACATGGTGATTAATTGGGAATTTAATGAAATTCCGATTGAAATTAAGAAATATGAAGTGGACTTTCAAACTAGTTGTTAAAAAAATTAGAGAACTCTTACATTTCCAACTAGCTTCTAAAGCCACTTAGTTTAAGGTGTTTGAAGATGAGAAGAGAAGCTCTTTATGTACACATGGGGTAGTAAGAGGTAGAACAATCCATGTGGGACATGCAATTTAAAATTTGTAGTTTCTCAACCGCTCATACTTAAATTTAAAGTAATAATTGTTTTAAAACTAGAATTTTAGACTTCATTTAGGCATAATAGAATGAATTTTTCTGAAAAAGTTTGAACCAAAGAAAGTTGGATTATCAAGCGAGTTTTGTTTGAGGTTTCAAGCCTCCAATAAAAAGTTTTGGATAAAATTAGGAGAAGGTATTTTAAAATGTCAAAGAAAATCTCCCTTTCAACCCCTTTTAGAATTTTGTTTATAACTTTTTATCAAATGCTTGAAACCTCAAACGGATTTTTGGAGATGAAAATTAGCTTGACTTCCCAACTTTATTAAGTTAAAAGTTTTTTGAAAAAATTCATTCTACTATGCCTAAATGAGGTATGAAATTCTAGTTTTAGCACAATTCCTGCATTTGACAATGAGTGATCTCTCTTCTAAATAATCCATACCCTTTGAAGATTCACCATGGACAATTTATTTTTCTATAAAAATAACCTCTTCACCCTTCCTTCTCACCAATTATCAATGAATTAAGTCTATTATGCTACCACTTAAAAATCCCTTGATGGTAGATGTCCTTAGACTATTTTTGACATTTGCTTTTTTATTCATCACTTGATTAGAAAACAAGGTATGCAATAATCAGGGTTAAGGTGCATTACAAGACTCAAACCCTGATTATTTTAACTCTTGGTACTTGAATTTCAAACCACTGACAATCATCGGACATTGTGACTTCAGGTGATCAACTATAGGGGAAAAACAAATCATTAACCAATTTAAATGTAATTGTGGGGTGCTTTCAGTTGCTCTAGAGCGGTCCTCTAGAGGGCTTAGAATTTCTCTAATGTTGCCTCTCATAAAAACAATGATCCTGCTAGTGAGATATCAGTGGCAACTTTGACCCTTAAAGGACGGGCTGGTGATAGTGGAAATCATCCCTCTTAGTACCGTGTGAATCAGTGGATTAAGAAAAAACAAAAAACAAAAAACAAAAAAACTTTGTGGCTAATACCTTGTACTCTTTCTCCGGCAATGAAATTCCATTTCGTTTGTTTTGAGAAAATAAAATAAAAAATAAATTAACATTCATTAGAAGTCAAACTATTGTACAAGACCTCCTCTTTTAACACAAAATTCCAAGGATGAATCAGTAGTTGCACTTTTGTCCTATATAGAAAAATTATCTAGCATTGATCGGACAAAAAATGGTTGTGGCATCCTTTAAGGGCTAATTGAAATCATTTAAGGTAGGAATATTCTATCTTTTTATGAAGAATCACAAAAGGTTTGAGGGAAAAAATCTCTTGGTTATAGAATGTTGTGTGATGTCCACTAACCTCTTTTAGGATCAATCAACAATAGACTTCCTTTTGGCTTCATTGATCTTTATAACAATGCTTGAAGTAATGGAGGTGTGTTTGTTGCAGTAAAGAACGCTACCTCCACCTTCTTCACCTGCATCGCAAAATCGCATAAGAAAATATTGAATTGCACTACCGCTATAAGATTATACAATTAGACAGAGAAAAGGTCCAAATCAATCATATTTCACTTCATTACAATGACAAGGATCACAAGAATCACATAGATAGATTTCCACATGATATATTGGGAGGTCTTTATATAATAATTGGAACCATTAGGGAGACCTCTTCATGATTTATAGTATAGGTTCTTTTTATGATGTTTCTTGAAACAATTGAATTTTAATAAAAAAACACTAGTATTGATTCTTTCCACATCAAGATGGTAAAAGACTGCAGAGGCTCTTGAATATTTTATTTCAATGGAAAAAGTCTCTTTCCATACGATCTAGAGCAAATAGAAACTTGCATTCATACACAAGCGATACTTGCAAAATGTAAGCATTCAATGAGATCAATGGACTTTGAAGTTTGAAACCGTGGTCACTAGCCCATCTTTGTAAGACTGAGATCTTCATGACTACAATGGAAGATCTCTCTGCATTACACCCAAAATGAACAAGTGGTAAATTAAAGGTATTTCTACCCAAATAAATATATTTTATTTTTGTACATCTCTTTTCATATGATCTTTGATATAATCTACTATTTGATTATTGTGTAACAATTCCTAAATGACAACTATGGAATGTTACTACTTCAAAATATCCATATTTGATCCTTCATGACTTTTGCTCCAAAAGCGGCCATCTTCTTCAAATTGACCATATAGATATTAGCTGTGGAATGGATATGAGGTAGTCCTTAAATCAACCTATGTAGCCATTGAGTGGATCAAAGATGAAGTGTTATTTATTGCAAGAGCCAATCCTTCTCTTTGGTTTCTCCATATCTCTTTACAAGTTGCACATCAGCAGATTTGGAATACTTGCTGTCACAAATAGGTGCTTACAACAGAAATCTTTGAAAATTCCTAAGTAATTCAATAATGCTTCAAAAAAATATGAAATCACTTGTAATACATGCCACATCTATTTTACTTTGTCTAAAAATGAGCTAAAATCTTGCCATGAAAAGCGCGGGTCAATCCTTAAATGGTTGATTTTAGAGCAGATTGCCTAATCCAAATGTTATATTCTTTGGTGCGTTAAAACTCCCCTTTACTTGTTAACCCCTAAAGGACGGAGACTATGTTTTTACCAAAAACACTTCAAAGCTGCCATTTTGAATACAAGTACCAAATTTTAGAAAAAAAAATAGTTTTGGACACATGTAACTATAGGATCTTATAGTAAACTGGTTTGAGAAGATGTGGAAAAAATTTCAGAATTTTCCACCATGTAGATTGCAAGATATCAGTGTTTGAATTGAGAAAAAGCCTTTTTTTGTCCCTGCAAAAAATCGGGCAGCTGCACTTCACAAGGTCACATTTGTATGAAAAAATGTCCAAAATGGTGATTATTCTTTGGATTCATTTTTGAAGTCAAGTTGGCTATATGCTTGAAAATTTTCAGATCATTTGGAATTGTACAACATACAGGAAAAAAATAGTAAGTAGAAAGAAGTAGAGAATGATTCAAAACTCTAAATTGTTAAGAATTTAAGTATAGAATTGAAAAATGCCAATCCCAAAGGTTATAATGTTGTAATAACCTATCTACATCCAATGTTTTTATTTTTTTTCAAAAATATTGAAAATTGAGTTAAATAATGGACTTCAAAGTTTATTTTAGAGTAGGGAATCAACAACTACCCGCAAACTAGAACCCCTCATAATTTTGATTTCATAAACCAAAATGAAATAATTCCAGACCTAAAATTGCATATATAGATCTAAAGAACCAGTTTCAAAATTTTTTTTTTTTCTTAAATGATTTTTTAAGAATTTTTTGAGCTGCCCGTCGAGCAATGAAAATGACATAATATGCAATAACTTTTGACAATGTGGTCAAATGTTATGAAAACTATTGGGCCTTAAAGCTACTCCTTGAGAAAATGCTGTGTGAAAATTTCAAAGAAAAAAAACAAAAACTCCACTTGTAGTGAGCTGCCCAAAAAAGCTATGTTCTCAAAAAAGCATGTTTAGGCATTTAGGGGTTAACAATAAAATATGAAAATTTGACTAGTTTGTAACTAGGCATAGTAGCAAAAAGTGGTTGTTTTGGGGGTAGGGTATCCACCTTTGGTATCTCTCTTCATACAAATAATAACCAACCAACCCTGCCAAACTTCCAAGTGTTGGATTTGGACTGCATCAATGGGATGTACCAACCAGGGCTTTTTTTTCATTTTTTAAGAAGTGCCATTGTGGCAATATAAAATGTTACAATGGTGCTCCAAATTGCAACATTCATCCACTATTGGATGTATAGTATGGTTTTCATCCACAATTAGGCGATTTCATCTAATATTTTTTTAATTTCAAAGTTGTCTGGCAATTTCATCCAATTTTTTTGGCATTTTTTATAACCTTTTTTAGCCAAATTTTTTTTTCTGGTGCAATCTGGCACCAGAAAGCCAAAAAAAAAAGCCCTGATACCAACTTGTCCGTGTTTTTAAACAATAAGTTCCAGTGTGTCCCCTGCATGGTCAAAGACTCTCTGTAAATCTAGTGCATTGGCATCCTTTCCATTCCTCCTTTCACCATGTTGACTCTCTTCATAAGTTATTTGATATACACACGGTGGAAAGACCCATTCAAGCAATTCAGCATAGTTGGAGGCACCTTTTCCTACAAATATTATTTTGGTAGAATTGGCAAGTGAAAACCATGAATATTCAAAAAAAAACTTTAGATTTTTTGGATGTGGTATGTAATTTCTACAATTTTTCAAAGTGCTGACTTCCTAGACCATTGAAACTATCACATAGGTGACCCCTAGACCAAAATATACAAAAATCAAAAGTCAACAAATGAAAGTTAAGTATGTGTCCTTCAAATGCATCAGCAAATCAATACTGAGCATTTGAAGGACACATTAATGGAAGGTTACCTAGGGACAAATTTAGTGGCAGTTTAGGATACAAGAATGAGAACAAGGACGCTTTTGGGTGTGTCTACTTTAACCTTTGTCCACTCATGTCTTGTTGTGCATACCAAGGGTCTCTCCTTGCTCAATAGATAAACCAGCTTACTAAGCAGGATGACTAGTTTGCTCCATTGGCATTGTTGAAAATTTATAAATTCTTTTCCAAGACATATGTGGCAAATGGGGAGATTAATTGAAATTTTCTTTTTTGACAACGTATAAATTTGTTACAAATTTTTGAAGTGTGGTGTCTAATTGGTCTAAAGGAGTCTCTAGATTAATATACTCTAAAACCAACAAAAAGTATATCCATAATGGTCATCTTATTTACCAAAAGCAATCACAATATTTCCTAACATGGCCACAACATGTAGGCCTAAAAAAGTCATATCTATAATGAATTTACACTCAAAAGGTGGAAGTTTGTCTTGTAGTCACTAATCACTCCATCACCATCATCCAAGACATTGATTTGGCCACTAATTCAACTTAATGTAGTACAAATATCATTCTATAAATTTTTTTGTCACATATTGATGCAAGATTTGAATGATCATTCCCTATGTGTCTACAAAGGTTCTTTTGCTTATGATATGTTGCTTTATATTATACGGTCACAACTAATGTTAAGGTAGGAGGTCCGTAACTGAAGTGCTGTAGCTTTGAAAGCGTCCTCTAACGGAGAGGTACATTTTGCACTAGTCATTTTACATGATAGTGTGACCAGAGTACCCTACGTGAAGGTCGAATTCAAACATAAATTAAGTATTTTTTGGTATATCTGAATGTTTGGAATATTACAAATGAAATTTTTGCAGCATTTCTATAGTGTTACACCAATCATTTCAGTTGCCAAAAACTTTTTGCACACGAAACAGAAAATATTTTGGCACATAGGTGCCAAATCAGACCTTCATGTACGGTAGTGTTGTAGCAGATTTGATATTTTTTTGTGCTAAATTGAATCTTCACGTCACCTTTCATGGGTCTAGACCTATCCAGTGCCGCAACTTGACACTTTCGCAAAATTTTGCTAGAGTACTATGGTTTAAGGTAGGAACACCCACTATTGTTCATTTACCATGTTCTGACGGTATGTAGCCAAGGCTCGGATTTTCTTCCCAAACTGTACTCTGCTCAGACATCATGTTGGAAACAGGTACACGGACGGGCGGTGTTCCTACCTTATGTCCAACAACCTTCCCGAGCTCGAAAGCTACCTAGTCCTTAACGTCATGTTGTTGAGGGTCCGTAACCCATATACTACATTAGAGTCTCCTTTGACCATCCAAAAAAAACTTGATTTCAACCTGGGGAAGCTTCAAATTTTACTTCATTATTGAAACATTGCACTTAATTAATTTTCGAAACATAATTCTTATTGTTGAGAATATAGATGGCATGATTGTGTCAAACCTTTCCACTCCACTCGAGGGAACTGCAGGTCAGGCTTAATCACCTCAGTGCTTGAACTGAAAATGAAAAAAATCCACTGTGGTGGTTCACTGCATTGACTTCTGTAACAGAATTCGTTCTGTTTAGAATATGCCAGGCGTGAATTCTTCTTTTGGTGTATTTTTTCACTTTCCTCGAAGATTCGTAAATGCGAAATATCAAACCTCGCTATTCCTGCGCCTCAGGTTTGTTACCTAATTAGGCACAACGTGATTCTCCTGTCATCAAAGTACTAGAATTCCCGTTGCAGGGAACCTGTGGACTCGCTTATGTGCATTCATTGTTTTTTGGATTCAAGCTGACTAATTTAGTTTGAAACTGAATCCCGGTTGCAGCGAACCTTTGGACTTTCCTCTGTCTAATTTTATGTTCCTTCATGATTTGCTGGATTCAAGGTGACATAAAACCGAATTCCCGTTGCATCGAATCTTGGGACTTGCTAAGTAATGGTATGCTTGTTCATGGTTTGCTGGTTTCAAGCTCACTTGCAACTGAACCGTTGTTACGAGGAACCTTCAAACTTGCTTAGTAATCTCATGTTGTTCATGGTTTTCTGGATTCAACCTGACATGACACCACATCCCTCTTGCAGGAACCTTTGGACTTGCTTAGTACTCTCACATTCGTTCATGGTGTGCTGGTTTTAAGCTGACTTGACAAGCTGACTTGAAACTTAACCCGTTTTGCAACTGGATCTCTGTTGCAACTGAATCCCTGTTGCTAGGAACCTTCAAACTTGATTAGTGATCTCATGTTTGTTCATGGTTTTCTGCATTCAACCTGACATGAAACCAAATCCCTGTTGCAGAGAACCTTCACGCTTCCTTAGTACTCCGTACTCTTATACATTCATTCACAATTTTCTGCATCCCACCTGACCCTCCCCTGCCTCCCCCCATGCTTTCCAGGCTACTTGGACCCGGAGTACCTCAACACCTACCAACTCAACACCAAGAGCGACGTCTACTCCTTCGGCATCCTCCTGGTGGAGATTTTCACAGGCCGTCGTCCGATCGAGCTGAAGCATCGGAGCGAGGAGCGTGTTACAGTCCGGTGGGCGTTTCGGAAGTTCGTGAAGGGAAAGGTCGGAGAAGTCTTAGACCCCAAGCTGGAACCATCTCCCGCAGCGTTGAGCATCCTGGAGGGCGTGGCGGAGCTCGCGTTTGCCTGTTCAGCACCCACCAAGGGAGACCGACCCAGCATGAAGAAGGCGGCCGAGGTGTTGTGGGAGATTCGGAAGGATTTCTTGGTGGAGCATCAGAAGGAGGAGAAGGAGAAGGCGGACCGGAGCCAGAGTTTGAGGGTAGAGAGCGGACGGACTGGGGAGATTTCTTCCGATACTTCGGCGTCGTTGCATCAAACGTCGAATCGACGTCGGGCTTAGGATTAGGGTTAGGGTTTAGGTTTAGGGTTCATATTTTTTTACGACATTGATTATGTTGCATCCATGTATTATGAATCTCATGCACCGAAGGAGGAGGAGGTGAAGGCAGATTGATCACAGAGCCTCTGGATTTTATGAATCTCATGCACCAGGAAGAGAACAGGAAGGCGGATCAGTGTCAAAGTTTGCGGATGGAGAGCGGCGGAAGGAGTGGAGAGGTTTCGTCCGATGCAGCCACGGCACCAAAAGTCTAATCGACGGCGCGCTTGGGGTTTGGGTTTGGGTTTGATTTTTTTTTATTTACATCAATTGCCTTGCATATTTGTATTATGAATCTCATGCGACGAAGTTTGTATTCTATGCTTCAATGATAAGCAAGGCTCCCATTGTATTTTCAGAATCCGCACTAGGGAGAGTGAGGAGAGTTAAGGTGCTTACGTCCTATGGATTTGGCATGTTGATCTTTCATTGATCTTTTAGGTGTAGTATTGTCCTTGACCATGTGGGCTATGTGTTGTGTGGTTAACACTCTAGTGCTTCAATAACGAGGTGCCCATCTAAGGAAATACCTTTACTAGGTAGTAAAGTCAAGGTGACCAACCTCAAATGATACCAATATTATGGTGGTGGTCCATTTTTGAATTGTACATGATGTGCAATTATGCTTGCACCTTTTGTAGTATTGGTTCGTTAATATGGGTAGTGCTTGGCCGTTGTTTTCAAGTTGCTGATTAATGTGCAAGAGAAGAGGATGCGCCTCAACAAACAGGTGATTATTTTCACTAATTGCATTATTTGTGATCAAGTTTGAGGCTGTGAACTGTTCATGTCATATATGGCTGGTTGCATGGAGTTGTGAAATCGTTGCAGCTTGTTCGCGCGGGGTTTGCTTCCTTTGCGTTTTTAAGGTTTGCTTCATTGCTTACAACCAACAAGATTCTTTGAGTGATTGCTTAGTTCAAGATTATTGAACATGTAGTTTTTGGACACTGCACATTTCTGATGACCAAGGCTTGTGTATTCTTGAACATGTTGAAATTTCGTGTTGTGTTCGAGTCATGCAGAGGAACTGAGATAGAAACTCAAACTGAAGCCTCAAAGCCTGGATCAACAGTGAAATATATAATGGGAACTGTTGCGGCAGAAGCAGCAGCAACTTGGCGGGTGCTTTGCAGCTAGCTCGAGGAGAATCAGAAGCTCTGGGTGCCCGACTACTGAAATTTCAAGGGTTTGGGCTTTCGTATTATTGAAGGAATGAGGGCCCCAAAACCTTGAATTAACCCTAGAAGGATGGGCCATGACCACTGATTTCAAGTCTCACTGTCCATCACTCAGTTTGCTGGCATTTTGCAACTAGATATGAAAGAAAAATTTGATATTTATTTTTCAGAGATGAAATCATACTACAAGTCATAAAAAATTTCAAATTTTTTGTGGAAATTTGAACTTACTGTAGTGGTGGTAGTAGACATATGATTTCATCTTTGAAAACTAGTAGGCACTGTCGCAGATGCATGGTGTAATTTGCTACCCCACCTTTGCAGCCAACAGTTCGAGCCATCTTCAAGGATACACGTATGTAAAAGGGCTGCTTAAGTACACTTCCAATCAAGGCTTGACTTCGCTCAAGAAATACGTCGAAAGGGAGCGCAGTGCGGAATACAATCGATACTGCAAGTATACAAAAGAGCTGGACGATTCAATGGCAACAAATCGAGAGAAGAGCAAGAAGCGAAAGGCGTTGCAATCACAGAGTTCTTCTCTTAAGCCCGTCCATACAAGAAATTTGAAGCAGGTCAAATTAGATATCTTGGAGACTTGGTATTGTTGCTTGTAAAGGGCTGCATTTCCTTGGCAATTGTGGTTCAGGCGATTGGTGTTGAGATGTGATGCTAGAGTGAATTTTTCTTCTTGCACACAACTTGTCAAGGAGCACATCCCTCACCTTCTGGCGACGATTATGGAGCGCTACGTGTATCCACTCATCAACAACTGTGACACCTTGACCTGTAGATGTCCCGTTCAGTTTACGATACTTTTGCTGCAGTTAACTTTGTTGATAAGTCTTGGATTCTACAACATGTTACGATGGGTTTGTTTGATGCCCTCAATACTTCTGGTTCTCCTTTAGCAGATATTGTGAAACCACTTCAGCAATTCAAATTGCAGGACAAAGTCATTGCTTTCACAAAGGATGATGGCGCAAACTTGAAGACGTTGGAAATGGCCCTCAACTCCAATGTTTCCATTCCAGTTCTTGACTTGCAGGACCCTTATAGTGGGGGATGCTTTTGCCACATCATGAGTAAGTTTTGTCAGTAAGTGACTGTAAAGAACGAAGTATGGATGAAGATGAAGGAGGTGTCCCTAAAAGAAGCTCGAACTGCTCTCCAGAAGACAATCACTTGGACCAAGAAGCTAGTCAAGCAAATTAAGAAAGGCAAGAATGGGATCGAGTGTGTCTTGAGGTAGGTCTTCCGATTAGGAGATTGAAGACACCCTTTAAAGACAAGGTTTGCTTTGAAGGTGGTGCTGTTCCAAGAAACTCTCGCTATCAATCTCTGTTATCGATGCCAATCTGCTTCTCTACAGGCAAGATTTCCCACAAGCTTGACTTGTGCAATTGCACGTACAGTGACTGAAACCTTAAATCCAGTGGTACGTCTTACTATGTGTTCTCAGTCAGAGCCAAGGTCACTGGCTCTTGTCAAATGCACTTGCTAGTACACTGACAATGTCAATGAAACTGGAATCCCAACAACTGTTACGCATCTCTGTTGAGTCACCTTCGGAGTGTGGTGACTTTGATTCAGAGTTGGAAATTTTGTGCGGGAGGATGGCATGGCAAGTGGTGAGTGTATTCAAGCCATTTTTAGCCTTTGCTTGTACTTTCGATGAAAGCAATGCACACAACAGACATGCTTTGATGTTGGATCCACGTTTCAAAGGATTCAGAGGTCTTGCTAGATTATGTTGACCGTGTTGTAACAAAGCAGATTATGGACGAGTAGGACACAAAAGTACTGGTGCCGGAGCTCATGAAGCTAGGTAGCGAAGGTATTGGCGCCCTCAGTTGCCCATTCCATTGTTCCAAGCCCTGATCAGGTGCAATTTGAACTCTCTCTTTGGTGCTCATGCATCCATTGCAGAAGAAAGCAAAGAGCTTTTCCGGCGACTTGTCGTTCGAGATATCTCTTGTCCTTTTAGCATCGTGGAAGGACTACGAGTCTCGGTACGTTCCCTGTTGTTGGATTCTTGGCCTGCGGGATTCCTGACAGTCACATTGAGTGTGAATGCATATTTCCATTGCAGGCATTTTAGCATCATTGGAAATAGTGATCTTGATGCGTTGGTCATGATTCACAAGAAGTGGCCCTTTGATGCTCGTGAATCGTGATGGTTGCATTGTAGAGAAAGATGTCACCAAATTTTTAACTTTATGAGGAGGAGTTCGTGCACCTTCCCAAAGAAGAGCTCATTGCAGCAGGTGAATTTCAGGATGCATGCGTTGCACGATGATCAGTTTATGGAAGCATTATTATCTAGATTGTTTGATGTTTGTACACATCATGTTGATAACCTTTCTATGGCAATAAACTGTTTGCATCTGCACATTTTGTGATTATGCATGGCATGGAAACTAGCCACTAATATTCACTTAGTGATCATTGTTTCTTTCATTTTTTTATTTCTTTTCATTAAAAATCTCTATTTTCAATTTCTTTTGAAAATTTTCAGACATACCAGACCCATGCCAAAATGTATGCTTCTGTCATTGGTATCACTTCGACGTCGCTGATGAGCATATATAGCCCGGGCTACAATGAATTTTGCAGGTTTACATGCTAGGACAAGGATCTAAGAAATAAAAACTTTGTAATACCAAATCTCTATTCATTTGGACTAATGAAAAGTAAAAATAAAAACAAATCTGTATCATCCCAAATTTGGTATTTTAAGTTCTCAAGATGCTAACTTCAAAGTGTCAAAAAATTATAATTTTAACAATTTTGGGAAAAAAAATGACAACAAATAAAAAATAGATGATTGAAACTACATTTCGTCGCGAAGCTCGACGACTTTAAAAATCAAGAACTATGCGAAAATCAGTTTTGACCCTAAAACTAAGCCCTTGGGCAGGTTTACAGGTTACCGTGCATGTAAGCTTATGGTTGCAAGCCTGGACTGCGTCAATACCGTGTTTTGAAACGCGTCAATGCCGTGTTTTGAAACGCGTCAATGCCGTGTTTTGAAACGCGACAATGCCGTGTTCTGAAACGCGTCAATGCCGTGTTTTGAAATGCGTCAGTGCCGTGTTGTGACCAACTTGGACAGAGTTTTCAACAGTTCTATGAGTGTCGGGTAAACTTGGTGCAACTTGCAGGCTTGATCCTGGACTCAGTCTTTTGCATCAACTCCGTCCCAGGACCTTCACGAAGTAGTCGCCGTTCCTCACCAAGCTTGTGAGCTCATCAGCTCCTGTTTCAGTAACTCCACTGGGACAGCGTCAACGGGTGTTTTGCTGGAGAACGGAGACGCAGGGGCACGGCAAGACAAAGTGAAGGAGATTGCCATGGCTATGAAGTTCGTGGAGGACGTGCTTTTCTAACGTTGCGAACGGTCTAGACCTCTCTAGGGTTGTGAGACTGTGAAGGATGATCGAATGAGGGCAACGAGAGGGTAAGTTTCTACCTTCCTCTTTTTCCCTTGCTGGTATGGGTTTCATGTTTTCACGACTAGGGTCGAGGATTCCACTTGCATCTCGTCGATTGGGAGTCCTACCAAGTACCTGTCCTGGATTTGTGTTTTCTTTTTCTCGCAAGCTGTGGCCACTTGTGTTTCTGTTGATTCGGCGACTGAATGCCTCATTTTCGAATTTGGTTAGGGTTTAGACTTGGCTTCCTTCCTCCCTGTTCAATTGCCTTCCGAGAATTTGCACTTGATTGAGGTGGGGACGAAGACGATGTGTACGCCGTGTGTCTGCGATGTTCTCATCGTTTTCTTAGAACTGGAAAGGTGAAGCTCTCATACACCAGCACGGAGCCTAGCATTGGACAACTGTAGTTGCCGAATGAGCGCACAGTTTTTGTACTGTTCCCGTATCAATTGAGGGACCCTTTCCTTCTCATGTACTTGCAAGTTTGTTGTAAACGCATGGGAGCTTGAGGGAATGAGCCCCTAGAGTCGCACAAGTTTGCGATTTCTTGTTGTTTTGAAGCTCAATAGCATTTAATGAGTCTTTACTTTAAAGTCACTCGATGTTTGGTCATGCTGTTTTTGGCAGCCAAGTCACAGCTTGGGAGAGAATCCTTGTGATGAATTTGACTGGAAATAGGCCTGTCCGATTGTTGTAGGGAAGAGCTCAAAAGTTTCCTGTGTGGTGAATGAGACCTCTACAGTACGTCTTTGTTGGTGTTTCTCGGATTTCCGTGCAAGTAGTTCCAGGAACACACTTTGAGCAGTCAGTCCCTGTCCTCCCCAGAGCTCTCCGTATGTGTCGTATTGTGCTTAGGACACGCAGTGACGATCCAATTAGTCGGTCCTTCTGATCAAACAATACAGATGCGATAAGAAGCTTCCACATAATTGGATTGCATGTATGATCTTGTTGTCAACGAACACCGTGAGTGCTGTTTTTGCTGCAGAATTCGATAATTATTGTTTTGTTGATCCAAGAGTTACCATTTGGTACTCTTCTCTCATTCTGGACAATGCCTTTCATTTCTGCAAGCAGCATCACCGGCGCCTGGCTCTTGGTCAGCCTTTGACATCAGTTTCGGTCTGCCACCATGGAGATTAGATGGCGTGTTTTGCTTATGCCTTTCTGTTCATTAGAATCGAAAGGTCATACACATCTGATTATCACAATTTTCGGAGCAAGATGGGAGCAAGAGGAGTTTCTGAAAGCTTCTTATGTTTGCTGACATACTAAAGCACGGTAGACGCACTTGCTTCGTTTCGTTTACAGGAGCGATCACAAAAGTTTTTTTATTTTTTATTCTGCATCGGCATTGCCTATGGATCAATGCGTGCCGATTTACTGGCGCATGCCTCTTGCTATTGCTATATTGCGTTGGTGAATTTCTTAAGAGCTCGTTCTTTAATTGAGGGTTGTTTGTGGTTGAAAGCTTAGTCAACTGAAGTTGGAAACACCACAGGATGTTTCCGTTTCGGACACGGTGCTGTTGTTTATCAAATGAGATCATCGCCGTGTTTTCCACGGACAAGGTAATTTGAAAGTCGAGTCTCGGTATGGGAATTAGCATGCTGAGCGATTATGAGGAATATTATTTCTCATAATGACACTTTACTTTCACGTTTATTCAGCGGACATAACCTCAATAGTTGTATGATTAAACAAAGGGCTTTCTACCACTCAAGCAACCCTGTGTACTTCCTGCGTTATGGAAGATCGCATGCCTCACCTCATCCAATGCGGGGCCGTCATTTGTTTTCAAATGGGGTTCATAGATGTCATGTTTTCAGCGTATTCTTCCAATTGTTCTGACTTTGTTGTAGTCAATGTTTTTCTCTGCATAAATTTGCAGCTTTAGGTTGACCAATGCTCAATTGTGCGTAAGATACATTGTGATAAAACGAAGCGGGCTTTGAAAATAGCATACTACGTTAATGCTAAACGAACTTGCACATACTTTCTATGGAGATTGTCTATTGATTATCTGTGTATGTCCTCAGGTACCAATCAAAGCACTCGCACAAATTTCCTAAGCAATCTAGTTTATTTGCAAAGCAACCAAGATAGAATTCAATAGGTACTCCTTGCTACTCCTGCAAATTGGTGGCCCTGCTTGAGCGTCCTTTGACCTGACTTGCAAGATCGATCTGCGGCGGATGCTCTTACGGAAGTGGAGACAATGGCCCTCATTCAGTGCACAGGGATTGTCACATTGAAGAGGGTAAGTTGTGTTGAGAGATATTTTGATCAGAAATGGAATCTTTGAACTGGTTGAGTAGCTTAGTTGCATATGACCTCCGTTGTAAGCGCAATCATGTTGATTTGCAGCTAAGAATGAGGAATGGCTTTTGTAGGAGATGATGGTTGTTGGTGTCAACGACGTGTAGTTTGTGCACTTTGTAGCTGAGGTGTATCCACTTGTCAAGGAGTTGGAAGAAGAGTGGTAACTATTTGGAGTACTACATTCCTGGCAACATATACAAACTTACATGGTTGCAAGCCTTGATCTTGATCTGTGACTGGTGATTGTGACAACTTTGGTTGGTTTGTGAGATCTGCATTGAAGCATCATCTAGATCAAGGTCACAATGAGGGTGGTGCTGGCTTTTCTAGTGTGGCTCTTTAGCTTTTGGACTTGGAAAGAATTTTTCCTTCGTTGGGTTCTTTGGAGTCCTCCCACTCCTCCTGCCAACGAGGAGACATCAAAGGAGGAGCATCTGCCTTCCCAGGAAGGGCAGTCGAAGTCAAAGTTGGCACGCTTTCTCTCTTCCTTACCCAAAGATGAATGCGGGTGCAGGCGTATGTATATTGATGGAGACTCAGAAGTTTTACTTGACTTTGGACCCCGAGAGTTTAAATTATTTCATGGCACCGACTTGCACGCAGGTTATCGTGAGTTCTTCGAAGCAGTTGCTTCATCCAAAGTTGTATTTTGTGAAGGATTGCAGGTAATTATGCAGTTGGAGGAATCTTGCAAACACATGGAAGCATTTTGTGACGCACTTCGCTAGTCTAACAATGATTTAAGAAAACTCGATATTTATTGTCAAAGCGACTCTGCAATCCGGTTTGCCAAGTGCATCTCAAATGTGGTTATGGGAAACAATGATATTCAAGATCTTCGCCTTAATTTTGGTGGTGTAAGTGGGTTGATTGGAAAAGTGGAGGCTGTAGAGTTTATGACCAACATTGCTTCACCCTACAATCTTCAAATCCTCAAATCATGGCACTTCTTTGTTGGACCATTGGACGTAGAGGTAGTAAAGCAGTTGATTAAGCCCTTCAAAAGTCCTCATAGTGTATTGGAAGACTTCAGCTGTGGTTTACAAGATATAGATGTTGACCTAGAGCATATAAGTGGCATGATGGCTACAAGCACATCCCTCAATTCCCTCCGTATTTTCTCTAACTCTAATAAGGCGTTCAAGAGAGGATTTACTAGTTTAGCTGTTGCATTGTGTTCCAACAAATCTTTGAAAACCCTCGGTTGTGAGATTCATAGTAGCATAGAGTTGAAGGCGTTGTTGGATCCACTATTGCCTAAGAACAACAATGTCCAATGCAATACCACCCTCACCAAACTATGGTTACAGGGAAACATTGGAGGGAAAGAAGGGATTGAAAGTCTAGTTGACATGCTACGCACCAATTCATCCTTGTTGGAATTAGCTCTCGAAGACTTGGATGAGTTCCGTGAGGATGATTGCCAAGGGATTGAGAATGTTTTGGCAATCTTGGAAGCCCTCAAGGCCAACAAATCTTTGAAGAAAATTAATTTCGATGGGTGTAGGGCTGTTGGAGGTTACAAAGTGCTTGGAGCTATGATGGACTTGCTATTGGAGAATCATTGCATTGAGGACATTGGTTTAGGGAGCACACCAATGGCAGAGTCAGGGGATGCAAAATATGTATATTCGACATTATCAAAGAGAAAAGAAATGAAATTATGGGATATTGTGCAAGGCATGGCTAATGTAAATCCCACATCTGGTCAGGTGTTCTTGTGTGGAGAGCCATATGCTGGTAAGTAGTATTGTGTATTCAAGTTTTACTTATAGATATGTCATTGTTGTTTATGTCTATTGGTTTTTGAAATTAAATAAGTACTTAGATTAATAGATCGTGAATAGCAATTTTAGAATTTGAACTTGTAGATGTCATGAATTCTTTGACTTTCGTGAGGAACATTTGCAAGTAATTTTTATTGCGGTGAAGGATCAAATTTGATCATGAATGTCAAGAATGTTTCATGTGACTCCAATTGATATTGCAAAAGCTATAAGGTTGTTTTGAACCTAAGACACCTTAGAATCTACTTGCAAAGGATTACATTTTCATTTAAATAAGTCTATTAATTTGTTAATGTTCGATAAGTATTGAACTTTATAAAAAACTTTGAATTCTAGTATTTTGATCAATGAAATGATGGTTACAAGGTTGCAATGTCCTTTTGCAAATCTATCACCAAAAGCATGAAGCTCTTTGTAGTATTCAAATTTTCGTATACATGTTGACACCTTGAAATGACGTTGAATTATGTTTCTCAATTTTATGAGAAAGTTTTAGCATTTATTGATATCTTTGTGACCTCTTCTTCCTTCTTTTGTTTCAATATGCTATTTCAAACTTGAAAATGATTGATTTTTTGGTTGGATTTTCTTTCTACTACTTTCAATTCACTTCTCTAACATTCTATTGATTATCATGTGTTGAGGAATTTGCACATTCTCTTTCTTTAATTTTAAAGACAACTTTGTCCTTCACAAATGTTCAAAAGAGTATTCTTTTGGGTTTGAAGCCCATGATTTTACAATCAAGGGGACTAATTACTCTATAATTTTAAGCCACAATATCACATGAAGTTATTTAAATGAACCAATGGATGGATTTATGAAATCAAATCCAAACTCTAGAGAAGTCTTGCATATGTGTAGAATTTCATGATGAAATGGTCACTTCTAAATGTCTTAGGGCTCTATGTGGTAATTGAATGTCATCCGCAGCAACTTGTGAACATATGATTTCAATTCACCCTTTGTTGGCCCAAATATGTTTGTGTATAGGTAAGACAAGATTGCGAATGTCTATGAAGCAATGGCAAAGAGTTCAAGGAAAAGAGAGAGTTCAAAACACTTCAAGATGGAGAAAGGGAATGCGGAGTGCATTGCAAGTGTTCAAGGCACCAAAAGTGCCTCCAGAGGAGGTGCTTCATGAACGGACTCATGGCATTGAAGTTGATAGCGTGCTATGTGATGGCATTGGCATTACCATTTGGGACATGGCTGGTCAAACCGACTATCACTCTTTCCATGAGTTGGTGATGCCCAATCTCTCTGCTGATGGCAGTTGTTCAATGTTTTTGCTTGTGTGCAATCCCATGGAGCAATCTAATCTCTTTGAAGCGCGTAGTCTTCGAAGTGTTAAAGAGGAACTTGAATATTGGTTGCGATTTATTGCTTCCAACACTCGGTGATCTCATTCATATCGCCCGCATGTGTCAATAATTATGACACACTTTGATTATTGGAAGGATGATCTTGCATTTGCAGCACGCATTGAAGATGTGGTTAATGAGTTGAAATCTCAATTTGAAGAGGTCCTCACATTTGATGAAGACAAGGTTGTATTCAAGGTGGATGGCACGGATGTCTCCCATGCTTGTGGTGTGTTTGATTTCATCAAATCTCACTTGATAGGCTTGTTGGGAAGATTGCCAAAAACCATAAGTGCATGCGAAGAAGTGCAATGTCATGTAGCAGAGTGGAATGAAGACAAATCAAACCCGCAGTTGTTGAAGTGGGATGACTTTTGTGAAAGGATGTGCAAGGATGTGGAGGACTTCAATAATGTCAACGATGAACTTGCGAAGAGAAGGAAGGTGTTTGTCGCTATATCATTGAATGATGGGGGCCACATCATCTATAATGAAGCAGCAGGTGTTGTCATCACCAATCCTCATTGGTTTTGTCATGACATTATAGGAGAATTCCTATATCAATGTGCAAATAAGAATCAAAAATTAGAGATGGTCTCAGCAAATGGGATCATATCAATTGACCACGTGAAACGTTTTATATTGGGTCTTATTGAAGACCAAGGAGGTGCTGATGAGAAGTTTGATGATATCTTGGGTATGATGAAGAAGCTAAATATATGTTATGAGCAAGATACAATGAGCATTATGATACCATCATTTTTGAAAAACAACCATGGACATTTGGGTTGGTCTCGAAATGATGAATCATCCAACTTCAAGTATATTGGGAGAAGATTGGCATGCAAGGATGGAATGAAGACAATGTTAACTCTTGGATATTTCACACGTTTGCAGGTGACATTTTGAATTCTCATTGTCATGTAGAAGTAGTACAATGTTTTGATGTTTCTTTGTTTCTGAAATTGTTGTTGTTAATATTTGGGATCTTTAAATAATCCTCACACCATATTATTAGAATCGTGTGAATTCTCTATGAAATGGAACATTTAGTGGTCAATGATTTGAATATATAATGAGTGATTCCTTGATTGTTTACAATGACAAGATCGTAGTAACACTTTCTTGTTATACATTTTGATTTCAATGTGAGACTCAAAAGCCATAAAATAGATGAATATGAATTTCACATTGTGACTTTGGTCTTTCCTTTGATGCACTTCATTTGTGAACATGTTGTTTAGGTTTCTCTCTTCAAAATGCTCCCAAGCACAAATGGTCAAGACACTTACCAGGTGTTTCCAGAGGTGATTAAGTTCATTAGTGATGGCATTGAGGTGATTCTTCAATTCAATGATGGTGATATTGACATCCTTTCACGATCTCATCAATGTGAAGACCAAGTGTTGGCATTCCTTGAAATCGGCATTATGGAGCACATCAAATATCTTCAAGAAGATCCCACCTTGGGTTGTCTTGGAGTACACTTGATTGAATCCATTTTGCGACCTGAATGTGTTGAGAAGTTATTGAGTCCTAAGGAGCGCAAAAATCAATATGTTCATGTGAAGGACTTGGAAGTGGAGGTTGTGAGAAGTGGTGTTGGTGCTACTCACAATTGGAAGTCATGTGAAGGTTTGGGTGTTGGATTCAACAAAGTGAGCACATTATTGGGAGGCTTGGCATGGAAAAGTCTTTTGGAAAGGCGATCTCAGGACCTACAAAAATATCACAAGGAAGTTCAATCTTTGGGCAAGTTGGCTCAAAATGATCCTTATTGCAAAGATGAGAAGGGCCATATATCAATCCCTTCATTTTGGCAAAGGTCACGAAATCTCCTCTATGGTCCTTTGGATGTTAAGTTAGACTACATCATCAAGGTTCAAGAAGAAGTCATGTCCAAATTGGATGATGTGATGCAATTGATACAAAGTTTGGAGCATAGCATTAAGACCATGCAAAGGGAATTGTTGCATGAAGTGTGTTCAAGGATGGATGATTTGTTGGCCTTCTCCATGGAATTGCAGGAGGCACAAATTCCAAAAGTGGCTTATCTTTGTGAGGTTGGTAGTCGAAAGCTTTTGACTCGATTCGTGCCTGGTCTCGATAGAATCAAACTTCATCTCATGTGTGAAAGCACGTACGGATTCCATGAGGTTGCAAATCAAGAAGGTTGCATGGTCAATTTTGGAACAACTAGTACAAGAAGATTTCTGGGGATGTTAGTTTGTGGATTGAAGATGGCCACTATATTGACAAAGATTGGTGCGCATGTTGCTTGTGGAATGGGCTCTATGATACCCGATTTTAGTGATGGTTGCAATTATATTGCCTTGATTCTTGACACACCTGGATTTTTAGACTATCAAATTTCCAAGGCAACTTTGGAGTCATTGCCAGCAAACGAGAGGAAGGTTTCAAGGATCTCCACCAATGACACATCCGAAGCACAAAAGTGGTTGAGAGATTTTTTGGAGCCACAATGTCACAATCAAAGAGAGTTTCATGAGAAATTCAAATTAAACAAGGTTATATACAAGAGGGGAAGTCGATCAATAGCTTGGATTTGTGATAAGTGCAAGTTAGAGCAACGCAATGATTTGCAATAGCGTAGTGTATAGTGAAGATCTATTGCAAGTATTAAAGTATGATGTGGTTGGTGATGTAGACTACATGGAGTTGGTGATTTTAGTTATCATATATGAGGGGCAGTTGCATGAAATATGTGTACTATTTTTATCATATGTCGGTCAATATGCTTTTGGGCCATAACTTGTCAATGGCACTTCCAATGGGACCCAAATTCAAAGCTGAAGTACCTAAGACTATTATGCATATTAGATAGTTTGTTCATAATTATCAAAAATAATAAACTATTCTAAATTAAACTACTTGTGATTGGATGTCATCCTAACACTAGTAGAAAACTGTATTGTCATCAACAAGAGCTAGTTGATATTTTTTGGCTTTGTGTTGATTGCAAACAGTTTTCAGTGTTTTTGCATTTATTGCAACACAGTTTTCTATTCGTGTAACTATCAGAGGGGGTGGTATGTGGTAGTGTTCTATTTGGCTCAGAAAAGAAAATTTGAAGCTAAAAGTTGAGATGTAAGGTCACCTACAAAGATTACATACATTGACTAAATGGTTTTCTACAAAGTGTTTAATCTTTGTATTAGCAAGGGGATTACAGGATTGATTTTCTTAAAGATGTA
Organism: Neckera pumila; assembly: GCA_963969595.1. NCBI lineage: Eukaryota > Viridiplantae > Streptophyta > Bryopsida > Hypnales > Neckeraceae > Neckera > Neckera pumila. The sequence continues at coordinate 18,270,021 of OZ018414.1, forward strand.
CCTACTTGATTAGAAATTCATTTAGTTTGGAAAAGTATCCATTTTGTATTTTATTCTTTTGAAAGTGTTTTTCAATTTTTAAAGTTAGTTTCTTTATTTTGGACATAAATATAGAGAATTTTATTTCCAGGATTCTTTTTTGGGAGTACATTATTTTTAGTAGGGGAGGCAACCCATTTTCGATCACTTAAGGAATTACGCATGTCTCTAGGGTGGATTTCTTCAATGGGGGAATTTTTTGGGTGTAAAAATAGAGTTTGGAAGGTCCCATAATTTTTCAGATTTTTATTTCTCAAAATGTATTTACTATGAAATTTTTAGTTGAAGATTTTGTCCTATCCATTCTAGTCATAGAGACTTTTCTATTTTCAACTATGGGCTTGTTGTAAAATTAACCAAGGGTTGGTTGCAATATTGAGAGTCTTGGAGACAATCCTAATGTGCCACAACTGCCTTAGAAACCATACCATAATTAATTACTGGTCATCTCCTCCTTCACGGAAAGAAAACAACATACATAGCCACAATGCGGCATCGATCAGGAATGGATTGCCTCCCCTATTCTATGAATTTTTTATATTTTTCTAAATTTTTAATTTTTTTTTTCAACAATTGAATGCTTTTTGTCCAATAACTTTGCATTTTCAAATAGCATTTGTTTCTACCATCCAATTTTCTTAATGAGCAATGTCATCAATAAGAAATTTAACATCTATGATGGTGGAAGATCTTGGCATGTTGGATAAATCTTATATTAGGATCACAAGTTTTGCAAGTTACAACCAACTTCTATGCTTTATAGAATATTTGGTGATTAATTGAACTAGGATCATGACATTAGACATTTTATTTGCATAAAGTAAGTCTCAATATTTATACGTACAATCACTGATTATTGAAGCACCAACGTTTGCTTTGTTTGAGTTTAAAATAAAGCATATATATCAAATGAATCAATATTCTTATACAAATATATGTGTGTTTGTTTATATATATCAAATATTTAATTCAAGTTGAATTTACAATCCAAGATTAAACATATTTATAGAAAGTTCCAATACAACCTTTATATAAAATTGAAGCATGAGAAGAGAAATAAGGCCTTGGGATCCTCTTAGGGTTGTTTCTAAGTTGGACTTCATTTATGATGACCATGTTCTCCATTGCATTCCAACTTCAGACCTACAAAAGGACGTGTACAAGTCTCATAATTCATGCCAAGGATTTGATAATGGCGCCTATCCTTTGGACTTTTGTGCCAAATTTAGATTGTTTTAAAGTTAAATTGTAAATAATTTCACTTTCAATCCTTTGAGAATTGCCTCGCATTGCTTCAATTGCATTTTCAAACATTTGAAGGAAATCTCTTCTTACATTTTCAAACATCGTCTTTGAATTTTGTAAATAACTTTTGATTGGAGGTTTAAAATTTCAAATGGATTTTTGAAGATGAAATTCAACTTGATTTACCAACTTATTCAAATTCAATTTTTTTTTAAGTTACTCTACTAGGCCTCAATGAGGTCTAAAATTCTACTGCAAACACAATTACTGCTTTGGATTTAATTATGAGCAATTGAGCTCCTACTATTTCTAATTTCTATATCCTACTTGGGTTGTTTTACCTACTATTACCCCATGTGTATATAACGAGCTTTTTTTCTCATTCAAAAACTGAAAATGAGTTGAAAATGCTTCTAAAGAATTTTTTTGACTTCATCAATACTCTCAAGCATAATACCTGGAAGGTTGGACACTATGATGGCCTCTAGAAGACTCAAGACAGGTCTAATGGGTTAAGCCTTGATAGCATCACAGGAACTTGTACTTGCCTTGTCAGAGGTGGTAGTCTCTCATTGGCTGCATAAGCCATGTCATAAAGTTCCCTATTACGTCAATTGCCTATGCATACTATAGATTTTTAACAATAGCATCGATTACAACTTTGGGAATGTTGAGAGAACTCACAACCTTTCTAGGGCCTCATTTCTCTATTAATAGGATTGTTTAATTTGAGTGTCAAACTTTTATTTGATGATACCATCCAATAAGTTGAAGAACATTTAGAAGGATATTAGAAGGTATGAGAGTTCCAAAACCAAGTCATAATTAATGATTTTGAACTAAACTTATCAATAAACCATCTTAATGAAGAGCCAAATTTCTTTCCAAATGATTATATAATGTTTATGGAACTTAGAAGATTCTCCAAATAAATATTTAAAATCTGATACTGAATAGTTTTCTTATAAAATATATGGTTTCTTCCTTCAATATTTTCCATTCCTAAAATCAAATAAAAGTACAAATTTTCTAATTTTCAAATCATAAAACCATTAGGGGCTGAGTTATCAAGACGTCCGGACGTCCAGAGTCCGGGGACACTGCCTCTGTAACGTCCTATGACATTCACTTTTTACGTTTTTTACTTATATGGTAAATTCTGCGACCAAAAATTCGACCAAAAATCGGACCAACCCAATACCCGACCAAAAACCCGACCGACCCAAAAACACAACCGAAAGACTGAAAAGCCAACCGACCGAATACCCAACCGAAAACCCGACCGAAAACCTGACCGACCGAATACCCCACCGAAAACCCGACCAACCGTAAATGCGACCACAAGACTGAATACCTGACCGAAAACCTGACTGAAACCTTTACCGACCCGACCGCCGACCGACCGAAATTCGGACCGACCGACCGAAAACCCAACCGAATACCCAACCGAACACCTGACCATCCAAAAACCGAATCAATACCCGACCAAAGGACCGGTTTAGGGCCTAAACTGAACACCTGTCCGTCCGAAAACCCTAAACCGGTCCTTCGGTTTTCCAGTTTTCGGTCGGGTTTTCGGTCGGGTTTTCGGTCACGCCGATTTTCGGACGGGTTTTGGGTCGGTCGATCGGATTTTCGGTTGGACAGGTTTTCGGCCGGGATTCTGCTGGGTCCGATTTTCGGACGGGTTTTTGGTCGGTCAAGTTTTCAGTCGGGTCTTCGGTCGGTCCGATTTTTGGTCGGGTTTCGGTCGGTCCGATTTTCAGTTTCGGATTGGTTTTCAGTCGGTCCGATTTTTGGTCGAGTTTTCGAGCGGTCGGGTTTTCGGTCGGGTTTTTGGTCGGGTTTTCAGTCGGGTTTTTGATCGGTCCGGTTTTCGGTCGGGTCTTCGGTCGGTCAAGTTTCCGGTCGGGTCTTCGGTCGATCAGGTTTTCGGTCGGGTTTTTGGTCGGTCCTGTTTTCAGTTTCGGTCTAGTTTTCAGTCGGTCCGATTTTCGGTCGGGTTTTCGGGCGGTCCGGTTTTCGGTCGGGTTTTCAGTCTGGTTTTGGGTCAGGCGGGCGGGCTTTCAGTCTAGTTTTCGGTCGGTCAGGTTTTCGGTCACGTTTTTGGTCGTGTTTTGAGGCTAGATTTCGGTCGGTCAGGCTTTCGGTCGGGTTCTTGGTCCGTCGGCTTTTTCGGTCGGCTTCTCGAGCGGTCGTCCGAGCGGTGTGGACGGCCATCGGGGAATCGGTCGGTCGGTTGGGAAATCGATCCGGAGAATAAACCTCCAGCGAAATGCACCACAGCTGTACTAATGAAATCTTAGGGGATAAAAAGGAACTCAAAGTTCAAAGTTCAAACAAGTTTTTTAAGTTCCAAATTCAGTCTCAAATGACTTTGTGCTTCACATGTGCTTGAGGTAAACATCAAGCGCACCTGAAGCACACTTCCACTAATGTAATTGCCTTTAAAAAACAATCACCTAAAAATTAAAAACGTTCTTCAAAAATTTCAAATTGGACTAGAAATGCTTCGGTGTGCTTGAGATATGCTTGAGGTTCACGTCAAGAACACATAAAGCACACCTGAAGCGCACTTCCTCTACTGAAATTACCTTGGAATAAGAAGCTATGAAAAATTTAACTTGGATTAACAATACTTGAGTTCTGCATGGAGTAACCTTGAAGCACACTTGAAGTATATTTCCACTATTATCTTATGGTTGGATAATAAAAGCAATTCAAAATTGAAATCTTCTACTACATATACGAAATGAAATCATAAGGTCCTAGAAGTGTGCTTACAGTAGACCTCACACACATCTACAAAACATCTCTTGTTTTTGCATTGCTTTGAAATGATGAAAAATTTAAAAATGAAATGCTTATTTCCAAAATTTAAAGTGTAAGTAAAAGTGATTGATGTGTGCTTGAGGTCTAGCTCAAGCATATCTCAAGCAAATACCATCTTGTCAAGATACCTTGAATAATTTTTATTTTTATTTTAAAAATTGAATTCTTCTGATAAAAATGTGAATCTAAATCATGAAAAGGTTGAAGCGTGCTTCAAGTAGACTGTAGATTGTAGACCTAAGGTCGATTGGGCAGTATACTTTATCTTATTTCATTGCTTTATAAAGAAGCCGAAAAACAATTAAAAGGGAAAAGGGAAAAAAAAAAAAGTTTTTGAGGTCTGCTTCAGATAGACGTCAAACATGCCTGAAGCCCTCAAGCACATTTGTACCGTTTAAATTATGTTGGATTATAAAGACAATTTCAAATTGAAATCTTTTACAATACATACCAAAGAAAATCACAAGTTGCTTCAAGTATGCCTTGCGAAGACCTCAAGCATATGTAAAGTATGTCTCTTTTATTTTCATTGCTTTGAAAGAAAGCTAGACCAGAAGATCAAATTTCAAAAATAAATAAAAAAGCTGAAGGTGTGCTTCAGGTCTACTTCAAGCTCACCTGAAGGTTGAAGCACATTTTTACTATTCAAAATACTTTGGATCCTAAAAATGATTTTAAATTTAAATCTGATATTGAATAATTCAATATCAAATCATCAAATGCTTGAAATATGCTTCGGGTACACCTCAAGCACATCTAGTATACATTTTCACTATTTTCATTCATTTCAAATTAAATAAATCTGAAGATAATAGAATCCTCTTCTCAAGATTTTAAATTTTATTAAAAAATGTTTGAAGTATGCTTCACATATGCATGACCTGTACTTGAAATATACCTACCGTAAGTTTCTACTATTCTCACTGGTTTTGAAAGAAGAAACTCCTGAAAAAAAAATATTTTTCAAAATTTAAAGTATAAATGAAATGGCTTCAAATGCGTTTGAGGTCTACCATAAGTTCACCTCAAACAAATTCCTACTACTGAGATTTCTTTGTATTAAGAAAATTTTAATTTGAAAATTTTTTTGGTTTAGAAATTAAGCTTAAGTAATAAAGTGCTTGAAGTGTGCTCCTACCATGCTTAACTGCTTAAGGTTTACTTCAACTAAACAAGCAACCTTCAAGCACATTCTTAAAATTTATGTTGTACTTGAATTTATAAAGAACAAGAATTATATTCATTTCAGTTTATGATTGAAGGGGTGGAAAATAAGGTACCCTGCATGTGAACTTTAAGTTTATATGAAAAATTCTCTCTTTGTTTAAAATGCATTAAAATTAAAAACATTGTGATTGAGGTGTGCTTCAAGTCTATCCACATGTCTTTAGTATTTCTATTTCATTTGAAAACAAAAAATTCGTGACTTGATTTTATTAGATGTGGTTTTCCAATGTGTGTTTTATGTGTGCTTGAGGTTTATTAAGCAAAGTTGTTTGCTCATCACTTGTAAAATATATTTTTCCTATACAATTTTGGGGGAAATTTTGATTCCAATTAAATGAGAAGAGCAATGGTGCGCTTTACTTGTGAGATAAACGTTTCATCCTATATGTAAAGACCACATCAAGCACACCTCAAGCGCACTTGTGAAATTTCCAAACAAATTGAATATAATTTATAATTTGAATCATGATTGAAGTGGAATGAGAGAAGTAAAGTGTGCTTGAGTTGTACTTCAGGTAGATATGTAGGACACCTCAAACACTCTTATATAAAGGAAATTTGAATGCAATTGAGTTTCGGTAACTCAAATAACGTTCGAAGTAGAGTGTTCATTTTCCTTTCAATCCCTAGAAGGCTGCTTGTCCCCTTGGGGGACAAACTAAGTCGGGCAAATACCTATGGTCTCAATATGAAGTGAAATTTTTGTGATTTGTGGAATTTGTGTGATTTGCGAGAAATTTGAGGATGTTTAATTTTTAGTTTAATTGATGCCCGGAAGTTAGAGTTATGACACAATAAGCAAAAACAAGTTTTGGCAGACCGCACCAAAAATATTAAGAGAAAGTGAAACTAATTTTATCCTCAAATTTGTTTCTCAAAGACTACATTTTTGTCTACATGTGAAGCTTTGTTTCATTCAATTTGGACTAATAATGAGAAAGTTCTTCACAATCTTAGTTTTTGGGTTTAGAGAAGAACCTGTGGTCAAAAAAAAATGGATGTTTCACTTTTGGATGTTATTTTCAGAATTTTCCCAAGGAATTTGTTAGACAATCTTAGATTTCCTTGCTACAACAATCTCACCGTTGAGATTATTGTGATCCAATTCCATCTAAAAGTTTTTAACAATTTCGTTTTTTCTTCCATCTTAAATTCACCTCTACTTAACAATTTTATAATGATTGAAAATGAACTGGTTTTTTTCCTAACTTTTTTTGGTACATTTTGAACTCAACTACTTAATGTAAATAAAGACAAAATCCAAATCATTAGTGTTAAAAATTTAAACTAAAAAGATTCAAAGCAAAAAAATATAGTTAAGCAAGGTGCCAAAAAACTTATTTTCTTCACTCTAAATACATATATCTTATAATCTACATAGTCAAATTTTTTGAAATTTCTTTCACGTATTTATATACTAGTTAAGGAAAAGATCTTATAGTTGGATATGCAAAAAAAAAGAAGTTTTCATGGTTCTTTGCTCTTTGCAATAACAATGACATTTTTTAGTGTTTTTTGATAGGAATATCACCTTGGTCCTCTAGGGGTTAATACAATTGGTCCTTCCATTGGATCTAAAATAAAAACTAAAGAAACATTTAATTGTTTCACATTGCAGTGCATTGAAATTAGGATTTAAAGTGTAGGATTTAGGGTTTAGGGTTTAGAAAATACTATTTAGGGAAGAGGATTAAAGCATGAAAAAAGAAAATCAATCACACTTACACATAAGTTCTACATGAATTCTACATTGGATGCTTCTTAAAGGAAGCATCCAATGTAAAAACGAATCAAGATTTATTGCAAACTGTAGAATCCCACAATCAGTCTTGTTCTCTGGTCAACCCAGGCGGTCGGCCCGGTCGGCCGTCTGAGCCGGTCGGCGTATGCGGTCATCTGAGGCAATCGGCCCATGTGGTCGTCTGAGGCGGTCGACCCTGGCAGGCATCCGAAGCGATCAGTGTACCCTAAAACTACCGTGTCAGGTTTGGATGGCTTCTTCAGTTGGGTTTTTCGGTTTGGGTGGTCGGTCACATTGGAGCGGTCGCCGGGGTTGGTCGGCGCGCGGTCGGCAGCACTTTGGATCAGACTGCGGCCGCGATGACAGCCGCCGAGGCGGGCGGCGTCGGTCCGGGGCAGGCCCGCGAGCTTCGGGGCCTTCAAGCAAAGCTCCGGAGGAGAACCGAAGATAGCATAAGGAAGTTCGGTGCAACATTGTCTATTGATGGATGGAGCTCAGTTACAAACTGCCCACTGATAAATGCCATGCTCGTATCTTTCGCTGGGGAGGAATCCATTGGATCGGTAGATACAAGCGGGGTAGAAAAAAACGCAGAGTATTTGGCATCTGTCTTGGAGAAGTTTATAGAGCACGTGGGTCCCACCAATGTGGTACAAATTAGTGCTGATAATGCTCTAGTAAATCAACCAGCATGGAATTTGGTATCCAGTAAGTATCCACACATTTTTTCTCAAGGATGTGTGGTGCACGCCTTGAATTTGTTGCTGAAAGATTGGGGGAAGGAAAAATGGATCGATGAGTATCTGAAGAAAGCCCATGCCATTGTGAAATTCTTCAAGAGTAGGCAGATGCCACTTGCTATATTTTGAAAGCACGAGACGAAGTATAGATTGTTGTTGCCGGCCAGAACAAAGTTTGCCTCAAACTTTATCATGATTGATCGTTTGTTGAAGGTCAAGGTAGCATTACAACAAAGTGTGGTGGATCCGCAATGGTTGGAATATGTGCGGAAGCTAAAAGACAATCGGAAAACACAGCCCCGATCTGAGTCTCGAGATGTAAAGAAATTTGTTCTCGATTTGCATTTCTGGAATCGTTGTGTCAATATTCAAGATGTGGTGGGTCCAGTTGTATTTGCTCTACGCAACTTGGATGCGAAGACACCTTGCATGGGGAAGGTGTTGCATCTTATGAGGGTTTTAGAGAAACATGTTTTGGACTTACAGAAAGAGCCATTTTCTTTGCCCGCAAACCGAGCAAAACGATTGCAGGCTTCATTTGTGAACCGACGAAAAATGGGGGAGACAGATCTACACTATGCAGGAGCTCTTCTGAACCCGTACTTGCTGCACAATAAAGAACTAGTGGACGATGCAGATGCAACAGAGGCATGCAAGCGAGTTATAATGAAAATTTGTAAACCCGAAGATTACACAATGGTCGTGAGGGAATTTGTAGCTTTTCGACATAGAACCCCTCCGTTCCATAACATGTTAGACCCGGGCGAACAGATGTTGTCGGCACATGCTTGGTGGGATTTTGAGGGTACATGTGGGAAGCTCATTGCTCCAATTGCAAAGAGGATATTGGCCCAACCAGTATCATTGTCTTCATGCGAACGGAATTGGAGTAACTATTTGTTTGTCCACAACAAATCGCGGAACAAGTTGAAGCCACAGAGAGCAGCAGATTTGGTGTACGTGTATAGCAATTCAAAAGTCTTAGCGGCATCAAAAGAAAATGACGAGAAGAAGTGGTACCATGAGAACGTAGAGTTGGAAGAATCAGAGGGGTTTATCTCGGAATACGAGGAAGTTGACGAGGATTATGGGCCCCAATTCAGTGACGAGAATGCCATGAACAACGACATCGAGGACTATGACAACGGACCGCTTCAGAGCCCTAATCAGAGTAATGAAGACTTTGGGGTCAATCATCGAGATGCTTATGAGTTCGATGAATCGGACGAGAACATCAATGCGGACAACGAAGATAACATTCCCCTAGCTAGATTTTGCGATGGGACCGGATTTTTGAGTAGTCGAAACCTTGTACCGCAAGGAGAAGCGGCTTGCGTAGAGGATCCGGAGGCGAATGGGACAAGGAATGTCAATGATGACACTCCAAAAGCGGATGAAGTTCTTCAAAGTTTGAAGTATACATCCCTAACACTGGAGGAAGTGCAAGAGGATGAAGAGCACAATGGCAAAGGAGGATGTCAGTTGAATGTTCAAATGAATGTGGGCAATGCAAGTGTTCAATCCATTGTGGTATTGGCAAATGAGAAGAGCGGGGAACCAAGTCATCAAAATGATAAACCTCGCGAAGTCCAAAGAAATGTTGATGGAGGTTTGATGCAGGGGTCTAAGAGCCCAATTTCTTTGGATGATGATGAAGGTAAGAAGCAAGTCATCGAAGATTCCAAAAGAGCACGATGTATTGGTATTTCTTGTGTAGTACGCGAAACTTCTAGTGTAGCTTTGGATGGCTTAGGAAGTTTAGGTGTAGGAAGACGACTTGTGCAAATTTCAAAAGAAATGCAACCTCATATCAATTCAACTCAAATCAATTTACCATTGACCGACAGTGAAATGAACGAGACATTGGCAGAAATGTTTATTCGGGAATCCGGTAATACATTACCACGTCGCTCGACGAAATCGTCAACTCCTACAACGTTGTCTTTGAATGCAATGAAGGTAACTATTCAAGGAGGGGCTGAAGCAGTGAAATTGGATGCCCAACACTCCATAAAATCCAAAAGTAAAAGGAAAATGGAGCCTTTTGCAACGAGCCCAACCAAGAGACAAGGTGTAGGTAGAACTCCCCTTGATGCATGTCTTCCTTCCTCAAAGGGAAAAATGAAGACGATTCCTTCCCTTAAAGAAGATAGGAGGAACGCCATATTAAAAGTAAAAAGGGAAAAGAGGGAGGACAAACCAAGGAGATTATCCACATCAAGGCAAGTACAACAGGGAGGAGTGACAACTTTGAATTCTTCATCAGACAATATAGAAGTCACATCCGACAAAGACGTGGAATGGAAAAGTAGAGGAGATTGTAGTGGGGCTGAGGTAAAAGGAGATAGTGATTACAAGCCTTAGAGACTGAAACGCCCTGAACCGCTTAGATGTTTTGATGCTTATCATATATAGAGCACATAATGGTAATTGGTTGATAGAACTTTATATTGTAGTACAAGTTGTCTACTTTGCTTAGTGATGTAGAAAACATCATTAGGATTGTTTGGTATTCAAACTGTTGGAGTACAATCCAATAAAGTTTGATTATGTGTTTTCTTTCTTCAATGAGGTATAATATCTTGCAAGAACTATATGTAGTGAACAGTTTCACCTTCATAGTTGTCCTAGTTTAATATGTGTAAATTGAATTCATACACTTAAAATTCAAAAAGAATTGATGTAATCTATGGAAATGTTGGATTTTTATTCAACAATGAATGAACTCTAAGAAGACTTTGACATTTGTGGATGAAATTGAAAAAATGAATGGAAAAACATTGAGGCCTAGCTAAAAGCTCTCATAAATACTTATATACCTCTATAGTACCCCATCTCAAGTTGAAGTAGAATACAAATTTATAAACATTTATAAGAGCTGATTATTGAAAACGAATAACAAGGTACACAATAAGATTTGAACCCGTAACCTCTTCAATACCAATAATGAAACAAACCCCCATGTGTCTGCAATTGCAATGGCTAATCTGCCCTATTTGTTCTAAAATTATTCCCGTCCTTGTTAACCTCTAAAGTCCCATTGTTCCCTCGGGGGACAATTTGGAGTTCAGGTAGGTACCTACAGGCTGAATTTTTGTCTTGATTTTTTGAAATTTTTTTTGAAGATAGAAGAACTGATAAGCTTTGTGGGAATATAATTTTTTTTTCAATCAGTGCCTGTGAACAAAAGTTATGCCCAAATAACCTCAAAAGAGGGGAGAAGTGGCAGCAACAAAAATTTTGCAAATTTATTTTATTTTTATTTTTTTCCCCATAGATTATATTTTTGTCTATCTAGAAAGCTTTGATTCATTCCATTTGGATTTGTTATGAGAAAGTTAAAGGACAATCTAATTTTTTGGGCACTTAGAGCATCTTCCTGAAAAAAATAACTTATAGGATTCATTTCTGAAAGCAATTTTTATAATTTTTCAAAAAAAATAGTTCCACATGGTTTAGTATTTTTGCTAGAACAATCTCACCATTGGGATTAGTGCACTTTATTTCCATATAAAAGATATTAATATGTTAAATTTTCCTTCTATCTCGTACCTACTTCTATTTAACAATTTTTTTAGTAATAAAAATTAGGTTTATTTGCTTTGATTTTTTTTTGCTAGGCTCTCAACTCAATTATGCACTATAAAGATTTAAAGCTCAAAACTCTGTGTGCAAAAATTTCAAGTTAAAAATGTTCAAAGTCAAAAAATCCAGTTCCACAATGTGCTGAAAAACTTGTCTTTTTCACTTTAAACGCAGATATCTTGCAATGTGTGCAATCAGAAATTCTGAAATTTTTTCCGCACATTGCCATACTAGTTAAGTATAAGATCCTACAGTCAGATGTGAAAAAAAAATAATTTTCAATTTTTTTTACTCTTTGCTATAAAAATGGCAGTTTTGAGTGCTTTTTGGCAGAAAAATGGTCTTGGAGTTTTAGGAGTTAAAGTGAGTAAGTGACTGTCGTCCTGAACCCGATCTCCCCGACCTCCTCGACCTCCCCGACCGCCCTAACCTCTCGGATCTCGCCGACTGACACTGACAGCCGACCGGCGCGGTCGTCATACTAACTGCCGTCAGCCGTCCGACGCGGTCGTCATACTAACTACCGTCAGCCGTCCGACGCGGTCGTCAGACTGCCCGCCGACCGCCAACCGCGGCGTCCAAATTACCTAAGGTAATTTTTTTTTACGACGGTTTTATCCATCGCGTCCGGTTGGACGCTGCATTTGGACGTCTGAATTTTGGACGTGAATTGGTCCCGGACGTTCAATATTGACAACTCAGATTAGGGGAGATTTGGAGGCATTGGAGGGCCGTTTTAGGCCCATTCCCAATTTGGCCCAATTCTGCTCCCAACCGAGTACGGGGGCTGTCAGATTTATTTTTTCTCAAAAAATAAAAATAAAAATAAAAAAAATCCTCCAAAATATCATTTTAAGCAAATTCTATTTTTTTGTCAAAAAATGACGTGGCACACTCTTGGCCTCAGCAACCAGCAGTTATTCTACGTTCCCGCAGTCTGGGAACATTGCGGGAACGCAAGTTAACTTGCAGTCTCTTAGAGGCCTCAAATCTCTTTTAAAGTATAATTAGGAAAATTTTCAACTTTCCAAAAAGCCACAAGTTTGGCTCCCAACCGGTGCAATTACAAAAAAAAATCAAAATAAAAAACTATCTTTTAATATCTAAAAGTTTGATGCTGATGTGGCACTAGTAGTGCCACGTCAAATTTTTGTTTATTTAATATTTTATTTTCAAAGAAAATATTTTCTTAAGAATTTTTTTTTTTTTATGCATTCTGAAATTGCACCAAAGGGGTCCCGTACATCAATTCCTTAGCGGCCTTCTGGAAGGCTAAAATTTTCCTAATGAAAATTCAATAACTTTCAGACTGTAGGTCCAAACGCTACAAAACAAAGCGCATGCTCCCTTCCTTGTTGAGGTCTTTTCAATGGTACGAAGAACAAGATTGAAGGATGCACGGTCTAGAAGACCTCACCATAATAAACAAAACAAAACAAAACAAACAAACAAACAAACAAACAAACAAACAAACAAACAAACAAACAAACAAACAAACAAACAAACAAACAAACAAACAAACAAACAAACAAACAAACAAACAAACAAACTTACTAAACCCCGGAAGAACCAAACAATGTTTTTTGGCAACAAAGCGATTTTCGGCAGCTCACTTTGAATGAAGTTTTAAATTTTTTTTAAAATTTTTGCACAACATTTTGATTAAGGAGTAGCTCAAAGGCACAACAATATTCTTCACTTTTGACTACATAATAAACAAGCTGTTGTATAGTATGTAGTTTCTAATGTTCAACAGGCAGTTTCGGCAACTAAAAAAATTCCCTTTTTTAATAAACAAAAATTTGAAATAGTTTTTTTACATTTATACATACGTGGAAAGCTTTGAATCATTCCAATTTGATTGACATGATGAAAGTTATGAGGAGTTTTAGTTTGCAGGCAGTTATCAAATCTCAATTCTAAAATAAACTTTGAAGTCTTTTATTTAAATCAATTTTTGGTATTTTTGAAAAAAACAATAAAATTATTGGATATAAATTGTTTATTACAACATTGCAACCATAGGAATTGGAATTTTTCATTTCTATAGAAGCGGAGGACTATGAGTTGATTTGGTCTTGATAATAGATTGGATTAAAATATAGAATGCCTTCTATTCTTTGAAAAATAAAAATTTGAAAATTATTAGAAGTAATACAGATTGTGAACGTAGTATGAAGAGATAGTTATAAAAATAAAATGGTATGGGCTTTAAAATAACATGGTATGTGCTTTAAAATAAAATAATATAAAAATAGTAAAAAATAATTTAGGATCCTTTTTATTCAATTATTGAAACAATTTCTATTTTATCTAGGGATCATGTAGATAGGTAAGTAGGTAAGAGACTTGAGCGTCCCTATTGTCAATATATAGTGCATTGTGGAAGGTAGAATGTATGAAAGACTATAATGTGGTTAGGTAGCCCCTAAACTATTACATAAATTTTTCTTTATCCTCAAGATCATTCATCCTTGTACATATATGTAAGATATTAACTCTTCTTTCCCTTAGGACAACTACATTTTTTTAGACCACCTTTAAGTGGCTCACTCATAATTTTGTTAGTATGAAAGTTATGTAATGATATGGTAGGAAAAAAAGATGATTTCAAATATAATTCCCTCTACAAAATATCCTCTAAATGCATGTATTTAATTAAAAAAAACAAGGCATGGTGCCTCCAAGTTGGCAAGGCAACAAGTTTTTGTAGGGCCTTTACACATAATCCGATTAGACATGTTGTCATGCTATCACTTTTGACAAACCAATATGAGTCCACATTCTAATTAGAGTATTCTTAGAATATAATAAGAATATTTGAAAATATTTGAAAATATATCTAGAAAATTCAAAGCATATTCTATGAGTACGTTTAAGATTCTAGCACTACAATAGAAGGGATGGTATTAATGGCAATATTTAGTTAGAAATTGCATACTAAAAGGTTGTTTTTTTAACTCCTAAAAGACCGGCATGAATTTTTTGGCTGTATAAAATTTTTTGGGTAGGTATGTGTGATTAGAGATTTCTATATTTTAGACTAAAATTTTAATATAAGGTGGGGACAAGGAATATCTTTCATATGCATTAAATTTCATGTCATTTGGAAATGTGAGTCAAAAGTTATGGCCTAATATGTTATTTTTTCTCGTAATTGGGCAGTTTGGGCAGATTAGAAAAAATCACTTTTTTCAAAAACAAAATTTGAAATTGGTTTTCTAAAGTTATATATATATGTGGAAAGCCCTGAATCATCCCATTTTGATCAATGAGTCAAAAGTTATGAAGATTTTTAGTTTGCGGGTAGTTATGGGTTTTCTACTCTAAAATAAACTTTGAAGTCCTTTATCTTACTCAATTTTCAATATTTTTTGAAGAAAATAAAATCCTAGAATGTAGATTCTTTATTTCAACATTGCAACCATTGCTATTGGCATTTTTCAATTCTATAATTAAATTCTTGACAATTTAGTATTTTGAGTCATTCTCTACAATTTATCTACTTACTATTTTTTTTCTATATGTTCAACAATTCCAAATGAAGTGAAAATTTTCAAGCATGTAGCCAACTTGTCTAGGAAAAAGAATCCAAAGAAGCACCATCATTTTGGTCATTTTTTCATCGAGAAGTGAGCTTGTGAAGTGCAACTGCCCTGTTTTTTGCAGGGCCAAAAAAATGATTTTAGGGAATTTGAATGCTTAGATCTTGCAATCCATGCTTCGCAAATTTCTGAAATTTTTACCACATGTTCTCAAGTCAACATATTACAAGATCCTATAGTTCTATGTGTCAAAAAAACTTTTTTTTTCAAGAATTGGGTATTTGAATTAAAAATGGCAGTTTTTGAGCATTTTCGATGAAAACATAGTCATGGAACTTTAGGGGTTAAAGGAAAATTTACAAATAGGGGTTAAACAAAAATTACGAAAATTATTTTGTTGATGTGTATGTTTGCACAATCTGTAACTACCACAATTGCAATGACTTTGAAAACAACCAATTAGTAAAAAACTACTAAAATATATTGTTTCTAGTACTAAATGGTCACTTTGATTGTATATAATAAGTATGTTGTAAGTTCATAATGCTAATCAGTCATTGGATTACTAAAAATTTGTCTTCTTTGGTCACTAGTTATTAAATAGACACTCATGTCATATACATTTCAAAACATTTAGTTCTTTGATTTCACATAGGAAGCAAGATATAGCAAGGTACTAAGGTTTCTCACACCAACTATTAGATGAGGGGTTCGATTCCCTATAGCTTGCATTTTTTATATTTTGGTAGTTAATATTGTCTTTTAAGACTGGCTAGAAGGACATGGAAAAATGGATTGAATTAACATCTAGGAATTCAATAAAGGTAATATAATGTATGTATTTGAATGGCAGAACTAAGTGAATCTTTAGGGTGGTTGCAAGAATGATTGGTTGTTCTTGTTCCATAATGGCTTGTTTTCATTGTTTTCAGCTAGTCTTGGGAGTATCATGACCTTTTAAAAACAAATTTTTAAAAATAATATAAAATGAAGATAACTAATTTAATACTAAAATAGCATATCGCCAAAATTTCAAACCAAAAAAAAAGTTAGATAAAAAGTTATTCACAAATTAGTGAGCTGAAATTTTGAAGAAAATAGATACTTTGACATTTTTGATTTGAAAGAAATAGGAAAAAATATTTACAAAGAAACTAAAAACTATCCATTTGGCAAGACTTTATGGGAAAGACATTTCTCCAAAAAATTGATCTTGAAACCATCTTCAATGTTCAGAAATGTGCACACAAGGAAGCCCTATTTATAAGAACATCGAGGACATAAAGCAATATACTTTCAAAATTCCCTTGGTAGAAACAAGCCCACCTACTACGTGAGTAGACTACCAAAATTTGGCCAAGGTGAATCAACCCCCTTTCTTGTCCCGCCAAAGTCATTCTAAAGGTGCATGTAAGAAAAAAGACCCCCAATTTTGTGCTTGAGTAATTTATCTTCTACACTTCTCCTAGCTACTTTGGTGTCTCTGATTGCAAATATGAATTCAAAATTTGCAAATTTTATCATGTGTGGCACATAAAAAATTTCAGTGTTTTTGCTCGGAAGTGAGGAAGGATGTTAGTTCACCTTGGCCCACAATTTCAACTCTAAAACATTAATTTTGGATACTCCTTTTTAGTTAAAAACTCAATAATGGAAAATGTGACAAATTAATTAAAACAAATTTGAAATAGAAAACTATTTTTAAATGTTTTGAAACAATATGGGATATGTAACACTCAAAACAACCATCTCCAATAAAATCTCAAGTTCATATGACTCTAATTACTGTGAAGGAATACTCTAGTAAGGTACCTTCTCTAATGACAAACTATAGATATGAGATCTTGTATCAATGTATGAATAAGGTTTACTCTCTAATTATGTGCAAGAGATTTTCCACTATAGTATCTAGTTTGTTTTTCCACCATATTTTATTTGTCTAAATTCTAAGATTCATATTTAACTATCTCCTGTGTTTACAAGAGCCTATCCATTAATTAACCCCCCTTTGCTAAAAAAAATGATAGCCATCGATAATGATTTACAAAACTCCCCCTCCTTCCATCAACCGTTGATTTGAAAAAAAAACTCCACCGTCGGATGGCATCTCTGCCGATGGTACTAGATACGGATATAGATACTGAATGTTGCATACGGATATGAATATTGGATATGGATACAAAATACAAATACAAACACAGATATTAATACAGATCTACAATATATCCCATATTGTTTGCAGGTACCTAGCTTCCTAGACACTACAAATAGGAAGGGGGGGGGCAAGTCAATTAGATTTAATTATAAATTTAATTAAAAATATAAAAGATTAAAAAGTAAAGAGGGGGGCTTTTGAGTGAATGGAAGGGGGGTTGCATTAATTGAATGCACCTATCCCCCACTATCCACTCAGAAGACAACCTCCACTTGAATATTATACTTGCAAGTTTAACAATACAAAAACAATCAATCCTATTTGGTGGGCCTTTTCAGTTTTGATTGAAGGCTTTTGAATTTTGTTGTGTTTATTTATCTTGACCATTAGAAGTACATGGAGGCGAGTTTTAGTTTGACTCTCTAATGTAGAGGGTTGTAAAACCAATCAGGTTCTGAAATGGTTCAAGTGTGTCCATAATGATCATTCAAGGCCATAAATACATGAATATTGTAATTGCTTTAACACCTAAAGGTCCAAGGCATTTTCTAGTTCCAAAACCATTGAAAATTGCCATTTTTGCTGTGATCACTCTAGAAACCAAAAAAGACTTTTTTTTAGAATCTAACCACAGGATCTTGTACTTCACTTACCTTGGATTATGTGCTAAAAATTTCATGAAGTTTGACCGTACGAACTGGAAGATATTAGCATTTGAAGTTGGAAAAGAAGATTTTTTGAATTGTGGCCTATAATTTCAGATGACTTTGACGGCCATTTGTAGTTTTTTTTGCACTATACACCATGGGGTTAAAATAATTTATATTGAACATTGAATTGAAAGTTGGGGAAATTTTTTTTCAGAACATCAAAACTTGATTTTCACATATAAAAGAATTGTTAAGTAGAAGTAGGTCCAAAATTGAATGAAACACTAAATCATTAATAGCTCTTAGATGGAATTAAAACACCATAATTCTAGTGGTGGGATTGATCTTGCAAACAAAATTAACCTTTTCAAAAAAAAAATTAAAAATTTGAAAATTGCATTCAAAAATGAATTCTATAACTTGTTTTTTGAAGATGATGCTAGATTGCCCGAAAAACAAGACTATGTATAACTTTTTCATTTTGAGTCCAAATAGAATGAAACAAAGCTTCAAATGTAATCAAAAACATGATCTTTGAGACAAATTTTTTCTTAAAATAAATACAAATTTTCACATTTGGTTTTCTTTCTGCCCGGCAAGTTGTTTTTTTTACTTTGGGTGGCATTACTCTTGCTCCCGGACATTGATTGAAAAAATACATATATTTCTAGAAAGCTAATGTAATTTCCTATATTTTCAAAAAAATGTTTCAAAAAATCAAGCCAAAATTTCAGATTACACAAGCCTGCCCAAAATCCCAAGTATCCCTCGAAGAGACTTTGGGCCTTTAGGGGTCAAGCCACCTTCTACAAAAATTAGTACATGTACAAACGGCATGCATTTATGTTTTAAAATGATTGAATCATTTAAAATCCTATTGATTTTGCAACCCTCTACTTTACAATGAATGTTCTTTTATGAGTTTTATAATGAAAAATAAAAGAATAATTTCATCCTTTGTGGGATGGAAAGAATAATATGATATTTGATATAGAGAGAGAGATTGAAGTTCCTAAATGCTTGATATTATGCCTATTTTAGATAACTTCAGTTAGAAAGTTTTTTTTTGACATTACAATAGTAATTTTTATGTTTTTGGCATATTATTGTATTTGACTTTCAAATGATGTGTAGCATGTTCAATTTTTCTAATTAATGAATAATACAAAGTACCAAGACCTTAGAAGTTATTTATATAGTACAATTAGATATGACTTTGTATGCAATTTAATAATTTGGGTAGTTTACCATCAATTCTAAACTATTTTATTTTTTACAGTAGTAATAGCTCCTTAGGGATTTATGGTCTGGGTCAAATCACAATCAAATGTACCACAAAAGGGATCAAACCCACTAAGATTTGCAACATAAATTCTTTTTTGCTATCGTTTTTTAATGCTAATCTATTGATTATAGGTATTTTGGTCCTTTTTGACTAGTATTTCAAGTTACGTTGAGCCTAATTCTGCTTTATTTATCAAAAAATAAAAAATCCTTTATTACAGCTGTTCCATTTGAAGTTCAAATGTCAACATGTTAGGTTTTTCAATTGTAGAAAAGAATTCTAATTTTTTATTAATAATAATGTGATTGCACTATAAGAAAATCCCATTTAGGTAAAGAGTCTTGCTTTTTTATGATGGATCTTAGGTGATGTCAATGTTGACAACCCAAATTTTTTATGTCAGTAAAAATTCCAATATAAGATCAATGTTGACATAAAAACATTGGATTGTCAATATTAATGTTACACTGTAGATTTTTGTTGACATAAAATTTTGGGTTGTCAACATTGACATCACCTAAACTTTGTCATAACAAATTAGGGCTTGTCACCCAAAACAGGGATATCTTATAGTGTTGAATCCAAAAAATCATGTATATATTTAATTATATGATAAAGTAAAAAATGACTTTTTTTCTACAGTTTGAATATTTTCTTGTTTTCTATAATATTCAAAAGTAAAAACTTGTAAATCTCCTTTCTAATATAGAAAATAACCCAAATGATGATTGTGTTAGAACAAAAAATGTATATATTACTGACTTTGAAGGTACTACATAAGCTATTTTTGGAATTGAATGCCTAAATTTATATTAGATGAAATTCATAATTTGTCAATATTCATTTGATTTATTCAAATATTATACTATTTTGAGTTCAAGATTTAATCACCAAATCCTTTTAAATAGTTGTACGTTTGAAAAGTATAAAAAATTTGGATGAAAATATCTTTGTAAAGTGCTATATTGTAAAAAGATACTAAATTTAGTCTTAAAACTGGTAATTTATGTCTTTCTAAGGATTTTTTTAATGAACTTTTGTCTCTAATTTTTTAAAGGGACACATTGTAATTCTATTCATCTATAATTTTTTCTTAAAAATGACAACATCAAATGAATTTTAGCTTTAAAAGTTCAAAAAAGGACTTGAATCCTATCTTAGCAAAGTAACTTCAATGGTGTCTTTCATTGTGGTTTGACCTGTCTATAGAAAACTACTAGACAATGTAAACATTTGAAGTTGCCTTTCTCAAAGTATTTGCTACAAGTATTATTGTAACTATCCACATGTAGATACAAAAACACTAAAGGCTGAAATGATTTTATATTGAATGTATGTCAAAGCTAACATCAATTTTGTTGAAACTAATACATAATTAATCCTTCAATGGTCCCATGCATACATTGTGTCTACCTCTTAAACATAAATTACACATCCTTCCTTTGCATATTGAAAAAATAATTGTTCTACAAATACTAGTAGAAATATATATCCTAAATGATTGTTCACAATGACTCATGTATAGTTTTTGTATACAATTTCTAGTCATTTAGAACAATCATTAACATCAATTTTCTACTAGTGGAAAGTGTGAGTATAGATCTATTTGAATTTTGTAAGAAAATAAATAAATAAACTATTCAATCACTTTTCCAATTGTTGTGGGGATTGGTAGATGGATTTCCAAGTACTCTTGGCTACTACTATAAGGAATCCTAGAGAGGTGTATATAGAAGGGGTGTTTGGTTGTTCACCTATTTAGCTTGAAAATTTGTTGTTAGGGCTCCCTTACTTGGAATGCAGACCTAAATTAGATTTTTTTTCCTTTGGCCTTTTAATTTTCTTGGTACAAATTGAACCATTTGTTGTGATTGGCCACAATCTAAGTGAATGAAGTAGGCTTAAAAAGATTGTGCTTAGGATTTTTTTTACCTTTTGAAAACGTGCAAAGATGGTGATCACTTAAAATTTGGTGAAGCACTATAAGTAGTTCTACATTCATACATCTTTTTGGACAAAAAATATATTTCAATTATATTCATGCTCTTTTTCATCCAAATTTGGCAACTTCATCTTCATTTTGAATAGAAATGGAAAAATTATGACAAAAAAAGACTACTTTTATTTGGACAAAAGTAGAGATTTATTTTGCAATGGTGCAATCAAACCCCAATGGTTGGTTGTTTCCTCATGGAAAGTATATGTCATTTTCAGAATGCACAGTTGTCCTACAAGGCAAGTAAAGGCCATGTAGCTGAATATAATATATAAAATCTGAGGGTATTTGGGAAGGGAGGATTTATAACCATTAGAGGAGAATTGGGGTGTGGGACTGCCCAAATAGAAAATGGCCTAATTTTTAGAAAGGTACAATGGAAAATCCATTTTAGTTCCAACATGGCGTTGTCCATGCTAGAACTTCAGGTGGTGACATCAGATTGTGAAGGTATTTCAACTAATAGCTGCAAATGAATGGAAACCATTAATTAAAGGTGGCATCATGAAAATGGTCCTTGGAGTTTTATAAAAAAATCGTTGTTGACAACGTCTGTACCATGCTTAGGACCTCCCGTCTGTACCGTGCTTACAGCAAGTAGTGGAGCCGCCACATCGTGAGGGGTGATGGGTCGAAGTACCTTTGGCGGGAAGTTACAATTGGAGTTCAAATTATCTGGTTCCATATAGTTTGTCTCCACTCAAACAAGGATCTGCATTTGCAATAGACTTGAGGCATACATTTGACCACAATTAAAAGCCTCGATGGAGAATCGTCAACCTCGTGCCCAGGTGTGTGCAATCACCTTGCACACTACACACAATGACGATGGTGAGTGGATTCCCACCCGATATGAGAGATTTTTGTGGGTGAGGCTTAATCCAGGAAAGGTCGGCAGTTGGGCTTGAGAGGCGCACAGGCTTGGAGGTGACAACATGAGGGGGGCATACAAAGCTCAAATTGTGGATTTCCGGTTCAAGGTGAACAAGCAAAGGGTTGTCACCAACAAGCCGGAACTGCAGTCCGTGTTGGTGAGACACGCCTACAAAAGACACCAAGTGTTGTTAGATCCAGAAGAACGCCATGATCGAGTTTACGGCAACTGTGAGATTTTGTGAAGCCTTAGAAGCCACTGCAATTTGATTCACCTGTTGTTTCCAATAGATATGTTTAATTCTCAAGTTCATGTTGACCTTGATCTTTGATAGTTGTTAATTATGTGTTGTATTTGTTGTTGGTAACAGTTTTGTACCAGTCATACTTTGAGGACTGGGTAGAGCCGGACTCTATACTGGGAGTCATTGTTGTTCTACACAGCAATGTTGGTGAGGCTATCCGTGCAAGAAGGTCCTAAACTAATCTCCTTAACAATGGGATTTTTTTCTCTAATCGTGTGTATGTTCCCCCTACACCAGGTGTTTTGTATGGCAGCATTGAGCCACTGTTGTTGCCAGCATTCACTAATGCCAAGTGGGCTCTTCCTGATATGCACACTAGCAAGGCTTTTAGAGCAAAGTTTAGGGCGGACTTCCAATCGGTAACTAAAGCTACCACCGGGAGCCGCATGGGGCATCTGCAATGGTTTCTTCCACTACATGTTTTTGTCAATCTCTTTGCCCCAGATGGCGACAGCATGAGACGGACATCTACCCTGTATGTTTTGAACAACCCCAATGACGAGTTGTTCACGAGTCTCATAGACCTGGGGTGGGAGCAGAAAATCGTGGTTGCAAAAGATATCGTCAGGTGCACGATTTCCATGCCGTCTGTAACTTTCAAGTGTATTTGATTGATCTCAGTCTTTACTTGGGTACAAAAGGCTTTTGATGCCTACTCTCTGTTGCCAACGCCTTTCCATTGCTGTATTTTTAGAATTTTGTCCACAATCACTAACTTACTAACTTATTGGAAGTGGGCAACAACATTGCATTGTTGCAAAGACCGTTACAATCTGTGGTTGAGGGTATTCCCAATTGTGGTGTGTGCATTATAGGTTCATTAACTTGTATTTTTGTATACAGATACCATTTGGGGAGATCCACTCTATACTCAAAGGGAGCGTTTGGCACAAGATGGTGTTACCTAGGAACAAATTGACCAAACAGATGAAGAAGAGATGGTGTTCCTTTGTTGCTATTTTGAAGGTGTCATGGTTGCAACGTTCGAAGTTGGTCGAAGTTGGCACCTGACCCACATTCGGACAGAGGTTTCTATCACTCTAGGTGATGTGGCTTGAGAGGAATTCCGGTTTAGGTTGGAGCAAGAGGGGCATCCAGATGTTAACATCAACCCTAGGCGCAAAGGGTCTTAGATAGTAGCACAAGTCTTACCACCGTGGACTTTTGAAATAGTAGCATGTTAGTTGGGACTTAGCAAAACTAGTGCTACACGCACTTTTTGGTCACACTTGGAACAATTTGGCTTTCAATTCTGTCAAGGTAGCTTATTCTATGTACTTGGGTCTTTAGTCCAATTTTCATGTCTAAAGCAACTCTAGTAGCAAACAGTGTGAACATTGATGTTGCGGGATCACTAATACATGCCTATTTTCTACGTGTATGCTTTGTGTTACAACTTCTTTGCCACTCAATTTCTTGTGATCATTTGTCTCAAAAAGTTGAGTACATATCTTGCACGGATTTGGGTTCAGGATGTGATGTGTTTCCAATGAAAGAAGGTTGCTAGTGCATAGTTCCAATTTAGACTTGTTATTTTTTTGTGTTTAGTTAATGTGCACTTTACGCTGCCATTGCATCATAGTAATTTCTTTGCCCTAGAGGAGCATGTTAACACTGTGAAAGATGTCAAGTATTGGAATGAGAAGGTCTTTTTTTATTATTTAATAAGAATGCTCAAGCGAGTAGACAAAGAGGTAGGCAACACTTAGCTTATAAACAATAAAAGATCAAAATTGTTATTATCCTCATGAAAAGTCCGTTTCCAACATGGTTCTAATCTGAACTGTACACTACTAAGGTAACATGTCCATATTCAATCAAAATTGTTTTTATCCTTATGAAAAGTCTGTTTTCAACATGGTTCTAATCTGAACTATACACTATTGAGGTAACAGGTCCATGCTTGAGCTTGTCAAGACAATTTGCTACACATGCATCTATTGTGCCTAAACTCTGCGATGACTCCGATGGAGTTCCTTGTTCTTCAACAGTAAGTTTGTCTTCATCTGAGTTAGCAATCCCATTGACGTTTGATGAGTGTGACTTGGATTGAGACGCAGCTGTCACTCCTGCGTTGGCAGCTTCGTCTTCCAGCTTCCTCCTTACTTCAATTGTTTCATTTGCTGTTTTCAGCATACCACATCAACAAAGCAAATTCATGATTTAGGATAGAGAACCAATGTGTTTCCAACAAATTGGAAGACATAAAAGAGTAATGAATAGGAATAAAATCCAACTAATCTACACAACTTCAAGCAGCAGAAACTATTTCAATTCTCATCGACAAGGAACATTGGACATGTACTATGTCAACTGAGGCATGCAATTGCTGTAGCAACAACTTCTGTATATGGCCTCCCACATAGACGGTTAGCAAATCACAGAGTTGGTAGGATAATTGGGTGAAGTGGAGCCAAGATCTAAAGGACATGTATTCCACTCTTACCGGCAACAGGCAATAAGCCCTCGGGAGGACCAATTGGGGCCAAAGGCACTTGAGTAGAACCACTAGTCTCGGTCGATGCACCCTTATTTTCCCCCCTCGGCTTAGTAACCTTCACGGTGGTAAAGAGACAACACTTCCAAAAGCTGCTCTCTTGCGAACTACAAGCTTGGGGGGCAGAGGCATACATTCTGCTTTTTTGACCATAGAACCCAGACCCAATTGTTGTAAACCATCACCCCGCCATGATTCCAACCAACTTTGCTTTGCCACTTCTTTGCAATGAGGACAAACAGCCCTACCAGACATTGGTTCGCCCCACAAGCACCACGGGTGAAACAGGCAACCACATGAGTAAGTCATAGCACAGTTGGCAACAAATAGATGCGAGCAGCTTCCACATGTTGCGTCGACCTTCAAATCTGGAGCAACACCTTTTTCTCACACATTAATCCCAACAGGCTGTTTCGGCTTCATGGAGTATTGCGATGCTTTCTCAGCTGCCCATTTCTTTCGCATTGTTTTCAAGTTGTGTTCCCAACGCTCTTGTTGAGTGTGATCACGCTCTAAGGTCACCTTCAATTTCTCCAAGGACACCTAGTTGGACTCCCAAAGGTCATTGTTAGCTGCAACTTGTTTGCTAACCTTACGCTGTTGATTGTCACACTCGACCTTCTCTGTCACCTCCCCGGCTACAGCATGGCCCTTGCTCTTCTTCCACAGCTCATCCTTAAGTTCATTGAGGCACTCATCCTCAGCTTCCAATTTCTGACCGTTATCAGCAACTTTTCCAACCCTTACTTCCAGGGCCTGAATTGCCTACCCGGATTTTTGCAGTGCTTAAGTCCTCGACTAGATTTCATTCAAGAGCTGCTCCACCTTCCGCACTGCATTGTCGCCATTAATCTCTCTACTTGTACCTCCACCTCCACCAGTGCTCCAACTTCCAAAATGCTGACTGATATACCTTGCACACTCCTTCACAATACTTGCCATCTGCTCCTTCAATGCTGGAGGACCCAATTTTTGAGGGTTGTTTTCCGCATGTTATCCGTGGTCTGCAATTACTTTAGCAACTGCAGAAGCCCAATTGATCATGTTTGCCTTATCTTGATAATAAACCCCGCACGCGCGGAGGAAGGTCAAGCTAATCGCCTTGTTGTCGGGGGCATTGCCATATACTCTCTGGTAAAGTTTAAGGAATAAATCTCGGGCAACTGGATCGTCACACTTATCGAGCGGGAACCTTGACTTGTTCGCACCCTCCCCACTAGTCCAATCATCTTTGTAGAGCTCCGCTGGAACATGGGCGTCCATCACGTCTTTGGGCAGAAGACCATTGTTGCAAAGTCCTACCACTTTGTGAAAAAACTTCCCATTGTAAATTGCGTTTTCTCTCCCTAACAAGCATAGTGCCACCGCAACCAACGACTGTTGCAACTCCTTTGGAAACCCCGCTAAGCCAAATGGCTCATCCAAACTAAGCCACTTCCACCGTCGTTGACTCCCTCCTTATTTGGTTGTTTCCCTGCAGTTTTCGGAGACATCCGCTCCTTTTCAAGAAGAGCCGCTTTGCCTTTTACAAGGCTGTTTGATCGAGAGACCCTGCCCCTCGTAGTCATGTTGGAAGCATAGGAAGGCAAGAGAGGCTTTCTAGACAAAGAACAATAGCAAAGGAAGAGAGAAGAAGGCAATGGAAATAAGCCTACACAAAGAACAACAACGAAGGAAGAGAGAAGAAGGCGATGGCAACAAGCAGCGGAGAGAGAGAATAAGGTGATGGAAACAAGTAGCGGAGCTTTGAAGCTATAGACATAGAAAATAGAATGGTATCTGAATTCTCTGAAGTCTGCTTGGCATCAGGAGGAGGATGGGTTTAGGGTTTACAAGACAGAAATTAACTACAGCGGTGGCTCTGGCAGTAAACATAGCGGGTACAAGTTGACATCTTAAGCTTATTTTAATCATGTACCTTGATGGAAACGTGCAAGTGGACCTCTTAAGCTTATTTTAATCATGTACCATGAAGACTCATGATCAAATATACTGGACACCAGGACATAGGAGGAAAGGAGTGACTACTTTCAGAGTGTACTAAGTGAGAATTCTGTTGTCAACATTGAGGCGAACCAACATTCACAATATCAAAGGCTTTAGTAGGGTTCAAGATTTAGTGCACTCTCTTAAATCCTAAAACCCTAAATCTTAAGAGTCATAAAGCAAGGAACTGAAAAATTCTAAGGACAAAGGTGGAAACATTGAAAACCATCAAAGGAAACAATTCAACATATCTGGTGAGACATCTCAATGAGTTCAAATAATTGTAGCCTGTAGTTTAGGAATTAGGATAAATAAAAACAAAATAAATTCATGTTTGTAGAGGGTTTTAAATGCATGTACAAGTTCAAAACAACATATAATTTCAAAATCCATGACTTCATTTCAAGTTCCACACTTAGGATTTTTTATTGCCGAGCAAAGAAAAAGAACCAAGAAAAACCGTGGCCTATAGTTTAGAAATGAGTATAAATAAAAATACAAAAAACTCATGTTACTGATGTTAGGAATTTAGGGTTTAGGGTTCAAATTTTTTCAAAAATGGAGCTGGGGCCTACGTTGCTTCTAAAGAAGGAACCCCAAAAAAATTAGGTAATGTTGAAGTCCCTAGTTATTGGGGTTGGGACTATGTTCCTTATAAAAAAGGAACCCTCAAAAAATTTCAAAATGTTAAGGTTCATACTAAATGGAGAGGGGCTTAGGGGCTAGGATCTTATAAAGTAGAAAACTAATGAAAGATTGGGAATGTTTAAGTACCCACAAAAGAGGGGTTATTTTTCTTCCTATTTGTGCAAAATGTTGCAAAAAAATAGAAAATGTTTATCAAAATGCCCATCAAGAAATTTGAGATTCAATAGTATAAAGAATTTGGACAATATCTTTCTTTGAACCTCATACAATGTAAAAGCCTTGTCAAATTCCAACTTCATTTTTAATCTTTTGTGTTTTGAGGGAAAACCTCTTACAATCTAAAAGCACATTTCCTATTTGTAGTATTTTTGTCACAAAAATGTACCTACGATATTGGATAATTGACATGATTTTTTTAGCTAGTCAATATAATGTGAAGTTGACATTTTTGAAGGATTGAATGAAAACCATAAATTGTGCCATTTGATCAATTATATAAAGCCTACTTCATTTAAGAAGCACAAGCTGTGTGTCACAATCTTCCTACAATCCTCAATTTAACCCTAGAGGACTAAGGCCTTTTATTTTCTGGCAAAACTACCATTTCTATACCAAATAATGAAAAAAATTGAATCTTTTTGCACATCTAACCATAGGATCTTACACCTAACTAGTATGTGAATGTGTGAAATAAATTTCAGAATTTTTGATTGTATAGACTGCAAAATATCTGTGTTTAAAGTAAAAAAAATAAAAAAAATTTCAGCACATTGCGAGACTAGATTATTTGACTTTGAACCTTCTTAACTTTAATTTTTTGCACTATAGAGTTTTTAGCTTTGAATCTTTATGGGGAAGAATTGAGTTGAGAGTCTAGAAAAAAAAACTTCAAAAAAATTTAATTTTCATTCTTTAAAAAAATGCTAACTAGAAGTAGATTTGAGAGAGAAGGTAAAATCTAAATTATTAATATCTCTAGGATGGAATTAAAATGCACTAATCCCAATGGTGAGATTGTTCTAGCAAGAAAACTAAACCATGAAGAACTTTTTGTTCTTAAATTGTAAAAATTGCATTCAGGATTGAATCCTACAAATTATTTTTTCATGAAGATGCTTTATTTGCCTAAAAAACAAGATTAACCATTCTTTTTTGAGAATAAATTCAAATAGAATGAATCAAAGCTTTCCATATAGACAAAAATATAATCTATAAGAAAAAACAACTTGAAAAGAAATTAAAATTTTTGAATTTTTTTACTGCCCCCTCTCCCTTGTTTTGAGCTTATTTGGGCAAAACTTTTGATCCCAAGCACTGATTGAAAAAACAATTATATTCTCATAAAGCTAATCAATTTTTCTATCTTAAAAAAAATTCAAAAAATCAAGACAAAATTCAGCTTGTAGGTACATGCCCAAAATCCCATTTGTCTCCCGAAGGAACAATGGTCCTTTAGGGGTTAAAAAATAAAGGAAAAAAATTAAATACATTAACACCTAATGAACAAAGCACATTGATATAAAACTAGAGATATTTTAGATTTGGTTTCACCTTGATTGTTTGGGCCAATCAAGCAAAATGAGTCCAAAACTAAGACTAATCTAGAGTGATCAAAGTTCTAAGAATTATTCTTTTTTTTCTTTTTTTGACTTGAATAATTGGTATCACAAGTACTATTGAGTGTTCTTTTTAAGAGATTTGGAGATGAAATTTAAAAAAGACATTTTCCTAAATAGACTTATAGCTATTTAAAAAGGAATTCTAAAAGGATTAATCCTATACTAATTTGACATTTGAAAATTAAGCTTCTTTCAGTATGTATTTTTATATATTAAAGGAAAAATACTTTGGTGATTAAATATGGTGCAAAAGCATCATTCCACACAGAATTGTAGCAAATGGTTTAAATTCATTTGTATTCTCAACGTTTTTTTTATCTTTTATAAATTAAAATGTCAAATGCCTATTTTATTGAGAATATGCACTTTCTCAATTCTCTTATTTAGAAGACTATTCTATATTTTATCTACCTAGGATACTATCTTCTTAAAGTTCTAAACATTGACCATATTTATTTATTTATTTATTTCTAATGCTTTTTTAATTTTAAAAAAGTGGCCTACTATAAAATCAAGAAAATGTTATCTATATTAGAATTATCCTAAAGTCATGAAATGTCACCCTATACTTCATCCTTCATTTATTTCTAATTCTAAATTGCATTGGAATTCATTGTTATTCAAATCCAATCTTTTCAATTTAAACTTTTAGGTGTTTCCTAAGTTATTTTGTGAAGGGCTCGACAAATTTGCTTACCATTTTTTATTTATTTTTGATTGACAAAAGTTCTATTTGTTGTGATATAACTAAGATGTCATAATCAATACGATTTTCCCATTTGAACATTCTTGAGATAGTTTGTACAAACAATGATTCAAACATTTGACTTAAAGTAGAAGTTTTCAAATTTTAAAAATCTACAAGTCTATGATGAATATGTACATCATGTAGAACAAGTTTCATTATCCAACAATGATTGGTATTCCCAACTCATGCTAATATGAAGGGATGTTTCTGGACTTCATACATCCTTGCAGAAGCCTCTTAGATGGATTACCACAAATCATTTCAAATTTTTTGTTGAAAATTCATTGACATTCTGAGATAAAAGATCACTTTTGGTTTCTTTAATGGTTTAATAAGTTCAACAAATTTGCTCCCCAATTTTTTATTTAGACACAACTTTATAATTTTTTTTCACTTAAAAAGGAATTCAAGAACACTCCTAGTAGACTAATTTTTTTCTACAACTTTGCCTCCCCATTTTTTTTTAATTCAACAGAAGCTACTCTTTTTACTTTTAAAAATGGAGTTGAACACAACTTAGATTCATTTTATAGATACATGTGATGTAAAGAAGACATCATGAAAGGGGTCAATTGATCTCAAATCCTATTTTCTAACTACTTCACATAATCTTAAATTCTAAGATAGGTTTTGCTTTGTATTTATGGAACCTTTTACATTGAATTCTTCATAGATAATAGTGTTGTTACTAAATTTTGACTAGAATTGGACAATAGCGGCAATGCTACCGGGAGCGAAAAAATTCTTAGGAAATTGACTGGCCAATTTTAGAACCCTCCAGCACACTTCCGACCAATTTTTAAAATAATCGAGGGATGAAAGTCTGACGGAAATTGACCGTTTGGCCCACAGAACTCCCCGGACTGTGACCACAACATACTACAAAATGTTGGGCATTTCCACTTGACTAAAATTTTTACAACACCCGACTGTGATTACTCAAATTAGCTGATTTATAAGAGGTCTGTGACATGCTGGAACCATTTGGTTATTAGAGTCACCATTAATAGCCTTTCCATATGACCTGGACTTCTTGCCACCGCATTGAATACAAGCATTCAGTAGCACCATCATACCTCCGATGTTCAACTGTATGGGGTCTCTACCATTTTTTGATTGACCCTTGCTGCATAATCATGGACTGAGCCATATGGAAGTGTTCTGGGCGCCCTTTGTCAATCAGTTTTGGAGCAACCTCATTTGCTTGAAACAATCTCACCTGCTTGCTAGCTCCCACTGCAAGTAGGACACTTCTGTTGATTCAAGGCAAACTTCATCGTGCTCCATGAGTCCCAGAAGAAACACTTGAGCTTGTGCTGTGAGGAGGAGGAGGCTGTACGTAGAAGATGGGAGAATGGTCCTAGAGAATCGTAATTCCATACCACCCAATTTGGTCAAGGATGTGGTCCTTGAAGATGATGACAACAATGGAAACATTGCAGTAGGCATTATCAACGACAAATTCCAAGAGCCTATTCCAATGGAAGGAATTCTGGATTTGCTGCAGCAATACATGTGCGCTATTGCACCCGTGCTTCAAGGTCGTCATGGTGTGTACAATGAACAATTCTTTGGCACTGTCGTTGGTCTCTGCTCTCGTAGCATTCTAGTAGAACAAGTATTGCAGAAGAAGGGAGTTACTGACATTGAGATCTAGGAGAAGTGGACACACCAGCCAAGTGACAAGTACAGGTTTTCAATGGCGTAGTCAACAGACAACTCCCAAGCAACATAATTCATGGAACACAATCAGCAAGTGTATGGAGCGCAGCCTTGCAACGACTCCTTTTCTTTGAGGTTCTTACGCGCTTGCTTTGCCACGTTCATACACAAGGTTGAAATAGACTAAGTGAAAGAGGCAGTCAAAAGACGCAAGGTGCAAATGGAGCAGAAGCGCCTAAACTGACACAAATTACGTCCTGTAGCAATGAGCCAACAACTTGCTACTTTGTGTGCAGTAGAATTTCTTCACTACCAACTTCCCGAGAGCACAACCAGTAGTCAGTTGTCTATGTCTACAGCTATTTCCAACAGGGCTCCGAGGACCAGGTGACACAAAAGCAGCAGGAGACATTCACATAGCAGGACAAGTTCTTTTGCAGTAGCAAGGGCAGAAAGCAAATTGTGTAGATTCCTGAAACTAGCGAAAGAAGCTAGAACCTCACACAACCTGCTCTTGAAGGCAATGGAAGAATGAGTCGAGGCTGTGGTTGCCATGTAGAGAGATGAACAGGCCCTAAGCGTGCAGTATACGGCTTTGGTTGACAAGGCTAAGGCAATGCAACTCAAAGGCGCGCACGAGAGTGCCATGGCAAAGTTGAGGGTTGGACAACAATTGGTGGACAAATTGATTTCAACGAGGGAGATGCATGCAAAATCACTTGACTCCTATCGGGCCATTCAAGCTTCAACATTGTTGGAGGCACTGTGTGTTGCCAAAAACGTGTGTTGCCACCCCCATAGAGAAGTTTTGGAAGCTCAAAGGTTCTTCCTTTGCAATGTGACTGAGAGCTCCTTTTGTATAGCCAGCAACTCATTCTGAACCTCCATTCTCAATTACAGGACCCAAACTCTGTGTAGGCTGTAAGAAAGGTTTCGTAGCATGGGCTATGATCATTACTTCTTGTGGTTGTGGATTTTACCCTATATGCATTGCCTTGTTGCTAGAAGAGAATAAACATACGTGTCCTTATTGTGAGACCGCATTCTGTGGAGCTTGGATGGCTCAATTAGGGGTTCCTCATACATCCCAAATGGAGCAGGATGTTGGCAGCAGGAAAAAAAGGCTGGAGGTCGAAGCACCCCTAAAGACAGGTGAGATGATTCCACTTACCTCTCTAGCTAAGCATGCTTCATTTTTTCTTAGTTCATTAATACCTAAACCATGTATACATGCATTGTATGTCTTGCAATCATGGAGCCAGGTCTCAAAGAAGTGAAGGGTGGGGACCTAAGTCTACCTTCCATACCACCAATGACGTGAGAGCTCGGTGATGGTGCCGCATTGGTTGATAATGGCATTGTGGAAAACCTAGGAGAGACGTTTTCAGTTGTGGCTGCTGCAGACAGACATCCACAACAACGTCAGGAACTTCTAGCAGTAGCGTCTCCGAACTCTCCAGGGACAATGCATTTCAACATTTTGTGGGATTCTCCAGGTGGCACCAACTTCCAAATACTTCCAAGTGAAGCTTCATCATTAAGACACTCTGAATTCAATCTTTCAATTGGACACAGGGAGAGATCTCCATCAACAGGAAACCTAGCAATGCCTGAATGCTGCAGGATTTCAAATGGGGATTGATCCAAAGTAGTGTTTCTAGTATACTTTAAGTTTTAACTTACTTCAAACTTGCACTACCACGCTCAATGAATAAGCATGTACAGCTCTTCACAAGTGACAATTGTAAAAATGGATAGTTTTGAACATTTGAATTCTAGAATATATAACATTTACATTCAACGTTTTCAACATCACTACTATAACTTATATCTCCGAACTCCTTCACGTCAGATGCTTCTATATAGTCCATCTAATTTGAGTACGTTGTCGACAACCACCTTGCTTCAATACTCCGAGTCTAGAGGCTGTTCATGTCTTCAACACCCTCCTCTGCTACAACTCTCACCTAAGCTCTCCTTTTTTGTGTTCTATTTTCCCTCCACCTTCTAGCTGCATCCAGTCCGTTTGATGTAGTATGGGTCATCCTCTTCTTCTACAATTGGGCAGCCATTGTAGGGTCATTGTGCACTGTCTTGATGTTCCTTGATTCCAGCAAGTCCACCTTCTTTGCAAATCTATGTTGAATGTCTATGTACCAATGTTGATATTGTTGCATGATGGCACTTGTTCTATCTTTAGTGCCACCATGCTAAGTGTGATGTTGATTAGCCGCCTTCGCTGCATGATGGGATTTTTCCATCCCTTGGTTGTTCTAAACAGCAAAGCTTCTATATGTTTCTACATACCATGGACCATGCCGCACAAGGTTATGCTACAAAGACAAAAATGACCCAAATTAGTCACACATCCTTAAGGAAATGGCACCCAACATCTGAATCATTTAGAAATAGTTTAGTTACTTTAGCAATACGCAACAAATAATAAACACTAAACTGCGAAAAGCATAACTTCCATTTTAATTCCAACATCACCCTGAAAAAGAATTACCATGCATGTTCAGAACTTACCATATAATGAGTGATGTGGTCTTCTCCAAAGCACTTAACATAAAGGCGCCCCCAAGACTCAATCTTGCCCTTGAAAGTGTCAATTTGCTCTCGATCCAAGGACAAATCGACCAACTATGGATATATTGTTTCCAGCGCTTTCCACATTTCTACTCGTTCAAGGTATTGCCTACCTTGATTAAGTGTGTTGTTTTCTGAGCGCAAGATGTCCTTCCAAACTCGATCTTGCCCTGACCAAGTGGATGGTTGGAACATCCTATTAGCAGTCACGCCACTGAGGGAAGGTTTGACAGGGACACTGTTGGAAGCACCACTGAGCACTGTGTCCTTCATTATGCGCACGTTGCCACCATGAAGCCCGGCTGCTGACAACGTCCTCTCCATATTTTCTATAGCAACCTGTTGATGGGCTTCATTCTTTATGTTCCGAATGAATATGAAGTGCAAGTGAAGGTTCTCTCCATCATCCTTGTTAAGGCATTCAGTGTACAAATATGCACCCTCTCAAGTGGGATGGGGCAAAATAGGTTTCCATCAAGATTCTTCTTCAATGGATATTGGTTTTGAGAAGACATTACCAGCAAATAGACCTCCATGCCACGTATGCTTTTTTCTTCTAGCCTCTGAAGTAGCACTTGCCGATGTTCCCACCATTGGCTTTGTCTGCTCTTGGTTACAATAGATGCAAGAATGAATGGCATTGGCTCCATGCTTCAATCCATACAAGCATTTGATGGTCTTCATATCCGCAGACAAATGCCACTGTACTTTGAAATTGCCAACACTGTCAACACATAAGAGCTGGCCCCCATCTTGTGCCTTGATCAATGCTGGAAATTGTGTCTATTTAAACACCCACTGGAGGACCTCATGTGACTCCTTAGCAACCTCAAAGCAGGCAATAGGCCATATTTCAGTTTCAGATTGAACTGAAAACACCTATCATCAGTTTTTAGAATGTTGGTGTCCAAGGCACGATTCATGAGCGTCAAACTGACCCTTTCAAACTTTCTCCCATGCACAATCTCTGCTTCGTCCATCTTCAACACCAAAAACAATGAGTGGTCCCTAACTTCTGCACATCCAAGCACCATGATTTTCAATGAGCATAGTTCATGCAAATGTCAAGGTATATGAGTGAGTTCTAGTGGTCCTCTGACTGTTGGAAACACGACTTAGAAATCTACTCTAGCATTCAGTAGTCGCCTTCGGTGGTGAAACCGTGTAGCTTCACCATAGTCCTCTGCATGACTTCGATGTCAACAAACAAGCTGTTCTTTGATGTCAAGACGACTTGTATTATCTCAAATTTCTTCTTCTTTTCTTTGGCATTGGTCACTGGAGCTTGTGCCACCACCTCCAACGTACTGTCAATGTAATAATAGTCACCGACAAGATCCTTCAATTTTGAATTGAGTTCAGATTGCAACAATTTGACCCGATGAACATATTGCATGTTTCGTCAATATATATACCACAAACCGCATGTGTTGTCTATGCATTGCCCCCCTACCAAACTATTGAGGATTGTTCTTGTTCTATTGTTTAGCATCGTCTATAGATTGAACTGAAGCAACTTGTTTCCAACACGTTCAACATAGGTTCCTAAACTACAACTCCACAACATGCGCTAAGTGCAGAATCCCTAAATCTTAAACCGCATATATCATGTATTGATTGTCCTAGATTAACTGAGCATTGTGTACAAATTTGTCTCATGCATCTAGTATTTGGAGACACAGTGGAGATTGAACTGAAGAACTAGGGTGAATAAGCCCAAACCTTGTGCGGATTCGGGAGGAATGTTAGCTTCTAGCGTTTGTCAACAAGCTGCACTCTCCCTTTTATTGTCTTATAAATCTTGCCGTATCCTTTTTGTGACACTCCTGTCATGTCACATGCTACTAGTATTGCTTCTGTACCCAAATTCTTACCAATTTTGTCAAGGTAGTAGTTGGCCATTTGAGTTGCAGCAAAAGTATTATTAGGATTTGACACCAAGGCCACTGTCTTTCCTTGCGACAGTAATTGCCCAATGGCATCACCTGTCCCCTCTTGTGTATCCTTGTCGCCACACAAGCGCTTCTTACCGCCTCCACTCTTGTTTCCGTCTTGTATAGACTAAACAATTCAGGGTTGCAACAAGCTTCTAATTTTTGCTATACAAGCTCTTGTAGGCCACCAGTCTTGGATAATTTAGACAGACTCTTGCTTGCTCTTAGTTGCGTGCCTAGTGGAGTACTCACCATCCTCTCCATTTTCTTCTTTAACTTCCACAACGCCTTTGTGACTTCCGCAAGTTCTTGTTTCCCACACGCAAGCTCTTCATGGTGTACTTCATGCACTTGCACCAACTCTTCAGTTACCTGCAACATGCTGGACTCAAGTTGTTGCTGATGTTGATCAGTAGCTTCCTGATGCTCTTATTGAAGAATCACAAGGTTGCTCTTGTAACTAATCTCAATTCCTCTCCAACTCTTGTTCAAGTGTTGTACATCAAGCCTTCAGAGATTCCGGTTCTCTCTAGAATTTGATGATCTCTTCTTTGTTAGCGGCAAAAAGGTCCTTTTCACGCTCAGCCCACCTACTGTTAACAACATCAAGATCAACTACATGCTTTGCAATTGAATTTTGCAATACTACTTTTTCACAAAGACAGTCCGCTTGTGTCTTTTCTGATTCCTGTTCCAAGCCTTTCATTGCATCGCTGGTGCTAACAAGGTGGTTACATCCTAAGAGTCTAGATTCACCGTGACAAAAGAACTCTATGTAAGTCTTTAACGTTTGAAATTGCGGTGGCTTCCTAGTGACTGGATCTGGTGGATAGAGATTGCCATCCAACTACAAATCCATGGTGGTGGCACCTGACACTCTAAACGCTGGAAACTCGGATTTAGAAAGTTGTTGGTCCACTCAAATGCCTTTCTTCACAATAGGTGCAAATCTACTATGAAGAGCTACAGATGTCAATTAGGAATTACCCATCTCCTTGTTTGTAACATCTTGAAGTGCCATCTTTGCAAGTAGATTAAAGTTTCGGCACTGGACGTTGGCAACATGAATGAACCAAACTCCCGCAGTAAATGCAGCAACGTGAATGAGCCTAAACTCCTGCGATAACTGTGGCAACGTCAATGAGCCACCTCATTTGGCACGAAACAATTCCGACGAACTGTACAATGTGTTCCTTGCGAGCATCTTGACGTTGACCACTCTAATTCCTTTCACATTCCCCCACGATCGTCAACTAGTGTATATAGTGCAAGTACAATAATTTTAGGTGGTGGATTCTAAATCCCAACTCCTAAATCCCTGTCTACACTTACATCCCAAGTCATTTGGTACTTGTAGGTTATAATAAAATAGTTGCCAAAATACAATATTCAATTAGACATGTTCACTACGGCCAATACTGAGGTACACACGGCTGTGCCAACTCAACAGTACTCTGCCTCTCAATTGCTAACTCGGCCTATACCACCTTGTTCCCATTGGTCCACAGAATTGATGGCAACTTTTGAAAATGACTAAATGTTTGGAATTAAGGCTTTTGCAAATATCAAACAATTCATTTCTATGGCAAAAGTACCAGGCATCTAGAGACCCAAATTTGGCTCCAATGACAATTTCTTAAGGTTTTATGGAGGGGTGTCTGAAAATAGAATATAGGAGGCAGCTCAAAAATCGGTTAGGCTTTAGGAAGCACGTCTACAAAAGCATCTAAAAT
The DNA here is from genome assembly GCA_963969595.1 of Neckera pumila. NCBI lineage: Eukaryota > Viridiplantae > Streptophyta > Bryopsida > Hypnales > Neckeraceae > Neckera > Neckera pumila. The sequence goes on from OZ018414.1 coordinate 18,307,655, forward strand.
AGTGTGTATTGTTTTTGAAATGGAACAAGCTTGGAATTCTGAAAATCACCACTTGTTTGTGTGTGATTTTGTAGTATTTAAGGTGGAAGCACCCAAAATCGTCAAAAGAAGGAATTCAGCATACTTAGAGGCACCATTTCAAAAAATTAACATTTTTGTGGTAAAGTTGAAAATTCATAGAAATACATGCCAAGTCCAAAAAATCTTTTTTTTTTTTGAAAATTCATGATTTTCTCTCACAAGTTGCGGTCACCTCTAGACCACCAAAATTGTCCTATAGATGAACCCAAATCTGAATTCTGACAAATTTAGCACTTATCCACTCACAGTGAAGAGAGGATAAAACTATATGACACACATCAAAGACCATTCAATGGAAGTTTAAGGACAGTTTACTGTCCATCTAGGAACAAAGGTTAGGTATAGGGACGCTATTGAGTGTTTCTACCTTAGCACTTGAAAGCACAAACATAAATGTTTGGGCATTGCTTATATAAGACTTCTTGATACAGCTTGGATCCGCTTTTAAATCCCATGTGTAATCCATTTGAGATGTGCCATAGATGTTCATTTTTTACTCGTCAATGCACACTACGTATGGTTATCAGTGCCAATATCAGTGCCGATAGCGTCATTGTACATTTTCATTGGAAGCTTTTAAAACTTTAATGAACAGTTTGAACACCTTTTAAATTGCTTAATGCACTCACTTGCTTGATCCTTACAACTCTTAGCATTCATTCTCCTCTATTTTATGAGCATGAATAGTGGCCTATTGACCTTGCACTTCCAAAAATGACAACTAATTCATAAACTGCAAAAAATTTGATTAATTTAAAGATTGCAATGCTCCCCATTTCTCTTCTTACCAAAATACTAAAAAAAAATTTTGATTCGTAGATTTCTCCATAAAGCCTATTTTTTTCTTGATTGAACGCTTTTTGAGCCTGTTACCTTAGTGCAGATCTCCAAGAAGACTTAAATATGTATCTAGGGGAAATTTAAACAAAAAAATGGAGTATGGATTGTGGGTTTTCTAATGAACTTATTTTGTACAAGAAATCCCTGCAATGTTGGTTTTGTGCAATGTAGAGCAAATTCGGAAAATATATGTTGAGGTTCAACCTTTGGAATGAGTTCTCATGTATTACAAAAAATTCAATCCATTTAGAATATTGCAACATTTTATATAAGTCTTCGTATTCACATTTACTTCTAGTATGCAAAAAAGTGAACCATAGGGCAGACCACTTTGGAGTTAACGCAAAACCATTTTAAGCTATGATGAATTGTATTAGTGATAGAATTTCTCATAAGTATATTTTCATCCACATTGAATAAAAATGGATTCTTAAATCAATCCATTATTCAAAACTTTCATATAGGTTCATTAAATAATTGTAACTTTATAGTAAATTCAATGTAAATATAATTAGAAGATTATATAGCATTTTTAAAATAATATCTACATAGTTATATATATTTTATTTACTTATCATTGAATGTTAAATCTATCATCATATACGTTGATAATTTTAGCTACAAAATTTATTCAAGTGTGAATACAAATCTTTAGACAATATATTTCTTTTGCCTAATATATCTTTTAATAAAATATTGAAAGAGATGTATCTATTATTTTCTACAATCTATTTGTTTTTTGAAATTTTTAGGTTTGTTTGTGTATGATCAATATGGTGATTCTATATAGAATTGGTAAGTCTTTTCATTTGGCACGTTAGAAGAAGTGTTAGTTGGGATTGTAAAGGGTAGTCCTATCTCAAGATATTACTTCCTACTACTTTCCGTGCTTTTGAGCATGTGCTAGTTATGGACAAGCATTTAGCCTATTTAACCCAAATGGTTTTAAAAGAAAATTGGATGTGCTATAAAAAATGAATTTTACAAAATTTTGAAGGTTTCACCAAAAATTTCATATCATGCATCATAAATAAAAATTCTTTGTGCATTGAAATTTTAAAACATATTTTTAAATATGTTTAAAATCAATTTAAAAGAATTTCACTTTGGCTACTTCCTAGAAATACAAGCTGTATTTTTAGCCTGTGGGCTTTTTATGGTTGGATGAAATTCATCTTGTTACATTGATTTTTTCAAAAATTCTTCATTAGGTTATCTTTGAATTTTTTTTAAGTCAAAATTGATAGCAATACAATCAAAGTTATTTTATAAAAAACACACACATAATGTTTAATATGTTCCTAGATTCATATGTTCTCATTGTTGTCCTCATCTGCAAATTTTCTCTTTCTACACATTACAATTCAAATACCATAGAAAAATAGATATATACAATAAATAGAAATCATACATTTTGTGAATTTTCAAAGGAAATTACTTCAAAATTGATTTGAAATAGATACTTGGATTTGGATTGTATGAAGAAGTAGTTTAGTATCTTTACACGACTTACAATGGCAACATTTGGTACCACTCAAATTCATAATTTTACTTTAAGCATTGTCCATGGTTGACTTTGGTCTTGTGACTATAAAGCATATACACTTAAAGTAACCACATCTGAATGCAACAAAATATGCATTTGAATACTGTTCCTATTACTAAATTCCCTAATTTTTGGTTGGATCTTGTTGGAAGTTAAATGAGTATATTAGATTCTTTTTTTATGCATTTATTGGGCATGAGATGAATAAACTATAAATTTTCAAAGTGTTATAAGCAAATATCTCTATAATTGGCCCTAGACTCTCACGAATACTGGAAGTACACTTTAGGGGGTAAGAATCTATAGGGATTACAATTAGATGTTGTTACCTTAGTTAAATGTTGTTACCTTAGTCTCATTTACATCACCTCGTGAAATATTAGTACCTAGTCATGCTTACTAATTACCACTTACTAATTAAAACCAAGCACCAAACAAGCATATAAATGATGAAACAAGAGCAGGTTCTTTAATGGTTTTAATACTCTTTACCTTATTCAACCTTATTCCACCTTATTCCACAATGCTGCAAATCATAAGATTCTTCTACTTATCAACTTATTGCAAATCCATTGAAGAACCTTGGCTGAAACCGTGGTCGATCACAATTGCAATGGCAGCTCTTTCAACTCTTAAAACCGCAATTTGCATAAATCCACATGTACTACCCCGTCAAATCCATCAGCATTTCAATCTCCTTTGGTGTCAAATTTGCAAAAGGCAACTCCAAATTCAAGTCCAACTCTAAAAGCTAACCAGCACTAAAGATTCTTCCAAACTACTCCGCAGCCTCATCTACTCAGGAACTTCAATGGCAAGCCTTGCCAATTTGCCAAGGCATTTGCTGAAAGTATGTTATTATACATTCTTGTATGAAATCAAAACTTGTTCTTTCTCTTGTATGCTAGGTTCATTAGTATATATACGTGACATTACTAACCAGTTCCAGCAACATCACAAAGTTTCCCTGTCATGAATTGTCACTAGTAATTGTATGATTATTGTCAGGCATTGTTGTCATGTTACATTCATGAATTTGGAAATATTGTTGTGACATGATATTGACATTCATTACTACCATGCAGTTTAGGCATATAATTCATATTTGACTTTGAAGTGCAAAAGTTGCACGATAACTATGCATGACAAAATATATATGACTTTAGTGGTTTAGTGATGGGCAACTAATTTTGTGCAGCATTAGTGCTTTTCTTAGACACATAAAGTTAGTGCAATAATCACACAACATCATGTTTGTGCATAGTTATTGTACTAACTTTGCATATTTTTATTTTTCACAATTTCAATACTAAGTCAATTGAAAAGCAGAAATTGTTTCAAAGTAAAAATTTAGACCTTATTCAGGCATAGTAGAGTAACTTTCTTCAAAAAACTTTAAACTAAAAAAAGTTGGTGATTGAATCTAGATTTCATGTCCAAAAATCCGTTTGAGATTTTGAGTCTCCAATCAAAAGACAATTATGGATAATGTTTAGAGACGGGTTGGAAACAACATTTTTTTGACATTTTCAAACATTGCCTTTGAATTTTGTCTATGACTTTTGATTGGAGGCTCTAAATTTTAAATAGATTTTTGGAGATGAAATCTGGATTCATTTACCAACTTATACTAGTTCAATTTTTTTTGAAAAAAGGTATTCTACTATGCCAAACTGAGGTCTGAATTTCTACTTTGAACACGATTTATACATTTTCAAAATAACTTGACTATGAGAAGTGAAGCTCTCATCTTCAAATTATCTCATATCTTTTGAGTGTCCATAGATTGGATTATAGTATAAAGAGAACCTCTCCACCCTCAACTCTCACCAACTTCCAGTGAAGAGTTTCCATCAATACGTTACTAAGCTTCTTGCTGACCTACTCATGTGATCAATTCAAGCTAAAATGAAGTAATTCTTTCACTACGCTATCAAGTTTCTTATCAAGTTTCTTCATAGCCTACTGATGTATTTAGTTCAATTTAAATTTGATGGCCTATAGTGACAATGGATATAATTCAAAATGCTAGAGGTTTAATTAAGAAATTTTTTAAAATTAGAATGGTGATCAACAATTAAACATTGACAATACTTTTTGGAACAGTGACACCATTTAATAAGCATTATTCCAATAATGACTCCAATTACATTGTTGTCATGAATTTTTTGTATCCTTCAACGCATAAAAAATGCACAATAAAGAATGTAAATTTTTGTGCATAATTTGTGTTTCTTGAGCACTTGTGATTAACGTATAAAAGTTATATAGTTAATATAAATCACAAATAGTGTCATTTCTTTGCAGTAATCATGTGTATCATAACGATGCAATTATTTGCAAATTAACATATACACCCATGAAGTAATAGTTATTACATGATAATTGCTAATAACTCGTTGGTTCTGAACTTTGAAATGAAGGTTCTACATTAGAAAAATTCTCAGCCTTTTGGAGGGCTGCTCCACATTGACCAAACCAATCTATTAATCAACTAAGAATCAGTAGGGGCATATAGTCGTAGTGCATTGTCAGAGTGTGAATTTCACGAAAGACGTCAAGAGTCCAATAATGAAGTGTAGTAAAAGTTTGTTTATTATTCAATTGCGTGAGCATACATGGTGATTAATTGGGAATTTAATGAAATTCCGATTGAAATTAAGAAATATGAAGTGGACTTTCAAACTAGTTGTTAAAAAAATTAGAGAACTCTTACATTTCCAACTAGCTTCTAAAGCCACTTAGTTTAAGGTGTTTGAAGATGAGAAGAGAAGCTCTTTATGTACACATGGGGTAGTAAGAGGTAGAACAATCCATGTGGGACATGCAATTTAAAATTTGTAGTTTCTCAACCGCTCATACTTAAATTTAAAGTAATAATTGTTTTAAAACTAGAATTTTAGACTTCATTTAGGCATAATAGAATGAATTTTTCTGAAAAAGTTTGAACCAAAGAAAGTTGGATTATCAAGCGAGTTTTGTTTGAGGTTTCAAGCCTCCAATAAAAAGTTTTGGATAAAATTAGGAGAAGGTATTTTAAAATGTCAAAGAAAATCTCCCTTTCAACCCCTTTTAGAATTTTGTTTATAACTTTTTATCAAATGCTTGAAACCTCAAACGGATTTTTGGAGATGAAAATTAGCTTGACTTCCCAACTTTATTAAGTTAAAAGTTTTTTGAAAAAATTCATTCTACTATGCCTAAATGAGGTATGAAATTCTAGTTTTAGCACAATTCCTGCATTTGACAATGAGTGATCTCTCTTCTAAATAATCCATACCCTTTGAAGATTCACCATGGACAATTTATTTTTCTATAAAAATAACCTCTTCACCCTTCCTTCTCACCAATTATCAATGAATTAAGTCTATTATGCTACCACTTAAAAATCCCTTGATGGTAGATGTCCTTAGACTATTTTTGACATTTGCTTTTTTATTCATCACTTGATTAGAAAACAAGGTATGCAATAATCAGGGTTAAGGTGCATTACAAGACTCAAACCCTGATTATTTTAACTCTTGGTACTTGAATTTCAAACCACTGACAATCATCGGACATTGTGACTTCAGGTGATCAACTATAGGGGAAAAACAAATCATTAACCAATTTAAATGTAATTGTGGGGTGCTTTCAGTTGCTCTAGAGCGGTCCTCTAGAGGGCTTAGAATTTCTCTAATGTTGCCTCTCATAAAAACAATGATCCTGCTAGTGAGATATCAGTGGCAACTTTGACCCTTAAAGGACGGGCTGGTGATAGTGGAAATCATCCCTCTTAGTACCGTGTGAATCAGTGGATTAAGAAAAAACAAAAAACAAAAAACAAAAAAACTTTGTGGCTAATACCTTGTACTCTTTCTCCGGCAATGAAATTCCATTTCGTTTGTTTTGAGAAAATAAAATAAAAAATAAATTAACATTCATTAGAAGTCAAACTATTGTACAAGACCTCCTCTTTTAACACAAAATTCCAAGGATGAATCAGTAGTTGCACTTTTGTCCTATATAGAAAAATTATCTAGCATTGATCGGACAAAAAATGGTTGTGGCATCCTTTAAGGGCTAATTGAAATCATTTAAGGTAGGAATATTCTATCTTTTTATGAAGAATCACAAAAGGTTTGAGGGAAAAAATCTCTTGGTTATAGAATGTTGTGTGATGTCCACTAACCTCTTTTAGGATCAATCAACAATAGACTTCCTTTTGGCTTCATTGATCTTTATAACAATGCTTGAAGTAATGGAGGTGTGTTTGTTGCAGTAAAGAACGCTACCTCCACCTTCTTCACCTGCATCGCAAAATCGCATAAGAAAATATTGAATTGCACTACCGCTATAAGATTATACAATTAGACAGAGAAAAGGTCCAAATCAATCATATTTCACTTCATTACAATGACAAGGATCACAAGAATCACATAGATAGATTTCCACATGATATATTGGGAGGTCTTTATATAATAATTGGAACCATTAGGGAGACCTCTTCATGATTTATAGTATAGGTTCTTTTTATGATGTTTCTTGAAACAATTGAATTTTAATAAAAAAACACTAGTATTGATTCTTTCCACATCAAGATGGTAAAAGACTGCAGAGGCTCTTGAATATTTTATTTCAATGGAAAAAGTCTCTTTCCATACGATCTAGAGCAAATAGAAACTTGCATTCATACACAAGCGATACTTGCAAAATGTAAGCATTCAATGAGATCAATGGACTTTGAAGTTTGAAACCGTGGTCACTAGCCCATCTTTGTAAGACTGAGATCTTCATGACTACAATGGAAGATCTCTCTGCATTACACCCAAAATGAACAAGTGGTAAATTAAAGGTATTTCTACCCAAATAAATATATTTTATTTTTGTACATCTCTTTTCATATGATCTTTGATATAATCTACTATTTGATTATTGTGTAACAATTCCTAAATGACAACTATGGAATGTTACTACTTCAAAATATCCATATTTGATCCTTCATGACTTTTGCTCCAAAAGCGGCCATCTTCTTCAAATTGACCATATAGATATTAGCTGTGGAATAGATATGAGGTAGTCCTTAAATCAACCTATGTAGCCATTGAGTGGATCAAAGATGAAGTGTTATTTATTGCAAGAGCCAATCCTTCTCTTTGGTTTCTCCATATCTCTTTACAAGTTGCACATCAGCAGATTTGGAATACTTGCTGTCACAAATAGGTGCTTACAACAGAAATCTTTGAAAATTCCTAAGTAATTCAATAATGCTTCAAAAAAATATGAAATCACTTGTAATACATGCCACATCTATTTTACTTTGTCTAAAAATGAGCTAAAATCTTGCCATGAAAAGCGCGGGTCAATCCTTAAATGGTTGATTTTAGAGCAGATTGCCTAATCCAAATGTTATATTCTTTGGTGCGTTAAAACTCCCCTTTACTTGTTAACCCCTAAAGGACGGAGACTATGTTTTTACCAAAAACACTTCAAAGCTGCCATTTTGAATACAAGTACCAAATTTTAGAAAAAAAAATAGTTTTGGACACATGTAACTATAGGATCTTATAGTAAACTGGTTTGAGAAGATGTGGAAAAAATTTCAGAATTTTCCACCATGTAGATTGCAAGATATCAGTGTTTGAATTGAGAAAAAGCCTTTTTTTGTCCCTGCAAAAAATCGGGCAGCTGCACTTCACAAGGTCACATTTGTATGAAAAAATGTCCAAAATGGTGATTATTCTTTGGATTCATTTTTGAAGTCAAGTTGGCTATATGCTTGAAAATTTTCAGATCATTTGGAATTGTACAACATACAGGAAAAAAATAGTAAGTAGAAAGAAGTAGAGAATGATTCAAAACTCTAAATTGTTAAGAATTTAAGTATAGAATTGAAAAATGCCAATCCCAAAGGTTATAATGTTGTAATAACCTATCTACATCCAATGTTTTTATTTTTTTTCAAAAATATTGAAAATTGAGTTAAATAATGGACTTCAAAGTTTATTTTAGAGTAGGGAATCAACAACTACCCGCAAACTAGAACCCCTCATAATTTTGATTTCATAAACCAAAATGAAATAATTCCAGACCTAAAATTGCATATATAGATCTAAAGAACCAGTTTCAAAAATTTTTTTTTTTCTTAAATGATTTTTTAAGAATTTTTTGAGCTGCCCGTCGAGCAATGAAAATGACATAATATGCAATAACTTTTGACAATGTGGTCAAATGTTATGAAAACTATTGGGCCTTAAAGCTACTCCTTGAGAAAATGCTGTGTGAAAATTTCAAAGAAAAAAAACAAAAACTCCACTTGTAGTGAGCTGCCCAAAAAAGCTATGTTCTCAAAAAAGCATGTTTAGGCATTTAGGGGTTAACAATAAAATATGAAAATTTGACTAGTTTGTAACTAGGCATAGTAGCAAAAAGTGGTTGTTTTGGGGGTAGGGTATCCACCTTTGGTATCTCTCTTCATACAAATAATAACCAACCAACCCTGCCAAACTTCCAAGTGTTGGATTTGGACTGCATCAATGGGATGTACCAACCAGGGCTTTTTTTTCATTTTTTAAGAAGTGCCATTGTGGCAATATAAAATGTTACAATGGTGCTCCAAATTGCAACATTCATCCACTATTGGATGTATAGTATGGTTTTCATCCACAATTAGGCGATTTCATCTAATATTTTTTTAATTTCAAAGTTGTCTGGCAATTTCATCCAATTTTTTTGGCATTTTTTATAACCTTTTTTAGCCAAATTTTTTTTTCTGGTGCAATCTGGCACCAGAAAGCCAAAAAAAAAAGCCCTGATACCAACTTGTCCGTGTTTTTAAACAATAAGTTCCAGTGTGTCCCCTGCATGGTCAAAGACTCTCTGTAAATCTAGTGCATTGGCATCCTTTCCATTCCTCCTTTCACCATGTTGACTCTCTTCATAAGTTATTTGATATACACACGGTGGAAAGACCCATTCAAGCAATTCAGCATAGTTGGAGGCACCTTTTCCTACAAATATTATTTTGGTAGAATTGGCAAGTGAAAACCATGAATATTCAAAAAAAAACTTTAGATTTTTTGGATGTGGTATGTAATTTCTACAATTTTTCAAAGTGCTGACTTCCTAGACCATTGAAACTATCACATAGGTGACCCCTAGACCAAAATATACAAAAATCAAAAGTCAACAAATGAAAGTTAAGTATGTGTCCTTCAAATGCATCAGCAAATCAATACTGAGCATTTGAAGGACACATTAATGGAAGGTTACCTAGGGACAAATTTAGTGGCAGTTTAGGATACAAGAATGAGAACAAGGACGCTTTTGGGTGTGTCTACTTTAACCTTTGTCCACTCATGTCTTGTTGTGCATACCAAGGGTCTCTCCTTGCTCAATAGATAAACCAGCTTACTAAGCAGGATGACTAGTTTGCTCCATTGGCATTGTTGAAAATTTATAAATTCTTTTCCAAGACATATGTGGCAAATGGGGAGATTAATTGAAATTTTCTTTTTTGACAACGTATAAATTTGTTACAAATTTTTGAAGTGTGGTGTCTAATTGGTCTAAAGGAGTCTCTAGATTAATATACTCTAAAACCAACAAAAAGTATATCCATAATGGTCATCTTATTTACCAAAAGCAATCACAATATTTCCTAACATGGCCACAACATGTAGGCCTAAAAAAGTCATATCTATAATGAATTTACACTCAAAAGGTGGAAGTTTGTCTTGTAGTCACTAATCACTCCATCACCATCATCCAAGACATTGATTTGGCCACTAATTCAACTTAATGTAGTACAAATATCATTCTATAAATTTTTTTGTCACATATTGATGCAAGATTTGAATGATCATTCCCTATGTGTCTACAAAGGTTCTTTTGCTTATGATATGTTGCTTTATATTATACGGTCACAACTAATGTTAAGGTAGGAGGTCCGTAACTGAAGTGCTGTAGCTTTGAAAGCGTCCTCTAACGGAGAGGTACATTTTGCACTAGTCATTTTACATGATAGTGTGACCAGAGTACCCTACGTGAAGGTCGAATTCAAACATAAATTAAGTATTTTTTGGTATATCTGAATGTTTGGAATATTACAAATGAAATTTTTGCAGCATTTCTATAGTGTTACACCAATCATTTCAGTTGCCAAAAACTTTTTGCACACGAAACAGAAAATATTTTGGCACATAGGTGCCAAATCAGACCTTCATGTACGGTAGTGTTGTAGCAGATTTGATATTTTTTTGTGCTAAATTGAATCTTCACGTCACCTTTCATGGGTCTAGACCTATCCAGTGCCGCAACTTGACACTTTCGCAAAATTTTGCTAGAGTACTATGGTTTAAGGTAGGAACACCCACTATTGTTCATTTACCATGTTCTGACGGTATGTAGCCAAGGCTCGGATTTTCTTCCCAAACTGTACTCTGCTCAGACATCATGTTGGAAACAGGTACACGGACGGGCGGTGTTCCTACCTTATGTCCAACAACCTTCCCGAGCTCGAAAGCTACCTAGTCCTTAACGTCATGTTGTTGAGGGTCCGTAACCCATATACTACATTAGAGTCTCCTTTGACCATCCAAAAAAAACTTGATTTCAACCTGGGGAAGCTTCAAATTTTACTTCATTATTGAAACATTGCACTTAATTAATTTTCGAAACATAATTCTTATTGTTGAGAATATAGATGGCATGATTGTGTCAAACCTTTCCACTCCACTCGAGGGAACTGCAGGTCAGGCTTAATCACCTCAGTGCTTGAACTGAAAATGAAAAAAATCCACTGTGGTGGTTCACTGCATTGACTTCTGTAACAGAATTCGTTCTGTTTAGAATATGCCAGGCGTGAATTCTTCTTTTGGTGTATTTTTTCACTTTCCTCGAAGATTCGTAAATGCGAAATATCAAACCTCGCTATTCCTGCGCCTCAGGTTTGTTACCTAATTAGGCACAACGTGATTCTCCTGTCATCAAAGTACTAGAATTCCCGTTGCAGGGAACCTGTGGACTCGCTTATGTGCATTCATTGTTTTTTGGATTCAAGCTGACTAATTTAGTTTGAAACTGAATCCCGGTTGCAGCGAACCTTTGGACTTTCCTCTGTCTAATTTTATGTTCCTTCATGATTTGCTGGATTCAAGGTGACATAAAACCGAATTCCCGTTGCATCGAATCTTGGGACTTGCTAAGTAATGGTATGCTTGTTCATGGTTTGCTGGTTTCAAGCTCACTTGCAACTGAACCGTTGTTACGAGGAACCTTCAAACTTGCTTAGTAATCTCATGTTGTTCATGGTTTTCTGGATTCAACCTGACATGACACCACATCCCTCTTGCAGGAACCTTTGGACTTGCTTAGTACTCTCACATTCGTTCATGGTGTGCTGGTTTTAAGCTGACTTGACAAGCTGACTTGAAACTTAACCCGTTTTGCAACTGGATCTCTGTTGCAACTGAATCCCTGTTGCTAGGAACCTTCAAACTTGATTAGTGATCTCATGTTTGTTCATGGTTTTCTGCATTCAACCTGACATGAAACCAAATCCCTGTTGCAGAGAACCTTCACGCTTCCTTAGTACTCCGTACTCTTATACATTCATTCACAATTTTCTGCATCCCACCTGACCCTCCCCTGCCTCCCCCCATGCTTTCCAGGCTACTTGGACCCGGAGTACCTCAACACCTACCAACTCAACACCAAGAGCGACGTCTACTCCTTCGGCATCCTCCTGGTGGAGATTTTCACAGGCCGTCGTCCGATCGAGCTGAAGCATCGGAGCGAGGAGCGTGTTACAGTCCGGTGGGCGTTTCGGAAGTTCGTGAAGGGAAAGGTCGGAGAAGTCTTAGACCCCAAGCTGGAACCATCTCCCGCAGCGTTGAGCATCCTGGAGGGCGTGGCGGAGCTCGCGTTTGCCTGTTCAGCACCCACCAAGGGAGACCGACCCAGCATGAAGAAGGCGGCCGAGGTGTTGTGGGAGATTCGGAAGGATTTCTTGGTGGAGCATCAGAAGGAGGAGAAGGAGAAGGCGGACCGGAGCCAGAGTTTGAGGGTAGAGAGCGGACGGACTGGGGAGATTTCTTCCGATACTTCGGCGTCGTTGCATCAAACGTCGAATCGACGTCGGGCTTAGGATTAGGGTTAGGGTTTAGGTTTAGGGTTCATATTTTTTTACGACATTGATTATGTTGCATCCATGTATTATGAATCTCATGCACCGAAGGAGGAGGAGGTGAAGGCAGATTGATCACAGAGCCTCTGGATTTTATGAATCTCATGCACCAGGAAGAGAACAGGAAGGCGGATCAGTGTCAAAGTTTGCGGATGGAGAGCGGCGGAAGGAGTGGAGAGGTTTCGTCCGATGCAGCCACGGCACTAAAAGTCTAATCGACGGCGCGCTTGGGGTTTGGGTTTGGGTTTGATTTTTTTTTATTTACATCAATTGCCTTGCATATTTGTATTATGAATCTCATGCGACGAAGTTTGTATTCTATGCTTCAATGATAAGCAAGGCTCCCATTGTATTTTCAGAATCCGCACTAGGGAGAGTGAGGAGAGTTAAGGTGCTTACGTCCTATGGATTTGGCATGTTGATCTTTCATTGATCTTTTAGGTGTAGTATTGTCCTTGACCATGTGGGCTATGTGTTGTGTGGTTAACACTCTAGTGCTTCAATAACGAGGTGCCCATCTAAGGAAATACCTTTACTAGGTAGTAAAGTCAAGGTGACCAACCTCAAATGATACCAATATTATGGTGGTGGTCCATTTTTGAATTGTACATGATGTGCAATTATGCTTGCACCTTTTGTAGTATTGGTTCGTTAATATGGGTAGTGCTTGGCCGTTGTTTTCAAGTTGCTGATTAATGTGCAAGAGAAGAGGATGCGCCTCAACAAACAGGTGATTATTTTCACTAATTGCATTATTTGTGATCAAGTTTGAGGCTGTGAACTGTTCATGTCATATATGGCTGGTTGCATGGAGTTGTGAAATCGTTGCAGCTTGTTCGCGCGGGGTTTGCTTCCTTTGCGTTTTTAAGGTTTGCTTCATTGCTTACAACCAACAAGATTCTTTGAGTGATTGCTTAGTTCAAGATTATTGAACATGTAGTTTTTGGACACTGCACATTTCTGATGACCAAGGCTTGTGTATTCTTGAACATGTTGAAATTTCGTGTTGTGTTCGAGTCATGCAGAGGAACTGAGATAGAAACTCAAACTGAAGCCTCAAAGCCTGGATCAACAGTGAAATATATAATGGGAACTGTTGCGGCAGAAGCAGCAGCAACTTGGCGGGTGCTTTGCAGCTAGCTCGAGGAGAATCAGAAGCTCTGGGTGCCCGACTACTGAAATTTCAAGGGTTTGGGCTTTCGTATTATTGAAGGAATGAGGGCCCCAAAACCTTGAATTAACCCTAGAAGGATGGGCCATGACCACTGATTTCAAGTCTCACTGTCCATCACTCAGTTTGCTGGCATTTTGCAACTAGATATGAAAGAAAAATTTGATATTTATTTTTCAGAGATGAAATCATACTACAAGTCATAAAAAATTTCAAATTTTTTGTGGAAATTTGAACTTACTGTAGTGGTGGTAGTAGACATATGATTTCATCTTTGAAAACTAGTAGGCACTGTCGCAGATGCATGGTGTAATTTGCTACCCCACCTTTGCAGCCAACAGTTCGAGCCATCTTCAAGGATACACGTATGTAAAAGGGCTGCTTAAGTACACTTCCAATCAAGGCTTGACTTCGCTCAAGAAATACGTCGAAAGGGAGCGCAGTGCGGAATACAATCGATACTGCAAGTATACAAAAGAGCTGGACGATTCAATGGCAACAAATCGAGAGAAGAGCAAGAAGCGAAAGGCGTTGCAATCACAGAGTTCTTCTCTTAAGCCCGTCCATACAAGAAATTTGAAGCAGGTCAAATTAGATATCTTGGAGACTTGGTATTGTTGCTTGTAAAGGGCTGCATTTCCTTGGCAATTGTGGTTCAGGCGATTGGTGTTGAGATGTGATGCTAGAGTGAATTTTTCTTCTTGCACACAACTTGTCAAGGAGCACATCCCTCACCTTCTGGCGACGATTATGGAGCGCTACGTGTATCCACTCATCAACAACTGTGACACCTTGACCTGTAGATGTCCCGTTCAGTTTACGATACTTTTGCTGCAGTTAACTTTGTTGATAAGTCTTGGATTCTACAACATGTTACGATGGGTTTGTTTGATGCCCTCAATACTTCTGGTTCTCCTTTAGCAGATATTGTGAAACCACTTCAGCAATTCAAATTGCAGGACAAAGTCATTGCTTTCACAAAGGATGATGGCGCAAACTTGAAGACGTTGGAAATGGCCCTCAACTCCAATGTTTCCATTCCAGTTCTTGACTTGCAGGACCCTTATAGTGGGGGATGCTTTTGCCACATCATGAGTAAGTTTTGTCAGTAAGTGACTGTAAAGAACGAAGTATGGATGAAGATGAAGGAGGTGTCCCTAAAAGAAGCTCGAACTGCTCTCCAGAAGACAATCACTTGGACCAAGAAGCTAGTCAAGCAAATTAAGAAAGGCAAGAATGGGATCGAGTGTGTCTTGAGGTAGGTCTTCCGATTAGGAGATTGAAGACACCCTTTAAAGACAAGGTTTGCTTTGAAGGTGGTGCTGTTCCAAGAAACTCTCGCTATCAATCTCTGTTATCGATGCCAATCTGCTTCTCTACAGGCAAGATTTCCCACAAGCTTGACTTGTGCAATTGCACGTACAGTGACTGAAACCTTAAATCCAGTGGTACGTCTTACTATGTGTTCTCAGTCAGAGCCAAGGTCACTGGCTCTTGTCAAATGCACTTGCTAGTACACTGACAATGTCAATGAAACTGGAATCCCAACAACTGTTACGCATCTCTGTTGAGTCACCTTCGGAGTGTGGTGACTTTGATTCAGAGTTGGAAATTTTGTGCGGGAGGATGGCATGGCAAGTGGTGAGTGTATTCAAGCCATTTTTAGCCTTTGCTTGTACTTTCGATGAAAGCAATGCACACAACAGACATGCTTTGATGTTGGATCCACGTTTCAAAGGATTCAGAGGTCTTGCTAGATTATGTTGACCGTGTTGTAACAAAGCAGATTATGGACGAGTAGGACACAAAAGTACTGGTGCCGGAGCTCATGAAGCTAGGTAGCGAAGGTATTGGCGCCCTCAGTTGCCCATTCCATTGTTCCAAGCCCTGATCAGGTGCAATTTGAACTCTCTCTTTGGTGCTCATGCATCCATTGCAGAAGAAAGCAAAGAGCTTTTCCGGCGACTTGTCGTTCGAGATATCTCTTGTCCTTTTAGCATCGTGGAAGGACTACGAGTCTCGGTACGTTCCCTGTTGTTGGATTCTTGGCCTGCGGGATTCCTGACAGTCACATTGAGTGTGAATGCATATTTCCATTGCAGGCATTTTAGCATCATTGGAAATAGTGATCTTGATGCGTTGGTCATGATTCACAAGAAGTGGCCCTTTGATGCTCGTGAATCGTGATGGTTGCATTGTAGAGAAAGATGTCACCAAATTTTTAACTTTATGAGGAGGAGTTCGTGCACCTTCCCAAAGAAGAGCTCATTGCAGCAGGTGAATTTCAGGATGCATGCGTTGCACGATGATCAGTTTATGGAAGCATTATTATCTAGATTGTTTGATGTTTGTACACATCATGTTGATAACCTTTCTATGGCAATAAACTGTTTGCATCTGCACATTTTGTGATTATGCATGGCATGGAAACTAGCCACTAATATTCACTTAGTGATCATTGTTTCTTTCATTTTTTTATTTCTTTTCATTAAAAATCTCTATTTTCAATTTCTTTTGAAAATTTTCAGACATACCAGACCCATGCCAAAATGTATGCTTCTGTCATTGGTATCACTTCGACGTCGCTGATGAGCATATATAGCCCGGGCTACAATGAATTTTGCAGGTTTACATGCTAGGACAAGGATCTAAGAAATAAAAACTTTGTAATACCAAATCTCTATTCATTTGGACTAATGAAAAGTAAAAATAAAAACAAATCTGTATCATCCCAAATTTGGTATTTTAAGTTCTCAAGATGCTAACTTCAAAGTGTCAAAAAATTATAATTTTAACAATTTTGGGAAAAAAAATGACAACAAATAAAAAATAGATGATTGAAACTACATTTCGTCGCGAAGCTCGACGACTTTAAAAATCAAGAACTATGCGAAAATCAGTTTTGACCCTAAAACTAAGCCCTTGGGCAGGTTTACAGGTTACCGTGCATGTAAGCTTATGGTTGCAAGCCTGGACTGCGTCAATACCGTGTTTTGAAACGCGTCAATGCCGTGTTTTGAAACGCGTCAATGCCGTGTTTTGAAACGCGACAATGCCGTGTTCTGAAACGCGTCAATGCCGTGTTTTGAAATGCGTCAGTGCCGTGTTGTGACCAACTTGGACAGAGTTTTCAACAGTTCTATGAGTGTCGGGTAAACTTGGTGCAACTTGCAGGCTTGATCCTGGACTCAGTCTTTTGCATCAACTCCGTCCCAGGACCTTCACGAAGTAGTCGCCGTTCCTCACCAAGCTTGTGAGCTCATCAGCTCCTGTTTCAGTAACTCCACTGGGACAGCGTCAACGGGTGTTTTGCTGGAGAACGGAGACGCAGGGGCACGGCAAGACAAAGTGAAGGAGATTGCCATGGCTATGAAGTTCGTGGAGGACGTGCTTTTCTAACGTTGCGAACGGTCTAGACCTCTCTAGGGTTGTGAGACTGTGAAGGATGATCGAATGAGGGCAACGAGAGGGTAAGTTTCTACCTTCCTCTTTTTCCCTTGCTGGTATGGGTTTCATGTTTTCACGACTAGGGTCGAGGATTCCACTTGCATCTCGTCGATTGGGAGTCCTACCAAGTACCTGTCCTGGATTTGTGTTTTCTTTTTCTCGCAAGCTGTGGCCACTTGTGTTTCTGTTGATTCGGCGACTGAATGCCTCATTTTCGAATTTGGTTAGGGTTTAGACTTGGCTTCCTTCCTCCCTGTTCAATTGCCTTCCGAGAATTTGCACTTGATTGAGGTGGGGACGAAGACGATGTGTACGCCGTGTGTCTGCGATGTTCTCATCGTTTTCTTAGAACTGGAAAGGTGAAGCTCTCATACACCAGCACGGAGCCTAGCATTGGACAACTGTAGTTGCCGAATGAGCGCACAGTTTTTGTACTGTTCCCGTATCAATTGAGGGACCCTTTCCTTCTCATGTACTTGCAAGTTTGTTGTAAACGCATGGGAGCTTGAGGGAATGAGCCCCTAGAGTCGCACAAGTTTGCGATTTCTTGTTGTTTTGAAGCTCAATAGCATTTAATGAGTCTTTACTTTAAAGTCACTCGATGTTTGGTCATGCTGTTTTTGGCAGCCAAGTCACAGCTTGGGAGAGAATCCTTGTGATGAATTTGACTGGAAATAGGCCTGTCCGATTGTTGTAGGGAAGAGCTCAAAAGTTTCCTGTGTGGTGAATGAGACCTCTACAGTACGTCTTTGTTGGTGTTTCTCGGATTTCCGTGCAAGTAGTTCCAGGAACACACTTTGAGCAGTCAGTCCCTGTCCTCCCCAGAGCTCTCCGTATGTGTCGTATTGTGCTTAGGACACGCAGTGACGATCCAATTAGTCGGTCCTTCTGATCAAACAATACAGATGCGATAAGAAGCTTCCACATAATTGGATTGCATGTATGATCTTGTTGTCAACGAACACCGTGAGTGCTGTTTTTGCTGCAGAATTCGATAATTATTGTTTTGTTGATCCAAGAGTTACCATTTGGTACTCTTCTCTCATTCTGGACAATGCCTTTCATTTCTGCAAGCAGCATCACCGGCGCCTGGCTCTTGGTCAGCCTTTGACATCAGTTTCGGTCTGCCACCATGGAGATTAGATGGCGTGTTTTGCTTATGCCTTTCTGTTCATTAGAATCGAAAGGTCATACACATCTGATTATCACAATTTTCGGAGCAAGATGGGAGCAAGAGGAGTTTCTGAAAGCTTCTTATGTTTGCTGACATACTAAAGCACGGTAGACGCACTTGCTTCGTTTCGTTTACAGGAGCGATCACAAAAGTTTTTTTATTTTTTATTCTGCATCGGCATTGCCTATGGATCAATGCGTGCCGATTTACTGGCGCATGCCTCTTGCTATTGCTATATTGCGTTGGTGAATTTCTTAAGAGCTCGTTCTTTAATTGAGGGTTGTTTGTGGTTGAAAGCTTAGTCAACTGAAGTTGGAAACACCACAGGATGTTTCCGTTTCGGACACGGTGCTGTTGTTTATCAAATGAGATCATCGCCGTGTTTTCCACGGACAAGGTAATTTGAAAGTCGAGTCTCGGTATGGGAATTAGCATGCTGAGCGATTATGAGGAATATTATTTCTCATAATGACACTTTACTTTCACGTTTATTCAGCGGACATAACCTCAATAGTTGTATGATTAAACAAAGGGCTTTCTACCACTCAAGCAACCCTGTGTACTTCCTGCGTTATGGAAGATCGCATGCCTCACCTCATCCAATGCGGGGCCGTCATTTGTTTTCAAATGGGGTTCATAGATGTCATGTTTTCAGCGTATTCTTCCAATTGTTCTGACTTTGTTGTAGTCAATGTTTTTCTCTGCATAAATTTGCAGCTTTAGGTTGACCAATGCTCAATTGTGCGTAAGATACATTGTGATAAAACGAAGCGGGCTTTGAAAATAGCATACTACGTTAATGCTAAACGAACTTGCACATACTTTCTATGGAGATTGTCTATTGATTATCTGTGTATGTCCTCAGGTACCAATCAAAGCACTCGCACAAATTTCCTAAGCAATCTAGTTTATTTGCAAAGCAACCAAGATAGAATTCAATAGGTACTCCTTGCTACTCCTGCAAATTGGTGGCCCTGCTTGAGCGTCCTTTGACCTGACTTGCAAGATCGATCTGCGGCGGATGCTCTTACGGAAGTGGAGACAATGGCCCTCATTCAGTGCACAGGGATTGTCACATTGAAGAGGGTAAGTTGTGTTGAGAGATATTTTGATCAGAAATGGAATCTTTGAACTGGTTGAGTAGCTTAGTTGCATATGACCTCCGTTGTAAGCGCAATCATGTTGATTTGCAGCTAAGAATGAGGAATGGCTTTTGTAGGAGATGATGGTTGTTGGTGTCAACGACGTGTAGTTTGTGCACTTTGTAGCTGAGGTGTATCCACTTGTCAAGGAGTTGGAAGAAGAGTGGTAACTATTTGGAGTACTACATTCCTGGCAACATATACAAACTTACATGGTTGCAAGCCTTGATCTTGATCTGTGACTGGTGATTGTGACAACTTTGGTTGGTTTGTGAGATCTGCATTGAAGCATCATCTAGATCAAGGTCACAATGAGGGTGGTGCTGGCTTTTCTAGTGTGGCTCTTTAGCTTTTGGACTTGGAAAGAATTTTTCCTTCGTTGGGTTCTTTGGAGTCCTCCCACTCCTCCTGCCAACGAGGAGACATCAAAGGAGGAGCATCTGCCTTCCCAGGAAGGGCAGTCGAAGTCAAAGTTGGCACGCTTTCTCTCTTCCTTACCCAAAGATGAATGCGGGTGCAGGCGTATGTATATTGATGGAGACTCAGAAGTTTTACTTGACTTTGGACCCCGAGAGTTTAAATTATTTCATGGCACCGACTTGCACGCAGGTTATCGTGAGTTCTTCGAAGCAGTTGCTTCATCCAAAGTTGTATTTTGTGAAGGATTGCAGGTAATTATGCAGTTGGAGGAATCTTGCAAACACATGGAAGCATTTTGTGACGCACTTCGCTAGTCTAACAATGATTTAAGAAAACTCGATATTTATTGTCAAAGCGACTCTGCAATCCGGTTTGCCAAGTGCATCTCAAATGTGGTTATGGGAAACAATGATATTCAAGATCTTCGCCTTAATTTTGGTGGTGTAAGTGGGTTGATTGGAAAAGTGGAGGCTGTAGAGTTTATGACCAACATTGCTTCACCCTACAATCTTCAAATCCTCAAATCATGGCACTTCTTTGTTGGACCATTGGACGTAGAGGTAGTAAAGCAGTTGATTAAGCCCTTCAAAAGTCCTCATAGTGTATTGGAAGACTTCAGCTGTGGTTTACAAGATATAGATGTTGACCTAGAGCATATAAGTGGCATGATGGCTACAAGCACATCCCTCAATTCCCTCCGTATTTTCTCTAACTCTAATAAGGCGTTCAAGAGAGGATTTACTAGTTTAGCTGTTGCATTGTGTTCCAACAAATCTTTGAAAACCCTCGGTTGTGAGATTCATAGTAGCATAGAGTTGAAGGCGTTGTTGGATCCACTATTGCCTAAGAACAACAATGTCCAATGCAATACCACCCTCACCAAACTATGGTTACAGGGAAACATTGGAGGGAAAGAAGGGATTGAAAGTCTAGTTGACATGCTACGCACCAATTCATCCTTGTTGGAATTAGCTCTCGAAGACTTGGATGAGTTCCGTGAGGATGATTGCCAAGGGATTGAGAATGTTTTGGCAATCTTGGAAGCCCTCAAGGCCAACAAATCTTTGAAGAAAATTAATTTCGATGGGTGTAGGGCTGTTGGAGGTTACAAAGTGCTTGGAGCTATGATGGACTTGCTATTGGAGAATCATTGCATTGAGGACATTGGTTTAGGGAGCACACCAATGGCAGAGTCAGGGGATGCAAAATATGTATATTCGACATTATCAAAGAGAAAAGAAATGAAATTATGGGATATTGTGCAAGGCATGGCTAATGTAAATCCCACATCTGGTCAGGTGTTCTTGTGTGGAGAGCCATATGCTGGTAAGTAGTATTGTGTATTCAAGTTTTACTTATAGATATGTCATTGTTGTTTATGTCTATTGGTTTTTGAAATTAAATAAGTACTTAGATTAATAGATCGTGAATAGCAATTTTAGAATTTGAACTTGTAGATGTCATGAATTCTTTGACTTTCGTGAGGAACATTTGCAAGTAATTTTTATTGCGGTGAAGGATCAAATTTGATCATGAATGTCAAGAATGTTTCATGTGACTCCAATTGATATTGCAAAAGCTATAAGGTTGTTTTGAACCTAAGACACCTTAGAATCTACTTGCAAAGGATTACATTTTCATTTAAATAAGTCTATTAATTTGTTAATGTTCGATAAGTATTGAACTTTATAAAAAACTTTGAATTCTAGTATTTTGATCAATGAAATGATGGTTACAAGGTTGCAATGTCCTTTTGCAAATCTATCACCAAAAGCATGAAGCTCTTTGTAGTATTCAAATTTTCGTATACATGTTGACACCTTGAAATGACGTTGAATTATGTTTCTCAATTTTATGAGAAAGTTTTAGCATTTATTGATATCTTTGTGACCTCTTCTTCCTTCTTTTGTTTCAATATGCTATTTCAAACTTGAAAATGATTGATTTTTTGGTTGGATTTTCTTTCTACTACTTTCAATTCACTTCTCTAACATTCTATTGATTATCATGTGTTGAGGAATTTGCACATTCTCTTTCTTTAATTTTAAAGACAACTTTGTCCTTCACAAATGTTCAAAAGAGTATTCTTTTGGGTTTGAAGCCCATGATTTTACAATCAAGGGGACTAATTACTCTATAATTTTAAGCCACAATATCACATGAAGTTATTTAAATGAACCAATGGATGGATTTATGAAATCAAATCCAAACTCTAGAGAAGTCTTGCATATGTGTAGAATTTCATGATGAAATGGTCACTTCTAAATGTCTTAGGGCTCTATGTGGTAATTGAATGTCATCCGCAGCAACTTGTGAACATATGATTTCAATTCACCCTTTGTTGGCCCAAATATGTTTGTGTATAGGTAAGACAAGATTGCGAATGTCTATGAAGCAATGGCAAAGAGTTCAAGGAAAAGAGAGAGTTCAAAACACTTCAAGATGGAGAAAGGGAATGCGGAGTGCATTGCAAGTGTTCAAGGCACCAAAAGTGCCTCCAGAGGAGGTGCTTCATGAACGGACTCATGGCATTGAAGTTGATAGCGTGCTATGTGATGGCATTGGCATTACCATTTGGGACATGGCTGGTCAAACCGACTATCACTCTTTCCATGAGTTGGTGATGCCCAATCTCTCTGCTGATGGCAGTTGTTCAATGTTTTTGCTTGTGTGCAATCCCATGGAGCAATCTAATCTCTTTGAAGCGCGTAGTCTTCGAAGTGTTAAAGAGGAACTTGAATATTGGTTGCGATTTATTGCTTCCAACACTCGGTGATCTCATTCATATCGCCCGCATGTGTCAATAATTATGACACACTTTGATTATTGGAAGGATGATCTTGCATTTGCAGCACGCATTGAAGATGTGGTTAATGAGTTGAAATCTCAATTTGAAGAGGTCCTCACATTTGATGAAGACAAGGTTGTATTCAAGGTGGATGGCACGGATGTCTCCCATGCTTGTGGTGTGTTTGATTTCATCAAATCTCACTTGATAGGCTTGTTGGGAAGATTGCCAAAAACCATAAGTGCATGCGAAGAAGTGCAATGTCATGTAGCAGAGTGGAATGAAGACAAATCAAACCCGCAGTTGTTGAAGTGGGATGACTTTTGTGAAAGGATGTGCAAGGATGTGGAGGACTTCAATAATGTCAACGATGAACTTGCGAAGAGAAGGAAGGTGTTTGTCGCTATATCATTGAATGATGGGGGCCACATCATCTATAATGAAGCAGCAGGTGTTGTCATCACCAATCCTCATTGGTTTTGTCATGACATTATAGGAGAATTCCTATATCAATGTGCAAATAAGAATCAAAAATTAGAGATGGTCTCAGCAAATGGGATCATATCAATTGACCACGTGAAACGTTTTATATTGGGTCTTATTGAAGACCAAGGAGGTGCTGATGAGAAGTTTGATGATATCTTGGGTATGATGAAGAAGCTAAATATATGTTATGAGCAAGATACAATGAGCATTATGATACCATCATTTTTGAAAAACAACCATGGACATTTGGGTTGGTCTCGAAATGATGAATCATCCAACTTCAAGTATATTGGGAGAAGATTGGCATGCAAGGATGGAATGAAGACAATGTTAACTCTTGGATATTTCACACGTTTGCAGGTGACATTTTGAATTCTCATTGTCATGTAGAAGTAGTACAATGTTTTGATGTTTCTTTGTTTCTGAAATTGTTGTTGTTAATATTTGGGATCTTTAAATAATCCTCACACCATATTATTAGAATCGTGTGAATTCTCTATGAAATGGAACATTTAGTGGTCAATGATTTGAATATATAATGAGTGATTCCTTGATTGTTTACAATGACAAGATCGTAGTAACACTTTCTTGTTATACATTTTGATTTCAATGTGAGACTCAAAAGCCATAAAATAGATGAATATGAATTTCACATTGTGACTTTGGTCTTTCCTTTGATGCACTTCATTTGTGAACATGTTGTTTAGGTTTCTCTCTTCAAAATGCTCCCAAGCACAAATGGTCAAGACACTTACCAGGTGTTTCCAGAGGTGATTAAGTTCATTAGTGATGGCATTGAGGTGATTCTTCAATTCAATGATGGTGATATTGACATCCTTTCACGATCTCATCAATGTGAAGACCAAGTGTTGGCATTCCTTGAAATCGGCATTATGGAGCACATCAAATATCTTCAAGAAGATCCCACCTTGGGTTGTCTTGGAGTACACTTGATTGAATCCATTTTGCGACCTGAATGTGTTGAGAAGTTATTGAGTCCTAAGGAGCGCAAAAATCAATATGTTCATGTGAAGGACTTGGAAGTGGAGGTTGTGAGAAGTGGTGTTGGTGCTACTCACAATTGGAAGTCATGTGAAGGTTTGGGTGTTGGATTCAACAAAGTGAGCACATTATTGGGAGGCTTGGCATGGAAAAGTCTTTTGGAAAGGCGATCTCAGGACCTACAAAAATATCACAAGGAAGTTCAATCTTTGGGCAAGTTGGCTCAAAATGATCCTTATTGCAAAGATGAGAAGGGCCATATATCAATCCCTTCATTTTGGCAAAGGTCACGAAATCTCCTCTATGGTCCTTTGGATGTTAAGTTAGACTACATCATCAAGGTTCAAGAAGAAGTCATGTCCAAATTGGATGATGTGATGCAATTGATACAAAGTTTGGAGCATAGCATTAAGACCATGCAAAGGGAATTGTTGCATGAAGTGTGTTCAAGGATGGATGATTTGTTGGCCTTCTCCATGGAATTGCAGGAGGCACAAATTCCAAAAGTGGCTTATCTTTGTGAGGTTGGTAGTCGAAAGCTTTTGACTCGATTCGTGCCTGGTCTCGATAGAATCAAACTTCATCTCATGTGTGAAAGCACGTACGGATTCCATGAGGTTGCAAATCAAGAAGGTTGCATGGTCAATTTTGGAACAACTAGTACAAGAAGATTTCTGGGGATGTTAGTTTGTGGATTGAAGATGGCCACTATATTGACAAAGATTGGTGCGCATGTTGCTTGTGGAATGGGCTCTATGATACCCGATTTTAGTGATGGTTGCAATTATATTGCCTTGATTCTTGACACACCTGGATTTTTAGACTATCAAATTTCCAAGGCAACTTTGGAGTCATTGCCAGCAAACGAGAGGAAGGTTTCAAGGATCTCCACCAATGACACATCCGAAGCACAAAAGTGGTTGAGAGATTTTTTGGAGCCACAATGTCACAATCAAAGAGAGTTTCATGAGAAATTCAAATTAAACAAGGTTATATACAAGAGGGGAAGTCGATCAATAGCTTGGATTTGTGATAAGTGCAAGTTAGAGCAACGCAATGATTTGCAATAGCGTAGTGTATAGTGAAGATCTATTGCAAGTATTAAAGTATGATGTGGTTGGTGATGTAGACTACATGGAGTTGGTGATTTTAGTTATCATATATGAGGGGCAGTTGCATGAAATATGTGTACTATTTTTATCATATGTCGGTCAATATGCTTTTGGGCCATAACTTGTCAATGGCACTTCCAATGGGACCCAAATTCAAAGCTGAAGTACCTAAGACTATTATGCATATTAGATAGTTTGTTCATAATTATCAAAAATAATAAACTATTCTAAATTAAACTACTTGTGATTGGATGTCATCCTAACACTAGTAGAAAACTGTATTGTCATCAACAAGAGCTAGTTGATATTTTTTGGCTTTGTGTTGATTGCAAACAGTTTTCAGTGTTTTTGCATTTATTGCAACACAGTTTTCTATTCGTGTAACTATCAGAGGGGGTGGTATGTGGTAGTGTTCTATTTGGCTCAGAAAAGAAAATTTGAAGCTAAAAGTTGAGATGTAAGGTCACCTACAAAGATTACATACATTGACTAAATGGTTTTCTACAAAGTGTTTAATCTTTGTATTAGCAAGGGGATTACAGGATTGATTTTCTTAAAGATGTACCTACTTGATTAGAAATTCATTTAGTTTGGAAAAGTATCCATTTTGTATTTTATTCTTTTGAAAGTGTTTTTCAATTTTTAAAGTTAGTTTCTTTATTTTGGACATAAATATAGAGAATTTTATTTCCAGGATTCTTTTTTGGGAGTACATTATTTTTAGTAGGGGAGGCAACCCATTTTCGATCACTTAAGGAATTACGCATGTCTCTAGGGTGGATTTCTTCAATGGGGGAATTTTTTGGGTGTAAAAATAGAGTTTGGAAGGTCCCATAATTTTTCAGATTTTTATTTCTCAAAATGTATTTACTATGAAATTTTTAGTTGAAGATTTTGTCCTATCCATTCTAGTCATAGAGACTTTTCTATTTTCAACTATGGGCTTGTTGTAAAATTAACCAAGGGTTGGTTGCAATATTGAGAGTCTTGGAGACAATCCTAATGTGCCACAACTGCCTTAGAAACCATACCATAATTAATTACTGGTCATCTCCTCCTTCACGGAAAGAAAACAACATACATAGCCACAATGCGGCATCGATCAGGAATGGATTGCCTCCCCTATTCTATGAATTTTTTATATTTTTCTAAATTTTTAATTTTTTTTTTCAACAATTGAATGCTTTTTGTCCAATAACTTTGCATTTTCAAATAGCATTTGTTTCTACCATCCAATTTTCTTAATGAGCAATGTCATCAATAAGAAATTTAACATCTATGATGGTGGAAGATCTTGGCATGTTGGATAAATCTTATATTAGGATCACAAGTTTTGCAAGTTACAACCAACTTCTATGCTTTATAGAATATTTGGTGATTAATTGAACTAGGATCATGACATTAGACATTTTATTTGCATAAAGTAAGTCTCAATATTTATACGTACAATCACTGATTATTGAAGCACCAACGTTTGCTTTGTTTGAGTTTAAAATAAAGCATATATATCAAATGAATCAATATTCTTATACAAATATATGTGTGTTTGTTTATATATATCAAATATTTAATTCAAGTTGAATTTACAATCCAAGATTAAACATATTTATAGAAAGTTCCAATACAACCTTTATATAAAATTGAAGCATGAGAAGAGAAATAAGGCCTTGGGATCCTCTTAGGGTTGTTTCTAAGTTGGACTTCATTTATGATGACCATGTTCTCCATTGCATTCCAACTTCAGACCTACAAAAGGACGTGTACAAGTCTCATAATTCATGCCAAGGATTTGATAATGGCGCCTATCCTTTGGACTTTTGTGCCAAATTTAGATTGTTTTAAAGTTAAATTGTAAATAATTTCACTTTCAATCCTTTGAGAATTGCCTCGCATTGCTTCAATTGCATTTTCAAACATTTGAAGGAAATCTCTTCTTACATTTTCAAACATCGTCTTTGAATTTTGTAAATAACTTTTGATTGGAGGTTTAAAATTTCAAATGGATTTTTGAAGATGAAATTCAACTTGATTTACCAACTTATTCAAATTCAATTTTTTTTTAAGTTACTCTACTAGGCCTCAATGAGGTCTAAAATTCTACTGCAAACACAATTACTGCTTTGGATTTAATTATGAGCAATTGAGCTCCTACTATTTCTAATTTCTATATCCTACTTGGGTTGTTTTACCTACTATTACCCCATGTGTATATAACGAGCTTTTTTTCTCATTCAAAAACTGAAAATGAGTTGAAAATGCTTCTAAAGAATTTTTTTGACTTCATCAATACTCTCAAGCATAATACCTGGAAGGTTGGACACTATGATGGCCTCTAGAAGACTCAAGACAGGTCTAATGGGTTAAGCCTTGATAGCATCACAGGAACTTGTACTTGCCTTGTCAGAGGTGGTAGTCTCTCATTGGCTGCATAAGCCATGTCATAAAGTTCCCTATTACGTCAATTGCCTATGCATACTATAGATTTTTAACAATAGCATCGATTACAACTTTGGGAATGTTGAGAGAACTCACAACCTTTCTAGGGCCTCATTTCTCTATTAATAGGATTGTTTAATTTGAGTGTCAAACTTTTATTTGATGATACCATCCAATAAGTTGAAGAACATTTAGAAGGATATTAGAAGGTATGAGAGTTCCAAAACCAAGTCATAATTAATGATTTTGAACTAAACTTATCAATAAACCATCTTAATGAAGAGCCAAATTTCTTTCCAAATGATTATATAATGTTTATGGAACTTAGAAGATTCTCCAAATAAATATTTAAAATCTGATACTGAATAGTTTTCTTATAAAATATATGGTTTCTTCCTTCAATATTTTCCATTCCTAAAATCAAATAAAAGTACAAATTTTCTAATTTTCAAATCATAAAACCATTAGGGGCTGAGTTATCAAGACGTCCGGACGTCCAGAGTCCGGGGACACTGCCTCTGTAACGTCCTATGACATTCACTTTTTACGTTTTTTACTTATATGGTAAATTCTGCGACCAAAAATTCGACCAAAAATCGGACCAACCCAATACCCGACCAAAAACCCGACCGACCCAAAAACACAACCGAAAGACTGAAAAGCCAACCGACCGAATACCCAACCGAAAACCCGACCGAAAACCTGACCGACCGAATACCCCACCGAAAACCCGACCAACCGTAAATGCGACCACAAGACTGAATACCTGACCGAAAACCTGACTGAAACCTTTACCGACCCGACCGCCGACCGACCGAAATTCGGACCGACCGACCGAAAACCCAACCGAATACCCAACCGAACACCTGACCATCCAAAAACCGAATCAATACCCGACCAAAGGACCGGTTTAGGGCCTAAACTGAACACCTGTCCGTCCGAAAACCCTAAACCGGTCCTTCGGTTTTCCAGTTTTCGGTCGGGTTTTCGGTCGGGTTTTCGGTCACGCCGATTTTCGGACGGGTTTTGGGTCGGTCGATCGGATTTTCGGTTGGACAGGTTTTCGGCCGGGATTCTGCTGGGTCCGATTTTCGGACGGGTTTTTGGTCGGTCAAGTTTTCAGTCGGGTCTTCGGTCGGTCCGATTTTTGGTCGGGTTTCGGTCGGTCCGATTTTCAGTTTCGGATTGGTTTTCAGTCGGTCCGATTTTTGGTCGAGTTTTCGAGCGGTCGGGTTTTCGGTCGGGTTTTTGGTCGGGTTTTCAGTCGGGTTTTTGATCGGTCCGGTTTTCGGTCGGGTCTTCGGTCGGTCAAGTTTCCGGTCGGGTCTTCGGTCGATCAGGTTTTCGGTCGGGTTTTTGGTCGGTCCTGTTTTCAGTTTCGGTCTAGTTTTCAGTCGGTCCGATTTTCGGTCGGGTTTTCGGGCGGTCCGGTTTTCGGTCGGGTTTTCAGTCTGGTTTTGGGTCAGGCGGGCGGGCTTTCAGTCTAGTTTTCGGTCGGTCAGGTTTTCGGTCACGTTTTTGGTCGTGTTTTGAGGCTAGATTTCGGTCGGTCAGGCTTTCGGTCGGGTTCTTGGTCCGTCGGCTTTTTCGGTCGGCTTCTCGAGCGGTCGTCCGAGCGGTGTGGACGGCCATCGGGGAATCGGTCGGTCGGTTGGGAAATCGATCCGGAGAATAAACCTCCAGCGAAATGCACCACAGCTGTACTAATGAAATCTTAGGGGATAAAAAGGAACTCAAAGTTCAAAGTTCAAACAAGTTTTTTAAGTTCCAAATTCAGTCTCAAATGACTTTGTGCTTCACATGTGCTTGAGGTAAACATCAAGCGCACCTGAAGCACACTTCCACTAATGTAATTGCCTTTAAAAAACAATCACCTAAAAATTAAAAACGTTCTTCAAAAATTTCAAATTGGACTAGAAATGCTTCGGTGTGCTTGAGATATGCTTGAGGTTCACGTCAAGAACACATAAAGCACACCTGAAGCGCACTTCCTCTACTGAAATTACCTTGGAATAAGAAGCTATGAAAAATTTAACTTGGATTAACAATACTTGAGTTCTGCATGGAGTAACCTTGAAGCACACTTGAAGTATATTTCCACTATTATCTTATGGTTGGATAATAAAAGCAATTCAAAATTGAAATCTTCTACTACATATACGAAATGAAATCATAAGGTCCTAGAAGTGTGCTTACAGTAGACCTCACACACATCTACAAAACATCTCTTGTTTTTGCATTGCTTTGAAATGATGAAAAATTTAAAAATGAAATGCTTATTTCCAAAATTTAAAGTGTAAGTAAAAGTGATTGATGTGTGCTTGAGGTCTAGCTCAAGCATATCTCAAGCAAATACCATCTTGTCAAGATACCTTGAATAATTTTTATTTTTATTTTAAAAATTGAATTCTTCTGATAAAAATGTGAATCTAAATCATGAAAAGGTTGAAGCGTGCTTCAAGTAGACTGTAGATTGTAGACCTAAGGTCGATTGGGCAGTATACTTTATCTTATTTCATTGCTTTATAAAGAAGCCGAAAAACAATTAAAAGGGAAAAGGGAAAAAAAAAAAAGTTTTTGAGGTCTGCTTCAGATAGACGTCAAACATGCCTGAAGCCCTCAAGCACATTTGTACCGTTTAAATTATGTTGGATTATAAAGACAATTTCAAATTGAAATCTTTTACAATACATACCAAAGAAAATCACAAGTTGCTTCAAGTATGCCTTGCGAAGACCTCAAGCATATGTAAAGTATGTCTCTTTTATTTTCATTGCTTTGAAAGAAAGCTAGACCAGAAGATCAAATTTCAAAAATAAATAAAAAAGCTGAAGGTGTGCTTCAGGTCTACTTCAAGCTCACCTGAAGGTTGAAGCACATTTTTACTATTCAAAATACTTTGGATCCTAAAAATGATTTTAAATTTAAATCTGATATTGAATAATTCAATATCAAATCATCAAATGCTTGAAATATGCTTCGGGTACACCTCAAGCACATCTAGTATACATTTTCACTATTTTCATTCATTTCAAATTAAATAAATCTGAAGATAATAGAATCCTCTTCTCAAGATTTTAAATTTTATTAAAAAATGTTTGAAGTATGCTTCACATATGCATGACCTGTACTTGAAATATACCTACCGTAAGTTTCTACTATTCTCACTGGTTTTGAAAGAAGAAACTCCTGAAAAAAAAATATTTTTCAAAATTTAAAGTATAAATGAAATGGCTTCAAATGCGTTTGAGGTCTACCATAAGTTCACCTCAAACAAATTCCTACTACTGAGATTTCTTTGTATTAAGAAAATTTTAATTTGAAAATTTTTTTGGTTTAGAAATTAAGCTTAAGTAATAAAGTGCTTGAAGTGTGCTCCTACCATGCTTAACTGCTTAAGGTTTACTTCAACTAAACAAGCAACCTTCAAGCACATTCTTAAAATTTATGTTGTACTTGAATTTATAAAGAACAAGAATTATATTCATTTCAGTTTATGATTGAAGGGGTGGAAAATAAGGTACCCTGCATGTGAACTTTAAGTTTATATGAAAAATTCTCTCTTTGTTTAAAATGCATTAAAATTAAAAACATTGTGATTGAGGTGTGCTTCAAGTCTATCCACATGTCTTTAGTATTTCTATTTCATTTGAAAACAAAAAATTCGTGACTTGATTTTATTAGATGTGGTTTTCCAATGTGTGTTTTATGTGTGCTTGAGGTTTATTAAGCAAAGTTGTTTGCTCATCACTTGTAAAATATATTTTTCCTATACAATTTTGGGGGAAATTTTGATTCCAATTAAATGAGAAGAGCAATGGTGCGCTTTACTTGTGAGATAAACGTTTCATCCTATATGTAAAGACCACATCAAGCACACCTCAAGCGCACTTGTGAAATTTCCAAACAAATTGAATATAATTTATAATTTGAATCATGATTGAAGTGGAATGAGAGAAGTAAAGTGTGCTTGAGTTGTACTTCAGGTAGATATGTAGGACACCTCAAACACTCTTATATAAAGGAAATTTGAATGCAATTGAGTTTCGGTAACTCAAATAACGTTCGAAGTAGAGTGTTCATTTTCCTTTCAATCCCTAGAAGGCTGCTTGTCCCCTTGGGGGACAAACTAAGTCGGGCAAATACCTATGGTCTCAATATGAAGTGAAATTTTTGTGATTTGTGGAATTTGTGTGATTTGCGAGAAATTTGAGGATGTTTAATTTTTAGTTTAATTGATGCCCGGAAGTTAGAGTTATGACACAATAAGCAAAAACAAGTTTTGGCAGACCGCACCAAAAATATTAAGAGAAAGTGAAACTAATTTTATCCTCAAATTTGTTTCTCAAAGACTACATTTTTGTCTACATGTGAAGCTTTGTTTCATTCAATTTGGACTAATAATGAGAAAGTTCTTCACAATCTTAGTTTTTGGGTTTAGAGAAGAACCTGTGGTCAAAAAAAAATGGATGTTTCACTTTTGGATGTTATTTTCAGAATTTTCCCAAGGAATTTGTTAGACAATCTTAGATTTCCTTGCTACAACAATCTCACCGTTGAGATTATTGTGATCCAATTCCATCTAAAAGTTTTTAACAATTTCGTTTTTTCTTCCATCTTAAATTCACCTCTACTTAACAATTTTATAATGATTGAAAATGAACTGGTTTTTTTCCTAACTTTTTTTGGTACATTTTGAACTCAACTACTTAATGTAAATAAAGACAAAATCCAAATCATTAGTGTTAAAAATTTAAACTAAAAAGATTCAAAGCAAAAAAATATAGTTAAGCAAGGTGCCAAAAAACTTATTTTCTTCACTCTAAATACATATATCTTATAATCTACATAGTCAAATTTTTTGAAATTTCTTTCACGTATTTATATACTAGTTAAGGAAAAGATCTTATAGTTGGATATGCAAAAAAAAAGAAGTTTTCATGGTTCTTTGCTCTTTGCAATAACAATGACATTTTTTAGTGTTTTTTGATAGGAATATCACCTTGGTCCTCTAGGGGTTAATACAATTGGTCCTTCCATTGGATCTAAAATAAAAACTAAAGAAACATTTAATTGTTTCACATTGCAGTGCATTGAAATTAGGATTTAAAGTGTAGGATTTAGGGTTTAGGGTTTAGAAAATACTATTTAGGGAAGAGGATTAAAGCATGAAAAAAGAAAATCAATCACACTTACACATAAGTTCTACATGAATTCTACATTGGATGCTTCTTAAAGGAAGCATCCAATGTAAAAACGAATCAAGATTTATTGCAAACTGTAGAATCCCACAATCAGTCTTGTTCTCTGGTCAACCCAGGCGGTCGGCCCGGTCGGCCGTCTGAGCCGGTCGGCGTATGCGGTCATCTGAGGCAATCGGCCCATGTGGTCGTCTGAGGCGGTCGACCCTGGCAGGCATCCGAAGCGATCAGTGTACCCTAAAACTACCGTGTCAGGTTTGGATGGCTTCTTCAGTTGGGTTTTTCGGTTTGGGTGGTCGGTCACATTGGAGCGGTCGCCGGGGTTGGTCGGCGCGCGGTCGGCAGCACTTTGGATCAGACTGCGGCCGCGATGACAGCCGCCGAGGCGGGCGGCGTCGGTCCGGGGCAGGCCCGCGAGCTTCGGGGCCTTCAAGCAAAGCTCCGGAGGAGAACCGAAGATAGCATAAGGAAGTTCGGTGCAACATTGTCTATTGATGGATGGAGCTCAGTTACAAACTGCCCACTGATAAATGCCATGCTCGTATCTTTCGCTGGGGAGGAATCCATTGGATCGGTAGATACAAGCGGGGTAGAAAAAAACGCAGAGTATTTGGCATCTGTCTTGGAGAAGTTTATAGAGCACGTGGGTCCCACCAATGTGGTACAAATTAGTGCTGATAATGCTCTAGTAAATCAACCAGCATGGAATTTGGTATCCAGTAAGTATCCACACATTTTTTCTCAAGGATGTGTGGTGCACGCCTTGAATTTGTTGCTGAAAGATTGGGGGAAGGAAAAATGGATCGATGAGTATCTGAAGAAAGCCCATGCCATTGTGAAATTCTTCAAGAGTAGGCAGATGCCACTTGCTATATTTTGAAAGCACGAGACGAAGTATAGATTGTTGTTGCCGGCCAGAACAAAGTTTGCCTCAAACTTTATCATGATTGATCGTTTGTTGAAGGTCAAGGTAGCATTACAACAAAGTGTGGTGGATCCGCAATGGTTGGAATATGTGCGGAAGCTAAAAGACAATCGGAAAACACAGCCCCGATCTGAGTCTCGAGATGTAAAGAAATTTGTTCTCGATTTGCATTTCTGGAATCGTTGTGTCAATATTCAAGATGTGGTGGGTCCAGTTGTATTTGCTCTACGCAACTTGGATGCGAAGACACCTTGCATGGGGAAGGTGTTGCATCTTATGAGGGTTTTAGAGAAACATGTTTTGGACTTACAGAAAGAGCCATTTTCTTTGCCCGCAAACCGAGCAAAACGATTGCAGGCTTCATTTGTGAACCGACGAAAAATGGGGGAGACAGATCTACACTATGCAGGAGCTCTTCTGAACCCGTACTTGCTGCACAATAAAGAACTAGTGGACGATGCAGATGCAACAGAGGCATGCAAGCGAGTTATAATGAAAATTTGTAAACCCGAAGATTACACAATGGTCGTGAGGGAATTTGTAGCTTTTCGACATAGAACCCCTCCGTTCCATAACATGTTAGACCCGGGCGAACAGATGTTGTCGGCACATGCTTGGTGGGATTTTGAGGGTACATGTGGGAAGCTCATTGCTCCAATTGCAAAGAGGATATTGGCCCAACCAGTATCATTGTCTTCATGCGAACGGAATTGGAGTAAC
The DNA here is from genome assembly GCA_963969595.1 of Neckera pumila. Lineage (NCBI taxonomy): Eukaryota > Viridiplantae > Streptophyta > Bryopsida > Hypnales > Neckeraceae > Neckera > Neckera pumila. The sequence continues at coordinate 18,342,311 of OZ018414.1, forward strand.
TATTTGTTTGTCCACAACAAATCGCGGAACAAGTTGAAGCCACAGAGAGCAGCAGATTTGGTGTACGTGTATAGCAATTCAAAAGTCTTAGCGGCATCAAAAGAAAATGACGAGAAGAAGTGGTACCATGAGAACGTAGAGTTGGAAGAATCAGAGGGGTTTATCTCGGAATACGAGGAAGTTGACGAGGATTATGGGCCCCAATTCAGTGACGAGAATGCCATGAACAACGACATCGAGGACTATGACAACGGACCGCTTCAGAGCCCTAATCAGAGTAATGAAGACTTTGGGGTCAATCATCGAGATGCTTATGAGTTCGATGAATCGGACGAGAACATCAATGCGGACAACGAAGATAACATTCCCCTAGCTAGATTTTGCGATGGGACCGGATTTTTGAGTAGTCGAAACCTTGTACCGCAAGGAGAAGCGGCTTGCGTAGAGGATCCGGAGGCGAATGGGACAAGGAATGTCAATGATGACACTCCAAAAGCGGATGAAGTTCTTCAAAGTTTGAAGTATACATCCCTAACACTGGAGGAAGTGCAAGAGGATGAAGAGCACAATGGCAAAGGAGGATGTCAGTTGAATGTTCAAATGAATGTGGGCAATGCAAGTGTTCAATCCATTGTGGTATTGGCAAATGAGAAGAGCGGGGAACCAAGTCATCAAAATGATAAACCTCGCGAAGTCCAAAGAAATGTTGATGGAGGTTTGATGCAGGGGTCTAAGAGCCCAATTTCTTTGGATGATGATGAAGGTAAGAAGCAAGTCATCGAAGATTCCAAAAGAGCACGATGTATTGGTATTTCTTGTGTAGTACGCGAAACTTCTAGTGTAGCTTTGGATGGCTTAGGAAGTTTAGGTGTAGGAAGACGACTTGTGCAAATTTCAAAAGAAATGCAACCTCATATCAATTCAACTCAAATCAATTTACCATTGACCGACAGTGAAATGAACGAGACATTGGCAGAAATGTTTATTCGGGAATCCGGTAATACATTACCACGTCGCTCGACGAAATCGTCAACTCCTACAACGTTGTCTTTGAATGCAATGAAGGTAACTATTCAAGGAGGGGCTGAAGCAGTGAAATTGGATGCCCAACACTCCATAAAATCCAAAAGTAAAAGGAAAATGGAGCCTTTTGCAACGAGCCCAACCAAGAGACAAGGTGTAGGTAGAACTCCCCTTGATGCATGTCTTCCTTCCTCAAAGGGAAAAATGAAGACGATTCCTTCCCTTAAAGAAGATAGGAGGAACGCCATATTAAAAGTAAAAAGGGAAAAGAGGGAGGACAAACCAAGGAGATTATCCACATCAAGGCAAGTACAACAGGGAGGAGTGACAACTTTGAATTCTTCATCAGACAATATAGAAGTCACATCCGACAAAGACGTGGAATGGAAAAGTAGAGGAGATTGTAGTGGGGCTGAGGTAAAAGGAGATAGTGATTACAAGCCTTAGAGACTGAAACGCCCTGAACCGCTTAGATGTTTTGATGCTTATCATATATAGAGCACATAATGGTAATTGGTTGATAGAACTTTATATTGTAGTACAAGTTGTCTACTTTGCTTAGTGATGTAGAAAACATCATTAGGATTGTTTGGTATTCAAACTGTTGGAGTACAATCCAATAAAGTTTGATTATGTGTTTTCTTTCTTCAATGAGGTATAATATCTTGCAAGAACTATATGTAGTGAACAGTTTCACCTTCATAGTTGTCCTAGTTTAATATGTGTAAATTGAATTCATACACTTAAAATTCAAAAAGAATTGATGTAATCTATGGAAATGTTGGATTTTTATTCAACAATGAATGAACTCTAAGAAGACTTTGACATTTGTGGATGAAATTGAAAAAATGAATGGAAAAACATTGAGGCCTAGCTAAAAGCTCTCATAAATACTTATATACCTCTATAGTACCCCATCTCAAGTTGAAGTAGAATACAAATTTATAAACATTTATAAGAGCTGATTATTGAAAACGAATAACAAGGTACACAATAAGATTTGAACCCGTAACCTCTTCAATACCAATAATGAAACAAACCCCCATGTGTCTGCAATTGCAATGGCTAATCTGCCCTATTTGTTCTAAAATTATTCCCGTCCTTGTTAACCTCTAAAGTCCCATTGTTCCCTCGGGGGACAATTTGGAGTTCAGGTAGGTACCTACAGGCTGAATTTTTGTCTTGATTTTTTGAAATTTTTTTTGAAGATAGAAGAACTGATAAGCTTTGTGGGAATATAATTTTTTTTTCAATCAGTGCCTGTGAACAAAAGTTATGCCCAAATAACCTCAAAAGAGGGGAGAAGTGGCAGCAACAAAAATTTTGCAAATTTATTTTATTTTTATTTTTTTCCCCATAGATTATATTTTTGTCTATCTAGAAAGCTTTGATTCATTCCATTTGGATTTGTTATGAGAAAGTTAAAGGACAATCTAATTTTTTGGGCACTTAGAGCATCTTCCTGAAAAAAATAACTTATAGGATTCATTTCTGAAAGCAATTTTTATAATTTTTCAAAAAAAATAGTTCCACATGGTTTAGTATTTTTGCTAGAACAATCTCACCATTGGGATTAGTGCACTTTATTTCCATATAAAAGATATTAATATGTTAAATTTTCCTTCTATCTCGTACCTACTTCTATTTAACAATTTTTTTAGTAATAAAAATTAGGTTTATTTGCTTTGATTTTTTTTTGCTAGGCTCTCAACTCAATTATGCACTATAAAGATTTAAAGCTCAAAACTCTGTGTGCAAAAATTTCAAGTTAAAAATGTTCAAAGTCAAAAAATCCAGTTCCACAATGTGCTGAAAAACTTGTCTTTTTCACTTTAAACGCAGATATCTTGCAATGTGTGCAATCAGAAATTCTGAAATTTTTTCCGCACATTGCCATACTAGTTAAGTATAAGATCCTACAGTCAGATGTGAAAAAAAAATAATTTTCAATTTTTTTTACTCTTTGCTATAAAAATGGCAGTTTTGAGTGCTTTTTGGCAGAAAAATGGTCTTGGAGTTTTAGGAGTTAAAGTGAGTAAGTGACTGTCGTCCTGAACCCGATCTCCCCGACCTCCTCGACCTCCCCGACCGCCCTAACCTCTCGGATCTCGCCGACTGACACTGACAGCCGACCGGCGCGGTCGTCATACTAACTGCCGTCAGCCGTCCGACGCGGTCGTCATACTAACTACCGTCAGCCGTCCGACGCGGTCGTCAGACTGCCCGCCGACCGCCAACCGCGGCGTCCAAATTACCTAAGGTAATTTTTTTTTACGACGGTTTTATCCATCGCGTCCGGTTGGACGCTGCATTTGGACGTCTGAATTTTGGACGTGAATTGGTCCCGGACGTTCAATATTGACAACTCAGATTAGGGGAGATTTGGAGGCATTGGAGGGCCGTTTTAGGCCCATTCCCAATTTGGCCCAATTCTGCTCCCAACCGAGTACGGGGGCTGTCAGATTTATTTTTTCTCAAAAAATAAAAATAAAAATAAAAAAAATCCTCCAAAATATCATTTTAAGCAAATTCTATTTTTTTGTCAAAAAATGACGTGGCACACTCTTGGCCTCAGCAACCAGCAGTTATTCTACGTTCCCGCAGTCTGGGAACATTGCGGGAACGCAAGTTAACTTGCAGTCTCTTAGAGGCCTCAAATCTCTTTTAAAGTATAATTAGGAAAATTTTCAACTTTCCAAAAAGCCACAAGTTTGGCTCCCAACCGGTGCAATTACAAAAAAAAATCAAAATAAAAAACTATCTTTTAATATCTAAAAGTTTGATGCTGATGTGGCACTAGTAGTGCCACGTCAAATTTTTGTTTATTTAATATTTTATTTTCAAAGAAAATATTTTCTTAAGAATTTTTTTTTTTTTATGCATTCTGAAATTGCACCAAAGGGGTCCCGTACATCAATTCCTTAGCGGCCTTCTGGAAGGCTAAAATTTTCCTAATGAAAATTCAATAACTTTCAGACTGTAGGTCCAAACGCTACAAAACAAAGCGCATGCTCCCTTCCTTGTTGAGGTCTTTTCAATGGTACGAAGAACAAGATTGAAGGATGCACGGTCTAGAAGACCTCACCATAATAAACAAAACAAAACAAAACAAACAAACAAACAAACAAACAAACAAACAAACAAACAAACAAACAAACAAACAAACAAACAAACAAACAAACAAACAAACAAACAAACAAACAAACAAACAAACAAACTTACTAAACCCCGGAAGAACCAAACAATGTTTTTTGGCAACAAAGCGATTTTCGGCAGCTCACTTTGAATGAAGTTTTAAATTTTTTTTAAAATTTTTGCACAACATTTTGATTAAGGAGTAGCTCAAAGGCACAACAATATTCTTCACTTTTGACTACATAATAAACAAGCTGTTGTATAGTATGTAGTTTCTAATGTTCAACAGGCAGTTTCGGCAACTAAAAAAATTCCCTTTTTTAATAAACAAAAATTTGAAATAGTTTTTTTACATTTATACATACGTGGAAAGCTTTGAATCATTCCAATTTGATTGACATGATGAAAGTTATGAGGAGTTTTAGTTTGCAGGCAGTTATCAAATCTCAATTCTAAAATAAACTTTGAAGTCTTTTATTTAAATCAATTTTTGGTATTTTTGAAAAAAACAATAAAATTATTGGATATAAATTGTTTATTACAACATTGCAACCATAGGAATTGGAATTTTTCATTTCTATAGAAGCGGAGGACTATGAGTTGATTTGGTCTTGATAATAGATTGGATTAAAATATAGAATGCCTTCTATTCTTTGAAAAATAAAAATTTGAAAATTATTAGAAGTAATACAGATTGTGAACGTAGTATGAAGAGATAGTTATAAAAATAAAATGGTATGGGCTTTAAAATAACATGGTATGTGCTTTAAAATAAAATAATATAAAAATAGTAAAAAATAATTTAGGATCCTTTTTATTCAATTATTGAAACAATTTCTATTTTATCTAGGGATCATGTAGATAGGTAAGTAGGTAAGAGACTTGAGCGTCCCTATTGTCAATATATAGTGCATTGTGGAAGGTAGAATGTATGAAAGACTATAATGTGGTTAGGTAGCCCCTAAACTATTACATAAATTTTTCTTTATCCTCAAGATCATTCATCCTTGTACATATATGTAAGATATTAACTCTTCTTTCCCTTAGGACAACTACATTTTTTTAGACCACCTTTAAGTGGCTCACTCATAATTTTGTTAGTATGAAAGTTATGTAATGATATGGTAGGAAAAAAAGATGATTTCAAATATAATTCCCTCTACAAAATATCCTCTAAATGCATGTATTTAATTAAAAAAAACAAGGCATGGTGCCTCCAAGTTGGCAAGGCAACAAGTTTTTGTAGGGCCTTTACACATAATCCGATTAGACATGTTGTCATGCTATCACTTTTGACAAACCAATATGAGTCCACATTCTAATTAGAGTATTCTTAGAATATAATAAGAATATTTGAAAATATTTGAAAATATATCTAGAAAATTCAAAGCATATTCTATGAGTACGTTTAAGATTCTAGCACTACAATAGAAGGGATGGTATTAATGGCAATATTTAGTTAGAAATTGCATACTAAAAGGTTGTTTTTTTAACTCCTAAAAGACCGGCATGAATTTTTTGGCTGTATAAAATTTTTTGGGTAGGTATGTGTGATTAGAGATTTCTATATTTTAGACTAAAATTTTAATATAAGGTGGGGACAAGGAATATCTTTCATATGCATTAAATTTCATGTCATTTGGAAATGTGAGTCAAAAGTTATGGCCTAATATGTTATTTTTTCTCGTAATTGGGCAGTTTGGGCAGATTAGAAAAAATCACTTTTTTCAAAAACAAAATTTGAAATTGGTTTTCTAAAGTTATATATATATGTGGAAAGCCCTGAATCATCCCATTTTGATCAATGAGTCAAAAGTTATGAAGATTTTTAGTTTGCGGGTAGTTATGGGTTTTCTACTCTAAAATAAACTTTGAAGTCCTTTATCTTACTCAATTTTCAATATTTTTTGAAGAAAATAAAATCCTAGAATGTAGATTCTTTATTTCAACATTGCAACCATTGCTATTGGCATTTTTCAATTCTATAATTAAATTCTTGACAATTTAGTATTTTGAGTCATTCTCTACAATTTATCTACTTACTATTTTTTTTCTATATGTTCAACAATTCCAAATGAAGTGAAAATTTTCAAGCATGTAGCCAACTTGTCTAGGAAAAAGAATCCAAAGAAGCACCATCATTTTGGTCATTTTTTCATCGAGAAGTGAGCTTGTGAAGTGCAACTGCCCTGTTTTTTGCAGGGCCAAAAAAATGATTTTAGGGAATTTGAATGCTTAGATCTTGCAATCCATGCTTCGCAAATTTCTGAAATTTTTACCACATGTTCTCAAGTCAACATATTACAAGATCCTATAGTTCTATGTGTCAAAAAAACTTTTTTTTTCAAGAATTGGGTATTTGAATTAAAAATGGCAGTTTTTGAGCATTTTCGATGAAAACATAGTCATGGAACTTTAGGGGTTAAAGGAAAATTTACAAATAGGGGTTAAACAAAAATTACGAAAATTATTTTGTTGATGTGTATGTTTGCACAATCTGTAACTACCACAATTGCAATGACTTTGAAAACAACCAATTAGTAAAAAACTACTAAAATATATTGTTTCTAGTACTAAATGGTCACTTTGATTGTATATAATAAGTATGTTGTAAGTTCATAATGCTAATCAGTCATTGGATTACTAAAAATTTGTCTTCTTTGGTCACTAGTTATTAAATAGACACTCATGTCATATACATTTCAAAACATTTAGTTCTTTGATTTCACATAGGAAGCAAGATATAGCAAGGTACTAAGGTTTCTCACACCAACTATTAGATGAGGGGTTCGATTCCCTATAGCTTGCATTTTTTATATTTTGGTAGTTAATATTGTCTTTTAAGACTGGCTAGAAGGACATGGAAAAATGGATTGAATTAACATCTAGGAATTCAATAAAGGTAATATAATGTATGTATTTGAATGGCAGAACTAAGTGAATCTTTAGGGTGGTTGCAAGAATGATTGGTTGTTCTTGTTCCATAATGGCTTGTTTTCATTGTTTTCAGCTAGTCTTGGGAGTATCATGACCTTTTAAAAACAAATTTTTAAAAATAATATAAAATGAAGATAACTAATTTAATACTAAAATAGCATATCGCCAAAATTTCAAACCAAAAAAAAAGTTAGATAAAAAGTTATTCACAAATTAGTGAGCTGAAATTTTGAAGAAAATAGATACTTTGACATTTTTGATTTGAAAGAAATAGGAAAAAATATTTACAAAGAAACTAAAAACTATCCATTTGGCAAGACTTTATGGGAAAGACATTTCTCCAAAAAATTGATCTTGAAACCATCTTCAATGTTCAGAAATGTGCACACAAGGAAGCCCTATTTATAAGAACATCGAGGACATAAAGCAATATACTTTCAAAATTCCCTTGGTAGAAACAAGCCCACCTACTACGTGAGTAGACTACCAAAATTTGGCCAAGGTGAATCAACCCCCTTTCTTGTCCCGCCAAAGTCATTCTAAAGGTGCATGTAAGAAAAAAGACCCCCAATTTTGTGCTTGAGTAATTTATCTTCTACACTTCTCCTAGCTACTTTGGTGTCTCTGATTGCAAATATGAATTCAAAATTTGCAAATTTTATCATGTGTGGCACATAAAAAATTTCAGTGTTTTTGCTCGGAAGTGAGGAAGGATGTTAGTTCACCTTGGCCCACAATTTCAACTCTAAAACATTAATTTTGGATACTCCTTTTTAGTTAAAAACTCAATAATGGAAAATGTGACAAATTAATTAAAACAAATTTGAAATAGAAAACTATTTTTAAATGTTTTGAAACAATATGGGATATGTAACACTCAAAACAACCATCTCCAATAAAATCTCAAGTTCATATGACTCTAATTACTGTGAAGGAATACTCTAGTAAGGTACCTTCTCTAATGACAAACTATAGATATGAGATCTTGTATCAATGTATGAATAAGGTTTACTCTCTAATTATGTGCAAGAGATTTTCCACTATAGTATCTAGTTTGTTTTTCCACCATATTTTATTTGTCTAAATTCTAAGATTCATATTTAACTATCTCCTGTGTTTACAAGAGCCTATCCATTAATTAACCCCCCTTTGCTAAAAAAAATGATAGCCATCGATAATGATTTACAAAACTCCCCCTCCTTCCATCAACCGTTGATTTGAAAAAAAAACTCCACCGTCGGATGGCATCTCTGCCGATGGTACTAGATACGGATATAGATACTGAATGTTGCATACGGATATGAATATTGGATATGGATACAAAATACAAATACAAACACAGATATTAATACAGATCTACAATATATCCCATATTGTTTGCAGGTACCTAGCTTCCTAGACACTACAAATAGGAAGGGGGGGGGCAAGTCAATTAGATTTAATTATAAATTTAATTAAAAATATAAAAGATTAAAAAGTAAAGAGGGGGGCTTTTGAGTGAATGGAAGGGGGGTTGCATTAATTGAATGCACCTATCCCCCACTATCCACTCAGAAGACAACCTCCACTTGAATATTATACTTGCAAGTTTAACAATACAAAAACAATCAATCCTATTTGGTGGGCCTTTTCAGTTTTGATTGAAGGCTTTTGAATTTTGTTGTGTTTATTTATCTTGACCATTAGAAGTACATGGAGGCGAGTTTTAGTTTGACTCTCTAATGTAGAGGGTTGTAAAACCAATCAGGTTCTGAAATGGTTCAAGTGTGTCCATAATGATCATTCAAGGCCATAAATACATGAATATTGTAATTGCTTTAACACCTAAAGGTCCAAGGCATTTTCTAGTTCCAAAACCATTGAAAATTGCCATTTTTGCTGTGATCACTCTAGAAACCAAAAAAGACTTTTTTTTAGAATCTAACCACAGGATCTTGTACTTCACTTACCTTGGATTATGTGCTAAAAATTTCATGAAGTTTGACCGTACGAACTGGAAGATATTAGCATTTGAAGTTGGAAAAGAAGATTTTTTGAATTGTGGCCTATAATTTCAGATGACTTTGACGGCCATTTGTAGTTTTTTTTGCACTATACACCATGGGGTTAAAATAATTTATATTGAACATTGAATTGAAAGTTGGGGAAATTTTTTTTCAGAACATCAAAACTTGATTTTCACATATAAAAGAATTGTTAAGTAGAAGTAGGTCCAAAATTGAATGAAACACTAAATCATTAATAGCTCTTAGATGGAATTAAAACACCATAATTCTAGTGGTGGGATTGATCTTGCAAACAAAATTAACCTTTTCAAAAAAAAAATTAAAAATTTGAAAATTGCATTCAAAAATGAATTCTATAACTTGTTTTTTGAAGATGATGCTAGATTGCCCGAAAAACAAGACTATGTATAACTTTTTCATTTTGAGTCCAAATAGAATGAAACAAAGCTTCAAATGTAATCAAAAACATGATCTTTGAGACAAATTTTTTCTTAAAATAAATACAAATTTTCACATTTGGTTTTCTTTCTGCCCGGCAAGTTGTTTTTTTTACTTTGGGTGGCATTACTCTTGCTCCCGGACATTGATTGAAAAAATACATATATTTCTAGAAAGCTAATGTAATTTCCTATATTTTCAAAAAAATGTTTCAAAAAATCAAGCCAAAATTTCAGATTACACAAGCCTGCCCAAAATCCCAAGTATCCCTCGAAGAGACTTTGGGCCTTTAGGGGTCAAGCCACCTTCTACAAAAATTAGTACATGTACAAACGGCATGCATTTATGTTTTAAAATGATTGAATCATTTAAAATCCTATTGATTTTGCAACCCTCTACTTTACAATGAATGTTCTTTTATGAGTTTTATAATGAAAAATAAAAGAATAATTTCATCCTTTGTGGGATGGAAAGAATAATATGATATTTGATATAGAGAGAGAGATTGAAGTTCCTAAATGCTTGATATTATGCCTATTTTAGATAACTTCAGTTAGAAAGTTTTTTTTTGACATTACAATAGTAATTTTTATGTTTTTGGCATATTATTGTATTTGACTTTCAAATGATGTGTAGCATGTTCAATTTTTCTAATTAATGAATAATACAAAGTACCAAGACCTTAGAAGTTATTTATATAGTACAATTAGATATGACTTTGTATGCAATTTAATAATTTGGGTAGTTTACCATCAATTCTAAACTATTTTATTTTTTACAGTAGTAATAGCTCCTTAGGGATTTATGGTCTGGGTCAAATCACAATCAAATGTACCACAAAAGGGATCAAACCCACTAAGATTTGCAACATAAATTCTTTTTTGCTATCGTTTTTTAATGCTAATCTATTGATTATAGGTATTTTGGTCCTTTTTGACTAGTATTTCAAGTTACGTTGAGCCTAATTCTGCTTTATTTATCAAAAAATAAAAAATCCTTTATTACAGCTGTTCCATTTGAAGTTCAAATGTCAACATGTTAGGTTTTTCAATTGTAGAAAAGAATTCTAATTTTTTATTAATAATAATGTGATTGCACTATAAGAAAATCCCATTTAGGTAAAGAGTCTTGCTTTTTTATGATGGATCTTAGGTGATGTCAATGTTGACAACCCAAATTTTTTATGTCAGTAAAAATTCCAATATAAGATCAATGTTGACATAAAAACATTGGATTGTCAATATTAATGTTACACTGTAGATTTTTGTTGACATAAAATTTTGGGTTGTCAACATTGACATCACCTAAACTTTGTCATAACAAATTAGGGCTTGTCACCCAAAACAGGGATATCTTATAGTGTTGAATCCAAAAAATCATGTATATATTTAATTATATGATAAAGTAAAAAATGACTTTTTTTCTACAGTTTGAATATTTTCTTGTTTTCTATAATATTCAAAAGTAAAAACTTGTAAATCTCCTTTCTAATATAGAAAATAACCCAAATGATGATTGTGTTAGAACAAAAAATGTATATATTACTGACTTTGAAGGTACTACATAAGCTATTTTTGGAATTGAATGCCTAAATTTATATTAGATGAAATTCATAATTTGTCAATATTCATTTGATTTATTCAAATATTATACTATTTTGAGTTCAAGATTTAATCACCAAATCCTTTTAAATAGTTGTACGTTTGAAAAGTATAAAAAATTTGGATGAAAATATCTTTGTAAAGTGCTATATTGTAAAAAGATACTAAATTTAGTCTTAAAACTGGTAATTTATGTCTTTCTAAGGATTTTTTTAATGAACTTTTGTCTCTAATTTTTTAAAGGGACACATTGTAATTCTATTCATCTATAATTTTTTCTTAAAAATGACAACATCAAATGAATTTTAGCTTTAAAAGTTCAAAAAAGGACTTGAATCCTATCTTAGCAAAGTAACTTCAATGGTGTCTTTCATTGTGGTTTGACCTGTCTATAGAAAACTACTAGACAATGTAAACATTTGAAGTTGCCTTTCTCAAAGTATTTGCTACAAGTATTATTGTAACTATCCACATGTAGATACAAAAACACTAAAGGCTGAAATGATTTTATATTGAATGTATGTCAAAGCTAACATCAATTTTGTTGAAACTAATACATAATTAATCCTTCAATGGTCCCATGCATACATTGTGTCTACCTCTTAAACATAAATTACACATCCTTCCTTTGCATATTGAAAAAATAATTGTTCTACAAATACTAGTAGAAATATATATCCTAAATGATTGTTCACAATGACTCATGTATAGTTTTTGTATACAATTTCTAGTCATTTAGAACAATCATTAACATCAATTTTCTACTAGTGGAAAGTGTGAGTATAGATCTATTTGAATTTTGTAAGAAAATAAATAAATAAACTATTCAATCACTTTTCCAATTGTTGTGGGGATTGGTAGATGGATTTCCAAGTACTCTTGGCTACTACTATAAGGAATCCTAGAGAGGTGTATATAGAAGGGGTGTTTGGTTGTTCACCTATTTAGCTTGAAAATTTGTTGTTAGGGCTCCCTTACTTGGAATGCAGACCTAAATTAGATTTTTTTTCCTTTGGCCTTTTAATTTTCTTGGTACAAATTGAACCATTTGTTGTGATTGGCCACAATCTAAGTGAATGAAGTAGGCTTAAAAAGATTGTGCTTAGGATTTTTTTTACCTTTTGAAAACGTGCAAAGATGGTGATCACTTAAAATTTGGTGAAGCACTATAAGTAGTTCTACATTCATACATCTTTTTGGACAAAAAATATATTTCAATTATATTCATGCTCTTTTTCATCCAAATTTGGCAACTTCATCTTCATTTTGAATAGAAATGGAAAAATTATGACAAAAAAAGACTACTTTTATTTGGACAAAAGTAGAGATTTATTTTGCAATGGTGCAATCAAACCCCAATGGTTGGTTGTTTCCTCATGGAAAGTATATGTCATTTTCAGAATGCACAGTTGTCCTACAAGGCAAGTAAAGGCCATGTAGCTGAATATAATATATAAAATCTGAGGGTATTTGGGAAGGGAGGATTTATAACCATTAGAGGAGAATTGGGGTGTGGGACTGCCCAAATAGAAAATGGCCTAATTTTTAGAAAGGTACAATGGAAAATCCATTTTAGTTCCAACATGGCGTTGTCCATGCTAGAACTTCAGGTGGTGACATCAGATTGTGAAGGTATTTCAACTAATAGCTGCAAATGAATGGAAACCATTAATTAAAGGTGGCATCATGAAAATGGTCCTTGGAGTTTTATAAAAAAATCGTTGTTGACAACGTCTGTACCATGCTTAGGACCTCCCGTCTGTACCGTGCTTACAGCAAGTAGTGGAGCCGCCACATCGTGAGGGGTGATGGGTCGAAGTACCTTTGGCGGGAAGTTACAATTGGAGTTCAAATTATCTGGTTCCATATAGTTTGTCTCCACTCAAACAAGGATCTGCATTTGCAATAGACTTGAGGCATACATTTGACCACAATTAAAAGCCTCGATGGAGAATCGTCAACCTCGTGCCCAGGTGTGTGCAATCACCTTGCACACTACACACAATGACGATGGTGAGTGGATTCCCACCCGATATGAGAGATTTTTGTGGGTGAGGCTTAATCCAGGAAAGGTCGGCAGTTGGGCTTGAGAGGCGCACAGGCTTGGAGGTGACAACATGAGGGGGGCATACAAAGCTCAAATTGTGGATTTCCGGTTCAAGGTGAACAAGCAAAGGGTTGTCACCAACAAGCCGGAACTGCAGTCCGTGTTGGTGAGACACGCCTACAAAAGACACCAAGTGTTGTTAGATCCAGAAGAACGCCATGATCGAGTTTACGGCAACTGTGAGATTTTGTGAAGCCTTAGAAGCCACTGCAATTTGATTCACCTGTTGTTTCCAATAGATATGTTTAATTCTCAAGTTCATGTTGACCTTGATCTTTGATAGTTGTTAATTATGTGTTGTATTTGTTGTTGGTAACAGTTTTGTACCAGTCATACTTTGAGGACTGGGTAGAGCCGGACTCTATACTGGGAGTCATTGTTGTTCTACACAGCAATGTTGGTGAGGCTATCCGTGCAAGAAGGTCCTAAACTAATCTCCTTAACAATGGGATTTTTTTCTCTAATCGTGTGTATGTTCCCCCTACACCAGGTGTTTTGTATGGCAGCATTGAGCCACTGTTGTTGCCAGCATTCACTAATGCCAAGTGGGCTCTTCCTGATATGCACACTAGCAAGGCTTTTAGAGCAAAGTTTAGGGCGGACTTCCAATCGGTAACTAAAGCTACCACCGGGAGCCGCATGGGGCATCTGCAATGGTTTCTTCCACTACATGTTTTTGTCAATCTCTTTGCCCCAGATGGCGACAGCATGAGACGGACATCTACCCTGTATGTTTTGAACAACCCCAATGACGAGTTGTTCACGAGTCTCATAGACCTGGGGTGGGAGCAGAAAATCGTGGTTGCAAAAGATATCGTCAGGTGCACGATTTCCATGCCGTCTGTAACTTTCAAGTGTATTTGATTGATCTCAGTCTTTACTTGGGTACAAAAGGCTTTTGATGCCTACTCTCTGTTGCCAACGCCTTTCCATTGCTGTATTTTTAGAATTTTGTCCACAATCACTAACTTACTAACTTATTGGAAGTGGGCAACAACATTGCATTGTTGCAAAGACCGTTACAATCTGTGGTTGAGGGTATTCCCAATTGTGGTGTGTGCATTATAGGTTCATTAACTTGTATTTTTGTATACAGATACCATTTGGGGAGATCCACTCTATACTCAAAGGGAGCGTTTGGCACAAGATGGTGTTACCTAGGAACAAATTGACCAAACAGATGAAGAAGAGATGGTGTTCCTTTGTTGCTATTTTGAAGGTGTCATGGTTGCAACGTTCGAAGTTGGTCGAAGTTGGCACCTGACCCACATTCGGACAGAGGTTTCTATCACTCTAGGTGATGTGGCTTGAGAGGAATTCCGGTTTAGGTTGGAGCAAGAGGGGCATCCAGATGTTAACATCAACCCTAGGCGCAAAGGGTCTTAGATAGTAGCACAAGTCTTACCACCGTGGACTTTTGAAATAGTAGCATGTTAGTTGGGACTTAGCAAAACTAGTGCTACACGCACTTTTTGGTCACACTTGGAACAATTTGGCTTTCAATTCTGTCAAGGTAGCTTATTCTATGTACTTGGGTCTTTAGTCCAATTTTCATGTCTAAAGCAACTCTAGTAGCAAACAGTGTGAACATTGATGTTGCGGGATCACTAATACATGCCTATTTTCTACGTGTATGCTTTGTGTTACAACTTCTTTGCCACTCAATTTCTTGTGATCATTTGTCTCAAAAAGTTGAGTACATATCTTGCACGGATTTGGGTTCAGGATGTGATGTGTTTCCAATGAAAGAAGGTTGCTAGTGCATAGTTCCAATTTAGACTTGTTATTTTTTTGTGTTTAGTTAATGTGCACTTTACGCTGCCATTGCATCATAGTAATTTCTTTGCCCTAGAGGAGCATGTTAACACTGTGAAAGATGTCAAGTATTGGAATGAGAAGGTCTTTTTTTATTATTTAATAAGAATGCTCAAGCGAGTAGACAAAGAGGTAGGCAACACTTAGCTTATAAACAATAAAAGATCAAAATTGTTATTATCCTCATGAAAAGTCCGTTTCCAACATGGTTCTAATCTGAACTGTACACTACTAAGGTAACATGTCCATATTCAATCAAAATTGTTTTTATCCTTATGAAAAGTCTGTTTTCAACATGGTTCTAATCTGAACTATACACTATTGAGGTAACAGGTCCATGCTTGAGCTTGTCAAGACAATTTGCTACACATGCATCTATTGTGCCTAAACTCTGCGATGACTCCGATGGAGTTCCTTGTTCTTCAACAGTAAGTTTGTCTTCATCTGAGTTAGCAATCCCATTGACGTTTGATGAGTGTGACTTGGATTGAGACGCAGCTGTCACTCCTGCGTTGGCAGCTTCGTCTTCCAGCTTCCTCCTTACTTCAATTGTTTCATTTGCTGTTTTCAGCATACCACATCAACAAAGCAAATTCATGATTTAGGATAGAGAACCAATGTGTTTCCAACAAATTGGAAGACATAAAAGAGTAATGAATAGGAATAAAATCCAACTAATCTACACAACTTCAAGCAGCAGAAACTATTTCAATTCTCATCGACAAGGAACATTGGACATGTACTATGTCAACTGAGGCATGCAATTGCTGTAGCAACAACTTCTGTATATGGCCTCCCACATAGACGGTTAGCAAATCACAGAGTTGGTAGGATAATTGGGTGAAGTGGAGCCAAGATCTAAAGGACATGTATTCCACTCTTACCGGCAACAGGCAATAAGCCCTCGGGAGGACCAATTGGGGCCAAAGGCACTTGAGTAGAACCACTAGTCTCGGTCGATGCACCCTTATTTTCCCCCCTCGGCTTAGTAACCTTCACGGTGGTAAAGAGACAACACTTCCAAAAGCTGCTCTCTTGCGAACTACAAGCTTGGGGGGCAGAGGCATACATTCTGCTTTTTTGACCATAGAACCCAGACCCAATTGTTGTAAACCATCACCCCGCCATGATTCCAACCAACTTTGCTTTGCCACTTCTTTGCAATGAGGACAAACAGCCCTACCAGACATTGGTTCGCCCCACAAGCACCACGGGTGAAACAGGCAACCACATGAGTAAGTCATAGCACAGTTGGCAACAAATAGATGCGAGCAGCTTCCACATGTTGCGTCGACCTTCAAATCTGGAGCAACACCTTTTTCTCACACATTAATCCCAACAGGCTGTTTCGGCTTCATGGAGTATTGCGATGCTTTCTCAGCTGCCCATTTCTTTCGCATTGTTTTCAAGTTGTGTTCCCAACGCTCTTGTTGAGTGTGATCACGCTCTAAGGTCACCTTCAATTTCTCCAAGGACACCTAGTTGGACTCCCAAAGGTCATTGTTAGCTGCAACTTGTTTGCTAACCTTACGCTGTTGATTGTCACACTCGACCTTCTCTGTCACCTCCCCGGCTACAGCATGGCCCTTGCTCTTCTTCCACAGCTCATCCTTAAGTTCATTGAGGCACTCATCCTCAGCTTCCAATTTCTGACCGTTATCAGCAACTTTTCCAACCCTTACTTCCAGGGCCTGAATTGCCTACCCGGATTTTTGCAGTGCTTAAGTCCTCGACTAGATTTCATTCAAGAGCTGCTCCACCTTCCGCACTGCATTGTCGCCATTAATCTCTCTACTTGTACCTCCACCTCCACCAGTGCTCCAACTTCCAAAATGCTGACTGATATACCTTGCACACTCCTTCACAATACTTGCCATCTGCTCCTTCAATGCTGGAGGACCCAATTTTTGAGGGTTGTTTTCCGCATGTTATCCGTGGTCTGCAATTACTTTAGCAACTGCAGAAGCCCAATTGATCATGTTTGCCTTATCTTGATAATAAACCCCGCACGCGCGGAGGAAGGTCAAGCTAATCGCCTTGTTGTCGGGGGCATTGCCATATACTCTCTGGTAAAGTTTAAGGAATAAATCTCGGGCAACTGGATCGTCACACTTATCGAGCGGGAACCTTGACTTGTTCGCACCCTCCCCACTAGTCCAATCATCTTTGTAGAGCTCCGCTGGAACATGGGCGTCCATCACGTCTTTGGGCAGAAGACCATTGTTGCAAAGTCCTACCACTTTGTGAAAAAACTTCCCATTGTAAATTGCGTTTTCTCTCCCTAACAAGCATAGTGCCACCGCAACCAACGACTGTTGCAACTCCTTTGGAAACCCCGCTAAGCCAAATGGCTCATCCAAACTAAGCCACTTCCACCGTCGTTGACTCCCTCCTTATTTGGTTGTTTCCCTGCAGTTTTCGGAGACATCCGCTCCTTTTCAAGAAGAGCCGCTTTGCCTTTTACAAGGCTGTTTGATCGAGAGACCCTGCCCCTCGTAGTCATGTTGGAAGCATAGGAAGGCAAGAGAGGCTTTCTAGACAAAGAACAATAGCAAAGGAAGAGAGAAGAAGGCAATGGAAATAAGCCTACACAAAGAACAACAACGAAGGAAGAGAGAAGAAGGCGATGGCAACAAGCAGCGGAGAGAGAGAATAAGGTGATGGAAACAAGTAGCGGAGCTTTGAAGCTATAGACATAGAAAATAGAATGGTATCTGAATTCTCTGAAGTCTGCTTGGCATCAGGAGGAGGATGGGTTTAGGGTTTACAAGACAGAAATTAACTACAGCGGTGGCTCTGGCAGTAAACATAGCGGGTACAAGTTGACATCTTAAGCTTATTTTAATCATGTACCTTGATGGAAACGTGCAAGTGGACCTCTTAAGCTTATTTTAATCATGTACCATGAAGACTCATGATCAAATATACTGGACACCAGGACATAGGAGGAAAGGAGTGACTACTTTCAGAGTGTACTAAGTGAGAATTCTGTTGTCAACATTGAGGCGAACCAACATTCACAATATCAAAGGCTTTAGTAGGGTTCAAGATTTAGTGCACTCTCTTAAATCCTAAAACCCTAAATCTTAAGAGTCATAAAGCAAGGAACTGAAAAATTCTAAGGACAAAGGTGGAAACATTGAAAACCATCAAAGGAAACAATTCAACATATCTGGTGAGACATCTCAATGAGTTCAAATAATTGTAGCCTGTAGTTTAGGAATTAGGATAAATAAAAACAAAATAAATTCATGTTTGTAGAGGGTTTTAAATGCATGTACAAGTTCAAAACAACATATAATTTCAAAATCCATGACTTCATTTCAAGTTCCACACTTAGGATTTTTTATTGCCGAGCAAAGAAAAAGAACCAAGAAAAACCGTGGCCTATAGTTTAGAAATGAGTATAAATAAAAATACAAAAAACTCATGTTACTGATGTTAGGAATTTAGGGTTTAGGGTTCAAATTTTTTCAAAAATGGAGCTGGGGCCTACGTTGCTTCTAAAGAAGGAACCCCAAAAAAATTAGGTAATGTTGAAGTCCCTAGTTATTGGGGTTGGGACTATGTTCCTTATAAAAAAGGAACCCTCAAAAAATTTCAAAATGTTAAGGTTCATACTAAATGGAGAGGGGCTTAGGGGCTAGGATCTTATAAAGTAGAAAACTAATGAAAGATTGGGAATGTTTAAGTACCCACAAAAGAGGGGTTATTTTTCTTCCTATTTGTGCAAAATGTTGCAAAAAAATAGAAAATGTTTATCAAAATGCCCATCAAGAAATTTGAGATTCAATAGTATAAAGAATTTGGACAATATCTTTCTTTGAACCTCATACAATGTAAAAGCCTTGTCAAATTCCAACTTCATTTTTAATCTTTTGTGTTTTGAGGGAAAACCTCTTACAATCTAAAAGCACATTTCCTATTTGTAGTATTTTTGTCACAAAAATGTACCTACGATATTGGATAATTGACATGATTTTTTTAGCTAGTCAATATAATGTGAAGTTGACATTTTTGAAGGATTGAATGAAAACCATAAATTGTGCCATTTGATCAATTATATAAAGCCTACTTCATTTAAGAAGCACAAGCTGTGTGTCACAATCTTCCTACAATCCTCAATTTAACCCTAGAGGACTAAGGCCTTTTATTTTCTGGCAAAACTACCATTTCTATACCAAATAATGAAAAAAATTGAATCTTTTTGCACATCTAACCATAGGATCTTACACCTAACTAGTATGTGAATGTGTGAAATAAATTTCAGAATTTTTGATTGTATAGACTGCAAAATATCTGTGTTTAAAGTAAAAAAAATAAAAAAAATTTCAGCACATTGCGAGACTAGATTATTTGACTTTGAACCTTCTTAACTTTAATTTTTTGCACTATAGAGTTTTTAGCTTTGAATCTTTATGGGGAAGAATTGAGTTGAGAGTCTAGAAAAAAAAACTTCAAAAAAATTTAATTTTCATTCTTTAAAAAAATGCTAACTAGAAGTAGATTTGAGAGAGAAGGTAAAATCTAAATTATTAATATCTCTAGGATGGAATTAAAATGCACTAATCCCAATGGTGAGATTGTTCTAGCAAGAAAACTAAACCATGAAGAACTTTTTGTTCTTAAATTGTAAAAATTGCATTCAGGATTGAATCCTACAAATTATTTTTTCATGAAGATGCTTTATTTGCCTAAAAAACAAGATTAACCATTCTTTTTTGAGAATAAATTCAAATAGAATGAATCAAAGCTTTCCATATAGACAAAAATATAATCTATAAGAAAAAACAACTTGAAAAGAAATTAAAATTTTTGAATTTTTTTACTGCCCCCTCTCCCTTGTTTTGAGCTTATTTGGGCAAAACTTTTGATCCCAAGCACTGATTGAAAAAACAATTATATTCTCATAAAGCTAATCAATTTTTCTATCTTAAAAAAAATTCAAAAAATCAAGACAAAATTCAGCTTGTAGGTACATGCCCAAAATCCCATTTGTCTCCCGAAGGAACAATGGTCCTTTAGGGGTTAAAAAATAAAGGAAAAAAATTAAATACATTAACACCTAATGAACAAAGCACATTGATATAAAACTAGAGATATTTTAGATTTGGTTTCACCTTGATTGTTTGGGCCAATCAAGCAAAATGAGTCCAAAACTAAGACTAATCTAGAGTGATCAAAGTTCTAAGAATTATTCTTTTTTTTCTTTTTTTGACTTGAATAATTGGTATCACAAGTACTATTGAGTGTTCTTTTTAAGAGATTTGGAGATGAAATTTAAAAAAGACATTTTCCTAAATAGACTTATAGCTATTTAAAAAGGAATTCTAAAAGGATTAATCCTATACTAATTTGACATTTGAAAATTAAGCTTCTTTCAGTATGTATTTTTATATATTAAAGGAAAAATACTTTGGTGATTAAATATGGTGCAAAAGCATCATTCCACACAGAATTGTAGCAAATGGTTTAAATTCATTTGTATTCTCAACGTTTTTTTTATCTTTTATAAATTAAAATGTCAAATGCCTATTTTATTGAGAATATGCACTTTCTCAATTCTCTTATTTAGAAGACTATTCTATATTTTATCTACCTAGGATACTATCTTCTTAAAGTTCTAAACATTGACCATATTTATTTATTTATTTATTTCTAATGCTTTTTTAATTTTAAAAAAGTGGCCTACTATAAAATCAAGAAAATGTTATCTATATTAGAATTATCCTAAAGTCATGAAATGTCACCCTATACTTCATCCTTCATTTATTTCTAATTCTAAATTGCATTGGAATTCATTGTTATTCAAATCCAATCTTTTCAATTTAAACTTTTAGGTGTTTCCTAAGTTATTTTGTGAAGGGCTCGACAAATTTGCTTACCATTTTTTATTTATTTTTGATTGACAAAAGTTCTATTTGTTGTGATATAACTAAGATGTCATAATCAATACGATTTTCCCATTTGAACATTCTTGAGATAGTTTGTACAAACAATGATTCAAACATTTGACTTAAAGTAGAAGTTTTCAAATTTTAAAAATCTACAAGTCTATGATGAATATGTACATCATGTAGAACAAGTTTCATTATCCAACAATGATTGGTATTCCCAACTCATGCTAATATGAAGGGATGTTTCTGGACTTCATACATCCTTGCAGAAGCCTCTTAGATGGATTACCACAAATCATTTCAAATTTTTTGTTGAAAATTCATTGACATTCTGAGATAAAAGATCACTTTTGGTTTCTTTAATGGTTTAATAAGTTCAACAAATTTGCTCCCCAATTTTTTATTTAGACACAACTTTATAATTTTTTTTCACTTAAAAAGGAATTCAAGAACACTCCTAGTAGACTAATTTTTTTCTACAACTTTGCCTCCCCATTTTTTTTTAATTCAACAGAAGCTACTCTTTTTACTTTTAAAAATGGAGTTGAACACAACTTAGATTCATTTTATAGATACATGTGATGTAAAGAAGACATCATGAAAGGGGTCAATTGATCTCAAATCCTATTTTCTAACTACTTCACATAATCTTAAATTCTAAGATAGGTTTTGCTTTGTATTTATGGAACCTTTTACATTGAATTCTTCATAGATAATAGTGTTGTTACTAAATTTTGACTAGAATTGGACAATAGCGGCAATGCTACCGGGAGCGAAAAAATTCTTAGGAAATTGACTGGCCAATTTTAGAACCCTCCAGCACACTTCCGACCAATTTTTAAAATAATCGAGGGATGAAAGTCTGACGGAAATTGACCGTTTGGCCCACAGAACTCCCCGGACTGTGACCACAACATACTACAAAATGTTGGGCATTTCCACTTGACTAAAATTTTTACAACACCCGACTGTGATTACTCAAATTAGCTGATTTATAAGAGGTCTGTGACATGCTGGAACCATTTGGTTATTAGAGTCACCATTAATAGCCTTTCCATATGACCTGGACTTCTTGCCACCGCATTGAATACAAGCATTCAGTAGCACCATCATACCTCCGATGTTCAACTGTATGGGGTCTCTACCATTTTTTGATTGACCCTTGCTGCATAATCATGGACTGAGCCATATGGAAGTGTTCTGGGCGCCCTTTGTCAATCAGTTTTGGAGCAACCTCATTTGCTTGAAACAATCTCACCTGCTTGCTAGCTCCCACTGCAAGTAGGACACTTCTGTTGATTCAAGGCAAACTTCATCGTGCTCCATGAGTCCCAGAAGAAACACTTGAGCTTGTGCTGTGAGGAGGAGGAGGCTGTACGTAGAAGATGGGAGAATGGTCCTAGAGAATCGTAATTCCATACCACCCAATTTGGTCAAGGATGTGGTCCTTGAAGATGATGACAACAATGGAAACATTGCAGTAGGCATTATCAACGACAAATTCCAAGAGCCTATTCCAATGGAAGGAATTCTGGATTTGCTGCAGCAATACATGTGCGCTATTGCACCCGTGCTTCAAGGTCGTCATGGTGTGTACAATGAACAATTCTTTGGCACTGTCGTTGGTCTCTGCTCTCGTAGCATTCTAGTAGAACAAGTATTGCAGAAGAAGGGAGTTACTGACATTGAGATCTAGGAGAAGTGGACACACCAGCCAAGTGACAAGTACAGGTTTTCAATGGCGTAGTCAACAGACAACTCCCAAGCAACATAATTCATGGAACACAATCAGCAAGTGTATGGAGCGCAGCCTTGCAACGACTCCTTTTCTTTGAGGTTCTTACGCGCTTGCTTTGCCACGTTCATACACAAGGTTGAAATAGACTAAGTGAAAGAGGCAGTCAAAAGACGCAAGGTGCAAATGGAGCAGAAGCGCCTAAACTGACACAAATTACGTCCTGTAGCAATGAGCCAACAACTTGCTACTTTGTGTGCAGTAGAATTTCTTCACTACCAACTTCCCGAGAGCACAACCAGTAGTCAGTTGTCTATGTCTACAGCTATTTCCAACAGGGCTCCGAGGACCAGGTGACACAAAAGCAGCAGGAGACATTCACATAGCAGGACAAGTTCTTTTGCAGTAGCAAGGGCAGAAAGCAAATTGTGTAGATTCCTGAAACTAGCGAAAGAAGCTAGAACCTCACACAACCTGCTCTTGAAGGCAATGGAAGAATGAGTCGAGGCTGTGGTTGCCATGTAGAGAGATGAACAGGCCCTAAGCGTGCAGTATACGGCTTTGGTTGACAAGGCTAAGGCAATGCAACTCAAAGGCGCGCACGAGAGTGCCATGGCAAAGTTGAGGGTTGGACAACAATTGGTGGACAAATTGATTTCAACGAGGGAGATGCATGCAAAATCACTTGACTCCTATCGGGCCATTCAAGCTTCAACATTGTTGGAGGCACTGTGTGTTGCCAAAAACGTGTGTTGCCACCCCCATAGAGAAGTTTTGGAAGCTCAAAGGTTCTTCCTTTGCAATGTGACTGAGAGCTCCTTTTGTATAGCCAGCAACTCATTCTGAACCTCCATTCTCAATTACAGGACCCAAACTCTGTGTAGGCTGTAAGAAAGGTTTCGTAGCATGGGCTATGATCATTACTTCTTGTGGTTGTGGATTTTACCCTATATGCATTGCCTTGTTGCTAGAAGAGAATAAACATACGTGTCCTTATTGTGAGACCGCATTCTGTGGAGCTTGGATGGCTCAATTAGGGGTTCCTCATACATCCCAAATGGAGCAGGATGTTGGCAGCAGGAAAAAAAGGCTGGAGGTCGAAGCACCCCTAAAGACAGGTGAGATGATTCCACTTACCTCTCTAGCTAAGCATGCTTCATTTTTTCTTAGTTCATTAATACCTAAACCATGTATACATGCATTGTATGTCTTGCAATCATGGAGCCAGGTCTCAAAGAAGTGAAGGGTGGGGACCTAAGTCTACCTTCCATACCACCAATGACGTGAGAGCTCGGTGATGGTGCCGCATTGGTTGATAATGGCATTGTGGAAAACCTAGGAGAGACGTTTTCAGTTGTGGCTGCTGCAGACAGACATCCACAACAACGTCAGGAACTTCTAGCAGTAGCGTCTCCGAACTCTCCAGGGACAATGCATTTCAACATTTTGTGGGATTCTCCAGGTGGCACCAACTTCCAAATACTTCCAAGTGAAGCTTCATCATTAAGACACTCTGAATTCAATCTTTCAATTGGACACAGGGAGAGATCTCCATCAACAGGAAACCTAGCAATGCCTGAATGCTGCAGGATTTCAAATGGGGATTGATCCAAAGTAGTGTTTCTAGTATACTTTAAGTTTTAACTTACTTCAAACTTGCACTACCACGCTCAATGAATAAGCATGTACAGCTCTTCACAAGTGACAATTGTAAAAATGGATAGTTTTGAACATTTGAATTCTAGAATATATAACATTTACATTCAACGTTTTCAACATCACTACTATAACTTATATCTCCGAACTCCTTCACGTCAGATGCTTCTATATAGTCCATCTAATTTGAGTACGTTGTCGACAACCACCTTGCTTCAATACTCCGAGTCTAGAGGCTGTTCATGTCTTCAACACCCTCCTCTGCTACAACTCTCACCTAAGCTCTCCTTTTTTGTGTTCTATTTTCCCTCCACCTTCTAGCTGCATCCAGTCCGTTTGATGTAGTATGGGTCATCCTCTTCTTCTACAATTGGGCAGCCATTGTAGGGTCATTGTGCACTGTCTTGATGTTCCTTGATTCCAGCAAGTCCACCTTCTTTGCAAATCTATGTTGAATGTCTATGTACCAATGTTGATATTGTTGCATGATGGCACTTGTTCTATCTTTAGTGCCACCATGCTAAGTGTGATGTTGATTAGCCGCCTTCGCTGCATGATGGGATTTTTCCATCCCTTGGTTGTTCTAAACAGCAAAGCTTCTATATGTTTCTACATACCATGGACCATGCCGCACAAGGTTATGCTACAAAGACAAAAATGACCCAAATTAGTCACACATCCTTAAGGAAATGGCACCCAACATCTGAATCATTTAGAAATAGTTTAGTTACTTTAGCAATACGCAACAAATAATAAACACTAAACTGCGAAAAGCATAACTTCCATTTTAATTCCAACATCACCCTGAAAAAGAATTACCATGCATGTTCAGAACTTACCATATAATGAGTGATGTGGTCTTCTCCAAAGCACTTAACATAAAGGCGCCCCCAAGACTCAATCTTGCCCTTGAAAGTGTCAATTTGCTCTCGATCCAAGGACAAATCGACCAACTATGGATATATTGTTTCCAGCGCTTTCCACATTTCTACTCGTTCAAGGTATTGCCTACCTTGATTAAGTGTGTTGTTTTCTGAGCGCAAGATGTCCTTCCAAACTCGATCTTGCCCTGACCAAGTGGATGGTTGGAACATCCTATTAGCAGTCACGCCACTGAGGGAAGGTTTGACAGGGACACTGTTGGAAGCACCACTGAGCACTGTGTCCTTCATTATGCGCACGTTGCCACCATGAAGCCCGGCTGCTGACAACGTCCTCTCCATATTTTCTATAGCAACCTGTTGATGGGCTTCATTCTTTATGTTCCGAATGAATATGAAGTGCAAGTGAAGGTTCTCTCCATCATCCTTGTTAAGGCATTCAGTGTACAAATATGCACCCTCTCAAGTGGGATGGGGCAAAATAGGTTTCCATCAAGATTCTTCTTCAATGGATATTGGTTTTGAGAAGACATTACCAGCAAATAGACCTCCATGCCACGTATGCTTTTTTCTTCTAGCCTCTGAAGTAGCACTTGCCGATGTTCCCACCATTGGCTTTGTCTGCTCTTGGTTACAATAGATGCAAGAATGAATGGCATTGGCTCCATGCTTCAATCCATACAAGCATTTGATGGTCTTCATATCCGCAGACAAATGCCACTGTACTTTGAAATTGCCAACACTGTCAACACATAAGAGCTGGCCCCCATCTTGTGCCTTGATCAATGCTGGAAATTGTGTCTATTTAAACACCCACTGGAGGACCTCATGTGACTCCTTAGCAACCTCAAAGCAGGCAATAGGCCATATTTCAGTTTCAGATTGAACTGAAAACACCTATCATCAGTTTTTAGAATGTTGGTGTCCAAGGCACGATTCATGAGCGTCAAACTGACCCTTTCAAACTTTCTCCCATGCACAATCTCTGCTTCGTCCATCTTCAACACCAAAAACAATGAGTGGTCCCTAACTTCTGCACATCCAAGCACCATGATTTTCAATGAGCATAGTTCATGCAAATGTCAAGGTATATGAGTGAGTTCTAGTGGTCCTCTGACTGTTGGAAACACGACTTAGAAATCTACTCTAGCATTCAGTAGTCGCCTTCGGTGGTGAAACCGTGTAGCTTCACCATAGTCCTCTGCATGACTTCGATGTCAACAAACAAGCTGTTCTTTGATGTCAAGACGACTTGTATTATCTCAAATTTCTTCTTCTTTTCTTTGGCATTGGTCACTGGAGCTTGTGCCACCACCTCCAACGTACTGTCAATGTAATAATAGTCACCGACAAGATCCTTCAATTTTGAATTGAGTTCAGATTGCAACAATTTGACCCGATGAACATATTGCATGTTTCGTCAATATATATACCACAAACCGCATGTGTTGTCTATGCATTGCCCCCCTACCAAACTATTGAGGATTGTTCTTGTTCTATTGTTTAGCATCGTCTATAGATTGAACTGAAGCAACTTGTTTCCAACACGTTCAACATAGGTTCCTAAACTACAACTCCACAACATGCGCTAAGTGCAGAATCCCTAAATCTTAAACCGCATATATCATGTATTGATTGTCCTAGATTAACTGAGCATTGTGTACAAATTTGTCTCATGCATCTAGTATTTGGAGACACAGTGGAGATTGAACTGAAGAACTAGGGTGAATAAGCCCAAACCTTGTGCGGATTCGGGAGGAATGTTAGCTTCTAGCGTTTGTCAACAAGCTGCACTCTCCCTTTTATTGTCTTATAAATCTTGCCGTATCCTTTTTGTGACACTCCTGTCATGTCACATGCTACTAGTATTGCTTCTGTACCCAAATTCTTACCAATTTTGTCAAGGTAGTAGTTGGCCATTTGAGTTGCAGCAAAAGTATTATTAGGATTTGACACCAAGGCCACTGTCTTTCCTTGCGACAGTAATTGCCCAATGGCATCACCTGTCCCCTCTTGTGTATCCTTGTCGCCACACAAGCGCTTCTTACCGCCTCCACTCTTGTTTCCGTCTTGTATAGACTAAACAATTCAGGGTTGCAACAAGCTTCTAATTTTTGCTATACAAGCTCTTGTAGGCCACCAGTCTTGGATAATTTAGACAGACTCTTGCTTGCTCTTAGTTGCGTGCCTAGTGGAGTACTCACCATCCTCTCCATTTTCTTCTTTAACTTCCACAACGCCTTTGTGACTTCCGCAAGTTCTTGTTTCCCACACGCAAGCTCTTCATGGTGTACTTCATGCACTTGCACCAACTCTTCAGTTACCTGCAACATGCTGGACTCAAGTTGTTGCTGATGTTGATCAGTAGCTTCCTGATGCTCTTATTGAAGAATCACAAGGTTGCTCTTGTAACTAATCTCAATTCCTCTCCAACTCTTGTTCAAGTGTTGTACATCAAGCCTTCAGAGATTCCGGTTCTCTCTAGAATTTGATGATCTCTTCTTTGTTAGCGGCAAAAAGGTCCTTTTCACGCTCAGCCCACCTACTGTTAACAACATCAAGATCAACTACATGCTTTGCAATTGAATTTTGCAATACTACTTTTTCACAAAGACAGTCCGCTTGTGTCTTTTCTGATTCCTGTTCCAAGCCTTTCATTGCATCGCTGGTGCTAACAAGGTGGTTACATCCTAAGAGTCTAGATTCACCGTGACAAAAGAACTCTATGTAAGTCTTTAACGTTTGAAATTGCGGTGGCTTCCTAGTGACTGGATCTGGTGGATAGAGATTGCCATCCAACTACAAATCCATGGTGGTGGCACCTGACACTCTAAACGCTGGAAACTCGGATTTAGAAAGTTGTTGGTCCACTCAAATGCCTTTCTTCACAATAGGTGCAAATCTACTATGAAGAGCTACAGATGTCAATTAGGAATTACCCATCTCCTTGTTTGTAACATCTTGAAGTGCCATCTTTGCAAGTAGATTAAAGTTTCGGCACTGGACGTTGGCAACATGAATGAACCAAACTCCCGCAGTAAATGCAGCAACGTGAATGAGCCTAAACTCCTGCGATAACTGTGGCAACGTCAATGAGCCACCTCATTTGGCACGAAACAATTCCGACGAACTGTACAATGTGTTCCTTGCGAGCATCTTGACGTTGACCACTCTAATTCCTTTCACATTCCCCCACGATCGTCAACTAGTGTATATAGTGCAAGTACAATAATTTTAGGTGGTGGATTCTAAATCCCAACTCCTAAATCCCTGTCTACACTTACATCCCAAGTCATTTGGTACTTGTAGGTTATAATAAAATAGTTGCCAAAATACAATATTCAATTAGACATGTTCACTACGGCCAATACTGAGGTACACACGGCTGTGCCAACTCAACAGTACTCTGCCTCTCAATTGCTAACTCGGCCTATACCACCTTGTTCCCATTGGTCCACAGAATTGATGGCAACTTTTGAAAATGACTAAATGTTTGGAATTAAGGCTTTTGCAAATATCAAACAATTCATTTCTATGGCAAAAGTACCAGGCATCTAGAGACCCAAATTTGGCTCCAATGACAATTTCTTAAGGTTTTATGGAGGGGTGTCTGAAAATAGAATATAGGAGGCAGCTCAAAAATCGGTTAGGCTTTAGGAAGCACGTCTACAAAAGCATCTAAAATAGTGTGTATTGTTTTTGAAATGGAACAAGCTTGGAATTCTGAAAATCACCACTTGTTTGTGTGTGATTTTGTAGTATTTAAGGTGGAAGCACCCAAAATCGTCAAAAGAAGGAATTCAGCATACTTAGAGGCACCATTTCAAAAAATTAACATTTTTGTGGTAAAGTTGAAAATTCATAGAAATACATGCCAAGTCCAAAAAATCTTTTTTTTTTTTGAAAATTCATGATTTTCTCTCACAAGTTGCGGTCACCTCTAGACCACCAAAATTGTCCTATAGATGAACCCAAATCTGAATTCTGACAAATTTAGCACTTATCCACTCACAGTGAAGAGAGGATAAAACTATATGACACACATCAAAGACCATTCAATGGAAGTTTAAGGACAGTTTACTGTCCATCTAGGAACAAAGGTTAGGTATAGGGACGCTATTGAGTGTTTCTACCTTAGCACTTGAAAGCACAAACATAAATGTTTGGGCATTGCTTATATAAGACTTCTTGATACAGCTTGGATCCGCTTTTAAATCCCATGTGTAATCCATTTGAGATGTGCCATAGATGTTCATTTTTTACTCGTCAATGCACACTACGTATGGTTATCAGTGCCAATATCAGTGCCGATAGCGTCATTGTACATTTTCATTGGAAGCTTTTAAAACTTTAATGAACAGTTTGAACACCTTTTAAATTGCTTAATGCACTCACTTGCTTGATCCTTACAACTCTTAGCATTCATTCTCCTCTATTTTATGAGCATGAATAGTGGCCTATTGACCTTGCACTTCCAAAAATGACAACTAATTCATAAACTGCAAAAAATTTGATTAATTTAAAGATTGCAATGCTCCCCATTTCTCTTCTTACCAAAATACTAAAAAAAAATTTTGATTCGTAGATTTCTCCATAAAGCCTATTTTTTTCTTGATTGAACGCTTTTTGAGCCTGTTACCTTAGTGCAGATCTCCAAGAAGACTTAAATATGTATCTAGGGGAAATTTAAACAAAAAAATGGAGTATGGATTGTGGGTTTTCTAATGAACTTATTTTGTACAAGAAATCCCTGCAATGTTGGTTTTGTGCAATGTAGAGCAAATTCGGAAAATATATGTTGAGGTTCAACCTTTGGAATGAGTTCTCATGTATTACAAAAAATTCAATCCATTTAGAATATTGCAACATTTTATATAAGTCTTCGTATTCACATTTACTTCTAGTATGCAAAAAAGTGAACCATAGGGCAGACCACTTTGGAGTTAACGCAAAACCATTTTAAGCTATGATGAATTGTATTAGTGATAGAATTTCTCATAAGTATATTTTCATCCACATTGAATAAAAATGGATTCTTAAATCAATCCATTATTCAAAACTTTCATATAGGTTCATTAAATAATTGTAACTTTATAGTAAATTCAATGTAAATATAATTAGAAGATTATATAGCATTTTTAAAATAATATCTACATAGTTATATATATTTTATTTACTTATCATTGAATGTTAAATCTATCATCATATACGTTGATAATTTTAGCTACAAAATTTATTCAAGTGTGAATACAAATCTTTAGACAATATATTTCTTTTGCCTAATATATCTTTTAATAAAATATTGAAAGAGATGTATCTATTATTTTCTACAATCTATTTGTTTTTTGAAATTTTTAGGTTTGTTTGTGTATGATCAATATGGTGATTCTATATAGAATTGGTAAGTCTTTTCATTTGGCACGTTAGAAGAAGTGTTAGTTGGGATTGTAAAGGGTAGTCCTATCTCAAGATATTACTTCCTACTACTTTCCGTGCTTTTGAGCATGTGCTAGTTATGGACAAGCATTTAGCCTATTTAACCCAAATGGTTTTAAAAGAAAATTGGATGTGCTATAAAAAATGAATTTTACAAAATTTTGAAGGTTTCACCAAAAATTTCATATCATGCATCATAAATAAAAATTCTTTGTGCATTGAAATTTTAAAACATATTTTTAAATATGTTTAAAATCAATTTAAAAGAATTTCACTTTGGCTACTTCCTAGAAATACAAGCTGTATTTTTAGCCTGTGGGCTTTTTATGGTTGGATGAAATTCATCTTGTTACATTGATTTTTTCAAAAATTCTTCATTAGGTTATCTTTGAATTTTTTTTAAGTCAAAATTGATAGCAATACAATCAAAGTTATTTTATAAAAAACACACACATAATGTTTAATATGTTCCTAGATTCATATGTTCTCATTGTTGTCCTCATCTGCAAATTTTCTCTTTCTACACATTACAATTCAAATACCATAGAAAAATAGATATATACAATAAATAGAAATCATACATTTTGTGAATTTTCAAAGGAAATTACTTCAAAATTGATTTGAAATAGATACTTGGATTTGGATTGTATGAAGAAGTAGTTTAGTATCTTTACACGACTTACAATGGCAACATTTGGTACCACTCAAATTCATAATTTTACTTTAAGCATTGTCCATGGTTGACTTTGGTCTTGTGACTATAAAGCATATACACTTAAAGTAACCACATCTGAATGCAACAAAATATGCATTTGAATACTGTTCCTATTACTAAATTCCCTAATTTTTGGTTGGATCTTGTTGGAAGTTAAATGAGTATATTAGATTCTTTTTTTATGCATTTATTGGGCATGAGATGAATAAACTATAAATTTTCAAAGTGTTATAAGCAAATATCTCTATAATTGGCCCTAGACTCTCACGAATACTGGAAGTACACTTTAGGGGGTAAGAATCTATAGGGATTACAATTAGATGTTGTTACCTTAGTTAAATGTTGTTACCTTAGTCTCATTTACATCACCTCGTGAAATATTAGTACCTAGTCATGCTTACTAATTACCACTTACTAATTAAAACCAAGCACCAAACAAGCATATAAATGATGAAACAAGAGCAGGTTCTTTAATGGTTTTAATACTCTTTACCTTATTCAACCTTATTCCACCTTATTCCACAATGCTGCAAATCATAAGATTCTTCTACTTATCAACTTATTGCAAATCCATTGAAGAACCTTGGCTGAAACCGTGGTCGATCACAATTGCAATGGCAGCTCTTTCAACTCTTAAAACCGCAATTTGCATAAATCCACATGTACTACCCCGTCAAATCCATCAGCATTTCAATCTCCTTTGGTGTCAAATTTGCAAAAGGCAACTCCAAATTCAAGTCCAACTCTAAAAGCTAACCAGCACTAAAGATTCTTCCAAACTACTCCGCAGCCTCATCTACTCAGGAACTTCAATGGCAAGCCTTGCCAATTTGCCAAGGCATTTGCTGAAAGTATGTTATTATACATTCTTGTATGAAATCAAAACTTGTTCTTTCTCTTGTATGCTAGGTTCATTAGTATATATACGTGACATTACTAACCAGTTCCAGCAACATCACAAAGTTTCCCTGTCATGAATTGTCACTAGTAATTGTATGATTATTGTCAGGCATTGTTGTCATGTTACATTCATGAATTTGGAAATATTGTTGTGACATGATATTGACATTCATTACTACCATGCAGTTTAGGCATATAATTCATATTTGACTTTGAAGTGCAAAAGTTGCACGATAACTATGCATGACAAAATATATATGACTTTAGTGGTTTAGTGATGGGCAACTAATTTTGTGCAGCATTAGTGCTTTTCTTAGACACATAAAGTTAGTGCAATAATCACACAACATCATGTTTGTGCATAGTTATTGTACTAACTTTGCATATTTTTATTTTTCACAATTTCAATACTAAGTCAATTGAAAAGCAGAAATTGTTTCAAAGTAAAAATTTAGACCTTATTCAGGCATAGTAGAGTAACTTTCTTCAAAAAACTTTAAACTAAAAAAAGTTGGTGATTGAATCTAGATTTCATGTCCAAAAATCCGTTTGAGATTTTGAGTCTCCAATCAAAAGACAATTATGGATAATGTTTAGAGACGGGTTGGAAACAACATTTTTTTGACATTTTCAAACATTGCCTTTGAATTTTGTCTATGACTTTTGATTGGAGGCTCTAAATTTTAAATAGATTTTTGGAGATGAAATCTGGATTCATTTACCAACTTATACTAGTTCAATTTTTTTTGAAAAAAGGTATTCTACTATGCCAAACTGAGGTCTGAATTTCTACTTTGAACACGATTTATACATTTTCAAAATAACTTGACTATGAGAAGTGAAGCTCTCATCTTCAAATTATCTCATATCTTTTGAGTGTCCATAGATTGGATTATAGTATAAAGAGAACCTCTCCACCCTCAACTCTCACCAACTTCCAGTGAAGAGTTTCCATCAATACGTTACTAAGCTTCTTGCTGACCTACTCATGTGATCAATTCAAGCTAAAATGAAGTAATTCTTTCACTACGCTATCAAGTTTCTTATCAAGTTTCTTCATAGCCTACTGATGTATTTAGTTCAATTTAAATTTGATGGCCTATAGTGACAATGGATATAATTCAAAATGCTAGAGGTTTAATTAAGAAATTTTTTAAAATTAGAATGGTGATCAACAATTAAACATTGACAATACTTTTTGGAACAGTGACACCATTTAATAAGCATTATTCCAATAATGACTCCAATTACATTGTTGTCATGAATTTTTTGTATCCTTCAACGCATAAAAAATGCACAATAAAGAATGTAAATTTTTGTGCATAATTTGTGTTTCTTGAGCACTTGTGATTAACGTATAAAAGTTATATAGTTAATATAAATCACAAATAGTGTCATTTCTTTGCAGTAATCATGTGTATCATAACGATGCAATTATTTGCAAATTAACATATACACCCATGAAGTAATAGTTATTACATGATAATTGCTAATAACTCGTTGGTTCTGAACTTTGAAATGAAGGTTCTACATTAGAAAAATTCTCAGCCTTTTGGAGGGCTGCTCCACATTGACCAAACCAATCTATTAATCAACTAAGAATCAGTAGGGGCATATAGTCGTAGTGCATTGTCAGAGTGTGAATTTCACGAAAGACGTCAAGAGTCCAATAATGAAGTGTAGTAAAAGTTTGTTTATTATTCAATTGCGTGAGCATACATGGTGATTAATTGGGAATTTAATGAAATTCCGATTGAAATTAAGAAATATGAAGTGGACTTTCAAACTAGTTGTTAAAAAAATTAGAGAACTCTTACATTTCCAACTAGCTTCTAAAGCCACTTAGTTTAAGGTGTTTGAAGATGAGAAGAGAAGCTCTTTATGTACACATGGGGTAGTAAGAGGTAGAACAATCCATGTGGGACATGCAATTTAAAATTTGTAGTTTCTCAACCGCTCATACTTAAATTTAAAGTAATAATTGTTTTAAAACTAGAATTTTAGACTTCATTTAGGCATAATAGAATGAATTTTTCTGAAAAAGTTTGAACCAAAGAAAGTTGGATTATCAAGCGAGTTTTGTTTGAGGTTTCAAGCCTCCAATAAAAAGTTTTGGATAAAATTAGGAGAAGGTATTTTAAAATGTCAAAGAAAATCTCCCTTTCAACCCCTTTTAGAATTTTGTTTATAACTTTTTATCAAATGCTTGAAACCTCAAACGGATTTTTGGAGATGAAAATTAGCTTGACTTCCCAACTTTATTAAGTTAAAAGTTTTTTGAAAAAATTCATTCTACTATGCCTAAATGAGGTATGAAATTCTAGTTTTAGCACAATTCCTGCATTTGACAATGAGTGATCTCTCTTCTAAATAATCCATACCCTTTGAAGATTCACCATGGACAATTTATTTTTCTATAAAAATAACCTCTTCACCCTTCCTTCTCACCAATTATCAATGAATTAAGTCTATTATGCTACCACTTAAAAATCCCTTGATGGTAGATGTCCTTAGACTATTTTTGACATTTGCTTTTTTATTCATCACTTGATTAGAAAACAAGGTATGCAATAATCAGGGTTAAGGTGCATTACAAGACTCAAACCCTGATTATTTTAACTCTTGGTACTTGAATTTCAAACCACTGACAATCATCGGACATTGTGACTTCAGGTGATCAACTATAGGGGAAAAACAAATCATTAACCAATTTAAATGTAATTGTGGGGTGCTTTCAGTTGCTCTAGAGCGGTCCTCTAGAGGGCTTAGAATTTCTCTAATGTTGCCTCTCATAAAAACAATGATCCTGCTAGTGAGATATCAGTGGCAACTTTGACCCTTAAAGGACGGGCTGGTGATAGTGGAAATCATCCCTCTTAGTACCGTGTGAATCAGTGGATTAAGAAAAAACAAAAAACAAAAAACAAAAAAACTTTGTGGCTAATACCTTGTACTCTTTCTCCGGCAATGAAATTCCATTTCGTTTGTTTTGAGAAAATAAAATAAAAAATAAATTAACATTCATTAGAAGTCAAACTATTGTACAAGACCTCCTCTTTTAACACAAAATTCCAAGGATGAATCAGTAGTTGCACTTTTGTCCTATATAGAAAAATTATCTAGCATTGATCGGACAAAAAATGGTTGTGGCATCCTTTAAGGGCTAATTGAAATCATTTAAGGTAGGAATATTCTATCTTTTTATGAAGAATCACAAAAGGTTTGAGGGAAAAAATCTCTTGGTTATAGAATGTTGTGTGATGTCCACTAACCTCTTTTAGGATCAATCAACAATAGACTTCCTTTTGGCTTCATTGATCTTTATAACAATGCTTGAAGTAATGGAGGTGTGTTTGTTGCAGTAAAGAACGCTACCTCCACCTTCTTCACCTGCATCGCAAAATCGCATAAGAAAATATTGAATTGCACTACCGCTATAAGATTATACAATTAGACAGAGAAAAGGTCCAAATCAATCATATTTCACTTCATTACAATGACAAGGATCACAAGAATCACATAGATAGATTTCCACATGATATATTGGGAGGTCTTTATATAATAATTGGAACCATTAGGGAGACCTCTTCATGATTTATAGTATAGGTTCTTTTTATGATGTTTCTTGAAACAATTGAATTTTAATAAAAAAACACTAGTATTGATTCTTTCCACATCAAGATGGTAAAAGACTGCAGAGGCTCTTGAATATTTTATTTCAATGGAAAAAGTCTCTTTCCATACGATCTAGAGCAAATAGAAACTTGCATTCATACACAAGCGATACTTGCAAAATGTAAGCATTCAATGAGATCAATGGACTTTGAAGTTTGAAACCGTGGTCACTAGCCCATCTTTGTAAGACTGAGATCTTCATGACTACAATGGAAGATCTCTCTGCATTACACCCAAAATGAACAAGTGGTAAATTAAAGGTATTTCTACCCAAATAAATATATTTTATTTTTGTACATCTCTTTTCATATGATCTTTGATATAATCTACTATTTGATTATTGTGTAACAATTCCTAAATGACAACTATGGAATGTTACTACTTCAAAATATCCATATTTGATCCTTCATGACTTTTGCTCCAAAAGCGGCCATCTTCTTCAAATTGACCATATAGATATTAGCTGTGGAATAGATATGAGGTAGTCCTTAAATCAACCTATGTAGCCATTGAGTGGATCAAAGATGAAGTGTTATTTATTGCAAGAGCCAATCCTTCTCTTTGGTTTCTCCATATCTCTTTACAAGTTGCACATCAGCAGATTTGGAATACTTGCTGTCACAAATAGGTGCTTACAACAGAAATCTTTGAAAATTCCTAAGTAATTCAATAATGCTTCAAAAAAATATGAAATCACTTGTAATACATGCCACATCTATTTTACTTTGTCTAAAAATGAGCTAAAATCTTGCCATGAAAAGCGCGGGTCAATCCTTAAATGGTTGATTTTAGAGCAGATTGCCTAATCCAAATGTTATATTCTTTGGTGCGTTAAAACTCCCCTTTACTTGTTAACCCCTAAAGGACGGAGACTATGTTTTTACCAAAAACACTTCAAAGCTGCCATTTTGAATACAAGTACCAAATTTTAGAAAAAAAAATAGTTTTGGACACATGTAACTATAGGATCTTATAGTAAACTGGTTTGAGAAGATGTGGAAAAAATTTCAGAATTTTCCACCATGTAGATTGCAAGATATCAGTGTTTGAATTGAGAAAAAGCCTTTTTTTGTCCCTGCAAAAAATCGGGCAGCTGCACTTCACAAGGTCACATTTGTATGAAAAAATGTCCAAAATGGTGATTATTCTTTGGATTCATTTTTGAAGTCAAGTTGGCTATATGCTTGAAAATTTTCAGATCATTTGGAATTGTACAACATACAGGAAAAAAATAGTAAGTAGAAAGAAGTAGAGAATGATTCAAAACTCTAAATTGTTAAGAATTTAAGTATAGAATTGAAAAATGCCAATCCCAAAGGTTATAATGTTGTAATAACCTATCTACATCCAATGTTTTTATTTTTTTTCAAAAATATTGAAAATTGAGTTAAATAATGGACTTCAAAGTTTATTTTAGAGTAGGGAATCAACAACTACCCGCAAACTAGAACCCCTCATAATTTTGATTTCATAAACCAAAATGAAATAATTCCAGACCTAAAATTGCATATATAGATCTAAAGAACCAGTTTCAAAAATTTTTTTTTTTCTTAAATGATTTTTTAAGAATTTTTTGAGCTGCCCGTCGAGCAATGAAAATGACATAATATGCAATAACTTTTGACAATGTGGTCAAATGTTATGAAAACTATTGGGCCTTAAAGCTACTCCTTGAGAAAATGCTGTGTGAAAATTTCAAAGAAAAAAAACAAAAACTCCACTTGTAGTGAGCTGCCCAAAAAAGCTATGTTCTCAAAAAAGCATGTTTAGGCATTTAGGGGTTAACAATAAAATATGAAAATTTGACTAGTTTGTAACTAGGCATAGTAGCAAAAAGTGGTTGTTTTGGGGGTAGGGTATCCACCTTTGGTATCTCTCTTCATACAAATAATAACCAACCAACCCTGCCAAACTTCCAAGTGTTGGATTTGGACTGCATCAATGGGATGTACCAACCAGGGCTTTTTTTTCATTTTTTAAGAAGTGCCATTGTGGCAATATAAAATGTTACAATGGTGCTCCAAATTGCAACATTCATCCACTATTGGATGTATAGTATGGTTTTCATCCACAATTAGGCGATTTCATCTAATATTTTTTTAATTTCAAAGTTGTCTGGCAATTTCATCCAATTTTTTTGGCATTTTTTATAACCTTTTTTAGCCAAATTTTTTTTTCTGGTGCAATCTGGCACCAGAAAGCCAAAAAAAAAAGCCCTGATACCAACTTGTCCGTGTTTTTAAACAATAAGTTCCAGTGTGTCCCCTGCATGGTCAAAGACTCTCTGTAAATCTAGTGCATTGGCATCCTTTCCATTCCTCCTTTCACCATGTTGACTCTCTTCATAAGTTATTTGATATACACACGGTGGAAAGACCCATTCAAGCAATTCAGCATAGTTGGAGGCACCTTTTCCTACAAATATTATTTTGGTAGAATTGGCAAGTGAAAACCATGAATATTCAAAAAAAAACTTTAGATTTTTTGGATGTGGTATGTAATTTCTACAATTTTTCAAAGTGCTGACTTCCTAGACCATTGAAACTATCACATAGGTGACCCCTAGACCAAAATATACAAAAATCAAAAGTCAACAAATGAAAGTTAAGTATGTGTCCTTCAAATGCATCAGCAAATCAATACTGAGCATTTGAAGGACACATTAATGGAAGGTTACCTAGGGACAAATTTAGTGGCAGTTTAGGATACAAGAATGAGAACAAGGACGCTTTTGGGTGTGTCTACTTTAACCTTTGTCCACTCATGTCTTGTTGTGCATACCAAGGGTCTCTCCTTGCTCAATAGATAAACCAGCTTACTAAGCAGGATGACTAGTTTGCTCCATTGGCATTGTTGAAAATTTATAAATTCTTTTCCAAGACATATGTGGCAAATGGGGAGATTAATTGAAATTTTCTTTTTTGACAACGTATAAATTTGTTACAAATTTTTGAAGTGTGGTGTCTAATTGGTCTAAAGGAGTCTCTAGATTAATATACTCTAAAACCAACAAAAAGTATATCCATAATGGTCATCTTATTTACCAAAAGCAATCACAATATTTCCTAACATGGCCACAACATGTAGGCCTAAAAAAGTCATATCTATAATGAATTTACACTCAAAAGGTGGAAGTTTGTCTTGTAGTCACTAATCACTCCATCACCATCATCCAAGACATTGATTTGGCCACTAATTCAACTTAATGTAGTACAAATATCATTCTATAAATTTTTTTGTCACATATTGATGCAAGATTTGAATGATCATTCCCTATGTGTCTACAAAGGTTCTTTTGCTTATGATATGTTGCTTTATATTATACGGTCACAACTAATGTTAAGGTAGGAGGTCCGTAACTGAAGTGCTGTAGCTTTGAAAGCGTCCTCTAACGGAGAGGTACATTTTGCACTAGTCATTTTACATGATAGTGTGACCAGAGTACCCTACGTGAAGGTCAAATTCAAACATAAATTAAGTATTTTTTGGTATATCTGAATGTTTGGAATATTACAAATGAAATTTTTGCAGCATTTCTATAGTGTTACACCAATCATTTCAGTTGCCAAAAACTTTTTGCACACGAAACAGAAAATATTTTGGCACATAGGTGCCAAATCAGACCTTCATGTACGGTAGTGTTGTAGCAGATTTGATATTTTTTTGTGCTAAATTGAATCTTCACGTCACCTTTCATGGGTCTAGACCTATCCAGTGCCGCAACTTGACACTTTCGCAAAATTTTGCTAGAGTACTATGGTTTAAGGTAGGAACACCCACTATTGTTCATTTACCATGTTCTGACGGTATGTAGCCAAGGCTCGGATTTTCTTCCCAAACTGTACTCTGCTCAGACATCATGTTGGAAACAGGTACACGGACGGGCGGTGTTCCTACCTTATGTCCAACAACCTTCCCGAGCTCGAAAGCTACCTAGTCCTTAACGTCATGTTGTTGAGGGTCCGTAACCCATATACTACATTAGAGTCTCCTTTGACCATCCAAAAAAAACTTGATTTCAACCTGGGGAAGCTTCAAATTTTACTTCATTATTGAAACATTGCACTTAATTAATTTTCGAAACATAATTCTTATTGTTGAGAATATAGATGGCATGATTGTGTCAAACCTTTCCACTCCACTCGAGGGAACTGCAGGTCAGGCTTAATCACCTCA
The DNA here is from genome assembly GCA_963969595.1 of Neckera pumila. Classification (NCBI taxonomy): domain Eukaryota; kingdom Viridiplantae; phylum Streptophyta; class Bryopsida; order Hypnales; family Neckeraceae; genus Neckera; species Neckera pumila. The sequence continues at coordinate 18,382,444 of OZ018414.1, forward strand.
GTGCTTGAACTGAAAATGAAAAAAATCCACTGTGGTGGTTCACTGCATTGACTTCTGTAACAGAATTCGTTCTGTTTAGAATATGCCAGGCGTGAATTCTTCTTTTGGTGTATTTTTTCACTTTCCTCGAAGATTCGTAAATGCGAAATATCAAACCTCGCTATTCCTGCGCCTCAGGTTTGTTACCTAATTAGGCACAACGTGATTCTCCTGTCATCAAAGTACTAGAATTCCCGTTGCAGGGAACCTGTGGACTCGCTTATGTGCATTCATTGTTTTTTGGATTCAAGCTGACTAATTTAGTTTGAAACTGAATCCCGGTTGCAGCGAACCTTTGGACTTTCCTCTGTCTAATTTTATGTTCCTTCATGATTTGCTGGATTCAAGGTGACATAAAACCGAATTCCCGTTGCATCGAATCTTGGGACTTGCTAAGTAATGGTATGCTTGTTCATGGTTTGCTGGTTTCAAGCTCACTTGCAACTGAACCGTTGTTACGAGGAACCTTCAAACTTGCTTAGTAATCTCATGTTGTTCATGGTTTTCTGGATTCAACCTGACATGACACCACATCCCTCTTGCAGGAACCTTTGGACTTGCTTAGTACTCTCACATTCGTTCATGGTGTGCTGGTTTTAAGCTGACTTGACAAGCTGACTTGAAACTTAACCCGTTTTGCAACTGGATCTCTGTTGCAACTGAATCCCTGTTGCTAGGAACCTTCAAACTTGATTAGTGATCTCATGTTTGTTCATGGTTTTCTGCATTCAACCTGACATGAAACCAAATCCCTGTTGCAGAGAACCTTCACGCTTCCTTAGTACTCCGTACTCTTATACATTCATTCACAATTTTCTGCATCCCACCTGACCCTCCCCTGCCTCCCCCCATGCTTTCCAGGCTACTTGGACCCGGAGTACCTCAACACCTACCAACTCAACACCAAGAGCGACGTCTACTCCTTCGGCATCCTCCTGGTGGAGATTTTCACAGGCCGTCGTCCGATCGAGCTGAAGCATCGGAGCGAGGAGCGTGTTACAGTCCGGTGGGCGTTTCGGAAGTTCGTGAAGGGAAAGGTCGGAGAAGTCTTAGACCCCAAGCTGGAACCATCTCCCGCAGCGTTGAGCATCCTGGAGGGCGTGGCGGAGCTCGCGTTTGCCTGTTCAGCACCCACCAAGGGAGACCGACCCAGCATGAAGAAGGCGGCCGAGGTGTTGTGGGAGATTCGGAAGGATTTCTTGGTGGAGCATCAGAAGGAGGAGAAGGAGAAGGCGGACCGGAGCCAGAGTTTGAGGGTAGAGAGCGGACGGACTGGGGAGATTTCTTCCGATACTTCGGCGTCGTTGCATCAAACGTCGAATCGACGTCGGGCTTAGGATTAGGGTTAGGGTTTAGGTTTAGGGTTCATATTTTTTTACGACATTGATTATGTTGCATCCATGTATTATGAATCTCATGCACCGAAGGAGGAGGAGGTGAAGGCAGATTGATCACAGAGCCTCTGGATTTTATGAATCTCATGCACCAGGAAGAGAACAGGAAGGCGGATCAGTGTCAAAGTTTGCGGATGGAGAGCGGCGGAAGGAGTGGAGAGGTTTCGTCCGATGCAGCCACGGCACTAAAAGTCTAATCGACGGCGCGCTTGGGGTTTGGGTTTGGGTTTGATTTTTTTTTATTTACATCAATTGCCTTGCATATTTGTATTATGAATCTCATGCGACGAAGTTTGTATTCTATGCTTCAATGATAAGCAAGGCTCCCATTGTATTTTCAGAATCCGCACTAGGGAGAGTGAGGAGAGTTAAGGTGCTTACGTCCTATGGATTTGGCATGTTGATCTTTCATTGATCTTTTAGGTGTAGTATTGTCCTTGACCATGTGGGCTATGTGTTGTGTGGTTAACACTCTAGTGCTTCAATAACGAGGTGCCCATCTAAGGAAATACCTTTACTAGGTAGTAAAGTCAAGGTGACCAACCTCAAATGATACCAATATTATGGTGGTGGTCCATTTTTGAATTGTACATGATGTGCAATTATGCTTGCACCTTTTGTAGTATTGGTTCGTTAATATGGGTAGTGCTTGGCCGTTGTTTTCAAGTTGCTGATTAATGTGCAAGAGAAGAGGATGCGCCTCAACAAACAGGTGATTATTTTCACTAATTGCATTATTTGTGATCAAGTTTGAGGCTGTGAACTGTTCATGTCATATATGGCTGGTTGCATGGAGTTGTGAAATCGTTGCAGCTTGTTCGCGCGGGGTTTGCTTCCTTTGCGTTTTTAAGGTTTGCTTCATTGCTTACAACCAACAAGATTCTTTGAGTGATTGCTTAGTTCAAGATTATTGAACATGTAGTTTTTGGACACTGCACATTTCTGATGACCAAGGCTTGTGTATTCTTGAACATGTTGAAATTTCGTGTTGTGTTCGAGTCATGCAGAGGAACTGAGATAGAAACTCAAACTGAAGCCTCAAAGCCTGGATCAACAGTGAAATATATAATGGGAACTGTTGCGGCAGAAGCAGCAGCAACTTGGCGGGTGCTTTGCAGCTAGCTCGAGGAGAATCAGAAGCTCTGGGTGCCCGACTACTGAAATTTCAAGGGTTTGGGCTTTCGTATTATTGAAGGAATGAGGGCCCCAAAACCTTGAATTAACCCTAGAAGGATGGGCCATGACCACTGATTTCAAGTCTCACTGTCCATCACTCAGTTTGCTGGCATTTTGCAACTAGATATGAAAGAAAAATTTGATATTTATTTTTCAGAGATGAAATCATACTACAAGTCATAAAAAATTTCAAATTTTTTGTGGAAATTTGAACTTACTGTAGTGGTGGTAGTAGACATATGATTTCATCTTTGAAAACTAGTAGGCACTGTCGCAGATGCATGGTGTAATTTGCTACCCCACCTTTGCAGCCAACAGTTCGAGCCATCTTCAAGGATACACGTATGTAAAAGGGCTGCTTAAGTACACTTCCAATCAAGGCTTGACTTCGCTCAAGAAATACGTCGAAAGGGAGCGCAGTGCGGAATACAATCGATACTGCAAGTATACAAAAGAGCTGGACGATTCAATGGCAACAAATCGAGAGAAGAGCAAGAAGCGAAAGGCGTTGCAATCACAGAGTTCTTCTCTTAAGCCCGTCCATACAAGAAATTTGAAGCAGGTCAAATTAGATATCTTGGAGACTTGGTATTGTTGCTTGTAAAGGGCTGCATTTCCTTGGCAATTGTGGTTCAGGCGATTGGTGTTGAGATGTGATGCTAGAGTGAATTTTTCTTCTTGCACACAACTTGTCAAGGAGCACATCCCTCACCTTCTGGCGACGATTATGGAGCGCTACGTGTATCCACTCATCAACAACTGTGACACCTTGACCTGTAGATGTCCCGTTCAGTTTACGATACTTTTGCTGCAGTTAACTTTGTTGATAAGTCTTGGATTCTACAACATGTTACGATGGGTTTGTTTGATGCCCTCAATACTTCTGGTTCTGCTTTAGCAGATATTGTGAAACCACTTCAGCAATTCAAATTGCAGGACAAAGTCATTGCTTTCACAAAGGATGATGGCGCAAACTTGAAGACGTTGGAAATGGCCCTCAACTCCAATGTTTCCATTCCAGTTCTTGACTTGCAGGACCCTTATAGTGGGGGATGCTTTTGCCACATCATGAGTAAGTTTTGTCAGTAAGTGACTGTAAAGAACGAAGTATGGATGAAGATGAAGGAGGTGTCCCTAAAAGAAGCTCGAACTGCTCTCCAGAAGACAATCACTTGGACCAAGAAGCTAGTCAAGCAAATTAAGAAAGGCAAGAATGGGATCGAGTGTGTCTTGAGGTAGGTCTTCCGATTAGGAGATTGAAGACACCCTTTAAAGACAAGGTTTGCTTTGAAGGTGGTGCTGTTCCAAGAAACTCTCGCTATCAATCTCTGTTATCGATGCCAATCTGCTTCTCTACAGGCAAGATTTCCCACAAGCTTGACTTGTGCAATTGCACGTACAGTGACTGAAACCTTAAATCCAGTGGTACGTCTTACTATGTGTTCTCAGTCAGAGCCAAGGTCACTGGCTCTTGTCAAATGCACTTGCTAGTACACTGACAATGTCAATGAAACTGGAATCCCAACAACTGTTACGCATCTCTGTTGAGTCACCTTCGGAGTGTGGTGACTTTGATTCAGAGTTGGAAATTTTGTGCGGGAGGATGGCATGGCAAGTGGTGAGTGTATTCAAGCCATTTTTAGCCTTTGCTTGTACTTTCGATGAAAGCAATGCACACAACAGACATGCTTTGATGTTGGATCCACGTTTCAAAGGATTCAGAGGTCTTGCTAGATTATGTTGACCGTGTTGTAACAAAGCAGATTATGGACGAGTAGGACACAAAAGTACTGGTGCCGGAGCTCATGAAGCTAGGTAGCGAAGGTATTGGCGCCCTCAGTTGCCCATTCCATTGTTCCAAGCCCTGATCAGGTGCAATTTGAACTCTCTCTTTGGTGCTCATGCATCCATTGCAGAAGAAAGCAAAGAGCTTTTCCGGCGACTTGTCGTTCGAGATATCTCTTGTCCTTTTAGCATCGTGGAAGGACTACGAGTCTCGGTACGTTCCCTGTTGTTGGATTCTTGGCCTGCGGGATTCCTGACAGTCACATTGAGTGTGAATGCATATTTCCATTGCAGGCATTTTAGCATCATTGGAAATAGTGATCTTGATGCGTTGGTCATGATTCACAAGAAGTGGCCCTTTGATGCTCGTGAATCGTGATGGTTGCATTGTAGAGAAAGATGTCACCAAATTTTTAACTTTATGAGGAGGAGTTCGTGCACCTTCCCAAAGAAGAGCTCATTGCAGCAGGTGAATTTCAGGATGCATGCGTTGCACGATGATCAGTTTATGGAAGCATTATTATCTAGATTGTTTGATGTTTGTACACATCATGTTGATAACCTTTCTATGGCAATAAACTGTTTGCATCTGCACATTTTGTGATTATGCATGGCATGGAAACTAGCCACTAATATTCACTTAGTGATCATTGTTTCTTTCATTTTTTTATTTCTTTTCATTAAAAATCTCTATTTTCAATTTCTTTTGAAAATTTTCAGACATACCAGACCCATGCCAAAATGTATGCTTCTGTCATTGGTATCACTTCGACGTCGCTGATGAGCATATATAGCCCGGGCTACAATGAATTTTGCAGGTTTACATGCTAGGACAAGGATCTAAGAAATAAAAACTTTGTAATACCAAATCTCTATTCATTTGGACTAATGAAAAGTAAAAATAAAAACAAATCTGTATCATCCCAAATTTGGTATTTTAAGTTCTCAAGATGCTAACTTCAAAGTGTCAAAAAATTATAATTTTAACAATTTTGGGAAAAAAAATGACAACAAATAAAAAATAGATGATTGAAACTACATTTCGTCGCGAAGCTCGACGACTTTAAAAATCAAGAACTATGCGAAAATCAGTTTTGACCCTAAAACTAAGCCCTTGGGCAGGTTTACAGGTTACCGTGCATGTAAGCTTATGGTTGCAAGCCTGGACTGCGTCAATACCGTGTTTTGAAACGCGTCAATGCCGTGTTTTGAAACGCGTCAATGCCGTGTTTTGAAACGCGACAATGCCGTGTTCTGAAACGCGTCAATGCCGTGTTTTGAAATGCGTCAGTGCCGTGTTGTGACCAACTTGGACAGAGTTTTCAACAGTTCTATGAGTGTCGGGTAAACTTGGTGCAACTTGCAGGCTTGATCCTGGACTCAGTCTTTTGCATCAACTCCGTCCCAGGACCTTCACGAAGTAGTCGCCGTTCCTCACCAAGCTTGTGAGCTCATCAGCTCCTGTTTCAGTAACTCCACTGGGACAGCGTCAACGGGTGTTTTGCTGGAGAACGGAGACGCAGGGGCACGGCAAGACAAAGTGAAGGAGATTGCCATGGCTATGAAGTTCGTGGAGGACGTGCTTTTCTAACGTTGCGAACGGTCTAGACCTCTCTAGGGTTGTGAGACTGTGAAGGATGATCGAATGAGGGCAACGAGAGGGTAAGTTTCTACCTTCCTCTTTTTCCCTTGCTGGTATGGGTTTCATGTTTTCACGACTAGGGTCGAGGATTCCACTTGCATCTCGTCGATTGGGAGTCCTACCAAGTACCTGTCCTGGATTTGTGTTTTCTTTTTCTCGCAAGCTGTGGCCACTTGTGTTTCTGTTGATTCGGCGACTGAATGCCTCATTTTCGAATTTGGTTAGGGTTTAGACTTGGCTTCCTTCCTCCCTGTTCAATTGCCTTCCGAGAATTTGCACTTGATTGAGGTGGGGACGAAGACGATGTGTACGCCGTGTGCCTGCGATGTTCTCATCGTTTTCTTAGAACTGGAAAGGTGAAGCTCTCATACACCAGCACGGAGCCTAGCATTGGACAACTGTAGTTGCCGAATGAGCGCACAGTTTTTGTACTGTTCCCGTATCAATTGAGGGACCCTTTCCTTCTCATGTACTTGCAAGTTTGTTGTAAACGCATGGGAGCTTGAGGGAATGAGCCCCTAGAGTCGCACAAGTTTGCGATTTCTTGTTGTTTTGAAGCTCAATAGCATTTAATGAGTCTTTACTTTAAAGTCACTCGATGTTTGGTCATGCTGTTTTTGGCAGCCAAGTCACAGCTTGGGAGAGAATCCTTGTGATGAATTTGACTGGAAATAAGCCTGTCCGATTGTTGTAGGGAAGAGCTCAAAAGTTTCCTGTGTGGTGAATGAGACCTCTACAGTACGTCTTTGTTGGTGTTTCTCGGATTTCCGTGCAAGTAGTTCCAGGAACACACTTTGAGCAGTCAGTCCCTGTCCTCCCCAGAGCTCTCCGTATGTGTCGTATTGTGCTTAGGACACGCAGTGACGATCCAATTAGTCGGTCCTTCTGATCAAACAATACAGATGCGATAAGAAGCTTCCACATAATTGGATTGCATGTATGATCTTGTTGTCAACGAACACCGTGAGTGCTGTTTTTGCTGCAGAATTCGATAATTATTATTTTGTTGATCCAAGAGTTACCATTTGGTACTCTTCTCTCATTCTGGACAATGCCTTTCATTTCTGCAAGCAGCATCACCGGCGCCTGGCTCTTGGTCAGCCTTTGACATCAGTTTCGGTCTGCCACCATGGAGATTAGATGGCGTGTTTTGCTTATGCCTTTCTGTTCATTAGAATCGAAAGGTCATACACATCTGATTATCACAATTTTCGGAGCAAGATGGGAGCAAGAGGAGTTTCTGAAAGCTTCTTATGTTTGCTGACATACTAAAGCACGGTAGACGCACTTGCTTCGTTTCGTTTACAGGAGCGATCACAAAAGTTTTTTTATTTTTTATTCTGCATCGGCATTGCCTATGGATCAATGCGTGCCGATTTACTGGCGCATGCCTCTTGCTATTGCTATATTGCGTTGGTGAATTTCTTAAGAGCTCGTTCTTTAATTGAGGGTTGTTTGTGGTTGAAAGCTTAGTCAACTGAAGTTGGAAACACCACAGGATGTTTCCGTTTCGGACACGGTGCTGTTGTTTATCAAATGAGATCATCGCCGTGTTTTCCACGGACAAGGTAATTTGAAAGTCGAGTCTCGGTATGGGAATTAGCATGCTGAGCGATTATGAGGAATATTATTTCTCATAATGACACTTTACTTTCACGTTTATTCAGCGGACATAACCTCAATAGTTGTATGATTAAACAAAGGGCTTTCTACCACTCAAGCAACCCTGTGTACTTCCTGCGTTATGGAAGATCGCATGCCTCACCTCATCCAATGCGGGGCCGTCATTTGTTTTCAAATGGGGTTCATAGATGTCATGTTTTCAGCGTATTCTTCCAATTGTTCTGACTTTGTTGTAGTCAATGTTTTTCTCTGCATAAATTTGCAGCTTTAGGTTGACCAATGCTCAATTGTGCGTAAGATACATTGTGATAAAACGAAGCGGGCTTTGAAAATAGCATACTACGTTAATGCTAAACGAACTTGCACATACTTTCTATGGAGATTGTCTATTGATTATCTGTGTATGTCCTCAGGTACCAATCAAAGCACTCGCACAAATTTCCTAAGCAATCTAGTTTATTTGCAAAGCAACCAAGATAGAATTCAATAGGTACTCCTTGCTACTCCTGCAAATTGGTGGCCCTGCTTGAGCGTCCTTTGACCTGACTTGCAAGATCGATCTGCGGCGGATGCTCTTACGGAAGTGGAGACAATGGCCCTCATTCAGTGCACAGGGATTGTCACATTGAAGAGGGTAAGTTGTGTTGAGAGATATTTTGATCAGAAATGGAATCTTTGAACTGGTTGAGTAGCTTAGTTGCATATGACCTCCGTTGTAAGCGCAATCATGTTGATTTGCAGCTAAGAATGAGGAATGGCTTTTGTAGGAGATGATGGTTGTTGGTGTCAACGACGTGTAGTTTGTGCACTTTGTAGCTGAGGTGTATCCACTTGTCAAGGAGTTGGAAGAAGAGTGGTAACTATTTGGAGTACTACATTCCTGGCAACATATACAAACTTACATGGTTGCAAGCCTTGATCTTGATCTGTGACTGGTGATTGTGACAACTTTGGTTGGTTTGTGAGATCTGCATTGAAGCATCATCTAGATCAAGGTCACAATGAGGGTGGTGCTGGCTTTTCTAGTGTGGCTCTTTAGCTTTTGGACTTGGAAAGAATTTTTCCTTCGTTGGGTTCTTTGGAGTCCTCCCACTCCTCCTGCCAACAAGGAGACATCAAAGGAGGAGCATCTGCCTTCCCAGGAAGGGCAGTCGAAGTCAAAGTTGGCACGCTTTCTCTCTTCCTTACCCAAAGATGAATGCGGGTGCAGGCGTATGTATATTGATGGAGACTCAGAAGTTTTACTTGACTTTGGACCCCGAGAGTTTAAATTATTTCATGGCACCGACTTGCACGCAGGTTATCGTGAGTTCTTCGAAGCAGTTGCTTCATCCAAAGTTGTATTTTGTGAAGGATTGCAGGTAATTATGCAATTGGAGGAATCTTGCAAACACATGGAAGCATTTTGTGACGCACTTCGCTAGTCTAACAATGATTTAAGAAAACTCGATATTTATTGTCAAAGCGACTCTGCAATCCGATTTGCCAAGTGCATCTCAAATGTGGTTATGGGAAACAATGATATTCAAGATCTTCGCCTTAATTTTGGTGGTGTAAGTGGGTTGATTGGAAAAGTGGAGGCTGTAGAGTTTATGACCAACATTGCTTCACCCTACAATCTTCAAATCCTCAAATCATGGCACTTCTTTGTTGGACCATTGGACGTAGAGGTAGTAAAGCAGTTGATTAAGCCCTTCAAAAGTCCTCATAGTGTATTGGAAGACTTCAGCTGTGGTTTACAAGATATAGATGTTGACCTAGAGCATATAAGTGGCATGATGGCTACAAGCACATCCCTCAATTCCCTCCGTATTTTCTCTAACTCTAATAAGGCGTTCAAGAGAGGATTTACTAGTTTAGCTGTTGCATTGTGTTCCAACAAATCTTTGAAAACCCTCGGTTGTGAGATTCATAGTAGCATAGAGTTGAAGGCGTTGTTGGATCCACTATTGCCTAAGAACAACAATGTCCAATGCAATACCACCCTCACCAAACTATGGTTACAGGGAAACATTGGAGGGAAAGAAGGGATTGAAAGTCTAGTTGACATGCTACGCACCAATTCATCCTTGTTGGAATTAGCTCTCGAAGACTTGGATGAGTTCCGTGAGGATGATTGCCAAGGGATTGAGAATGTTTTGGCAATCTTGGAAGCCCTCAAGGCCAACAAATCTTTGAAGAAAATTAATTTCGATGGGTGTAGGGCTGTTGGAGGTTACAAAGTGCTTGGAGCTATGATGGACTTGCTATTGGAGAATCATTGCATTGAGGACATTGGTTTAGGGAGCACACCAATGGCAGAGTCAGGGGATGCAAAATATGTATATTCGACATTATCAAAGAGAAAAGAAATGAAATTATGGGATATTGTGCAAGGCATGGCTAATGTAAATCCCACATCTGGTCGAGTGTTCTTGTGTGGAGAGCCATATGCTGGTAAGTAGTATTGTGTATTCAAGTTTTACTTATAGATATGTCATTGTTGTTTATGTCTATTGGTTTTTGAAATTAAATAAGTACTTAGATTAATAGATCGTGAATAGCAATTTTAGAATTTGAACTTGTAGATGTCATGAATTCTTTGACTTTCGTGAGGAACATTTGCAAGTAATTTTTATTGCGGTGAAGGATCAAATTTGATCATGAATGTCAAGAATGTTTCATGTGACTCCAATTGATATTGCAAAAGCTATAAGGTTGTTTTGAACCTAAGACACCTTAGAATCTACTTGCAAAGGATTACATTTTCATTTAAATAAGTCTATTAATTTGTTAATGTTCGATAAGTATTGAACTTTATAAAAAACTTTGAATTCTAGTATTTTGATCAATGAAATGATGGTTACAAGGTTGCAATGTCCTTTTGCAAATCTATCACCAAAAGCATGAAGCTCTTTGTAGTATTCAAATTTTCGTATACATGTTGACACCTTGAAATGACGTTGAATTATGTTTCTCAATTTTATGAGAAAGTTTTAGCATTTATTGATATCTTTGTGACCTCTTCTTCCTTCTTTTGTTTCAATATGCTATTTCAAACTTGAAAATGATTGATTTTTTGGTTGGATTTTCTTTCTACTACTTTCAATTCACTTCTCTAACATTCTATTGATTATCATGTGTTGAGGAATTTGCACATTCTCTTTCTTTAATTTTAAAGACAACTTTGTCCTTCACAAATGTTCAAAAGAGTATTATTTGGGGTTTGAAGCCCATGATCTTACAATCAAGGGGACTAATTATTCTATATTTTTAAGCCACAATATTACATGAAGTTATTTAAATGAACCAATGGATGGATTTATGAAATCAAATCCAAACTCTAGAGAAGTCTTGCATATGTGTAGAATTTCATGATGAAATGGTCACTTCTAAATGTCTTAGGGCTCTATGTGGTAATTGAATGTCATCCGCAGCAACTTGTGAACATATGATTTCAATTCACCCTTTGTTGGCCCAAATATGTTTGTGTATAGGTAAGACAAGATTGCGAATGTCTATGAAGCAATGGCAAAGAGTTCAAGGAAAAGAGAGAGTTCAAAACACTTCAAGATGGAGAAAGGGAATGCGGAGTGCATTGCAAGTGTTCAAGGCACCAAAAGTGCCTCCAGAGGAGGTGCTTCATGAACGGACTCATGGCATTGAAGTTGATAGCGTGCTATGTGATGGCATTGGCATTACCATTTGGGACATGGCTGGTCAAACCGACTATCACTCTTTCCATGAGTTGGTGATGCCCAATCTCTCTGCTGATGGCAGTTGTTCAATGTTTTTGCTTGTGTGCAATCCCATGGAGCAATCTAATCTCTTTGAAGCGCGTAGTCTTCGAAGTGTTAAAGAGGAACTTGAATATTGGTTGCGATTTATTGCTTCCAACACTCGGTGATCTCATTCATATCGCCCGCATGTGTCAATAATTATGACACACTTTGATTATTGGAAGGATGATCTTGCATTTGCAGCACGCATTGAAGATGTGGTTAATGAGTTGAAATCTCAATTTGAAGAGGTCCTCACATTTGATGAAGACAAGGTTGTATTCAAGGTGGATGGCACGGATGTCTCCCATGCTTGTGGTGTGTTTGATTTCATCAAATCTCACTTTATAGGCTTGTTGGGAAGATTGCCAAAAACCATAAGTGCATGCGAAGAAGTGCAATGTCATGTAGCAGAGTGGAATGAAGACAAATCAAACCCGCAGTTGTTGAAGTGGGATGACTTTTGTGAAAGGATGTGCAAGGATGTGGAGGACTTCAATAATGTCAACGATGAACTTGCGAAGAGAAGGAAGGTGTTTGTCGCTATATCATTGAATGATGGGGGCCACATCATCTATAATGAAGCAGCAGGTGTTGTCATCACCAATCCTCATTGGTTTTGTCATGACATCATAGGAGAATTCCTATATCAATGTGCAAATAAGAATAAAAAATTAGAGATGGTCTCAGCAAATGGATCATATCAATTGACCATGTGAAACGTTTTATATTGGATCTTATTGAAGACCAAGGAGGTGCTAATGAGAAGTTTGACGATATCTTGGATATGATGAAGAAGCTAAATATATGTTATGAGCAAGATACAATGAGCATTATGATACCATCATTTTTGAAAAACAACCATGGACATTTGGGTTGGTCTCGAAATGATGAATCATCCAACTTCAAGTACATTGGGAGAAGATTGGCATGCAAGGATGGAATGAAGACAATGTTAACTCTTGGATATTTCACACGTTTGCAGGTGACATTTTGAATTCTCATTGTCATGTAGAAGTAGTACAATGTTTTGATGTTTCTTTGTTTTTGAACTGGTATTGTTAGTATCTGGCATCTCTAAACAATCCTCACACCATATTATTAGAAGCGTGTGCAATCTCTATGAAATGGAACACTTAGTGGTCAATGATTTGAATATATAATGAGTGATTCCTTGATTGTTTACAATGACAAGATTGTAGTAACACTTTCTTGTTATACATTTTGATTTCAATGTGAGACTCAAAAGCCATGGAGTAGATGAATATGATTTTCACATTGTGACTTTGGTCTTTCCTTTGATGCACTTCATTTGTGAACATGTTTAGGTTTCTCTCTTCAAAATGCTCCCAAGCACAAATGGTCAAGACACTTACCAATTGTTTCCAAAGGTGATTAAGTTCATTAGTGATGGCATTGAGGTGATTCTTCAATTCAGTGATGGTGATATTGACATCCTTTCACGATCTCATCAATGTGAAGACCAAGTGTTGGCATTCCTTGAAATTGGCATTATGGAGTACATCAAATATCTTCAAGAAGATCCCACCTTAGGTTGTCTTGGAGTACACTTGATTGAATCCATTTTGCGACCTGAATGTGTTGAGAAGTTATTGAGTCCTAAGGAGCGCAAAAATCAATATGTTCATGTGAAGGACTTGGAAGTGGAGGTTGTGAGAAGTGGTGTTGGTGCTACTCACAATTGGAAGTCATGTGAAGGTTTGGGTGTTGGATTCAACAAAGTGAGCACATTATTGGGAGGCTTGGCATGGAAAAGTCTTTTGGAAAGGTGATCTCATGACCTACAAAAATATCACAAGGAAGTTCAATCTTTGGGCAAGTTGGCTCAAAATGATCCTTATTGCAAAGATGAGAAGGGCCATATATCAATCCCTTCATTTTGGCAAAGGTCACGAAATCTCCTCTATGGTCCTTTGGATGTTAAGTTAGACTACATCATCAAGGTTCAAGAAGAAGTCATGTCCAAATTGGATGATGTGATGCAATTGATACAAAGTTTGGAGCATAGCATTAAGACCATGCAAAGGGAATTGTTGCATGAAGTGTGTTCAAGGATGGATGATTTGTTGGCCTTCTCCATGGAAATGCAGGAGGCACAAATTCCAAAAGTAGCTTATCTTTGTGAGGTTGGTAGTCGAAAGCTTTTGACTCGATTCATGCCTGGTCTCGATAGAATCAAACTTCATCTCATGTGTGAAAGCACGTACGGATTCCATGAGGTTGCAAATCAAGAAGGTTGCATGGTCAATTTTGGAACAGCTAGTACAAGAAGATTTCTGGGGATGTTAGTTTGTGGATTGAAGATGGCCACTATATTGACAAAGATTGGTGCGCATGTTGCTTGTGGGATGGGCTCTATGATACCCGATTTTAGTGATGGTTGCAATTATACTGCCTTGATTCTTGACACACCTGGATTTTTAGACTATTAAATTCCCAAGGCAACTTTGGAGTCATTGCCAGCAAACGAGAGGAAGGTTTCAAGGATCTCCACGAATGACACATCCGAAGCACAAAAGTGGTTGAGAGATTTTTTGGAGCCACAATGTCACAATCAAAGAGAGTTTCATGAGAAATTCAAATTAAACAAGGTTATATACAAGAGGGGAAGTCGATCAATAGCTTGGATTTGTGATAAGTGCAAGTTAGAGCAACGCAATGATTTGCATTAGAGTAGTGTATAGTGAAGATCTATTGCAAGTATTAAAATATGATGTGGTTGGTGATGTAGACTACATGGAGTTGGTGATTTTAGTTATCATATATGAGGGGCAGTTGCATGAAATACGTGTACTATTTTTATTACATGTTGGTCAATATGCTTTTGGGCCATAACTTGTCAATGGCACTTCCAATGGGACCCAAATTCAAAGCTGAAGTACCTAAGACTATTATGCATATTAGATAGTTTGTTCATAATTATCAAAAATAATAAACTATTCTAAAATAAACTGCTTGTGATTGGTTGTCATCCTAACACTAGTAGAAAGTTATGTTGTCATCAACAAAAGCTAGTTGATATTTTTTGGTTTTGTGTTGATTGCAAACAGTTTTCAATGTTTTTGCATTGACTGCAACACAGTTTTCTATTAGTGTAACTATCGGAGGGGTTGGTATGTGGTAGTGTTCTATCTGGCTCAAAAAAGAAAATTTGAAGCTAAAAGTTGAGATGTAAGGTCACCTACTTTATTAGAAATTCGTTTAGTTTGGAAAAGTATCCATTTTGTATTTTATTCTTTTGAAAGTTTTTTTCAATTTTTAAAGTTAGTTTCTTTAATTTGGACATAAGAATAGAGAATTTTATTTCCAGGATTCATTTTTGGATGTATATTATTTTTAGTATTCTATGAATTTTTCATATTTTTCTAAATTTTTAATTTTTTTTTTCAACAATTGAATGCTTTTTGTCCAACAACTTTGCATTTTCAAATAGCATTTGTTTCTACCATCCAATTTTCTTAATGAGCAATGTCATCAAAAAGAAATTTAACATCTATGATGTTGGAAGATCTTGGCATGTTGGATAAATCTTATATTAGGATTACAAGTTTTGCAAGTTAGAACCAACTTCTGTGCTTTATAGAATATTTGGTGATTAATTGAACTATGATCATGAGATTAGACTTCTTATTTGCATGAAGTAAGTCTCAATATTTATATGTACAATCACTGAAGCATCAAAGTTTACTTGGTTTGTGTTTAAAATAAAGCATACATATCAAATAAATCAATATTCTTATACAAATATATGTGTGTTTGTTCATATATGTCAAATGTTTTATTCAAGTTGAATTTACAATCAAGATGAAGCATATTTCTTGAAAGTTCTAGTACAACCTTTATATGAAATTGAAGCATGAGAAGAGAAATAAGGCCTTGGGAGCCATCTTAGGGTTGTTTCTAAGTCGGACTTCATTTATGATGACCATGTTCTCCATTGCATTCCAACTTCAGACCTACAAAGGGACGTGTACAACTCTCATAATTCATGCCAAGGATTTGATAATGGCGTTGGTCAATTGGACTTTCGTGCCAAATTTAGATTGGTTTAAAGTTAAATTGTAAATAATTTCAGTTTCAATCCTTTGAGAACTGCCTCGCATTGCTTCAATTGCATTTTCAAACATTTGAAGGAAATCTCTTCTTACATTTTCAAACATCATCTTTGAATTTTGTAAATAACTTTTGATTGGAGGCTTAAAATTTCAAATGGATTTTTGAAGATGAAATTCAACTTGATTTACCAACTTATCTAAATTCCATTTTTTTTTAAAGTTATTCTACTAGGCCTAAATGAGGTCTAAAATTCCACTTCAAACACAATTACTGCATTGGACTTAATTATGAGCAGTTGAGCTCCTACTATTTCTAATTTCTATATCCTACATGGGTTGTTTTACCTACTATTACCCAATGTGTATATAATGAGCTTTTCTTTTCATTCAAAAACTGAAAATGACTTGAAAATGCTTCTAAAGAATTTTTTTGACTTCATCAATACTCTCAAGCATAATACCTGGAAGGTTGGATACTATGATGGCCTCTAGAAGACTCAAGACAGGTCTAATGGGTTAAGCCTTTATAGCATTACGGGCACTTGTACTTGCCTTGTCAGAGGTGGTAGTCTCTCATTGGCTACACAAGCTATGTCATAAAGTTCCCTATTACATCAATTACCTATGTGTACTACAGATTTTTAACAATAGCACCAATCACAATTTTGGAAATGCTGAAAGAACTCACAACCCTTCTAGGGCCTCATTTCTCTATTAATGGGGTTGTTTAATTTGAGTGTCAAACTTTTATTTGATGATACCATCCAATAAGTTGAAGAACATTTGGAAGGATATTAGAAGGTACGAGAGTTCCAAAACCAAGTCTTAACTAATGATTTTGAAGTAAACTTATCAATAAATCATCTTAATAAAGAGCCAAATTTCTTTCCAAATGATTATATAATGTTTATGGAACTTAGAAGATTCTCCAACTAAATATTTGGAATCTGATGCTGAATAGTTTTTTTATAAAATATATGGTTGCTTCCTTCAACATTTTCCATTCCTAAAATCAAATAAAGGTACAAATTTTCTAATTTTCAAATCATAAAACCATAGGGGAGATTTGGGGGCATTAAAGGGCCGTTTCAGGCCCGTTCCCAATTTGGCCTAATTCTGCTCCTAGCCGGGTACGGGCTGTCAGATTTATTTTTTTCAAAAAATAAGAATAAAAATAAAAATTTGCTTTATATATCCTCCAAAATATCATTTTAAGCAAAAATAAAATTGTCAAAAAATGACGTGGCACACTCTTGGCCACAGCAACTAGCAGTTATCTTGTGTTCCCGCAATCTAGGAACACTGCGAGAATGGAGGATAACTCGCAGTCTTTTATAGGCCTCAAATCTTCTAATGTATGAAATTCAATAACTTTCACATTGTAGGTCCAAACGCTATGAAACAAAGCGCATGCTCCCTTCCTCGTTGAGGTCTTTTTGATGGTACCAAGAACAAGATTGAAGGATGCACGGTCCAGGAGACCTCACCATAACAAACAAATAACAAACAACCTTATTTAACCCTGTAAGAACCAAATAATGTTTTTTGGCAACAAAGCGATTTTCGGAAGCTCACTTTGAATGAAGTTTTTAATTTTCTTAAAAATTTTTGCACAACATTTTGATTAAAGAGTAGCTTAAAGGCACAACGATTTTCTTCACTTTTGACTACATAGTTAATAAGTTGTTGTATGGTATGTAGTTTTTAATATTCAACAGGTAGTTTTGACAACTAAAAAAAATCACTTTTTTAATAAACAAAAATTTGAAATAGTTTTTTTAGATTTATACATACGTGGAAAGCTTTTAATCATTCCAATTTGATTGACATGATGAAAGTTATGAGTAATTTTAGTTTGTAGGCAGTTATTAAATCTCAATTCTAAAATAAACTTTGAAGTCTTTTATTTAAATCAATTTTTGGTATTTTTGAAAAAAACAATAAAATTATTGGATGTATATTGTTTATTACAACATTGCAACTATTGGAATTGGAATTTTTCATTTCTATAAAAGTGGAGGACTATGAGTTGAGTTGGTCTTGAAAGTAGATTGGATGAAAACATAGAATGTCTTCTATTCTTTGAAAAATAAAAATTTGAAAATTATTAGAAGTAATACAAATTGTGAATGTAATATGAAGAAATAGTTATAAAATTAAAATGGTATGTGCTTCAAAATAAAATAGTATAAAAATAGTAAAAAACAACTTAGGATCCCTTTTATTCAGTTATTGAAAAAAAATTTGGTTTATCTAGAGATCATACAGGTAGGCAAGTAGGTAGAAGACTTGAGCATCCCTATTGTCAACATATAGTGCATTGTGAGAGGTAGAATGTATGAGAGACTATAATGTGGTTAGGTAGCCCCTAAACTGTTACATAAATTTTTCTTTATCCTCAAAATCATTCATCCTTGTACATATATGTAAGATGTTAACTCTTTTTCCCCTTAGGACAACTACGTTTTTCTAGACCACCTTTAAGTGGCTCACTCATAATTTTGTTAGTATGAAAGTTATGTAATGATATGGTAGGAAAAAAAGATGATTTCAAATATAATTCCCTCTACAAAATATCCTCTAAATGCATGTATTTAATTAAAAAAAACAAGGCATGGTGCCCCCAAGTTGGCAAGGCAACGAGTACTTGTAGGGCCTTCACACATTATCCGATTAGACATGTTGTCATGCTATCACTTTTGACAAACCAATATGAGTCCACATTCTAATTAGAGTATGTTTAGAATATATTAAGAATATTTGAAAATATATCTAGAAAATTCAAAGCATATTCTATGAGCACGTTTAGGATTCTAGCACTATAATAGAAGGGATGGTATTAATGGCAATATTAGTTAGAAATTGCATATTGCAAGGTTGTTTTTTGAACTCCTAAAGGACCGGCATGCGTTTTTTGGCTATATAGAAATTTTGGGCAGGTATGTGTGATTAGAGATTTCTATATTTTAGACTAAAATTTTAATATAAGGTGGGGACAAGGAATATCTTTCATATGCATTAAATTTCATGTCATGGAAATGTGAGTCAAAAGTTATGGCCTAATATGTTATTTTTTCTCGTAACTGGGCAATTTGGGCAGATTAGAAAATATCACTTTTTTCAAAAATAAAATTTGAAATTGGTTTTCTAAAATTATATATATGTGGAAAGCCCTGAATCATCCCATTTTGATCAATGAGTCAAAAGTTATGAAGATTTTTAGTTTGCGGCTAGTTATGGGTTCTCTACTCTAAAATAAACTTTGAAGTCCTTTATCTTACTCAATTTTCAATATTTTTTGAAAAAAGTAAAATCCTAGAATGTAGATTCTTTATTCCAACATTGCAACCATTTCTATTGGCCTTTTTCAATTCTATAATTAAATTCTTGACAATTTAGTATTTTGAGTCATTCTCTACGACTTATCTACTTACTATTTTTTTCCTATATGTTGCACAATTCCAAATGAAGTGAAAATTTTCAAGCATGTAGCCAACTTGTCTAGGAAAAAGAATCCAAAGAAGCATCATCATTTTGGACATTTTTTCGTCAAAAAGTGAGCTTGTGAAGTGCAACTGCCTTGTTTTTCGCAGGGCCAAAAAAATGATTTCAGGGAATTTGAATGCTTATATCTTGCAATCCATGCGGTGCAAATTTCTGAAATTTTTACCACATGTTCTCAAGTCAACATATTACAAGATCCTACAATTCTATATGTCAATAAAACTTTTTTATTCAGAAATTGGGTATTTGTATTAAAAATGGCAGTTTTTGAGCATTTTCAATGAAAACATAGTCATGGAACTTTAGGGGCTAAAGAAAAGTTATGAAATATTACTTTATTGATGCATATGTTTGCACAATCTATAACTACCACAATTGCGGTGACTTTGAAAACAACCAATTAGTAGAAAACTACTAAAATATATTGTTTCTAGTACTAAATGGTCACTTTGATTGTATATAATAAGTATGTTGTAAGTTCATAATGCTAATCAGTCATTGGATTACTAAAAATTTGTCTTCTTTGGTCACTAGTTATTAAATAGACACTTCGTGTTATGTCTATTTCAAAACATTCAATTCTTAGATTTCATATAGGAAGCAAGATATAGCAAGGTACTAAGGTTTCTCACACCAACTATTAGGTGAGGGGTTCAATCCCTTGTAGCTTGCAGTTTTCATTTTTTGGTAGTTAATATTGTCTTTTAAAAATGGCTAGAAGGACATGCAAAAATGGATTGAATTAACATGTAGGAATTCAATAAAGGTAATATAATGTATGTATTTGAATGGCAGAACTAAGTGAATCTTTAGGGTGGCTGCAAGAATGAGTGGTTGTTCTTGTTTTGTATTGGCCAATTTTCAGCTAGTCTTAAGATTATTATGACCTTTTGAAAACAAACTTTTAAAAATAAAATAAAATGAGGATAACTAATTTAATACTAAAATAGCATATCACCAAAATGTCAAATCTAAAAAAAATTTAGATAAAAAGTTATTCACAAATTAGTGAGCTGAAATTTTGAAGAAAATAGATACTTTGACATTTTGATTTGTAAGAAATAGGAAAAAATATTTTCAAAGAAACTAAAAACTATCCATTTGGCAAGACTTTATAAAAAACACATTGCACCCAAAAATTGATCTTGAAACCATCTTCAATGTTCAAAAATGTGCACGCAAGGGAGCCCTATATGTAAGAACGTAGAGGACATAAAGCAATATACTTTCAAACTCCCCCTTGGTAGGAACAGGTCCACCTACTACGTGAGTAGACTACCAAAATTTGGCCAAGGCGAATCAACCCCCTCGCTTGTCCCGCCAAAGTCATTCTAAAGGTGCGTGTAAGAAAAAAGACCTCCAATTTTGTGCTTGAGTAATTTATCTTCTACATTTCTTCTAGCTACTTTGGTGTCGTTGATTGCAAATATGAATTCAAAATTTGCAAATTTTATCATGTGTGGCAAATAAAAAATTTTAGTGTTTTTGCTTGAAAGTGAGGAAGGATGTTAGTTCACCTTGGCCCACAATTTCAACTCTAGACCATTAATTTTGGATACTCCCTTTTTGTTAAAAACTCAATAATTGAAGTTGTGACAAATTAATTAAAATAAATTTGAAATAGAAAACTAATTTTAAATTTTTTGGAACAATATGGAATATGTAACACTCAAAACAACCATCTCCAATAAAATCTCAAATTCATATGACTTTAATTATTGTGAAGGAATACTCTAGTAAGGTACCTTCTCTAATGACAAACTATAGATACTAGGTCTTGTATCAATGTTTGAATGGGGTTTACTCTCTAATTATATACGAGAGATTTTCCACCATAGTATTTAGTTTGTTTTTCCACCATATTTTATTTGTCTCAATTCTAAGATTCATGTTTAACTATCCCCTGAAAAGATGTAGCCAGCCCTAGCCCTAGCCCCCCTGTGAGCAAAAAATCAACAAACGTCAATCACATGAAGAAAATAATGACCCCCCTCCTATGCCGTCGATCTCATTTAAATTTGTTGTTCAAATCGCAGCCGTTGATCAATATCCCTAATCCGAGATGATCCGGGCCACTCAGGTGATTCTACGATGATGGGTGTGGGGCTTTTGGGGTTGTGTCCAGCATTGAAGGTGCATTGATTTAGATTTTACAAATTTCGCAGATTATGATAAGCTTTAGGATTCAAGCTTGTGGAGAGAGAACAATTTTTTGGAGGCATGGAGAAGAAGGGTGGAGTTGGCTATGGCAGCAACAAGAAGCGGCCCCTACATCTGGATTACTGCAGTATGGCAAATCAAAGCCAGCACCGCTAAGCTAGCAGTTGGGAAAGGAAGTAGAAGAGCAGCATCGTCACAAGTTTGCAACGGGACTAAAGCACTGCAAGCTGAGTACCTGTTGCGGGTCGCGACGTGGATGAGTGCAAATCTACTTCCTCTTGGTGTTGTTTAGGGCACCCACCCTGATTGCTTGTGCGAAGCTGTTGGTGCAAGTCCCAAACCTTAGGAATCCGGTTACAACATTGCGAGTTGACTACTTACTGCGGGTCGTGACATATTTACAACGTGTTTGGTAAGTTTGCTCCGAAGTTTGTTTTGAGTTAGTTTTGTGTCCAACCTGTGTTTTCTCTTTGGAAAGGTGATTGACATGACTTGGTTGCTCTTTCAGTTTAGGTTTTTCAAATTTAGTATACGTAACTTAGATTTCAGTTTATTGCTACTAAGGAAATGCATGTCTACGATTCTTAATAAGCTTGATTCTGCTGCACAATGGAGAACTCTGTGATTTTAGGGTTTGGAAATGGGCTGCAGGGATTGTGAGTTTTTTGTGATTTTGAATCTAGGTAGGACTTGCGGCAGAGATGAGGTTGAAGTGTACTCTAGATCTGCACGGATTTGATCAAGCTGTGATTGAAGAGTCTGTTTCATAATTTATTGAAATTTTTGTATTTGAGATTATAGCAAATTGTTTTGCTGTGTGGTCATGGATTTCAGAATCCTTTTCATTTTTTGTAACTCAAATGATCATTTGAGTTGGTAGATCTGCTATGTGTACCTTTCTCACCAGTGCTCTTGATTTCTGCATGTGGTTATCAGATTTCTGCAAAGATTACTGCAAAGCTGCAAAGAACTCTATGCCATGAGTTAAACACTTGTGTTAAATATTTTTTGAATGGAAATTTTGAAGTTCTTTTTAAGAAAAGACTACACCTGTACCCCTTTGAGAATTTTTGAAAGTAAAACTTTTGCATTCAATGGTAAAATGACGTGTACCCCTTTTCCGTATTTGTGAAAAAAATTTACAACCAATGTGTGCATGACACATGTACCCCACTTATACTTTATGTACGGTTTTCTTTGAAAGCAATAGTTTCTAACTATCCACTCAAAAAATAGCCTCACAACCTTCTATCTCCTGTGTTTACAGGAGCCTATCCATTAACCCCTAAAGGACCAACATGCGTTTTTTGGCTGTATAGAAATTTTGGGCAGGTACGTGTGACTAGAGATATCCATATTTGAGGCTGAAATTTTAGTAGAAGGTGGGGGCAAGGAATATCTTCATGTATACCAAGTTTCATGACATTTCGAAATACGAGTCAAAAGTTGTGACCTAATATGTTATTTTTTTTTGTAACTGGGCAGTTTGGGTAGATAAAAAAAAATCATTTTTCCCGGATTTTTTTTTTGAAATTGCTTCTCTAAATTTATATATACTTAAAAAGCTTTGAGTCATTCCATTTCAATCAATTAGTCAAAAGTTATGAGGGATTTTGAATTGCGGGCAGTTATGGATTCTCTACTCTAAAAAAAACTTTAAAGTCGTTTATTTAACTCAATTTTCAATATTTTTGGAAAAAAATAAAATCCTAGGATGTAGATTGATTATTACAACATTACAACCGTTGGGATTGGCATTTTTAAATTCCATGATTAAATTTTTAACAATTTAGTATTTTGAATCATTTTCTACTTCTTTCTACTTACTATTTTTTTCCTATATGTTGTACAATTCCAAATGATGTGAAAATTTTCAAGCATATAGACAACTTGTTTAGAAAACTGAATTCAAAGAAGCACCACCTTTATCGGCATTTTTCATTGAAAAGTGAGCTTGCAAAATGCAGCTGCCCGATTTTTTGCAGGATGGAAAAAATGGTTTTCAAGACTTTGAATGCTTATATCTTATGGTGCACACGGTGGAATTTTCTGAAATTTTTACCACATGTTTTCCAAATATCATACTACAAGATCCTATGGTTATATGTGTCAAAAGTTGTTTTTTTCCAAAAATTTGGTAGTTGTATTAGAAATGGCAGTTTTGGAGCATTTTTGGTGATTACATAGTCATGAAACTTTAGGGGTTAACCGAACCCCCTTGCTAAAAAAAAATGATAGCCATCAATAAGGATTTACAAAACTCCCCCTCCCTTCCATTTGCCGTTGATTTGAAAAAAAAACTCTACCATCGGATGGTATCTCTGTCGATGGTACTAGATACGGATACGGATATTGAATGCTGAATATGGATATGAATATTGGATATGGATACAAAATACAAATACAAACACAGATATGAATACAGATCTATAATATGTCCCATATTGTTTGCAGGTACCTAGCTCCTTGGACATTACAAATAGGAAGGGGGGGTGGCAAGTCAATTAGATTTAATCATAAATTTAATTAAAAATGTAAAAAATTAAAAATTAAAGAGGAAGGGTCTTTTGAGTGAATGGAAGGGGGGTTGCATTAATTGAATGCACCTGTCCATCACTATCCACTCAAAAGACACCCCCCACTTGAATATTATATCTGCAAATTTAACAATACAACAATACAAAAACAATCAATCCTATTTGGTGGGCCTTTTCAGTTTTGATTAAAGGCTTTTGAATATTGTTGTGTTTATTTATCTTGACCATCAGATGTACATCGATTGATGCAAATTTTAGTTTGACTCTCTAATGTAGAGGATTGTAAAACCAATAAGGTTCTAAAATGGTTCAAATGTGTCCATAATGATCATTCAAGGCCATAAATACATGAAGATTGTAATTGCTTTAACATCTAAAGACCCAAGGCATTTTTTGGTTCCGAAACCATGGAAAATTGCCATTTTTGCTGTGATCACTTAAGAAACCAAAAAACACTTTTTTTTAGAATCTAAACATAGGATCTTGTACTTTGCTTACCTTGGTTATGTGCTAAAAATTTCATGAAGTTTGACCGTACAAATTGGAAGATATTAGCATTTGAAGTTGGAAAAGAAGATTTTTTGAACTGTGGCTTGCAATTTCAGATGACTTTGACGGCCATATGTAGATTTTTTGCGCTACACACCATCGGGTTAAAAAGTTTATGTTGAACATTTGAATTGAAAGTTGGGGAAATTTTTTTTCAGAACATCAAAACTTGATTTTCACATATAAAAAAATTGTTACGTAGAACTACGTCCAAAATTGATGAAACCCTAAATCATTAGTAGCTCTTAGGTGGAATTAAAACACCATAATTCCAGTGGTGGGATTGTTCTTGCAAACAAACTTAACCTTTAAAAAAAAAAATTTTAAATTTTAAAATTATATTCAAAATTGAATTCTATAAGTTGTTTTTTTGAAGATGATGCTAGATTGCCCAAAAAACAAGACTCTCTATAACTTTTTCATTTTGAGTCCAAATAGAATGAAACAAAGCTTCAAATGTAGTCAAAAACATGATCTTTGAGAGAAATTTATTTCTTAAAATAAATACAATTTTTTACATTTTTCTTTCTTTCTACCCAACAAGTTGCTTTTTTTACTTTGGATGGCATTGCTTTTGCTCCCGGGCATTGATTGAAAAAATATATATATACCTAGAAAGCTAATGTAATTTCCTATATTTTCAAAAAAAAATTCAAAAAACCAAGCCAAAATTTCCGGTCACATGAGCTTGCCCAAAATCCCAAATATCCCTTGAGGAGACTTTGCACCTTTAGGGATTAAGCCACCTTCCACAAAAATTAATACATGTACAAACGGCATGCATTTATGTTTTAAAATGATTGAATCATTTAGAATCCTATTGATTTGACAACCCTCTACTTTACAATGAATGTTCTTTTATGAGTTTTACAATGAAAAATAAAGGAATAATTTCATCCTTTAGGGGATGGATAGAATAATATCAATACCTTAAATCAAGCTGTTTGTTTTGTTTTGTTTTGTTTTTGTTTTGTTTGTAGCGTGGACAACTTCTTGACCGTGCATCCCCTGGCCGCGTGCTTGGTACCGTCGAAAAGCTCTCGCCGAGGAGGGGTGCACAGGCTTGGTTTTGTGGCGTTTGGAGCGATGGTGCAAAAGTTATTGAATTTCAAAGTATTTATTGATTAAAAAACTAGAAAATTACTTTTACTTTGATTTTGGTGGCGTTCTTGGTACTAGGAGTGGAACCGGGAGTAGATCTGGGAGTAGAATTGGAAGTAGAACCAGGAATGGAACCGGGAGTAGATGAAAATTGGGCCAACGGCATAGGATCACACTAGTAATATTTGATATAGAGAAAGATTGAAGTTCTTAAATGCTTGATATTATGCCTAATTTAGATAACTTCAATTAGAAAGTTTTTTTTTGACATTACAATAGTAATTTTTATGTTTTTGGCATGTTATTATATTTGACTTTCAAATGTTGTGTAGCATGTTTGATTTTTCTAATTAATGAATAATATAAAGTACCAAGACCTTAGAAATTAATCTATATAGTACAATTAGATATGACTTTGTATGCAATTTAATAATTTGGATAGTTTACCATCAATTCTAAACTATTTATTCTTAACAGTAGTAATAGCTCCTTAAGGATTCATGGTCTAGGTCAAATCACACTCAAATATACCACAAAAGGGGTCAAACCCACTAAGATATGCAGCATAAATTCTTCTTAGCTATTGTTTTTTAATGCTAATCTATTAATTATAGGTATTGAGGTCCTTTTTGACTAGTATTTCAAGTTACGTTGAGCCTAATACTGCTTTATTTATCAAAAAATAATTTTTATTTAATTACAGCTATTCCAATTGAACTTCAAATGTCAACATGTCATTTTTTTCAATTGTAAAAAAGGGTTCTAATTTCTTATTAACCCCTCACCTCCCAAGAGGACAAAAAGTGTCCCCACACAAACTTTGAAGCATTATAACTTTTGCATCTGATGTCCAAATTTGACAAAAGTTGTTGGAAAAATTGCGCATACCAGTTTAATTTCTATGGTAAAATTTTCAGATCAATCCAAGACAAATTAAGTTTGCTAGAGTCATTCAAAGTTCACAAGGTCAGTTTTTGTTCAGCACACTGCGTTGTGATAAATGCAGCTTTGGGGGCTTGTATCTTTTTCTAAAATTGTTTGTTTTCAATAAAATCTGTTGGATTTTGTACCCCTTAAGGTCTAGTTATTGTGGTAAGACTTCTATGCCAATCCAAGTTGTTTGAATCCTTGGGAGCAATTTGAAGTTCAAAATCTAGATATGATTGCATTCAGTCAACTTCAGCGGCGCATAACTACTTCATACGGTCATACGTGATCCGTTTTCAAAAATTATTATTAGAAAAGTTGTGTATACTTGTCTACATTGAATAAGTATATTAAGGAGACCCGTACTAATTAATTGACATCCCACACTATATAAATATCTACCGTGAATTGTACATCTTGTCTCAAATATGTACTGTCTCTAAAGAAAGGTCCCTTTAATTATTTGGTCCTCTTATTACCCCTATTTAGTGTAGTTTTTGTGGCTAAAATTGCATATCAATCCAAGAAGTTTTGATTGTCTAAGAATCATTTTAGTAGAAGGAGGTTCAATTATAGATGTGTTTTTTTGCTCCTTTTTTCATTGTTTTTGGACATTTCAAATCCATTTTGTAGACACAATGATTCATTTTTATGAAATTCCTTTTACCAAAGTGTTTATAATATGGTTTTGAATCACTTTGTAGCTTAAAGTTTTTTCATTTGAATAGGTTTGGAAATCGAATTTCACCTCCAAATTTGTTTTTAAGAAAACTTCATTACCTCTTTTGAACACCAAAACATTATAATCTTTCAATGTAAATGGTCAAATGACCCCAAATTTGTTCCTCACCATCTAAAACATACACTACAATATTGTGCGGTTGAAATCTTCATACCTCACTCTAATTTTGACTTTTCAAACTTGCAAAGGCAGGCATTTTTTAAGCGTGGTTGGACTTTAGGCAGTGAAGGATTAATAATATTGTAATTGCACTATAAGAAAATCCCATTTAGGTAAAGAGTCCTAATTTTTTATGACGGATTTTAGGTGATGTCAATGTTGACAACCCAAAATTTCTACGTCACCAAAAATCTACAATGTAACATTAATATTGACAATCCAATGTTTTTATGTCAAACATTGATCTTACATTGGACTTTTTATTGACATAAAAATTTTGGATTGTCAACATTGACATCACCTAAAATCTATCATAAAAGATTAGAGCTTGTCACCTAAAATGGGGATATCTTATAGTGTTGAATCCAAAAAATCATGTATATATTTAATCATATGATACAATAAGAAATGACTGTTTTTCTACAATTTGAATATTTTTCTATTTTCCATAATATTCAAAAGTAAAAACTTGTAAACCTCCTTTCTAATATAAAAAATAATCCAAATGATGATTGTGTTAGAACAAAAAATGTATATATTACTGACTTTGAAGTCACTATATAAACTATTTTTGAAATTGAATGTCTAAATTTGTATTAGATGAAATTCATAATTTGTCAATAATGATTTGATTTATTCAAATATTATACTATTTTGAGTTCAAGATTTAATCACTAAGAATCCTTTTAAATAATTGTACGTTTGAAAGTATAAAATTTTTGAATGAAAATATCTTTTAAAGTGCTATATTGTAAAAAGATACTAAATTTAGTCTTAAAACTGATAATTTATGTCTTTCTAAGGATTTTTTCTATGAAATTTTGTCTCCAATTTTTTAAAGGGACACATTGTAATACCATTCATCTATATTTTTTCTTAAAATTGACAACATCAAATGAATTTTAGCTTTAAAAGTTCAAAAAAGGATTTGAGTCCTATCCTAGCAAAGTAACTTCAGTGGTACCTTTCAGTATGGTTTGACCTGTCTATAGAAAACTACTAGACAATGTAAACATTTGAAGTTGCCTTTCTCAAAGTATTTACTACAAGTATTATTGTAACTATCCACATGTAGATACAAAAACACTAAAGGCTAAAATGATTTTATATTGAATGTATGTCAAAGCTAACATCAATTTTGTTGAAACTAATACATAATTAACCCTTAAGTGGTCCCAAACACACACAGTGTCTACAAGAACTTCTTAAACGTGAATTACACATCCTTCCTTTGCATATTGAGAAAATAACCGTTCTACAAATACTAGTAGAAATACATATCCTAAATGATTGTTCACAATGACTCATGTATAGTTTTTGTAGACAATTTCTAGTCATTTAGAACAATCATTAATAGCAATTTTTCTACTAGTAGAAAGTGTGAGCATGGGTCTATTTGAATTTTGTAAGAAAATAAATAAATAAACTATTCCATCATTTTTCCAATTGTTGTGGGGATTGGTAGATGGATTTCCAAGTACTCTTGGCTACTACTGTAAGGAATCCTAGAGAGGTGTATATAGAAGGGGGGATCTAATTGTTCACCTATTTAGCTTGAAAATTTGTTGTTAGTCCTTACTTGGAATTCAAACCTAAATTAGATTTTTTTTCCCTTGGCCTTTTAATATTCTTGATACAAATTGAACCATTTGTTATGATTGGCCGTAATCTAAGTGAATGAAGTAGGCTTAAGAAAATTGTGCTTAGGATTTTTCTTTACCTTTTGAGAACGTGCAAAGATGGTGATCACTTAAAATTTGGTGACGCACTATAAGTAGTTCTACATTCATACATCTTTTTGGACAAAAAATATATTTCAATTATATTCATGCACTTTTTCATCCAAATTTGGCAACTTCATCCTCATTTTGAATAGAAATGAAAAAATTATGACAAAAAAAGACTACTTTTATTTGGACAAAAGTAGAGATTTATTTTGAAATGGTGCAATCAAATCCCAATGGTTAGTTGTTTCCTCATAGGAAGTATATGTCATTTTCAGAATGCACAGTTGTCCTACAAGGCAAGTAAAGGCCATGTAGCTGAATATAATATATAAAATCTGAGGGTATTTGGAAGGGAAGGTTTACAACACAATTTCTTAAGGTTTTAGGAGGGGTGTCTAAAAATATGCCATATTTAACTACTTTTGGACTATTCAAAGTCTAGAATTTAAAATCTCCTGATGTATGGTATTAGGAAATACACCGGAAGATTTTTGTACACAATTATGTTTATTTTTGTGAAGGCGTTGGAAGGCCCTCGGGTGGTCCATTGACGCACAGCAATATGGATCTCAGGATATACATGAACTGCAAATGTGAAGTACATAGCCTTCGAATGGCTGCATGGTGTTTGTCAAAACATCGGGAGATATCCAGATACATTGAAGTTCATTTTGTTGAGGGTGTTCACATGCCCCAAGAGGTCAATGAGAGCCCATGAACATGCATCTCAAGATATACATAAAATGTAAATACGGATCAGTATATAACCTGTGATGCATAATGGTAGGCAAAACTTCGGGAGATATCCAGATACCTTGAAGTTCAAGCACCTAAGTGTGCTGTGAAACCCTCGAGAGGTCAATTGCACTCAAACTTGTATGTCATGGACAATATGAACTTTGAATGATGCTCCAAGTTTGAATGCAGGTTCCAAAGGTGGCAAGTGAAGATGAATATTGACAACAGTAAGTGGCAATGAAAAAAAAGTCTTGCAACATTGTAGTAATTCCACAGGAGATTAAGTACAAGAAAAGAAAAAATAGCAAAAGAAAAGAGCTTGGACATTTGCTACGACTATAACGTGGAATTTGGAGGGTGCCCTTATTGTAAGAAGAATACAAAGGCTTTGTATTCCAATGAAAAGAGAACACAAACAAGTAAAAGGAAGAGGTGAAAAATCCAAGCAAGGAGTTGCCCTCTTATACTACTCTACTAACAAGTGCCATGACTAACCTTATAGGTTATATCAATATAGAAGGTTGTCCCTCTGTAATATCACGCTGTCCCTCTCTAATATCACATTGGTTGGCTATAAACAATTCCTAACTAAAATCACTCTCTAACTTCAACACTCCCACTTTGTTTGTTGCCAAACAATGTCAAACCCATCTCTATGCGAAGAACTTCATGGCGAGGCTTTGCAAGAGCCTTGGTAAGCACATCCGCCACCATGCGCTCTGTAGGTATGTACTTCATTTCTATCACATTGCTTTCAGTCTTCTCTTGAATGAAATGGTGTTGGATGTCAATGTGCTTACTCCGAGAATGGTGAGTCGGGTTCTTTACCAAGGCAATGGCGCCTTGATTGTCACACATAATAGGTGTGCTCTTCTCTTGCTCAAGGCCAACATCACTCAACAACTGTCTTAACTAGATCGCCTCCCTTGTGCCTTGACTAAAGGCCATGTATTCCGCCTTGGTGGTAGACAATGCAATAGTGGGTTGCTTCTTCGAATTCCACGAAATGGCACCATCTCCAAGCATAAACACATAGCCCAATGTAGACCTGCGATTGCTTGCATCTCCAACCCAATCTGCATCACAAAAGCCTACCAATGCAAGACTCTTGCCTCTAAGGACCAATTTGGCCTCCAATGTGCCTTGGAGGTACCATATGATCTTTTTTACTGCAATCCAATGCTTTGAACGGCTCTTGGCCATATATTGGCTCACCACACTCATGGGAAATGCAAGGTCAACCCTTGTGGCTACCATGACATATATTAAGCTCCCCGCCGCAGCTTTGTATGATACATCTTGCATTTCCACCTTCATAGCTTCATATTCCTTATCCGTGAGCTTCTCCAACTTCGAATGCACATCAAGTGGCGTGCCAATGGCCTTGCACTCCTCCATGTTGAAGTGCTTCAACACCTCCATAATGTACTTATTTTGGCTCATGGTAATGGTGCGTGCCGCCCTTTGCCTTTGAAACTCCACGCCAAGGCAATAGTGTAGCTCACCGAGGTTACTCATGTCATACTCGCTCTTCAACATGACTTTGACCTCCTCCATTATCTTCATGGTGTTTGTCATGATGATCAAATCATCCACATAAACAATGATAATCACCAAGGACTCGTTTGTTTGCTTGATGTAAAGAGAATGGTCCGCGTGGCTCTTTTTGTAACCTGCCTTTGCAAATAAGGCATCTATATCTATGTACCATGCTCTCCCTAATTGTCTCAATTCATAGATGACTTTCTTGAGTTTACACTTTAGTTGCTCTCGCCCTTCTTAACAAAACCCTTGGGTTGGTCCATGAAGATGACCTCCTCAAGATGTGGATTGAGAAACGTCGTGACAACATCCATTTGATGTATCTCCAAGTCCATGGCTGCCCCTATGGCCCCCATACATCGAATGGGGCAAAACTTGGCCACCGGTGCAAAGGTCTCATTGAAGTCCACCTCGTCGACTTGAGAATATCCCTTGGCTACCAATCTGGCCTTGTAGCGCACAATGTTGTCCAAGACATCTCTCTTAGTGCAAAACACCCATTTGCATCCAATACTCTTACAATCGGAAGGAAAGGAAGAAAGTTTCCATGTACCTTTATTCATAAACGAGACGTACTCTGCTTGCATGGCTTGCTTCTACTTGCTTGCATCCGCATTTTTCATGGCTTCCTCCATGGTATTTAGATCTCTCACAAACGCTATATTTGCACGCTCCACTTGGTGTTGTGGTAAAAAAGTGGTTCGTCCACCATTTTCCAGGTGGCCTGCGCTCTCTTGTGGGATATCTTGGCTTCTGGGACGTCTTTCCTTCACCACCATCATCACTTGGAGCTGCACTCACTTTCTTCTTTGGTGTTAATGTTGTCATTAGCTCGTCTTCGTCTTCTATTACCACTTTTTGCAAACTTGGAGATTTGTCCACCTCAAGGTCTCCATTGCTCCCACTTGGACACATCTCCAAAGACTCGCACCCTCCCTCTTATCTTCGATGAAGGTCACATCTCGACTCTTAAAGATCTTCTTAGTTTCCAAATTCATGAGCCGATAAGCCTTGAAGCCTTTTCAATAGCTCAAAAACAAGCACTTGGTGCCTTTGGCATCAAGTTTGGATCGCTGAGGGCTCAAATTCAAAGGATAGGCCATACATCCAAAGATGCGCATGTGGCCAATGGTAGGCTTTCTTCCACTCCATGCCTCTTGTGATGTCATTGATGCTACCGCACTTGTGGGACACCAATTGCGTATGTATGCTGCATTGGATACAGCCTCCCCCCAAAACTCATATTTAAGGCTTTGTGCATGCAACATCGCTTGAGCCATCTCTATAAGCGTACGATTGGCACGCTCCGCTACACCATTTTGTTGTGGAGTATGTGGCGTTGAAGTTTGATGTTGAATGCCATGTTTCCTCATAAAGGCCTCAAATGCCTTGGACATATACTCACCGCCATTGTCCGATCTCAATACCTTAAACTTATGACCACTTCCATTCTCTACAAGGGCCTTCCATGCCTTGAACCTCTCAAACACCTTACTCTTGCATTTGAGCATGAACACCCACACTTTCTTTGAAAAGTCATCAATGAAGGTAAGGAAATATCTTGCACCACCTATAGAAGTGGTTTTCAGGGGGCCGCACACATCGAAGTGCACAATCTCTAATACCTTGGCTCCCCTCATTGCTCCCTCGGTCGGGAATAGTTTTCTCGCTTGCTTGCCTTCAATGCAAGCCTCACACGTCAAATTGTAAGCGCTTTTCTTTACTTACATACCACCCACCATGCTTGGAAGAGCCTTTACATTCTTCACATTTAGGTGCTCCAATCTCTTATGCCAAAGTTCCACAGTGTCTTGCACCATTGCATCTTGAGCTACACAAGCACAACTTGAACCATTCACCGTTTTGAACTCAAGTTGGTACAAGTTGCCTTACTTGAGTGCCAAGACAATCAGCTCTCCATTTGGTGCCTCCAAAATACAATCTTGGTTGTTGAATTGCACCTTCAAGCTTTGTGACACCAACTTGCTCATCAAGAGCAAATTGGCATGCAATTTGGGCACATGCAATGCATCTTAAATGCGAATCTTCTTCATCACCCCCTTGACATTGACCTCCACCACAATGCATCCCATACCAATGGCCTCCACCATGCCATTGTCACCTAAATACACCTTGCGGTTGCTAATGGGTTGATAGGTGAGAAAAGCTTGCCTTTGTGGTGTCATGTGTTGCGTGGCCCCCGAATCAATAATTCATTTGAACATGTTGCAGTCATCATAGTCATCACTTGACACAAATGCAAAATCCTCCTCCACTTCAGTGACTATCACTTTGTTAGCACTCTCCTTCTTAGGCTTCCAACAATTCCTTGCAAGGTGGCCGGGTTTACCGCAATTGTAGCATGTACGTGTCTCTTTGTGTAGTTAAGAGGCCTCTCTTTTCCCGTGTCGTGAGATAAGAGCTGCCCCTCCTTCGTTAGATTCATTCTTCTTCCTCTTGGATATCTCGTGCATCAATTTTGCCGTCACATACTCAAGGGTGAGCTCCTTCATGGAT
Organism: Neckera pumila; assembly: GCA_963969595.1. Lineage (NCBI taxonomy): Eukaryota > Viridiplantae > Streptophyta > Bryopsida > Hypnales > Neckeraceae > Neckera > Neckera pumila. The sequence continues at coordinate 18,416,140 of OZ018414.1, forward strand.
CTTGTCTTCAAAGCCGTGATGAGATACTAAAAAGAAGTGGGTAAGCTCTCGAGAAGAGTCATGACAATGTCTCCATCCGTCAAAGGCGCCTCTAAGCAAACAAGTTGGTCCACCAGCCCCTTGACTTTGTTGATGTGGTCAAACATGTCTTTTCCCTCTTGCATTTTGCACGTGAAAAACTTACGGCGAGTAAAGAGAATATTGGACAAACTCTTAGTCTCATGGATGTTACAAAGCACCTTCTATGCTTTTGCCGGTCCCTTGCAAGATCAAACATGTGCAAGTTGCCTATCCACAAGATTGCAAGCAATCATGGAGAAGGCCTTCTTCACCCTCCTCTCGTAAGACTTCTTGGCCTTGGGATCAGCGTCGGAAGGAGGAGGCTCCTTGAAGTCCTCCATAATCTCCCACAAGTCCTTCTCCGCCAAGATCATCTCCATCTTGAACTTCCACAAGCCAAAGTTCTCTCCATTGAACTTGTCAATGATCCGAACACCTTCTCCCTCACCTGTGGCCATAGTGCCATGTCTCCCACTCTAATAAAGTTCTCAACAACTCAAATCAATCCTCAATGGCTCTCAAATCTTACAACCAACACTCAGGTGGTTGCCATCTCTCCAATGTGACTCCAAATGATCACAACAACTCAAATCAGCCCCTCAATGGCTCTCAAATCCCACAATCAACACTCACGTGGTTGCAATCTCTCCAATGTGACTCCAAATGATTTCAACAACTCAAATCAGCCCCTCAATGGCTCTCAAATTCTACAACCAATACTCACGTGGTTGCAATCTCTCTAATGTGACTCCAAATGATCACAACAACTCAAATTAACCCTTAATGGCTCTCAAATTTCACAACCAACACTCACAATAAAAATAACACTTGATGCAAAAGAATACCTTTCCAAAGAATAAGATCCTGCTAATAAAAAAACTCCAAAAACGACCTCCAACTCCACTTGCTCTCAGCTTCAACAGTGCACCTCCAACACACCTTTGCAAAGCGATCTCACCTCTAATAGCAACTCACATGAGTGGGCCCATAACTTATTGTAAGAAGAACACAAAGGCTTTGTATTCCAATGAAAAGAAAACACAAACAAGTACAAGGAAGAGGTGAAAAAACCAAGCAAGAGGTTGCCCTCTTATACTACTCTACTAACAAGTGCCATGACTAACCTTATGGGATATATCAACATAGAAGGCTATCCCTCTCTAATATCACGCTTTCCCTCTCTAATATCATGCTAGTTGGCTACAAACAACTCCTAACTACAGTCACTTTCTAACTTCAATAGCCCTCGAGGAATTGTAACAAGAACCGCACATTCTGATATTTTTTAATAAAATAAACCCATCCTAGTCACATCAGCTTCCACTGCCAGCACTAGTAACTTCCGTAAAAGACATAGAAAACCATTTACCAAAGAAATGAACTATGCCATTATGAAGTCGAACAAAATAAACCATTGGGAGATATCCTGATAGCCCTGCTATGGTCACAGTGAACAAAGGAAAGCATCGGGAAATGTTCCGGTAGTCGTGGTGGACCACAAGACGTTAGTCGATCAGGGGTCCACCTTGTTTGCCCTATTCAAATTCGCCTGGGCAGCCTCTCTGCTTTTCTTAGGAATAGTACGTGATTTTGGGTTCACTTTTTTAGACCAATTGGCGTACAATGCACAAGATGCGTCCACCCAAGTGGGAGGCCTGTTCTCTACAACCCATTTCCCATACCAACAATTCTGGTACATCAATTCCAAGTTACTTTCAGAATTATCTAGTCGCCAATACTAGAGCATGAACTTCCCATTATTCTCATGCCCTTCCTCTTTGCAGACATCGGACAGTGCTCTTCCTTGCTAGACAGCACATACTGAGGGGTCCTCAGGTCTAAGCAAAACCCATGAATTTGGTCAAATATCAACCCAAGGATTAAAGCTTTTCCTTAGCGCCTCATTTGCGGGTCCGCAATAAGGTTCAAATTCCTCTTCTTCTGGAACCATGTCGACAGGGTTGATGGTCGGCCGCTGGCAAGCGGATTCCTACAACCTCCAATCGTACTTTGGCCAAAAGCCTTCCACCAATTCCGAAGGGCAGTCGGGAAGGGACTCCTTGAGCTCCCGCAACACACGTTTCCAATAATCAACGTACGACGCAAAGGCGGCCGCAAACCCTTCGCATTTGGACATTCCGTTTCGCCAATACTCAATGTACTTCTCAATTCCTAACAGAATCAAACCCTTGCTTAAGGTCGCTTTCCTTGCTGCCTCCATTGCCTTCTCTTGATTTCTTGTGGCTTCCGTAACTTCGCTACCCTACATAGGCTTGAAAAAAACAGGCTTAGAGCAACCTCGAGGGAATGTCGCATGACTCATGCGGTCTTTCTTCCACAGGCATCGAGAAGGTGTATCTGATGGTAGCCATTGTGAATCTACTGCAGACTTTTTGTACTTCATGACGGGGATTCCATCACTATCCACGTAGAACCGAAAAAGGTGCATCTCCCCCAAACCAATTGATTTAGCCGTGCCACTACACAGGTATCCCTTCACGAAGGACTTGAAATCCACCACCTCTTGGATGAATTCGAGCATGAATGACAATTCTTGGGACTCCATGAACGACTTCATGAGGTCTGCGACAACAAATGTATTCTTGCTCTTTAAAGCCTTCGAGAGGTGGCTAAAATACGCATCAATATCTTCGTGAGTATGTCAGACTAAAAGGAAACCGACCTGAATTTTCTTGAAGACTCCTCGCGCAGTAAGCAAAAACAAGAACGCCATGAGGTACTAGTTCTTGTTATCCTTGGCGGAGTTGTCAAGCTGAAGATAGAGTTTGTTAGGAAGGAGACTAGATCCACGCCGAACTTCTTGTGGAATCAATTTCAAGGCGTCCATACACCGAGATTTCCCTTTGAGTAGCGCGTCGAACATTGCATTTGCAGGCGGATAGGAAAAGAGGTCGCTCGTCTTTTGAATTGGTGGACCTTCAAGTCGCCTAAACAGACTAGCCAGCAATAAAATGGTGAAGTTTGAGTCCCCCGACTAGCAAGCTGGTGCATAATGCGCATACGCACCATCAGCATGACCATGAGCCACCATTCCAGTTATACTCATGGGAAGCTGATCCAAACCTTGTGTAGCCTTCATCATCACCCGCATTCTTGGAAGAGCCGTCTTCCTTGCGTCCATCTTGTCATGAATAACGCATAGTATCTCTTGAAGGTTCCTCCTGGATTCCTTACGCCACGAAGCATACAGACAACGGCAGGATGCTTGATGATTAAGGTGTTCAGTTCGTTGCTTCATGAATTCCACGAAGTAAGAACTCCCTTTTGGTGATTTCAGAATGAACTGCTACAGTTCATCGCATTTCGTACACTTCGCAAAAGAGCTACCAACAAGCTTAATCGAGACGTTGTTGAAGTGCTCTTTCTTTATTCTACTAACCGTTGCTTGGCTCACTGGAAGAAGGCCATACTCCACATTCAACTGCGATTTCCGAAAAATAGAAGCACAAGCCGCGGAGGCAATAACACTATGAGAACTGATAAACGAACAGGAGCAAAGAAAACAGCAGCAATGAGGACAATCGATTATAGGGATCAACAACGGGATATATCCCGCTAAAAAGATGACTGCATTCAAGTCCTACAGCGAAACGTATGAAGAGGTATTCAAATGAAAGAACCATCCAAATGAAGTACCCATAGAGTATTGTATCCTAGAGATGTCCAGCAGAGGGAAAAAACTTAGTGAAGGCCCTATACAGAAGTTCAACGGGATATATCCTATTGACGTAGCAGTTCGACAAATCCATCAATATTAAAAAACAACAGAAGGACAGTTCATGGAACTAACTCATTGGCATCAACATGAACGTACTTCCAGTTTTTCCCAATAGGCAGGAACTTAAGCGTGTCCACTCTCCCATTTCCAATGCACCGCATTTGGTGCGGCATCTGGTCAGCAGTGTTGTCAATGATCGCTTTCATTGTACCAGTGACTTGCACCGTTCGAAGTCGAGGCCGCTTAACCTCTTTGTTCCCGTGCGTAGATGAATGAATGCCTTCCTTGTACTTGTCAATGTAATTGTGATAGGTCAACTTCGGTATTCCGTGAATAATATACCACGCTGTGGTACAGACTTCTACTTCTTCCAACATAATGTACTTCTGCTTCCGTGTCCACTCCACAGTATGCAATTGTCCACCAACTGCAATTCCATACTCTCGACGCTCTTCAAATGGTTTTGAGAAGTATCTCTGCCTGACCTTCAGCGATTTCTTACGCGGAAACAATTGGCAGCAATGACTATCGCAGCAGTTCTGCGAGCTTATCTTCTGAATTTTGAAGTCCGTCGTCTTCCGCATGAACTGTGTCTCCTTTTCACTGAGGGAGGGTTGATGAACTATGAAACGATAGGGCGCCTTCTGTCTTCCACCCAAATAGGCTAGGGGATCTGGTACATCAGGGAAGGTGAAGAAGTGGTCGACTATATCCTTTAAACACCGATCACTAGGGAACCAGCAATTGGAAAGGGGCCACCAAGCATGGGTCATAATCGTGTCTGGGTTACCCCCGAAAATGTCAAGGACTATCACACCTACGTAGCCTTCACCGAGGGTAGAACTCTGGAAATAATCATCTGCCCTCCAACAAGTAATTTGACCGGACGATTGAAGAACACCAAAGGAATCTAGTTCATGCACCTCTAGGCTGATCCAATCTTCCTGAGGAATGAATGGGCTTCCATCCACATGTGGATCCGTAGTGACCTTCACCATGTCGGCTGCCCTCCACAACATGGTTCTATTTTGAACTTCCCCCAGCGTACTCAGACCTCTCTGGCAGGGAGAGACCCTGATATGTTGAGCTTCTGGGATGACCAATGAAGGCCTTACGAGAACAAATACCCACGGCTTGATCGAGATCAGGACATCCAGCCACTCGCCGTGAGGACGGGCCTCCACAACAGAACCCACTCCAACTTCTCCAAAATCTAGTAGGGAAAGCCTCACTACGTCACCATCGCTTAGCGTAGCAGTCCTTGCAGTAGATTCTTGAGAACCAGTGTCCCCAGCTGATTCGCCAAAATATGGAGTGATGGCATTATGAAATGAATCAGAGTACAAATCCATTGTCTCTGACGCATTGAATCCAGGAACCTTATAGTGGCAGAAACATAATGAAGAGTGAACCTGGAGACGGAAGTTCCAGAATATCAGTCCACATTGTAATTATGACTAGACTTCAATAGGGAAAAGAGATACGTTGATTTATCCCTTGACCTAGTTATATGTGAAGTTTGCGCCTTTGGCCGAGGTGGAGTGGGGTTGCACTACTACGTTACAAAAAAAATAATGAATTAGAATACAAATGGAATATTGTCTTTCAGAATATGGAACTTGAGAACCCAATGATCGACGAGATTGGAAGGTCACATCACGGAACAATTTTATTGATCAGTTTGATGCAACGGTACATATTACCATGTACAGTATCCACTATTGACCAATTGAGATGTTTTCATGGAAATAGCGGGATACCTCCCTCTGGGAACAACGGGATATCTCCCGCTAGAAGGAACGGAATAATTCCCAGTGGAAACAACGGGATATCTCCCACTGAAATCAACGGATGACTTCTATTAGTAAGTTCTTAACAGCGGGATATTTCCCGATGTTTTGAACGACAAACAAGACATTATCAATTGTTGTAGCTGCACGGCTCCGATATACAGCATTCACTACGTATTATAGTCTGTACTCGTAGTCTACGATCGTATACGATATAAGAGGCAAACGACTACACTATTACGACTTACGACTTTGTTGCTTTCGCCACTGATGGAATGACCAGGACCGTCCTTCACTGAAGAAAACGACATTATAAATTGCCATTGCTAGTGGTATGCACAGCGCCGCTTACAGCAAACAATTCTGCACACATTTTGTACTACTTTGGCATTGCAGGCACTTATCCTCTTTCACCAATTAGCACTCATATGATACGCAACTAATGCTTAAGTATCAAACTCAAAGGACCTGATGTGTGGACAGTCAAATCATTGTAGAAGGTGACCTTCCGGCCATTCCTCACTGCTGGTATCACTTGCCCGATCGTTATTCCTTCACAATTTCTATATTGCCCTGAAAACACTGAACTGCTCGTGAAAGTCGGAATCGCGGGTAATAAGATTTGAAGAATTCATACCTAAAGAGGAAATGCAAGACTACGACAGATCCGCAAGCTCCATACAATCCACGAGTGCTGCCAATTAACGAAAGATAGGTGTCCAGACTCCTCGACTGCCACTGCTCGTTCACGTGCGCCTGGGAAAAAAAGAAAACTCGGTTGGGGATTTAGGATATTGTCGGAGGTCTTCTTTCCTGCTTTCACTTGAATAGGGTCCACCTGCATGTTCATTAACACGTTCACTCTTCAAAGCCGTGCACCAATGTGTCCAGGTAGAATCTTAAAATGCGGTTGTGTTTGCGGAATGTTGACTGCGTTCTCGTTCGTCTTGATTCCTTCAATGCAGAACTATTGCACGTGAGTTAATGTACACGTAATTTGGGTCCTAGGAGATTTTTGAGGGATACGTGCAGCATTTGAATTCGAATCTAATTGGGATTCCAAAACCTTGCAGCATTCATTGCGGCTGTCAAGGACCCATTGAAGCTCCAAGCTTGGCATTTCTCGGGAACCGGACTCAACATTTACCACTCTGATTGGCATTCTTGCGTCTGTAATTGCATGCGGACTATTCCTTTTTTTCCATTCATTTGACACAATTCAATGGGATTTTTCATGCAAAGGAAATAATACTCAGGCTGGCAGGCTGAAGTGGTCTTTCTGGTGCTGTCTTGAATAAACCAACTGCCTTTCTAACTTTGAAGATGCTGCACCCTGACATTTTCATTTCGGCAATACATCTGTCGTTTACATTTGTGGAGGTCGTTGGATTCAATGTTCAATACATTTCAACTTCAAATATTCGTAACGAATTCCACCAAGGTCAAAGACATATTAACAAACTTAGCTTATAGTCATGGCAATCCGATTTGGAAAATAAAAAATTTAACTAAAAACTGTTTCAAAGAATTACCCTTCCTCGACATCATTATAGACAAAAAGCTCTTATGTGGTCGCTACAAGAGCAGGCTAACTTACTCAACCTGTTCAATTATACTAAACAAATAGATTAATGACTTCACAAAGCACATCCACCAGTCTTCATAGACATTCATAGGACAACATAGAGTTACCATACACTTAATTATTCCATGCCATGTGCCTTGCTCGCATTCAATGCTAGGATTTCAAGGTTTAGGGTTTAGGGCTTAGGGTTAGGATTCAGGGTTTTAAGACTTCCAGTTTAAGGTTCGGGTTTCTACATTCAGGTTCATTGAGTTCAAGATTAAGGTTTTCTAACATATTCGGAACAACTGTAAACGTACTCCAGTTTAGGGTCAATGGGTTTGTTTCACTTAATAATGTGAACTTCACTAATTTTTGGTTGCTACATGGCTTGGTGTGATTTCTATTAAACTAAAATCTTTAGTATCGCCTTCTAACATACTTAGTATCGGCTTAGTGGGTGGGTGGGTGGGTGGTACAAAAAATGTAAGGAAGTTGAACATCTTTTCTTAGATTGTCCATACATTTTACAGTACCTAAAACCATGGTATTATAATTTATCTTTTATAATACCTATGAAGACAAATATATATATATTCTAACATATTTAGCATAGGCTTAGTAGGTGGGTGGGTGGGTGGGGACAAAAAATAAAAGGAAGTTGAAAATCTTTTCTTTGTCCATACATTTTACAGTATCTAAAACCATAGTATTAGAATTTATCTTTTTCAATATCTATAAAGACAAATATTTATATTCGTTTATAGAGATGACCGGCATGTAATTCCATTTTATTATTCTTTTCCTTCTTCATAAGTTTTAAACTTTTGTTAACCCCTAAAAGCCCAAGGGGTTTGGACAAAATACAAATGTGTTATAAAATAAAATTTCTAAAACTTTTTTGAAGTTTGTATTAAAGAAGATAATGTAGAGCACAAAAAGTAGAAAGCATCCATACGGTCAAATTTATAAAATTATTTTTAGATTTATCTAAAATGAATTTTAAAGATATAACTTCAAAAATTCATAAAAAATACAATTTTTGTTTTTAGCATTTGAATTTTTTTTTGATTGGTCAAATTGTGGTTTCTATTGATTTGTGAAAAAATGCATGAGATCTAGTAATGAGAACACCAATACTTTCCCTAAATAGTACATTTTTCAACACTAGACAAATTTAGATACTTTGTGTTATTTCTCTTTTAAATTTTGTTTGACCGTAGCGATCTAAGTTTTGAATATGAATATTGCTAAACAACCCAATCTTTTGAAGAAAAAAATAAAAAGAATTTGAAAAAATAAAAAATTTCGCCTAGAAATTTGGGCTAAAGTTAGGCTGCGACCATAAAATGGTCACTCGAGCGCTTACTAGGGGTTAAGAAAATTGTCTCCAAATTTTTGTTAAGTATCCAAACTAAAAAAAGGGTTTACGGTCAGTGCTTAGGGTTTAGGGTTTAGGGTTAGGGTTGAGGGTTGAGGGTTTTGGTGATTTAGGGTTTCCAAAATCTGGTTCCAAGAATTGAAGATTCAGATTGCTGAGCATTTCTGCAACTACTATACACATACTCGGGTCCTTTGTTCGGTTTAATGTATCAAAAACAGCTATTAGTCAAAAGCATTTGAGGAGCCATGTTTCTTTCCAAGATATTTATTTCAAGTTTTCTGATTGTGACTGCACATATTTTCTTTATTAAGTATTTTCTTTCTTTCATTTATGTACTTCAAAAAACATGTTATAGTTTTCCAATGTTCAAAGATGCATTTCAATCATTCTTCTACCTCCTTAATGATCAAAGTAAGGATTCTGTTAAATCTGAGATCATTTTGTTGTTGTATACATTGAGGAGGGCTATTATTAAATAATGTGAGCACTTCTATGATTTATTATAGTACTTAATTTTTATAAGCGTTTGAATCTCCTATGTAACTTTTTTTTATGTAATAAATTATTGGATTGTACTTCTCTAATCTGTTTTGGAAGGAGTGCAAGAATGGAGAAGGATTCATTGGTACTGTCTTTTCAAAAATGAAATTAGTTTTCTCATATTTGTTGAATATCCTTCATATATAATTGAGGACATTCACATTGATTAAATGATTTTATTTAAATGTGAACATTATGCTTCATATGTAGCTAGATTGAATATGATTTAGATTTTACTCCATTGCACATAATTATTCGGAAACCTTCATGTTCATGAAATTCAATAATGTATTTAGCAATGATGAATTCAAGTTAATAGGACCATCTCCATCATTTTGGGCCTACATTTAAAAAATTATATGGTGTACAATTCACATCAAGAACTAATAGCCAAAAAGTAGCCAATGTTGTACATCTTCAATTTTCCATTTCAAAATACAATCATAAAATTTCATACATAATATGATTATGTCATTTTTACATGCCCATATCATAGCATATGATGCCCTATGAAAATATTAGTGTATCGATATTGGAGGCCCATATCATAGCATATGATGCTCTATTACTATATACTATGTCATGGAGGCTCATAGCCTATGATGCAAAAGAATCTAGTACACAAATAAAGTTCTTCTGAATTAATTTACGATCCCACAGAAAAAAAATTATGGTGAAGTGCACCCTAAACCACAAAGTAGAACGAAGTCCATTGTATAGTTATGCCTTCGTAGCCAAGTTTCTAGAATTGAAGGTGCCTTGCGTCAATAATGGGAAAAAAATTGAAGGTCCTAAATGATTCTAATTTGCTTCCCAATGGCCAGTGGGTCTACCACTTGTCTTGTAATAATGTATTTTGCTTTCAAATTACTGAAGTCATTTTGACAATATTTTAGTTTAGTGGTACCCCATATTTTGAACCAAACCCGAACCAAATCCTTGATAATTGAGGTAATGAAAATCGAATATGAAATTCCTAAGGGAATGATGGAATTACTAAATGAATGATTAACCCCTCTATGCCCTTTTTTTTTCAGCTTCGCCAAATGTGCTATAAATTTAACCCTAAACTAATATTTGGATAAGTTGTAAAAAAGGTATGGCACAATATGCCAAAATCCAGTTCGGGCGGGCAATATAAGAAATTCATTTAAAGTGAATTTAAAATTTTTCGAATTAGTCTTCTAGAAGATAACGTTTTTGTGTACAAGAAAGCCTTGATGCATTGCTATTTCATTAAATATGACAAAGGAAGTTCTAGGTTTTTTTATTTGGCCATTTAAACATGTTTTAGAAAAAAATAACTTGTACAGTTCATTTTTGAATGCAATCCATATTACAGTTTTTCAACAAATAATTCATGATTTTGTCCAAATTGCTTGGTAGAACAATCTCACCATTGCAATTACATTGATTCAATTCCATCTTAGAGTTATTAATGATTTATTTTTTAATTTGCTGAATCTTGGACATACCTTTAATAAATCCTTTCTTGGAAGATGGAAACGATGTGATTTTTCCCTACATTTTTGGTTCCACTTTAGAATTCAATTCTGAAGCATATGAAAAGTTGTTAATGCAGAAGCTAGTTGAAGTGCAAGAATTTGAAGTTAAGAAATTTAAAGTGAAGAACAGTAGTGAGTCATTGAAGGTGCTATGAAACTCATTTTCTTCACCTAAACCCTCCAGAAGACCAAGTGCGGTTTCTGTCAAAACCATTCCTGTAAACCTGCCATGTCTATAGCAAAGAAAGAAAAACTTTAAAACTTATTTTGTGGGCAATCTAACCATAGATCTGATACTAGACTTGTAACTATAAGAATGTGTCAATGAATTCTTAGAAACTTGACCCCATACATTGCAAGACCTTATTTTTCATTAAATGTGCAGAAATCAAGTTCTTTTGCAACTCACTTGTAATGATTAAATTTTTTGGCTTTGAATGTTTTTATCTAAACATTTTTGCACTATTGATTTTGATTTTCTAACTGTTTCAATTGAATTGTTGGTGGAAACTAATTGGAAAAAAAATTTGAAGTGAAAAACACTTAATTTTCATTCTAAATGTGCAATGTCACCCCTGCACAAAATCTCCAGTCAGAAAATTAAAAAAATGCATTAATTTTCTACCCAAGGGTTGGAAAAATAATTTGAAGTGAAAAACACTTAATTTTCAGTCATTATTTGTAGTGTTCACCCTTGCTCAAAATGTGAAGTCAGAAAATTAAAAATTTGCTTTTTGTACCCAGCGCTTGTTGATGCTGAAAATAGACTTCCAAAATGAATATCCCAGAAATACAAAGTAATAAGTTAGAGCAGTGGGGTTGCTAGATTTTAATTAAATTCATTAAAATTTTAGACACCCACATTGGGTGCCTTGGGCATTTAGGGGTTAAGGGGTGTGGAAAAATTGATGAATCGACCCCCTAACTTATTTGAGGGTAACTTACCCCCCTCGCATTAATTTCAATATATTACCACTCCTTGCATAGGAAGTGGGGATCCAATTCATCATGACCCCATCTCGCTGCGGGTCAAGTCATCCCTTGCTTGTCAGATCGGTAATCACAGCGGACGGTGCGCCATGATGGCCAAGTTCCCGACCTGGGGCTACGTGCCTCTCCCGCTAAACCGCTTGTTCATCCCGTTGCTCTCACTGATTAGCGTCCTCCTCCGTAAGCTTTCTCTCTTTGATAATCGTCTTCCTCCACGAAGCGCCTCCTTGTTTTCTCTTGTTGCAACGAGCGGCCCGTTGGAAATCGTTGAGTTTGTTGCTTGAATTGCGGGACTTGGGAGAGGAGACCCCGGCGTCCAATTTGTCATTTCCGCGCGTTTCCGTGGCTTTGAGGGAGGCGTCGGAGTTGCGTCTGTTTGGTTCGCTCGGAAGGAGGCATCGCGATTGAGTTTATGCCAGAGTCCACGCTGCAAGGACATGGTAGGGTTTTCCATCTACTGCTCTGGATTTTTTTCTCTTGTCAAGTTTCCAAGTTGGATCCGTTTGATCGAACGAACCCTGACAAATAATCCGAAATTCTGCTTAGTCACCTGTTTCTCGAAACGAGCGTGAGAGTAGCGAAAAGAATTATAGGTGTTGCTCTTATCTGGATTAAGAGAGAACATTTTAGGTGTGAAGTAGATGAAGACAGTGCAAACAAAAGACGCTCAACCTCCCGTGTTGGTCATTGCGACGTGGATTGTGGTCTGTTTTTTTGAGGGACGGAATTTCTATCAGTTTCAGTCGTTTGTGCTATGAGCTCAAAGCTGCACTGTCTGGCTAAATTTCTGTGCTGTGGGTATTACATATTTACAAGTGAGGAAGTTTGTGTTCATTTGGTCTTTGATTTGTGAGAATATCGATTCCGTGCTTGCTGCAAGGATCTCCATTGTGCCATTTCCGAGTGTCTTGCTTCTTCCGGATCTCAGAGCTCATTGCGGAGCTTGCTTTCCGAAAGCAGAGATGTTGTGGTGTGCCCGGTCAATGGATTCTATGAGGGCATCTATTGATTGGCTTAGTGGTTGGACATGTGTTAAAAAAGCACTTTGAACTGCGCAGGAATTACAGAGGCGAGAGGTCATTGTCGACGAGTAGCACTGTATCGTCGGCATATACGGCACGAGCACACCATCATGGCTACATCATCGGTAGTCGAAGTCACACCAGCATTCTAGAATGACCCGTAAGATTGCAGTCCCCTGAAGTTCTGGGTTCTTGTGGTTGTTTGTGTTAGATAGAAAGTCAGTATGTTAAGCATTGTAGTCCAGTTTGCACGGAGAAATTTCAAAATGCCCTATAGCCGCGCAAGACCGGACAATGCCTTTGGTGGGAACACCGGAGACACTTGCAGGTGCAAACCCTGAGTCCTAATTTCATCGTGATTAATCCCGATAAAGACCTGGAGTACAACTGAAATAGTGCTTAATGATATGACTATCGGGAGATTGGCCGATAGTTTTGCAGTACACATAGTACAATAAAGCAGCCGGGAACGAAACAAAGCGGTTTTAGTTGAATAGAAAACAAATAAATGGACAAAGAAACAGAGGGAGATCTCCCGAAAAAATTGGAAAAAAATAATAGAGTTTCGACCGAGATGTTGACACTGCGTTCAGAAGATGAAAGCGCCTCCTCGTACAAACCATAGACAGCACATGAAATTGGCATCGGGATATATCCCAATGTCTGATAGGGCATAACATGAATAGTATGGAGAGAAGATCAGCGGGATTTCTCAAAATGCTCTTGTTTGAACATGACTGGTAAGGAAACTCGGGAAGGATTGCGTGAATAATGTCAATAGGAGTCGTATGCACTGGGGACTGAGGACGGTCTGGTAAGACACAAATCCAACAGGAGATCTATCGATGATTTGAAGCATAAGTAATGATCAGTGCAATAGCAGAGGAGAAACGATTATAATTTGCAAGGTGGTGCTTATGCCAGCACCTACTGGACATACTCATCGGGAGAACTCCTGCTGAATATGGTAGACGGCCTAAATAAAGAAGCGATGTAGAGCAGGACGGCATTGACGTTCAACGGAATAATCCCGATGAAAACTTAGAGGACGGAATATGAGGTGGACTTCTGACCATTGTGCATGGCATTGCGTAGAGAAAATACATCGATTGACCTGCCTGCAGACTTGTCACCCATTAGGCTGTACAAGTTTATCGACTCAGTCATGCACACGTTCCAGTACATCGGCGAGAGCAATCCAAGAGTTGTGTTTTGATGCAACCGGAAAGTTACAGCATGGGGCCTTGAGTAGATGGACCAGGCCGGAGGTGTTGCAATTTTATGCCCAAGGCTCTCGTTCGAAGGCAAGGCTCATGCCACGACAAGCTTAGACGTTGTGGAGCTTTAAAGGCTAGATAACTCTATTGTCCTTGTCATTGTCCGAGAGATGGTTCCCAAGAAGCAGTAAGCACGGACCTACGGCCTCATCCTTGACTATGCCACCATAGATCTCCAGATGTGCGAGCTATGACAATAAAGGGATTTCTAGACAAGCCAGACGGATCTCATTCATCGACACCAGCGAAGATGTCCAACGAATGGGTCGTTATAGACGACAGCCATGGCGAGTCCAATACGGACATAGTACTAGTCGTTGCTACTGCATCAACACCTTCTGCCCCAAAGAAGCAGAGGAAGAGGAAAGCCATAGCGGGTGGGCCAGGAGATGAAATTGTAGAGGAAGTAGAGGAGAAGGGCAGGGGTAAGAAGAAAAAAAAGGCCACCCCACTAACTATTGCGCAGGTAGTGAAAATGACAGAGGCTGAGGTCAACAAGCTCGAGCCCGGTGAAATAAAGGAGATCAACAAGTTGTATAACCAGGTTTTCAAGCCAATGCACAAATGGGATAAGAAGCCACTAGCCAGTGCGAAGGGAGAACTCTTGCAGGTGCACTACAAGTTCCTCCACAAGGCAAAAGCCGGGGATCTCGTATACAGAGCTATTGACCAGGATAGGCTCAAAGGGATTAAGAATAAGGTTCTTGTGGACAACGACTTTGACTCGGAGAACCGGTATATAACAGTCTTGCCCTTGAAGAAAGGACCATATGGGCCAAATAATCTAGTAGAGTTCTGGGACACGTGTCCAAGGAAGGAGAGTCTGACCACCAAATCCCACTACTACATTATTGGTGGTTAGCACATTGTTGAAGCGCACAAGGAGTTGATCGAGAAGAAACATATCACTAAGGCGGATAAGGTCAACGCTTCCACGTTCAATATCATTCCCATATGGGCGTCGCATGAAACGAAGAAGAATGATATCGTTCACCTTTCGAGAGCTCTCAACCAGAACCTTGCCGGTGAGCAGAAGGAGCAGAGATTCGCATAGCAGCTTGCTTACGCTCGTGTGAAGTGGAAAGACGTGGGGTCCCCGTACCCGTCATACGAAAGATGAGCACACTCAGCAACGTACCTTGTAAGTTTTACTGAACTTACGCCCAAGTTATGATCGTACATAGTTTTTTTCCTTCCTAGAAATCAGCGGGAGATATCCCGATGATTGTCCACAGCGGGACATATCCCGTTGTCGACAGGATCAAAGTAATATTCCTACTAGGAGGGAGAGATATAGATGTTATGAAAATGCACTGATCTCTTGCTGGCATTCAACGGGAATTCACCCGTTCTTCACAGCATAGCCCCGAATCAATCCAGCAACGGGATTTATCCCGATGACGAACACTTTCATTGTCTTCTGATTTCTCAGTAATCCCCAATATAACACGCATTGTCGGCATTCATGTGCAGGGATTCTATAATGTGATGTCCTCAATCTTCACTGGGTTCAAGAATGCCGACAATCCGGATTTGAAAATCCCGCTACTCTTCATGGAGAAGGATGAAGACTTCAACCGCTGGGTTCAGATTGACAAGGACTTTCTGGCCAGAAAGCTTCTGACGAAACTAGACCAAAATCAAAGGGTGTCCGTAAGCCGCTGGCATACACCGACTTCAAGCCTTTGTGAAGATTGCGAGATGAGGACTTGAACTACTTGGCTAACCAGGTGGAGCAGGGAGTGGTGTGCATGAAGAAAACGGCTATCAACCTCGATATTGAAGGAATGTCGATCACTCCAGTGGCGGTGGCAGCAGGTCGGGAGAAGAAGGTGAGGGCCATGAAGAACAAGCTCATGTGCCACTACAAGCAGTTCTCGCTTCTGAGCAAGAAGCCAGAGTACTCTCCCTACCCAGCAGAAGAATGGGAAGAGTTTGTGGCTGTGAAGAAGATTACCCGGGAGCAAGTCGAGTGGTGGACAAATAAGAGCATGGCGACGGAGTTGGGCAAGGAGTGGCTAGAGGGTCGTACGAAGGCCCTGAACAATACACACGATCCAAGCAACTGTCCAAAGGCGGTAAAGAAGATGTGGGAGATCTTCATGAATGCGCATACAAAGGAGATCCAGGAATATGTTGCTGAGGACTTCGGAAGAGACTATCTGTGCAAGGTCATGGACAAGAAATGCTGGAACATCAGCAAGATTTTGGCAAAAGATTCCGTAAAGGCATGGCAAGGTGAAGCAAAGATCCACATGTATTTTTGGTTTCTCTTTGAAATGACCAGCCGCGGTGCTTGTGCTAAATTCCTGGAGAACCGGAATCTGAACCGCGTATTTGATGCCATGGAGTACAAAGATATTGATCGACGCCTTGTGAGAGCCCGTTCACCAGCAGTACTTATAACAGATGGTGATGGATTTCACGCAATTCTAGCACACCTGGAGAGGCGGCAGCAGGACATGAAAGTCCAACTCTGGGATTGGCATGTAATTCATTATATTCCGGAGAAAGCAGATGGCTTCCCCCCTCCAGTGACAGGATCGCATTTCACCGTGTACTTGGTCTTGCTCTTTGCCTACGACGAAGTCCATTGTCCGACGAGCAACTTCCACAATTTCTTCCCAAGTAGAATCGAGATGTCTGCTGTGTATTTCTCAAGAGATTTGGACGAAGTGGACAAGTTGTACAAGCGATCGAATATGCCTTGGTTCTCCATTGCCGCGGCGATTGAAATTTTCCTTAACCACATGACCAACAACATGGTCATTGTTAACGTTAACGGCGGTCCAGAAATTACTTCTTTTGCAATGGTTAGCCCTAATTCATTTTCCTTCCCATTATTTTTTGTAACTCAATCAATTTCCAGTCCATTGACATTTGCTTCTATAATGCTGTCAGGTCTCCTCGAATAAGGTTATCAAAGTCATTTATGACTCCGAATCAGAGTCCAAGGCAATTTTGGTCGCTCGGCAGATTTGGGAGCAATTGCATAATGCTCAATTCCTTCGTGAGGAGGATGAGGACGAAGAAGAAGAGGAAGGTGGGGGAGAGAAGGGTGGTGGAGACGGCGACAAGGAAGAGGAGGAGGGACGAGAGGGCGATGGAGAAGAAGAAGAGGGACGAGGAGACGGCAAGGAGGGGAGAGGAGAGGGCGAAGAGGGAGTGGGAGAGGCTGGAGGAGTTGGCAAGGATGTTGACATCGTTCCTTTGGATCACCGCCTGTCTTCACAAAGTGAACAGGTAGACAAAGTTGTTGCCGCCGCAGGGGAGGGTGATTCTTCTCATCAGGGAGTGCAAGACGATTCTCCAGACCACCAGACCATAGAAATGGACACGGGACATCATGACAACGCTTTGGACAAGGAAGACAGTACCTCCCGCACAGAGAGTGATCATAACGATGAGGAAATTCAAACTCCTACTCCTCTGATCACCGCAAGTACCCCTCACGCCGAGGAGGACATGGAGAATGACAAGGAAACTAGTCCAGGCAGAAAGGTCAGTCATTGTACCTAATCATCGAGATATTTCCCGTTGTCAGTTTCGCATTGCACATAATCATCTACTGAGGAAATCCTACGTGTTCTAATCGCAGGATAAGACTATATGAAGACAGACGCCACGTTCAGCAGAGAAGATAGGCACAATAGGGCGGAGGATGGCCTCAAGCTCAGTACTCGTTGAGGTCGAGTCAGGTTGGCGCAATGAGTTGAGGACGAAGATGAGACTGGATATCAGCCTTCCTCGTGATGACCCTTTGGTTAGTCAGCTGCAAGGAATGAAGGCCCCAGCGTCTCTTCCCCTACACCGTCCGGAGCAATGGTTGCTTCGATGCGGACTCCTGAAGCGACAAACGCTGCGTTGATTCTTCTTACCGTTGCAGTACATGGAGGAGCTGCATCTACGAAGGACACAATCGTTGACATAGTGCCCCCCAGAGCAGAGTCTTCACATGACGTACCTTCGAGGCCGGAGCAGTGTGTCGGTGCAGCGGGAGATCTCCCAATCCCGGGTGATCATGCTTCTTTTTCTGGACCTCGGCATTCAAAGGGGAAGGAGCCTATTACTGATGCAACGAGAGATATCCCGTGGCCTGAGACACCTGTTGTTCCACCGTTCACGGAAATGGCAGATACCATTATGACGGATACAATGGCAGACCTCACGCAAATGAGTCCGGATGCAGCTAAACCAAAGGTGAATCCAATGATTGCTGTCCCACACCCGGGACGTACGCATGCTGACATGGTTTCCTTGAAGAGTAGGGTTAAGAATCTTTTGAATTTGTCAGCTTTTTATGCTAGACAAACGTGCCATTTGGCGAATAACGGCCAGTCGAAGTTTCCGGCCGTCTGAAAGGCGCACTCATTTCTTTATTGCGAAATTTTTCAAATAGCCTCTGACAGTGCACCGGTGGAAACAGAGGAAAGGGCCGAAGGACACGGGGGTCGAAGGAGTGCGAAAGTCGAGGAGGCAGAACGGGCAAGGAAGGAAGAAGCCGTTGTGAGAAGTACTTCATGTGACACCTTCCGTATTTCTAAGGGTTTCATTGAAGTTCTTTTTGCTTTTTCATGGACTTGTCTCTAACTAGGCTGTGCCGTACTTGTCTGCAAATTGTGGTGGACCTTCAACGACGCAACCAAGCACATTGGAAAAGGTAGCTCGGCGAAAGTATTCTGTGGTCCTTGACTTGAATGGAGTGCTTCTTCACAGGTCATACAAGCGTAATAATCCCCATGTTGAGCGTCGCCCAGGTGTCACCACGTTTCTTAATTGGCTACATTGTAGAGCGGATGTTGCATTCTGGAGTAGTGTTACTCCAAAGAACATGGACAATTTGTTGGACATTGTCCTCGCGGATTGTTCCTTTGGCCATCGAGATGTCATTTGTCTGTGTCAAGGGGCATGCACGAAGTCCACGTACAGGGCCTCATCTGCACCCAATAAGCCAATCTTCGTGAAAGATCTGACGACATTTGCAAAAATGGCCAGTTTGTCCACATTGGATAACATTATTCTCATTGACGACAGTCCAAAAAAGAACATCTTGAACGATCTTTATAACGTTATTTTTCCTCAGTCCTTTTGCGGTGAGTTGCTCGACAACTACCTCTGCATGCAATTGATGCCATGGTTTGATGGCCTTCTTCTTTCGAATGAGGCGGTGCTGGTGTATGTGAAGGCGAATCCCCTTCTAGGCGGGCAGAATGTAGTAGATCAAGAATCCACATTGGGCTGGGGAATCATTACTAGAATTCAGCGTTGTTGATTCTTGCTGGCATGGGGCTTCATCGGGATATTTCCCATTGCTGGAGACGACAGTTTCTTGGAATGATGTTTCATAATCGACTGATTACAAATTGTAATTTTAATTCTAAATGCTATTGTAAATTCTTGATCAGACATTTCTCTGAACCTGTAAATGTCAAATAGTCAATACATTAGCAAATATGGATAATGATTGAAGTGATACTTCTTGACAATTCATTGCATGTGCACACTCAAGTTGTTCCTTCATGGTTCTTTATTTACACCCAACATGAATTCTATGTGAGCTGTGATCACGTATTTGCTTTTCAATTATTGGTCACATGCATAATTTTTGAGCTTCCCCGTCATTTTTTAGCTGTCCCGATATTCCTTGGCAAGGACTCGCGACCATGATTGTACTTGTAGCTCGTAGTTCAGATGCAAGATAATTATTGCATCTCATGCTTATTGAGTTTTGTCTATGTTAAGTTACCGCATTACAAATTTGTAGGCACACTTCCATGTCATCGATATCCAGTTTGTATACAGTAATGTAAGAGTGTAATTCTACTATATTGGGAGATCTCCCGTTGGGCAGGGGTTCTCCGTCAAGTTTTGTGTCCATTTGAACCTCTTGAGATCTACCATTTACAAGATCTGTATAATGTGAGTGTCCCTTTTAAGCTTACCGGGAGATCTTTTGTTGTTTAGCAGTTCTCAATGAAGTGCCTACCCATTCTTAATTCAAAGGGAGATCATTACTTATATACTTCTTCTCAGTGTAGTGATTGTCCGTAATAAATCATTGGGATACCTCTCATTGTTTACTGGCTCTAAGTGAAGTGACTGTCCATTCTAAATTCATTGGGATACCTCCCATTCTTTGAAGGTTCTCAATACAGTGAGTCCCCTTTGGAATAACATTGGGAAATCTCCCGTTCTTTAGAAATTTTGTCCTCCTTTGTCTGACAAGTT
The DNA here is from genome assembly GCA_963969595.1 of Neckera pumila. Lineage (NCBI taxonomy): Eukaryota > Viridiplantae > Streptophyta > Bryopsida > Hypnales > Neckeraceae > Neckera > Neckera pumila. The sequence goes on from OZ018414.1 coordinate 18,436,239, forward strand.
AACTTCCTTGCTATGTTCTGATTGTGCAGAAGGTGGCTATCGTTGTTTTTACAGGTGATTTATGCGTGGAGGGTGTTGTTTTGGATCTTTCAGAAGTAATCGACGTTCCCTCTGGTTTCCATGACTTCCTTAGTCAGTTGCTTGAACGGGCTCATTGTGGGTTGTATTCCTCCATGCATTTGTCTACTTTGGAGGTGCTTATGCGGCATCTTCTCCCGTGAAAGACTTGGAGAGGGTTTCATTTTTTTGCCGGTTCGAACATTCCTAACAAGAATAATCCTTATCCACACCGTGGGGCATTACTAAACTGGATCTTAGGTAGCCCTAGACTGCGCAACATTTTTTGGATCAAACTATTGCAGTACTTCAGATAGATCCTCTTGAATGGCCACATTCTCATTTGATAGGTCCCTCTGTAGACGTGAGGGATGATATTGATCTCTTGAAATTAAGGGATCCATGGTATGTACGGAAGAAGCTACTTATAGTTGGAAATTCTGTTACGCATTAGTCAAGTTCAGTAGTTTAGATACTATAGGGATTGCCTTTCTTTCTTTTCGTTGGCAACTTCTTAATTGTGACCTTCTTTATCGGTGTTAATAAAATGTGGTGATCCTTCTTCACTTTTTCTTTACTTTCAAGTTCCATTCCACCGTGCCAACAGTCCTCTTGTACCGTAAGTTTGAATGCGGGCATTACACCGGGAGAATTCCGGATCCTTATTCTGCAGAGAGATACTAATGGGTTAGACAGTGCTTGCTTACTAGTCTTTGTAATAATCTAAGTTGAATGATATTTGTTTTCATTGTTTTCTTGCAACATTTTAGATCCCAAAGTCTAGGATATGCACTACAGCAGCAACTTTCCCGATGAATCTTCTCTACTGTTAGGTAGAATTAATGTACTATAGGTGAAATATCTTAGTTATTATGTTTCTTTGTCCTCTTCTTGGGTATGAACATGGTCTACTTCATTCTAATCTTCCCACTTTCATAGACGTTGCGGTCTTGAAAACCAATACAACGGGAGCTCTCCCAATGTAGTCTCCCTAGACACAGTCTAAAATTACTCCTAAAGTCCAAAAGTAGTTAAATATGGCATAAATAGAGTATAGGAGGTAGCTCAAAAACCGCTTAGGCTTTATGAAGCACCCCTACAAAAGCATCTGAAATAATGCATATTGTTTTTGAAATGGAACAAGTTTGGAATTTTGAGAATCACCACTTTTGTATGTGATTTTATAGTATTTAGCACTTGAAAGCACAAACATAAATGTTTGGGCATTGCTTATACAAGACTTTTTAATATAGTTTGGATTTGATTTTGAATCCTATGTGCAATCCATTTGAAATGTGCCACATATGTTTGTTTTTTACTCGCTAGTGCACACTGCACATGGTTATCAACATCAATAGCGTCATTGTACATTTTCACTAGACGCTTTTAAAACTTTAATGAACAGTTTTGAACACCTTCTAAATTGCTTAATGCACTCACTTGCTTGATTCTTATAGCTTTTAGCATTCAATTCTCCTCTCCTCTAAGAGCATGAATAGCAACCTACTGACCTTGCACTTCCAAAAATCACAATTTTAATTTATAAAGATTGTAAATTTTTCGATTAATTTAAAGATTGCAGCCCTTCCCATTTCTCTCCTTATAAGGTAAGAGACTCGTGTTTTAGGTAACAAATCTCAATTTTTTATGATGGATTTTATATCAACATTGATGTTACTTTGGACATTTTTTTTGACATAAAAACATTGTCTTTTCAACATTGACATCACCTAAAATCCATCATAAAGAATTGGAGCTTGTTACCAAAAACATGGGTTTCTTATAGTGTTATTAGAATATTGAAAAAAACATTTGATTCACAGATTTCTCCAAAAAGCCTGTTTTCTTCTTAAGTGAACCCTTTCTGAGCATGTTCCTTTAGTGCATGATCTACAAAAAGACTTGAGTCTTGGTTATGTATCTTGGGGAAATTAAAAAAAAAGTGGAGTACACATTGTTGGTTTTCTAATGAAGTTACTTTGTACAAGAAATCCCTGCACTTTTGGTTCTGTGCAATGTATAGCAAATTTCAAAAAATATATGTTGAGTTTCAACCTTTGGAATGAGTTCTTATATATTAGAGAATATTCAATCCATTTAGAACATTGGATCATTTTATATAAGTCTTTGTATTCACAATTACTTCTACACTGAATAGGGGTATTAAGGGGACCAAACAATTAAAGGGACTAATCTTAGAAAATTGTAGATTTTGAAACTTGATGTACATCCTCCGCACACTTCAGTAACTATAAATGTACATTGAAGGTAGATATTTATATAGTGTGGAATGTCGATTAATTAGTATGGGTCCCCTTAATACCCCTATTCAATGTAGTATGCAAAAAAGTGAACCATAGGGTGGACCATTTTGGAATTAATACAAAACCAATTCAAGCTATGATGAATTTGTACTAGTGATGAATTTCTCATAAGTATATTTTCATCTACATTGAATAAAAAATGGATTCTTAAGTCAATCCATTCATTGTTCAAAATTTTAATATAGGTTCATTAAATAATTATAACTTTATAGTAAATTCAATGTAAATATTATTAGAAGATTACATAGCGTTTCTAAAATAATATCTACATAGTCATATATTTTATTTACTTATCATTGGATGTTAAATCTATCATCATTTATGTTGATATTTTTGCTTACAAAATTTATTTAAGTGTGAATACAAATCTTTAAACAATATATTTCTTTCTCCAAAAATATCTTTTAATAAATTACTAAAAGAAATGTATATGTTATTTTCTACAATCTATTTGTTCTTTGAAATTTTTATGTTTGTTTGTGTATGATCAATATGGTGATTCGATATAGGATTAGTAGATGTTTTAATTCAGTACCTTAGAAGAAGTGTTAGTTGGGATTGTAAAGGGTAGTCCTATTGAGAGATATTATTTCCTACCAATTCCCGTGCTTTTGAGCATGTGCTAGTCATGGACAAGCATTTAACCTATTTAACCCAAATGGTTTTAAAAAGAAAATTGGATGTGCTATAAAAATTGACTTTTACGAAATTTTGAGGGTTTCACCAAAAAATATTTTGTCATGCATCATGAATAAAAATTCTTTGTGCATTGAAATTTTAAAACATATTTTTAAATGTTTTAAAATCAATTTCAAAGAATTTTACTTTGGCTATTTCCTAGAAGTACAAGCTATATTTTTAGCATGTGGATTCTTTACAGTTGGATAAAATTCATCTTATTACAATGAAACACACACATAATGTTTAGTATATTCCTAGATTCATATGTTCCTATTGTTGTCTTCATCCGCAAATCTTTCTCTTTCTATACATTACAATTCTAACACCATAGAAAAAAAGATGCAATAAATAGAAATTATACATTTGGTGAATTGTCAAAGGTAATGACTTCAAAATCGATTTGAAATGGATATTTGGATTGGATTGTATGAAGAAGTAGTTTATTATCTCCTCACAGTTACAATGGCAACATTCGGTACCACTTAAATTCATAGTTTTACATTAAATGTTGTCCTTGGTTGACTTTGGTCTTGTGACTATAAAGCATATACACGTAAAGTAACCACCCTTAAATGCATCCAAATAAGCAATTGAATATGGCTTCTAATTAATTATTAAATTCCCTAGTTTTTTATTGGATCTTGTTGGAAGTCAATAGAGTATTCTAGATCCTTGTTTTATGCATTTATTGGACGCCAAATGAATAAACGATGAATTTTCAAAGTATTGTAAGCAGGTGTTTCTAAAATTGACCCTAGACTCTCATGAATACTGGAAGTATATTTTAAGCGATAAGAATTTGTAGGGATCACAGTTAGGTGTAGTTATCTTAGTCTCATTTACATCACCTTTTGAAATATCAATGCCAAGTCATGCTTACACCACTTACTAAATCAAGACCAAGCACCAAACAAGCATATATATGAATGAGGAGACATGATCAGGTTTTGAATGATTTTAATACCCTCCACCTTATTCCACAATGCTACAAATCATAAAATTCTTTTACTTATCAACTTGTTGCAAATCCACTGAAGAACTTCGGCTGAAACTATGGTCGATCACAATTGCAATGGCAGCTCTTTCAATCTTTAATTAATCACAATTTGCATAAACCCACATAGTCACATACACTGCCCAGCCGAATCCATCAGCATTTCAATCTCCTTTGGTGTGAAATCTGCACAAGGCAACTCCAGATTCAAGTCCAACTCTAAAAGCTAACCAACACTAAAAGCTAACCAACACTAAAGATTCTTCCAAACTACGCCGCAGCCTCACCTGCACAGGAACTTCAGTGGCAAGCTTTGCCAAGGCATTTGCTGAAAGTACGTTATCATACATTCTTGTATGAAATCAGAACTTGTTCTTTCTCTTGTATGCTATGCTAGGTTCATTAGCATATATACGTGACATTACTAACCAGTTCCAGCAAGGTCCTACTGCCTCTCATTAGAACAATGATCTTGCTAGTGAGATGTTAGTGGCAACAATGATCCTGCTAGTGAGATGTTAGTGGCAATGTTAACCCATAAACAACGCCGCGGACATTTTTTGGTCAATGAATGAGAGAGAATCCTTAGGTATAGGACAAAAGTGCAACTATTCATCCTCCAATTAAAGTTTGTGTGGAAAGGAGAGATCATGAACAGTAGTTTGACCTTCAGTGAGCACTTTTTTTTTTCTTAAAATAGATGATGTCATATAGTGTCAAAAGGGATCATTTCCATAATCACTAGCCCGGCATTGAAGAATTAACCGGTAAAGATCGGGCTGGTGATCGTAGAAATCATCCCTTTTGGTACCATGTGAATCAGTGGATTAACCCCTAAAGGCCCCCCAGACTAAAGCCTGTGTTTTCACCAAAACTACTCCAAAACTACCATTTCTAGTACAAGTACCAAATTTTAGAAAAAAAAACTTTTGGACACATGTAACTAACTATAAGAACTAGTATTAAGCTTGTTTGAAAATATGTAGAAAGAATTTCAGAATTTTCTACCTTGTAGGTTTCAAGATATTAGCGTTTGAATTGACAAAATCCCTTTTTTTGACCTAACAAAAAATTGGGCAACTGCACTTTACAAGGTCACATCTGTATGAAAAATTGTCCAAAATGGTGGTTACGCTTTGGGTTCATTCTTCAAAGCAAGTTGGCTACATGCTTGAAAAATTTTAGATCATTTGGAATTGTAAAACAAATAGGAAAAAAAATAGTAAGTAGAAAGAAGTAGAGAATGGTTCAAAATACCAAATTGTTAAAAATTTGTTTATGGAGTTGAAAATGTCAATCCCAATGGTTGTAATATTGTAATAAACAATCTACATCCTATGCTTTTAATTTTTTCAAAAAATAACAGAAATTGAATTAAATAAACGACTTCAAAGTTTATTTTAGAGTAGAGAATCTATAACTACCCGCAAACTAGAACACCTCATAATTTTCATCTCATAAATCAAAATGGAACAATTAAAAAATCTACACATGTATATAAATTTAGAAAACCAATTTCAAATTTTTATTTTTTTAAAAAGTGATTCTTCAAAAAAAAATTGAGGTGCTCATTGATCGTTGAAAATGACATATCATCCAATAACTTTTTAACTATGTGGTCAAAAGTTTTGAAAATTATTGGGCCTTAATCCCTAGAGGACCGGAGAGGTGTCCAAATTTCCAAAATTGTGAAGATCTATTATAAAATGCAACTTAGAAGAATATTTAAATGATGACTCTCAAACAATAGTTGTAATTTGCTATTTATAGACCACATCCGTATGGTTAGAGCAACAAAAATACATACTAAAATTTTTCAATAAAATTTGAAGCCAGAAATTGGAAATTCCTTCTAAAATCAATTGTAGATTGAATCTTTATGATTTTTAAAAGATTTTTTTCCTATAAACTCAAAATATTGAGTTCTAATTATAGTGATTTTTGAAGATTTTTATTTGATTTTTTGATTCAAGTCATTTTTGAAGGGTCATTTTTTGAACTGAAAAAAATACTTTTTGAGCCTAAACCTCCCAATACCTATTGACTTATAGAAAATTTGCAAAGCAAGATCTTCATAATCTGAACCGTATAAGAATCTGAACCATTCAAGAACTAATATAAGAACCTTCAAATTAAATTGATGGATGAAAAAACGCATTTTGGTGAGTTTAGGATGTGTTTCCGTTCATTCCTTGTTCAAAATCTGCACTCATGGTCCTTTAGGGGTTAAAGCTCCTCCTTGGGCACATGTTGTGTGAAATTTTCAAAGAAAAAAAATTATAGATCCGTACATAGTGAGCTGCCAAAAATTGCTATATTGCCAAAAAAAGGCCGTTAACTTTGGTCCTTTAGGGGTTAAAAAAATAAATCCGAAAAGCACTCATTGAAAGTCAAACTATTGTACAAGACTTCTCCTTTTAACACAAAATTCCAAGGATGAATAGTTGCACTTTTCTCCTAAGTAGAAAGATTCTTTGTCATTCATTGGCTACAAACAACCGCAGCATCTTTTAAGGATTTAAAAGATTTTGACTTACAAAGTAGGGGTATTCTATCTTTTGGTGAAGAATCACAGAAGGTTTGGAGGAGAAAAATCTCTTGGTTATAGAATATTATGTGATGTCAAATGACCTCCTTCGGGATCAATCACAAATGGACCTCCTTTAGCTTCTCTGATCTTTGTAACAATGCTTGAACTAAGGTAGACAAGCCTATTACCACCCTGATTTGCAATCTGAGTATGTTGGGGCCAATTACAAGAAGGGCATGTATTTTTCAGAGGTGTGCACTTGTTTCACAAATCAAACCCAAGTGGAATTATAATTTTTCAATCAAAATTGTAATTTCTGTGAATTTTTGAAGTGTCAACCCTGAAATTACAAAACCACTTGTAGACTGGAGTCATAGTCATCATACCAACAACCCATAACCACCCTTCCATGTATCTATTAGCACGTAAGTATGGACCAATGAAAAATTGACACATTAGTCTTGGTGATATCAATGCTCTGATTTTGTCAGGAAAGTGAGTGAAGTTGGATGAGTGTAGTGACGGAAATGGGGCCAAAACTAGGATGGCGGAAATAGGAAGCTGGCGACTTTAGGCTGGTTTACCTTAACGGAGGTGTGCCTGCTGCAGCAAAGGAACACTACCTCTGCCTTCCTCACTTGCATCTGAAATTCACATAAGAATATGTTACATTGCATCATTGCAACAAGGTTATACAATTAGATAGAAAAAAAAGTACAAATTGTATTTCACTTCATCACAAGGATCACTAGAGATATATGATATATTGGGAAGTCTCTGTATGATAATTGGAACCAGCAGAGAGACTTCTGTATGATTCATGGTGTAGGTTCATTTTATGATGTTTGTTGAAACAATTGAGTTTTAATGGAAAACACTTGTATTGATTCTTTCAACATCAAGATGGTAAAAGATTACAATGGTTCTTGAGTATTTTATTGCAATTTGAGCTTTGAGCCTATAACCATGGAGAGTTGATTTTTAAAACTTTAAAAGTGATGTTATTTAAATTGATTTGTATCATGATGTTTTACACTATAATATACACCTATAGAGATAATTATAGTTTTTTGAGCATATTTTGCATTTGATATGAATTTTTTCTACTTTTTTGTTCAAAAATCCACAATAAAATAGAATTTTTCTATAACTTATAGAGGACTTGTGATTATATCTCTGAAAAACAAGTATCTCTATTATACTTGGCTTTGTTCTTATACCATTGGCAAAAAAATTGAGTAAGATACCTATTCAAAGTTCCTCACATATAGCTTTTGTCAATGCAAAATGTCTCCTCCTAAATACTCTAGAACCAATAATATAGAAACATGCATTTATGCACACGGTAGTTGAAAATGCAAGCATTCAATGCCACATAGACTTTGAAGTTTGAAAACGTGAGTTTTTGGCCCATCCTCCTAAGATTGTAATCTTCACAACTATTAGTGTGCCCTGTGCCATTGCCACAACCAAAATAAAAGTAATTGTAACTTTTTGTAATTAAAAACCCAAAAATAACTCAAAACTTGAATAACTTTCACATCATAAATCCAAACACCATGAAAACAAAGCCCGTGCCATTAGAAAATTTTTAAGACCTTTAAAAAACTGCAAGTTCTAAAATTGTGGGAGCTTTAAGAACTCTACCACATCCATAGTTTGATTGAGAGAGTGCTCTGTCAGGTATTAAAATTTAATTATTTTTCATAATTTAAAAAAAATCATTTAAAAATAATAACTAAAAATATTCTTTTACTTTTTATTCTTTGTTGTTCATTTTTTTACTTTTTTCATTATATACTTTGTAACATTTGAATAGTTGGACCATAGTTCATAGCTAGAAAACAGGCTTGAAACAATCATCCCTTGCCTTCAAATCTCTTTTCATGCAATAATCTCCTCTTTGTAGAAAGCTTTCCGACAGTACCAAGAATATAGATGGGGATGCAAGGTCCAGACGATCTTACCGTAACAAACAAACAAATAAACAAACAAACAAACAAACAAAACAAAACAAAACAAAATAAAATAGCCTAATTTAAAGTAAGACTAGTGTGCCTAGTGCTGTTGCCACATCCGAAATAAAAATAAAAGTCATTTTCTAAATTTTAAAACTAAAAATGATTCAAAATCCATAATTTTTTGGCCATAGGTCCAAATGCCATGAAACAAAGTTTGTGCATCCCTCCTTGTCGAGGGCTTTCTGACAGTATCAAGAATGCAATCAAAGGACACACAGTCCAAGAGATTTCAATGTCAATGTAACAAACAAAACAAACCAGCAAAAAAAACAAAAAAAAAAATCTAGCTCAATGGTATAGATTGTGTCTACTGTATTGTTTCCACAACCAAAATAAAAGTAAAAGTCACTTTTTCATCTTTTCATTCATAAAAACTTTAAAATTCAATAATTTTGGCATTGTAGGTTCAAATGCTGCAAAACACATCTCAAACTTAAGGAAGAACGATTTTTTAACAAATATTGTACTGAATCTGTGGCTTCATATCTATGTACTATAATCGTACATATTACGTGTATTTAAACACATTGAATCAGTGTCGTTAAAAAGTTTTCCAAAAGCGTACGATTGATGTATTTTAATTATACAGATGTGATATCCAAAATGCACCTAAATTATATTGATAATAGTATAAGAATCATACATTATTGATATTCATTGTTCGCACTAATTCAGTGCATCCAAATACATGTAATATGCACGATTATGGTATATAGGTATGAAACCACTAAATCAATACGATCATCATACGCAAGTATGAGGCCCCCAAGTTTGATATGCAAAGCCCATGCACCTCCCTTGCCAAAGGCTTTCTAATAGTCCCAAAAGCGTGACCAGGGATGCACGGTCTAGGAGATTCCACCGTAATTGAATAAACAAACAAAACAAAACAAAACAATCTAACTTAACCCTAAAAGACCATTGTCCATTCAAGGGACAAATGGGATTTTGGGCAATTACCCACACAAAATAGTGAAATTAGGTTGCCCCACACTAATTTCTTGACAGTCTACACTATAGAAATATTCACTGCTTTTGTACAATGAAGCAATCAATTCAGAGCCATATATATAGCATAGATTTATGCACCAATTCAAGGCTTGGTTCAGAGAGTGGCATGCGCCTCCATGTAGAACAAGCATTGATCCATGAGGTAATTTATCTCAGGTAAGGCAACCTAATTGACAAAGCAACCTAATTTCACTATTTTGTATAGAGTCTCAATTTTTATCTTGATTTATTGAAACTTTTTTGAAGATAGAAAATTGAATCAATTTTGGATAAGTGTAATTTTTTTTCAATTGGTGCTTAAGAACAAAAGTTATGCCCAAATTAGCTCAAAACAAGGAAGAGGGGCAACAAAAAAAATTTGAAAAATTTGAATTTTTTTTTTTCTTAAATTATATTTTTTTTCTCCATAGAAAGCTTTGATTCATTCTATTTGGATTTATTATGAAAAAATTATGGACGATCTTGTTTTTGGAGCAATTAAAGCATCTTTTTTTAAAAGTAATAGGTAGGATTCATTTTTTTATAATTTTTCAAAAAAAAAGTTCCACACAGTTTAGTTTGCTTGTTAGAACAATCTCACCATGGTATTAGTGCATTTCAATTCCATCTTAGAGATATTCATAATTAAGATTTTCCTTCTATCTTGTACCTACTTCTACTAACAATTTCTTAAAGAATGAAAATTAAAATTTTTGAGTTTTTTTTCCCCCTAGACTTTTAACTCGATTCTCCACCATATAGGTTTAAAGTTCAAAACTATGTAGTGCAAAAAAATTTAGCCAGTAAGGTTCAAAGTCAAATAATATGGTCCTGCAATGTACTTGAAAAGTTTTTATTTTTTTCACTTTAAACACAGATATCTTGCAATTTGTGATGTCAAAATTTCTGAAATTTTTTCTACGCAATCTCATACTAGTTAGGTGTAAGATCCTACAATTAGATTTGCCAAAAAACAAAAAATAGTTTTCAAATTTTTTTACTCTTCACTATAGAAATGGCAGTTATGAATGTTCTTTGGCAAAAAAAAAGGCCTTGGTCCTTTAGTAATTAAGGTAATGGATATTGAGATCTCTCCTCTGTACCAACCCAAAAAATGAACAAGTGACAAAATTGCAAGTATTTCTACCCTTCCTAACTTTTGTATGCAGTATCCAAATGTTGTGTTCTTTAGTGCAATCATTGAAACTTTCTTTCACTTGCCAACAATAAAATATAAAAATTTGACCAGTTTGTAAGTACTTAAAATGGTGAAATTAGGTTGCTTTACCAATTAGATTGCCTTACCTCAGAAAAATTACCTCATGACTCATGCTTCTCTACATGGAGGTCCATGCAACTCTCTCAATTGGGCCAACTCTTTGAACTAATGTACTAAGGTAGATAAACCTATTACCACCCTGATTTGCAATCTGGATAGTTTGGAGCCAATTCCAAAAGGGTAAATATTTTTCAGAGGTGTGCGCTTGTTTCACAAATCAAACCCAAATAAAATTATAATTTTTTGATCAAAAATGTTTCTGTCTACATGTGAAGCTTTGATTCATTCTATTTGGACTAATAATGAGAAAGTCATGGACAATCTTGTTGTTTGGGCAATTAGAGCATCTTCTTGAAAACATAACTTATAGGATTCATTTCTGAATGCAATTTTCACAATTTTTCAAAAAAATTGTTTGACAAGGTTTTATTTGCTTGCTAAAACAATCTCACCATTGGAATTATTGTATTTCAATTCCATCTTAGAGCTAGTAACAATTTAGTTTTTTTTTCAATCTTGAACCTACTTCTACTTAACAATTTTTTAAAGAATAAAAATCAAGTGTGTTTTTTTCAAATTTTTTTTCAAGACTTTTTACTGAATTCTTCAATATAAATTTTTTTTAATTCAAAGTTTGTAGTGCAAAAAATTTCCACAAATGGCGGTCAAAGTCATCTGAAGTTGCAAGCTAGTGTTCAAAAAAACTTTCTTTTTCAAGTTTAAATGCTAATATCTTCCAATCTATACAATCAAACTTCTTGTAATTTTTACTACATGATCTGAGACAAGTGAAGTACAAGATCCTATGATTTGATTCTTAAAAAATATATTTTTTTTTGTTTTCTTAGGTGAATGCAACAAAAAGGGCAGTTTTGAGTGGTTTCTGACAAAAAAATGGCCTTGGGACTTTAGGGGTTAACTAGATCCATAACCACCCTTCTATATATTTATTAGCCTTTAAGTATGGGCCAATGAAAGAGTGACACATTCCTTTGAGACATTAATGCTCTGATTTTGTTAGGAAAGTGAATGGATTTGAATGAGTTTTGTGGCCGGAAATGGGGCCAAAAATAAAATGGCGGAAATAAGAAGATGACGTTTTAGGTTGGTTTACATTAACCCCTAAAGTCCCGTTGTCCTCTTGAGGACAAAATGGATTTTGGGCAAGCTACTATGGCTTCAATATTCATCGTTATTTTCTGAAACTTTTTGCGAAGATAGAAAAACACATTAGCTTTATGGGAACGTAATTTTTATTTCAAATGGTGCCCGGGAGCACAGGTTATGGCACAAAAGTTCCTTTTTTTTGGTGCGGCGGGCAAAAACCTTCTCACTCAAAAAAATTTTAAAAATTTTAAGAAAATGATTTTCTCATAGATTGTATTTTTATCTATATGGGAAGCTTTGGTTCATTCCATTTGGATTTGTTATGTGAAAGTTATGGACAATCTTATTTTTTGGGCAATTAGAATATCTTCTTTAAAAATTAACTTGTAAGACTCATTTCTGAATGCAATTTTCACTATTTTTCCAAAAAAATTGTTAGACACGTCTAAGTTTGCTTGCTAAAACAACCTCACCATTGGGATTGTAGTGTTTTAATTCCATCTTAGAGCTATTGACGATTTAGTTTTTCTTTCAATCTTGGACCTACTTCTACTTAACAATTTTTTAAAGAATAAAAATCATGTGTATGTTTTTGGAATTTTTTTCCTAGATTCTCAACTTGATTGTTCAACATAAAAAAAATTAAATTTAAAGTCTGCAGTGCAATTTCTTTTTACAAATGGGGGTCAAAGTCATCTGAAATTGCAAGTCAGTGTTCAAAAAATCAAAATGTTCCAACTTTGAATGTTAATATCTTCTAATCTACACGGTCAAACTTTATGATATTTTTACCACATGATCTGAGATGAGTTAAGTACAAGACCCTACAATTAGATTCTAAAAAAAATGATTTTTTCTCTTTTCTTAGATGAAAGCAGTAGAATTGGCAGTTTTAAGTTGTTTTTGACAAAAAAATGCCTTGGGACTTTAGGGGTTAATATATGTCATATACATGGCTCTGAATTAAGTGCATCATTGTACAATAGCAGTGAGTATTTATATAGTGTGGACTGTCAAGAAATTAGTGTAGGACAACTTGATTTCACTATTTTATGTAGGCACAGAAGCAAAAATTGGTTGTTGTTGTTTTTCTTGGAAAAGAAGGGTGACCATTAAAAACCAAAAAGAAGGAAAAACAATCAGTCCGGCTCACACAGACGAGTCAGCCTTGGAGGCAAGCTAAGGGCCTCTTCACACTATGGCCGTCCAAGTCGAGAGTCCGTCATTTCCACCAATCATATTGCAGAGTTCCACGGCCTCTCGACTTGGACAGCCATAGTGTGAAGAGGCCCTAAGAGACAAATGCCACGTGGGAAAAGTCAGTAGTTGCTTTGGGTACCCACCTTCTATCTCTCTTTATGGGTACTGATGATAACCAATCGACCCTGCCAAACTTCGATTGTTGGGCTTGGACTGCATCAATGGCGTGTTGTGGACTTGTGGGAGGTACCAACTTGCCAGTGTTTTCAATAGTACAGTACAGTGCCGTGGGTCAAGACTATCTGTAAATCTGTTGCTTTTGAGGTCGGACCACCTATACCTAATCACTTAAGCAATTGTCAGTACAGATGGTGAGCAGTTGATTGTAATGGAGATTTTTCCTGTGTAGGGAGATAGAAAATACTGAGATTGCAAAATTTTCAGAATTTTTTTTTGCAAAATGGAAATTTCTATGAATTTTGGGAGTCAAAAAAGTGTCCCAAATCAATTCCTAATCTCTAGAGTCTTCCAATTCCGATCACTCAAGAATTGGCTTCTTACAATTTACTTTCTTCTTACTTTTTGCATACTTCAGGACATGTGTCATGATCATACTCGTTCCAACCTTAAAAAAGAGTAAAAAACACATTACAAGCCTTGATTGGAAATAAGGGCACTACCAATTGGGCATTGGTCCCTGGTTGGAAATGGGTGGTCCAACCTTAGCAGCATTCCCATTTCCAAGACTCCGTCGTCCTTTGACCAGATTGGCCCTCCTTGTATTTGATTTGCACAACTGCACAACCTTTGTCCACTCAACTGAAGTCTCGTCATGCACACCGCGGGCACTCCAAGGGTGTAGAATGCTGGAATGTGAGCGGAGAGAGGCAAGCAGGGACCAGTCTACAACATCCAGAATGAATGGGGTTTGTACCGTTGGCCATTGCTGAAAATTATAAAAAAAAATTCCATGTAAAGGCAAATGTGAGAAATGGGGAGAAGAATTGAAATTTTATTTTCTTAGCAACTTATGAGTTTATCACGAATTTTTGAAGTGTATTGCCCAATTAGCCCACAAGAGTCTCTAGACTACCCCAAAACCAATAAAAAATATATCCATAATGGTCATCTTATTCACTTAAAGCAATCACAATATTCAGTGATAACATGGACATAAGACAAAGGCCTAAAAAAATCATACCTAAGGTAGAAACACACATTAGCGTCCCCACTCCCATTCTTGTATTTTAGATTGTCACCATTTTTGTCCCTAGACTTCTCATTGAAATGCTTGGCTTTGAGTTGCTAACACATTTGAAGGACACGTAGCTACCTCTCATTTGTTCTCATCTGATTTTTGTTGCTTTTAATTTGTGTGATAGTTTTGGGTCCATCTATGTGATAGTTTTAGTGGTCTAGGGAGCCATCTCTTTGAAAAATCATAGAGTTATATACCACATCCAAAAAAACTATTTTTTTTGAATATTCATGATTTTCACTTGCCAATACTACAAAATATTAAATTTAGGAAAAGTTGCCTCCAACTACAATGAATTGCTTAATATTGACGGATTTGGGTGCTTCCACCTTATAATGAAATTATACTCAAAAGGTCGAATTTTGTATTGTAGTCACTAATCACTCCATCATGACATTGATTTCAGCCACTAACTCAACCTAATGTAACCCAAATCTCATTTACTAAAAAATATTTGTCATGGATTGAAGCAAGACTTTAATGGATCATTCCCTAGATGTCTTTGAAGGGCCTTTTGCTTATGATAGGTTGCTTCATAATATATGGTCACAACTCAAATTAATAAAGCGCTTTGGCTTTGAAAGCGTCCTCTAATATAGAAGTACATTTTGCTTTCTCATTGCACAAGCAATATACAAATAGTGTACATTTCACAAAGTAGGCGCTTTAGTGACCACTACGTTTCAATTTCAATAATTTGAATTTAATTTCCTGAAGCTCTAAAAAATATGAAACAACTTGGGTTAACTGCCTATTTCATTTGTCTTAGTTAGTTTGAGGAAAATGTATTGAGAAAGATTTCAAGAAGTCTAAGCTCCCAAAATTAATTATGAGTTCATAAATGGGCGCTCTTTGGACCTCCTACCTTATACTAAATGGTAGCGTCTGGCAGTACTTTCAGCACACAGGGATGATCACAATGAAGAGGGTACGCTGAGTTGAGAGATTTCTGATAGAACATGAAATTCTTCAACAGTGAGTTTAACCCCTAAACGCCGCCGCGCCATTCTGTGCCTTCTGGATGAGAATCAAATGGGCTGAAAAGAGTTTGAAAGATTTTTTTCATCCGATTTTTTCTTTTTGACTTTTCATCTTGGGTTATGAAGAGTATCCAATTCAATTTGTAGTCTCCAAGTGTTTGTCTTCACGTAAATGAGAAGTTATTAAAAAAAACGGATCACAGAAATATGTTATTTTAGTGTATTTTGGGAAGTTATTGCTACTTGCTCTAAATCTGAAATTTCTCTAAAAAAATGATATTTTTGGAGTTTGAGTCCAACTAACAAAATGAAGGTTATCTACTCTAGTTTCTACTCCAGTTTGAATTTTGAAAACATTCTCAATATTGAATATATTATTGCATTTTGAACTTTAGATATATTTTCAATGTCTATTATTTTCTAATTATAGAATAAAACGGAAATTATGTTTACACAATGATGTTTGTCATTGTACTATACATACATGGTGAAATTTCCAAATTTTTTGAAATAATTTTCTATTTGATGTGATTTTTCTTCACTTTTTCTTAAAAAAATCTCAAAAAATTCAATTTTCCAAAAAAGAAATCTAAATTTTTTGTGAAGTAAAGAAGACATGTAATTTCAACTCTAAAAAATAAATATAAATTTTTTTATACATATCTAATTGTAAAAGGGCAGCAAACTAAGTGATGGGTAGTAAGGCTTGAAATCAGTGGTCATAGGTCCGTCATTTAAGGGTTAACCCCTAAATGCTTTTGACTATGTTTTCACCAAAACTGCTCCAAAACTGCCATTTCTAATACAATTATCAAGTTTTAGAAAAAAAAAGCATTTTTAAACATATGTAATTGTAAGATCTTGTAGTACACTAGTTTAAAAAGTGGAAAAAATTTCAGAATTTTCCACGGTGTCGATTGCAAGATAAAAGCGTTTAAATAGACAAAAATACTTTTTTTGTCACTGCAAAAATCCGGGCAGCTGCCCTTCACAAGGTCAAATTTGTATGAAAAAGTTTCCAAAATGGTGGTTACTCTGTGGATTCATTCTTCAAGGCAAGTTGACTACATGCTTGAAAAATTTCAGATTATTTGGAATTGTACAACATATATGAAAAAAATAGTAAGTAGGAATTGATAGAGAATGACTCAAAATACGAAATTGTCAAGAATTTAATTATGGAATTGAAACATGCCAATCCCAACGGTTGTAATGTAATAAACAATCTTCATCCAAAATTTTAAAAATATTCAAAAATTAAGATAGACAAAGGACTTCAAAATTTAATTTAGAGTAGAGATTCCATAACTAGCCTCAAACTAAAACTCCTCATACCTTTTGACTTGTTAATCCAAGTGGAATGATTCAAAGCTTTCCAAGAGTATATAAATCTGTAAAACCAATTTCAAATTTTTATTTTTCAAAAAATCGCATTCTAAAGAATTTTTTTGAGCTGCCCGGGCCGCCCGCCAAACACAAAAAATTACATATCATGCGATAACTTTTTATCCATATAGTCAAAAGTTATAAAAATTGTTGGGACTTGAAGGTACTCCTTGGGCACATCTTTTGTGAAAATTTCAAAGAAATAAAATAAAATTTCCATTCATAGTGAGTTGCCCAAAATTGCTATGTTGCAAGAACGTGGTGTTTGGTCCTTTAGGGATTAAGCAACTAATTTGTATAGGATTACAAATTTACAACCTATGTTGTCAACTCATGCATGCCAACTCGTAGCTGGAAATTTGTAGTGGCGATGAATTAGAAGCTTACAACCCATTTTCAACCACTTAAGGAACTTCACATATGGGGGGTGCGGATTTCTCGACTGCGGAAAGTTTTCCGTATGCAGAAATAGAGTTAGGAAAGATTCCAAAAAATTTCTTGAATTTTTTTCTCAAAACTTCATTACCCTAAACTTTTAGCTAAACATATATAGTTGATTTATATTGGTCAAATAGACCTTCTTATTTCCAACCATGGGCTGCAAGCAAAATCAACCAAAGATTGGTTGCAATATTGAAGACTTGTATCCAATCATAACGTATCGTGACCTACGCTATCATTCATCACTATTCATCCCTCGCCCCTATACAAAAATAAAGCAGCCTATACCACCGTAATGGAGGGTGGTCAGAAAGGGGTCGGCTACCTTATTAAAGTAGGTACACCCCAAATGGCCACTTTTTGGTATTGTGACTAGTTACTATTATTAGACTGGCCAAATTCTAATATTTTCTTATTGGCACTTAAAAAGAGGTTTCAATGCAATAAATAATGCAACATTTGGATATCATATACAAAAGTTATTAATGACATAGTTTGGTTCTAAATAGTTTCTTCCACGTAGGTACATGATCAATTTTGGAGATGTATAGAAAATAGAGATGGTAGTTTAGGGCCAGTGGCGCACCTGGGGCACCCACCTAATGGCAAGTTGAAGATGATGTTATAAACATGAAAAAGGGTGGCCAATGGATTAAATTTTTGTCAATATAAGCTTATATTAACCTTGGAGAATCATGGATGCCAATTTGTGGCGTTCAGATGATAATCAAATGACTTGGACGGAGATTGAAAGCAATTTTTCATCCAATTTTTTTGGTTAGCTTTTCATGGTGTATTATGAAGAGCATGCAATTGAGTTTGCAATCTTTCCAAATTTTATCTTCCTATAAATGAGAACTTTGTAAAACGGATCGCAGAATACGCTATTCTAGTGTATTTTGGGAAGTTGTTGCTCTTTGCTTTACATTTGAAATTTCTTTATAAAAATGATATTTTTTGAATTTGAAATCAAGTAATGAGATGAAGGTCTTCTATTCTAATTTCTACTCCAATTTAATTTTTGACAACATTCCTAAAATTGAATATTTTATTGCAATTTAAACTTTGGATGTACTTTAAATGTCTATTAAATTCTAATTATATAATGATACAAAAATTTAGCGTGCTTATATAATAATGTTTTTTGCTATGATATGCACATATGGTGAAATTTCAGATTTTTGGAGATAATTTTCTGTTTGATATGATTTTTCTTCATTCTTCCTTCAAAAATTCTCAAAAATTCAATTTTCTACCCAAAAAATCTATAATTTTTTGAAGTAAAGAAGACATGTAACTTCATCTCTAAAAAAATTCTTTGATATGTAGTTGCTAAAATGGGAGCATATAAAGTGAAGGAATTTAATCTTGGAAGGACAACCACTAGTTTCAAACTCCATTGACCATCACTCTATTTGTTGTTATTTTGCACCTAGATATAAAGAAAGAAATTTCATTTATTTTTCAAAGATGTCTACTACAAGACACTAAATTTTCAAATTCTTTTGGGAAAATTTAAAATTACTATAAATTCTTTAAGAAAAAAAAGAAGCAATTTTGCATCAAATATAGAATATATTTAAAAAATTTGAAATTTTCACTACAGATGTATACTATTGTGTATAACATCATGATATAAACCAATGTTACCTTGAAATCTAGTATCATAAAATCAATAAATCATGGTTGTAGGCTCCAAATTTGTACTGCTATAAAATATTGAAATCCACGAATTTTTCAAAATTTCCAGTTAGAGTAGAAATTGCACTTGATAAGCATTATTTTCATTTGTTGGACTTAAATTCAATAAACATCATTTATATGACTAAAATTTGCATAAAAAATAAATAGCAACAAATGGCTAAAACACACTATACTGAATAGATTTTAAGGGGAGCCATACTAATTAATCGACATATTTCACTATTTAAATATCTACCTTTGTTGTACATCAATAGTTACTGAAGTGTCTCAAGGTTGTACATCATGTTTCAAACATCTACAGTTTTTACAATAAGCCCCTTTAATTTTTTGGTTCCCTTAATACTCCTATTCAATGTATAAGGGGATCCATGGATTAAGCATCTTTTTCTTTAGAAAAGTCAATAATAGTGTAGTGAGGGAATTTGCTATTTGCAATTCCAACGATTGCAATGTTGTAGTAAACAATCTACATCCAATGTTTTTCAATTTCTTTTCCAAAAATATTGAAAATTGAATTAAATAAAAGATTTCAAAGTTTATATTAAAGTGGAGATTCCATAACTACCTGCAACCTAAAACTCCTCATAACTCTCATCTCATTATTTAATCAAATTGGAATGATTAAAAGCTTTCCATGTATATACTACATATAAATCTAGAAAACAATTTCAAATTCTTATTTCTTTAAAAAGTAGTTTTAGAAGAATTTTTTGAGTTGCCCAAAGATCAATGAAAAGTACATATCATACAATAATTTTTTAACCATGTAGTCAAAGGTTATGAAATTGTTGGGCCTTAAAGGTACTCCTTGGACACGTCGTGTGAAAATTTCAAAGAAAAAAAATAAAAATTCCATTTGTAGTGAGTTGCCCAAAATTAGTATGTTGCCAAAAAACTGTGTTTGGTTCTTTAGGAGTTAAATCATGGGAACAACTCCAAACAATACTATTTCAATTGCTATAATGATAGTCTATTTAGATATTGCACATGTTAGTCTACAATGCAGAAAAGTATACTCAATGAAACAACCTTGTAATGCCACTGGTGATATTTAGTGAAATAACCTTAGGATGACTTCACCTAAGATTGGAGGATGCAAAAAGACATTTGTTTATGCAATTTGTTTTCTGGAATTTGCTTGAGTACCTTTTTAGTGTTATTTTCCAATTCCATAACTAAATTCTTAATAATTTAGTCTTTTAAATCATTTTCTACTTCTTTATATTTACTATTTTCTTCCTATATGATGTACAATTCCAAATGATCTAAAAATTTTCAAGCATGCAACCAACTTGCCTCGAAGAATGAATCCAAAGAGTAACCACCACATTAGAAGAGATTTGAAGTCTCTAAAAGACTACAAGTTATCTTGCGTTCCCAAATTGCGGAACGTAGGATAATTGCTGGTTGATGTGGTCAAGAGAGTGCCACATCATTTTCAAATAAAATAAAATAAAAAAATTTGGCCTAAAATGATATTTGGGAGGAAAAAAAAATTTTGACAGCTCATACCGGCTGTTCACAGATCTGGCCAGATTAGAGAACGGGCTTGAAATGGCCCTCCAATGCCTTCAAATCTCCCCTAATGTTTTGGACATTTTTTCATACAAATGTAACTTTGTGAAGTGGAGCTACTCGGTTTTTAGCAGGGACAAAAAAAGGATTTTGTCAATTCAAATGCTAATATCTTGCAATCCATACGGTGGAAATTTTTGAAAATTTTCCCACATCTTCTCAAACTAGTGCAATACAAGATTCTACAATTATATATATCCAAAAATGTTTTAAGAGAAAACACTTGGTACTTGTATTAGAAAGGCAATTTTGGAGCGGTTTTGGTGAAAACATGGTCAAAAACCTCATAGGTTAAGGAATGTCCACTAAAGATTTTATTTATTTATTTTATTGTAAAGAGTGTTACAATTATGATCTTTGATGGCAACCCAACAAACACAGTGAAACCTCCAAAGTACAAATGCCATTTTAAAACCACAAATCTAAGAGATGACATACAATCTATGTACATGAAGTGTGGTCTACAATAGTTGATGATAAAAGCTCTTTTAATGTAGCCCCATGTTTGTAGGAATAACATTGTTTTGTAAAGCAACACTAGGGGAGGCAACCCATTTTTGATTAGCACCCCATTATAGCAGATTAGGTTGTTATCTTAAGGAAGAGATGATCAATGATTGACACATTACACTTTCAATATTGCAACCAACCCTTGTTCAATTTTGCAACAAGTCCTTGGTCGGAAATAGCAAGACCTATATCACCAATATGGGATGGATACTTTGCAACCCAATGTCACCTTCATGTTCTTTTGGTGGGACTGTACATTTTTGTTCTGAAATGTATCACTCGGGTACAGAACAACTTCAGAACAATTTTTCCTTCTGATGGCACCTCCGGTATTCAGACATCACAAACCTCACTTTTGTCACAAAAGAAACACAGCTAAAAGATAGGTTTTATTGCAATATGTGCATATCAAAGAACAATTTATCATAGCAGTTATGTTCTCTTTTTTTTCTTCACATCCCTGCGATTTGAACCCATCGTTCAATGAACAAAGCCGAGAGGCCGGAAAATACAAAATAGAGCTCCTGTACAAAGAATATCAACCTCCGAGATGATTACAGCGATGCTTGTACAGCAAAAGGATCTACTTCCACTACTGGCAATGACGGCGGTGTCCCAGGAGGGATACATGCTGCTGCCCCCTTCTCTCCGCAAAGAGCTTCTGCGTCACGTAGAGTAGATTCCAAATCGATGTGTCCACTGAGTTCGTTGATGAACTTCAATAAGGTATCGAATTCCATTTGTTCATCCATGATTTTACGGCGATGCTTCCTTAATATTGCTACACACATGTAGAGATGGAAATGCTCAGACAGGTGGTGGCTCCAAAGCACTTCCCAAAGTCTCAACACATCGTAGTAGTCAAACTCCCTGCAATTAAGCATCACCCAAACGGAGTCAAATCATAGCCGACGGTAAAGTTTGTGCCATAATCAGATAAACATCGCATTGGATCAAGAGACTAACTCTTCCAAAAATACGTATCTTCACTACAATTCATATGATTGTCACACTACTGAGAATGTCAATCCTGACCTTTTGAAGCAGATCAGAATCCACCGAAAGCAGAAAAAGTAATTCAAGCACTCATTCTCCTTGAAGTAGTCATGAAGAGGATTATCCAGCAACTGCATCAGCTGTATTTACCAGACGTGTCAGTATCTTCAAATCCATACATAAGAACCTTCGTGTAGGAAAAACATAAACCATGAAAACAGTACCATACGGCAATTTCTCAAGATTAGCCCTAACAGATCTACAGTGGAGGAATAAGCAATAAATATATAATTCAGACAGAAAGTGCATAGTAGACCTTTGATAGAGCAGAGAGCTGAGCTTGCATTCCATTTTGATCCCGATGAAAATTTGGAGCCATCCTCTCCATAAGAGAGGCAAAACACCAGAAAGCTTCGGATTCATCCCCCATCACAAATAGAATAGGCGACAGGAGATCACTCATACCCTGTGCATATTACCCGCAAACGGTTATTCACATCTGGAGACGACCATTCAGAAATAATAGTTCCTGAGAGACACAGCTAACCAAGTCTAGAACCTTCAAAATGATTTGGATGAGGTATTCCAAGCCCAAGAAAAGAAAAGTACTGACTAAAGTATGGTTCCCAAACGAATACAACGCCACAAATATCCACACCTAAAATGGAAGCAGAAACAAGAATAGGAAGTCAAAAGCATTAAAGAGGCTCACCTGGCAGTATCCCAAGTCAAAATTGTAGAATGAGTAGGTCACTAAGATGTCGCGTAAAACGTTCACATTAGGATTATCATCTCCTTCATAAAATGGTAATGTTCGATCCGTTCTAATCTGCACAGCACTACCACTTTAATTCTTTAAGGGTATGAAAAAACTGAACCAGTCCTGGATACAGCCACTGCATACTGACTTTGCAACCAAACAATAACCAGCTAGCACAATATCACTTAGCATGTATACACCAACGTGAGATTATTATCAGGTATTAGAAGTAGTCAGAAAACGTACCACATCCTTCTCAACCCGGTGCTTTCTTTCCCGATATTTACCAAATCGCTTTGCTTGATCCTCAGATACAGTCTACAGACCGATGTAGAATAAAATTAAAAACAACATTTAAACAGATCATGAGTCATTTCGGAAAGTTAAAAAGGAGATATTAATGTTCTAGGACTTTCTGGAACTCAAGAAGTACAACGCCATTCAATCAACTACGTTTATATACCACATCAAAATAAGTTCAATGAACTGGCATTTGAGTGAGCAAATTACCGCACTACTGCCACAAGCTGTGGTACAAACTGATCTAACAATACAGAAGAAGCTAACAGACAATTCGCACCTGCCACTGCGTCTGGAGGACTTTGTACTCTTCACGTTTGGATAAAACTAATGCTTCCCGCTCACCATATGTAGAATCAAATTTGTAATAACCTAGGAGGAACTTCCACAGCTACAGGCAAGGGACAGAAACCACATTAAATGCAGTTACTTACAATAACATACACCTTCAAAAGATCAGTGAACACAAACACACGCACCAATGGGCGTGAAATATTTTTTAGGAAAGAACAGAGATGAAAAAGAAATGCAATAGTCGTAAATGTATCTATCGTACGGTGATTCCCATTACAGAAGATAATAATGACCTGCGCAAAATCTCATACAATTTAAAATATCAAACAATTGCAGAGTGAAGTACCAAATCTGAATCTTGATAAGGTTTAGCGTAATACCTCAGGACGCAGGTTATGTTCAACTCCACATTGAAAGACACGCTCTTTGAGAGCTTTTGGATTCAATACACGGCCCTCTCTATCCAAGAAGGTACGCCACTGCAAATTCGCAATACGAGGTCAATGGCCCCGCCAACAATATCCAACAATCCCAACATTCGGTGTAGGCATCCTTGAAGAAATAATAACAATATCGAATAATCATCAAGGAAGACAATAAATGGACAACTTCCTGAAAACTCAATCAGTTCCACAATGAAACAAACCTCTTCATCACCAAGGGGGGGTGGCCGTGGTTGTCCCCAAACCAAAGCTGGAGAGTCGTTCTGCAGTTATCAACGACCGAGAGAATGCTCAATAGAAGACAAATATCTATCATAACAACTTTGCATCTCATCCAAAAAATGAAATGTAGCACTTCCAAAGAAGGTGGATTATTTCCCGACTTGAAAAGAAACTGACACATTTTAATTCAGAAAACCTCCGTAAGACCTATACTCTTAAGGCCCATTAGGTTGCCCCAAACTAATTTCTGGTCATTTCATAAAATTTCATAGTTGCTCATAAGGGTAGACAAGGATGATTCTGTGTTCTTATTATGTAGCCAATTTGTAGATATTGAGATCGAACTTTTTATCCTGTACCTACATGTCAGAAGGAAACCAAGTTATGAAGGCAACCAAGTGTGGCCTAAAGAGTGCAGGGTACCTGAGTGCCATCAACAAGCTCAAAATTTCCTACATTGGTGGATGCCTCTTCATCAGCAATTTTCCTCTGTGTCTCTTCCTCTTTCTCCTTCTCCTGTTGTTTCTTCTTCTCATCAATCGCTTTCTCCTGTTCAAGAAACACTCATGTTAAACCCCCAATAATTAGCGGGCACAAAAGTTCTCACTTGAGTCAAATCGAATTGAGTCGAGACGTAAGGAGACAATGATCAAATATTCAAAGTTGACACAATACATTCCTATATTTCATTTCTGTATTGTTAAAAGACTCTCCAGACAGAGCTCTGGAATTGTTGACGACATGCTGAAAAGTACACTTCAGATTGGCAATTGCGACATCATCTATAATCGAAGGCAGAGAAAATGTTTATAAAAACCTTTGCTGTTGCTTCTCTGTCATCCCTGGAAGATTGCTCTGCCCTGTAAGATGAAAAAACACGAAATCCACGCTTACAATAAAATAAAATAAAAGGCAATAGGTGATTGACTCGCAAGGCTGTAGCAAGGAACTAAAACAATGGGCTATGGACTAAATAGGAAAAGCTTCGATGAAGGAATAGAACGGGGCGTTTCCTAAAGTATCTTGCACTTCAGGTAACTGAGTTCATCGTGAATGGCCTACAAACTGACCTCATCGGTGCTCGATCGAGATCCATCTCAGAGTTTCCCATAAGTCGACTGCTCTCTCCAAACAAGAGTGCTGTTGTATCTCTTGCAAACCTCGTAACCGTAGAAAATTTCTCCAAGACGTTTAAAATTTCTCTCGATGCTTCCCTCCGAGGACTTTGCCTGTTAACAGACGTCTGCAAACTACTGCTGCTACTACTAGTAGAGCTCTCCTCCAGCACTTTTTGAACAGTTTCTTCTTCCGAAATCACAATGGGAGCAGGTTCCACAGCCACTGCTACTGGCGTTACTTCTGTAAGCTCGAGTGACGCAAGACTCCTCTGAAACAAGCAGAGCACCATTTAACAGGATTCCCATGAATCTACTAAACAATGCAATCGGTGATCACTAACAAACCACAATAAATACAGGACTTTAATTACTGTGTTCTTCAGAACTGCATCACACTACTTCCCAAACTCGTGTAAACCTTCTATGGATAGCCCCAGAGCACAGAAAACAGCCTCCGTTCTCTCTTGAATCTTGAATAAGGGTCAAAAATACTAAAAATTACAGATTAAAAGCATAAAACCACCGATCCGAGCAACACAGAGTGAAGAAGTCAAACAAAAAATGGACATACAGACTGAAACGCAATATGATTCTTAACCAACTAGACATGGTTAAACACGTACTTGCAAGGGGTCCTGAACATCGTTCACAAGGTATACATTTGGGTCCTCGTTTGATCTGCAGACGCCCCCAAACGAGCAATAACAAAATTACTTAAAAAAGATAAACACGCTGTCCTATGAAAATTTAAGATACACAGCACCATAAGATAGCTATCAACAACCTAATCTATATTTCTTCACAAAAACCAGGCTTCACAGCCAAGAACCAGGTCCATCCAAATGTCCTTAAACTCCCATAGTCTACTGGATTCCAAGTAGCAGAAAATTCAAAGAAGAGAACCGAATAATACTAATTAAAAATGAAAATTGTAAACGTAAACCATGCGCTAACTTCAAAATAATTAGCTAGTTCACCATGAACGTTGCCAATCGCAGATATCTTAAAGCGCCTGCTGACTGACCTGACAAGCCGAGCATGATTTCGAAGTGTTGAGAAGAACTCCCGAACACCACCAGTATGGAAGTGTAAAGGTGCAAATACCAGACCTGCACAGAGTCAATTTTCAATTATACTTTTGGCCAAGAATGTGAAACACTGCCAAATCATGGGCAGGAACATCACTCAGAAATGATCTGGTCTACAACAATATCACGACCGCTAACTGGAAATATAAGCTAAACACATGCAAATACTCAAGTAGACCAAGACACAGAGGATATTGCAATACCACACATACATTCTTGTTTACAGAACATAAGAACCCACCTGACGTAAGAACGATTATAATATACTGCAATCCAAAGATTGGGGTATGGCGACGAATTGACCGCATCTCTGCCAGAGAAACTGCACGAATCGTGTACAAATTCCTATCTGTTAAGAGGTACCCAACCAACCCCACGGAAAATTATCTGGCAACGGCTTGATCATGTGCCAATCAGAACGCATTAAACATAAAAAATGAACACACAAATAGGCATGGCACAATAGACATACACAATCTTCACAAATAGCCCTACATACCTTTCTCTGCAGATTTCATGACTGCTGAACCACGTCGGCCGCCAGCCTGAGGAACGTACGGGATCCATGTCTGCACAATACGGAGACTCACATCAAACTTGAGCATCCACGCGAGGATCGAAGATGTACACTACACTGTCATTTGGAACGAATCCATACAAACTTTGATTTTCATTGATCGGAGCCATATCACACAGCAGCATTGCACGGTAGGTTTCAACTACACACAAAGACAGTAATGATACGAAGGAAGAGTTCCTACCGTAAAAAGTGAAGCCCCCTGCTTTATCAGCCGCAGGCGTCCGCTGATACGTTCACTGGCGTTCTGAGTCGGATGCACAGCTACGTTGTCCTTGACAAAAACGACCTGGTAGGAGTCTGGCCCTCCACTTCCAACCATCATCTTCCCAGACGCACTTCCTGAAGACGAAGAGCTTCCACCCTGCGAAGATAACATAAGACATATGACATCTGGCTTCTAACGGAGTAAAGCTTTCGATGGAAAATCTGTCCAGCATTATGTGGTATCGAAATACCTGAAGAGTCTTCGACGATGCAATGGGCAGTGAAGATGGTGCACGGTGCAAAGATCACATAAGAAACATGAAATCTGGCTCTATATATTCTTCAAGTAAACCTCTACAAAAAAATTCTATCCGAAATTATAGAGCAGCGGAATACCTGAATAGTGTTCGTCGATGCAATCCGCTGAGAAGACGTTGCATAGTCCGACTCGTCGACAAAATCGCCAGAGTCCATGGTTCGACCAGATTGTCCTCCCATCCAAAATTTCAGCAAATCACTTGACAAATGGCTTCGAAAAGAGGATAAAGCACACAACGCCTCTGGATTGCAAAACAATTCCCGACCTCAATTAATAAAGCTCAAGGCGGTCGAGAGAATCTACGAGAAGACTTATAACCCTAACGCATCAATTAAAACCGGCTCCTTTGCTCCAATTGCCACAAACGATCACCACCGCTCCTGATCCGCCTCTTCCACAAGAAGCGCAAAAGGCAGCAACAACGGCAACCAATGTACAGTCAATTCAAATAGTGAAATAAAATTCTACAAGCTCTCATTCTTACAACACGAAATTCAATTGCGAACACGTCAATTCTCCGTCATCTCAAAATTTCAGCAACCCACATACAAAACAGCTTCGAAACGACGATAAGCACAACACTTCTTCATCCGCACCGTGCAAACGAATTCCCCATCTCAATTAACAAAGATCAAGAAGACCGCCACCAAATATTAAAGAAAATCTACGCCAATCACATTTTTGACCGCTAATAACCCTAAACTCTCGAGATTACTTCAAACCGACTCCCTCTGCTTCAATTGCCACAAACGCCGATCTCTTCCCACAAGAGAAGCGAATAATGCAGCAAAAATAGCAACAAATACACCGCCTCAATTCAATTCAACTCATGGAATAAAATTCTAAAAGATCACCTTCTTAACAGACGCAATAGAATCGCAAATACTTCAATTCTCCACCGTAACGCGACTCTGAAAACCGAAAGAGCGCAGGTCACGCCAGAAAAAGCCTCGAATAATCCGACAAATTGCTCCA
This sequence comes from Neckera pumila, assembly GCA_963969595.1. Classification (NCBI taxonomy): domain Eukaryota; kingdom Viridiplantae; phylum Streptophyta; class Bryopsida; order Hypnales; family Neckeraceae; genus Neckera; species Neckera pumila. The sequence goes on from OZ018414.1 coordinate 18,464,575, forward strand.
AACTTGCACCAAAAGAGCTCGGATTTCCGCAGAAACAACAGATCACGACTTCGCCTCAAATTTGAACGTCAGGTACTGTACTGAACTTCCGGACCACGCCTCCTCCGGAATTGCGTGAAATTGCGTTGCGAAGACGACAGGAAACCTGGCCGAGGGTTTCAGTTGCGGGCGGAAGACGCCATGATAGCCACCGCAGCACACACCGACACGACCTACGCGCACAAATCAGTCACTGACGAGGATTCTCAGACAGTGCTAGAAATTTCACTAAATGTAGATGTTGACGCCGGAAGTCGTAGATGACTTTGTGGGAGTCCCCCCTTTCTTGGAAGGGGATCAGATGTGGATTTGGTGGAGAGTAGGCTTCCGGTGACGCGTGGGTTTAAGGATTTTTGGCAGTTTTTGGCAAGCGGTTTATGGTCCCATGGACTTTCCCAGAATCTGCTCTTGGATGAACAAAATGCCAACATTTTGATAAGTTGCATCATTTTAAAAAAATTGTAACCGTACAAATTCAAACTAGATATGTTATAAAGATCACATTGGAAAAGAAAACACAATAATATCATTTATGGATTGAAAGATTATAAGATTTGATTATGTAGGTGTTAAAACTATGAAAGTCCTTCAATCTTCTTTTCACATCTTAAATTTAAAATTGAGGATACAGAAAAAAAATATGAATATGTCAAAGTACAACATGTGTAACCCTAATCAATTAAAATCTACTCTACAACTTTTTAAATTAAATTTCTAATGTAATTGTTTCTCCAAGTTCTAATGTACTTGAGGGCTCATTTCCAAGAGCTCTCAACACTAGAAAGTGAAGATTTGCAATGGACACCCTTGCACAAAATCTTAAATAGACAAATCATAATTAGTCATTTTCAAAATCAGCCTTATACTAAAACAAGACTTCAACAATAACTTTAAGAAAACAATAATCATTGTAAATAATCATGAAGAAAGTTTAGGCATCTTAAATAAACAAGAAGGGACAATTTGGGTCCCCTTGAGCCTTGAAGGGTTAAAAACTGATGACTCATTGGACTCTAAAAGTAATTCCATGGCAAGGCGCCAAGGGGCGCTGACACGTGCAGTGAGCGATCCCGGGTTAAAATAATATCCCTCGGCAGCCACGCAAAGCAACAATTTTAGCCTGGCCACTTCATAATTTAAAGAGCACTTGGGCAAATGGTGAGTCTTGAGGGTGGCACGCCAAAGGCTTTGACTTGCCTTTTCACCCCAATTTCAAGGTATCACCTAACACGCCAAGGTGACACGCTTCACGAGCAGTCATAATTTCTTGGTCGCCGTGCTTATCCTCTTGGCATCCCTCTTCCACTATCTCCCGGTAGGATAGGCTGCTACCACACGCGCTCGCTGCCTTAGAAGTGCATGCCAAAGCCTAATTTGGCATCCCTCCTCCGCAAGCCAAGCATGGAGTTGTCCTAAGTTAGTAAGTTTTCTATTGTAGTGAGGCAACATAACATTGTTTAAGATAACTATGGTAACTACACCTAAAATTGTATAGAGAAGCTCTATGCTATAACAACTATGCCATAGAAAATGAGCAACAATTTTTGTATAGAAGGTAACTATACCTAAAACTGTATAGATAAGCTTTGTGCCATGACCACTATGTTGTAGAAAATGAACAATAGTTTGCATATATAGGTGAAGGACTGTAAATCAAAATGTAAGTGGTTTCATAATTTTTGGACGCATTATGAATTAGTTACAAATTTTCAAAGATGCAAGGTATAGGGTGGTAAAAGTGTCATGTAGGTGATGCCAAATGCATTTGATGCACATAGAGAATTAACACTGGTAGTGTCATGATATGTCATAGACAAGAAGTCAAATCAATAGAAAGTGAACCCAAAATAGACCACTTGTGAGGTTGCCACCTCTACAGTGCTATTAATAGAGTTGCAAACTACTTGAAATGGTCCTTGATTTCACCTTACAATTGTCTTTATAATGTACACTATTTTGGATATCCTCTGTGTTCATTTCCCCTCAAAAATAGAGATCACTTTTAGGAGTGGTCCATTTTAGGTCTAATTACTTTACACCTAATTTTTATTGCTTTCTAAAACCGCATAGTCTAGATTCATTTCTAATATGCAATTTCACTACTTATGAGAGTCTAAGGTTGTCTTAAATTCTGTTTTGAGCACTTTGAAAATTTGTAGTTTTTTCACACGGTGTCCAAAAAATGCATTTTTTGAGAATCTAGAATTCTTTTTTGACTAAGGTAATTTGCTCTAAAAGCAACCAAGTTCTAAATGCGACCCCTATCTAGGAATAAGTGACATATTGCAAGAAATATCTATTACGGTCAGTGATGAGGTTTATGTAGTGGCTCTTTACCAACTAATTCACAATTTTGGAGAGTTTAATTTTTACATATTCTAGTAAATTTTCCTTGAAAAATAAACAAAAATGGTATCTAATCCAAATAGTGTCATATTTTGTAGACCTTTGTGGAATTAGTTGTGAATTTTACAATTAAAATTGCGTAGGCTCTAAGAGCATCCATCCTTTGATATATTTATTCACAGTACATTGATAAATGCAATTGAAGATAATATGTAAAGAATGCTTTAAAGCATGGTCATTTTTGTCAACCTCTACCCTCCTATAAGTGCTACACAAAATAGTGAAATTGGGTTGCCTTAACAATTAGGTTGCCTTCATTGAGAGAAGTTAGCTCTTGAGTCATTGCTTGTCTATATGGAAGCGCATGCAATTCTTTAAACCCAAGCCATGCACAGTGCACCAACCCATATAACACATATAGTTTCTTCATTACTGCATTGACTATACATATTTATATAGTGTTGAATGTCGAGAAATTAGTATGGGATAACCTAATTTCACTATTTTATGTAGGCAAGATTTCCAATTCAAAACATATCTTTCAATTTTTTTTTTGAAAATAAAATTTGAAGTAATGTTAAAAGGTATAATTATTTGGCAAGATTCCATAAAAAAATTGAATTTCTTTTTTGAAGTTTTGGCATCTACTTTTTGGATTAGTTTTTTTAATTCAAAATAAATGTTTTGTATCCCTAAAATTAGAAGCAACCTAAAAAACAAAATAAAAAAAATCAAGGCAAAGTATACTTTAGAAACAAAATTTATACTTTGGACATAGCAAAAATCACAAATGAGTAGCATTCCATTTGCATGGTTTCATTTTAAACATGAATTGCCAAATCTATTTACATTTTTTGTCTTTTAGGTTGCTTCTATCTTGGTATGTTTTGGTTTATCAAGGTCTAAATATGGATGATCTTGTGTCTATTCAATGTATTTTTTGATGCGCGTCTAATGATTGTAATCTCAAGTTCTAATTTGGTATCAATCATTCAAGAGTAATTGACCTAGTAAACCAATTTGTCATGTGCACTAAGAATGTCCTTAGCAAATTTATTTGAGGTGAAAGAATAGTTTGTTTTTGAGGGAATACCCACTATATTGTTTGTCCTAGTAGTGAAAATGCAAATTAGTGTCACGAAATTTATTTTATTTTTGTTGAGATTGACACATTGTAGTAATATTGCTACCTAAGCTATTTCAATTATTTATTTCAAATATTAATGGTGTGATTTTGTAAATTAATGTCACACATACCAATTGGAGACATTTATTTTAATATTGGTCTATCTTTCAGCAATTGGATTTGTTATTACTTGATAGAAAGGCCAACATTTCTTAGAGCATCCAAAATGCAAGCCTTGAATTTGCACTCTGGAGTATAAATGTATATAAAAATCAATTTCAAAAAACGTACTTATAATCTTTAACTTTACTTGATATATTGTTAATTATAGATCTATTAGGAGATCTATTATAATCCAACTTACTTTGAATTGTAGATAAGATTCAATCATAAATGTATTCAAATACAAAAATCCATTTCGATTTTAGAAGGTGATATACAGGATTCAATATAGGTCTTAATAGAATGAAGGAATATAAAGAGTTGACTTGAACAACTTGAGCAATATGGTAAGAGACTATTTTAAAATATTTTTCATTGATATTGTTCATTGAAACACAATCTGCCAATCTATATTGAGGTTTTTCATTGATTTTGTTCATTGAAACACAATTTGCCAATCTATATTAATAATGCCCTTACTGAGTAAATTCATTAAGTTTCCAAGACTTATACTTTGATGTTGTTTTCCACTTCTCCACTTCATAAGCCAAATATTAATAGCAACATAATTACAAAATATCTATAAACTATACCAAATTGAAGCTCTTCTTAATTTTATAGAAAGTATTATGAACTACACTAGATTGAAGCTCTTCATTTATAGATCAAAGTAATTCCAATTTAGTGTTCAAAGTAGCTATGTCACTTTCTCATTGGCTAGTCTAAAAAAAGACTGCAATCTATAGTTTGCAACATTCTTGAATAGGATGGGGGGGCCTTCTATATACATATTACTGTAATAGGAGTATATTCATGTTACAATGGCCCATTATACATGGGCAAGAATTGCATCCAAGCTTTCTATGATGAAAGAAGCCATGGTGTACATGGAAAATTAAGGGTCTTTTACCTTAAAATCTAGGAATTTTATGTCTTTTTTGTCTTTTTTAGACCTTTGATACCCCGAAAAATACTAATGTAGATGATGTTGATTGCAATTGATAATTATTTTGGCATTATAGCCAATGACGCTCTCAAACACTTTAAGCTCTTGAGCATTAACTAGTTTATAATATTGTGTTCAATATTAGACATGTAATAATCTAGAAAAATAACTTATTGAATATTCAAAAATTATTCTTCTCTAATATAGGGGTAAGATGCTTCTTCCTTCCTAATGCTAGAAACATACACAACAATCAATAAGAACAATCAATGATTGAAAATGCATAGATTTTGAAACTAAAATTGTGTTGACAATGTAGTATTTAAAGTATAATTGAATATCATACAACTATTTTGAGAGAAATAAAAGATATAAAGATTTATTTTGACCTCCTAATTCACTATAGAGAACCTTTGGAAGATAGTCAAAGATGTATTGTAATACTAGAGCTGGTCAAAGACCAAGCAAGAAATGATGTAAACGATTCAAGCAATATAGGATCAAGTATCTCTATAACAATTGCAAATGCTCATTACTAATATTTTCAATAAAATGCAAGCTATAATTTCAGCAAAGGGTGGCAACACTAGATGATAGATAGTATTTCAAAAAGTTTCAAATTGTTGTATGATTTTGAATTTCACATGTACATATTTGTTATGATAATCAAATATTCAATAGTATGATTCTAATGCAATTTGAGCGGGAATTTGAGGTTTGGAAATTTGTCCGTTTTTAAGTATGCTAGAGCTTTTCAAAGTTCATGAACTTTAAGTTGAACACTACAAGAGAAAGGGGTGTTTTAAATATAGTCCTAGTAGTATCGTCTTTTAATTGATGACTTTTAAGTATGTTTTTTAGTAAAATTTTATTGAAAAGACTATCTTTTTAGTAAAATTTTACTAAAAAACATACTTAAAAGTCATTTTTTAAAAGACGATACTATTAGGACTAAACTTAAAACACCCCTTTCTCTTGTATTGCAATCTCCTTAGAAACAAAATTTGTAAGATCATTGGACCGATTGTACATGTATTCCAAAATTATGTATTATGTGTATGTTGTACACCACACCTAAACACACCACCTCCAAAAACCTTCAAAAAATTATAAAGTACAATTTATTGAATTCACATATTATTTCTTTCCAAATTCTATGTCTTAAAAAAATTTAAATGCCAACCACTTTTTTAAAGGTGCTGCTTGGAATGTATACCTACTAATATTAATTACAACTACAAATTTGATGGTTGGAATGTACACCCACTAATATTAATTACAATGGTATGCACCACCGATATTCCATCCATTTCAAAATTGCAAGAAGAATTCAAAATTTCCAAAACAAATATAAAAGACACATTACACAATACCTACAACCTTGCCGGGTCGTTGCAAGAAACACTTGTCCTTTTTTTTGTCCCCTTGCCCTTGGACATGTAGTTTTTTGCTCATAGCTTTTGCGTCTTATGTCCATTTTCTATGAAATTTGATATGAAGGTACATATAAATATTTCAAACATTGAGTAATTTTTTCAGATTTTTTAAAATTATTTTACTATTTTCAAATTGCCCCCGATTGGATGTCTACCTTGACCATTTTGGAGGGTTTTAGTACTATTTTTGACCCAAAAATGCAAATTTGAAGGTGAAAATTGGGAGGCAAGGAGTTCTTCTAAAGTTACACAAGCCTACAAAGAGATTTTTCAAAAATATTAAAATGTCCACCTTCATTAGATGATATTTGGGGGTCTTGGAGGGCCGTTTTAGGCCCGTTCCCTGATCTGCCTAGATTCAATGAACACCAGTACGGGTGTATTAGAATTAAAATTTTTTTTTTTACCAAAATATCATTTTAAGCAAAAAATTTTTTTTTTTTTTTTTTTTCCAAAAAATGATGTGGCAATCACTTTGCCACATCAGCCAGCTGCTGCTACTGCATTTCCGCAATCTGGGAATGCAGCAAACAACAGGGAAACTCAGAGCCCTCCAAGACCCTCGAATCTCATCTAATGCCACATGTGCTCAAAGTGCTCTACCTTTGCGCACGCGCAAAGGATACAGTTTCTTTTTCCCATAGATGAAATCTGTTGAGAAGAAGCATCTTTAGGTAAGGAAAAATGACTTTTTTTTTGAGAATTTTTTGGAATTCTTTTACTATTTTCTAAAAATAAAATCCCGAAGGGTATATTTTCATGCCTTTTTCAACGCTCTTTGACCGTGCATAACTCTTCGAGATAAATTTTCTAGGTCTGAAATTTTCACACATTCGCTTTTTTGAATGTTTACAAATTATCCATATTTTATTTTATTTTTAAAAATTTTATTCCAAAAGCCACAGTACTCAAGTACTAAGGCTGTTTTGAGCCAAAATCGTTAAGTGTTTCTTGCAACTACCTTGCCATCAAATACACACATACATTCTTCTTCATAAAAAGAATCTAGAAATAAACAACCTTTCCCTATTAATTTTAGCACCTTACAATTTAATATAATTAATTATTATATCATTAAATTTGTCTCTATCTCATACACAACACTATTATTTGTTATGTCATTGAATTTGTCTTTATCCTGTAAACAACAACAAGACCATTCTTTAGTCAATAAATGACATAAAAAGACCTTCTATATAGTATAGAATTGCAGCTATTCATCTTTGGAATTTTGTATGAAAAGAGAAGGTCTTATACATCAATATGACTTCCGTAGTGTTTTGGATTTTAAAGGTTAAAAGCATTTTCACATCAAAGCAATTATTTTAAAATCATCTATACCTTAAATGAGGCTGTTTGTTTGTTTGTTTGTTTGTTTGTTTTGTTTTGTTTTGTTTTGTTTGTAGCGTGGACAACTTCCTGACCGGCCGTCCCCTGGCTGCGTGCTTGGCACTGTCGGAAAGCTCTCGCCGAGGAGGGGTGCACTGGCTTGGTTTCGTGGCGTTTGGAGCGGTGGTACAAAAGTTATTGAATTTCAAAGTATTTATTGATTAAAAAATTAGAAAATTACTTTTACTTTGATTTTCGTGGCGTTCTTGGTACTGGGAGTGGAATCGGGAGTAGAACTGGGAGTAGAATCGAAAGTAGAACCAGGAGTGGAACCGGGAGTAGATGAAAATTGGGCCAACGGCACAGGGTCACACTAGTAAGCATGAAAAGAGGAGGTTTTGTACATCAATATGACTCCCGGTGAATTTTGGATTTCCGTAGACCAGCTCATCTTTTGGGGGTTAAAAGCACTTTCACATCAATAAAGTGCTTTCACTTCCACATCAACAATTTTATTTCGATGTGCTTATGAAGTTTTCATAAATGAATTTCATTATGATCGTAATTACTTACCTGGGGTCATTTAACTCACTCCAGAAGGATGGCACTTAAGGTAGTAGGCTCTAAAAGTGACCCTTCAAGGATTGATTTGCTTTTTACATAGGTTTGCATAATCAGAAATATTTTAAGCTCATTTTTTAGAGAAAGCAGAATAGATGCCAAACATAATAGAAGTGGTTTCATATTTTTTGAAGCATTTTTGAATTAGTTATGAATTTTCAAATATTTTATATTGTAGGTACCTATTTGTGACCCTAGGCCTCACAAAATCCGTTCCCTTGCAACTTCTAAAGTGATTTGAGGAAATCAAGGTCAATGATTGGCTCTTGCAATAGAAAAACAATTTTTCCTTCATGCATTCAAGAGCTAGTGGTCCATTCAAGGATCACCTCTAATCCATTCTACAGTTCATTAAGGTAAGAGACCCATTGCTGTCAAATGGCCCATAATGGACAACTAATAACCCCATTGTGGTTTTTTAGACCACAATCAATACCTTACATGGTAGTTATGGAGTAATTAGTGACCTCAATAGATACTTCTAACTTTTTAGTGTAAAATTCTTTGTAAAAATTAATTTTGTAGGTCTTCCATGTTTGAAAATGTTGTGACTGCATTGGGTAGGAAGATGACCATATTGGATTCAGATTTTGTTGGTCATGAGGTGGCCCTATAGACCCCTATGGACTTGGTCCCAAGAATATAATTTCAAATGTCCTCACTATCTCTCACACTTATCTTCGTGTGGGAATAAATTTGAAAAATTTCAACAATAGCATGAGGGTGCTCCAAAATTTGACCACAATGGACTGGTTTACCTTATAGGATTGGTTTGAAGGAGAGGGTTGCTTTTACAGCACACTACCTTACTCAGTATGGGCCCACAAGAGAAGTATGGATTAAAATCATGAACATCATGCAGGTCTTGTGATTGACTCCCCAAAAGATAAGGTGGGTACACCCAAATGCACCACTGACCTTAAACTACCATCTATATACTCTGTACATCTCCAAAATCAGTTCTGTACCTATGTGGAAGAAACGCTTTTAGAACCAAACTTTGTTCCTTAATAACTTTTGCATACAATATCCAAATGCTACATTCTTTGGTGCATTGGAACCTCCTTTCAATTGTCAACAAGACAATATGAAAATTTGACCAGTCTAGTAACAGTAACTAGGCACAGTACCAATTTGTGGCGGTTTTGGGTATACCCACCTTAACACACTATCCAGATCCACTGTAAACACTAGAATCAAATCATCATAAATACAATGCACAACACAACAATACACCACACCACCCCAACTCCCCAAGTGAAATACAATGCAATGAGAGTGAGTTTATTCAGTACATAAGTGATGAGAGTTCTGTGGGACTTCTAACAATTAAGGTAAAATAGCCCATCACGGTCAGAATTAGGAGTTTGTCCTCATGCCATTGCTGAAATTTTAAAAAAGAGTCTGTAAACTACTTCATAACCAACAAACACTGTATCCATAATCCTCACCTCACTCACCTAAAGCAATCACAATATTTTTTAATGTGGAAGACCTTAAAAAATCCACTTTCTAGAATGATTTACACTGAAAAAGTTGGATGTTCCTAACAGGTTAGGAATCACTCCATTAGTGTGAGGTGAGATAAATCTCACAAATTGAAAATAACCGCCATGGGATCATTCCCTAGGTGCCCATCATAGGTCATTTGACCACGATGGGCTGGTTTACATCACCACACCAGATCCACGAACAACACTGAAGGAGCCCAAAGTAAGATTACAGCCCTTCTGAACCTTATACCTCAGACAAGGTCACACAACCAAATACCAAAGACCTGTACTGTACAATCTGCAAACATCTGGTGGGTTCATCGGAAAGTCTTCCTAAGAAAAACCCTAAGCGATAATTTCTCAAGAAATTGCTGCAGCTGCTGCTTAGACGGGGAAGCAAATACTAGAATCGAATCCTCATAAACACAATGCACAACACAACACCCGAAGCGCGAGTCATCAGTTTATTATACTGAGTAATGAGAGTTCCAACAATTACATCAGTACACCAGATCCCCGAACAAAACTGAAGGAGCTCAAACTAAGACTACAGTAAAGCCCTTCTAAACCTTATACCCCAAATCGATCACACAACCAGATAACAATCGTCCTGTACTGTACAATCTGCAAACATTTCCTAGGTCACAGAGCCTTCATAGAGATGTCTTCATAGGGAAAACCCCTAAGCGATAATTTTTTCAAGAAATTGCTGCAGCTGCTGCTTAGATGGGGAAGCAGGACAACACTAGAATCAAATCATCATAAACACAATGCACAACACGACACCCGAAGCGCGAGAATACGATGACATGAAAGTCAATTTTATTATACATGTGATGAGAGTTCAATGGGACTCCAACAATTACCACACCAGATCCACGAACAAAACTGAAAGAGCTCAAACTAAGATTACAGTAAGCCCTTCTAAACCTTATACCCCAAATCGATCACACAACCAACTACCAAAGTCCTGTACTGTACAATCTGCAAACATCTCGTGGGTCACAAAGCCTTCATAGGGATGTCTTCATGGGGTAAATCCCTAAGCGACAACTTTTGAAGAAATCGCTACAGCTGCTGCTTAGACGGGGAAGCACGACGAGACGCGAGGGTACACCACGGCCGCCGGGTGCGCCATGATACGGCGCCCCTTCAAATGACGGAAACAGTACACGAACGCCCCCACAGGCCACTCCACCACGGCGGCCACGGCAAATGCCACAAACCCTACCGTGGGGCCCAGAACTCGACAATGGCACGGGTTGCGCCGAGTGCCGCACTCGAAGCAGAGCGGCACAAAAGGGCAGCACGGCGGGTTGGCAGATCCGGCTGCTTGCGCCGCCACGGTATCCATCGCATGCGACATATCCTCAAATGTCTGAACTCCAAACACAAAAGAAAAAACAAACCCTAAATCCTTAAAAACTCTGAAGCTTCGAGAAAACTCGGCAGTAGGAGCTTTGAGAAACTGGAGATGCAAAAGCGATAATGAAGCTTTTGGAATGAAGTTGTGAAAAGTCGACTGGGTAATAAGAAGGTGCAAGATGACGACGTGGATGTGCGAGGGGGTGACACGTGGGATGGAGGGTACAGCTGTAGAAAAGCCAAAGGGCTGACAAGTGGACATGCTGACTGGGTCGCACAGGCGAGACCGGTGAGGTGGCACTCGTGAAATTCGTGGCCTATCATGTGCGACACCGTGTCCTGTGCCAGGTCTCATCGTGTAGTAATTAAATAGTTCTGGCGGTGCTTTCTGGCATTACTTAATTTGGTTGTTTAATGGTAATTGAAAAAAGAATTTTATGGCATTTTAGTATGCATTTTTTGGACAATGTATGAATTAATTAAGAATTTTTGGATTAATGGACTGTAGGTGTTTTTGAAAAGTGATTGTAGGCTCTCACTAAGGTATTTTATATAGATAGCAAATTAGGCACTTTGCATCTTATGAATTCAATTCTAATGGGTGGATAGCACAAGTGTTGGCCACTCAATTGATGGCTAGTAGAAAATTTTGCTCAATTTTGATTGACTCTACCTTACTTGTACATTCAAATCCTTTTATTACGATAAATGACATGAAAAAAATATATTGGACAATGACATTTGAGAACAAGATTTACACTTGCCACAATATCATTTATTGTAGCTTGCTTGTTACACATTTAAAGTATGGCATATTGAGAAAGCAAGGATTGTAGTTGGTCAAATTAAGAGTTTTGAGTGTATTCCATCTTGAGAATGGCCTTCAAATGAAAAGATTAGTTGAAGAAAATGATTGTTTGCCAACAAATTCTTTCAATCTCCAAGAATTAAATCTATTTTGAAGCATAGAAAAGCACCTACACCTAATACTATAGCTTAAGTAGCTTTCTACCTAGTAATTAATTAAAGAGCAAAAAAAAATTAGACAAACCAAAAAGAATATATTAAAATTGGAAATTGTTATTCCAACATTTTGGGATGGTTGCTACTACTTTCATTTAAGGCATTAGAAGATTTTGGCCTCCTAAGAGACTGTAAGTTCCCAAACTATGGAAACTCTGCTGGAATGTTGAAACGTTGCCAAATGATTAGGCTAACGTGGCCAAGCGAATGCCACGTCATTTTTGAAAAAAATAAAAATTGGTTAAAATGATATTTTGGTAAAATTTTTTTTTTTTTTTTTAAAATCTGACACACCCATACTATCGTTCCTTGAATCTAGGCAGACTGGGGAACGGGCCTGAAACAGTCTTCCAAGGCCCCCAAACTCCTCTAATGCAATAGCATTTATCTAAAACCTTGTCATGACCTCCGAACTCTAAATGGATATTTGGAAAGTGTAGTCTAACACATTAGGATCTCATGGTTGGATTTGTAATTGAATAAATCATACTACTAAAATCATAATACTAAAATCATAATTCTCTCTGTAATATCACAAATGCTACCATTAATAATAGGGGCTCATGCTTGCTATGCTGCACATTCATTGTATCACATATTAGTAAAACTTTGATATATTTGAATAGAATGCATGATAATGATTTCAATAAGTTTTTGAAATAATTAATTTTAATATTTTGTAACAATATTTTTCAATCATGCATATATAAAAATGTTATATTACAAAAATGTATTGCCAACTGCTAGTATAGATGAAGATTTTGGCTTTGCTTTGAAAGCTAGTGTTTTTTTGAAGCAGTTTTGGGCATTTAAATATGAACGAACTTTAGGGATTAACTAACGATGGTAGTATTTAAATATATCAACTTCGTTTAAGGTTTAGCAGACATCTCAAGTAGGTCAAACAATAACCATAGTCATTCCTTTTTTCCTAATAAATGTCTATGTTTACACTTGAAATTTTTAAATTTTATTTTTTTATCATTAGATTATTTGAAGGTCAACCATGCATTTTATACCCAATTAAGTACTAAGACAACAATCACTTGTATTTTGGTCAAGCAATAAATTTCTACTTTCATCCATTTTTAGTAAAAAAATTATTATTATTATTTTCATTCCCTTTTTAATATAAAATTAGAAATTTTGTCCATATTTTGATAGAAATGAAAAAATGTGCAAAAGACTACTTCTTTAAGCACCACAAAGTAGATTTTTTTTAAATGCCATAATTTATCACTATGGTGTCCCCTTCAAAACTTTAGGCATATATTATCCATAGTAAAAATATTTTTTAATTTATTTAAATTTACTTTCATAATTCTCAGTAAGTGAGCCTAAGAAAACATTTCACAACCATGCGCCGCTTCAATCTGAAAAGACATGACCTATCTAGATTTTCAAAGATTCTCCATTTCACAATACTTGTTCATACTCTAATATGGTGTTCTAGTGATTACTTCCCAAGTTGTTTTTTTCAAGAAGGTGCTTAGATTGCCCAAAAAACAAGATTGTCTATAATTTTCTCATCATTAGTCCAAATATTGCAATTCAATCAATATTCAGAAGTACAATTTTCAACATCTACTATAAACATAAAATGGGAGTATTCAGACATTCATTTATATGCTACCTTAGTCAGTTTGTGCTTCTAAAGTATAATGCAAATTTCAGTTACTTGCCAGAGTGCAATTGCATCTAAAATTTTTGAGATTGTAACTAAGACTATTTTCTAATCAAACATTATTTAATTGATGATTGCAGTAGGCCAAAACAAGTGAAGATTTTATGGATTGATTGGTCTTAACCAATCTATTTCAGCAAAGAAATCAATCAGATAAGTGTATCTTTTTGGATTGTTTGATAACAATTTAAGAAGGAAAGAAATAATTGCAATTTTTTGCACTTAAATTTCTTTTTCAAGTTGCTAATTATCATTAGAAGAAGGTTTTTAATTAGAAGTTTTTTAAATTTTAATTCTTGGACTTTTCAATCAAGAATCAAGTGAAAATGGCTCACAATCAAGAGGTAAAGCAGATAGTTGATTTTCACATTAATAGAAACCGAGAGAGAAAAGAACAAAGCCAATATGAAGAAGAGAGAAAAGAAAGGGATTTGTATCACCTTGCACATAATCACAGATGTGTATGTTATGCACCAAAGAGGCCCCTTTATAGCTCCCTTTGGCCACTTAAAGGTTTTACCATGCCTTTAGATATTAACAATGACCCACCCAAACATGATCATAAACTTCAAGCTCTCACTGGGCGTTTCAATTACTATGAGTCTGAGTGGAAAACCATAGACATTTTGCAATATGATTTTGAGAAAAGAGCTTGGTTTGAAGTAAGCACTATGCCAAGCAATCATGTAAAGTGTCATTTTCAAGTCCAATCATGGGATTATATGCAAGCGTATAATTATCAAGATAAGATTTGGCTTAGACGGTCAGACGGAATGACACAAGGTGCGGTCTACGATTGTGAGAAAAACACTTGGGACTTAGATTGGAGATTTCCAATTTTTCCAGAGGGAACTGCATGGTTTCATTCAATTGCTCCTTACAATGTTATCCTCAATGAAACACCTTGGGTGAAGTATTTGCATAAATGCATCACCCATGGCATGAATGAAGATCACTAGAATTTTTCTTAAATATTAAACTCTAACCTTCAACAAAATTTGAACGCTAGATTATGAAAAACTACAAATGCAAATTATTATCCTTTAATTTCAAATTTTATTTTCTTAACTTTAAATGGGATAAATGTGGTTTATTAAGCAAACCGTATTTATACATAGATGTTTTTACCTCATGATTTTTTAAATGTACATGCAAAAAAATAAAAGCAAAATACATGTTTTTTTAAAGGCCTGAATAATTTCTTAAAGGTCAAATACACAAATTTTAAAAAATGGTTTAAACAAGGAAAGTACAATATTTAAAATTGTAAAATCCCATATTAAATTTTTTGAAAATGAGCTCGTTTGTTATCATTTGAGACTTCTATATTTAATGTGCATAAAGCATTGTGACATTAGAGAAAATTTCATGCCTCCGAGGTACCTTGAAATTCATGCTGTGAACCAAAATTTGCAAATAAAAAATTACTATATTTTTTTAATTTAAAAAATGGTCATTTTAAAATAATAATAATAATAATCATTTTGCGAAATCTGATTGCTCTTACTTTTTAATAGCTTGGTTTGTCATTTCGGAGCAACCCTCTGGAGGGCTGATATTCCTTCTAATGATAGAGGACACTTTTATTGCAAAAGTTTTCATTTAGATCATTTTTTTAATCCAAAAAGTCAATTTGCATTTTACAAAAGGGGTTTTCAAAAATTCCTACAACAATACTAACAATGTTGTGCACTATGACAAAAAAATGAGTACACTAAACTTGCAAATCAATTTCCCTAAATTCCTCCTCCTTTAGACTTAAAAACAAAATATCCAAGTTTTTATGAAAAATTCAAGGGCACTTTATTTTATTACTTATCCTATATCTAAAATAATTGTGTAGAAGAAAATATAGACATTTCTAATGCATCGCTTCATAATATTTCAAGTATTTCAAGAATTTTCTTTCAACCAGGTTTGAAAAATATGCCTTTTTTCCTTTATTGTACATCCAAAGAAAGATTTATCATTTTACATAACATTGTGCTTCAATCCAATATTGATATTTGGCAAGTGCATAAAAACAACTGCAGTAGCAGAACTTACTTGATGAATCATAAAATTTATATTGGCGCGACTCAATTTTTTGAGAGAACATGACTAGCATACTAATTTTCTAAATTGACTTATTATTGTTTTTGGATTTGCAGGATATGATGGCAGTGAGATTGAAGACAATTAAAAAAATTTCAATTCTTGCATTTATTTATGTCTTGTTGATAAATTAATTTGTAGGAGGGTAAAAAAATATTTTTGCTAATACTGCCCATATTTATAAATGTATTAGTTGTGGAATTCATGTGGTTTGTGTACCAAATATAGATAGTTTCGTTTGGATACTTTATAATCAATTTTGATGCTTGTCTATATATTTGTGAACTATTGTGACAATGTATTTAATTTATGATATGCCTGGCCATCACTTAGGGCAAAAGACTCTCACCTAATGATGATAGGTAATTTTAAAATCACTTGTGTTAACTTACCAGACCAAAAGTGGGTTAGTGATTTAATCTATACCAATCCAATACATAATTTGAATTTATTCTTTTCAAAACTAGATTTAGAATTTTGGTCTATTTGTTTCGAATTGAGAGTTTGATAAATTCAAGATATTCTGCTTCTAGCCAATTAACTATGTTACTTCTTTAATTGTGTTTAACCCTTGAGGGCCCTAAAGTTCATATTGTGAATGATGAGCAAATTACTTTAAGGTGGAGGTATCCATAGCCAATCACTTAAGGGATTTGAGAATAGATGATGAATGAAATGAGTGATGAATTTTTTTTTATTATCTAGAAAGGTAAGAAATATTGGGACAAATTTTTTTTTGTAATTTATTCCAAAAATTGGAATTATTGTGAATTTTGTGTGCCAAAAAATGGTCTCAACCAATAATCAATCTCTAGAGTCTTTCAATTCCAATCATTCAAAAACTAGCTTCTTACTTTCTTCTTCCTTGCTACCTTTTGCATACTTTTGGACATATATGTCATGATCTTATTAGTTCCAACCTTAAAAAAGAGAAAAAAGCACGTTCAAGCCTTGATTGGAAATAGTGACACCTATAGGTTGGGCATTGATCCTTGGTTGGGAATGGGTGGTTCTACCTTAGAGCTACACTTTGTCCAAAGAACCTCTCATTCTTCCTTCATGACCAATTGATGAAACTAAGATAATTAATACAGAGTGTGTTTATATAAAAATATGTAAAATAAAATTGTGTAAAAATTCAAAATTGAATTTGGACATCAATGGGTTTGTAATTTTATATTAAAAGCATGTCCTTATTGAATGGCCACTTTTGAGAAATACACTAGAGAGCATTGACTTGCTTTTATATTTTATCAAACACTTCCATGATAAAGATCCAGTTTAATTTTCATCTCACATGGAGCTTACACAAATATCATCACCTTTCAAACAAAATAAAAACAACCGCTCATCTCTCAAGGCCTTTGTTTGGCTTTTGCTAATTATTTTTCAAGTTTTGTGACCAAATCTTGAACTTCCTATACCACTGAATGCTCATTCTTGTTGTACGGAAGTTGTGAATTCATACTTGCGTACCATTACCGCACAGATTCCGTGCGTTAAAACAGGCACGGCTTCCATACGTTTGATGTACTAGATTGATATGAATGGAAGTCGTGCCACTTCCGTATCATTGAGCCATGCATTGTAATCATGCGAATTTGGCACTTTCAAAGATTGTATTGCTAAAAGAAACCTGCGTTTTAGGTGACGAGCCCTAATTTTTAAAAACAGATTTTAGGGGATGTCAAATGCAACAAACCCATGTTTTATGTCAAAAAAAAAGTTCAACACAACATTAATGTTGACATAAAAACATAGATTTGTTGCATTCAACATCCCCTAAAATCCATTTAAAAAAATTAGGATCCTAAACCTAAAATGCAAGTTTCTTATAGTGTATGAGTTGAATGCCTTCCATTTAGACAATAGCATCCATTTAATTTCTCATTACACTAGTAGAAAATGACGTCCAAATTAACAGAAAATCAACATATTTCTGTTGATTTGGGTACTGCAATGTCCGATTTCACATTTTTTTGTTAATGGTGACATTTTTTTTGTTGATTTGGAGAATCAATCAACAGATTTTTGTTGAATAATTTTTGAACCTTCTAGAATCTTTTGGAATCTTTTGCAATTTTTTAGAATCTCTTGACATCTTCATTTTACAATGTATTTAAAAAATTAAGTATACATTTTGGTGTTCAATAAAGCCAGCAGACTTTGGAGGCCATTTGCACATAATAAATGAACATTTTTCAAAGAACTTTCAACTAAAAAAGTTGTGGAATTAAACCAACTTTCATCTCCAATAATCTTTTTGAGATTTCAAATCTCCAATCAAAAGTTATGAACAAATTTTAGAGAAGTATTGGAAATTAATTTTTTGGTAAATTTAGAAGACTTTGGAAGTTATTTTGGCATAATTAAAGGATTTCTTGAAAAAAAATTTAAACAGAAGAAGTTGTAAATTCTAGAAAACTTCCATCTTTAAAAATCCATTTGAAGTTTTGATTCTCCAATCAAAAGCTATGGACAAAATTTAGAGAGGATGTTAAAAAATGTCAAAAATGTCAAAAGTGATGATTTTCTAACCTCTGTCTAAACTTTGTCCAAAACTTTTGAGTAAAATCTCCAAATCTCAAATGGAATTTTGGAAATGAAAGCTTGTTTGAATTACTACCTTTTTTTTAGTTCAAAATGTTTTCAAAAAAGTTCTTCTATTATGCCAAAACAACCTCCAAAGTTTGCTGAATTTACAATGAAATAGTTTTAAAAACCTATCTCCATTTTGTTAGGTTTCATGTTAATTTCTACGCTATTCTCCGATTTTCAAAATTTCAATATATATGGGAAGTATTTAAGAATTTATTTAGGAAATGTATTCTAAAGGAAAAAGGGAGCAAATATAATTTGCTTACAATGAAAGAAATAGTAAGGATGGAAAAAAACATTTTCTTGAACATTTCTAGTCTTTACTTTGCACAATCAATTTAAGTTTGAAGTAAAAATTCAAATTTTTTTTTTTAGTAATTTTAAAAATACAAAATCCAATTTCGTGTGATTAAAAATACAAAAATGATTTCAAAACTTTAGGAGATGTTCTAAACAATATACTAATGATATTAATTGTTAAATTTCTAAAAATGATACATTTATCAATTTTTAAATTTTTTGTAGGATCCGATTTGGTCAAGTTTGGCTTTCTACTCCTTTTGCTTGAAAATGTCTACAAACTTGGGAGAGTTTTAAATTTTTAAATTTTTTAAATAAAAAAATAATACATTTGCCTTAGATTCTAAAACCATTTTTTTTGGAGGGCAATAAAGCATTTATTATCTTCTTATAATTTTTTTTCTCTAGAAGAGTTTTTTGCCTAAAGAGTTGATCATCCAAAATTGTTATAATTTAAAAATCTAATGGTCAGTATTTTCCACAATTAATTCTATGCATACTAGACAAAGTATCCTTCACTTTTTTACGGTTAAAGATAAAAATTTCAAACACGTCAATTTGCAAAAAAACATTGGAATCGGGCCATTCATTGAAAACCTCCATTGTGAAAATATTGTTAGGCCTTGAGGGGTTAAAGCCAAAAAATTGAATTTTATCCACAATGAGCTACCTACAATCTCTATATTGCCAAAAAATGCTAGTTGGTCATTTAGAGGTTAATTTTTTTAATTTCCAACTGGTTAAGTTTTATCTTTCAAAGAATTTATCCAAAAAAATGTATGCCAATTCTTGAACTTGCAAGTGTTCATTACATGTTGAAAAAATATGCTGAAAATTTATACTTCAACCTCCAAAAAAATATTTCATATTCATGCTTGAAGGAAATAGTATATACCATTTTATTTTTAATAACTTTATCATTCACAAATCGGTGTTTACAAATTTCAGCAGAATTCAAGGGCTGTTTTCACATAATAAATCAAGTTATTTCTTAAAACTTTCAACTAAGAAAAGTTGTTAACCCCTAAAGTTTCATGACTATGTTCTCACCAAAAACGCTCCAAAACTGCCATTTCTAATACAACTACCAAATTTTTGGAAAAAAACAATTTTTCACACATGTAACCGTAGGATCTTGTAGTATGATATTTTGAAAACATGTGGTAAAAATTTCAGAAAATTCCACCGAGTGGATCATAAGATATAAGCATTCAAAGTCTTGAAAATCATTTTTTCAATCCTGCGAAAAACCGGGCAGCTGCACTTTGCAAGCTCACTTTCAATGAAAAAATGCCGATAAAGGTGGTGCTTCTTTGAAATCAGTTTCCTAAAAAAGTTGTCTATATGCTTGAAAATTTTCACATCATTTGGAATTGTACAACATATAGGAAAAAAATAGTAAGTAGAAAGAAGTAGAAATGATTCAAAATACTAAATTGTTAAAATTTTAATCATGGAATTTAAAAATACCAATCCCAACGGTTGTAATGTTGTAATAATCAATTTACATCCTAGGATTTTTTTTTTTCCAAAACAATTGAAAATTGAGTTAAATAAACGACTTAAAATTTTTTTTTAGAGTAGACAATCCATAATTGCCCGCAAACCAAAAACCCTCATAACTTTTGACTCATTGATTGAAATGGAATGAATCAAAGCTTTTTAAGTATATACAAATGTAGAGAACCAATTTCAAAAAAAAATTCCGGAAAAAATGATTTTTTCTGATCTGCCCAAACTGCCCGGTTACGAAAAAAAGCAACATATTAGGTTACAACTTTTGACTCGTATTTCAAAATGTCATGAAACTTGGTACACATGAAGATATTCCTTGCCCCCACCTTCTATTAAAATTTCAGCCTCAAATATGGATTTCTCTAGTCACACGTACCTGCCCAAAATTTCTATACAACCAAAAAACGCATGTTGGTCTTTTAGGGGTTAAATGAAGGTAGATTTCATCTCAAATATCCGTTTGCAAATTGGAGTCTTCAATTAAAAGTTATGGACAAAATTCAGAGAAGGGTTGGAATGGCCATTTTTCTTTGACACTTTTAAGCACCCTCTCAGATTTTTGTCCATAACTTTTAAGTGAAGACTCCAAATTGCAAACGGATTTTTGGAGATGAAATCTACCTTTATTTGACAATTTTTCTTAGTTTAAAGTTTTGAGAAATATGTTAATTTACTATGTGAAAACGGCCCCTAAAGTTTGCTGACTTTCCAATGCAAATGAAAAAATAACGTAGAAGTAGTTAAATAGGAACCACACAATTACAAAGACGTGGAAACACATGGGTGGTCCATTGGCTAAGGACATTGGAGTTCTAACTTCAGGTCTGGGGTTCAAACCCCGTTGGTGGCTTGCCCGTGTGCCAGCTCCCACGTGACATTGAACCATTGGTCAGAAATTTATTTTTCCATAAAATGTATTAAATTTTTTTTTAAATCGTTGAAAATTAACACTTTTTAGTTGTCAAATCAACACTTTCTAGTTATTTAATCAACACTTTTGTGTTGATGAACCATACAAAAGTGTTAATTTTCATATCCAAATCAACAATTTTTTGCAATGTCCAAGTCAACACGTCCAAATCAACACAAAAATGAACAAAAAAAATGAACATTTTTTTGTCATTTTGGACGCTGAATTTTCTACTAGTGTTAGGAACCATGGCACTGATAGAAAACAATCTCTTTCTCATACACAACTAGCATTGACAGGCTTTTCCGCAACCAAACATCCTTCATAAATAGAACTATAAGAATGTATTAATGCCAATTTTGTAGATAAAAAAATGACTATTAATAGAATTTGCATGCTATGGAGAAAGTACTTTGTATTCACATTTTTATATGAAGAAAGAGACAACTAAATATTATGGTCAAGGAGTAGTTCATCTCTAATTTATAAGGTTCATAGCTTTGTACAAATATAATATAGAAGTCGTGAATTCATACCTACGTACCATAATCATACATATTACGTGTATTTTTACGCACTGAATCAGTTCGTAAACAATGCCTATCAATAACGTACAATTGTTGTACTAATATCAGTACAGTTTAGATGCATTTTGAATACCACATTTGTATAATTAAAGTACATAAATTGTACACTTTTAATAAAGATTTTAACGACACTGATTCAATGTGTAAAAATACACGTAATATATACAATTATGGTATGTAGGCATGAATTCACGACTTCAGTACAATATCTGTTGAAAAATCGTCTTCTCTCAAGTTTGAGTTGTTTTAACCCCACAAGGCCCAACAACTTTTTAACTATAGAGGAATTCAATGAATCGTCCCATTTTGATATTTTTTGCACATGGATGTGCTTGAAGTTTTTAATTTTATTTGTACAAAAGTAATGACTACTTTGTCTAGTATAGATGGAATAAATTGTGAAAAATATTGACCATTGGATTTTTAGAATATAACAATTTTGAATGATCAACTTTATAGACAAAAAAATGTAGCTTTAGAGGAAGAAAAAAATAAAATAAGACAAATAATGCTTTCTTATCCCTCCAAAAAAATAATATTAAAATTGAAGGCAAATGTAATATTTTTTAAAATTAAAAAAATTAAATTAAAAAACTTTGTATACGTTTTCAAACAAAAGGAGTAGAAAGCCAAAACTAACCAAATTGGATCCTACAAAGTTTTAAGAAATTTATGTACGTGTTTATAATTAAATTTAACAACTGATATTATTAGCATATAGTTTGCAACATCTTCAAAAAGTTTGGAACCATTCTAGTTATTTTATATTTTTAATGACACCAGATTGAACCTTAAATTATACCAGATTGAACCTTAAATCATTCTCTACTTCTTTCTATTTATGATTTCTTTTAAGCATGAATATGAAGTATTTTTTGTTGAAACTTCTATATGTATTTCCAACTTATTTCTTCACAATATTATGAAGAATTGCAAGTTGTAGGATTTGCATAGTTTGAGTCTAATCATTTGAAAAGAGATGAACAAATGCTTCTTATCTAAATCCAAACACCATGATCTTGTAATTAGTAAGGTTTCTTATTCTGAACTTTTAGGAGAATGTATTCTAACAAGTTAACTATAGGATCCTAAAGTTGGATTTTGTAAATAAATAAATATAAGTTAAGGTTTTAGCCTTACTTTGGAGGCCAATATTTTGAAGCTGTTTTGGAACTTCAAATGTAAATCAACTTTAAGGTTTAAGAATTTGATAGGTATAAAATACTCAACTTCTAGCCAATTATTTACACTTAATCCTTAAGCGCTCTAAAGTTCATATTTTGCATGATGAACAAAGTATTTCAGAGAAATATTTTGTTCAAATACCTTCTCATTTATCTTTTACAACCAATTTGATGAAATTGAAATATCATTTATTATATTTATAAAATATATATAAAACAAAAAATGTGCAAAAATTTATAATAAGATTTGGGCATTAAAGGATTTATAATGTTATGACAAACTCAAGGAGTGTACTACAAAATGTGTTTATTGATCATGTGTATTCAAGCCCTATTATATGGGGACTATGTAGGTAGATTTTATAGGTTACTATTATAGTGCTACCTTTACCAAAATTTCTAAATTCTTCTTATTTCATGTACCCTATCTTTCATTAACAAAATTTTTTGTAAGTATTATTTATATGTATTTTATATTCATCATATATAAAGAACACAAATATATTTTTTTAATTCCATATACAACACTTGATGGTAAAATTTAGCATTGAAAACTACACATGCATAAAATGACATAGGCAACAAGATGAAGAACATTCATAGATTGATTTCAAATACAAACCATACAAAAACCAATACCATGTACAAAAACATAAATAAACTAATACATGTATGAGTTTAGGGTCAAAAGGCAACGTGCAAAAAACAATGCATGTATGAACAAATACAATACACAACATTTAGAAACCATATTCAAAAACTAAAGGCTGTACTATGAAAGGTTTAGGGTTTATGTTCAAAATTTTAGACCAAAATGTACTTTTATTACAATTTGATTCAAATCCTAAAAATTGAACAAAAAACAAACAAAACCGGTAGACTATTGAGTGCATTATTGTCAATGCACAAATATAAAAATAGCAGCTTACACAATCCAAAATACGGGGAAGTCTGGACTTGTGTAAGTTGCTATTGCAAAAAAAATAGATAAAACTCAATATTATCATCTATCTTTTATTATTTATAAACTTTGAAGATCCCATTATAGTGATGCTCATTTACTTCTAAGCCTTATCTAAAGTTTAGGACCAAGGTAATTATAGTAACCCTTCATTTGATTGTAAGCCAACAACAAAGAAATGGAAGTGCATTCTTTGAGATGACAAAAACATGTCCTTGTTGAATGACCTCTTTCAAGAAATACACTAGAAAACATAGACCTACTTTATTTTTCATTTAACACTTTTCATGATAAAGATACTTTATACAACTGAAGTTCATCTTTGATCTCACATGAAATTCATAGAAGTATCATCATCATTCAAACAAAACCAAAAAAATACACTCTCATCTTTCAAGGCGTTTGTCTGGCGTTTGTTAATTGTTTTTCAAGCTTTGCAACCAATTTCATACATGTGTCCTTTTGCAAATTCTTTTCCTGCATCTCACCAAAACATTTGAATAAGTTTTGCAGCTTTGCTACAACAAGTGCAAAAAACATACAATTAACCAAGGTTGGCATAAGGAAACTACACCTAATGGTGGCCTTTTTCCAAAATTGACCCTTCCAGATTCTTGTCACCCAAAATGTACAAGTCTATTCATGAAAAATTAGGGTGACTTTTAAATATTTACTTATTTTCAACACTTAAAAATTATAGTTTATTCTTATGATGTCCAAAAAATGTATGCTAAGAAGATCTTAAATCCCCTTCTGAGACTCTCAACAAGATCCAACAAAATTTAGATAATTTAATAATAGAAACCATGATTGAATGCTTATTTGGACAATATTTCATCCAATAACCATAAATTATAGTCCAACAAATTACATTTCAAGTTGCATGGTTGTAATCAATCTAGGTAGATCAATGGCACTTATTTTGAAACAGCCAAAGTTGGATGAGCTCATTAATGACTTTTGACCTCTACACTATTTTTTGTATCTTTTCAACACTTGAATCAATTAAAATACCTTGTAGGAAGTTCATAAGGGGTTGAAATTTGTAGAAATATAGGGTGTGAACTTATTTCAGAAGGTCAAAGTAAAAACACAAAAATGTAAACTAGGAGTGGACTTAAAGGATTTCTCTAACATGCTAAAGTTGTCGCAAAGAATCAATCAGCCTTTCTCACCAAATCAAGATGATGGCTGCATTCTTTTGAAAGCTTCGCATAAGCCGAGCTTGAAGCTGCACACTTCTTATGCAAAATGCAATCCAGGAGCGAATTTGCAGTTGCGAGACCTGAAAAAAGCAAGATCAAATTGCTTTTTAAGTGTCTGAACATAACAATCCTTGCCATTGATCAAACTAGATTTTCCTGGACCTTTGTGATTAAGTTGGGTCTTGACAGTAGTACCATTTGAATAGAATACACCCAGACCTCATCAATATCACCTTCTTTAATGTCACACCTTTTGTTTTCTCACCAAACTCAAAGAAACAAATGTAACTTACCCAACTCAAAACTTACTTTGTATTCTCACTACCATCACAATTTACAATGTCGCAAGAGGTTGTGCCCAGATGTCTAGTAAGGATTTCAACAAGTGCAAAGAAGGATACGTTCCAAGCCACCTTCCTGACTCCAACAACTTTAATGTCACTTTTCAGGCAACACTATTGACTATTACAATGTTCAAAATTATGTGCATGCTGAACACAAGGGGTCTAGATGATCTAAAGATATGCTTGCACTTGGTGTTAAAAAAAAGTGTTGTTACTGAGGGTCTTAGCTAATGTTCTCACAGAGAAACTTCCCTTGCAATTTAGTTGTTACCTTGCAAGTAGGCTCCATGGACATAGCCATTGTAGAGTTCACTGGTATGTTCTCCTGTGAAGTAGAGAGTCTTCACCGGCGCCTGTCCATGATTCACAATTGCACTCATAAGACTCTCAAAACAATGCAATCAGATTTTCTCATACAGTCCCGAGTTTGGGTAGCGCCAACCATTTGCATCCACATAACATAATTAATACGAGAACCCTGAATAAAACATTTACTCACAACAGTTTTACAATTTCTTCTCAAGATGCGCAAACCAAACTGTTATGGAATCAAAAGGAACGAGACCAAATATTTTGCCTTCGTCAGTGACTAAAAATCCATCAAACAAGTTTCTATGTTGTGGAACCAAATTTTATGACTTTCAAATTTTTTAAATTGTAAACCTAGCTGGAAGGAGAGAATAAAGCCAACAACTAGTTGCACGGTGACTTGGTGACCATGTCACATCGACAAAATTAAGCATAAGCTTTAATGGTTCTAAAGATACCTCAACCATTGTTGAAGAATGTTACACCTTGCAACAATCAACCTAGAAAACTTAGAATCCTAAAGTACATGGGAATCCTCTTTCAATGAAGATCTAATGAAAAAAATTTAAGTTTATATTAGCAAGCAAGCTCAATTACAAATGGTCAAATTCGTCTCGTGGGTCCTTTTTTCTGGTCTACAAATACCGTACCATGTTTCAACGACTGTGACCATTAGCGTGCTAGCGAATTGTTGTTTGTTTTACAAAAGCATGATTCAAGATTAAGATTCATGATCATTCACCTAAAGTTACTGGATCTCTAGCTGCTCCGCAGATTGCACATGAGTCCTGACCAAACAATTCGATAATGGATGCACTTACCTTTGTGAAAACATGGCCAGAGAAAACCAAAAAATGACCCACAAACGGTCGAAATTGTCATGTAAGTCTTCACGTGGGTCCTTTCCTTAGTCTTCATCCCTGGTCTACGCAAACCATGTTTCGACGAGTTCAAGCTAGTTTGAGTAATAGTCATTGTAATTTTTTAACCAAAGCATGAATTGCAAGATTGGGAGTGACCGTATATATGCACCTGCAATTGCAGGAAGATGTCTGAGTCCATGCCGATGGGCCAGTTGGAGAAGGAGCCTTTGAAGAGTCGGTCGGCGTTCCATCGAGACACGTAAAGGCTGGTTGCGTTGAGGACGTTGCTCCCGAACATGGTGCGCAGCACCGCCATGATCTCCACCAACGTCTCCCCGTCCGACTGCAGCTCGATCCGCCGAGCCTCCTCGTCAGTTACCGTAACCAGCAGCACGTTCTCACCCGGAAACTCGCTGTCCTTGTGCTGAACCAATCCCAAAGAAAGCAATTCAGAAAGCAATCCAGAAAGCAATGCACACAAAATTAATCAACGAGTTGTGCACACAATCTAGTGGAGTCCAGGGTTCGGAGAATTCCACTGTGAAGACTTCCAAATTCTGAATTGGAGAATTCCAGAAATTAAAGAATAGGGGACCTCCCTGCAGTATACACAAGCACCCCGTGGAGGAGGTGATTAACAGGGACATTCTACTGCAGAGGACCCCGATTCTGTCCAAATCGCAGAGTCAATGATCCAGGCATCAATCGAGGAGTAGTGTACACAATCTAGTGGAGTTCAGGCTTTTGTGGATTCCACTGTGAAGACTTCCAAATTCTGTACTGGAGAATTGAAATATCAATCCACGACTTGTAGTGTACACAAACTAGTCGAGTTTAGACTTTAGTGGTTTCATCAGTGAGTACCTCGCACGCGGTTATTTTTAGTGGATTCCAATGCAGAGATGGATTCCCTTGCATTGATAAATCCCAATCCACTGGTGATTCTTTTTTGGAATGTACTATTACTAACAATTGTCATTTGGTGTCGCATGCACTAATGAGGTAAACCAGTGAAGTTCTCTTGTTGATCACTTAAAATACAAAATGTGCCACTTCGCGTCCTCACAGTTTCTTTGTCAGTAACAAGTTCAACGCCCGGTTCAATCACATTCTCGTTCAACACGCATAATTCTTCATTCAAGGTCCGAATCGAAACTGCAATAAAAGCGAAATCAAGTTCCATATTTCAGAAGGGAAAAAGTGTAATGAGAGTCCAGTAGTACCTCCCAAATCGGGAAGTACCCGCGGCGCTCATCAGCGTACAACCACCACTTCATCCCCGGGTTCGCGTCCCAGAACCGGGAAGGGAATTTCAGGAAGATCTTCATGTACACAGCCATGTTGAACGTGTAGAGCGCTTTCAGCTTCCAAAACTGCAAAGCGAAGCTCTAAATCAGAGAACCCAATACAACATCAATCAAACTCGAGGAATTAACACGAAATGGCTCCAAATCCGGGGGATTTCGAAACTCACACCATTCGAAGACCATTGCTCTTGGTTTGACAAAATTTGCAACTTTGTGAATCCATTCAGCACGCTATTTTATTTTATTTTATTTTATCAGAGTTTCCTTCTACTGTAGTTTGTTTCGAAACTGGGTTCTTCAGAGAAATCGTCAGCTCAAGAATGCAGTTTTCGGGATGCGATTCTCTCTTGTTTCAATAGATACTTTCGGGATACAATTCTATATTGTTTCTATTTTGTTTACTATAATTGCTTTGGTTGATTGTGAAATGGCAAGATGAGAACGAACTGCAATAGATTCGACTTGCACAGTACCGGTAGATCAGGAACAAAGTCGATCAGCTGGCTTTGGAGCACACCCAGGCTCACAGACAGCATGGCGAACTCCGCGGTGTACACCGAACCGTCCTCTGTTGTCACGCGAACGCCCTTTGAGTTGTACTCCACCTTGCGCACAACCTGCACCAATGCACACAACGGATCGTATATAAATGATAAGTTCACAAAAAGAATTTGAAGGCAATCACAGGAGATTTCCAAAATGGAAATTGAGCAAATGCCGTTCTGTGTCTATGGAAATTGAACAGATGTCCTCTTGTGTTTAAATTCCATTCCTAGCAAATCCCAGTTCGTGTATCCTATTCTATCATTACTGGACACAAGGACGATGAAAAAAGCTCTTCAAAAATTCCTTGTAATTCCTAAGCTTCATCGACACACAGGAAAAAACCAAAGTGGAAATTGAACAAATGTTCTACTGTGTCTTTGGAAACTGGACAAATGGACAAGATGAAGTGATCTCCTAGTGAATCCCAGTGTATCCTATTCTATCATCACTGCACATTGACTATAAAACTCTTCAAAAATTCCACAGATGGACATTTTGGAAATTCTCCTGTGAATTCTAGGTTCAGTCAAAAGTTTCGCCTACCTTGTTCAACTTCAAGCGAGGGTCCGTGATCTTGCCATTCTTGTGTTTGAGAAACGACTGCGCCACATCATGGACGATGATTTTGTAGCCTCGCGGGTCGTGGACGGAGTTCATATCCTCACCATAGTTTGCAAATGTCGGCAGAGGCTGCGTAGTTTTCAAACTCGTCACTCTCGTTGGTTCTACCATCACAA
Organism: Neckera pumila; assembly: GCA_963969595.1. NCBI lineage: Eukaryota > Viridiplantae > Streptophyta > Bryopsida > Hypnales > Neckeraceae > Neckera > Neckera pumila. The sequence goes on from OZ018414.1 coordinate 18,493,605, forward strand.
CAGATACCATCTCAAAATTGAAGACAACACAGGTATTTGAAGCCCATAATTAAAAAGACAACGACTAGAATCCACAATAACAAACACGGCTCCTCATTTCCCCATGAACTAATCTAAACCCTAAAACCGCAATCGAGGGAGAATTCAATCTCAAACACAAAAACCTGCGAATTCGAAGTCGTTGATATAGTAATCAATCACCATCTCCACAGGCGTTCTCGGCACTCTGCAAAAACCCAACCCAAACACCGTCACTATCATTCACACAAACCTCAAACCCTAAAACCAGCAATCGGATCAAGAAAGCTCCACGAAATCCCAACATACCGATTATACAGGCGCTGAGCGGTGAGCACATTGATATCCGTCTCACTAGTGTTTATCAAAGAAGTGCCCAAGCTCTCGGTGAATGCATACAGATCGTCAATGAGAGTTGTTGTCGCCTCACAAACCTCCAGCGGGACCTTACCACTGGAACACAACACAAAGATTGGAATTGTGAGTCAGAAATGGAATTTGAATTTGAATTTTTTTATGGAGTGTTACGAAATGAAAGCGTACTTGGTATCGTAGATGTTGTTAGTGGCGTTGTCGAAAATGGACAAGGAGTTGATGAGCTTGAGTTTCTTGGCGATGGGGATGAGGGGGTTGAGCTCGGGACCTCCCACGCCTTCGATCCAGTTGGCTCCTTTCTCGATGGTGATGCCGTTGAAGTTGTGTGTCATCACGCGTCCGCCGATTTCGTCTCTGGCTTCGAGGATTATCAGGTCGGTGACGCCCTTCTCCGCCAGTCGCTGCCCCGCTTTCATACCTGCATCGTCAAGGATCATTAAAGTCTCCTTCCAGAGGAGAGCAGAGCAAGAGCTTTCGGTATTCTTCATTTCGCTACATTCTTCAAAACCTGTATAGTACCGTATGAGCTTCTCTAAATCAACATTTTAGCGAGAGTATTCTGCAATTTGGCACATTACTGAGATATGTTTTGACAAGAACTCGCTAGAAGTGCTGCTTTTCATGTGATTCAACTATTTTATTTGTTCGAAAACCGAGAAAATTAGCATTATTTACAGAAGTTTTGCGGTGGAGTGCCAAATTCGTTTATTGGATACTGGTTGTGATAGCAACGACCACTCTCCTTCCAGGGAAGTGGAAACTAAGAGATGTCGGTATTCTTCATTTCGCTACATTCTTTAAACCTCTGTAGTGTGACCTTCCCTAAAACAACAATTTAGCGCGAGTATCCTGCAATTTGCCACAATATTGATATATGTTTTTACAAATTCATTGTTGATTCATACTAGCTGAGATAGCAACGATCATCTCTCCTTCTGGACAGCAAAGTGCAACCCAAGAGCTTTCAGTACTCTTGAATCCTCTTTGTTTTGCCTTTCAAAACATTTGAAATCATCCTGCTCATATGTCACTCTATTGATATAAATATTGGCACTAACTCATTACAAGTGCTGAATTTCATGAGTTGCAACGCTGTAAAACCCAAGAAATCACCAAGTATAAGGAATCATGTCAAAATTCATTCGTTATATCCAAGCTACGATTTCCTTGACTGTCCCACGCATATCACACTTTCAAACTATGTCGTAGTGAAAAAGCAGGACCCCCCGAAGCATTGAGGTTTGAGTTGAGGTTGGAATAAACGAAAAAAACACTGATTTTTCCAAAAAAAAGAAATTTTCTGAGAAACATATTCGCAGCAGGTCCTTTAAAACATTCAAAATATGATCATTCAGAACTGCAGTTGCAGCATTAAACAGATGTTTCAGTTTACAACGAACCAGCGTCAGAGTTTCCGAGACTCTGCAACGTACATGCATTTAGAGTTGCAGCTTAATTCAATGTTTGAAAAACGCCGGAAACTCTTGAATCCCGACCTGAAATGCCAGCGCCGATGATGATCACCGACGTGTGAATGGGATCCGGAGGCTTCGCGGCCTGCAAGAACGCTGCACCTTGCAACACCACCACCAGCACCAGGAGTGTCACCCACAGGAACCGCGCCATAGCTGAAGCTTCACCAGGGACAACAACAACAACCAGACTCATCACTGCGAAGTTCCCATTACACACATGGCCTCGACCTCTTAAAAAAAACCCTGCATTCCAAGGTTTCGAGTTTTCCCACAACACGAAACCTCGCGTATATCGGAGCAAAAGCTCCCACAAACTTCGATCGCCCACTGTAATAACTACACTGAAAATCAAAATCAGGGCTAGCTAGACCTGCCAGGAGGCCAGGGTTTAAGCTTAAAATATATATGCCTGGATTGCCTGCCTGGATTGTCTGTATGGATCCATACTTTACATGAGAAAGAGATGGCGAATACATCCACATGATCTTTCGTTTTCTTTTAGAGAAAAAAATAATTACACTGACTGATCGATCGAACGGGAGTTGGGCTTCCCTTGAACTTCAGATTTTCGAACTCTGTTCATGCTCAGCTTGTTGAGCGTGCCTGTCATCAGTTGCGTAAGAAATTTTCAACGCAATTGATCGATCATGGCAGATTGGCAGGCCACGCCTTTGCCGTGACTTCAGGAAGATCGCGAGCTGGCCTGGGCTCTGAGTCTGCAATTCTGCAGCAGTCAGATCGAGCCTGCAGCTGTTGATACCTGGATCAGAAAGGGTACGGTCAGTACTGGAATTTGAAGGGCGGGTGTACGACTGTACTGTACTGTACCTTTCATATGCAAGTAATAAAATACAGAATTTCATTCAGTTTTTAAGAAAAGTCATAATAGAACTTCATTGAATTCAGTAAAACAATGAAGTAGGCTTTAAATTTCCAAGTCCACTTCTAGTTCAACCACACAAAATAGTGAAATTAGGTTTCCCCACACTAATTTTTCAACAGTCCACACTATAGAAATATTCACTGCTTTGGTACAATGATGCATTCAATTGAGAGCGATGTGTGTGGCATAGATTTGTGCACCAGTTCAAGGCTTGGTTCAGAGAGTGGCATGCGCCTCCATGTGGATCAAGCATTGATCCATGAGGTAAGTTATCTCATGTAAGGCAACCTAATTTCTCGATATTCAACATTATATAAATATGTAGTCATTGTAGAAGAATGTAGTAATGAAGGAACTAGGTGTGTTGTTTGGATTGGTGCATTTGTTTATGGCTCGGATTTAGAGAATTGCATGCGCCTCCACGTAGACAAGCAATGGCTCATGAGCTAACTTCTATCAATGAAGGCAACCTAATTGTTGAGGCAACCCAATTTCACTATTTTGTGTACACTAATTTGTCATATTAGTGAGGGGAGAAAACTAACTGTACCCATAAAATTAGTCTCTGGTGTTTCATCTTACTAGTTCCAAATATCAAAGATTCTAAATCGTATTTTGTGGCTTCAATTACCTTTTCACACAAATGCATCTTCATTAGTGCTTAAAAAGATCCTTATATTTTTTATGTTTGTTTTTTATCAAATTTTAATATGAGGTGCCATTCTCATAGGCTCTATTTGATGGCATTACAGAAAGTTTGGGCCTTGTAGAAGGTCGTTTCACAAGCTGCCAAATGTACAAATCTAGAGAAAAATTTAAAAAAAAATAAATATCTATATATATCTATATCTATATATGTATATTGTGAAAAAATAAAAATAAAAAAAAAATAAAAAAATTTAGTCCCACTCTTGCATAGCACACACCTTGACAACGTTTTTGAGAACAAAATATCTATATCTATATCTATATTTTATATATTTATATTTTAATTTTTTAATATTTTAATTTTGTAAATGCACATTTTATTGTAGCTGCAGCGGCCCTCAACAAGGTCCAAATTTCTTCTAATGCTGAGTGGTTTGGTGACCAACCAACCTAACCAACTAATCCTACGGGAGAATTTTATGTACAAAAATTAACTAAACTTTGCAGAATAAACAAAAAAAGTTTTCAAACTCTACAGTATTTGCACAAAGAGAATCGGAATTGTTGGCCGGTAAAATTATAGAGACAAGCCTATGAAAAGTAGAAAAGCAACTTTCCAACTTCCAATTAAAGAATTAATTCACTTTAATATTGAACTTTAATCTTTTAGTTGCTTTTAGTTTGGTAGCAAGACAAAGCTAGTTGGTAGCAAGACAAAGCTAGTTTGGTAGCAAGACAAATCTGTTTTAGAAAATTGTAGAACATCATAGTAGTCAATAAAAGCAACTCTTATCTTGTGTTGGTTCTTGACATATTTTGATAACCAATTTTCAATATCCACTCCAATACTTGCTTAGATAACGCTTTCCCAATATACCTTGAAGTATTTGTCCTTCATTTTTAATCTTATCCTTCAATTTGCAAGTTTTAAATTTTGTTAGGCCTTTTTGATGAAAGGATGAAAAAATTTCCTTTCCTTTTGAAGGACTTTGAATTTTTCTCCCTTGATATAGAGCCATTTTGCAAAGTAAAGAGCACTACAATATTCAAAATCCAGCACTGAGTATGATGGAATGGAAAGTGCAAGACATCAAAGGAGATGAGTCTGTCCCGAAGCTTAACGCAAGCAGAAGTAGGATATTTCCAGCACCAAGAGTAGCTTGCAAAATTCAAATCAATTTGTTACGTTAGGGTAACTACACCTTAAACACTTCAACATGATTCAGCATGGTTTTCACTGTTTTATTGAAAAAAATTTTGTGGGGTCCTACTGGTAGTCAAAATGGGATTCTAGATTCTCTTAGAATGCAATTTTTGGACATCATGTGAATAAACTACAAATTTTTAAAGTGCTGAGAATAGGCGTACCTAAAAGAGATCATAGAATCATATGAATAGAGGGAGTACATTTTAAGCAAGAATATCCAGTGTGCGATTTTAGATAGCGTATGATTTTAGGTGTACACTGAATAGGGATATTAAGGGGACTAAATAATTAAAGGGACCTTTCTTCAGAAACTGTACATATTTGAGATAAGATGTACAACTCCCGATAGATATTTATATAGTGTGGAATGTTGATTAATTAGTATGGGTCCCCTTAATACCCCTATTTAGTGTAGTTATCTTAGAAGAGATTTTGGGGCTCCAAAAGAGTGCGAGTTCCTAGACCTTGAAAACTCTAGGAACGTTGCTACTTGTGCAATCTGACATGGTCAAGAGAGTGCCATGTCAAAAATTAATATTCAATTACTTTTCTAACATTTTTTTTCAAATAGATAAAAAAAATTAATTTTGATTTTATTTTAAAAATTAAAAAAAAAATTAAAGTTTTATTATTATTGTTATTTTATTTTGATTGCATACTGCAGTTTCCAACAAGGGGAATAGGGCTGAAATAGCCCTCCACATTAAGAACTTCAAGGCATGTGAATATGGTGCCATGATGGTGCATTGAAATACTATAAGATAATTTGGTGCCAACCTCCATGCCAACTCAATATCAAAGTGATAGGATAAAATGACACTAGAATGACCTTAGCTGTAAAAAATGTGTCCTCTGGTATCAAAATGGCACCAAAACAATCTGGCACAACTTTTCTAATGCAATGTTCCCAAACCTCTTCTAATGAACTTATAACTCCAAATTAGTCATTGTGGAAATCATCCTCTTAACTTCTAAATGTATTTGACTATATTTTCACAAAAAATGCTCTAAATTGCCATTTCTAGTACAAGTATCAAATTTTAGAAAACAAAACACTTTTGAACACATGTAACCGTAGGATCTTGTAGCACATTGGTTTGAAAAGATGTGGAATTTTTTTAGGAATTCTGACTATGTGGATTGCAAGATATTATTGTTTGAATTGACAAAAATCCTTTTCTTGTCCCTACAAAAAATTAGACAGTTGCACTTCACAAGGTTACATTTGTATGGAAAAAAAGTCCAAAATGGTAGTTACTCTTTGGATTCATTCTTCAAGGCAAGTTGGCTACATGCTTGAAAAATTTTAGACCATTTGGAATTGCACAACATATAGGAAAAAAAGAATAAGTAGAAAAAATAGTAAATAGAAAAAAATAGTAAGTAGAAAAAAATAGAAAATGATTCAAAATACCTAATTGTCAAGAATTTAGTTACGGAATTAAAAAATGCCAATCCCAATGGTTGTAATGTCATAATAAATAATCTAAACCCAATGTTTTCATTTTTTCAAAAATATTGAAAGTTGAGTTAAATAAATGACTTCAAAGTTTATTTTCAAGTAGAGATTCTTTAATTACCCACAAACTAAAACTCCTCATAACTTTCATATCATTAATTAAAATGGAAAGATTCAAAGCTTTCTACACACACACACACACGCACACACACACACAGATATATATATATATATATATATATATATATATATATATATATATATATATATATATATATATATATATATATATATATATATATATATATATATATATATATATATATATATATATATATAAAAGAACCAATTTCAAATTTTTCTTTCTTTAAAAAGTGATTTTTCAAAGATTTTTTTTTATCTGCTTGGACTACCCATCAAATGCTAAAAATTATATATCATATAATAAGTTTTTAACCATGTGTTCAAAAATTATGAAAATTGTAGGGCCTTAAAGGTACTCCTTGGGCACATCTTATGTGAAAATTTCAAACAAAAAAATTAAAATTCCGTTCATAGTGAGCTGTACAAAATTGTTATGTTGCAAAAATGGTGTTTGGGCATTTAGGTATTTGTTCCAAACCGTGGAAATCATTTGTTTAAGAAAACCCAAGAGCACTCGTTGGAGGTCCAAATTGTGTACAAGACCTCCCTTTTTTACACAAAATTCCAAAGATGAACATATGCACTTTTGTCTTATATAGAAGAATTCTTTTGTCATCCATTGAGCATGTGTGCTCTAGTAATATGAAAGAGAGAGTAAATCCAATGCATAAATTAAGGCCTTGCTCATATCAAGTTCTACTTATATAATCAAATTAATTATAGGAATGATGCCAATACTACACACTTCAATTAAAAAGGAGAATCTATCCTCCAAACATATGGTTTTAAGTAATGACCTTTAAGACAATTTTCAACAAAATTTGACTAGAAATACATGTATTTGTTCAATTTAGTTCCTTGATAAATGAATGATGTTCAATAATGTTCACTTTATCATGGGAACGTATCCACTTTTAGTAATTTAGTAATTTAATCCATTTCATATTTGTGAGTAATTTAGATTTAGATAAAAATAGATTTAAAAATTTATTTATTTATAATATAAACAAGTGACAAATGTCATTGCCAAATTGTTTGAAAAGCATGAATAAATAATGGTTTAGTTTAAAAATACTCTTGATTTCATCGATGAGTGACAATACCATACTAGATGAATGGCACGATCAACATTAGATACATCCTTGCTAAACAATTATTTTGAAAAATATATGATAAAGACCAAAAAAAAAATTATTCTATAAGATTTGTTTTTCTTGAGTTCGTACCAAAAAATTGAAAAGTTAAAAAAAGAATTCCCTACAAATTGTTGAAGTCTAGTTTTTGCATGACATTTGGTTGATCCTTATGATACTCTATAATCTCATTTCCTATTTCCACCCCAAATAATATCCATTCCTTCCATAAATTTTTGGTTAACCTTGTAATGGCTCAAAGGCCTAAAAGTGTCCAATGAATCACTATAGATTATTTTTCTATGTAGAACGGAAATGCATATGTTCATTTTTGGAATTTTATATGAAAAGGGGAGATCTTGCACAATAGTTTGACCTCCAATGAGTTTTTTTGTTTTTTTTTAGCAAATGATTCACACGTTTGGTACCCAAAAGGATGATTTCCATGAGGACCAACCCCATGTTCCAGGTTCATGCGGCCAAGAAAGCAGACAAATGGCATGGGCATGGACATGCTTACTATACTATACACTTGGTGCTCAGCTTATTTTCTTGGCAATCTACTAACTGACTGTGCAGTACTCACATAAAAAGAGTCTTGCAGCAAAGTTAAGCAGTGGTTCAATACTCAAGCAAATCCTGTACTTGTCTCCTTCAAACTCATTTCAGCCCAATTCAAATACCATCCAACAATTGCCTGTCCTAAGCTTAGCATCAATCACCTTGACTTGGTCTTGCTCAAGCTCGAAGCTCGAAGTAAAGTTTCATCATGAAAAGGTATAGTAATTCTCATGTCATTCCTGCGATCAGTACTAACAGCAGGTGGTTCAAATTCTATTTTGAATTCATCCCATCACTAAGCTCTCTCTAATGATATATATTGACTCTTTATAATTGCACATTCTAAGAGTCTGTAATGATGTTCCATAGCTACACAATTTCGAAGATATTATACACAATTCTCTTTTATTCCTTGAAAGATCGAAAATTGGGATTCACCAAGTTTAGTACCAACAGCTCAAAGAACAGCTCAAATTTGTGTGCCTTGATGGAATTAGACTAACCATGAAGACCGTCGCGATGACTGCGGTGGTGCTGGTGGCTATGGCCGTGACCATGGCGTCGCCAACCCAAGCAACATGCAGCAGCGACCTCTCGCCTTACAAGGTTTGTATGCCGGCAGTGCTGGGCGACACCCCACCCTTACCAACAGCCGACTGCTGCAAGATCATCAAAGTCGCCGACATCGCCTGCCTTTGCACCACCGTGACGCACGCCAGCCTTCCGTCGCTCAACGTCGAAGCCGCCCTCATGCTGCCCAAACGCTGCGGAGTCATTGCTCCCGGCATTAACACTTGCGCAAGTAAGCTCTCTCTTCGGTATCCTTTTGTTCAATACATGTAATTGAGCTCTTGCTTATAATTTGAAAACTCAATGTACGTCTTGAAACATTCAATTCGACGGTCTCTTGATTATCACTTCATGTAGCATATATCCGATCCTAGCTTGCTCCCGGAACTAGCCCCTGCGGAAGTAATTGAGAATTGTACCATGGCGGTGCTCATTGGGTTAATATTATAGTTGAGCACTTGCATAGGATGTGAAGCGAATCGTGTTCTGTAGCGTAGATTTTCGCGATCATCAAAATATGTTGCGTCGTTGAGTCCTTCGTTGCGCGGTGAACCGAAGTTATTTTTTGATTTTTATGATGCATTGAACCGTTTGTGTTTGAGTTTTTGTGCGTTTTACGATGTGGGTATTGTGATTGATTAGTTTCTGTTATCGTGCGTGTTGCAGCGAATGGAAATCCTCATGGAAGGAAACTGATGCACTTCTAGCTAGTAGACGTTTCTATCAATTTTACGGACGGTGAAAGGAGCGGAGCGTCAAAGACTTTTTCCCAACGGAAAGGAGTAGAATGTCGTCATGCTGTAGTAGCTAGGACTCTTTTCTAAACTGATGGCCGGATGATCAACTTTGCAATGTTATTTGATTCCTAAGCTACACAATTTTTTTTTTTTGAATAGAGGAAGTCATTGGAGAAATTACAAGTGCGGTTGTGGAGTTTTTTAGAATGAAGACATCTGCTTAACATTTTTGTTACAAGTGTTTTCCAATCCTGATCTAAGGTTATACGTCTGAAGAATTTCATGATAGACATGTGGATGGTTGGAAATCAATGACTTATTTATTATGACACATTGTCCTGGAAATTCTGGTATAAGCTCTCCTTAATTTGAAGCCATGTTTCCTTCATATTCATTGCAATTGTGTGCACAAAGTTAATTGTGTTCTTATGGTCTTGTATTCTTGAACCGTGTGTTGGGAATGGCTCAACTATCTAAGCCTCGCAGACTTAGATGGCAAATTCCATCCTTATGTCGCCTGTTAAGAGGTAGACCCTATAAAGAACCAACATGTTCAAACCCCCTAAGAAATTATCATTCTTGAGGTCATTTCATCCCATTGTAGTTGGATAGACTATGGTGGTAAGCACCCCGCCAAAGCGTGGGTTTAAAATTATGACTACTTTATAGTGTGTCATGGCCAAAGCCATTCAACCAAGGCCGTATGTGCCTTGAAGCACTTTCAGTATGTGAATTGTGCATATAGAAGGTTTGTTTCTTATTCTTTATCATTCCACTCCAATGAATGTAGATGAGTAAGGCATTTGAAATTCTTTAGCTAAGATCATTCTATTCTAATGAATGTAGATGAATAAGGCATTTAGTTGTAAGTGAAATTCTTTAGCTAAGTTTCTATTGCTTGTAGTCTATTCAATAATAGAATCATTCTTTCAAATCATTAATTGTGCGTGTAGAAGGTTTGTTTTTCTTATTCCTCATCATTCCACTTCAATGAATGTAAATGAATAAGGCACTTGGTTGTAAGTTATTCAAATTCTTTAGCCAAGTTTTCATTGCTTGTAGTCTCTATTCAATAATAGAGTCACTCTTTCAAATTGTGTTCAATTTGATTATTAAATTCGTTTTTTAGTTTATATCTTGCCTCCATTGACTGGTGTATAGGATGATTGCTAAAACCTGAGGCACCATTCAGATGCTCAACCTCAAAGTTACGATTTGTTTCAAGGTCAAGATTGCTTTTGGCCTTCCTTTGAAAACTACATTTGTGATTGCGTTGAATGCACTCATGTCTTTGGACAAGATGCAATTTTCACCTCTAACTCATAAATTATTTGTGGTATTACTCATTAAGTTCTTGTCCAAAATATCGATAGAGAGATTTTGTTACAAAGTTTAGGGCATTTACATAGTATGATGCACTAGTTTTTATGTTGCAATGCACTATTTTTTTTTTTTTTTTTTAATTTCTAAACTTTCAAGACATCACCTATAATTAAATTGTTACTTAAAATTTTGCAAAAAATATATTCATACAGAGAGATCATATCTTTTATTGAAAAAGATTGAAATTTTTGAAAAATCATTTAACAATGAAATGTGGCATTTAGAAAAAGACTAGTGCATTGTCACATTATGTTGATGCATTCAAAAATCCCAAAAAAATCCCAAAAAAAAAAAAGATTTGAAAAGATTTGTGAGCTATAAAATTTTCTAACAAAAAAATATGTCAAATTAACCTCACAAGATTTTTGTTTTTATTTTCGGATAAGAAAGCTTTTCACTTGGTTGATTATTTCTCTTATTAATACTTATTTTGATGATTCTAACTTTTGAATGTGGTTTTGAATGAAAGACTTTAGGTAAAGTTGGTAATGAAATTCCAAATATAAAATTTGAATATGAGCCTTATATACCTTCAAACTCTTATCATTGTTTGGTCAAAATACTTATAAAATGAGAGGTTTCAAAATTCTATATCTTTAAGATAATTTATTTTGAAAAAATAAAATGTTAATATTCTTTTTGTATATAGATATTATTAAATGTTGGATCTTTAAATTTTGTAATTATCCAATGTTAAATATTTTTAAATGCAATTTTAATATCAAAATTTTGTCAATATAGACAAGAATATACATTCAGTGCACAAAGAGCTTGTCTTAGAAATAATGGCTTGTAGCTTGCAACCACCCCATAACTAAGAACTTTTTTTGTTTCATTTTTGTTAACAACAATATGCTTTGCTGATTGCAATTACAAACAATCAAGCCCTATCCAGATGACTAAGCAATTCATATGGTATTTCTTCTTCCTTGTAATCATTCTAGAAATCTTATAATCATTTCTATAAATCTTAGCAAGCCAATTTCAAAAACCAACTAGTTGTTGTTGATTGTTGCATAATTACTTAGAATATGAGTAAACTAACAATTAGGGAGAATGCTTTAGCTTGTAGACCAAAGAACAGCACCAGAGGTCATTTCATACACAACCACACTACCTTTCCGAGTAATAGAGAGCGTACTGGTATACAACGATGATGTGATGCCTCCACTTTGCCAGCGCGGCTTCCCTGACGGCTCCCGCACCACTAGGTTCCCATTTGGTCGAAGCTCCACAGAACAGTTGTAAGTAAATGGGTCGTTGAATTGTGAGAATGACGCCCATTTTGCATTCCATTCATATTTGCCATCCGTCCCTTTTTTGTAGAGCACCAAATTACAATCTGTCTGCATTATAAGCGCATAGAGGCTATCTGAAGATTGCAAGCTTTGCCCTGCCACCAACACGTTTTGAATTCCGTCCCACGCAACAGGAACCAGATTGGAATATCTCCAATTGCAGCTTGTGTCAAGTCGACCTCCAGTTGATGCACAAGTTTGCTCTGGCCTTGTGTTTTTCAATGATGCAATGTCCTTGTGGATGGACTTTAGGGCTACGGGATCACGAGTTCCACAGCCAAATCTTGAGCATATGGGAGGCATTTCCCAACTAGAGCCTGATGAGGGCTTTGAGTGTTGAAGGTCAAATGATGATATTGCGGCATTTGTAGTTGGTACCCAGAGATAGGAGACTCGAAAATTGAAGTTGGAGCAATAACCCCATGGTCGATTGTTCATCCTCTTATCAAGCGGAAAGTTGAAACACGCCCCAAAGGCAGACGTGAGTAAGGCGCATGAATTGATGTCACGTTTGTACTCCGCAGTGCAATCGGATGTGAGGTACTCGAAGGTGGTATAAAACATCCCACGGATTGAGGAAGTGTCAATTTGGTGAGGTGTGTTGAATTTCCCTGCCAGACCACAAAAGCCAATAATTGGCAAATAGAGCCAATCTTGGCGTACAAAACCAGGCACATCAATTTTGCCATTAGTGAAGTCAGTTGTAATATCGTTGCTAAAAACAATCTCATATGCTTCCGCATTTGCATGCAAGTGCAAAATTAATGCACCAAGAACCAATCCAAGAAAGGGAAATACTCTCACCATTGGCAATCTTTGGCAAAAAACAAAAATGTATAAAAGATTGGCACGAGAGCAGGCTCACGAGGAGATCACTTTTAAAATCTCACCATTGGCAATCCTTGGCAAAAAAACACAAATGCATAAAAGATTGGCACAAGAACAAGCTCACAAGGAGAGTTTACTTTTAAGGCAGAACATAAATACCTAATGCAGTGAAGTCGTTATCATTGATTGCTATTCATTACCATCAATTACAAAGTGTCACCATTGGTTACTAGCCTCTACCTTTTGGTTTTTGTCTTTGCAGATGTTAGGCGGACTTTTGGGCATCCACCTTTTAGTGTATTCTTTATGGATGTTTGATAAACTTTTGGATGTTTATCCTTTGGAGTCCATATTGGTCGCTGGTGGTCACCTTGTATTGGACAAGCATTCATCCATTAGATTTTTTATAAGGCCTTTGGAAGATTGTTTTGGGATTGTTCCCCTTAATGGAAACCAATGCAATGTTGCCAATTTTTTTTTTTAATTTAAAAATAAAATAAAAATAAAATAAATATTATTATTAGACGTGGCAATTGCCCAATTAGATGTGACAGAATTCCCACAGTCTAGGAACTTAAGGAAAATCACAGTTTTTTGGAGGCATGATATAACATCTAATGTTGGTGGTCATTTGGGCGTTAGTGTTTGCATTGGTTGCCATTGCACCAAGCATTACCATTGGTCACCTTGGTTCAATGTAAATTTTTATTTACTAATTTTTTTGACAATTCATTCCTAGATAAGTTCAAACAATCATCTTTAAGATGGAATTTGCCTCAAAAGGCATTATTTGCACTTCCTTGACCAAAAATAGACACAAGAAAGAGAGCTTAGAGGGAAATTTCTTCTGAAATACAAGAGAAACACCAAATGTGGTGAAGTATTTCTTGAAGATAGAAGTTAACAACTAATGCTATTATCATGCTATAATTTATGATGAAACAAGAGGTCAATCTTCTACAACAAACTGCCGTACCTTAACATTCTTGGTTCTCCAACATACATTATCTATAGCCATGGGATTAGGTATGTCCTAATATTACTAAAGCAAGATATCAAATTGTATTGACGCCTTTTGGTTGCACAATATACTTACTCCTTGCAATGTACCTTGCCATTGATATAAGAGAGCGGACCTCTATGGTAGTTAGCAATTTTCCTTTTCATTTCCAAAAGATTGCATAGACTGCAAGAACAAGACAATAGTCTATTGCATGGCAGATGAATTTATATATAGTTGGTTCATAATCTTCTAGTTCCAAGTCAATTCCACATTCGTCATAAGTTTGTGAGATATTGCTTGCAGACCAACAACAACTTCAACTTCAATATTATTGGTGACTTGGTGAATAATAAAAGAATTTATATCACTTCCTAATGGGAATAGACTATCTAGTGCTGCCAACCATATATAGCTGCTTTAAATTCATAACCTATAATTTCACCCTTATAATCACCAATTCTACTTTAGAATTGACACCATGACGACTTCAACAAGACCAGTCTAATAAACTAGACATCTACAAAGCTAAATAAAACAAATTGGAAGTGTCATAATTCAAATGATATAGAAGAAATGCTTCTACAAATGAGAATGCTCTCACTCATCAAATTATCCACATTAGAGAAAACTTTAGGCCTTTTGAAGGTTGTTTGACCGCATGCAGTAGTGCAATTACAGCCAAAAAATTATTAAATTTTTTTTGTAATCCCACTTGATCATTATTAGTATCACGTTAGTTTGACAATTTTGAATTACAAAAAAATCCTTTCAAATGTAAATAATTAAAAAAAAATTCCGTATATTTGCACACCAGCCAAAAATTAAATGGCCTTTTACAAAGCCCAGATTCTTTCTAATGGGATGGCAAATTCATTTGCAAGCTAAGAGATTTAGAAAGAATCCAATGACACTATAAGAAACCCATGTTTTTTGAGATGTTTTCAGTATTTTTTGAAACGCATTTTTGTGGACATTACAGTTGACAACCCTTATTTTTATGTCAACAATGATGTTCACATATGCGTCTAGTATTGACAATTCCAATCAAAACCGTATTAAATTGCAATTTTCATGTTTGCAGCTCACATAGTGCCATGTATGTGACAAAAATGGGGATGTATATGGTTTATTGATAAAGAATCTACAACAAAAGCCCAAGCTCTTACAAATCATGTCTACCTTTGCATTGGCTTTAGTTCTAAAAGATGACTAAATGCAATGGACATTGCCCAAAGATAACTCCCAACATCACTATTGCCATAGCCATGCTTTCATTGCAACAAATGGACTTTTCAATTATTCAAGTTGGGCATCCAAACATTCGAAATGAAGTTTTCTAAAAGCCCAATCTCTAAATTAATAAATTTAAAATATTGTAAGATGGTTGGAAGGTAATCTCTAAAGTTCTTTGACTATATTTTGGATTTAATTGCCATTTCTAGTTTTGTACTTTTGTAGGCTTAAATTTAAAAAATTTAGTTATTTTCATATTCAAGTGTACAAAATCAAAGAACATTTTTGTATAAATGTGTCCTACAAGTTTTTCCTAATATAAATTTCTTGAGTTGCCCCAATATTTTAAGTTGCATAGCTTTTGTATCCAAGACCCAATTACCAAAAAAAAATATATCCTCAAGAAGCTCATATAAACTTCTACCTTTACAAATAGTCTCAAAAAATAATATTCAACATTGACTCATGAACCTACCCACGGCCCAAAAATCTCCACAAGAGCTTTTTGTCCTTTGGGGGTTAAAACCTTTAAATTTCAAAACTTCAAATGATTATATTTGAAAAAAAAAAAAAAAAAAAATAGATTAATTAAATTTATTAGATTTGCAAGTGTGTAAACTTTAAACTTTATTATATTTTAAGTTAATGGAAATGAAATGTCTTTTCTACTAAATTTTGATTGTTTACCAAACTATCAATAATACAAATATAATAGTTTAAAAAAAAAAAAGACAACTTAATTAGTTGGAATGTTTTTGGAGATGGAATGAAAAATGGAAACTCTGAAGAAACAATAGGTCATTGAAAATGCATATATACAATGTCCATTAAAGAAGCATACACCATGATGAAAAAATAGGATATTTCAAATGCATAAATACAATGGGCATTGAAATAATATACACCATGATTTGATTGGCTATTTTTTTTTATTTTTTATTACAGTGAGATCTCTAAAATTGTGAGATCTCTTGGTCACGTTTTTGGTATCATTAGAAAGGTCTCTGCAAAGAGGGATACACAAAGTTTGCTTTGTGGCGGTCTGACTCACAATACAAAAGATATTGAATTT
This sequence comes from Neckera pumila, assembly GCA_963969595.1. NCBI lineage: Eukaryota > Viridiplantae > Streptophyta > Bryopsida > Hypnales > Neckeraceae > Neckera > Neckera pumila. The sequence goes on from OZ018414.1 coordinate 18,509,632, forward strand.
TGAAATTTTTATGAATTTAAAAAGTAGAAATTTATGAATTCTTTTACTTTATTGTGGCAACGGCACAAGGCATGATGGAACAATATGGTATTGAAAATGATATATAATGGCCATTGTTTTTCCATTGTATATAATATAATCTGATTGGAATTTTGAACCAATGGAAAACCAATGTCTACCGTATTTGTTACAATGAACCTCCGCCCTAACTTGAGATGCATGAATGTTAAGTTCTCAAACTGTTGTTGCCTCAGAGAGATCATTGTAATAAGTCAAAAATTGCACAATCATGTATAATGGTGAACAATGGATTGTTTTTGTGTGAAGATAGAAGCTTAATTATAGAGTTTGCAGCTTGGATTTGGAATTCATTCGCTATTTTTTTAATGGTGACAGAACTGCATTCAATTGGCGGCCAGTATCACATATGTCTCACAACAATTTGACTTTTGCTATAGATGAAAATGGTGTTACTTTGGCTCAAATATGTCTCTTGAGCAGTATTCTATCCCTTCTTGTTTGTTGAGCCTTGCACAAAAAACCCTAAGTATCAAGATTTATCTTTGAAGTGTGGCAATTTTGTTTGAAAAGTAGTGCTCACAACTTTTAATCGTCAGTACAGTTCTACCACTTGAGATGATCTCCTCATAAGGGCTGACTTTTTGTGTTGTCTCTTTACGAGTGAAAAGCTATTTTATTCAATATGACAGAAGACGACTATCTTTGCTTTGGATTTTGGTAGAAGCGTTTCAACAACACTGAGAACTACACGTTGTTTTGGTGACCATGACTCAATTTGGTGCAATTGCAGCACTCTTCATATTGCTTACCCTAGCTAATGTTCATATTCAAGGTGTGTTTTACAAAGAGCTTCTATGTTGATTGTTAATTCTCTGCAATTTTGTTTTGATACTCTAATACAAGAATCATGTTGAGCATCAAAAGTGGTTGTGGTCATGAACTTTGTAAAGTTGATAATGGCAACATTGTTGCAAGATTGCTCTAAATTTGTATGAACACATATCAAGACTTGAAAATGCTAGGAAATTTTTATGCTTTTTTTCTGATTTAGATAGCAATCAAAGAATGAAGTCATTTTGATTTTGATAGTATTGACTGGCAGTGTCTTGTACATCATTGTCTCCCTCTCATAGTTGTGCTAAAATCTGCCGTCAGATCTCCATGTCCATGCTCAACAAGATGGTGCAACCAAAGAGAGTGGGCATACTTTTGCTAAAGTTGAAGAGAGAATTGGAGCTATCCCTAGTGGATCAACAACGGATGCAGAATTCATTGAAAGGTTTTTTTGTGTCTCATTTTTGTATGAAATGGAAAATATATCCTAAAGATTGACTCTTTATCATCTTTTCTTGTAAAAGTGTACAGTTCATCAATTTGAATTCTATATCATTTCAGAGAGCATGATTCCATGTCAACAAAATTGAGGAGTAATAGCGAAAGATTTGAATTTCAAGCAGAGGTTTCAAGATTAATGGACATCATCATCAACTCCTTATACAACAATAAAGATGTCTTCCTTAGGGAACTCATATCTAATGCCTCTGATGTAGGTTACCTCTACATTGTGAAAAAAAAAATGTAGAAACAAGAAGTTTTCAATTAATATCCTGTTTGTAGATCTTGATATATGTTGCTTCTAATTTTCATGTATACTAAAACTTGTATGTTAACAATAGGCATGTGTTGTCTCTTTGATCTACAACAACAAGTTTGTGGCCAGTGTTTAAATATACCTTGAGCTTATAGTATGACTTTTAGTAAGTGGCATTGTTTACAAAACTGTTAGACAACTCATAAAAGACTTCTACATAATTCATGAGAAGGTCTTTATACATTCCAAGTGAACTCCTCATGATATGTAGGAAGGCATCCCTACAATGATTGAAACCATACAATGATTTCCCCATGTATCATTGGGACAAGTTGTTTTATGATGTTTACAAGTTTTTGCAAGAAGTACAATTTTACTCACAACCTTGCTGTATAATTTTTGGTACCACCCTTCATTGCTTTTGAATAAGTGCTATGGTTATTGGTATTGTGACATTGGCTTCAATTGAAATGTTTTGGAATAGGCATTGGATAAGATTCGATTTTTGTCTCTTACAGACAAGACTATGCTTGGTGAAGGAGATAATGCTCAGCTCAATATACATGTAAAGATTCCTATTCTTGAGATGAAATTTCAGCCGCAAATTTGTACTTATATTTTTCATTTGATTGCAGCTAACCTACCAACACTCAAACCTTGCAAATCCATTGCTGATTCCTAAAATATTTAATTGATGTTTGACATAGACAGATTAAGATGGACAAAGAGAAAAACATCTTGTCAATTAGGGATAGGGGAATTGGTATGACCAAGGAAGACCTTATCAAGAATCTTGGCACTATTGCCAAATCTGGCACATCAAGTAAAGAGCATGAATTCTTGTTTTGTCTTGCAATAGTTTACTCTAAATATTACTTTGGTATTCAAATCACAAATTATAGTAACATATAAACCACTTCATTGCACATGATTGAGCTAATTGAATAAGTATGTGATTATTTGGTGCACTTGCAGCTTTTGTAGAGCAAATGAAAAAAGGAGGCAATATAAGCTTCATCGGTCAATTTGGAGTTGGGTTCTATTCAGTTTACTTGATTGCTGACTATGTTGAGGTTATTAGCAAGCATAACAATGACAAGCAGTAAGTTGTGTATTGAATGGTTTGTGATACAAATTAATTGGCCTCCTCAAGATTTAAAATGTCAATTGAATATTAAATCTATTGCTCATATGATTTAAAGGAGTTACATTTTCAATAGGGTTCACAATAAAATTGTACAATTTCAATAAGAGAGTCTTCCCTATAATTCATGTGGTGGTCAAGATTCCTATGGTTATAGTGTCATACGGAGGCTTCTTGTGTATCAGGGAACATCTCTATTTAATTACCATGACCCTAGGGAAACTTTCCCATAAACAATGGAAAGTTTCTCTTCGTGGTACAATCTAAAGAACTTTTGCAACAGTCTAATTTTGCTAAAACATTGTCTGGAAAAATCGTTCAACTTAGGATCTATAATGTGAAAACATCAATGGACATTCTTGGTCTTGTTTATCTAGCTTGGTCATGATTGTCAAAGGCCACACTATTGTTCATTGTTGTATTCATTCAAATTTGCATTGTCACATTGAACACATTGTACTCCTCTTTGTAGATATATTTGGGAGTCCAATGCTGATGGGAATTTTGCTATTTCTGAAGACTTTGAAAATGAGTCACTAGGCAGGGGAACTGAAATAAGAATACACTTGAAGATAGATGCTGCAGAATACGGAACAGAAGAAAAATTGCGTGTGTGTGTTTTTACTCCATTTGAGACACCCAAACACGTCAAGTAGTAGAGACGTATAGGTATCTTGTTAATATTACTTGAGATTCATTCTTTTTTTTTAAATGAGTCTTGCAGGAGTTGGTGAAAAGATACTCCCAGTTCATTAATTTTCCTATTTACCTATGGGCAAATAGAGAGGTTACGGATCATGTGGATGATGAAGACAAAAATGCAAAGGAAAGTAACATAAACTCTAAGGAGGGATCTTTTGAAGAGGGCACTGAAGATAAAGAAGAAGAGTCTGATGAAACTAAAGACATACCTAGTGCTGAAAAAGGTGAGTAAAAAACCTTACTCTTGCAAAGTCCTCCATATAGTTTTGTTCTCCTAGTATTGCGATTGATCATGCTGAAAAAACAATTTTCCAATGTTTGCTTGATTACTTTCTAATGTCCTCATTAATTGCACCAACTACACCATTTGAATTTAGTAGCAATGACTACTATATAAATTTTAATCATGACTAACATCTCTTGCATTTAAAAACTGTGGAACTAGAAAAAAAGACGGTTAAACATACTGAGTGGAATTGGGAACTTTTGAACGATGTCAAGGCTATTTGGCTAAGAAACTTGAAGAATATCACTCCCAAAGAGTATCACAACTTTTATCGATCTTTAACAAAGGTTTGTATCCAAACTATTTATACAAAATATTACGATAGCTATTGTGAATGAACACACTGATTTCAATTGTATGAATTAGAATATCAGTAGTTTACAAGTATCGTCTTGCCTTTTACAACATTTAATAATATTTGGTTCAGATTATTAATGAAAATGTTTGTTTTACTTTTCTTTTGTTTTATCACAACTTAATTACAATGTGCACAAGAATTGGTGAGGTTTAAACCCGCTACAAACTTTTTGCTATTACTTGTTTTGTAGACTATAATGAATTTTTGGAGTTGCTATTTGAATGTGAACATGTCTTGAGGTTTAGGATTTCAACGAAGAGAAGCCTCTAGCTTGGATACACTTCAATGCTGAAGGAGATGTGGAATTCAAGTCTGTTCTCTTCATTCCAGCAACAGCTGCTCATGAAATGTTTGACAATTATTATACTAATGCACCGCAACTAAAACTGTATGTTCGACGGGTCTTCATATCCGACGAAATCGATGAGCTTCTTCCCAAGTACCTAGCTTTTTTAAAGGTATGATCTTTCCACTCTTGTTTTGTGTTTAAAACATGGTCAATCTTCTCAAAGTCAAGAATGAACCATATTTTCATAATTATTCTTCATGGTTAGCTTTGGATGAAAGCACAAAACACTTGAGTTGTATTGGAGTTATATGTTGCATGTCCAACACAAAATTGAGCATAACTTTTAGAGGTTTTGTTGGTTATATTTGAATTTTATACTAGGGATGAAAGTTGCATTGCCTAAGTCAATCCATATTTTGGGATAATCTCTAAAAAACATTTACTACTTATCAATCAATTTCTCTTATTTGTCACATTAGATTTTAGGATTTTTTAGTATTATAATGAATCTAAAGCAATGACTTTCACATGGAATTTGGAAACTGTGTTACTCTAATAGGTTGCAACTATTTGTTGAAGGGATTCTAAAAAAATAGAATTTCTTGGCTTCTACAAAAATGCAAAGAAGTCTTTGTTGTGCATGCATTTCTAGACATCCAAAAATAACTTTCTATAAGATCTTTTGCTAAAATAATTATTTTTGTTTTATTTTTTTGAATGTTTTCACTCTTTTCTAACAATTTAAATAAAAAAACATATATATTTTCTTTAAAATTTCCATTGACTTTTTTTTGCATAACTTTTGGTATAAATCTTTTTAGGCCTCATTTTTTGGGAAGATATTTTTTGTAATTTTCTGCAAATTTTCTAGATTTTTTTATTTTTAACCTTTTTTTCCAAATGCTTGTAGTATAATTGTACATATGATCCCTATATGCAACAAAACTAGCAAGTGTTTCATGCTTTCACGCTAGTAAAGCAAAAGTATCTATGTTGAGGTTTCATTTCTTTGCAACTGGTCAGTGTAACTAGGCATGAGTCACAAGTCACCACTCAGCCATACCTATGTTACCGTGCATTTTGAAAGTCAGATATCTTGTTCCAACCTTTGGATTCTTGCAGCATATGATTGTCTTTAGGGATGTTTTTTGTTCTTAATCTCCATCATCACTTTTCTCTGATAATCATAGACCTCAAAATTTTGTTGACGTCGTAAAAAGATGTGGATTCAATATATGGATTTGGGCTAGCATTTGGACATATGTGGAATTAGAATGAATTTCTCTTAAGTGTGAATTCATATCAAGGAATAATGTTCTGACTCTTGCTTTTGAATCTTGACAGGGTATTGTAGATTCGGATACTTTGCCTCTGAATGTCTCTCGAGAAATGTTGCAACAACATAGTAGCCTGAAGTCTATACAGAAGAAGCTCATCAGGAAAGCTTGGGATATGATTAAACGCATTATGGACAATGACCCTGATGAGATAATAACTTCAGAGGACAAAGGTATATTTATGTCACTTTCTGGTCTTCAATTCCAAAGATCAATCATAATCAAAATTCATTAAACCATTAAAATGCTTATTGTTTCAAAGATTTGCATGTTTATTCTTGACTCCAGTTGCAAAGAGGATTGAAGCTCATGAGTATATTTAAAGTGAAAGTTCGATATATGATGGTTATATCTACTTCGTTGTTGCAGATGCATTGGAAGAAGCTGAAGAAGAGGAGGCCAATGATAAGAAAGGAAAATATGCAGAGTTCTGGAAACAATATAGCAAATTCATCAAGATGGGTATTCTTGATGACACCTCAAATGGGAAACGCTTGGCCAAGCTTGTGCGATTTCAAAGGTATCCTTCCTCGCATTCAAGACGACTTCTCTAAGTTCAAAAAATGACTTGAATACTTCTACTATAGCTAGGTCTTTGCCACTCAATCCTTTGATCCGTAGATAGTTTGTTTTGCTTTGTAAATGAAATTGCTAGTAGGGGAGCTCTTCATTACATGTAACCTTGACTCCTTGAGTCCACTTGACTCACTGTGAGTAGTAGTGGTGTACTAGAGATCTATAGTAACCTACTTCTTAGATACGAGTACTTGTTTTGTACTTAGGTTTTGCACTGGATTTGCTTTTCAAGACCTAATTTATTTTCCTCTTCATTGCTCATTGCAACAAGGTCAGGTTGCCAAGAAGAGTTTAATTGTGTCTTTTCTAAAATATCACTCTTGTTCTTGTTGTTGTGCAGCTCAAAGTCTGGTGAAAAACTAATATCTTTTGATCAGTATATTGCACGCATGAAGCCCGACCAAACGCACATCTATTTCATTACAGGGCAAGATAAGAAAGTGTTGGAGAAATCTCCTTTCTTGGAGAAGCTTCTAAAGAAAGACTATGAGGTACATGTGAATGTCCACATCCAATACACCACAGATGGAAAAATGAACTCTAAAGCTTGTAGAATATGTTCTGATCAAACTAGAATTTCATCTTGATGTGAGAGAATTGTCATGTTCTATGGCCACACGTCCATTGAGCATTATCTAGTGTCAAGAGTCAAACTCCACAATTTTCTTTTGGCATTAGTCCTTTCCGCCAAAAAATATTATGCACAATTTGGCCATTGCTATTTGCAAAGCGCAGGTTATTTACTTCATGGATCCTCTTGACGAGTACCTATTGCAACATTTGACGGAGTATGAGGATAAAAAGCTGCAAGATGCCTCCAAAGATAATTTGAAGATTGGCAGCAAAGAGAGCAAGGCCAAAACAAAAGAATTAGCGAAGACATACAAGAAGCTCACTAGGTGGTGGAAGGACTTGCTTACCAGCGAGAATCTTGAGTCTGTTAAGGTCATTCATCATCTTCCATCACAATCTTGGGCACTAGTCTTGGATAGATATTTCCTAGAAGATTTCTTGTTATAATCATTATCTTAGAGTGCTTGCAAGGATATCTCCTAGCAATTCGCCAAGAAAAATGGGCTAAATAGAATTACATGAGTGGGTTGGTTTCACCTCTTCATCATCTCAATGTTGAATTTTGAAGATTGTAGTTCAATTTGGAACTACTTTTGGAATGCAGGTAAGTACTCGATTAGCAGACACACCAACAGTGGTGGTTACGTCCAAGACAGGGTGGTCATCCAACATGGAACGGATCATGCTTGCCCAAACGCTTGTTGACCAATCAAAGGTGTCTCACATGAAGAGTAAGCGCACTCTGGAGATCAATGTAAGGCACCCCATCATTCAAGAGCTTCGTCAGAGAGTCGCAGAAGACCCAAAGGTTCATTCAGTGCAACCTATATGCGTTATAACGTCAATGAAGGGCATTAGTTGTTGTCATTTACCAATTCAAATTTCATTCAAAAACTTTTTTACAGGATGAGGTTGCTATGAGGGTTGCTACAGTCCTCTACGAAACTGCATTGTTAGAAAGTGGATTTGCATTAGATAACCCAAAGGTCTTTGCTTCTCGCATTCACTCCGCTATCAAGCTTAACTTGAATGTGGACCCTGATGCTAAAGTTGAGGAAGAGGAGGAGGAGATTGAAAAAGATGGAGACATTGATTTGAACTCCAATGAACAAATTGAGAATTCAGGAGAAAACCAAAAGGTGAGTTGCACTTCGAAGCAATTCAGAGCAAATGTGTTGTTAATGGCATATTAGATTTGAAGTATTGAAGGTGTTTGGATACTATTGAGTCCATCCTTTTATAGGGATATGCAACTCCCATGGCATTCTCTCATGTGGCATTGATGAGAGAACTTGAGCATTGATTGGGTTCATTCCCTCTATTGAATCTTAAGGACCATAATGAGTGATGTACAATTGTATTAAAGTCGAATGGTGGTATGGGATTTTGGACATTTGAAGTTCTTGTAATTCGTCTTGTTCTTTTGAAGCATTTAATATCAAAGAAATATTGGTAATGTGAAGTAGACTATAAAGTAGTATACTATTTGTATACTTTAGGCGTTTTAGCATACGTAGAAGTATGCTTTCATTGAGAGACCACTATAGATTTGTAAGTGAGGGACCTTTAGATATTGGAGTTGAGCTTTGCTGAGATCAAATTTTGATCACATTGTATGAGTAGATGAGCTATTGTTGGTAACAATAATTAATAAAGTTGTTGGGATGAAGTCCTTCTTGGTTCTAGTTTCCACCTTTGAGTGTATAATACACAACCATCGTCAAACAATTGTGAGAGGCTCAAATGTGAAAAGAATTCTTGCCATTTTCAATTCTTGTATAATCAATGTAAGACCAATGATTTGCAATTCTTTACAAAGTGTCGATCATTTTTCAGGAAGGACTAGATGTTTTGGACCTAAAGCCTGCGGACTTGTTGTCTAAACATCTCGGAGACAAAGAAGGCCCTGGTATTGAAAATGAGATTCCTACAAACAATGGCTTCATGGAAGATGATGTTGGCTTAGAGACTCAGTTTCTCAAGCAAACAATACAACATTCAAAACCTAACTTAAAGCAATCACTTAAAGATGAGTTATGAAATTCGTTGCTCTCGATAGACTTAGCAAAGTAATAAGTTTTAGGATGAAGGTCTCATTTTTGGAAGCGGAATGATATTGATAGGGTGAATTTGGACATCAAACAAGCATAGTCACTGTGATTTAGAACTCTAATAATCTAGTTAGTGGCTTAAGTGACTTTGTAAATGGACAGGTTGATAAAACCCAGTGCTAACTTACAGTAGATAGTGACATGTTATGAAATATACCAGAGTTACTCTGATGCTGTCAAACTGAATATTGTGTGAGTATGCAACATTAAATTTCCGTGTTGGAATTTGGAGGGTTATAATTCAAGTTGGAGTTTTTTCTAATCTACGTTAATTCATTCAATTAGTTAATGTGAGAGGTAGATTACAAAGAGACTATTTTAAAATTTTGCCTACTGTATTATTTTATGTTTATTGTTCAAGTTGTTGTCAAAATGTTTATTTTTTGGATCTGCAAAAGTTGCATTAATTTTGAGATGAAATGCATTTGCATCATTTGAACTATACAATACAATTGTGACACTTTGACTAATCCCTACAATGGTGAAAACCAAAAAAATCTATTTTTGACTTAGGTTCTAGAGTAATGGTGGATGAATATGAAACCATCAAAATCTATCATTGAATGAAATTGCAATTGAAGAGCAAAAAAATGAATAGTAGCTAGGTTGATCATTAATCCCTTAATCCCTCAAAGAGTAGGGGTAGTTCAGATTTCTAAAATTGTGAAGATGTATTATAATATCCAATCTAGAAAGAGGTCTAAATTCATTCCTACAACCCTCAATAACAACCCTCTTTAACACGAAGTGCAAACATACCCCTAGAAGAATAATGTAATGATGACTCCCAGATAATATTTGTAAAATATGATTTGTAGCTCATATATCCATACAGTTAAAATCTACTAGTATACAATCCAATATTTTTCAATAGAATTTGAAGCCAAAAATTAAAAATTCCTTCTAAAATCAATTGTAGATTAAAAATTTGTGATTTCTGCAAGAATTGTTTCCGTGAGGTTCAAAATGTAAAATTCTAATAGTAGTGATTTTTAAATATTTTAATTTTGCTAATCTGTGGAAGTTGTTTTTGTGGGGTCATTTTTTGAACTAAAAAGACTATTTTTTGAGATCATACCTACCAATACCTGTTGAATAATATTATACTTGCAAAGTAAGGTCTTTAGATTCTATAATGTACAAATTTTAAGGAACCAATACAAGAATCTTAGAAATTTGAGTTTTGTTACCACTAATTGAAATGGTGTTGATTCTTTCTATAGAATTGGTCAAAATTTATTCTAACAAAAATTAGGGTGAATCCTTAGATGGAGCAAGGCTTGCTATCTACAAGTATATCCAAACCATAGAAAGACTTAAAGTAATAGATATACTTGTTAAATTTTTTCCTCCCTAATTTATTCTCTAGACTCTACCACACTTTTGCAATCCTCATTTGGCCTCTCGGTACCCCCCAAAAGGGGCTTTGGATGGATTAAAATTTATTTATACCAAACAAGATGAATTTAAATACTAAGATGATATTATGAACCACCTTGATTTCACACTGTCTCCCAATGCAACCGTCTATACTTGAAGTCTTAATTTATAAATCAATGGTAAACAATCTTCTTTGCAAGTGTTCCAATATTGTGACCTTTCTATACACTTCTTCATGTTCTTGTGTCTCTTTATATACTTTTATATAGAATTGCTACAACATCACGAGTTGGGTCCAACTTACCAGTTGATGGAAAAGGATATCAACATGGAGACGTAGGTTCAATTCTTGATGTCTCTACATATCTTCTAGTTCTTCATGGATTGGAGTACACAAATAAAAGCAAATGTCTAAACCAATTGCACATCCACTTGCATTTGCTTGCTGCAATCCGTGGACACTAGTCTCCAATTTTTGTTCTATCATCATTTTGTGATAGACAAAGAGTCAAACTAATTTTTTCTCTAATTCTATTATTATTTTGAATTGTATAAAATATTTGATTATTATCAACTAAAATATGATTATGTTAAATGTGGAGCGCCGCATAAATCAAAAAAACTTTACCCATCCATAAATCTATTAAACTCTTTTATTGCAATTTGTGTGCATACTTTGAACACTGTACCATTAGCATCTACATATTAATTACCTTCTAGATGGCTCTCAGGTCCGTAGCAAGGAGTCTTGGCCCAATATATTGAGCGGGAGTGGGTATGCTCTAAAATAAACAAATCTTTTCATTTGTAAAAATCAATATAATAGAAATTCATTGAATTCAATCAAAAAATATTTAAAGTGTGCTTTAAATTTCTAAGCCCACATATAATTCAACTATATTGATTTGTCCTAATAGTGCATGTAACACTAAATTATTGAGTCATTCTATTTTCAATGTGAGCTGATATATTATTATACTATATAAACATCCACAATTTATTTTTATTGTATTCATACTAATTTCATAGGTGTTGCTTATTCCTCCCTTCACTAGTAGGAATGGATATTTTGTTAAAATGGCAATATTTTTCCACCATTTTTCCATCTATTTTTTAGGACTGGTATAGATTTTAGACCACATGGTCTAAAATAAAGGAGTGGTTCACATTTCAGACCACATGGTCTAAACGTACAACTGCCAAGATTGTAGAACATTGCCACTCTAACAAAATATCCATTTACAGCAAATCACTGCAGTCTATTGTATTTCATCTCATTCCAAATATCAAAGATTCTAAACCAGTCCATAGCTTCAATTTCTTTTTTATACAAATACATCCTCAATAATGCTTCTAAAGTTCATTATACCTTGATGTTTACTTTTCACCAAATTTTGTTTTGGAGAGACATTCTTATAGGCCACACTTGATAGCTTGGTGACCAACAAACCTAACCAACTAATCCTAAAAGTCAAACTCCATATACAAAAATTGACTAATTTTGCAAAAAGTAAGGCTATTTTAAAATTCTACATAGAAGTGTAAAATATTTGCAAGTAGAGAATTGGAACTGTTAACCAATAACATTACAACATCATAAAAGTTGCCAAAGCAGTTCCTATCTAGGTAATTGCAAGAAACACTTGCTAGGTTTGTTGTGTTTTGTGATACTCATACCTTTTTTTTCTGGAATACTTTAACCCCTAAAGAACCAATCAACCAGTATGCGTTTTTTGGGCTATATAGCAATTTGGGATAGGTACGTGTAATTAGAGATTTCTATATTCTTGGCCCAAATTTTAATAGAAGGTGGGGACAAAAAACATCTTTTAAATTATGTACTAAATTTCACGACATTTGGAAATATGAGTCAAAAGTTATGGACTAATATGTTACTTTTTCTTGTAAATGGGCAGTCCGGGTATATTAAAATATTTTTTTTTTCAAAAACAAAAATTTGAAATTGATTTTGTAGATTTATACACAAGTGGAAAGCTTTGAGGATTTTTTGTTTGTGGACAATTATGGATTCTCTACTCTAAAACAAACTTTAAAGTCCTTTATCTTACTCAATTTTCAATGTTTTTGGAAATAAAATAAAATCATAGGATATAGATTGTTTATTATGATAGTGCAACCATTGGGATTGACATTTTTCAATTCCATAAATAAATCTTAATAATTTAGTATTTTGAATTCTTTTCTACTACTATCTACTTACTATTTTTTTCCTGTATGTTGTACAGTTCCAAATGTTTTGAATTTTTTCAAGCATGTGTCCAACTTTTCTAAAAAAAAGAATCCAAAGAAGCACCACCATTTTGGAACATTTTTCATAGAAAAGTGAGCTTCTGAAGTGCAACTGCCTTGTTTTTTGCAGGGCCAAAAGAATGATTTTATGGAATTTGAATGCTTATATAGTTATTTCTTGCAATCCGCGTAGCGGAAATTATTGAAATTTTTACCATATGCTCTCAAGTCAGAATATTCTATGTGAAGGTCAAATTCAGACATAAATTAAGTATTTTTTGGTATGTTTGAATGTTTGAAATATTATAAGTGAAAATTTTGCAATATTTCTATAGTGTTACACCAATAATTTCACTTGCCAAAAACCTTTTGCACACAAAAAAGAAAGTATTTCGGCACATAGGTGCCGCAGCAGACCTTCACATACAGTACTACAAGATCCTATGGTTACTTGTGTCAAAAAAAAAAATTTCAAAAATTTGGTGTTTGTGTGAATATTGGTAGCTTTCGAGCATTTTTAGTAAAGACATAGTCATAGAACTTTAGGACTCAAAATTAGAAAAAAAAAAAATTTAATTTAAAAAGTGCCCAATGTATACTCTTATAAGATGAAGGTAACCACTTAAGGAAAATAGAATAAAATTCTCCAAATAGGAGTCCTAGAAGCGTGCCAAATTCTAAGAAAAAATTGAAAGATTGGTGTTTTAATTAATAAAAAATAGAAAAAAAATATATAGAGATTGTCATTCATAACAAACTTATGGAGATGGTCATTCACCAAAAAAACACCACAATAATTTTTTCCATGTTTTGAAATGCAAATAAAAAGAGCTTTACTTTGTGGACTTCTACATAAAATATAATTCATTATTTAAAAAAATCCTTTGAACAATAGCTAAAAGCATACTCATTAGATGAGATTTGGATTTGTAAAGGGTTGCAAGATTCTAGATTGTTGGGAATGTGGGAATTGAGTCCTAGTAGCAATTTGACGTGGCAAAATAATTGCTACATCAAAAAATAGTAATCAATTAATTATTGAATTTTTTGAATTTTTTTTGAATTTTTAAAGATTTTTTAAAAAAAAGTTTAAATTTTTTTAAATTTTTTAAAAAAAATTTTTTTTTTTTAAATTTTTTTAAATTTTTTTTTTTTTTTTTTTAAATATATATTTTTTTAAATTTAAATTTGTTTTTAAATTTTAAATTTTTTTAAATTTTTTTAAATTTTTTTATTATTTAAATATTTTGGCAACTGCAATGATCATTCCAGCAAGGGGAACAGGGATAGAACAACCCTTTCAAGCCCTTGAAACAACATCTAATGCTACAAAATCATCCCTTCCAAATTTCAGCTCCAAATTGTATGGCAAATTTCATTAAAATGGTGCCATTCCAAAATTTTGGCAATTTTGCAGTTCAGACCGGTCATTCTGAAATCTATACTTGTCCTAGATAGTTTAGAATGGCCGTTTTGAAGTCTACACCTGTCCTAAATGGTCAAAATGGCACGTCATTAAAATGGCACAAGGAATACCACCATTTTAACAAAATTCTCCATTTATTTTTTGAAGTACTACAATACTTTTTTTTCAAAAAAATCCCAAATTGATAATTGTGACATCAAATTAAGGGCTATTTTTGGATATTAAGATGTTTTTAAAAAATACAAAAAATCAGACAGGGTTTGTAATAATCATGAATACCTCGCATATTAATTTTGAGTCATTTTGAGTCAGAATGCAAAAGTTGAGGCCAAAAAAGAAATTAGCACATAAGGTGTAATGCAAAATTGGACAGGTGTTTTTTACAATCATCCATCTTATATTGGTTGTTGAGATACTATATTAGCCATTTTTCAATATGTATTCCAATACTTACTTAAATATCCTTCCTAGTATATCTTTAAATATTTGTTCTTTGTTTTCAACCCCACTTTTCATTTGTAAATTTAAAATTTTGCTAGCCCTTCTTTATAAAAGGTTGAAAATTGTTGTTTTTTTCTTTTGAAGGGCTTTGATTTTTTTTCCTTTATATAGAACCATTTTGCAAGGTGAAGGTAACTACAACCTTGAAATTCTGGCACAAAATACAGTGGAATAGAAAGTACGAGACATCATAGGGGATGAACTGGTAGCATGCAATGCACACTGGCTACGCTCCCATGGCCATAGGTCTCTGGTAATAGGGTTGAAATTTTATTATTAACAAAAATTTGGAAATATCTATGCTTTTGGCTTCAAAATTTTGCAACGCATTTATCATAGTTGACACTTAGGGCTTGCAAGGGGTATGCTCATAGCTCTTAAACTTACATTTGGAAGCTCACAAACTAGTGTCGTTGCCATGGTTTTCATATATTTTAAATAAATATGTTGCCTTGTTTTATATGATGATATTCTATCCAGTAGTACACACCTACGGTGAAAATTTCAAATTCTTGAGTTTATTTTGAATTTGATATGAATTTTTTTCATTTTTTATTCAAACATTCACAATAGTTTCAACTCTTCACTAAAGAATCTAAAATTCTTATGACTCATAGAAGACATGACTGCAAATATCACTTTAAAAAAAAATAGAAAAAAGTTTCATTCATATATAGTTGCAACATAGGAGCATATAAAATAACTACACCTAAAATTGTTAGAATAAACATTTGATTAGACTTCGTACTTGTTAAATTGCCTTAGTTTTTGTTGGATCTTGTTGGAAATGGAAAAAGAATTCTTGAAGTCCTTAGCCTTGTATTTTTTGAACACCTTGTGAATAAACTCTAAACTTTCAAAGTATTGAAAGTAGGTGCACCAAAAATTTGTGTTCACTGGGTTTACTTCAGTAGGCAGTTTGGTTTTACACAATAGGGTCAATTTTGCAACATGCTACATACATTAGAGTGAATGTGATTTTGAAGTTTGAATAACTTGTTACAGGTTCATCTTTTCAGAGTTAATGGAGACTCTCAGAGTAAAGTTTGAGTGACCTCCTGATGAAAGTTCAGAAGAATAGGGATGTCTTTGGAGTTTTTTTTCAGTTTTTTTTGACACAAATAAAGAGAACCTTTACTGCAAGCAAAAAAATAAGAACAAGAACCCAGACGCAGGCGGCCTGGGAGGGGTAAGCAAAAAACATGACTAAGACGACAATGACAATAAAATACAATAAAGTGCCAAAGGTGGGGCAAATTCAGCCCCGCTAAGGCGCGGAGCGCCTAGGGAGGGAACACAAAGCCAGCCCAAGCCCAAGGCCCAGAAAGGGCCCATCTCGGCAAACCATTTACCATCGTGGTGAACATCTCGTTACGCGCCCATCTAACCTCAAACCTCAATTTAACGGCAGCACCCTTCTCTGGAAATTTGCAACTTAGGTTGCAAGCAACCTCCCACTCAATTCTACTATAATCAATCAGCCCTAACCAAATGCGTTGTTGAAGTTTAGCCGAGCGCCAACAAATATCATTGAAGGCCGCATCATCACGTTCAATCCATAAGGTCCAAAGAATTACTATGCGAAGGATGGACCATATACTACTAACAGTGGCAAACTTCCTAGGAACACGATCAGAAAAGATGCCCTGCTTCCAAGTGAGTGGTCGCCATGGTCCTTTGGCCTCCTTGTGCGTGATGAGGGCATTCATGATATGGATGCCCCACTGCCAAGCACATTGTGTCAAAGTACATTTCCAGAAACGATGAAGCACAGTCTCATGCGACTTTCGTGGACAAACTGGACAGCCAGTATCAATTGCATGGTGGATACGTCCTCTCCAAGCATTAACCGCCACCGTGCGGTGCCACACAAGCCAAAGCAAACCAAATTCTTTGGGAGTGCGGATTTTTGTCCACATTGTGTTCCATCTCAATCGGTGTGAGAGAGGAAGTATCCCTTGCCACTTCCGCTCAACAACGTTTGGAACAATGTGCTTGTCTCTCAATAGTTCTCTCCCAAATTTGGTGTTATAGTCCATAAAAGGCACCAGACCATGTTCACCTTGCCAATGCACTTTCTTGAGATCCTATTTTAGATAGTCTACTTGTCCATAGTATAGACGAGATTCAATTCTCCTTTGACCACGGTGGATATTAACCACTCAAACTCAATGAAAGCACCCTTCAACTTGGAATGTCAGTGTGTTAGCTATTGGTTTCCAAAGTAATAAGGTACCCAATGCCTGCTGCACCTCCATTAGCTTAACATCCCAAGGTAAGCTCCACCACCTAGCCGGCTCTCCAAGGATGATATATGTATAGGGTAATGCCCAAATCTGAGGGCATTACCCGGCGTAAACAACCGCTGGCAACAAATTTTCTTAGATGAGATATGTGATCTGGAGGAAAAATCCGTAATCCCCGATTATGCGGTTTTGCCCGCGTAATCGGGCATTACGGCACAGAATTCGCCCGCCTTTTGAACGGGACGAATCCTAGCGGTGGTTTAAGTTACCTGTTTCGGTTAAAATACAAAGATGAGCTTTCCTTCAGAGTGGAAGTCTTTGGAGTTTGATATTAGTGTGTGCAATGCGGGACTAGGAGCCGGAGTTTGAAAAAAATACAGAAAGAAACTCCATCAAACACCAAAACTCAAGTCTAATAGAGTTTAATGCGAGGTTTGTTTTTTACTATTCTTAATTAAACCTTCCTCTGACACCGGTTTCCAAACGCAGGACCAACTTTACAATTGACTCTATTGAGGGAATAAACATTAAACCAAGTCTCTGTAGTGTCAAAAGGCTGGAGCAGCAACAATATTGAATTGATTTCTCAGCCAGGCCTGTGCAGGCTAGTGAACTTGCGTGGATCGCGTGGTTCCTGTTGATCGTGAGGTCATGAATGCGGTCAGCTACCGCTCGCCTCGCTCTTCCGAACGTACTTGAAAGGCACAGACCCAGATTAGCATTGCAAAAGGGTCAAGAGCTGCCCCATGTGGGCCAGGGCCTATCCTTCTCGATCTCATATAAACTAAACTGGGCATCTCACTTCACTTCTCATCTCAAACTTTGCCTCAACTTTCGCGTGTCCAGCTCCACTAGCTGAGCTCATGCACTGCGCATATGCCACACAGCTAGAGCTGAGTGCATTTTGAATTTGCTGGCAGCAGGCAACCATGGCGGCACGAGCTCTGCCGTTTTACACCTTGTGCATTCTCCTCTTCAGCCTGCACGGAGTTGTCACTGGTACCAAGACTTATTTCCCCTAGCTTGCAACTCCAGCACGAAATGAAATAATTGATTTTACGTTTTGTGGCATTTCGAATTCATGCAGTTGAAAGTTGGTTTAATTAGCTCTTGCATTTGTTTTCGTGCTTCGATTTGTGTTTTAGATTACTCATGCAGAAGAATGCGCTTCAATCAATATAATATATCGATCAAATATCGAGTTCCATAGTACAGATCGCAGCAGCTGGATGCCCCGTCAGAGAACTTAGTTTCTATCTAGTGTGCTTAGGGCTACTGTAGTTCACCTTTCATACAGTCAATGAGTCCAATCTCATTCTCTGGATCGATTTCAGGCCTATGACGACGTATAGCGTACTCAAGCTTATTGTGCAGTTTGTTAAAACCAATTCACATTACTTTAAGATGCAGGCAGGCCTTCAATTAATTGTCAACTTCGTAAAACTGTGGTGCTGATGTTGAGTTTCATACAAATGTTAGTGTTCCCTGTCGAATTTGTTTTCAGCAACGACATCTCACAAGAAACTGCACCTCACGTACTACGCCCACGAGATCCGCGGCGGCCCCAACTCGAGCGTCCTCTCCGCCGCAGGCACCGGCCAAGGCGACATCAGCGCCATCGGTTGGGGTACTTTCCTCGTCTTCGACTACTTCATGAAATCCGGCAAATCCTCCGACAGCCTCGTCCTGGGTTCCATCACGGGAACCGCAGCAGTGACCACCTCCAACGGCCTCGCGGGCGGCTCCCAGATAACCACGCAGCACATCTTCAAGCAAGGCTCCAAGTACAGCGGCAGCAGCTTGACTGTGATCGGAACCGTTATGACGCCCACTCCACCTTATGAGGTTATCATTCCTGGGGGGACGGGTTCGTTCCGGGGGTACTCAGGGTATGGGATTCTCACTCCTCTTCCGGAAGCAACGGTTGCGAATCTGTTCGTGTTCCAGTGGGACCTTTACATTACTATCACGAAGAAGTAGACTACTGTAGCTCAACTGGAAGTCTAAATTACATTACTGGGTAGATCGAAGTGGTTCGACTCCGTTCCGATTGCTAGTTTAGCTTACTTTGGCCGGCAGGCTTCCAACATGTAGCAGTACTGCGTGATCGATCTCAGTTGCAGGAATGTCAGCGTCAGCGGTACATTTTTGAGGGATGGGAAAGGCTTCCTTTCTGTTATAAACCTTGGAACCAGCTCAGGTGCATACTGTTCTTGGAAAGGGTGAGATCTGAGGTACCACGTCAAATTTTGATTTTTTTTTTAAATTAATAAACTTTTTGCAAAATATATGTATACTATTTTTCATTTGCTCTTTTGAGGGTGCTGGTGCAGAGTCAAATCAGTTTCTCTAAGATAATGTGATTTGATTGTTTTGCTTCGAATTTGTTTCAGGAGGAATGATGGAAAATGGCCATCAGAAAGTACTATGGAGTACCTTGCAAATGCAAATGAGTAGCCTGGCAAGCCACTCAAAAAAATAAATTGGGTTAGGGTTTAGGGTTTACAATAATACAATAGTTTGCGACTGACACCCTTCCTGCAAAAGAAACATACGGTTTACGGAGTACTCGGAGTAATATTTTTCTCTATTTTGCGAAGTGGATTTTCTTTTTTTCTTTTTTTAAACACATGGACAATTTCCATTGATAAAGGGAAACAGTACACAGAACCAAAGGAGGCACCCTTGGCGGAATTTTATACCTTTTCTAAAACTCTAAACGCACTATTTTAAATCACCTTGTTGCTTTTTCTTAAGGAACCAGAGGCAAGAGAAGCAAGGAGAGAGCCAACAGGCTGGCAGAAAGGAAGAAGCAAGATTGAAAAGTGGATTTTAAACTCCAGAGTGCTTCCAACTTTTTAGATGAATAACTCACAGTTTTCAATGATTGAAATAGGGATAAGGAATTATGACACTGGGCACTTAGCATAATATGATTGACATTTTTGATTCAAAACCAAAACCATTTTTTATTTTGGATTTCTACGTACATTTCTTTTTGAATGAAATTGCAAGCCTATTAGATATACAATACTGCCTTGCCCCTCCCTCCCCTGACAGAAGTTCAATCAAGATATTAAGTTTCGCAAAATGAGTGAGGACCATGTTTGCGTGTACTGCAAATGTGGATTAGCTTCTGCTTTGCAATCGAGGAGGAATTTGTTAGTTCTGGCCACGGCGTGTCTGTATTGCACCAAGGCAAGAAGGCTTGTCTGTGGACCATTGGAGAAATCTGCAGTTGACAGGCTGCTTCTAATATTCGAAAGCATTGGAGTCAATGTTCTACATTGTGTTTTATTAGTAGTCACAGCTTGTTCGGTAGCATCATGGAGAATGGCTACTGATAATCAACGAGGAAAAACAAGAGTCAACGGGGAGCCAACCTGGGTGAACAAGTTGTGACCACCCTTATATGGTCGACTATTGAGAATGGATAATGGAGATGGACGGAGGTAATTGGAGGCCAACCCTATGCCGCCACGACTTCAATCTCTATAGTTCACTACTTGCGCACTCCCAACCTTCACCTCCGAAGGTGGGTATTAAGGGTGAACAAACAATGTCACGCTAAGAATATTCCTGCAAAAGGAGGCCTACCCTATGCCACCACAACTTCAATCTCTATTGTTCACCATGACTCTGAACATATTGTGACTACCCCTATTGTGTTCAGTTCTGTGTTTCATCATTATTTTCACACAAGGTTTGCATTCGTCTTGTTCCATTCTTGTTTCGAAGCATCTAAAATTACCCTAGATGCCGAAAAACATCTCATATGTCTAATTTGGATAATTTTTGCAAAAGTTATTGGCCTCCAAAGTTTGCAACCAGTCAACCCTGATTCCGTCTGATTCATCTGATTCTGTCCGATATGACAACTCTGACTCTAGCTTCTGCTCTAGTTGGAATGTTATTAAGGTCTCATTTCTGGAGTTTGCAGTTCATTGGGATAATTGGTTTTGTCTCTCTGTATAATCACAACGAAACAATTGATTTCGCAAGTTACATATACTGTCTGTGATTCAGGATTGCAGGTTATTGGCTATTCAAAAAGGGTGGTAGCGGCAGAAAACATTTTACAGGCTTCTGAAATCAGCTGTTGTATGACGATATTGTTCTTTATGAAAATATTGGATCAGCACTTGCACTGCACAGCATATACAGATCTAGATCATCTATTGGCTAGGTTTCTCGGTTTGACTTATTTTGTGTAATTTTCAACTTATTTGTAGTACTGGGTTTTTCTAGCCCAAATTTTGCTTGAATGAAAATTCCCAAGTTGTGATTACATAAAATTTCAGCCTTCCGGAAGGCTACTTCAGAGTGACAAACTAAGCTATTTCAAAGCATTGGAGAAAAAATAAGCCCTCCAAAGGACCCTAATATGGTTTAACAAGGCTGAAAATTGTTTTTTCTCCTATTTCCGTGCAGTAGATTCCATAGTGACAGTGGCGCAGGAAGTCAATTTGGCAAATACAAAAATTAATAATAAAAATAAAATAAAAAATTAATCTTAAGAAAAAAATCTTTAAAAATCAAAATTTTTAAAAGAAAAAAGAAACACAAAAGCTGACTATTTTGGCGAATCATCGAGCAATCAGTTCAATTGGAGCCATTTTGAGATTGACATGCCAAGCTTGAAATAGCTTGGCTTGTCAATCTGGAGTAGCCCATCGGAGGGCTGCTTTTTTCTCTAATGCTTGGTCTGTCATTCTAGAAAAGTGCTGCAATGATTAGTCAGCCAAGCTGACTGTTCAGCAACACAGTCAAATTTGGCAAATTTTTTTAATACATTTTTAAAGATCAATTAAATAATTCATTAATTAATTATATATTTTAAACTCTTAAAATTCAATTTCTGCGCCATTGCCACTACAATTTTAGTTGGGCGAAAATAGGAGAAAAATGATATTTTCAGTCTCCAAAATACTAATTTTAGGATACCTTGGAGGGCTATTGAGCAACCCTCCAAAGGCCTGAAATTTTCTTTAAAAAGGGACTAGTGTGGCCCTATGAGAAATTATTGTAAAAATTTGACATCCAATGGAAAAACAACAAGTGTACTTCTTGTATTAATTCAAGTTGGGTTTTCACGCAAATTGACAGTTTTATCACAATATACACAATATTCCCAAAAGTGGCAAGCACTGCCATGCACAAAGTGAAGTATGAGCAATATTTCTACAACAAAGTCTTCAAACTCTCAACCGGGCAAATATTGATACTAGATTATTCTATTTGGGAGTTTTGACTAGATGCTAAAGTTGGGCAATTTTTTATCAGGTGTAGATTTTGAAGCCTTGAATTGTAGGTAAGGTTTTGAGATTGCCAAATCCTTTGTTGGTTTAGAATCAAAGGAAGACTAGGTTGGTGGTTGCCAATATGGTTGCAATGGTTGCAAATTGATTTCTCATTGTAAGTGCACTTTTGACAAAATGTATTCATGGAACATTGAGAGTTTGTTCAATTTTAATGAATTTCAACTCATTACTAAATAAAACACTTAGTAGAAGTTTTGTTATTAAATATTCTTACCAATAATATTCCAAAGTAACAGAGAATGTACACACTGTCTATAAATCTATTTTTTTTGCATTTCAAAGTTTAACAAACATTGTAGAATATAATTGTATAATTATAGTGTTAAAGGCATGTATTTCAAACTTATTATTAGTTGCAGTTGGTCCAAAATAAGAAAACAAAAATATTACAAGTTGTCCAATAAAGAGCCATTGCTTGACAAATGGTGTAGAGTACATAATTTTATATAATGTTAAAGGTATGCAATTCAAATTTATGGTAAGAAAATGAAAACACTTCAAGAAACACTTGCAAGTTGTCTAAATAAAAGCCATGTCTTTAGAGTAAAACTCGAATCACCAGTATATTCTTCTAAGTGAAAATTAAATAAAATTTCTTTCATTATATCTTTCCCTTTCTTTCACTCTTGGTCTTCAAACTTTGAACAAATGGAAATGAAATTGGTCATCTTTATTTGTGCCTTGTAGCTTTAGATGTATGAAAGCTTTAAAGTTGTAAGAGATGGGTTATCTAGAAAAGTTTGTAAAATCGTAAGAAATGTCTCACAATTTGAAGGAGATTGATTTATTAATAAATAACCAAAAAAATATTATCTGTTACATCCTTTACTTGTATACATTTTTGCATTAACAATATCACTATATATTCTACATGGTCGTCTTCAAAGAATAAGTTCCAAAAAGATAACAAGATTTTTTTATACAATATTCGGAATTCATAAGAGTTGCCTTAAATTACTGAAGCAAGGATGAACATTGAAGAAGAGAGGGAGAAACTCCAACTACTTAAGTTCCCATGATTGATTTTGAAGAGAAATAATGAGTGTAGACTATAGTTCTTCTTTAGAAGTAAGACTTTAAAAAATTGTTTATATATAAAGTGCATAAATAGAGATAAATTATATAGAGCATATGAAGTGTACGTGTCAATGTTTAGGGAGATATTTGAAGTTCATCAATGATTGAATATTCTATTCTTATATTTGACTATACTTTCATATACATATTCATTCATTGCCTCTATGTATTCTATAATTATATATTTCCTTAACATTTTGATCATATTTCACAATTCAACTTTTTTGAAAATTTTCATTGGTTAATAATATACTGTACAATAATCCCTTTGATAAATTGTGTATTGATGAGATTGTTTACCAATGGAATAGGAGTCTCTTTTGCAAACTTGAAAAAGGAGCCCCCTGCAATGGACAAAATTGTCTTAATATGTCACCTCTCAGCCAACTTTAGTATCCTTGAAGGATGCTACAGACACAATATAAGTGTTCAATGGATGCCAGAGCATTCCTCTAAGTATGTAGGACAGAAGTGCAGATGGTTATCCTTCAAATTTTGTATGAATAAGGAAGGTCTAGTATAGTAATTTGACCTCATTAATGAGTGTTCTTGGATGTTTTAAACTCCTAAAGTCCCATTGTCCCTTTGTGAGACAAAATGGATTTTGGATAGGCTTCTACGACCTCAATATTCGTCATGGTTTTTTGAATTTTGTTTTAAAGATAGAAAAACTCATTAGCTTTCTGGGAGTATTATTTTTTTTTCAATTGGTGCCCAAGAGCAAAAGTAATGGCACAAAAGGTCCTTTCTTTTACGTGGTGGGCAGAAACTTCTTCACTCAATTTTTTTAAAAATTAACTTAAAATTTTTGTTTCTCATAGATTATAATTTATCTATGGAGTATATAAGAAGCTTTGATTCATTCCATTTAGATTTGTTATGTGAAACTTATGGACAATCTTATCTTTTGGGCATTTAAAGCATCTTCTTGAAAAAATAACTTACAGGATTCATTTTTTATTGCGATTTTTATAATTCAAAAACAAAATTGTTTGATAAGGTTATATTTACTTGCTAAAACAATCTCACCGTTGGGATTATAGTGTTTTAATCCCATCTTAGAGCTATTAGCAATTTAGTGTTTTTTTTAAAATTTTGGACCTATCTCTATTTAATTGTATTTCTTGAAGAATAAAAATCAAATGTGTTCTTTTTGAAAAAAATTCCTAGACTTTCAACCCAATTCCTCAACACAAAAAAATTTAAATTTAAAAGTCTGGAGTGCAAAAAATTTCCACAAATGGCTTTCAAAATCATGTGAAAGTGTAGGCCAGGGTTCAAAATAACAATTTTTTCTAACTTTGAATGCTAATATCTTCTAGTCTATACATTCAAACTTTATGAAAATTTCACCATGATCTGAGACAACCGAAGTACAAGATACTATAGTTAGATTTTTAAAAATACACTAGCGTTGGCGCTTGCGTTGCTACGCATTAAATATATTACTTTCATCAATTTTTCATGTGATAGAATGTATAAAGCGAAGTATGTATAATCTTTAAATGAAAATATTGACAGCCTCATACAATATTCTTTGAAAAAAAATTTATAGTGCAATATAAAGTAATTAAAGAAAATCTTTATATCATAATTTTTACAAAATAACCTTTGCAAAGATGAAAACATTGCAATAAGAATAAATTAATCAAGTGAACAATGTAAGTAGAATCTTCACATTTGAATATGTAGAGCAACGCTAGCGGTTGGTGCTTCCTTATTCTTTAATATCACATTTTAAAAAGACATAGAATTTATCTATAGTTTTGTTGTCAGAAAAGTTTCTTTGAAATTTTTTTAGAAGTATCCATTTGATTTTCAAATATTTCACAAAAAGAATACATAATATATAGTAGAAAGTATCCTATGGCTATTACAAAAGCAATTGAATTTCTATAATATTATTCAAAATTGAATTGTGATATTATAGAGGTCGTTGTGATTTTAGTAGTATGATTTTTTTGGTTTTCGTGGATGAATGCAATAAAATGAATAGTTTTGAGTTGTTTCATTATAGAAAAATGGCCTTGGGACTTTACGGATTAAACCAATGATTCACACGGTATTCAAAAGGCTGATTTCCACGGTGACCAGCCCTTCTTTATGGAATTAACTAATAAATCTATTCCAAGGTATCTATCGAAGCATGACACCTTCTTAGCATACCTTCGTTATACAATGTTATGTGCACCAATAATGCATGAGTGAATTGAATAAAAAATTGCAAATACCTAGAAATGCTTTCTAGATGAGAGGCAGCAAATAATACTCCGAAAACCCATGTGGAACTCGTTTCTCCAGTCCATAACAGATTCATTGGTCCCACGGCATTAGGCGTCCTGAATACCGACGGCTGACAGAAGGCCCCTGTAAAATCGGGCAATGAGGAACGTCCAATGACCACCAATCACAGTCTTCTAAAACAACGGCCGAGATCGAGCGATTATCCAAAATTGCCTTACCACCATCCGATGATTTCTTGACTATTCGCTTCTAAGGAGAACGCGCCACTTGTCGACCAAGGGTTGACTGGTCTTCTCAAGCACTCTCGTCCGATCGGCCCGTGTTGTCTCTCTTCCAGTGTCGGGGTGCTGATTTTGTCGATTTTCAGCTCCGAATGTTGCGCGTGCGAATGTGATCGCTGTTCCATCGTGTAGGATTCTTCGAGACGCTTCTTTTGAGCTCTTTGACACCCGATTTGTTGCACATTTGAGTTCGCATTTCTCAGTTATGGCATGGAGTGAGCTCTGTAGCTCTGATCTGCGGAAAGAGATACAGGGGACGATACGGGATTATACTAAATTCGGGAATCCTGTATTGTTGATCTCAATTCCATGTTGTAGGATTCGTTGAGACGCGTCGTTTGAGCTCTTAGATGCCCGATTTGGAGTACAATTGAGGCCGCATTGGTTTGCGGTTTCAATTCGTGCACTGGATTCTGCATGTTGGAGGAATGGTGCTTGGAATAAGGCCAGTTTGGGAGCTTGTGGCTTAAACTGATTGTGCGGTGCTTTGCTGTTAGGTTCTTGTTGTGCTTGGGAAGCTTCTCTCGTTTGCAATGCTTTGAGATTTAAGTGTAGGACACTAAAGGTTTTTATTGTTCATACTCAGCTTGGCAATTGTTCTCGTGTAGATTGTGCACTATGAGGGGATTTCCTCTTTATTGTACATTTGGCTAGTTTACCTGGAGTTGCAATCCTCTAAAAGATGTACATATAATTTATAAATATGAAGAGGTACGGAAAAGTGATCTTACAAGACTTTAGGCAAATGATTACTTGCTCATACTTCAATTGCAATGCCCGAAACGTATCTACACAGCGAGCTACATAGTTGATGGATTCTAATTCTGAGTAATCCTTCGCGATCAGATGTACAGTGAGAGTTTTGATATGGAGGTTGCGGTGCGTTTATTGCTTTTTTCTGGTTTCGGTGCCTCAATACGGGATCTTGTTTTGATCACCTTGGTTTGGGTTGTAGAAGCATGAGAGATGAATTGGCTGTTATTCTTCGGGTATCGTGCAATTGTTCACCGGATTTTAGATGTCGGTAATTTTGAAATTTGTTGTTGTGTTCTGGATCTACCGAGGATATGTCGAGTTCAGGGAGGAAAAGATTGATTGCCACCTCAGTGCGGTCTGTTATCACTGCTCTAATCGTTAATCCAGGCTCACTTCGTTTGTGTGGGGCCAGGTCGGAAGTTGGTTTGCGGTTCGCGTAAGTTTTTATGCTGCTGAAAGTATTTTGCGGCTGCTTTCTTTGTTGATTTTTGATGCTGGATTGGATATTTATTTAAAGTTGTAATCAGGTTTGAGCTTCCGAAACTCTGCACGTTTTGCTTTCTTTCAGACTATCCATTAATTTATTCTTGTGATTTATTCCTACGAATGATCAGTCGCTGGGCGATATAAAGTCTGAAGCAGCGTAAACACTGGGAACCTTGTTGCACCTATGGGCTTGGCAATTCCTGAATCTCGTTAGATGTATGTAATTTTGGATATTGAGCACAGGGAGTTCCTCAAACGATGGGGTTTAGGGTTTTCCTCATATGAATTCAGTAGTTTAAGTACCTGCGCTACGAAGTTAATTTTGTTGGACATTCGCGACCTGGCAGCCCTTTAATGATTATTAATTCTGCCATTCCATTATAATGTCGCAAGTGCGTCGCTCTCTCATAATGATTGGTGCGTTGGCTTACGGTGTGCCGGAATCCATGTAGTGTGATTACGATGGTGATTTCGAATTTTGATCTGTCAGTAGCACAATTCTGATGGTTAGAGCGTTGCTGGTTCATGTCTGTCATGGTATACCCTATAATTCGGCTATGGACACTCTCTTTCCTTCTAATCAGAGCGATTCCTGCTCGGTTATGCTTCGGCTACCGATGACAGTGAATTCTTAAGTTTAGCGTGAGAATTTTGAGAACCTGTGGAGTTTTCTCTCATCCTGGAAGGTGTCTTGGCTATGAATATGAGGAAGAGTTAGCAGTAATCAGGTTAGCGGCAGAAGGTCTTCATTCTGCTACTGGTGTTTCTGTCTGTAATTAGGATCTTGATTTCTCTGCCACTCATCTAGCTTTGACATTTTATAGTACATAAATTGCTTACTGACGTAACCTTACAGAAGGAATGGCTTAGCTAGTGTAAAAGACCATTTGCTGCAACTAGTTGAGTCATTTAATCAGTTCAATTTGAGTCTTAGAAATGCATGCTGATTAGAGAGTTCAATTGCGTTCAGTTATCTGGGACTGCATCGTCTATGGTTTCAATCAGTAGTCTAGGCAAGATCAACCATGCTTTTTGTGCCTGACTGGTTGCTGACTATGGAATTATCGAACTTGTTCCAGGCTCGCTGCACAATTCTCTACTATTTGAGCAGAGTGGTGCCATTTGGCAGAAGCAAACAAATTTAGTTCACAATGCAGATCCATAGATTACTTTCGAATCCCAATCCTGTGTCATATGCGCCTGCCGCTGGGCTCCAGTGTCAGAAAAGAAGTCGGCGAGCGAGCGTCCACTTTGGCGAGTTTGCCCAGTGTAAGTACTCCGTGTCGAGTTCTACCTCGAAGAGCAGTCTTCGTAGTAGCTTCGTATCGCGGACTTCTCAGTTGCTGGCGCCACGTTTATGCGAGAGCGGGAGCCGAATGGCCAAGCGGGGTGCAGTGATGTCCCCAAGGGCTGTGGTCGCAACGGCGATTGAAGTGGCAGAGGTGGGTCACCTTGTTTTTTTGTCAATTCCCTTAGACCTATTTGTTAAGTCGGCGTATTATGCTAAGTCGTTTGTTCTGTTCGCCTTATGTTAGGTTTTAGGTTTCACCAGGATGGCATGAATAGGTGAACACGCTAGCTCAAGTGTGATCATTTTGAATTTTGGTGAATCCATTTGGCATTGCAATTGACGTCTTCAATCAATCATGCGTCGCTTCTGTTTGTCCTTTATGGAAACATAGTCTGTGCGGTAGAGTGAATCGAGCGCTAGACGAATTGGTCTTGTACTGCTCCTGATTCTATGAAGCTTTGCACTGACTTCTGTTTCAGTTTACAAAGGAGTTCACAGTTGATGATGGCATTAAGCTACAGGTATGTTTGCTAACTATAGTTTACTGTTGCTAGCATTGTCATATATTCGTTCTTTTGCTTTTGAACCGTTTCTCCCGGTGTTCTTCTCATTGTAGACTACTACGGCTTACAGGAGTTTAAATTTTAGTGTTCTCACCGAAGCCATTCCGGGTTCTCTTGTAATTTACTAATTTGAGAATCCGCATACAGCAAGCCTTTGGTGACAATCGGTTTAAGACTCTTTGGATTGCGCAGGAATGTTTAATTCTTGTTAACGATTTAATTCTTCGATCCTAGGTCAGAGCAACTGCTCCTGCAATCGGCAAACCTGCATCCCTGCACTTCGAAGTTTCGAACTGTCGTTTCAATTCATTACTTCTTCATTGGGGCGCATTGGAGCCTGGGAACAAGTAAGCACTTACTGAAATCGGAGATTCTCCTGTGTACCATGTTTTTGGAAAAATAACCGAACACATTTAACTTACTGCCGAGATCTAACAAGCAAGGTCTAATGCTAGGATAATGCTCACTGTTTCTAATGAAAATCTTGCAATGCAGTGCTTGGATTCTGCCGGCTAACAGGCCCGAAGGAAGTTATGAAAAGCATGGTGCAGTACAATCTCCGTTTCGCAAGGTACAACAAGTTATGGTATCGGTCGTAAATCCATGTATGATTGATGGTCTCTATTATTCCAAGCATGAGGCACTTTAGTTATTAAATTTTTTTGTGATAATGAGAGGAGGGCGCTCTCCAGCACTTACAGGTGGCTAGAATAGTGCATGTCGTTTTTCTAGAGTTTCTAGCGAATGGTTTTCTTTGCTGAAGTGGAGATTGTGCGTTGATTTAGTCTTGACATGGTCGTATCTCTTGTGTGCAGACTGGAGACACTGCGGCTATAACAGTGGACTTCCCCAATTTGAGTCTGAACGTTGTAGAATTTGTTTTGGTTGACCAAAACAGAAATCACTGGTGAGTGCATTCTCTTACCACATGATGGGATCTGCATCCATTGCTTGTAATGTATGTAATCTGCTTGTGTAGGTTTGAAACTTAGGTTTACTTCTTGCACTTTATAAAAGTTTCATTCGTGTTTGATAATCAGTATTGTTTATTTTTCCAAGCTTATAATGGTGGTGGACTAGCATTACCCTGTACCAGGAGTTGCAAAATGTTTAACTGGATAATCCAAGGATTGTAAAAAATACTGCAGACTTAGCTATCTACTATCAGGTCTTCTGATGAGCTTGCTAGATTCTAGTATACGTTGAAATCCTGATCCCATCATACGTTTCAACGGCTAACAACTTGAGAAAGAACACGTTTTCGCAGGTACAAGTTAAACGGTCAGAACCTCCGAATCGATATTCCGCAGTTGAACCTTTCGGGGTTCAGTATCCCCGATGAACTCGTTGGAATCCAGGCTTATCTGCGTTGGGAACGCAGAGGAAAACATAACTACTCTCCTGAACAAGAGAAGGTATGCACCTGCTATGAGGAAATTATTCGCTGGAGCCCTTCGCATATTTAGAATTCTTCCAAATTGTTGGGCTTATTTGAGTGTTCTTTAAGAAACGGACGATGAGTGGTTGAATCGTTCTTTTTCTGTGTTTCAGGCCGAATATGAGGAAGCACGCAAAGAGCTTCAAATCGAGGTTGCTCAGGGAGTTTCTATAGACAAAATTAAGGCGCGCCTACAAGATGGACAGGTTGAGGAGAAAAAACAGGAGTCGAGCGATAATGGTAAGGCAAAGTTGGACAATGGAGGGAGCCAGTCAACACTTCGCAGGGTGCCCAGTATGTCTAGATTGTCGAGGAGGAGGAGGAGTACCGATGAACTTTTTAATAGATTCACTCCGGGTGCGAAAGCAGGGGTGGGGACACCCGCTCGTCCTAGGGAACTTACTCCTTTGCAGAAAGCTGCTCAAAAGTTAGAAGCTGTTGATGGAAGTGAAGTCATTCTGAAGCGGTTCTTCAAGGCTGGAAACGATGATCTTCTGGTATGATTTAAGTTGGTGTCTTGTTATTCAGTTTACATTGTGGGCTTGCCGTCATCTTTTTTCTTCCTTGTGTCCACTTTGGTCGTCTCATGTGATGGTTTAAATGTTTTCACATTGACAGTCCTAGAACTTGTGTAGGTCCTTAAATCACGCTGCCTCTCAAACGATGATAGGGTAGAAACAAATTCTAAAGCATTCCGTCAAGACTGGACAATGTCAGAAGTGTTTTGACTTTTTTCATTTCGTAAGATACACATACCTAGACATTTGTTGGCAGTTTGATGAAGATGCCATTCTCCGCATCTATCTTTTGCCTGTTTTATGAACTGATGTCCACAAGAGCTATTTGGTGTTTAATGCTGCGTAATGCTACCTTCAGCGGGATAATCGGTGATCATTGTTGTAATTTTTGTCAACACAGGTACTGGTAACGACGGCTGAAGGAAAAGTTCGTGTTCAATTTGGGACAAACTTGAAAGAGCCTCTGGTCATGCGCTGGGCAGTATCCAAAGACCACGCAAGAGAGTGGGCGGTACGATTGTTTTCATATGTCTACTTCTGATCATGTTAAAGTTTTGTTTTTAAATTTATTTGAGAAGTCTTGTTATTCTCATTGGTTTTCTTCAACTAGAATTATACTTGTTTCTAGGAACAGAACCTGTTTCTACATTGTGTCCATGGAGAGAATGTCTGTTATTGAAATCCACAACGATTAAAGGCTTAAGATGATCAAAAAATTCTGAGCTTAGCAAGTTGTGATATGTATGTTAGTTTGCATTGCCATATAGAGGAAGGTTATCTCAGTTGAAAAGGATGCTTCTGATTAGCGTAAATAACATCTGTTAGTTTGTTCGTTGATGCAGCCTCCTCCGGAAACTGTTGTGCCTGATGAATCTACACCTCAAGGTGGAACGTTTGATACTCAATATCAGGGAGGCTTTGCTGGGGATGCTTCTCTACAGGTACTTCTATTCCGCCATTATTCTCTCATTCTTCTTTGCCTATCTGGACTGTCTCGTCCTCTTCAATTCTACAAATTTGTTTGACTGGTTTGAGTGCTGGTACAGGGTATCACGATCGACCTTGGCGACAACAAATTCATTGGCTTGCCATTCGTTTTGTTCAGTGGGGGAAATTGGTATAAGGATAATGGATCAGACTATTATGTCTCTGTACGACCCAAGGACAAGAAAGCGTTCAAGGTATTTGAATCACCAGGATTACATTGAGTTGTGCTCATCTATTGGTAGGGAAATCAGGACTTTCATCAACAAAGTTCAGAAGGCAAACATCCAGTTTGCATCTATGTTTATAAGTTCTTGCTCTTCTAGTTTGGTTGATTGTCTGAAATTTTGCAGCACTTAGATAATAATTTGATATCTATCTATTTCCTCTCATATTCTTGTGTGCGCCGTTCAGACTGTTGGAGATGGGAATGGGACTGCCAAGGAGTTTCTGCAAGATGTTGCTAGTCAAGAGTGTGAAGCCGAACGATCCCTCATGCACAGGTGCGTGGTCGAATGTGCTGCCTGATCTGCTTTATTATAAGACTTGACGGATTGAACAATTGTGAAACGTGGGCGATTGGAATTGAGCTTTGAATTTACAATATTGTATTGCCATCACGTTTCTAATTAATTATTTGATTAAATCACATTTCAGCTTTGAGATCTTGAGATCTTTTGCTCATCCATTCATGAAAGGAGTGGCAATGTTTCACATATATCTATCACTCGGATGCTGCGACTAATCAATACCATCTTGTTATTCTATCATGTGGTGGGACGGTCTGTAAAGGTTCGAGGAGCTGTAATCATAGTGTTAATAACCACGTTACATTGTTTGAATTTACATTTTTTATTTGGTTCACCAGTAATCGGTCTTGTCTGGTTCATTTATTGACGGTGTGCAGATACAATATTACCACTGGGCTGACGGAGCGGGCTAGGAATGAAGGAGAGCTTGCCCAAGCTGGAATTTTGGTCTGGTTGCGATTCATGGCCACCAGACAGCTAACCTGGAACAAGAATTACAATGTGAAGCCGAGGTGAGTCCAATGATGATCTTTGTCCCTTAACGGTTTTCATGTGAGTGATCATAGAATAGCCTGTGCAGGGAGAGGTAGATAGGAAATCTGTTGGCACAATATGCTTTGACACCTTGGTTGTGTGAACACCAGGTGTTGGTTAGCTTTCTATTGCTGGAGTTGAACGCTTTCTAATTTGTTCTACCGCCATACTGAAATTTCTGTCATTACGACAGGATTGGTTTGTCTTGAAGTGGAATGTAATCATGGAATGTGTCGGGACCATCTACTTGGTATTTACGAATAAATATCTTGTTTTTCTGTTGCTACTGGACAGAGAAATCAGTGCAGCTCAAGATAGACTTACCAATCTTCTGCAACGAATGTTTTCTGAGCAACCTGAGAACAGAGAGATGATCCGTCTCATTATGACTACTGTAGGTCGTGGAGGAGAAGGAGATGTGGGTCAACGTATTCGAGATGAAATTCTTGTTATTCAGGTGTGTTGTTTGTTTTTTAAGACATTTTGTCGGGGAAACAATCCTTATTTGAATGTAAATATCTTATTCAATTTTAAGGATAATCATGAATAATGAGGAATTGTGATAATGTTTACCGGAAAAAGCATTAATGTCAGTGATAGCCTTTATGACGGTATGTTTCTGCTCGGTGTTATTGACATTTTTTCTCGTTTTTTTAATCAAACTGCAGCGTAATTGTGATTGTAAAGGAGGAATGATGGAAGAGTGGCACCAGAAGCTTCACAATAACACGAGTCCAGATGATGTGGTCATTTGCCAGGTAAATTTATCCTGCCCTGTCATGGAACTCATGTCTATTTTCAATGTGCAGCAGTTTTTTGAGTGGCATACTTACCACATTTCATCATTGTTAGTTTTTTTTTTAATTTTAAATTTGAGTATCAATTCCTAGTGATAGTTGCGGTAGGCCTGGGTGTGGTGTTTGCGTGTGTCACAACTGCAATTTTACCAGTATTCCCTGCAATTTTGGGTTGTAAAGAAGTTGAGACCTTAGATCCAAATGTTCTAAAGCTAAACATTGATACTCGATCTTGCAGGCCCTTTTGGATTACATTAAGAGTGAGTTCAAAATGGACGTGTACTGGAAAACTTTGAATGAGAATGGAATCACCAAAGAACGGATGCTAAGTTATGACCGTCCAGTTCGCTCCGAACCCAAATTTAGGGCTGATCAGAAGGATGTGCTTATTAGAGATCTTACAAATTATTTGAGAACTTTGAAGGTATGTTTTAACACCTTGTTGGCCATTTCCTTTCTGTTTATTCTCTGTCAATCAGATAACAACAATAGATTCCCAATGACCTGAAATATGGGATTGTGTCACTTTTGCAGAAAACCATAACAAGTTACATGTCGTATTCTTGCGAAATGATGTGGAAATTGTCGTATTCTTACTGGTACTTCCCTGTGGCAGGCTGTTCACTCTGGTGCTGACTTGGAATCGGCTATTCAAGCTTGCATGGGCTACACTGCACAGGTTTGTCCTCACTACAATATCAGACATGTAAATTTGGAAGTGTAAATGGGTTCACACTGTATATAGTGCTAAGTTCGCTAAGTAGAAAACGCAGATAATATAAAACTAGAGAATGGTTTGAATGAAATCAAGTATCGTTTTAATACTCAGCTGTCTTAAAGGCTAGGTTTAGAATGCCGAGAGGAAGTGGAGCTTCTATTGTGACTACTTGGAGTTTTTCCCTGTAATGCCATTTCTTTCTGAATGGTTAATTCTGTGTGTTGCACTTTGTGATTATGGACTCTATTTACAGGTTTCCTATTCTGGTAGTTTCCAAACCTTAAAAGATGACCAAATAATCTGACTGTCTTAAGCCTGACCTTGGGATCATGGTGATCATTGTAGGCAAGTCGCCACATGGGAGACCTCAAAATACACCCGATAAGTGTCTTGTCTGGTGCTTTACCTGTAAGGTTACTTAACCCAGTCTAAATCTCGCCGCACTAGGAAGAGTGGTTGTTGTATTACAATGAGTGTGAAAACAGTTGCTTGACTGACTTTCGAATCGTGCATGGCATCGGACCATGTTCATCGCATTTGTCACCTGCATGATATTTTAGAAACAGAAATCATCCTTCTCTTTTTCCTTTGCTGCTTTGCACTGTCAAACCAGTTCCTCCATGTTTTAAGCCTTTAGCAGGTTAACTTTGAACTTTGAACTTTAGATGTAGGAGATATCAACAGAATATCTTGGACTAGATTGTGAATCCTAGATTGACGATGTTGTCAGACAGTTAATGCCAATTACTGAGAAGTTGGAATCCCGAGATCTCTCCTTGGAGTTTGTTCGAAGTGTGCTATTCCTCTTAATTGACTTGTATCTTTTCCGAACGTAGGAGCTTCTCCAATTCGTTCTGGAGCACGTTGAAGACAAGAACGTCACATCACTTCTCGAGGTATGTAATGTTCCCCTTCGATATTGGAGCTTATCTTTATTAATATCATCTATTGATATTGTAATAGATCAATTCTACAATCTTGGGATTCTATAATATTGATCCCGTTCGCCTTCATGCTACGAATATGTACACAAAACACTGGGAATCATGTTATGTTCTCACAAGTCGCATAAGATATACTGCATTCCGGAATAAGGTGCATGGTTGGCACTTTCGGAATATAGGTTTTGGTATTTTGCATGTTTCTTGGTATTTTTGATATTTTGGTAGCCTACACATTGTCGTCTGATGATGCACTTTACATGCTTTAGGGATTACTGGAAGCACGGAGAGAGTTGAGACCAACTCTTTTGAAACCTCATGACCGATTGCGAGATATCATCTTTCTGGACCTGGCATTAGACTCAACTGTACGAACAGCGGTTGAGCGTGGTCTGGAGGCACTTTCCAATCCAACACCATTGGTATTTATCTTTTTCATTTTATATCTTGCGAAATGTTTCTTGGATTAAGAGTTTCTGTGCCAAACCGATACATTAGTAAATTCTTCCATGTCTAAGCTTCCATGTCTAAGCTTAGACATGGAAGCTTATACATTGAAATAAGTCCATTACTTATTTCTTTTAATTGTAATACATGCAGGACTTGGCCCATATCATCAGCATGGTCGTCGAGAATCTGGCTTTATCAAGCAACAACAACGAAGAGCTTGTGTTCTGTTTGAAGGTATGAATGGAGGTGTCATATGGGGAACCAGTATGACATGTGTCGTTGCCACAACTGCTGCAGTCCAATTTGTGCTCAAATCCTATATTTTGAAATTTCGAATGTCAAAAACACTTTGAAATTTAATATCGTGAACCCATCATATCCAAATCTCGTGAAATCTGCTCAGTGCATCTTCCCTCCAGGACTTTCCAATGGTGCGATGAACACCCTGTCACCAACGTGGTTGCGAAGATCTTCGCAGTCACTATACAAACACCTACCTAGTGTGGAGATAGCATTGGATAGTATTCACTGACCTTAGAAATGGTTCTCAATTACAAAGCATAATAGGTGGCATATTTGAAGAGATAGCTATAATCACTACGTTTGAACTACCATATTAAGCCTGCTCTTATATCTTATATATTTGAGTATTGGAGAGTTCTATTTCAATGCAGTGACAGGTAAAGCAAACAGCACTAATAGCTTCTACATTTTGATATCTATTTCTGAAACATTTGTGCAGGATTGGTATCATGTAATTGACACTATCAAGAAGAAAAGTCATAACTGGGCTTTGAGAACCAAGGCAGTGCTTGATCGTACACGGCTTGCATTGCAAGACAAGGCTGAATACTATCAGAAAACTCTTCAGCCAACCGCGGAATATCTTGGAGGCTTGCTTGGAGTGGAAGAGTGGGCTGTAAGTTTATGAATATGCTTATGATTGATGGGAGTGTTTTGTTATCGTTGAGATTATTGACTGACAGTTCAAGTCAACAAGTAAAGCAGTTTGAAAGTAGTTTCTACTCCACCTTTTATTTGAATGCTAAGTTAATGATTTGATGTATTCCGTCAGTTTATATCTTTGTGTGCTTCGAGTCCATTTTGAACGCTTTTACTATTTATTGAACCTGTCTCAACTGTTTTGGTGACGCAGGTCAACATTTTTACCGAAGAAATGATCCGATCAGGATCAGCAGCATCGTTGTCTCTACTGTTAAATAGGCTCGACCCAGTCATCCGGAAGGAGGCACATATGGGCAGGTAAGTAATCTTACAAGGTGCTCTTATACATATCCCAATTTAAATTTGAACTCTCTTAATTTTTCTTTGTTTGCTTGGTGTCAAGTGTATGTCTCATAGCACATGTTGATTATAATTGCGAGCTTACTGAGTACTGGAGTCTAAGGCTAGCACTGGTACGTATCCTCAGTTGGCAGGTAATCAGCCCTATTGATGTGAAAGGTTTTATTGAAGTCGTTGATGAGCTGGAGCACGTGCAAGATAAGGTTTATGATCGCCCCACAATCTTGGTATCAGGACGTGTGAAGGGTGAGGAAGAAATTCCTGATGGTGCAGTGGCTGTATTGACACCTGACATGCCTGACGTCCTCTCTCATGTTTCTGTGCGGGCTCGTAATGGCAAGGTCTGGATTAAACAACAGCAAACTTGTTTATTTCGTTCTTGCCATAGTGTCCTTCAGGAATATGTACCAGCTAGAAGTTGAGAGAATTGAGAATATTATTGCTTTGTTATATTTATTTTGGTGATCTCGTAGAGGCATACTACACGTTCTACAGATTATTCTCCTTCCATGTAGGCTCCTACCCGACTGATGTACGATTCACTCTCTTGTTAATTCGACATTGCAGATCTGCTTTGCAACATGCTTTGATCCGAATGTTCTTGCTGATCTCCGGAAAAAGGACAAGAAGCCAGTCTCGATTGAGATAACACCCAATGCTGACCTGTCCTATAGGTAGGTCGATTTGTGATTCGTCTTTCGCAACTATTCCTGCTCGAATGGCGCATTCCATCATCATGAGAATAAAATCATAGATATTCTTGATACTAGTTTAACTCATCCGTATGTACTTTTTGATCGCACCATGCAGCGATATTGGGGCTGCGGAGGTAACGAGTGCTATTGGAACTGATAAGGATCAGGCACCTCCTCCAAAGATCATATTGAAAAAGAAGAAGTTTGTTGGGAAATATGCCATATCAGCTGATGCGTTCGCACCAGATCTGGTATGGTTCAGAATGTGGCTATGATTAGTTCTCATGCATCACAGTTGAACTCTATGAATAATTTCTATTCCGTGTCTTCAGAAATCAATGTAACAGTCTGCATTGATACTGTCCTGAACCCAGCGGCATTAGAAATTCTAGTTTTAAATGATAGGTTTTCTCATAGGCTAATGGCGAGGACGGGCTAACCGAGGAATTTATTTGCGGCTATTTATTGCGACGTGTCTTCGCATGCGTGCTGGAGAAATCATGTGTGTTCTCTTTTCCCCAGGTTGGTGCCAAGTCTCGTAATATAGCCTACCTGCGAGGCAAACTTCCCTCATGGATTCATCTTCCAACTTCAGCAGCATTGCCATTTGGAGTTTTCGAGAAGGTTCTAGCAGAGCGCATCAATAAGGTTAGTAAGTCCGCAAAATCACTATATCTGTTTCTATTGCCACACTGGTCAAGTGCGAAACACGACCTTATATGGTCCATTGCTTCTGCCTAGAGGAATTTCTTCATTCTCTATCATTCAAAGTACATATTGCTTCTTGTTCAGGATGTGGCCACAGAGGTTGCTGCCCTGAGCAAGCAACTTGCTAATGGTGATTTTAGTAAGCTCAAGGATGCTCGTGCAACGGTCTTGGGACTGAAAGCACCTCCAGCGTTGGTAAGTGCAGCATTATTCTAACCCTCCAACAAGAGGGCCCCTTTAACCCTAAGCCCTGAGCCCTAAACCCTAAACCATACAGCAATAGGGTCGGCAATCTGATTGCTTGTTCTCACCTTCTGTAATCTTGGGTTGTGTCTTCAATTACCGAATGTTTATTACACAGACATGTTTTCGAGTATTGTGTTTTTGAGATGTAAGTTTTCCCCCGAGCATTCGTTCCACGTTTTTCTGTTATCATGATTGAGTCTACCTCCAAAAGTAACCATCAAGAGTACACTCAGTACCACAACAGACTTCTCGGTATCGTAAGCATGCACTGCACCTGTGTGCAGGTTGATGAATTGAAGAAAACTTTGAAAGGCTCAGGTATGCCGTGGCCTGGGGATGAAAGCGAGGAGAGATGGACTCAAGCCTGGAATGCAATCAAAAGGGTAATTCTACCCTGTCGTCGGTTGTCATTTAGTCTCCATGTGTCAACTCCATATATATTTGAATCGCTATTGGAATGTGCTTGGGTAATATCCAATGTAAAGCATTCTTTGTTGTTACCTCTATCTAGAAATGAAGGTGTGACTTGGAAGGCATCTCAAAATTTGTATTCTTGAATCCAGGTGTGGGCCTCAAAATGGAATGAAAGAGCCTACTTCAGTACTCGCAAAGCCAAGATAGATCACAGCGACTTGTGCATGGCAGTATTAGTTCAAGAGATCATTCAAGCTGACTATGCGTTCGTCATTCATACCACCAATCCATCCACTGAAGATGAAACAGAGATTTATGCAGAGGTAAAGCTGAATTTAGAAAAGGAAGAGTTCTACTGTAGTTACTGTGTATTTCCCTGGGTTTAGGGTGCAGATTCTTGGGTATTTCCCTGGGGCATTTGCTTGTTTACTTATGCACTTGAACTGCGTACAGGTCGTGAAAGGTCTAGGAGAGACTCTCGTTGGAGCATATTCAGGCCGAGCACTCAGTTTTGTAGCCAAAAAGTCAGATATCAAAAATCCTAAGGTATGCTTTAACACTATCAGAGTTTCTCTGAATTCTCGCTCACGGTGGAACTTATCTAATTTGGATCACGATGCGTCTTCCAGGAATCCTCCTGTTGACCTTCCCGTCGCTTCAAATTTCTTATGTACTTTAAGCTGGTTTGCCAGGTTCTGGGATATCCCAGCAAACGCGTAGGCTTGTTCATCAAACAATCAATCATCTTCCGGTCAGATTCTAATGGAGAAGACTTGGAGGGATACGCTGGAGCTGGTCTTTATGACAGGTTTGTATTCCTTTTGACGGCTCTCTCTTGGCATTTTTGCAGTTGAGTGCTACAGACTAGGTGAACGTAAAAATATAATCCATCAAGTCACTTAAATTTGAGTTAACATTTTGTCGTTTTCATTGCCCAATTACATGATTCTAACTAGTACGTAATTAAGCCCTCAGTTGTGATTTTAGGCTATTGTCACGGACTTGGAACACACTCAAAGCCCCAAACTTGTGTTTTGGAATGCTGCAGTGTGCCTATGGATATTGAGGAGGAAAGAGTAGTCGATTATTCCTCGGATCATTTAATCTTGGACGAGACGTTCCAAAAAAACATTTTGACCAAGATAGCTGAGGCAGGCTACGCTGTTGAGAAGCTTTTAGGCTCAGCACAAGATATTGAAGGTGTGATCAAGGATGGCGAACTTTACATCGTTCAGACCAGGCCACAAATGTAGAATACTAAAACACTTGGGGATTAGTATTTCCTATTAATTTCTTCATAATCGATCATATAGCAAGTGGTCATCAGGCTGCTTGGCACCACAGATGATACTTCAGGGAGCGGTTTGCAACAGTTGGATGTCTCCAGTTGCAAACTCACTGCTGCTCTTTGAGGAGCTACAAAGAGCAAAGTTTGGATGTAGTTACAGACCAAGATAATAGTATGATGACCATGCTACACCACATGAAAACGTGGTCGGTGGACGTAAGAGTATGCCAGTGCTGCTTGTGATGGCCTTTTGACTACGTTACAATACCATGAGGCCAACTTTCGGCTACTGACGTAAGTTCCAACTCTTCAGTGTGAATGCAGCTCTTCTTTAGCAGGTGTGGAATGGGTTATTATATAACCCACTTCACGCGAAACTGACGGAACGTCCTCCGCCGCCCCCGCCATTTATCATTGATCTCGCTCCGGAACCACCAGCAAGACCGATCAACTCTCATTTTGTTTACCATGGCACGAAGCAGCTAGACACGGTTTCTTCAGAATCATTCAAGTTTAAACGGTTCCTGAGATTGATTTGTACTTTAACATAGAATTTTACAGGTTGAAAGGAAATCGAAGTCAAGCATATATTTCGCGAACGAGTCTTTGTGCAGTAATGTTCGTTTTTCTTGCAGAGACAGGTTGCCCACAATTGAGCCAACCGATGAATGACATTGAATGTCCAAGAATGGTGAGCAATCTTATTGCAGCTCTGTTTGTTTTGAGTCTGCTGCAGAAATTTTCTTGCGTTTCGCTCTTGGGTTCTTGAGCTTAATTTCCTTGGGGTTCGCTTGGAGGTCGTTAATGCATTGAATCAATTTCTTGCAGGTTTTCAAAACACGTTATCTTTAATGTTTTGGTTTACCATGCCTTCTTTCCGCTCTTGATCAGTTCAATCTTCGTGTTACCTCAGCGCCACTCTTCGTGTGACCTACTGGTATTATGTACCCTAGGTTCCTGAATCTTTCGTTGTCCTTAATAACTTACAGCAATAACTGTCCCTTCTTGCAATATTCCCGGCTACGTGGAGAGGCAGCAGCTCGGCGAAATGGTTTAGGGTCAAGGTGAAACTTCGAGACGATTGACACCTGAAAATGTACAACAAAATTTTGAGAAACACATGCAGAAACTGACGCTGCCGTAAAATTTCAAGAGTAGGTCTGGGGTCTCTTACTCTTCAGTAGGAGCTCCCCTCAGATTTGGTAGCGCGTACTGTCTTCTGAATAGTTTAATGTACGCCCAATTCTCTAACTATACATTCTTTGCGTGCTCCATAATGTTTTTATAAAACATTCTGATGATTGAGCAGTTTGTCTTCCTCAACCAATCTTTGTGAGTGAATTTTCTACCCCTCTAATTCTCGAAGAGAGAATGACCCGCGCGAAAGTGAAAATCACGCCGCTGGGGAGGAGGATACAGTCCAGCAATCGGCAACGTTTCAGTGGGGGGCTCAACAAGAAGGGCTGCA
Organism: Neckera pumila; assembly: GCA_963969595.1. NCBI lineage: Eukaryota > Viridiplantae > Streptophyta > Bryopsida > Hypnales > Neckeraceae > Neckera > Neckera pumila. Next base: position 18,551,476 of record OZ018414.1, read on the forward strand.
AGGATCACGGAAGCTGGGACCGCGACGCCGATAATTGTCCCCAGAACCTCGATTTTAATGTGATCGAGGAAATCGCCAACGGAGTGGAGAAGATGATACTGTCTTGGTCTCATCTTGACGAATGTGAGCAAATGCCCAACGCAATCGCTCTGGAGGATGCAAAATTGGCCCCAGAGAAAGACTCTCTCTCGATGATGTGGAAGTTGCCCGAGGAAAATAAGGTAATTGCAGATTCATTCTTTAATTCAACTGTTGTTCTATGATGAGACTCTGGAGTGGGAAGGACCCGGGAGTCCTTCTACATTGTAACTGTAACAAGAAGATATTTGTGTTACAGTGGCCCACAGTTCGTGGGCAAGCTCTCAAGATTTTCCATAGTGGAAAGGAGCCTTAATTCATGGAATGCAAAGGGTCCCTTGCCTTGAAGATCAAGAATGTTCTGAGAAATGTAGGGTCATTGTGAAATCATTCGAAAAGGGAGGAGTATCTTAGAGCGTCATGATTTTCATCCTTATACCATAGCCGAGATAGTCTATTTGTATTATGCTGTGACGTATGGCTGTGGCTAGTTGAGCAGGTCTCCCCTGACCATACGCGATCTCGGAAGAAGGAAAGTTCTGAGGAATTTTGCGTGGAATCGGAGACGATGAGCGACTTTTCCTTACCAAAACAGATTCAGACACGTCCAGAAGAGACGGCAGTGACGGCTGATTTGTTCGGCGACGTCACCACTGAGATATCTGTAGATGGAAATTGCCCTGGAGAAGGAGTGGGGCATGCTATCAGCAAGATTGTAACGGAGGCAGTAAACCACAGGTTCAGCAAATTCTTTCTGCTAACAACTGGGTCACATCTTCTCAAGAAGAACTCCCAACCCCTCGAATGACATTGATTCGAGCGCAAATGGTCTTCTAAGTGTGCTCACACTTGTTCACAACTTTACGTGATTGCGGAAGTTGTCCGACCAGATGTGTATTCAACGTGACATATCCAAGGGATGTGTAATTACAGAGTGTAATTACAAAGTGTGTGAATAGAGTGAATTGAGTGTAGGCTAGCTTTCTGTTCAGTGAAATCTGACGTTGGCTGAAACTGCTCATAATCAGTCAGTGTGTGATATGCCAGTGGTCCGATGATGACGGGCGATGCACAAACTGAAAAGACGTTGACGAAGACTGCTACATATTGGTACTTGGAAGCGAGCAAAGTCCCTGTAGAAAACGCTGTCTGCGCTGCAGAAACAAGTGGTCTTAATAGCATAAGTGCAGGAAACAACCCAGACCCAGAGTCGACGTCGCCTTCACAGAGTCTTCATCCAAAGCGGTCTCGTGAGTCCAGTCAACTTTCTCGCAAAGAGGTTTCCGTCTCAGGGCAATCTTCCAATACTCATTCCTCACCCCGGACTCCTCCAATTAGTGAGAGACCAGTGAAGCGAATGCAATGTCAAGAGGAAAGCTCCCACAAAGATGTCCAGCTATCTGTGAGCAAGAAAACAAGGATGTCTGAGAAGGTAGAGTACAGTCATCCCCTGTGCCAAGATTAGTTAAAAGATGCAATGATTTCAGAGAAAAGGACATTTTAAACTCTAGACTCCAACTAAGACGCAAGGCTTTAAATGACTTGCGTCCACTTTCACGAGTGGACGATGGATTACTGGATTGTTCATTAAAGAAAACTAGAAGGAAAACTCCCCTCCCCCCAAATATGGCCACGTCAAACCCTGCCAATTGTACGGCAGTTTCGAACGTAAATCCTGTATATTGTAATATGACTAGGTTTTCTCGAACACTTTTCGGGGTGGGTTTTCTACTGCTTCATAAGCACCGACTTTAGTGCCTGGCAGGCTACAACAGTGCCAATCAGCGGAGCAAGCTGCTCGGAGGATGAAGATTGTATGAAAAGCCCAAGGAGCGATTGCTCTCTATTGGATCTGACATCAAATTCCAGCTGGAATGATCCGCTAGTCGGGAGTCCGATTCGAAAGCCTTGTGCTCTTCCGATGGATGGAGCGCACATTGAAGAGTTTGGACCTTGGGACAATGTTTCTGGTCATGCACCAGTCATTGTTTCACATGTTACGGCAAGACCTGATTCAGATTTGGGTCAGTACTTGTCTAAATTCAAATCACCATTAATTTTTTAGTTACACAGTTGCAGATTCTGACACATTACTTGTCCTGCCATTTGAGTAATCATGCTTTGATAGACTCGAATTTTTTCTATGCTGGCGGGCCTCCACGTTAAAATCGTCCAGGTTCTTGGCGGTTGGCATGTAATCTTGATGCAGACGGTGAAAGAGTGGCATATGTACTGACGTTAGATTGCTTTTGTTGTAAAGAGAATTGCACCAAAGAGAAGACAAGCTTCGTCTCTTTTAAGTTATGGAAGGCAAACAAGCAGAGCGAGTCCGGGCTCGAAGGCAATGGTGAAATTGGGTTAAATGACGAGAAATCGCGTCAGTCAGTACCTCAAGGCTCCACCGACGATCATGACGGGCAGCATTGTGGGGTCACTGCGCAGACCATAGTTGCTCCTCAAACATCTGATCTGGTGATTATTCTTTTCACTGCATTAAACTTCTTTTCCTTGTAGCACCCTGTCGTGTTGCTCAGCGACATGGGTCCTTCTCTGAGCTATGTTTGCCGATCGTTTTTTGGTTCACTGATCTACAAGGGTGTAAGGCACGAGGCCTCTGCTTGGCTGCCGCTACAATAGACCACAGACCATATGTGCTGATCCTTCTGTGTTTTTGATGCCAATCTATGTTAGTCAATATTTGATGTGGAGGGAAACGATGATGCAAATGTGCAGCCATGCAACGGTGATCAGAGTACAGGGGAGATGGAGGAGCTGCAAATTGCGTTGCTGGAGTGTGCAACTGAGTATGAAATCAAGGTTTGCTTTGTTTATTCATTCTACTGCTCAAATAGTTGAAGTAACGAGAGGACTGGTGCAATATCAATTACATATTGGGCTTTACATTTTGATGATGACCGTTCCATTTCATTCCAAGAAACCATTCGGCTCGTGTATATTTGATGCCTTCAGACAATTGAGATGAAGATGAAGCTCAAAAGCATCAAAAACTTGAAGGGCGAGCCATTGTTATCAGATCCTCAGCCGACGACCTTCTCCGACGTGTCAGATGTTAAGTCTGTCTCCGGTGCCAACAAGCCAACTGCCGCGGTATCCACGGTAATGATGGAGATCTAAGCCATTGAATTCTCCTAAGCCAACTGTGATGATTCCGCTTACGTTTCGAGTCCGAGTCCAAAGTACGAGTATTCTGGTTCATTAGTCCCATATATTTCAGTTTCTTCTACCTTACACAGGACCCACTTCCTGAAGCCGAGATGCAACAACTGGAGAGGGCGAAGAGGCAAGTATACAAGTTGCAGCATCAAAAAGGGTGCCTATCTAAGGAGCTCGGGGATCTGAAGAAGAAAGAGAGGTACGCTGCGTGCCATTGATTTCGTCTGCTGAAGAACCCCTGTCTCATTCAAATGAATCCAGAGAAGTGCTTTGGTTTGTGTCATGTTTGTTGCGTACAGAGTAACAATGGTAGGACGAATTGGTCTTCAGGCAGTTCGAGCTTCAAAAGAAGAGCTTAGATGCTGCCTTGCATAAGTTGGACCGCCTTGAGTGGTATGCTCTCCAAACTACCTGTGGTCACGGTTCCCTAAAATCTGCTAAGAATCGTGATACATTACGGATATGTACCGACATTTTGTAATCAGATTGACCTTATTGTAATGAGATGTGGTTTCACGCAACACTGTGTTCAGATGTCCTACTTCATAGCATACAATTATTCGTGCCTTCGATTTCTCATTTAGCCAATGCTATGTCGACAAGTGCCCTTTTAACAGAACACAGTGAAGCTGCTTTGGGGGATTTGGGATTTAGGGAGATAATGAAAAAAGAACAGGAAGTGGAAGACTGGCAGCTACGGCAAAGGCATGTTGAGGCCCAGCTCCAAGACTCGGTGATGGAGTTGCAAAGGTTGACTGCCCTCGGCGACATTACAGACCTGCCCATGGACACGGCTTCCTTGCTCTCTCTGCTCCCCACTTTACGAGGCTTTGTTCAGACTCTAGCTCAAAAGGTGCTTATTTACAGCTCTTCCCTAACAGCTTGAGATTCTGATTAGTATTAGTGCAGGCGTACAAGACCGTAGAAAGCCAAACATAGATTGCTTCTTGTTCTTGGCCATGGTTTCCAAACTGGAAGATCTAACCCACTCCTCAATGGTGATTTGGAAACGCTTGTTACTTTACTCATTGGTAGGTTTACGTAAGAAACTGCCTTAAATTGCTTTAGAATTGGCCGGGTGTAATGTAGCTAGTTTGTGTTTTCTTAAAACAGGTTTTCTACCAGCAATGTCGGGTCATTATGAACCTATTGTTTGCGATGCAGTGTGTACGCGTGTGCCACTCAATATGCACGGAAGGTGAGTCGATGCATAACAACTGTATGGTGTTCATTGGTATATGATTGGCAGGACACTGGCGGAGGATACTCCAGTGACGATCAATCCCAGCAAGACGAAGCTCTCTGTGATTCCACTCATGTTGATGAAATAGTCAGCAATTTGATGCACGAGATTCAGGGTTTGCAGTATGAGCTGACTGGGATTATGTCTCAGAATGGGAATATCTGCGAAGAACCGAAGCCCAAAGTACTCATTTCTTCTAATTCCTTTCATTCTTTGTTCCTTTCCTGGCATCTCTTTCTGCAGGGGCCATCACATTTTTGTATCTCACCATCTCCCTATTCATGTAGGTTTGGGAAAATCACAGCTCTAGCTAAGAAAAAACTAACGACTAGTTTTCTGTTTGCAGAAGAGTGTCCAGAGGCAACCTTACGTCACAAATAAACCTACAACAAGGCCCTCCCCCCGGCTTCCAAGGGACCGGTATCAATATCCAAGACTGAGTGCAGCTTGACATGATTTCTTGAAGGGAGACCCTATTCATGATCAACAAGTGGCTGAACCTTTTGGAGTGCAACCGGGTAAACCAACGCAAGCAGACAGGTACACAAGCCAAGACGGACTCTAACAATTCACTTCACTAAAATGTGCAGTTACTGCGGGTACCACTATTTACAAAAGACCTTACATTTATCCACCACAGAAAAATCTACATGAATGGAAAAGTCCAAAGCTTCTGAAGAAATCCAACATCTTTAAAGAAATCTTACACAATTTGAAGAGTTAACAACCCACAGTAGTTGCACAGTTTTGTGCAGAGGTCAACAAAGAAGTTTGGGTTGGACATTTCGTTGCAACAAACTGACAAATATTTTCGAGCAAGGAATCACTTTTTATTTATTCCTGCACTTCACCGAGACGTCAATGAGGAATCTCATAGTTGACTGATCCATATTAGAAGCATATTAACCTTCATCTCCGAGATTTTGCCAACTCATAGATGATCAACTCCAAATCCTTTACTCCAAAATATTGTAGAATGTAGCTGGCCTCTTTCGTGAAGAAGCGCAGAGTTCCTGCCAGGACAACAAAATATAGGTAAAATTGAATACCCTCAAAAACCTTCAGGCATTTCTCTATTAATTTTTTTGCTTCAAACAGCATTTGCTTGCAAGCCATTAAACAAAGGGGAAGCTGATGCTTCTATAAGCCCAGGTTAAATGCTTCGATCAGCACCCAAACCACCCGATCCCCCAAAGCCAAAATAGTGTTGTAAGTTAACCTCTAAGTGACAAGTCAAAAAGAACAAAAACTTTGGAATCAAACAGACAATCATAGTAACTTTCAAAATTGTGATTTCATTAATTCATTTTGTACCCTTCCCTAACCACTCATGGATCTAGAAGCGATCCACTTTTGTCAATTTGGGACTTTCTACTGTAGGTATTAACTTAAGGACTTTCTTGACTGGAAACCTTAAAGGAAAACCCATACCTCCAATGCCATAGCGAGACGTAAGAGAGTGGCCTCTTGCCATGGTCGTCCAATTAGCTGCAACCCGATTGGCAATCCCTTGGAGTCATGACCCACCTGCAATTTCCACACAAAAAGAAAACACAGGCTATCAATGTCCGACTTTTAATTTTCCCCAACCGAGGGCGTCTTGTGGAAAAGTGAAGACTAAGTAAGGTTCAGGAAGACAGCTGCTCATCTTGCCTGGAGTCACCACCAGTGCCCCGCCCCGTCGATATGGCCGAGTTGGTCTAAGGCGCCAGTTTCAGGTACTGGTCCGAAAGGGCGTGGGTTCGAATCCCACTGTCGACAATTTTACTTTTGTTTCTCTATGTAAATTTGATGCATTTAATCAGACGATATGAGCATTACAGCAGATGGAACCTAAAACGACACTAAAAACCCTCCGAATAAGCATGTTTACTGTTACTATTAGCCTGCTTGATTTTATTTGGGGGACTTGCTGACATTTGAATGCCCCAGCCGTGGTTATTGGAAACCATGCATAGGAATAAACAAAGTGGTGATTAGAGGTGTATCCAAAATCGAGGTTGGTTCTCATTTTCAGAGCAACGCATGAAATGAGATGTAGATATAATGCATGGAACGTTCCGAATTGTTACCGGGAAACATCAGTAGTGTGAATACTCACCGGAACACTAATAGCAGGCAGGCCGAGAAAGTTTGGGGCTGCAATATATCGCATCAGATTGCCTGCACCACAAAAATAAAAAAAATATCATGCACTAGTTTCAGCACGCCCCAAAGTGAGTTCGCTCACTGAAGCTCAGGAAACCTGAAACCACACTCCGCCAATTGTAATGGCCACTCTAGACAGTACGTACAGATCGAAGCAACAAGCTTTCAACTTGAACCAACATCTTGTGTGCCGTGCCGAGGGGTGAGATCACAAGCCTAACATAACACAACGCAGTAACACAAATAACAAATGGTAGTTACTCCTATCAAAGATGAGCAGTTCTTGCTGCTGCTGCTTCAACCTGTGAAATCTAAAGTGGTCCTCAGGCACCATAAAAAGAAATTTGGAATAGAAACCTTGTCTCACGTCGTATTGAGTATTTCCATGGACATAGGGAAATGAAAGCACTTGCTTACCTACTGTCGTCAAATCACTTTCGCCAACGGACAACGACGCAGGAGGGATCAATGGTGCCGTGGTACTGCACAGTATTTGAACTGTGAGTTTCAATTGATGAAAAAAAGTTAAGGCAACCATATTTGACGAAACTTCATTGAAATTGACAAGTGAATCTTGTAATGCTTACCCAGTGGTGGGAGTTACAATAACGTCCACATTCTCGAAAGCTTGCATGTGGAAGTACATCGCTCGACGTCTGCAAGGCCGGCCCCAGAAAACGAACCCATTAAGGATATTACACCGTGTATTACACTAGCACTTCACTCACCTTCCTAAAACTTCACCAGATGTTTGATTTGCCACGGCTATAACCAACACAGACAATAATTAACCCCAAAAGGACGTAAACCCTGAATCGTTTTGGGAAATTTTGTGCAATTTTGCTTATATCTTTGTACGAATATATTATTTACCCCATTTCCATTAAATCCATCATAAACGAAGGTTGCCCTATAATGCTTCCAATGCTACTTTTGATGAACAAGAAGTTATTTGGACAAGAGATTGGTCAGAAGCACTCTGCTCATCATCCAAAATATGGACGTTGGGCTACAGTGGGCCTTATGTGTTCTATAGCAGTTTTGAGTATACGTAATATGGAGACTTTTGGTTATTTATTTATTTATTTATTGACATCGAACATGCAATGTTCTTCACTGATTCAGATTCAGGGGATATAAACTTTGGCCTCACTGAATTACATTTCACAGTATAATCAACAGCATTGGTCAATTTCAAACCATGAATCTCTGGTACTTTAGGGTAGAGCAAGTAAACTGGAAAAATGAGGTAATGAAATGAGTTAGCCAAACTTGATTTTTTGGGCAGCAATGAAGTCTGCAGATGAGAATTCCTTCATGATACTGAGTGTCCCTTGGACGTCCAAACTGAGTTTTTCCAATCTGGAATAAATGGAACCAATTGAATTTAAGTAGTCAGCAACGCGAACCTATTGTAAAACAAGGGCGTTGTAAAGCAACGAAATAGCGTATTCAGCCAAATGGATAGATGCAGCAAAGGTCAGGTCAGAACGATACGCACAACTGTTTGTCATAGCCCGCCAACCCAGCTGCATATTCGGAGCTCACAGTCGTAAAATGCCCGATCCTTAATTCGTCCAGCTCAGGCAATGTAATTTCTTTCGTCTGCCATCACCGAGTCATGAATAGCAACCTCAAATCTATAAAACTCATAGGTTTTAGAGCTCTCGGCACTTTAATGTCACAATTTTGGCAATGTGAAACACTTCATGTAAAAATAATGACCATAAATTAGAACACATACCTCAGTCCCAAATTCCTCCATGAGAAGTTTCAGGCTTTTGTTGCACACCTCAGCCACCTCCTTATCAAATGTAGAATGGAACCACTGCTCCGTGATTTCATACAAAATTAGAAGACGTAGAGAAAAGTGTGTAAGGAAGCAGGACACTTCCCACAAAATCACGACCAAACTATCCGTCATAGTTCGGAACAATGAACTGAAGATAAGAAGCATAAGACGACATCCTTACATCTGAGTATTTTCCAAGTTTCAAGGAACCCAACGTAGCTTGAGAACCTGGATTGAGATCCGGCACGCATGGGGGCAGCTGAAAGACCATCAGAAAATTGGATAGTAAGAGCATAGCAAAACTGTCAGAGACCAGTTCTTGTATCCTATACTGACCCCTGTTACCACCAGCATCTCATCGCGTTGAAAACACTGGGTCAGCCTTACTTAACAAGTGAGGTAAGTATGACTAGGCTAGGTATCTATGGCCAGGCTTTAAATGAATTGGAGTTGTCTAATGTCACAGTGATCTACAACCTTCACACTGAATTGCATAAAAAATTTCAAGCATAGTGATAAATACTTGATATCAACAGATTTGGCTCTAGTAACCAAAGTGATCTCCCAAAAATCAAACTGCCACATATGTTATAACGCTTTAATTGACACAAATAGTATCCTCTACGCACAAAAATGATCAAAGATTACGAGACAATCATGTACAAGCACAACCTAAATCAGATCCAGCAGATCACACTAAACAACCATGGATACTGCTATGATGGTCAAGTCAGCATATGGTGAGAGGTGATACTCACCGGCCAACTGTGGAGCTTGTCAGCAGGGTGTGTTCCGAGCATTGCTGAATATCTGCACACACAATTAAATGTTTCCCATATGAACCACAATTTGTTGCATTCTGCTGTGCATAGAGAGCAAAGTTTGCCATAGAGAGCTCTTAAATGCTACTCAAGAAAATTCTCTGAGTACGAGGTCATTTCATCTTGTTCATGCTGAAAAAGCACATTGCACAGCTCCTGATACTGAGTACTTACACAAGCAATGCATCTTCTGCGCTTGCTGCAATGGGACCGCAGGACTCCATGGAGCATCCCACACAAAACAACCTGCCAATTCAATTGACACAAAGTTAGATCATATGAAATCAGAGAAATGAGAGGGAACTAGGTCAATGCAAGACAAGCAGCGGTACAAATTATCACGACTTCTAAATACAAACATCTGGAAACCATTTTGGTGCAATCGATAAGGATTAATAAATAAAGATACCAAAGCAAGGATTAAAAGAGGCCAGTACCCTTCATTTGTTATCCGTCCAAATGTTGGCTTCAAGCCAACAATTCCACACAAAGCTGAAGGTATCCTAATCGATCCTGTTTCACATTTAAATGTTCCCGTTCAGTGGTACCCAGGTTCATCTTGAAATACCGAAGACACTATTCCTTGCACAGTTAAAAGTTACAATAACAAAGAAAAGTAAGAATCTAAGGAAGCACTGAAGCCTCAATGCAGATAAACGATCGAAGTTGTTCAGTACGGAAATCCACCACGGAAATCCTAATTACTAGATAAGTCTCATGAACCACAGATCTTGCCTCCATGCTCACCTCCAACATCAGTACCCACGGCAACGGGACACAACCCGGATGAAACAATTGCACCAGGACCAGAAGAAGAACCTCCAGTATACCGTTCCTCATCATGGGGATTTCTTGCTGTCCTGTTTCACCGAATCTCAAAGGAATTCAATAGGCATTGGAGAAACAACGGGCCAAAATTTCAAAATTTCAAATGCACAATGCCTAAACTGAATATAAAACTGTAGATAGCACACTCAAGGTATCACATGCAAGGTTGGTGACATGTGGAGCAAATTTGGCAATCTGCAGAGCAATCGACAATAGAACAAGGAGGATATACGAGGGACCAGTCGAAAAAAACGAAGAGTGAATACCCATGATGAGGATTATTGCCAGTGACTCCCATGCCAAATTCTTGCATCACTGCCTTGCCAATGACCATCATACCACAGCTTCGCAGCCTTGCAACCGACACAGCATCTTCTTTCACTTCTCTCACTTTAGGAAGCCAGGTCGATCCAGCTGAGGAATCATGGCAAGTCGACACGTAATGATGAGAAAATGCATAGAGAGGGGTCCAAAGCAGAAGCTGATTGCCAACTCTAGTTCAGTTCCAAGCATGCTATTTGTGAAATCTAGATATCGGGATAGAGGGCTAAGCGTAGTGCACAATCAATTCATGATTTATATAATCAACACAAACGAAATAGAGAAAATAAATTAACAACATGCATGCAAAAGGTTGGTAACCATGTGCTAGAACCAACCCAAGCCATGAAAATTTGCAGAATGATAGGACGAGCTGTGCGTTGAATTACACCTGTACTTGGATGCGGAAGGCAGTCTATGTCATCCTTGACAGCCAAGGGTACACCATCAAGCACAGACAGCATCTTCCCTGCAAAACGAGGTCACCATGGAAGCCAATGAGTTCCACTTCTATTCGAAAATTTTCTTTTGTTCCTTTCTCCCTTTGCTCACCTTCATCACTATTCCAAAGTAAACAAAGCAAAGGCTAAAATTGGTGTCTCCGTTTATTTAGTGTAAAATGACTTACCATTCTTGTAACGTTCGGTGGACTCAGCCGCTTGCTTAAGCACATCCTCGGGGAGAAAAGAAATAAAGTATACCAACGAAGTAGACCCACGATGCCTTTGCTTTGCCTTCTCAACAGCATCAATTATGCGCTCCGCTACCTAAAACATTGAAGATGTTAAGTCAGATACTGTGCCCAGAAAATACCGAGGATGGTACGAGAAAACTTTGTGGGTGGGTTGGGGGGGGGGGGGAGTTCATTTTTCTCCACAGATATGCAGATTAGAAAGATTCAGAAGAAAAACATACCATCCGCTACTCATATATCTGCATATAGCTTTAACAAAACATCGCGCTCTCTTTAACAGATATGCAACAAGCTCTAAAGCTCAAATTCAAAGTGGCTCACCTGAGTTGGTGTTACACGACCGGTCGTATAAGCCTCAACGTAATCTCGAATTTTCCAGTACAAAAAGGGACGTGCCTTCTGCAATTTAAAGAAGAGGATACTAAAACCATTAGAAACCCGATCCTGTCTCCTGTACAAACCTTTTATCAACAGCAACTCATCTCTTCCAATACTTTTATTTGGCCGTCAATTGGCATGTCGTGTAAGCAAGCAGTCATGACTTGGTTAAAGATCGATGACCACTCATATTTGAATGGAAATTCGGGTTGTATTATATCCCTTATTCAATAACGGTCTACATGACCTCTACGAAACGAATTGCATAAAAAATCATCGAATACATTAAGTAAGGAAACAATTTGATCTCCAGAGAGTTTGACTCTTGTAATACCGAAAGTGATCTCTCCAGTGAATTCTATTAATTAACCTCCCCATGAAAGCACACTCCTACCAATCGATTACATACTTAAAGTGAAGGAAAGAGCATCCGCAACCTTAGATACTGTTGCAGGCAAGCATTCTAGAGCATATGCCACTCTCTCCGCAGGCTCACTCCCCTCCAAAAATTGCTTCACAGCTACTTCAGAAGCTTCTGTTGCAATTGAGCGAAGATATATCAATGTGGGCATTGCATGATCAACATAAAGAAGGAACTATTTCAAAAGCATCAAAGCACAAAACACATACATCTGTATAACTAGATTCTTGAACAAACCATCACCACAAAGGGAAAAACCTTCAGGACTTACGGTTGGCAGGATACTCTGGTAGGTACATAGGTATGTCAGAGATGAAAATTTCACGCAAAAACTGCAAGAAATAAATACGAAGAATCGACCGTAAGTGATTAGAAACTAATCAAGACATTTGAAATGGCTCCCATAAATTAGGGAATATAATACTGCCTAAGAGCTCCTGAAAGAACCTAATTCAAATTTCTGTTAACAGGATTTCTATTAACTTCTTTTAAAACCCTGTGAACAGAGCTAAGCAGCAGAAGAGAAAGTTATCATAAGAAAGGTATGGACACCCATAATCAACACTGCCCAAAATGCAACACCTACATTTGGACCAAAACAACATCTCTAGAACCTCATATTGATTACACAAGATGTACTCAATCAAAACATGAGAGTCCATGAGAACCTACAATTGATTTAGGTACACCTAGAGACAATACTTTGAAAATTCATAACTTCTTCATAAGGTGTCCAAACAATGCATGCTAAAGTGCATTAGAATCCTCTTTCAGTTGCCGATAAGATCCAATCAAAAACATCTATGGTTAACAATCGTGAATATGCTCAGTTGTACCTACTGACGATTACAGGTGCGCATACCTTAGTCTACTCTATCACTAATGTTTCAATAATCTCCATTGCCAAGATTGTCCAAGAAAATTCACGAGGTCCCCTCTAAAAGCAACTGCGTGTAAGCACCTGTGGAACGTTGTTCATCCTCATCAAGTTCGATTTTATCAACCCACCCAGAAGGATCGAATTCTGAGCCCAAACGAACAACCGGAGCGGCCAGCCAGAAAGCTTCGGAGCTGTCCACAATCCACCACCATGTCACAAATACAGACCGAATACTGCTCTCAACAAGTGCACTTCAACACTCTTAAACCCCGTCTCCAATTTCAACTCAGTAGACTCAAATACAAGTAGAAATTCAAGTTTTCAAGGGATAAGAAGATCTACGTACCTACGACATCATTGATCTTGAACTTCACTGGGCTTTCGAGAACCTCCTCCACTGGTAACATCGTGTTTAGAGCCATAGCTCGAGAGTACGTGTTCACCCCTAAAACCCTCCGCGCATTCTCTGAAACAGAAAACTGGGGTTCAAGGCAAAATTCTTACAGAAGTGAAAATCAAAACTCCAACGTTAAGCGGTGCACTTCTAAAAACGTAGACGAGAAGCATACAAAAACATGTACCTGCTCCCCCAAAAGAAAAATCGCCACACGGAAGTAAGCTTATACTGAAATCACGCCTTCTTCAATTGAGAGCAAGCAAGAGAACGTCAAAAAACAGGTTCCAAGGAAATCGGAAGAGAAGCATACGAAGACATGTACCAACTGTAATTAAAACCCAACAACAACAATCGCGAAAACAGCTGAAGAATGAATGAAATTATTGAAGCTTGTGTCCATTGAGGCAATGCAGACACAAATTTCGATGAAAAATTTGGAGAAGGAACTGAAAGTCATTTAGTAAAAGCATCCCCACCTAAGGTACAGTAGAAGCACCAGTAGTCAACCACGCCTAGTACCCAACCTGTAGGGGTGGAGAATTTCTAACCAAGGTTGGAACAGATTTTCAACGGAAGCTGGAAATGTATTTTTTTTGGTTCTTTTCAAGGTTAAGATCACTGGGGTTTTTTTATTTTATTTTAGGCAATGCAAAAAGTTATAATCTCTAGAAGGATGAAGCTATTTACATCCATGGAAATGGATGAAACTTGCAATCTATAGATGAAATTTCATTTATGCATGCAAACTGATGTACATTCATTCAAAATTGAGCAATTTCATCCCAAATTTTGATAACAAGTTAGCAATTTCATCCACTGAAAAGCAAGAATATTTTGCCAAATATTCTCTGAGAAAAAAATAATCGCTTTTGAGCGAAATTTTGCTCAAAAAAAAACAATGGTTGGGATTAATATGGTTATGACACATGCCCATATTGATATACGTGAGCAAGAAAGTAGGAAGTAGTGAGCGGAAAAGTATTTCTTAAATGATCAGGACTGGAACAGTCTAGACACTGGCTATTGGTGAAGAGTACTTTTTGGCTCCCAAAATTCACAGTAATTTCAATTTTGGGAGCCAAAAATTTTGAAAAATTTGCAATCCCAATATTTCCTATCTTCCTACATGATGAGAAAAATTTCCACCCACCTCTTATTGTGCACGATCTGCTCCAAAATTGCTTAAATGATCAAATATTGGTACTTCTATCTTATTTTTTCCTATCCGGATGAAGAAAGAGCAAATATGAGGAAAGGGAATGAGAGTCTCCACCAATTCTTCTCTGAAAGTTGAATATTTCACCCTATGTCTGGGAAGAACTGGTAGGTCGGTGAAATTAGGAAAAAAAAATGTTGCAATTAGAAAACATAGCAAAAAATCAGTGAAAAAAAACATAAAATTTCTATTTTGAGAGTAAAAAACATAGAGAAAATAACCAACCTTTGTACTCTAAAATCACTTCAATTTAGAACTTGACGGAAAATAGCCAGTAAAATTTAAAAAACTTCATGAATGTTGATTTCACCAACTTGAATGTAATTACCTTCATTGTTATTAGTTTGTTGCCGATTGGCTTGCCACTATTGTCACCAATGGGCTTGAGCACATCATTCGTGTTTCCATGTTAAAAATAATAATTGTTATGTGTCCCCATGTTGTAAACAATAATTATTGTATGTAACCATATTGAAAACAATAATTATTTTGGTAGTTCTACAGAAGTCTTATGAAGAGAGAAAATGCAAGGGGCTATGAGAATATTTTATTTAATATGAGAATATTCTTTTTCATATGAGAGCATTTTTTTATCCTAAAAGAAGACTTGATTGGACAAGCTATCTATGATATTACCTATTTTTATGAATACATTACTATGCCTTGCTAATGATTCATTTACAGGTAGTTTGAAAGTCCAAGGGCACCAATCAAATTGAATGTGCTATGATATGTGACTTGCAAAAATTCACCAAAGATCAATACAAAATTAAATTCATGTGTTATAATTATTCAAAAAATAACTTGAGTCTCTTTTTGGAGGTGATGGCTTAGACAAGTGGGCGATTCATTAAACTTTAGATTGTATAAGAGCATTGCCACCGTGGCCCGGGCTCCATGGCAAGGAAAATTGTTTGAAAAGTATATACATAAAAGAAAAATTTGAGGAGGGTGACTTGATCCCCACTGTGGAACGGTGGCCGGGCTCACCAAACAATGGCATTCCTTTTGAAAAGAAAGATCCCTTGGATTCACGCCAAATGGAGTCACGTTCAACTATTCAGCGTGAGCTATAACGTTGAAAAGGCAAAGATCTTCCACTTCGTAGGAACACAAAACAACACCCCGGGGACAAGAGGATTGCGAGGACGGGGCAATATTTTGCGAGGACGGGGCAATATTTTGCGAGCCCGCCCAATTGTGTTTTGCTTGTGTGTGTAGGGTGGGGGAATTATTTCCCTCCAAGCCCGTTGTCTTGCTGTGGCGGGGTATAATTCTGCCCCACAGTGTGGATGCTCTAAGCATCTCATTGATGCATCCCAACAATTTCTACACTTTGTGAGGAAATTCTTGAGGAGGTGGGAAGGATCAACGGCAAGGTCCAAGAAGAACTTAACGTTTAGTTCAAGGTCAACTGATAGAATTGGAAAAAAAATGGCTGCAATTTTAAAACATTAGCAAAAAATGGTGAAATTTTTATAAAATTTCTATTTTGAGTAAAAAATAGAAAAAATATCCAGAATCGGTATTTGAAAAACAGATTCTATGTAGGAATTAGAAAAATTTAGTTGGTAAAATTATAAAAAAGTTTTCAAATATTGGTTAATGGGACATTTATGAAGCAAGGCAAAAAGTTAACAATAATTACAAAATGCCCTAATTTTGTAGTTGGCATTTAGCAAACTCTTCATTTGGAATTGCTCAACCATCCATCCACTAGGTGGATGATGAATGTTGCAAAATCTCCACTTCATCCATTTAATAAAGGGAGTCTCATTAGGAACTCAACCTTGCAACAGCCTCCCTGAAAATGTTATTCTACTTTGAAGTGAATACAAAATCTTTTAGTGTGTTCGCTCAAAGAATCCCCCACTGCAAACCCTACATTGCTATGTTGCATTGTCATTAAGCTTTTAGAACCCCTCAGCATAAGTTTCTAAGTGCTTGTAGTTCGTTTTAGGGAAATTTGGCCTGAACTCATTGAGGGTTAATCCATGGATGCAAGTGAGGTGCAACTTGCAATAGAAATATATTAATGCAACAATTAGTGTCTCTAGGGAATTGTCTTAAAATGGCAAGTTGTGATACTTTATAAGGTAGACCGACCCAATTCTATCCACAACCCAATGCCGTCACCCTACATTTAATCCCAATTCACCCGTTCAAACATCTAAATCTTTTCAAAAATCAGACAAATCTGTTCTAGATTATGACAAAATCAATGCATTAATGCCACTGAAGGTAACGTGTCAATACATGATTGGTGAATAGTTAAGTGCTAATAGATACTTAAAAAGACGGTTATGGGTTGTTAATAGGGCGTTTATAACTCTATTTTATGGGCGATTGGATAATTTCAAGGCTGAACACTTCAAAAATTCAAGAAATTATAATTTTGATTAGAAAATTATACTTCCACTTGGATTTGACTCAAGTGCACACCTCTAAAAACATGTGTCCTTAGAATTGGCCCCAAAATAGACATATTGCAAATGATGGTGGTAATAGGACTTATCTACTTTAGAAAGTTTATTGCTTGGAAAGCATTAGAGGAGAATTGGCCCTTCTAAAGGACTACAAGTTCTTGACTGTAGCAGCGCAGCGCAGCAGTGTGACGTCACTTTTTTTTTTTTTAATTTTTAATTTTCTTTTTAATTTTCTTTTTGATTTCAGAAGCAAAATTTTTTATTTTTTATTTTTTTTGGTAATTAGCAACCCAATGTTCCTTCCTTGCATCGGGAACATATTGGAGAACATGTATGAAACAGCCCTTCACTACCCCCGAATAACATCTCATGGTCTAGGTTGTCACACTTTATATCAAACTCTTGTAGAGTGTTTCTTTGCCATTATGGTTATTAATCCTTATAAATGACTTTGAAAAGTGCTCCAAAAATGTCATATATTTTCATTAGCTATTAGTAGAATTAGAAGAATTATTTGGGAGAAATAGTTTAATATGATTTTCATATTTCATGATTGAACATTAGGGGACATTTGAGCCTCTAGAAGATTGCAAGTTTCCCTACATTCCCAGACTGGAGGAACGTAGGGGAAGCAACTGGCTGATGTAGTCAACACCGTGCCATGTCATTTTCGGAAAGAAAAAAAAATTGCTTAGAATGATATTTGGAGAAAAAAAAATTTGGAAAAAAAAATTTGACAGCCTGTACCGACTATTCACAAAATCGGGACAGCAATGGAAATGGGCCTGAAACGGTCTTCTAGAGACCTCAAATGTCCTCTAATGCAATCTAAAGATAGAATTTTATGTATCAAAATTTGCCAAACTTTGTATGTAGATATCTTATACTGACAACTTTAAAGTTTATAGGATAATTTTCAAAAGGTTGAAAATAAACAAACAACTTTAATAATCACATTTAACTACTTTTAGACTTTTGCAAGTCCAAAATTAATTTTAGAAAAAAATAATCATCATGAAATTTATGCAAAACATCAAGAGATCTATGCCAAACATCAAGTGATCAATACAAAACATCTGGAGATCTTTAAAAATATTGAGAGATCTATGTTTTGTTCCAAATCTACTAAATAGTCCAAAAGTAGTTAAATGTCACATCAATTGGAATTCTGTCAAATTTATTAACAATCGAATTTTCAAAACAAAAATAATAATAAAAAATAGGCATTTGGCTCTTAGATTGTGAAACTTATAAAAGCGTCCCTTTTGAGTATTCTTACCCTACATTTATTATTTGGGCAATATATTGCTTTTGTCAAACCATTTTTACCTATGCCTCTTGCTCCCTCCAAATATTGTCTAATATTGATAGGGCATGAAGACTCTATTGTCCCAAATTTTAAAAAATGCTCTTACCTTATAGTAAGGTAAAAACTCCTAATTCCAACTTCTTTCTAAAATTTCCCTTCTAGATTCTTGTCCAAATGAATTCTCTCTTTTCATAGAGTCTCCAAAGCCAATTTTATAAATACCTATTTTCAGCACTTTAAAAATTCATAATTTATTCACACAATGTCTAACAAATACAATTTAATAAACTCAAAAATCCCCTTTTGACTACCAATAGGATCCCACAAATAGTTCTCAATATAACAATGGGAACCATGCAAAATTGTTTATTGAGACACTTTATAAAGTAATTATACCTAATTTGGACTGCTTCCTAGAACCGCACATTCAAGATTCTTGCCTAAAATTGTACTTCCACTATTCATGAAAGTCTATGGTTGGTTACCCTAAGCCCGACTTTCAGCACTTTGAAAATTTATAGTTTATTCACATAGTGTCTAAAAATTGCATTCTAAAAGAATCTAGAATCTCCTTTTGACTATCAACAAGACCCTTAAAAAAAAATTCAATATAATAGTGGGAACCATGCTGAACCATTCAATATAACTATACGATTTTAGATGTAGTTACTTTAGGGGTAGTTACTTAGAGTGCTCCTACCTTGTGGTCTTCATTTTCTTCCTCCGATCACAATCGGACCGTCCAACTGAGACAAGTACTGAGATCGAAATAAAAGACTGACACTCACTGGCCCAAACATAGGGTTCCGCTCCAAGACCGCGAGCGTCAGCGTCCGTCCGGCGTCTGACCACGGGTCCGAGCGGCGCCCGAGGTCCAAGCCGGACGGACGCTGGGCGGACGTCGGGCCGGACGCGGTCTGACGCGGACGTTAGGCTGGACGTCGGGCCGGACGTCTGGCCACGCCCGAGAGCCAAGCTCGTTCTCGTCTCCTTCTTCCCAAGGCACGGTGCAACGAGCAACGAGGGCAGGGAGGGACGGTCAAGGGTTCTCGCTTGCAGCGCGGTGAGCCGACGAGCGCAAGTCGTGCCAAAATTTCGCCTCCGCGGCCTTACGCTCCTGTGGCTCGCGCAAGCGCAAGCTCGTCGCATTTTTGAATGCGGCTTTGAAGAATCTCCAAGTCGGTACGAGATTGTGCGGCCGCCAAAATTTCGACCACTTTTTGTCTCCGCGTCGGTGCTGTTCGGCCGCTGGGGTTTCGATTCGTAGCGCCATCGCCAACCTTGTGTTCCTTTTCGTCGGAAAGCTTCGACTGCGGGCAGGTCCCGCGTCGGCGCTGTCGTTCGTACTCTGGCAGATCGGAGTGAGCCTTCCCGAGTTGCGGTACGTCGTTGATATGTGTCATCTTTTTTTCATAATTTTCGTTGCGGTTGCGGTTTTGCCGTTTGGTTTAGGGTGGCAAGTCGGCAACGGAATTGTGCACTGGATTGTTGCTCACGGCGATCTTCTGTCAATGCGGAGGCGGGCGTGACGAAATTGAATGCGCCTGGCATGGGAGTCGCAGAGCTGTCTCATGGCGGGGGAGTCTGACGAGGCTGTGTGGCGTGTTTGAATCAGGGGCGGAGCGGGATGATTGAAGAGGAGGGCGACGCCGAGGGGCGAGATTTTGCCGGTGTGTGCTCTTTCTCTTGGCTTGCGTGGATTATATTGCGTCTTGAACATTGCTTATTAGGTTTGGGGAGCTTCGGGTGTTGGTTTTATCGATCTTGCTGATTGAATTCCAGAGCTGAGAGTGTACATTCTTTGGGAGGAATGTAGTGGGTGCGTGGGGCGGGACGCAGCCTGCCGAGAGCGGCGAGGCGAAGGACCTGCGCACCAACAGCAGCCTGGCGGCTGCTGGGAAGCGCGGCAGCATTCGTCGGATCCAGCAGCGCGGCAACTGGACGGAGGAAAACATGAAGGAGGCGATCAAGGAGGTGAAGAAGGGGACGTCGTCCATCGGCAAGATCGGGGAGAAGTACGGCATCCCGGAGTCGTCCATCCGCGACTGGCTGACGGGGAAGACGTCTTCGAAGAAGAAGGGGCCGCGCACCGTGCTTTCCAAGGAGGAGGAGGACTCCATGGTGGAATGGTGCCTGGACATGCAGCGCAACGGGCACTCCATCACGTTCTACATGCTGCGGCGGAAGGTGGCGGACGTTTGTCAGGGGCGGGAGACGCCGTTCCGGAACGGCGTGCCCGGCAAGAGCTGGATGGACTGGTTCCGCAAGCGCCACCCGACGGTCATGATCGAGGCCGCGCACTCGCTCAAGGGCAAGAAGAGGAACGACACGCCGAGGGGGCGAGCTCTCCTAGGTCAGCAACTCCTACACTCCTGTCCCCCGCCTGCCTCTGAAGGACTGTTGGTAGCACTGCATGTCTTCTGTATTTGTCAGTACTTCTGGCAGCCCCTGCTACTTGTTTTTAATGGGGCTTACATTCGCAGGTATAAGTTACGGTTAAATACCTCTTTTAGGGGGTGGCGTGAACGGCAATTTTTGATTCAGATACCCCGCTTTTCAATCGGGTGTCACCCGGGATCATGTCCGGGTCTTTTTATGGTAGTGGAAGCCAATGGTCGGGGGCCTTTTTGTTCATCCTGGATTGTTCATGATGTGTCACGCCGTTGGCGGCATCTCGCTGAGAGAGTCATGCGTGAGATAGTAGTCGTGCTCATGTGCTGCTCCGGGGGCATTACGTTGGAGCGCTCTGAAGACTTCTGGAATGAGCAATTTGGATGGGTTGATTCCGAACGGTTCCCGTGTGATTGTTTGACAGTGTCTGAGGGCACGGATGACTTGTAGTCTCACATGCAGTTCTTTGGTCTGCAATTGGGTGAGGAATGAGTTTAATATGTTACCTTTGCCGGGGTTTATCATCTGTGTCCTTCGTCTCCCGCAGTTCACCAGGAACCGGGTCCTTCTTGTGACGGGGCGTGGAGCGTTCTGCTTCCAACTCAATCGCATGCGTGAGTAATTGTGAGTTAGGTGTAGGTGAGGGTGAGCTAATGAACAATGACGACATGTGCAGATGGCTTGATTGGAAGGGAAGAGGACGACGGCACGAAGAGAGATTTATTCGGGGCTACAGGGAGCGAGCCATCACCGATGGAGTCTCAGGATACTCGGGACATCGTGCTTCAGGTGCGTGTGTATCCTAGTTGGTTGGGGCTTGAAACCGAGGAATAGTAGCATTCTGCGAAGGGGGATGTGTAGTGAAGACGCTGTGAGTTGAGCTGTTTTTAGGGTGAAGAGGGGTGGATGCTGCATCATTTCGGGGAACTGGTGGAGTGATGGTGAAGCGACAGTGCCGGAGCCTAATGTTGTTGGGCAGGATGTGGACGTGGGTGCTGTAATGGACATCCTTTAATTTTGCAGGGTATTCGCAGACGAAAAGTTCATTATATAAATCTGTTATACTTAATACGGTTTGTAACTGGGAACACAGAAAGAATTGTTTTGAAGTAAATAAAGAAACTTGGGAGTTTTCTGATCCGGGTGCTTTGTTGTGGAACAGTTGATGCAGCAGGAGCCTCACATGGACGCTCAACTGGCGAACCAGATGCAGTCAGGGATGTCGGGTCAGATGCAGAATCACTTGGCCCCCCAAATGTCATCTCAGCTTGCGCCTCCTCCTCGGCCGATGGAGACGGTGAATCAGGCGGAAAGCACACCTGCTGGGTATGAGCCATGGAAAGGTGACTCTTTCATTCCGTACTTTTACCCGTGTGCGAGATGATGGTGTAGATCACTTTCATGCGACAGTGTGTTGGTGACTTAAGGTCATGGAAGTGATCAATCAGAATTCCATTGGGTTGTATAGGACGATTGATTGTTGTTGTTTTAGCGGGCTTGCTTGAAGAAGTCAGCGTTGATGGAAGGCCGAATGATTTTTGTCCGATGCTCGGGTGTGGATGTTTTACTATTTATTTTCCCTGACAGGCCAAGATCGTGGAAATCACGAGCAAGATCGTGATGGGGCTGGTGGAACGAGCTTCGACAGCGAGGATAGTGGTAGCTTTCCTTCCAGTGACTCCAATCCGGGAGGCAGGTATGTACTGCTAAGCAGAGTTGGGCTGTGCTCAACTGCAAAATATGAGTCTTCTGTTTGGGACTGCAAGAATGTTTGACGTTGTGAGGGCCGTGAGTATTTAGGTGGACAAGCTGGTGTAGAAATTAGGGTGATGTTCATGGATAACGCAGACTGGGATTTTTGATGCTTGCAAAGTTTGTGCCCTTGTCGTTCCTGCGCTATTGAGTGAAGGAATGGTGTGAGTGAGGTGTATTGTGTGAATGATTTTGACGGTTGTGTTTTCTAGTTGTATGCTTTGGTTGTGGTACTGGAATGGTGATATTTGTTTGAGGTCATGTCTTGAATTTTGGATCCTGAAGATGGACGGATTTCTTGGACGGGATGGCCGGACTGGAGCGCGCGATCAGAGAAAGCGAGGACCGGAAAGACCGTCGACTGGAGCGGCAGCTGGAAGCCAACGAACGCGTCGCCGCCAGTTTGATCGGGGCTCTGGGCCAAGTATCGGAGTGTTTGCGAAGCATCGGCGCAAGAGGATTGGGTGGTGGAGATTTGGGGGGAGCGGTGAGCGCTCTGGGAAACTTGGGTGGTCTGAGTGCGGAGCTGAGTGCTGGTCTGGGGGATCAGCAGACATAAAGTGCGTGGTGGTTGAGGCTTAGCAATGAGCTTGGGGTAACTTATGAGGAAAGTTCGCTGTTCTGATGTGATTTGTACAGTAAGGAGACGTCTCGAGGTCAGTCTACATGGACTGCCTCGGGGTGGTATCATCCGAGTCTGGGTAGAATTCGGCAGGTTGTATAGTGTTAGGTAGAAGTGTATCGTATGCGGTTGCTTTTTGGTTCGCCAATGATGACGTTACTTTTGTAAGACTCTGAGTACCTGCCGAAACGATATTTAATGTTCAGAAGCTATATCTGAGGATCTAGGTGTGAGTTTTTTTCTATTTCTTTGCGCTGGAATTGGTCTTGCTATTTCTACTTCTGTTCATAGCTGTTGTGGTACTACACTAAAAACTATATTTAGTGTTGGATTGCATTTAGTGTAATTACCAGCCTACCCCACCCAATCATTTTCCTTGTCTTAAATCTTTTCCTTTGCAAATTCATTTTTTTAATATGTTCTAACACTAATAGTGTTGCTAACAGTAAATATAGTTTTTAGTGTAGTCTTTTCGGGAGTCACATAATCGTGCTTCTGGTAATTGTTTGCTTCTAGTTGTGATGGTGCGGTCATCGCCTCGCTTTTGTTAGAGTGCATCTGATTTGATACTTGGGTTTCCATTGCGTGGGATTGGTAACTCACCGGGACTGTCTTTACTAGGTTGTGATAAGACTTCCTTCTTAAGAAGTTCGCTCTTTCTCAGCGCTAAGGTAGTCTGCTTTAAAAGCAACAGTGTTCTAAATGTGACCCCTTATCTAGGAATGAGTGACATGTTGCTTGAAATATCTATTACACTCAATGGTGAGTTTGCAATCTCCATCGCTGTACAGTTCATAAAGTTAGTGCATACTGGTACTACTGTTTGCATCGCTCTGGGTATTAGAGTCAACACTATTGAGTTCAAGTTTTTATCACTCTTTGAATTTCTCATGCAGTTCCATAGTGCAGTTTCAAAGTGCAAGGTTATCTACCACCTAAACTGACGTTAAACTCCATTTCCACTCAAATATCAGTGACAAACATGTGAGTCTACGAGCATGAGCAACAAGCAAAGAGCGATTGATGAGCCTGGACCTAAAAATACCAATAAAAAACATGGAATCTTACTAAAATGGGAAAATATAATGTTTGGAAAATAGACTTACCAAAATAGAGGAAAAAAACCCAGGACTATCACTATTGTTTCGTTATGACCCATGTTGACGGGGCATACCCTATGTTGACCACGGATTACAGGTGAGTTACAGTTGAGAGTTTTAGGGTCGGGCACTCTTTCTTGCAAGGAATAGGGGTAGTCACAGCATGTTCAGAGCCACGGTGAACAATGCAGATTCAACAGTGTAGAGTGTTTGGTGGAACCAATGAGAAACTACGTTTTTTGAACATGCCGTGACCACCCTCTTTGGGCGATTGGTCAAAACAATGAATAATCGATAATGGAGTCACTCGTTGGTTGGATGGAGGTAACTGGCGGGACTCCCAGAGCCAATAAAGAGGAAGCAAAAGATTATTCTTAGCGTGCTATTGCTTGTTCACCTTCAACCTTCACCTCCGAAGGTGGATGTTGAGGGTGAACAAACAATGTCACGTTGCAAGGAATAGGGGTAGTTGTAACACAACATTGACACAACATTGTTGTTGGTGATAGCTTGTGACACAACAAGCTATTGGCTTGCAGAAAGTGAACACTGCTTGGTGTAGTGTAGGCAATGAGGTATTGGTTGGGTGCAACATTAGGGGGCTCGACGTTATGGGGGGAACAAAAGGGCTCCTCCTCCATCATTTGTTAACAATGTTGTGGATACAATTGAAATTAGGGGTTAAGATTTCCAAAACATGGAATGATTGTACCACAATAGACAATGAACTAAGCTCAAGGTGAAGGGTGGGCTGTTGAGTGGGGGATTTGGCACCTAGGTGAAACAACATAATGTGTAAGTTGGAGAAGTAGATTGGCTTTTGGGATGACATTATCATGGTGTCTAAAGTTACTAGCATATGAGCTCAGGTATCTAAGTTATGAGGTACTTAGATACTAGCATATGAGCTCAGGTATCTAAAGTTACTAGCATATGAGTTACCACTTAGGTACTTAAGTTAAAAATACCTCTATTATCCACACCTTCCATGGTTATAGGATGCCTATATTAGAGGGCACCTTCAATGGTTAAAGGAGCATATATTATAGTTATCTGTATTATAGGCACCTTCCATGGTTATAGGATGCGTATATTAGAGGGCACCTTCAATGGTTAAAGGAGCATATATTATAGTTATCTATATTATAGGCACCTTCCATGGTTATAAGATTTCTATATTATAAGTGTATATTACAGGCACCAATATGGTTGTAGGGTATCTAATTTTATCTAGGTTCAAAGGTTTGTAGGCTCATAGGCTTGTATTTTTAGGCTCACATGCTGGTGTCTTCAGTAATAGATCCACTATTCATCATTGTAATGTTAGATAATCCGGATGTATCCTATATTTGTACATCTCTATTCCAACAATATCTTCTTGAACATCTCCTAAGCATCACACAATACAATTCATGAAATTCACATTTGTAAAGACCACTTTCTACAACAATCAATGAATCTAAAATAGATAAGACATCATTCACTTACATAGTACTGACTCTTTAGTTGGAACATCCAACCATGAATAGTCATTATTGCCAAAGCTAAAAGTATCATGCAAAATACTCCATCATTTCCTATCTTTGAAAACATTTAATTTGTCAAAATCTACATTCAATAAAAACAACTCTCACCATTAAAAAATCAAGTATCTATCAAATACTCAACATATGGACTTCACAAATGAGGACTAGAAAAAAGCCAACCTCTTTCTATTTTTTTAGACCCTATTTAAATAACCATTAAAGGGAATGCGGGGCCCTTGGAGGGCTACAAGTTCCCATGCGCTCCAAGATTGCAAAATGCAGCTGCAGCATCTTGCTGATGTAGAACAGCGACTACCACGTCATTTTTGAAAAAAAATTAAAAAAAATTTGCTTAAAATGATATTTGAATTTTTTTATTTTTTATTTAATTTTTGACAGCCCCTACTGTTGTTCACAGAATCAATTAGGAAACAAGCTTGAAACGGCCCTCAAAGGCCCCCGAATCCCCTTTAATGCTACATCCATACTTACAAGTCTATACATAAGACTTCTTCTTAAAAATTACACCTAACTCTTTGTTCAAATATCATGTGAATTGTAGAGAACCACTTCAACAATTTATATTAATAAACATACTAAGAAAGTTCAATAAGTTATTTGGAGCTTCTTGCTTAATTGAGGTATGTATTATTGGCATTGCTTATAATTAGTAGTGGAATCCAAATGTGAATGGATCTTTAATTTATGCCAATCCCAACATAAGTGAGTATTAGAGTTCTGCTTCCTCTTTCTCTTGTCTTGTCTAGTGAACATATTCAATGACGTTAACTCTTAACCCTAAAAGACTTTGGCCTATGATCAAGGTAGTCATTCAGAAATGATCTAATTTTTTTATCAATAGGTACATTTTTCATTACTACAATGATCTACAAAATCATCCATCAAGCACTTTTTGATTAACCCCTAAAGCCTTGAACATGCTTTTTTGAAAACATAGCTTTTTTGGGCAGCTCACTATGAACGGAGTTTTTATTTTTTCTTTCAAATTTTCACACAACATTTTCCTGAGTAGTACCTTTAAGGCCTAACAAATTTCATAACTTTTGACTACATGATTAAAGAGTTATTGCATGATATGTCGTTTTCATTGCTTAGCAAGCAGCCCGGGTAGCAAAAAAAACTTCTTCAAAAATCACTTTAAAAAAAATAAAAATTTAAAATTGGTTCTTTAGATTTATATGTACGCGGGAAGCTTTGAATCAGTCCATTTGGATCTATGAGTCAAAAGTTATGAGGATTCTTAGTTTGAGGGTAGTTATGGAATTTCAACTCTAAAATAAACTTTGAAGTCCTTTATTTCACTCAATTTTCAGTATTTTTTAAAACAAATAAAAACATTGGGTGTAGATTGTTTATTACAACATTACAACCGTTGGGATTGGCATTTTTCAATTCTATAAATAAATTCTTAACAATTTAGTGTTTTGAATCATTCTCTACCTCTTCCTACTTACTATTTTTTTCCTATATGTTGTACAATTCTAAATGATCTGAATTTTTTCAAGCATGTATCCAACTTGTCTAGGAGAATGAATCCAAAGAGTAACAACCATTTTGGACATTTTTTCATACAAATGTGACCTTGTGAAGGGCAGCTGCCCGTTTTTTTGCAGAAACTAAAAAAAGGATTTTTGTCAATTCAAACACTATTATCTTACAATCCACATGGTGGAAAATTCTGAAATTTTTTCCTCATCTTCTTAAACAAGTTTACTACAAGATCCTACGGTTACATGTGTCCAAAAATGTTTTTTTTCTAAAATTTGGCACTAGTATTAGAAATGGCAGTTTTGGAGCATTTTGGGTGAAAACAAAGTCAAAAACCTTTAGGGGTTAAACAAGATTTCTTGATGCAGCAAGTAGGCCAAGGGATAGTTAGAAAATCTCCTTAAAGGAGGACGTGAGACTCAGTTGCTCCCTACCCAAGGTTTGTAAAATCAAAGTAAGTGAAATTGACCAATTAATAGAGCTTGGATTGTGCAACCTATATGCGGCACTTGACAAGTCTTATTCACTATACAAATGGGTCCACTAGGTTGAAACATTCCAAAAAATCTGAAGCTACTTTTGGTCAAAGATTCAGTTGAAACCATGCTCTTACACTGACCGCGAAGAGACGCGCGTCACAAGGCTGCGGCGCGGCACGGCGACGGAGAGACAATGCGGAGAGTTAGGGCAGGGAGCGAAAGCCGAAGGCCGATGCAGGGAGTTCCTGGTTGCGCTTCTCCCGTCATCGTCGTCGTCGTCGTCATCGTGCTGCTGTGAAAGTTTTCATCGATCGCTCTGTCTTCTTCGTCGTCGTTCTGTTTCTCATATAAATTCAATCGCCACCTCCGTCTATTTCGGCGTCGCCAGTCTCTTGAAAACTCTCTCCAGTCCCTTTTTTCCACCTCCTATTGCGCTCGCGGTCTCTCGCATTGGCTATCGCAGTTGAAATTAAGGCCTGATATGTGTTCTTGTCCGAAATTGAGACTTCCTGTTGACGTCGATTCTCGATTTGGTCGTTGACTGATATTTTGCTGAGGAAGGAGAATATTAAATATCTGGAAGGACTTCGTGCCGTTTTGAAGACGGTTAAGCGTTTCGGAAATTCGTCGCTGGAGACGGACTCTTGACGACGAAGTCAATCGGGAGCTTGATTCCGGTGAGGCACCGACCGAAACTCGTCTTGTTTGACACATATGATCGCTTGTAATTTGCTCGTGTGTGTATCCTACAGTGTGTGTGTGTGTCTTTTTAATTGAGAGGAGGATTTCTAATCACTTGTTTTCTGAATTTATAGTTGGAAACAGGTGCACATGGTCGTTGCAATTAGGACTCGTCTTTTTCATGAAGTCTGCTGCATGCAGTCGTAGTCCTGCATTACTACTCTTGTTGACTTGTTTTTCACAAACTCTTCGTAACGATAACGGAATTGTCTTATCTCTGATTTCTAATTTGGCAACGATTTGAACGGTTCTTAATCTTTGAATGTATATTTATAGCTTAAGAACAGAGTCTTTGAAAACTGAATTGAAAAGAACAGTTGTTAGATATTAAAAAACGCAGTCGAAGAAATTGTGAGAGCGTGAAATGGTTACATGTATTCTTTTCTCCCAATGTTTTGTTGAGTCGCTTGCCTTGGACGAGTGCCAAATGACGAATAAATTGCGGGAATCTAGCGCCGGATGGTTCTTCCTTTCTCTTATTAGGGTTGACTATTTACGAACCATGACAGTTGATTCGAGGATGTTTTATGTATCAAAACATATCTTGTTCCTGAAACACTTCCTGATTTACTTGAGTTGTGAGATTTGCATTTGATGTCCTCAGTCTCTTTATTCGTTTTAATTTTTAAGTTTATGCTATTTTATCTCTCATACTCTGCTGTGGAAGTGTAGGCCAATAATATTCAAATTGTTTGTGTATTGTTTTGATTGAAGGCCACGGCTAAAACATGTTTTGTGGTGATTTTGTGCAGAAATTGTTTGGAGTTTGTTGCCTGCACACCGCTTCGTGCTCTAATTCTCATCGCTATCTGCATTCGGAATGAATGCTAACCCTCCTCGTTTTGCTTAATCCTGGTTGTATCCACTCTTCGGACATGAAATGTGTTCCTTCTTGGATACATCATCATGGTCAATACCTACCTATTAATCGCACGGATAGCTCAAGTGATTGCACAGTTTCTCCTGTCATTCAGACTTGTCTCAAGATACTTTGCACAGTAAGACCTGGGGATTGAGACACTGAAGAACTCCTCTTCAACATGTTCGTATGCTTGCGGGTGTGACTTTTTGCTTTTTGGTCCATTCAATACCTGTGTGAGGATCTTGTAACGCACCATGTCACAGTTGAAGAAAACAGCTCGCCGTGGCCGGGTAATAGGAAGTTGGACGGAGGAGTCAATGAGAGAGGCCATTAAAGAGGTGAAAAGGGGCAACGACTCCATCCGCAAGATAGGGGACCGATACAAAATTCCAGCATCCTCAATTCGTGATTGGATGAGTGGGAAAACCTCGTCGAAGAAGAAGGGCCCCCGCACTGTCTTGTCCAAAGAGGAGGAGGACGCAATAGTCGAATGGTGCCTTACAAACCAACAGATGAGCCGTGGAATTACTTTCTACATGTTGCGAAAGAAGGTTGCAGATGTTTGCCAGGGGCGGGAAACTCCTTTCAAGGATGGTATTCCTGGCAAGAGATGGCTAGAATGGTTCCGAAAACGTCATCCAATCGTTGTTATTGAGCCGGCACATGCATTAAAAGGGAAAAAACGACCTGAATCGGAGAGGGAAGTGCTGGCGGCCAAGTGCAAACTGAGTCCTTCGCGTCTGCTGGTGGATTCTGACAGAGATATGCTGGCAATTAAGTTCGCCGATCGTGACGTTCTGGGATCTGCATTGGATAATATTTCCGGGCTGGAAGATCAAGAGTCACACGCGATCTTGACTCACACTCTCAGTAAATTACACGAAGATGAACGTGAACTGGTATCAGCGCCTGAAACGACGAAAGGCAAGACTTTTTCCCCTTATGATTCTATGCTCTTTTTAGATTCCACACATCGTTTCGAACCCGTCAACTAATTTTTTATCTCGAATTAACGTCATAGGGCGAAAAGGATGAATTTAATCTTGTCAACTTTGGCCGATGACAAATATCTGTGAGTTTGCTTTGTCTGAAGTTGAGATTGCAAACAACATGCTCTCCACTGTTGAATTTAACCCATAAAGGCCCATTATCCCTTCGGGGGACAAATGGAATTTTGGGCTGGTACCTACGGGCTGTATTTTTGTCTTGATTTTTTGAATAAATTGATCAGCTTCGTGGGAAATATAACTTTTCTTTCAATTGGTGCTCGGGAACAAAAGTTATGCCCAAATAAGCTCTAAACAAGGGAGAAGAGGCATTTCAATTGGTGCTCGGGAACAAAAGTTACGCTCAAATAAGCTCTAAACAAGGGAGAAGAGGCATTTCAATTGGTGCTCGGGAACAAAAGTTATGCCCAAATAAGCTCTAAACAAGGGAGAAGAGGCAGAAAGAAAAAATTTCAAAAATTTGAGTTAAAATTATTTTCTTTTTTACTCATAGATTATGTTTTTGTCTACATGGAAAGCTTTGATACATTCCATTTGTGAGAAGGTTATGGACAATCTCATTTTTCAGACAATTAGAGCATCTTCTTGAAAAAATAACTTGTAGGATTCATTTCTGAATGCATTTTTACCATTGGGATTAGTGCATTTTAATTTCATTTTAGAGATATTGATAATTTAGAATTTCCTTCTATCTCATACCTACTTCTACTTAACAGTTTTTTAAAGTATCAAAATTAAATTTTTTTGAATTTTCTTTTTCCTAGACTCTCAACTCAATTCTCCACCATAAAGATTAAAAGCTCAAAACTCTCTAGTGCAAAAAATGAATGTTAAGAAAGTTCAAAGTCAAATAATCTGATCCCGCAGTATGCTGAAAAATTTGTTTTTTTCACTTTAAATGCAGATATCTTGCAATCTATGTGGTCAAAAAATTTGAAATTTTTTCACACATTTTGTGTAAGATCCTATGATTAGATGTGCAAAAAAAATAGTTTTAAACTTTTTAAACATACTTTTTGCTATAGAAATGGCAGTTTTGAGTGTTTTTTGGCAGAAAAATGGCCTTGGGCCTTTGATGGTTAAGAAATCAGGGTCATAAGCTGATGCTTGAATCTAACATTAACTAGCCTAGATGCTTGTGTCGCTTCTTTGTATATTTTTGTTTTGCATCGATTCGTGCAGGATAGTAATTGCGCATTTCGAGTCTTTATGCGGCTTGAAGCTCGTGAGGATCTTCAAAATCAACTCGAATCAGATCATAAATTTCTTGATTTGTGCCGCATTCCCCTAGTTCAGGTCGTTAAGGGTGACAAATTTGTGAGCTCAAGGAGGCCCTTGCTTTTTTTGCAGAAAATGGAGTCAAGGGGCTTCCATGAATTCGCAAGAGTGAAGGTAATTGCTAAAGTGTAGGGGCATGTTGATGTTGTCCCTCAGCGTTATTTGCAAAGTGTACTAGTATTTTCTTGCTTGAGATCTTCGTGGGTACTAGTGTTGTACCTAGAGTTCTGTCACAGACTGTGGATACCCGTATCTTTGAACAACTCAATCGTTGAACTACAATGGCATAACACATTATTATTAATGTGCAAACAATGTGGAAGCTATCCATAGTGAGCTTCTGTATGAGTTACTTTGGGGGATTGTTTGCTCATGTACTCCTGGTGGTGAGAACACGTGGAGTCCCAATGCTATGGAACATGGATGACCATAATCACACATCAGACTATCTATTTCTCTAATTATGCCCTGTATTAACCTGATTGAGGAAGGTCAACGGATGTGTTGTTTCTGTCAAAGTGCCTGACGTCAAAAAGGCCTCTTTTAAAAGAAAATTACACTCCACTGTTCACAGGTCACGAAGATGACCTGAAAAGCAGCCCTAGTGAAGAGAGTGACAATTGTACAGTGTGTACATTCTCCTGTACAAACCAGGTGAGGAACAAGACCTCTGAAAGGCATGCAGACAAATTTAAAGTGCATATGAGGAGCACACACATCAAACACGAACCAGACCTTAGTACGGATGATCAGGACATGCCCCCTGAATGAGCTGGATCTTGCTCTGTAGAGGCTTTGGGTATGATTGTGGAGCCCTCAAGTATTTCGGTGTATGAGATGTCATCACGCTCATCGATGGCAACGATGTGACAACGAAGGGGGCTCAATGTGTATATCAATAGTGGGTTTCTGACTAGTTTAGGAGGCAAAGTGTGAAGATGTAGAGTGCTTCCAACATTGGAATAGGAGGACAAATAGAAATGGCTAATAGTGCTGGGTCCTTTAAAACTCCATCTTCTAGATGAATCTCCACCTTTGGCAACATGAAGATTATCCAATGACAAAGCATGAAGATAAGTACTCAACATTGAACACTGTTGCCGACCTTCTTGAGGAGATCGCAATTTCCAAAGTTGAAAGTCATTGAAAATGCTAGTGCACCACATGACAAGTTCTGCCCAATGATGAGTTGGATGTTCGTGCATCTCTTCTGACTCGCAGCCCAGCCGGAATAGATTTTGTTGTTTCTACAGGGTGATTGCGAACTCTGAAGGCGATCGTTGCAAGTCGTGTACCTCACCAGGTGAAGTCACGAACCCCAATCACTCTGAATTGCACCACTGAAACTTCATTGACCAGTATGGTGCACCAGTCTAAGACACAAAACTCAGGCAGATGGCATCTCAGTTCAAATTACTCCATCTTTGAAATGCCATTTCGGCAGTAGTATACAGAAAGTTCCAAATTTCTTTTCAAGAGGACTGACTCCTCATCATTTCTAACTATTCTCGAGCTCTTTGTACAGTACAGCTACGTCTCTCAAAGCTCTCCGTGCCGTCTCCAGGTACCAGGGTACCATCTTCGTAATTGTTTGTCACTATAATGGACCACACAGTCAACTGTGTCTGATTGAAACCCCTCCCGCTCCTTTTAATGTGTTGTAGTGATCTAATTAAATCTACAAAAACCACATCGATCAGTAGCTGCCTGATGCAGGTCATGGGGTTTCAAATCTCAAGCACGCAACTTGGAAGTTGCTGGGTAGCTCACACATCCACGAATGTACCATGTTGCATTGTACTGCTCCCAAAGGACCACCTGCTTGCCCTCTTCCACCACTTCACCCTGTATACCAAAATTAGATCTGGTCAGTGCTGATGCCCAAGGTAAGTACACCATGTAAGCGACTTAATCTTTAATAGGGCAATTGAAGATAATTTAGTGTATCTTAGCATGTATTACTTGGATACCTTATGAATAAGTCGTGGCTTTCGAGAGCATTGTCTACTGCTATACCAGAATCAGCGGGAAAGTATTAATTTACAAATGTACACCCATAAGAGTAGGTCAAGGTTAAGGTCTAACAATTGCTAAACGTTTTGCCTCCAACCATTTACCATGGGGAAAATGTTCTGGCTTTGCAGTATGGGGCGTTTTGCTTTGCTTACTAATATTATGATGGTAACGATTGAAAATGGAACGTAAAAACATACTTTTTGGTTACAAAGGATGTAACTATCTTCTTCAAGCACACAAGACCTTGAGCTCTGGCTTCCAATCTCCTCTGAACTTTCATAGAAAAACTCCAAAGCAGCTTGCACTTGCATCCGGTCCCTAGACTGCAGCAACTCCTGCCCCGAATGCCCATCTTGGTCCAAGTAGGTCTCCAACTCGCCTGTGGATGATAATTGCATAATTCTCTGGATGCTCACTTCCATTGATAGTTTCCTTGCTATTAGAGACCTTAGATCCTCCGGCACATGCGCATCTTTGACACCACTGAGAGTATGGTGCCTCCACCTCACTTTCTCTGCACAAATTAGAGGATATTAAAGCTTGCTTTACAAAGCAGGTGACACAAGCTTTTGGTAGTCAAAATTTGAAAATTCATTAGATTCTGAGAATGGAGACAATTTGGGAAAACAGATTTGAATACTCTACAAGTGGGCTCATACTTTCAGTGTAAATCTTAGGGCTCAGAATCATGTGCCATTGAATTCTCACAACCCCTATGCTTATGCCAAATGAGATTAGTCGATTGCCATGCATTCATCACACTCTTGATTTAATCGTACATCATCTTCATTGTGGAATCATATTTTTGCACAAGGAAACGTTTATGGCAAAGTGATTTCCATGAGAATGAGCTCACTGTTATGAAAATTATAACAAGGTTTCAACAACGTGAGATTCTTCAAAGTCATTTTTTCAAAACGATTAAAGAGATGCCGCTTACCAGTACAGATGGCCAGCATTGCCTCTAAGTCACCAAATCTGGAAAGAGCTTCATCGAAGAGCTGCCACCTGACTTCAAGATGACGCATTACAGACTGCGGTGACCCACATCATGATCAGAAATGCGTCTAAGAAATAAACAGAACAGATTTTGTATACAACACCGGAACACAAAACACAGAACATTCTTGCGTACTAATTGTAATGGCACCTTTTGAGAACACCGTCAACAAAGAGAAATGCAGAGCAAATCAAGCAAAATCAAAGCTCTCACGTACTCCATAATGGCTTATTTGTTCAAATTGAGATAAATCTGCAAACAAGATGTC
This sequence comes from Neckera pumila, assembly GCA_963969595.1. Taxonomy (NCBI): domain Eukaryota; kingdom Viridiplantae; phylum Streptophyta; class Bryopsida; order Hypnales; family Neckeraceae; genus Neckera; species Neckera pumila. The sequence continues at coordinate 18,586,153 of OZ018414.1, forward strand.
AGAAGGAGTTCAACACAGATTTACGAGAATCTTATGCAGCACACACAGCTATTTGTCCAGTTAATGAAATAAAAAGAACATAGAGTAGTTATGCAAAATCAGAGGGAAAAAAGGAAAAAAGAAAACCTCTAACGTACTCTCACAAGTGAAACCAAATGGCTCATTATCTAAAGGAGCTCCCACTGGTTGAAATTGAGCTCAACTTTGCAAAACAAGGTGTCACGGACTCCTTATAATGCCAATTCAGAAGGTGCTTAACAAGGGGTTTACTAGATTCTTATGCAACACACAGCTATTCACCCAACTGAGCGAAATCAAAAAGGCAATAGCGAAGTCATACCAAAGCACAGCAATAAAGCAAACATAAAGCTCCAACACACTCTCATATCCGAAAACAACACTTAGTGAGCTCTCACTTGTTCAAAGCTCAACTTCGCAAAACAAGGTTGCACAAATCCCAATCCAGAAGGCGCTCAACACGGATTCTCCAGAATGTTACGAAACACACACGGCAATCTTCACTCCAATTCAAAAACAAAAAAGGAAAAAATGAGGAAGCACTCACTTGCAACTCCGTGCGAAGTGGCCAGGCCAAGTCACCACAGTTCCCATTCCCCAAGTGTCCATTCTCCTCATCACGGTCGGCAGCATGAGGATTCTCTTCGTCCGCGTCAACAGAGTGTTGGTGTACGCAGGGCCGAGAGCACAGCAGAAACCGGAACAGGCCACTGCTACTGGTGGTCTTTGGTCGTGGAAGACTGTAGGAATGCGCAGCAAAGGCATCATCGCTCTTCTGTTTCGAAGTCGGCAGTCGGTGCGTCGTGAAGTTGGCACTCGGACTCATTGGCTTCACCCCCATCCTCGCAATCTGCAAAAAAAAGAAGCCAATCAAGCCACAAATGAGCAAAGAAATCAGCATATTAAATGGAGTATACTAAAACATCCCATCTCCTTGTTACCAACAGCGACTCATCTCTTCCAATAAATTTGGTTGAACTTCCAATAAGAAGTAAGCACAACTTGGCTAAACTGGTCGGTGACCACTGATCTTTGAAATGGAAATCAGGGGTTGTCTAGTGGTTGAATGCTTGCACAAGAAGTCACCAAACATACTAAGTGAGAATACAATTTGATCCCTAGAGAGTTTGGTTCTCGTAGTTACCAAAGTGAGCTCCCCAGTGAGCTCTATTGAGTGATCTCCCAATGAAAGCAAAGCTCCTATATATTGGAGAAGAGTACTGATGGAAAGAGCATCCTCTGCATTAAACCTACCAAGTTCAACAAACTGACGTAATCCAAGCTCAAGGATGCACCCAACAATGCCTTCCAACAATGCTCAAAGTGCGATTTGACAGTTTCAAGCCCTCAAGAAACAGTAATACTGTACAGTATCGGATGTTTTCCCGCTCTCGATCAGACAAGAAACGCCGGGTATGAATCTTGCAAATGCTCGAATTCTATCGCTTACACACACTACTAACTTAGATCTTGGAGATACGAAATTGAAAATTGAAGCTCACCTTAAATGTCGTCAAGCTGGACTGCGGCGGATTTCACCAACCACAACCAAAATACATGATCTCCGACAAAACCCACTTCGCCTCGTTCTCGGATCAAAAATGCGCAAAGAACGCCACCGCTTTCGATCGTGCTTCGCCCGAATACGCGATGCGGCCACTCAAAATTCGTCGCACCTGTGTCCCGAAACCATTGGGAAGGTCAGGAGGAGTGGGCCTACAGTTCAGAGTTCAGACTGACAGCAATTTGACTGTCAGGAAAAGGCAGCGACAGCAGCACATGCTGGCCTGGAGAGAAGTTAAGGAAAGGGTGGTGGGAACGGGGGTGGGAGCGATTCTGGGAACGGGGAACGGCAGGAGAAAGGTTCAAAGTCCAGGTGGATTGGAGCATTCAGACAAAGAGATCCTGTTGACTTCTTTAGCTTGTCTTTTGAGTTTTTCAATGGATTTGTTGCAACTTGCAAGGTGTCCAACCAAGGGTGAATGTAAAAAAAAAAAAAAAAACTATTTTGTGCGTGCTTAAACTCTTTTCTACACCTCTTCTATCTATTTTGGGGCCTTTGATTGTAAATATGATTTCAAAATTTGCAAATTTTATCATGCGTGGTAAATGAAAAGTTCTTGTATTTTTACTAGGGGTAAAACATGGAGGCAAAATAGTCCGTACGTTTGGCTTGTCGCACAATTGTAAGCATGACCGTGTCCAATCCCTTTATAATATTATTCAACAATGGTTTGGTGGTGTACAAACATAATGTAATTTTGTCCTTATTTCAAAATAGATGAAAATATGAGCTAATTCAGTTGCAAGCATTTATGGAGTTTTTTCTTGGTTTATTAATTTCCTAATGTCAATTTTTTTTCTTCTTCGTTGAATTTTTGGTTGAATCTTCAAAACCTTACAACACTAGAAGATAGCCTACCTCTTCGATTGTACATTGTAAATATGTTATAAGAAGCCCTATCCCTGTAATATAGGCTTGTTTTATAAGTAAGGTCCTACCCAAACTTCCTCAATTCCTAAGCTATTCATCAATTCAAAGCCTCTTCCTCAATACTTGGATAGCCAATAAATTTACTTTGTAGCGCCTTTATACACACAAGAAGTGTCACCTTCAGATAAAATGTAAGGTAGGGTGCTCTAAAAGCAACCCTCCCCTAAAATCGACCACTAACACAAAGGTACATTTTGCTTTCTTCAATGTACGAACAGTGTACATTTCAAGAGATGGTCTCTTTTAGTGACACCTGCATTTCAACTTCAAAAATCTGTAACTATTTCCACAAAGGTCCAAAAAACATGAAACAACTTGGGTTCGATGCCAATTCCATTCCTCTTCCTAAGAAAATTTACTGAAATTTTTTTCAAGGAGTTTAGCTCCCCCCCCCCCAAAATGCAATCAGCTCTTCCAAGGTTGCTCTTAAGAACAGACTACTACCGTTACTTCCATGTAGTAGCTATGCCCAATGTGCCATTGCAGTGCCGTGCATTCTTTGATCCCTCACTCAGGTGCAGTGTGTTGCCATGCATTCACAAAAGAGATTGACTAGAGTTTTCTTCCCTTTTCTGGAACCCACTTGCATTCAGTTTATGTAAACCACTCCCAGGATTCCTCCCGTTCATTTTGCAGGGTGGTTCTCGACTGCAATCCACGATTACTTGTATAAAACTGCGTAATTGAGCATTATGGATTTTTCATCCGGTTCCAATTGTCATCCTCAATTTCTCATCCTTTCCTGCTCATGATTTACATCGGGCAACGCCTTCGTCGTCGGGGATTGCGGGAAAAAAAGTGCCTCCTCGTCGGGCTCCGCCCTCCTCATCAGCACTTTTTTTCCCGCAATCCCCTCCTCCTCGGGCATTGCCCTATACTTAAGGCCTGTGCAATCGATCACGTTTGTGTCTGAGGGAAGCAAAAACTTCGTCCTGTGCTTCATCTTATTCCACACTGTGTTCTTCATTTGCACCATCTTTTGGGAGATACGATACGTTACCAACAAAGTCCACGGGCGTCCCCCCCGAGGCAGTGGTTGACGAATTTGAAAGTACTGTAACTTAGTGGCGGTCTCCTAGAAAAACTGGGACTACTAGTACTACTGTCAGAGATAACCGACCAACTATTCTTCCCCAGGGCAGGCAATTGTACTAGGAATTGATGGAGGAAGCCGCAGGTTTGAGGAAGGAAGGAGATGTAGACTTTTCTCTTTTCAGAGCAGGAATTTTAGATTTTAGACTCTCAACATTCAGCAGTTCTGGACTGGACGGAGTTGTTGTGAGACATAACATTCAGAAGCATGTGTTGATGTTGCCTTCACAGGAAGAACGGGAGGTTGATAGGGGGGGTATTTTTTACTAACTTCACTTCCCAAATCTTACTTAAAACAGAAAGTTCAGGGGGGTGTAGTTACACGTTGAAAAAAATACCCCCCTTGGTATTGACCTCCTGTTCTTCCTGTGTTTGGTTCTACAGTGATGGTGTGCCTCTATATCCTTCACCTGTCTAATTCATTAGTAGTTACTGATGAAGCACTATTAGGGTGTGGAATATACCACACCATCACTGTAGAGCTACTGAATGTTATGAGAACTGAGGCACCAACGTTCATGCAGGAAGTATCAGTGGGAGATTGTTTGGAAATCAATCTAGCAAGTTGCACGTGCGGGTGGGAAAAACATTTATTGGAATTTATGATTCTCTTAACCCCTAAAGGACCAACATGTGTTTTTTGGCAACATAGAAATTTTGGGCAGGTACATGTGATTGGGGATTTGCATATTTTGGGCTGAAATGTTTACAGAAGGTGGGGACAAGGAATATCTTTCATATGCACCAAATTTCATGACATTTGGAAATACAAGTCAAAAGTTATGGCCTAATATGTTACTTTTTTTTGTAACCGGGTAGTCCGGGCATATAAAAAAAAATCACTTTTTTCAAAAATAAAAATTTGAAATTGGTTTATTAGATTTATATATACATGGAAAGCTTTGAATCATTCCATATTTTGATCTATGAGTCAAATGTTACAAGGATTTTTAGTTTGCGGGCAGTTATGGATTGTCTTCTCTAAAATAAACTTTGAAGTCGTTTATTTCACTCCATTTTTAATATTTTTCAAAAAAAAAAAAATTTAGGATGTAGAATGTTTACTACAACATTGCAACCATTGGGATTGGCATTTTCCAATTCCATATTTAACTTCTTAACAATTTAGTGTTTTGAACTATTCTCTACTTCTTTCTACTTACTATTTTTTTCCTATATGTTGTAAAATTCTGAATAATCTGAAAATTTTCAAGCATGTAGCCAACTTGCTCTGAAGAATGAATCCAAAGCAGCACAACCATTTTAGAATTTTTTTCATAGTAATTTGACCTTGTGAAGTGCAGCTGCCCGGTTTTTTGCAGGGCCGAAAAAAGGATTTTTGCCACTTCAAACGCTAACATTTTCCAATCTACCCAATGGAAAATTCTGAAATTTTTTCCACACATTTCCAAACTAGAGTACTACAAGATCCTACAGTTTCACGTGTCCAAAAATGATATTATTTTTCTAAAATTTGGTACTTGTGCTAGAAATGGCAGTTTTGGAGCATTTTTGGTGAGAACATAGTCAAGGACTTTAGGGGTTAAAAATGGTTTGGACTTTTGATGTAATGATTTTTTGCTGGACAAGCAGAGAATGATGCTCTTGAGTTAGTGACATGTCGCCAACATAAATTCTCAAGTTTAGAGAAATTACCTGTTGTAAATTCTGAAATTTGAAATTGAATTGGAAAGTGAGCAGAAAGCACGCATCTAAAGAGCAACCCCACTCCAACACGCTGAAGCAATACTTTAAATGTTGTGCACCATTGATCTTCTAAGATCAATGGTGCAGAACCTTTAGAGAGTGGCTTCACCGTGTTGGAGTGGGGCTGCTCTAAGCTCGCAGCTGACTGCATCATGATTTAGAAAACACCAAATCTAAAAACTAACCTTGATGACTCCCTAAAGACAGCTCTTGCTCATAACTGAAAATTGCCAATGTTGTTGCATAATGTATTTGTTGCATAACAGCAATTTGGTGCTTTTGAACAGGGATAAATTCAAGAGAAAGTGCCGAGAAGCCAGGGGATCCCCCCATTTTTCTTACTTCTGATTTGACTTCTATTGATAATTCCGCCAATTAGGAGCAGTGTGGAAATTCGGAGCCAACAACTAATTAAGCCGGAGCCACAGGCCAAAGGGAATTGATGCTTTTTTGCCAGCCAGAAATCCCTTTGGGGACGGAAGCTGGAGACCCATGTGGGTTTCAATGGATACAATTGGAGCTTCCTTGTAAGGACGGTGCAGACCTAAATGGTAGTTGGATGGAGAATTTCAATGTTAACTGTAGAAACAAAGAATGCACTTCTTGGTCCAACAACCGTGAGGCTCTGTCCACTCCAACCAAACCCTAACTGCATTGTTGTATAGTGTATTGCCAAAGTTTGACTACTTTTTTAGATTAAAGAATTTAAATTTTTAAATTTTTATTCTGATTTAATGGGTGAATAACCTTGTGAACTTTGGCTTTTGGTGGCCATTGAACTAAAAAAACGTTTTTTCTAAACTGTAAAAAGTACTTTAGTAGAAATTAGAAGTATTCTCATATGTTAAAAAAACTGAAAAGTACTTTGTGGAGGAAAATCAAACTATGAACTTTGAGTAATTCTATAATACCTTGTGAAAGTATTTAGTATGTAAACAATTGTTGCTAACAAACAGAACATACTTGCGTTAATTACTCCAATTAAGGAGCTTATGTGGCATTTTCTTTTGCAGCCAAAAGTGGATAGGAACAAAAAGAATTTGCTGAATTTATGGTGCCAAAAGCAACATATATGTGGACTCTAGAATGGCTAACAATCAAATCTCCAAAAAAATGTATATATTAGAATATACAATACAAAATACAAAAAATGTACAAAAAATAAACAAAAAAGTACAAAAAAATACTAAATTTTCTTGCCAAAATCCTATATAGTGTAGTGTGCTTTCACCCACTAATACAAAACCAACTTTACAAGATTCTGTATAAAATCCTATTTTTTCAAGGACTTTCATGTTCATGTAAAAGCACAAAGACATTTCTACCATTCAAACACTTGGTGTGGATGGAGTCTTGAGAGTTGAGAGTTGAGTCTTATACCATTAGAGAAACAATTTCACTAGCTTTCCAATAAGGTACTCTATATATTATTCAATTCATTTAGTGAAGAATTAAGATACACCAATATCTATAATGGAGTTGGAACAATTGGGAGCGGTCAATATGGGGTGATGAATGGTGAAGGTGATGAAAGGTTTGTTGGGTCTAAAAACCTTTGTTTATTTGTTTATTTAATTACTAGTAGTTGGCGCTTGCTATGCTACGCATTCACATTAGAGTTTTATTAGAATTTTTATGTACTACATAAAATGCAGAACAAAAATTTCAATAAATCTTCAAATAAAAAATTACTAAAATCTTTGTATAATTTTGATTATAAGTAAGCATATATTGAAATGTACAATAGAAATTTATTGAATGATGAATGAAAGATATGCAATGGTGAATACAATAAAAGATACACATTATTGTAATGCATTCAAAAGTTGACTCAATTGTTACGAACAATGGCAACCCAAAAACTTGGTGAATTGAAAAGAAAAAATTGTAAACTTCAAAAACTTCATGAACAACTTAATTGTTGTGAAATCCAAAATCTCTTCAATTGAATAAATTTTTCAAATTATTTGGTAGTAGCAATAGAATTTTGAAATCATAAAAGCTATAAAAATAATATTATAGAGCTGATTGCAAACTACTACTCTATTTCTGTAATATAACATTGTGTGAAAATATTAGTTTTATGTATGCATGATTGAAAATATTTTTACAAAATATTAAAATTAATTATTTCAAAGACTTATTGAAATCATTATCATGCATTCTATTCAAATACATCAAAATTTTACTAATATGTGATATAATGAATGCGTAGCATAGCAAGCATGAGACCCTATTATTAATGGTAGCATTTTTGATATTACAGAGGGAGTTATGATTTTAGTAGTATGATATGATTTGTTTATTTTGTCTTGCTTTGCTTTTGATGATCTAGTTTTTGTAGTGAATTTTGTAATTCTTAAACATTTAGTTCACTAAGGTATAAATGTAGTGGATGATGTGTAAATATTTCATATAAAATGACAGTGACAGCAATCTTGCATGCCACAAAGACTTAATTTAGATCTTTATGATGAAGGAACAAAAATGAGTATGCCCACTTTCCTTTCTAATTTTTGAAATTTTGGTATTAAAAAGATGTAGGTATAGTCTAACCCTACCCCCCCCCCCCCCCCCCTATTTTGCTTAATAATTTACAAATGAAGGTGGTTGGCCAAGCCTTTTTTCTTTTCTTTTTGGTTGTTGTGACAAGAAGTAAGTATAGGCCTAGTGTCCATCATAACAATCGAAAAGCAAAGAAATAATGCAAAGAAATTAGGCACATGCCCTATCCCTCCTTGACAATAATCTGAATTAAAATAATGATGGGAGATGGTTACACGTACTTACCTTCCATTACAAAAACTAAAATATAATCATAGTGCAAGAAGATAGGCACGTGCCTACACTCTATGACTAATGATTAAAAATACATAATATGAAAGAAGGCAATTAGATATATGTATACTTCTAATTACAATAATTTAAAATATAATAATGATGCAAAGAGTAGTAGGTATTTGCCTACTTCTTTTGAAAAAAACTTATATATAAATATAGAGTAAGGGCTAAGGGCTAAGGGCATAGGTACATACCTACTTCCCATGAAAAAAAACTAATGTGTTTACTTTGATTGTAGAGGGTAGGCATGTGCCTATCTTCCTTTGTGAAAACTAAAGTGCAAAGTATGGCAAGATGGAAGAAAGTATTGTGCTCACTTCTATGAAAATGACTCAAATATAGAGCTTGGTGTAAGAGTTGTAGGTTTGTCTTTGCCATATATGACATAAACTCAAGTGTAGAACATAGTATAAGGAGGGTAGGCATGTGCCTACTTCATCAAAATACAACCTACATTATAAAATTTTGTATAGAAAGGAAGGCACATGTCTTCCCTTGTATCAAAATTGTTTGGCAAATAGGAACATGCATACCTCTAATTACAAGAAATGATATAAAGAAGAGTAGGCACTTGGTCTATTCTACACCTTTTTTTTTATACAAAAAATAAAATTCATATATGGCATAAACAAATAAGCACTTGCCTAGCTTCTATAGGAAAAAAATATATATAATTTGGAGAAATTGATTAATTTTGGTATTAGTTGATTCCCCTTAAAAATAAAAAAACTTACAACTTGAGGTTACAGAGATACACATTTGTCTATCTCTATGGCAAGAAAGAAAGTGAAAAACATATTGGAAGAGAGGACCATGCTTACTCCTATAAGCAGTGCTTTTCTTAGGCATTTAAATTCCTAAAAGTACCAAAAATAATTGGGGACCACTAAGGCTTACAAAAATTTGAAGATAAATTTGATGATGATGTCAAGCGGTTCTACTTTTCAAAAATAATTTGGATGAAATTGTCAATTACAAACGAAACTCATCCAAATTTGTGAATGAAAAGATAGTTCTATTCAAAATATAAATGAGTATTAAGCTAAATTTTTTTTGGCTATATCATTTTTTAATATTTTGCCACCTCAACACTTTTCCAAAAACCAAAAGAAATGGAATACTTTGCCTACAAGAATAACCACAATACAAAACATAGTATAAAGAAGTAGGGACATGCCTCTTTTTTATGACAATATTTAAAATTTGGTTACGATATATAAGAATGTACCTACCTTCTATTAGAAAGATTGAAATCTAAAACATAGCGCACATAAGATATTAGAATATATTTATGCTTATCTTTTATAACAAAAACTAAATAATATAACATTTTGCAAGGGAGGCACACCTGCCTTCCTTTCTTTGACAAAAACTAATGTGTAAATATAGCACAAGAAAAAAATGCATGCATGTGTCTACCTTAGATAAAAAAACATGTTGCAAAAAGAATTGGCACTTTTCAAACATTATAAAATTCATCTTTATTGTTTGAAGAAATGGTATAAACCAAAAATTATAAAAGCACATTTGAAACATATACAAAATAGGAGCTTTGGTTTTCTAATGGCAAAAAAATGTAGCATATACCACTATTAAGTGAGTTGATAAATTGCCATTAATAGTAAGTATTGAAATAGAGAGGATGTTTGTTTGTGATTTGTCATGAAATGACTTTGAAGTATTGTAATAAAAAATCTTTGTTTTATACCATATCTTATTTAAATTTTCATAGTTTCATGCATGCATAACTTAGTTTTATCAAATAATAATGTTCATAATTGTTGTTGCTATGTTAAAAAATGCATAAATTTAATGCATTTGGCACAATTTTCATTTTTAGATGTTTAGTAGTATTTATAAAAATTTCATTGCAATTATATACTTGAATTCTCCAAAATACCTAATTTCCTATATTTGCACTTTTAATTTTCTATTAGTACTTTTAATATTAAGTCATACTTTAGAATGTTTAATATAGTAGATTCTCTTTGTACTACAATGGAAAGGATGTACACAAATAAATATAATATTTTAAATCATGTATAGTCTAAAACTAGCATTATATATCATTGCCATATAATTTAGATATATTATTCCTAAAAGGCTACAACCTTCTAGGACCAAGGTGGCCACTAAAATACTCCAATTATTGGAACAATAGGAACATTTTTGTTTCTACAATTAACATGAAGTCATCTGCACTGTCCTTACAAGGTTAATTGTATGACAACAATACATTTTGATCACAACTAAGCCCTGGAAATCTTAGGTCTTTCAAAAAAAGGCTTACTCTTGATTTGGGTAGTATGGGCTTTGAAGTTAAAATTTGAACAAACTAATTAACTACAACCATGAAAGGATGTGGATAATGTGGCCCTCCCATGACCAAGGTAGTTTTCAAAATACTCTAATCATTGGACCACCAATAGATGCATTCTTTGCATTTTAAGTGAAGAATGAAGTCATCTATTGGACCTTTTAGGCCCAGAACATCCATATAAGTTTAAATGTTAAGCTTCATTAGAGGATTTGTTTCTCTCTTTGGTAAATAATGTTTGTTGTAAATTTTTTGATAAATGTTAAACTTAACTTCTAAAGTCCCAAGGCCATTTTTCCATAATAAACCACTCAAAATTGCTATTTTCAATGCAAATAACAAAAAATTTAAACACTTGTTTTGCAAATTTAACCATAGGATCTTACACTAGACTAGTATGTAATTTTTAAAAAGAAATTACCTAAACTTTGACCATATCAAAGTTTCTAGAAGATGCTTTGATTCCCTAAAATACAAGATTCTCCATAACTTTCTCATCACTAGTCCAAATAGAATGAATCAAAGCTTTCCATATAGACAAAAATATTTTTTTATGAAAATCAAAATTAAAAAGAAATATTTCAAGTTTTTGTGCAATTTTTTTGGTTTTTGCCCTTGCATATTTTGAGCTTCTATTGACATAACTTTTGCTCCCAAGTACCGATTGAAATAAAAAATATATTCTCAAAAAGCTAATCAATTTTCCTATCTCAAAAAATAGTTCAAAAAAACTTGCCAAAAGTTGTGATCATCGTTACCTGCCCAAATCTTCAAGAGCCTTGGATGTTTCTCTCATTGGTACATAATGTTAGATTTAAATTTCATGATGGCTTCAACCTTTAGGATGTGGTACATAAGGTAGGCACACCCATTCCTATCCGTGTACCTGATTCCAGTGTCATGTCTGAGCGTAGTACAGTCTGGAAATAAAATCTGAGCCTTCGCTACATACTGTCAGAATGTGGTAAACAAACGGGAGTGGGTGCGCCTACCTTATGTGGCAAGCCCCCTTCAAAAGACAGGGACATGCATGACCTAATCGGTAAGTTTCTTATACCTCCTCCACACTCCATATGATGGCTTCTGTACCCTCTAGACACCAATTATTAAATGAGTAATGACATGTGACTACAATTTGAGCACCAAAAATAATTTATGCAATTGGAACGTTTGAGATGCAGCTTGATTGCAAAGAATACTGATAGTAACTGAGACAAAATGATATGGAAGAATGCTAGTAAGGGTATGCCAATTGCATCTAAGGATCCAACTAAACATCTACTGGAGATTTATCTAGTAAATACAGTCCGTGATGAATGGTTCCACTAGACGAATGAAGTCATCAGTTTGCATTCCCAGTTTCAAATCCACCTCTCCTCCGCCAAGCCAAAAAAATCTTGGACTGAGCTTTACAATAGCGTCTGAAAGAATGACCTGCACCATAAGATCATCCAGAAAAGTTGTGATTACACACACAGTCACAGTATATAACCCAATGCATCCCCTTGCCTGCAGTTCAAACTACGAACGACATCAGAAACAGCTGCAAAAGACTGTTGCTAAACCTGGGAACATCATACAAATGCAAAGTAAAGAAGGTTGACCATTGATTCACATTATCTTTAAGCCACTGGATTAAAAAAGAAATTGACAAAGTTCAGGCACAAGAGATGATAGTCATACAACACACGGAGCATCAAAACTCACAGGTATGTCCTCGCGCATTCCAATGGGTGTAACAGCATTGTGTTCGAAGCCAGTCAATTTGCTGGACTCTTCCTCCGGGGCAAGCCGCACTATTGACAAACAATTAACACAAAGGCAAGTCAGCCGAATAGAATAGGTCAAATGCTACTTCATCAGACGATCCCGAAATCAAACTAGTCCAGCATGAATCAAAGGTTCATAACCTTGTCTACATATTGACTACAATTTCCTCCAGGTTCCAACGAAAGTAGCTACAAGAAGCAACCGATGGAGCATCAAATGAAAACGTAGCTTCATAATAAATAGACAGTTGAGAGCGAAACAGATTTTGAAGTTGCGAGACGTTGACTCTTTTTCGTGCCTAAACAACAAAATTCAACAATGATGTACAAGACACACAACTATAAACAAACTAACAAGCACTTCAATCTGACACTGAAGAAGTACTCAAGACAAGCGCAAAGGTTTGAAACACTTACAATTGAATCTTTTCTTGGGAATTTTCCCCTCGTTAAGCGAATGAACAAAAGCTTTAACTTTCTCAGCATTCAGACGTGCTGTATACTGCATCATTAAAAAACAATTCAGCACAATTGCGGTACACCAAAACAACGAAGTTGGAAAAAAGAGTGAAGTCAGCAGAATCAATCGAATTCCTCCAGTCGCTCTCAGCTCTATGAAGTACTATGACAAGAAGACTCCTATCAAATTCGCACCTCTGGAGTATAGACTATCTGACAAGAAACTGGACAAAATGGCGTTGAAATGAAAGGCGGCAACTACAACACGAATAGAACACTCTGATTCTGAAGCTCAAAAAGTGCATGTCAGCCAGTGACTCATGATTTTTGATCTCTTCTGAAGCATGTAAGACTTCGTGTTCCCAAAATATAAGAGTATAGAGCTATTACCTGTATAACGATGACATAATATTTCGAGTTCTTTCGGTCACTGCAATCCTTCACAGATTCATGAGCTTGAGTATTTACCTGCATGAGAAGTTGAGATAGTCAGAGTATCCCCATAGCTTCTGAATTGCCTCTGTGCCAGCACCAGGCAATACACAGGCTGAGCTTCATAGACGCTCTTTGCAGGCAATTCATCGAGCAGGAAGGTCCTAAATCAAGGAGTGCCTAAATTCTGTTTTGTCCCTACCCTGCATATTTGAATTCCCAAAGAAGAAATGATGCTTTGCTACTTCAGGTATTCGTTTTCATAGACCCATAGCACGTATGACTGAAAATCTCGCAAAGGCTATAGAAGAATTTATAGAATAAGGCCTTCATGCAAAAATGAAGACTCCAATGCCTCACCATCACGATGCTTTTGCAAAGATGGTCCACGGACGCAGCACCTAGAAGGTCTCTTCGTTCCTCGTAGGTCCTCTCATAATAATCGGAAGGAACTGATTTGAAAAGAAATTCAGCAGCGCCTGCAGCTCGTAAAAGATTTGAAAGTCGTTGTTCGACAGTCTGCCCCATCCATGCCAAAAACCTTTACTCACGAACTGACGGAATCCAATAATAGCGGACTATTAAGTAGCAATGCCAAAAGACAAAACAAGAATGAAACAAACAAAGCACCAGGACGAGAGAATTGTTGGAACACCTAACGTACAGTGCTGCCAGAGAATGGAATCTTCAGATTTATTCCATTCTTCAGAAAAAATTTCGTTTTCATTGCCTCACACTGCGTTGTCTTCTTTTGTATTCAAGGTAACTTCGCTTAAAAGTTACACTGTGAGCGCTGAGCATAGTTACTACCATCACAATGCTAATATTTATGTTTTCGTAGCAAATCAAAGAGTATTCAGTTCAAATGCACCAAAGAATTATACATTATTGAGAAACTATATGCAAAAAATATAAGGATTCAAAGTATAATTTATTGATGTCCTATAACTGACATAAGTTCTCATACTGAAGAGGCGTTCATTCTCAAAATCAACATATACTCATCCTGCACGATTTCAGGGTGTCGCATTTCAATCCGTGTCTCAATCAGGTTCTAACGTAAAGACTCTATACTTAAGCAGTGAGTACACATACAAAAGATTGAGAAAACATTCAAAAACGTTCAAATTTAAAATTGAACTAGAAATCGAAGGCGAAATAACACGATTTTCATAGATTTTCAGGTAATCTTGACACCAAAAGAAATGTCAAATATCACGGCGACGTCAATTCATCCTTACCTCGCCATCGCAGCTCTCCTTCGAAACACGGTGCTCATTTCCATTTTCTAAAGCTGCGGCACCACCAGCTCCTCTCGATTCCAACTTCGCAGCATCCGAAAGTCGAAGCTCCAAAGTGAAAATCGACTCAAGGATACGAGATTGGCGCTTCTCCAGAGCATCGGCAGAGGCAGGAAGCTGCTGCCTCAGCTCCTGCCCCTCCACCATTTTCAAAAGAAGTAAACCACTGACGCATTAACGTGTACAATGGCCACAAATCAACAAATTCATAACAAGAACGTAATTTCGTAAGCTTGATTGTAAATACTTGAAATTCGAATACCGTCGGCTCGTTTCGGCACAAACCCTAAAACTCTGAATGCAGAGGATTCCAGCATTGCACCAACTTGAGGGGATTCATCATCCATTCATTTGATGGATGAAATGTCTCCTTGTCTTCAATTGTCGGTTGTGGTATAGAAAATAGTCATGTAAGATAACCGAACCTATTCCAGTCCCTTTAAGGAATTTGTCTTCCTTCTGTTAGCAACAATCATAATTGGTTAATTTGTCTTTATTAGTCTTTATTTTTTAAATTTAGAGGAAAAAAATTATCTCAAAATTGTTACTTTTAAGTTTTCTATGAATATTTGAGGTTAAAGGTTGTAGCTACCTATTAGTGTGCCTATATGTGTACTAAAAGTGTTCTTCAAAAATTTAGAATGCAAGGGATGAGAATCTATTACTATCTCAAAAGGCAAATACAGTTCAACGGAATTGGATTGTGAATGGGTTGGTTTTCGGTTCAAAAATAGGCCTTTAGGAATAAGGAGGGGAGGAAGGGCATAAATGGAGGGTGCTACGGCTTAACAGCATTATGTCTTTAAACCCTAAGAGCTCAACCATCTCCTCAATGGATGATGAATGTTGAAAAAGCTACACTTCATCACTCAACTAATTCTCATTGAGGAAGCTTTAAGAAATATCATATAATATATCAATGGAAAGAAAGAAGAACGTTATTTATGAATCAATGACATAAATATCTTAAGACTTTGATTCATTTTCAAGACCTTTCTAAAGGTATATTACATGTCTCAAAATTCTCAAAATGGCATTCACAGAACAATAAAGAAAAATTTGTAGATGTTTGAGGACTACGCAAAATGGTGGTAAAAAGAATTGCAATTGATTTTCATTGTGGATTTTTTTATCAACTTTTGTTATAGTGTTATTAAGTAAGTGTGAGTACTTGTTGAGCAACCTACAACCATAGCCAATTACATACACCATAAATCTTGAACTCATCCACTAAACATCAAGAATCGACCAATATTTTTTTCAACAGCCTAGAAAATTGTCTTGGAACCTGTGCTCTTATTAATCCCAAAGTGACATAGGATTTTTTTAATTTCAACATCACTTGTCCAAGTGTTCATTTTTGAATTTTTTTGTGTTCAAATGTGATGCTTTTTAAATAAATCCAATTGTAGAGAGGAAATTTGCATTAATAAATAGATCACTTGAATTTTTTTGAACTGTTGAATTTCTTACTTAGTATGTTTTTTTACTTGGTAAAATGCTTTCAATGGTGAAGAAATAGCAGGTGCAAATGGGGTTCTTTTCTCTTTAGCAACCTAGTACATTAAGCAAACTTACAAATTTGATACAAACCTCTACTACTAAATTATAGCTTGCCACATAAATTAACATTAACTTTAGAAAATCACATGATCTGCAAAACTATGTTGCACTCGATGTACTTTAAGCAAGTAGGTTGGACACTTGAATAGGAAGAATATTTCTTTTAGAAATTTGGCAAAATAAGTGCAATGGTAACCACTGAGATCCAAATAGCCAAAAGCGCCTATACACTTCTTGGAAGTATATGAAAAAAATTTGGGCAATTTCATGTCTAGATCTTTGGCAAGGCAAGCTCAAACAACATCAGTCTCATCTCCTCGTTTCTTTGCCAAATTGAAGGAGTTCCAACCGGTCCGAATTTGCAGAGCAGTATAAAAAACACAATATTTTTTCAAATTTTTTGTATTTGGTGTCATTGGATAGGTCTTGAAGAATCCTACAAAAAAAAATTTGTTGTGTTTTTCCATCTAAAATTGGTAAATGATTGCAAATTTGGGGTGAAAAACATTATTGACACTTTTTGTCCTCAAGGACATTTTGGGGTTAAAAAAGAAGGAGCTTAAGTTTGTTATGATAACCACTAGTCTACACCATTGCTACTACTTTAGCCTAAATCGAAAGAACTTAGAATACAATTTATAAACCACTGGAAGAGAAATTAAAGGAAAATGGAATAAGAAGTAGTAACCTGTAGAACCTCTTTTAGTGCATAGTATTGGGACTAGGACTTTTCTTTTCATTTTTTAAGAAGTGCCAAAGTGGCGATATGAAATTTTTTAGTGGTGCTTCTATTCTCAACATTCATCCATATTAGATAGAAAATATCACATTAGCACATATCACATGTCCATAATTTGGTGCTCATCCACAATCTAGCAATTTCATCCAGTTTTTCTTTTACTTTGAATTTTTTTTTGGCGATTTCATCCAGGTTTTTTGCCATTTTTTATATCATTTTTTAGCCAGATTATTTTTTCTAGCGCAATTTAGCATTAAAAAGCCAAAAAAAAAAGCCTTGGTTGGGACTATGCACTAAGAGAGGTTTTATGCACTAAAAGAGGTGCAATAATGTCCACTGGCTAACGTGGCCTCTAACTACAGAGCCTCCAACTACTTTTCAAAAATAAATGCTTCAAAGCACAAACTCTCTTACTGCATATTATGCACTAAAAGCGTATGCAATAAGAGAGGTTCTACTACACTTATATATTTGATGCTTGCAAATAATGGGTACAATGACATACAAAACTGAGGTTGAGGGTTCTAATGACAAAAGGAAAAGTTGTGAAGATTACAACATAGCAGATGGAAAATCCAACTTAATTTTTGCCAAGCTTTCAATGGAACTGCTACAACTGTAAATGTAAGCACTTTTCAGCTTCAGCTTCTAGCAACTCACCTGGCTAGGCGATGTTTGTTGCCAAAAACTATTGCCTTAACCCCTAAACGTCTCAATCCTTTTCTAAATTTTTGCACATTTTCACTAATATCTTTGTACAAAAATATCATTTACCGGAATTTCATGAATTTGGTCATTAAGGAAGGTTACCTTTTCTAGATTCAAGTATTACATTGGATGAATGAAAAATTAGTTGGACAAAACAATGCCTCAAAGCCCTCTGTTCATCGTCCAAAATATGGACATTGGAGCGCTTCAAGGTTAAACATTCACCAAGATAGTCCACATGGACAATGCGGTTTCGTGGAGGTGCAACATTCTACCAGCCTTCCCTAGAGTGTAGTGCCATTGTTATCTTCAAATCCTTCAGCGCCTAAGAGTAGAGCTAGAATCCAGTAATTGGGGACTCTGTATGCAATTCAAAGTACTCATTTTCTGAGACCAAGGTTTCTATTCCAAACTTTTTTTTTTATGGTGCCTCAGGACCACTTTAGATTTCGCAGCTTGAAGCAGCAACAAGAACCTTTTTTCATCTTTGATACAGTTAGTAGAAGTAACAATCATTTGTTATTTTTGTTACCTTGTTCTGTTATTTTAACCCTTAAACGCCGGGCTGGTGGCCGTGGAAATCACCCTTTTGCAAAACCGTGGGAACAATTGGCTTAAAATAATGAAAAAGTACTCATTGGGAGTCAAACTACTGTAAAGGACCTTCCTTTTCACAACAAAATTTGGAGGATGAATAGTTGCATTTCTGTCCTACACAGGAGATTCTCTTGTCATTCACGTCCGCCTCGACGCTCAAGGGTTCAACTTCAGTGATCTCAGTCACCCTCTGACTCCTAGCAAAGTGAGGTTCAGGTTCTCTGAGCTTCAGTGAGTGAACTTTGGGGCATGCTGTAGCGTGAGCTGAAACTAAGCTGGGTACACCTAAAACTGCCAAAGTTACCGTTACTAGGCTGGTCAAATTTTCATATTGTCTTGTTGGCAAGTGAAAGGAGGTTCCAACGCATCAAAGAACTTAGCATGTGAACACTGTATGCAAAAGTTATTAAGGAATAAAATTTGGTTCTAAAAGTGTTTCTTTCACATAGGTACATAACTCAATTTGAAGATGTACAAATAGTATAGATGGCAATTTAAGGTCAGTGATGGCTTAACCCTTAAATGACGGACCCATGACTGCTGATTCCAAGCCTCCTTGTCCATCACTCAATTTGCTGCCATTTGCAATTAAAAATGTATGAAAGATTGGTATTTATTTTTTAGAGATGAAATTACATGTTTTCTGTACTGCACAAAAGTTTTAGATTTTTTTTGTAAGAAACTGATTTTTTTGAGAATTTTTGAAGAAAAAGTGAAGAAAAATCACATCAAATAGAAAATCATTTAAAAAACCCTGAAAATTTCACCATCTGTGTAGATTACAATGACAAACATCATGGTGTAAACTCAATTTCCGTGTCATTCTATAATTAGAAAGCAATAGACATTGAAAATACATTCAAAGTTCAAATTGCAATAAAATATGCAATATTAGGAATTTTTCCAAAATTCAAATTTGAGTAGAAACTAGAGTAGATGGCCTTCATTTTGTTAGTTGGGCTCAAATTCAAAAAATATCATTTTTGGGGAGAAATTTCAAATTTAGAGCAAGGAGCAACAACTTTCTAAAATACACTAAAATAGCATATTTTGTGATCCGTTTTTTTACTAACATCTCACTTACATAAAGAGAAACACTAGCAAGACTAAAAACTCAATTGGATACTCTTCATAACCCAACATGAAAGGTCAACAACAAAAATATGGATGAAAAAATGCTTTCAAACTCTCCCTGGTTCATTGGACTGTCATCCAAACGCCACGGGATGACGTTGGCGTCGCTTCTGGGTTAAATGGTCGCTTTAAGAGCAGACTACCTTAACCCTTGAAGGACGGACCGGTAGCCATGGAAACCATGTATTGTGATTCCGTGTGACATCATCTACTTTGAAAAAGCCTAATACATTCATTGGAAGTCAAAGAACTGTTGAAGATCTTTCCTTCTTACTCCTAATACCGAGGATGAAAAGTTGCACTTCTGTCTTGTAGGGAAAGATTCTTTGTCATTCAAAGGACGCAGAACGTCCTCGGCGGCGTTCAAGGGTTAAGTCCCCCAGATAAAATTCAGGCTCATAACAATAAGCATGCTTAATCGGAGGTTTCTTCGTGTGTTTTCAGTTTCCATCTGCTGCAACGCTCATCCAGTCCACAAAATTTACAAAGAAAAAGTTCATAATGTCGACAGTGGGATTCGAACCCACGCCCTTTCGGACCAGTACCTGAAACTGGCGCCTTAGACCAACTCGGCCATATCGACGGGGCAGGGCACTGGCAGTAACTCCAGGCTAGATGAGAATTTGCCCTTCTGTACCCTACTTAGTCTGTACTCATTCACAAGGCGCCTTCGGTTAAGGGAAAATTAAGAGTCCGAGATAGATTTGTCTTTTTTCTTGTATGGAAATTGCAGGTGGGTCATGACTTCCAGGGATTGCCAGTCGGGAAAAATATCATTTTAAGAAGTTTCAGGGCAGGAACAAGTGTAGGCTACCACTTGATAAAGAAAAGCACACCATACATCTTTGGATAATACGGAGTAGAAGGAAGTATAGAACGCTAGTACTGACTAACTATCAAGCTTAGGGCCTCCTTACATGTATCTGTGGGTGGGTGTGGTCAACAATGCCCAAATGTAGAAGGCACTTTTATGTTCTTTCTACAGTGTGAGATACACCGGAATTGGTAGAACTCTCTCTCCTCCTTCCATGCTTGTCGAACATCGGTGGTATTGTGTTTGTCTTCTAGTTGCTTTTCCTTCCCAACGGGCCAACATGTAAGCCCGCCCTTAGATTTGGAAGTAGACCTTAGATCTCATGTTTAGCTTATACTCCGTATGTGGTTTGAAGAATAATTTTGGCTCTCTGGATTCTGTGGTTTCAGGTCCAAACAAATCAGTTAAGAAGCTTTAGGGAAGGTAACAAAGTGAAACAAAGAAATCACAATTTTGAAAGTTACTATAATTGACTGTTAGATTTTAAACTTTTAGTTCTTTCTGATTTGTCACTTAGAGGTTAACTTGGAACACTATTTTGGCTTTGGGGCTCCGGTGGTTTAGGTGCTGATCGAAGCATTTTACCTGGGCTTATAGGAGCATCAGCTTCCCCTATGTTTAGTGTCTTGCAAGCAAATGTGGTTTGAACCAAATAAAAACTAATAGAGAAATGCCTCAATAAGATTTTTGATGTTATTCATTTTTACCTATATATTGTTGTCCTGGCAGGAACTCTGCGCTTCTTCACGAAAGAGGCCAGCTACATTCCACAATATGTTGGAGTAAAGGATTTGGAGTTGATCATCTATGAGTTGGCAAAATCTGGGAGATGAGTGTTTCTAATATGCTTCTAATATGGATCAGTGAACTTACTAGAGATTCCTCATTGACGTCTCAGTGAAGTGCAGGAATAAATAAGAAGTGATTCCTTGCTCGAGAATATTTGTCAGTTTGCTGCAACGAAATAGCCAACCCAAACTTCTTTGTTGACCTCTGCACAAAGCTGTGCAACTACTGTGGGTTGTTAACTCTTCAAACTGTGTAAGATTTCTTTAAAGATGTTGGATTTCTTCAGAAGTTTTGGGCTTCTTCCATTCATGTAGATTTTTCTGTGGTAGAAAAAGTGACGTCTTTGTAAACAGTGGTACCCACAGTAATTGCACATTTTAGTGAAGTGAATTGTTAGATTCCGTCTTGGCTGGTTTACCTCTCTCCTTGGCGTTTGTTTACCCGGCTGCGCTCCAATAGGTTCAGTCATTGTTGGTAATGCGTAGGATCTGCCTTCAGGAAATCATGTCAGGCTGCACTCAGTGATACCGATCCCTTGGAAGCCGGGGGGAGGGCCTTGTTGTAGGTTTATTTGTGACGTAAGGTTGCCTCTGGACGCTCTTCTGCAAACAGAAAACTAGTTGTTAGTTTTTCTAACCTAGAGCTTGGATTTTCCCAAAGCTACATGAATAGGGAGATGGTGAGATACGAACCCATGTGATGGCCCCTGAAGTTAGAGATGCCAGAAAAGCAACAACTTCGAATGAAAGGAAAGAGAAGAAATGAGTACTTTGGGCTTCGGTTCTTCACAGACATTCCCATTCTGAGACATAATCCCAGTCAGCTCATACTGCAAAAACTGAATCTCGTGCATCAAGTTGCTGACGATTTCATCAACATGAGTGGAATCACAGAGTGCTTCGTCGTCTTGCTGGGATTGATCGTCACTGTAGTATCCATCGCGAGTGTCCTGCCAATCACATATCAATGAACACCATAGAGTTGTTATGCATCGACTCACCTTCCATGCATATTGAGTGGCACACACGTACACACTGCATCCCAAACAATAGGTTCATAATGACCCGACATTGCTGGTAGAAAACCTGTTTTAAGAAAATACAAACTAGCTGCAGTATCCCCGGCCAATTCTAAAGAGATTTAAGTCAGTTTCTTACGTAAACCTACCAATGAGTCATGTAACTAGCGCTTCCAAACCACCATTGAGGAGTGAGTTCTCTAATAGGATAGATCTTCAAGTTTGGAAACCATGGCCAAGAACAAGAAGCAATGTTTGGCTTCCTACGGTCTTGTACGCCTGCATTATACTACTAATCAGAATCTCAAGCTGTTGGGGAAGTGGTGTAAATAAGCACCTTTTGAGCTAGAGTTTGAACAATGTCATATAAAGTAGGGAGCAGAGAGAGCACGGAGGCCGTGTCCTTGGGCAGGTCTGTAATGTCGCCGAGGGTAGTCAACCTTTGCAACTCCATCACCGAGTCTTGGAGCTGGACCTCAGCATGCCTTTGCCGTAGCTGCCAGTCTTCCACTTCCTGCTCTTCCTTCATCATCTCCCTAAATCCCAAATACCCCCAAGCAGCTTCACCGTGTTTTGTTAAAAGGGCACTTGTCGACATAGCATTGGCTAAATGAGAAATCAAAGGCACGAATATTTGTATGAGCTATGAACTAGTACATCTAAACACAGTGTTGCGTGAAACCACATCTATTTACAATGCATAAGGTAACTCTGATTACAAAATGTCGGTACATATCCGTAATGTATCACGATTTTTAACAGATTTTAGTGAACCGTGACCGCATGTAGTTTGGAGAACATACCACTCAAGGCGGCTCAACTTATGTAAGGCAAAATCTAAGCTCTTCTTCTGAAGCTCGAACTGCCGTAGGACCAATTCGTCGTACCATTGTTACTGTGTACTTGTACAAACCAAAGCACTTCTCTGGATTCATTTGAGACAAGGGTTCTTCAGCAGACGGAGTCAATGGCACGCAGCGCACCTCTCTTTCTTCTTGAGATCCCCGAGCTCCTTAGACAGGCACCATTCTTGATGCTGCAGCTTGTATACTTGCCTCTTCGCCCTCTCCAGTTGTTGCATCTCGACTTCAGGAAGTGGGGCCTGTGTAAGGAAGAAGAAACGGAAATGGGACTAATGAAGCAGAATACTCGTACTTTGGACTCAGCCTCGAAGCCTTTGGATTGACGGTGTGAAAGAATTTTACTGAATTTCAAGGTTTTTATTATGAATCAAAAAACTTACAAAATTATTTTTACTATGATTTTGACTGGCAACAGCACAGGCCACACTAGATATTAAATTTCAAAGTTTTAATATCAGTAAAAAAATGAAAAAATGACTTTTCCTTTTGTTTTGGTTGTGGCAATGGCACAGGGCACACTAGTGCATATCTTAAGTTTGGCTGTTCGTTTTGTTTTGTTTTGTTTTGTTACGTAGAGATCTCCCGGACCGTGCGTCCCCCGGCCGCATGCTTGGTGTCATCGGAAAGCTCTCGGTGAGGAGGGTTGCACGGGCTTGAATTTGTGGCGTTTGGACCTATGGTGCGGAAGTTATTGAATCTTAAAGTATTTATTGGATCAAAAAACTTTGACCACTTTTCTATTGTTTTCTTTGTTGTGCTTGTGCTATTTCTCTTGATGATGCTTGGGTAGTACTAAGTTTGTTGTGTGCACTGGAATTGCTTCTTTCCATTTAGTTCATAATCTAGTTCGTTATTTAGAGATGTTTCGGAGTTTTGTGCATTTTCTTTCTTGCGAGGAAGAGACTTGGCTATAAAATTGCGTTTAAGCTCTAGGATTCACCGTTTGTATTTTCTTTCTTGCGCGGGAGATAGGCCATGGCGGGAATGGTCATGTTCGTTGCAGAAGACAATGAGCACATTTTCAGTAAATTTTTGTTAAGGTGTACCTTGATGGACCAACAAATAACCAAGTCAAAGTGGTTGACGTCCTTCTATTTTTCCAAGTTAGTTCCAATGGTGCTACTTCCAGACAGCTTGATGATGTAATCCGATGAGGACAGGCTCAGTAGAAACACATTTGAGAAGGGGTGAACTACTGAGCTTATAAGCTTACTTGTCGACCTACTGCAGAATTTGCTACCTCTGCAGGTATGCTATCCCTCTTTGAATACTCAACAACAAAATTGATAGCTATGTGTACCTTGGAATGGGGTCAAGGTATTGCTATATTGCATATTTTGAAGAAGTTTTACATCTTTCACAACACTCACATCTAAGGTTCTCCAGATTTTGCTCAGTATCAACAGTTATTGTTCCCTAAATTAGGATTGGCATAGGGCTATCACCTCATACCGATATGATCCTTCTTCATCCATTTATGGTTTAGACTACTACAACTCTTGAATGTTGGGGTTTCACGAGTTTACAATCATTAGAGGAGTTTTGGGCCTCTAAGAGACCGTGAGTTCTCGGATTGTGGAAACTTTGCAGGAATGTTGTGATGCTGGCAAGTGGCCAGGCTAACGTGGCCAAGCGATTGCCACGTCATTTTTGAAAAAAAAAAAAAAAAAATTTGCTTAAAATGATATTTTGGTAAAAAAATCTTTTTTTTTAATTTTTAATTTTGAAAAAAAAATCCGACACGCCCATACAGTCGTTCACTAAATGTGGGTAGACTAGGGAACGGGCCTGAAACAGTCTTCCAAGGCCCCAAAACCCCATTAATGTGTATCACTTGATCTTACAAGTTCTCTTAGTATGTATTTTTTCCTTCCTAGATTTCTGGACTCCTCCTTAGAGGCTTTCTTTAGTGTTGACGCTCATGTTTGTGGCTGTAGTTATGGATGTGTGATCGTTAGAATTGGGGCGTTTGTTTATCTCAGTCAAACAATTAGGGCTTTGTGGGATGGCTTGTTGGATGCTTCATTCTACACACGACTGATAGAGGAGTGGATTTTGTTCTTGTGGAGGATTTAGGTCATCCTACTCACTTTTCATTGTTGTTTAGGTCTGGTAGGTGAACTTTTGCAAGCTCCACAACGCTCGTAGTCCTTTGTCCGAGAGTTCATCAAGTGGGTTCATCAATAATATGTAGAATGATTGTTTATGAAAACATTACAATGGACTGATTTTAGGGTTTAGGTTTAGTGTTTTCCCTGTTGATTATTGCATTGGACTCTCTTCTTGGTAGCTAGGGTTTGGTATAAGTATAATTATAAATCACGGGTAGAGTAGGAATATGAATTAGGAATGAATTAGAGGTAGAAGATAATTAATTATAAATTAGAACAAAGTAGGATAGGAATTGGAAGAGAGATAGTATAGAAAATAAGGATAGGAAATACTATAGGATTAAGCAGGTAGAAGTTAGACAAGAATTAGAGATAGAATAAGTAGGATTTCCTAAACTAGAATCAAACCATCAAACCAAGAAGATTAGATAAAAATAGAAAATATCTAAAAATAGGAGTAGAGTTAGAAGTGAGTCCATTGCTTGGAAGGCACAATGGACTTACGCTTAGACACCCATAGGTAGAAAGAATCTAGTAGAGTGTTTGCCCGGTTCCAAGGGTGGGAATCAGGCGCCCACAGGGTTGCCCTTTGTTTGTGACATTTTTACTTTTACATTGGCATCAATATAGGTCACAATAGTCCTTTTGGAATAATGAAGATCATATGTCCCTAGACCTTAAATACTATATTTTATATTCTAAACACAGAATCCTAAACACTTTTATCCTATACACTTAATCCACAAGTGTAAATCCTCAACTTTGCAACCATTATGAACAATATTGCTTGAAGACACTACTATCAAATTCTTCATTTTGAATTCCTAATTTTTCAATCCCTAAAGAAAATGACAAGAATGAGCTTACCATATTCCATTATCCCTTGAATTGGACAACCTTGTATTGAACAAATTTCAAAACAAAGTAATGGAACACTAATTCCTAATTTTATTTGTATGTATGCCTCAAATTGTACCTCAAATTAGAAGACGTAGTGTGTATATTAAATTGGATTCCATTCAAAGGAATTGACATACACTTGCAAAAAATTTCACTTTTTGGTCAGGTAAAGAAGGTGCTAAGGAGAGGTATCATAAAATCCATAAAGAAATCCTGACTGTAAATACACAAAACCCTTGTACTATTTGTTTTTTATGACTTGGTATTTTAAAAACTACAAATATTGTGACTAATATGTAGGGTTTGGAAGAAGAAAAGTAGACGATCAGCTGACATTTAAATTTATAATTCTGGTGACACGTGGATCTAAGTTTCAGGACCATAATGTTGCTATAAAAGCAATTTACACTAGAGAATTAGGGGAAAAGAGACCACATTGCAAAAAATATGGACTTCCACTAGGAATTTATAGTCCTATCGTGTACCTTAGAGTCCTACTCCGGTGAAAATTTCAAATTTATATTCCTAAACCATGATTTTATATTTTCATTTTTTAAAATTATATGCCAGATTGTGGATGAAAATAGAATTATGGACATATGATAAGTGCTAATGAGATTTTTTCTGTCCAATATGTAGATGAATGCTAAAATTTGGAGCACTGGCCACCAAGGCTTTTTATTTTTTTTGCTTTCTAGTGCCAGATTGCACCAAAAAGAAATAATTGGGCTAAAAGTGGCAACAGATTGTGCAAATTTCATCAAAAAACTTTGAATTAAAAAAAAACTAAACTTAGATGAAATCACCAGATTGTGGATGAAATCAGAATTATAGACATGTGATATGTGCTAATGAGATATCTTCTATCCAATATGTGGATGAATGCTGAAATTTGGGACACCACTATAATATTTTATATCTCCACTTTGGCACTTCATAAAAAATGAAAAGAAAAATAGCTCTAATATTCCAACACTCAATAATGCTTCCCAGTTTAAGATGATCGACAATTTCAATGTACGGTACTTGCTCTTGTCCTTTCAAGGCATAAATGACAAGTGCAGGTACATTGAAATCGTTTATGGTACTAGCACGGTTTATGGTATTCCTACCTTACCTTTGACTGAGAGTCATGGGGCATCAGTAAGGTCGATCGAAGTCCACAATAACAGACCTGCACCACTGTCCTGTGCCAGCTCCATTTGATCGGGAACTAAGGTAGCTAACTACCGGCAAGCCTTGCCCCTTGCCCTTGATGCCAGCTTCTATATAGTGAGCCTTGCTCCGAGCTTCTCAGTAGCTCCTCAGTCTCACCGTTTGCAGCAATAGAAGTTTCATTTTCGTAAGCACCCGATCGAGGGGTCTCACGCTGTAATTAAACTCCTGCTTTGTTTGGGAGCTGGGTCGGTCGGCAGATCGAGAGGTAGACTACTCATTGTTAAGCTTTTGGTCATGGTGTTGCAAAGGTTCCTGTAACAGTACATTGAAAGTTTCGCCACTGTGTGGTGTGGTCGTTGCAAGTTCAACTTCAGGTTGTAGCTAGCAACCGAATCTTGAAGCTTTTGGAAAGCTCTGCAGTTAGGAAGACTTAGTTCCTTCAATTCCCTTTTGATACTGAACTTTTCAAGTTTCAGGTTGTGCTCTTTATATACTGGTGAAGGTTGGTCTCACAGCTAGCACCGACAAGGCGAAATTAGTGAGTTCTGGGGAACCAGTAAGGATCATTAAAGTCCTGTACGTGAAGAATTTGTAAGTGGTCGGTAAGCAAACAATGGTGCTAAAGCTTTAGAATTTTGATTTGCTGGTGTTTATGTGTACTACTAGCTCTGACATTTCTTGGCATTGCGGAGATTTTAAGGATGGGATTTTAAGGTTGGGATTTTCTGAAATGGGAGACTATTGTTGTAGAGGTTCGATGTGGCATGAGCTCGTTTCAATCTGATTAAATGCTAACTATGGCAGGTGGGTGGGGGAGGAAATCAATGCTACAACAGTTGCTTGCAATTTGAAGTGGTTGCTCTTCTTGAACAAGAGCTTCTGTTTGAATTCACGGTTGGCTCACCATGAGGACTGGATCGAGAGTGCACTGCCTCTCAGTGGCACTGGTTTTGCTTGCTGCCTTCCAATGTGTCGGTACGGACGGAATTCACACTCTTCAAATATTTTCAGCACTTTGAAGTAGATGCTGTCTAAGTAGGATTTGAGAAGACTTTACAGCAAGTGTATTCACATTGTGGCGTTAACTTCTTGTGTGTACGTTGTGCAGATGCGGCGTTTCATAAAATGGATCCCAATGAAAACATCACCATAAAGTGGGACGTTGTGGAGTGGACTGCCGATGGGTATAGGGTAAGTAATCTACAATTCCTGAAACAGTATACTTTCATTGGACGTTTGATTTCTCTTTCTGATAGACTTTGTTTCTGATTATAAGGTATAAAAACTATAGTTTAGACATTTTGACCAAATTGTAGGAGTGTGCTTTCATTGGGAGATTATTCAGTTATAGGAATCACTGAAGAGATCACGTACGTACTTTGGGGTTCTCACTCAATGTACAATGGGATTGATTATTTCTTATGCAATCATTCAAACACTGCCACACTGGGAGGTTGCATGTAGACAAGCAGTTTTGAAGGGAGAGTAGATAAACCCTTATTTCCATTTCATAGATGGCTAACTGTACGTAGCAGCCCACCAAATTAGCCAATGTTACTAATGTAGTTTACACCCCATGGTTGCTAATTGAGTTAACAAAGTGAAAAATACTAGAAGAAATGAGTTGCTATTGGAAACAGGCCGGGGTCAGGATCAGGTCCAAAATGGTTTTCAGAACCATCTCGTGTCACTTTCATTGCCACATGACCCATGGCAGAAGGAAAGAGAGAGGCTGGTTCAGAGATATATATATATATCCCCTAGCTCCTCCCCACGAGCCCCAGATCTTCAGATCTCTTTGAGAGAGCCCCAGATCTCCAAGCCAAGATTTGATTGTCTAGCTTGATCTTCTTCATTTACTGGAGAGGTTACGTAATGTCCACATCCTTAAATTGGCAGCATTCCACTACTCTTTGACACATTAATTTCAAGACGTGCAACCCGGAATTTTATGTGAATCCATATCAGTAAGTCAGGACTACTTTTTACAGCGTTGTGTAGATCGATGTCAGAGTGCAAGACTTCCTTTCCGCTATGAGAGGTCATTCTTAAACGAGACTTCAAAACGCAATGTGAGGGCTTGGACTAGCTTTTCTGATGAGAATTTGAAACGGGATAGTAGGCATGCAGAGAACCTCTCTGTTGAAGTCGCGCACCCTGACATGCACCCCTAGATAGCTACATGTCACAATTTAGAATCATGCCCATGTAATAAAAGCAACGATTTCAATTCATGTCTAACAAGTAGCAACGTACCAATTCGAGCTTATCAGTCCTCATCAAGTATTCCGATCCTCTGCTACATGTACATCTGAACAACGTACATGCATAGTTACGTGTCCTCAACCAAGTTATGTATGACAATGTTACTGATCTTTGCCTTCCATTATATATACTGCAGGCCATCGTGACCATGTACGACTACCAGATGTACCGCCACATCCAATCTCCCAGCTGGATCATGGGCTGGTCATGGTTCAAGAAAGAAGTGATCTGGAACCTGATCGGCGCCAAAATTCGCGACCAAGGCGACTGCTTCAAGTTTAAGAGCAGCGCCCCCCTCTGCTGCAGCAAGAAGCCCGAGGTCATCGACGTGCTGCCAGGGGAGCCTTACCAGATCGTGGTGGGGGCAACGGGGACCACGAATATAACGATTCAGTTGCCGACGAATTTCACGCTCATGACGCCGGGGCCGGGGTATACGTGCAGCAAAGCTTATTTGGTGCCCAAGACTAAGTTTGTGACGCCGGGTGGGAGACGAACCACGCTAGCCTTCAGTAAGTGAAATTGGACCTTCAATTCTTTGCGATTCGAGACGACTTCATACTGGTTTAACGTAATTTCCTTCCTAGCTGCAGTGTTGTGATCGATAGATACGAATTTAATCTCACTGTTTTCTGGGAATACAGTCGACCAAAATGGGAAACTGCATGTGATGTTTGCGATTAATTTCGATCACTGTGGTCAGTAAGGGAATCAATGGAGGACATCTTCTGTTAGCGTCTGTGGTAGTGGTTCTGTCCCCATTGATCTTCCGTCGAGCTCAATTGTGCACTGCTGCATATTAAGGAAGCTCTTAATTGGTGCCTGATAATATTGGGAGACTTCGCACTAATTTACCTGTAGCCTGTTTTCGAGTGTGACAGGAGATCACATTCTTTTAAAAGTCACTGATTTGTCATGTTAGTGCATGTTACAAAATGAACTTAAAAAATGTCTCTTACATAGTTAACTTTTTGTAAGGGAGGAATGTTTTTACCAATGATATTTGTGAGACTCTTCGAGCTGAATAGCACTAGTAGACATACATTGGGCAAAAACATTCCTCCCTTGTAACGAATTATCAACATATGTAAGTTCAGTTTGTAACACACTAACAGATAAATCCGTGATACTAGTTGGCACTTCAAGGCTGATGTCTTGAAACCTCTAAATCCTACGTCTTTAGAGTTTTTGGCAGTGAGCTGGATTTCCCGGTTATGGTGCTCTGAATTGCACCAATATAACGAATTGAACATTTGTGCTGACCCATCAGGCATCAAGTACCAAGCACTGCTCCCTTCGCTTATGTTGAACAATTTGCTAGAGTCTCTCAAATGGCCCGAGTGTCCGTCTAAAATAGAAGTTCCACTTTGAAATTAAAACTAATGACCGTCAAATATGTAAAGGAAAATGCAATTATAGTTTTTATCGATGAAAATGAATGATTTGGTTTCTTCTGTCTACGTATTGGAATTTTTTATTTATTTTAAATTTCCCTAAATGACTTTGTATAAGCTGCCACTTTTGGCCAAGGGTAAAAATGCCAACTTTTTCACTTACCGTTGCTGCTCTGTGAATTGAAACAGTGACCTGGAACGTGACATGCGCATACACTGGGGCTCTCGGGAACAAATAACCGACATGCTGTGGATCTCCATAGCTTCTAAATTGCCTCTGTGCCAGCACCAGGCAATACACTGGCTAAACTTCATAGACCCTTTGCAGGCAATTCATCTAGCAGGAAGTTCCTGGATCAAGGAGTGCCTAAATTCTATTTTGTCCCTGGTACCCTGTACATTTGAATTCCCAAAGAAGAAATGATGATTAGCTACTTCAGGTATTCGTTTTCATAGACCCATAGCACGTATGACTGAAAATCTCGCTAAGGCTATAGAAGAATTTATAGAATAAGGCCTTCATGCAAAAATGAAGACTCCAATGCCTCACCACCACGATGCTTTTGCAAAGATGGCCCACGGACGCAGCACCTAGAAGGCCTCTTCGTTCTTCGTAGGTCCACTCATAATAATCGGAAGGAACCGACTTGAAAATAAACTCAGCAGCGCCTGCATGCAGCTCGTAAAATATTTGAAAGCCGTTGTTCGACAGTCTCCCCCATCCATGACAAAAAAACCGTTACTCACGAAACTGACGGAATCCAATAATAGCGGACTTTTTAAGTAGCAATGCCAAAAGGCAAAACAAGAATGAAACAAACAAAGCACCAGGACGAGGGAATTTGTTGGAACAGAATGTACAGTGCCACCAGAGAATGGAATCTTCAGATTTATTCCATTCTTCAGATTAAATTTCGTTTTTATTGCCTTCCCACTGCGTTGTCTTCGATTCTGTATTCAAAGTAACTTCGCTTAAAGGTCACTATTATCACAATGCTCAAATATAAATGCATTATTGAGACACTATATGCAAAAATTAGAAGGATTCAAAGTTTTATTGACAACTTCTCATATTGCAGAGGCGTACATTCTCAAAATCAAGATGTATTCGTCATGCAAGATTTTAGGGTGTCGCATTTCAAGCCGTATCTCAATCAGGTTCCTCTACCTAGATCTGCACTAATGCAGTAAGTACACATACAAAGATTGAGAAAACATTCAAAAACGTTCAAACGTTTTATCGAACTAAAACTTCGAGACGGGATAACACGATTTCCATCGGTTTCAAGGTTAACCTTGACACCAAAAGAAACGTCAAATATCACGGCGACGTCAATTCATCCTTACCTCGCCACCGCAGCTCTCCTTCGAAACACGGTGCTCGTTTCCATTTCTTAAAGCGGCGGCACCACCAGCTTCTCTCGTTTCCAACTTCGCAGCATCCGAAATTCGAAGCTCCAAACTGAAAATCGACTGGATAATACGAGATTGGCGCTTCTCCGGCCAGAGCTTCGAAGCTGCTGCCTCGATCGGCTCCTGCCCCTCCACCATTTCAAAAGAAGCAAATCACTGATGCATTACCGTGTTCCATGAACCCAAATCAACAAACTCTCATAATAAGAACGTAGTTTCATAAGCTTGATCGGAATCAATACAGGAAGAGTAATGTGACCCTAAACTTGAATACCGTCGGCTTGTTTCAGCACAAACCCTAATTCCTTGTTATACAGAGGATCGTTCGCCAGATCGTTCCCCTTGCACCAACTTTGAGGGGATTTGTCATCCATCATCTATCCATTTGATGGATGAAACAGCTCCTTGTCTTGTCAGTTGTGGACTGTGGAGCGAAATGCTGGGTGTACGGCCTTCACTCATACAATGCGGCCACTGCATAATTGGAGATGTCAGGACTAGTTGAGCAAGTGATATTTGTCACTTTTGCACTTTGTTGATGATAGTGCCCTTCGTTTCATGCCTCATCGTAGACTATGAGACCAGTTGTAAACTAGGGATTTTTTAGTTCTAAGATGTTTGAAAATGTTTGAAAATGTTTGAAAATACAGCAGTTCTCTTGTCCTCTTGGTTGTTCTGTTGCAATGTTGTCCACTACATTTTCTACCTGCACAAAATCACTTTACCCTTCTCGCTTGTGTTGTTTTGGAACGAATTATTCACTCCTGGATCCCACATACTCACCTTGTTGCTTTATAATTGACCAGAATCTGACAGCAGAATTTGCCTCTCAAGAACACCCAACAGGACACCCAATAAATTATCGCAAGCCAGATAAGTTACGGCAATCATATTGAGTCATCTAGAGGCCTAATATTCACGAACTTGAGCTAATTGTAATTGTGATGTAACAGGGATTCATTGCAATAGTGACAGGATTTTCAAGCTTATGTGACAATTAAAATGAATGTACTGTGCATTTCTGCACTGTCAATAATGCAGGATGAAGGGATTACTTGCAATCCTCTGTAATTTGAGCACTGGATTGCACATTCCCCTACGTATCCCAAGAATCTGTCATGTCGAGTAAACATCAAATTGGGTAACACCGATGTTGTATGCATAAGTCAATTTTGATATTCCTGTTTGTTAGGGGCTTCAAATTTTCTAAAAGTTTCAAACTTGCCAATTCTGACATACTTGTTTGTAAGACTCTTCAAAATTTCTTAAAAGTTGAAACGTGTGGGATAAAAGTATCACAAAATTTCAATTTTATCTCCACAAGGGTGAATGTATATTTGGGATACCCTTTGAATTAGTAGAAAATTAAGATTGCCAAAAAAGGAATTATGTGCAGAGAACAATCTACCTAACGAGTAGGATTTACCAATCAGACACCAGCTTTTCCCTTTTACGTATATTGACAAAGTAGTTTATTTTTTGAAAATCACCCTTCCACGTATTTGATACAAAATACATACCCAGTCTAGACATCCACGCCTAAACCTAATGTTCCCGTACAACACTAGCTGGTCCACTCACCCTAACTACGACCTAGTGTATAATGTTCGTTTCCATGGCTGCTGTATGATACGCACCACCCTTGTCACGCCATGGAAGCAAGAGCAGAGCTAACAAGCTAGCGAGCTCCAATAAGTGAAGAAGCTGATGCCTTTTTGAGTTTTGATTGAGAGCCGTGGGACACCAGTAAGAAGGTCGAAGTCCACAATGACAGACCTGATATTATTCATGGCACCACTGTACTTTGTCAGTAGTATTGATTGGGAACCAAGGCAGCGAGCTCACTTACCCAAAAGCCCAAGCCTCTCCTCCCTCCCCTTGCAGCCGTTGCCAGCTTCTACTGTAGTGAGCTTGCTCCCAGGTCCTCGATTGCTTCGAACTCTCATCAGACAGACAGACAACCCTTCATTTTTCCAAAAGCTTCAAGCTTTCCTTCTCTCCACCGTCTGCAGCAGCAATAGGAGTTTGATTTGCGCAATAATACTTCTGCTAGGCAGGGGAGCTGGGTTGGCAGATCGATCGAGACGTACTCATCGTTAAGCTTTGGGCCATGTTGTTGCAAAGGCTTTTGTAACAGGACATTGAAAGTTTCGCGCCTCTGTGGTGTGGTTGGCCGCTGCAGTTCGTGCAGCTCGAGGGCGTGGCCGAAGCTTGAAGCTTTTGGAAAGCTAGCTCTGCAATTTAGGAAGAGTCTCGGTATTCGCGTTTTTCAAGACACGGGTTTTGAGTTTCAGGTTGTAAACTTCCATGTCGGTGCAGGTCGATCTCACAGTACTCACAAGGCGCATGGTTACAGTAAGGAGCATGAGAGCTCCTGTGGAGGATTTGTGAAAGGTAAGCGAACAATGGCCGATGCTAAAGCTTCGGGATTTTTAGTTTGCTGGACAGGGGTGTGTGTGTATGTACTCTGACGGTGGTAGTCATGGCGGGTTTGGATTTTCTGAAATGCGAGACTATTGTAAGTTGTAGAGGTTAGATGTGACATGAGCTCGTTTTCAATGTGATAATTTGCTGGTTATGGCAGGTGTGGGGAAGGAAATCAATGCTGCAGTAGTTGCTTGCAATTTGAAGCGATTGAGCTTTCTGAACAAGAGCTTTTGTGTGAATTCACGGTTGGATCGCCATGAGGACTTCGAGAGTGCACTGCCTCTCAGTGGCACTGGTTTTGCTTGCTGCCTGCCAATGTGCCGGTGCGGACGGAATTCACACCCTTCAAATATTTTCAGCACTTTGAAGTAGATGCTGTCTATGTAGGATTTGAGAAGACTTTACAGCAAGTGTATTCACATTGTGGCGTTAATTTCTTGCGTGTACGTTGTGCAGATGCGGCGTATGATAGAATGGATCCCAATGGAAACATCACCATAAAGTGGGACGTTGTGGAGTGGACTGCCGATGGGTATAGGGTAAGTAATCTACAATTCCTGGAACAGTACACTTTCAATATTGGATGTTTGATTTTTCTTTCTGATAGACTTTGTTTCTGACAACAAGGTAGAGAAACACTATTTTAGTCGATTTGACCAAGATGTACGAGTGTGCTTTCACCCAGAGAGTACTCAATTATAGAGGTCACTGGAGAGATCCCATGCTTTGGGTAAAACAAGAGCCAATCTCTCTTCGAGATCGATCAAATAATTTTCTCACTCAATGCATTTGATGATTGCAAGCTTATGCAATCATTCAAACACTAAGAGGTTGTAGACAATCACTATTGAAGGGACAGTAAACAATCCCTGATTTCCCTTTCAAAGATGGTTACGTAGCGATCCACCAATTTAGCCAAGTCGTGCGTACTCCCAATGATTGCCACTTGAAATTAAACAAGTGAAAATACTAGAAGAAATGAGTTGCTGTTCGTTCCAGGAGTCAAGATCAGATCGGTCCCTGGCAATGATTTTCATAACCCTCTCCTATCACTTTCATTGTCACATGGCCCAATGCAGTTGAGAAGAGAGAGACGGGCTCAAGGTCATAATCCCATCCTCCCCACGAGCCTTAGATATCTTCAAGATTTAATGTCTCGATCTAGTTTATGAGAGAGGGTTATATATGCTCGATAATCGACTCCATCCTAAAGGCCCTCATCCAATTAAGCAGCAGAGAACCCTCTCTAGTTACTCTTCAATACAAAATGGCACAATGAAAGAGAGAGAGAGTCTAGTTTAGAGTCCTAACCTCCATCCTCCCCACTAGATGCTCTAGCCATAGATCTCCAAGATTTGGCTCTCTGGATCTAGTTATTCGAGAGGGCTGTGTCCCAAGAGACCAGATTCAAGGCCAATTTCGAGAGGCTGGTGGTTTCCTCGGAGTCTCAACCCCATCCTTCCCACTCCCTTGACCAGAGAGCCACGGATCTCCAAGGTTCAGCTGTTTACCGACGAGAGTAATGTCCAAAAGGCCGGATTAAAAGGCCAATTTCGTAGTGCGACCTGAAATTAATGTGAATCTCTACATGTCCCAGCTTTTAGAGATTTGTACGTGTAGATAGATGGGTGCCCCAATTTCTAACGCCAGGTAGAATCTCGCCATTGTAACAAAATGGACCATTTCAGAACCAAGTAGCTAGCTAGAGCCTAACAGTCCTCACACTCCGGTCATCTAAAACATACACATCCTGAACCAAGTTAACTAAGTTGGTGATCTTCACAATTTCCTTGCAGGCCATCGTGACCATGTACAACTACCAGATGTACCGCCACATCCAATCCCCCGGCTGGATCATGGGCTGGTCGTGGACCAAGAAAGAAGTGATCTGGAATCTGATCGGCGCCGAGACTCGGGAGCAAGGCGACTGCTCCAAGTATAAGACCGGCCTTCCCCATTGCTGCAGCAAGAAGCCCGAGGTCATCGACCTGCTTCCAGGGGTGCCCTACAACCAGCAGACCGCCAACTGCTGCAGGGGCGGCGTGCTGTCCTCCTACATGCAAGACCCAGGGACTTCGGTGGCGTCCTTCCAGATCGTGGTGGGGGCAACGGGGACCACGAATACAACGATTAATTTGCCGAAGAATTTCACGCTCATGACGCCGGGGCCGGGGTATACATGCAGCAAGGCTGTTCCGGTGCCCAGGACCAAGTTTCTGACGCCGGATGGAAGACGAACCACACTAGCCTTCAGTAAGTGTGACTAACCAAGGGCCTGAATTTCAGTCCTTTTTGTGATTGTGATAGTAATTTAGTCACATTGTTTTAATTTCGTGGAGACTGAAGTTCATTGGAGAATCCACACTGGTTTATCTTTTTTGTGCTAATTTCATCACGTTATTTCAAAATAGTGGAGTATAAATCTTCACGAAATTGACCTAATTTCCACGAAAACCTTCAGTAAGTGATGACTCAGTGCTTTCTTTGGAGACTTCTCACTGGTTTATGCTTTTTGTGAGTGTGATGCTATTTTAGTCACATTGTTTTAATTTAGTGGGGACTGAATTTTCTTACTGAGTAGAAGTAGTTTCCACCGAAAAGACGTATCACGTTCCGCAAGCCCTCAGGAAGTGACTAAGTGCCTTCTTTTGAAGCTTTACTGGGTTTTTCTGTTGGTGCGTGTGATAACAATTTAGCCAAATTGTTTTAAATTAGCGGAGGCCTCAGCAAGGGACTTAGTGCCTGATTGGAGACTTCACACTGTTTTTTCCTTTTTGTGCTTGTTAAGTACGGAGTAGTTTAGTCATATACTTCAAATTAGTGGAGGGTGAAATAAAAATAGTTTCCACGAAGAAGACGTACCACTCAAGCCTTCAGGGGTTGGTGCTTGATCGATGGTTAGACGTGAAGGTCAATTCTGTTCCACTGATCCGGCCATGCAGAGCGCCAAAATCACAACATTCAGCTTCAGAAAGCTATATAAACTACGACTTTAGACTTAGAGCTATAGATTTAGGTTTCAAGGCAGAAGCCTTAGCTTGAAAGTGACGACGTCGTGAATATCCGATAAGTGCCACTGATCTGCTCTAGCCTATTTAGTACTGACGTCACGAAATTAATGTCACCAGCTAAACAAGTCCTTACAGACTTCTCTTTAATGGTGCTTGCTAGAAAGTTTGCAATGAGGAAGGATCACCTGCTGTTCCCCGAGTGTCCAAATTATAAAAACAGAAACTTCACTTCGGAAACTAATAGTCAATTATATGTAGTGACTTCCAATTCACGTAGAGTTCTTTCCTTGAAAGTTGCAGTTAGTACATGTTTCTTTCTTTCATGCGGAATATTTTGTAAGTTGATTTTACAACTTCTATATAGGTACACGACTCATAAAGTCAGTCACTGAATTTTGGCCATAATTTGGACTGGGTTAAATATGCAACATTTTCACTTACCGTTGCTGCTCTGTGACTTGGAACAGTGACCTGGAACGTGACATGCGCGTACACTCAGTCTCTCGCGTATAAAGCAGCGACCTGCTGTGTGTCTTTCTCAGCTTTCTACAACGAAACCATTGTGCCATGTCCCAAGTGCGCTTGCGACTGTCTACCAAATACTACAGCGCCAATTCTGCCCCAAAATGGAATTGATACGAACAATCAGAAGTGCATCAACCGGTGCGTTAGACTGAACTCATAGTGATTTACTTTTCCTCTTCTTTCAGAGTGGCTGCTTGCCATTAGGCAATGAAGTACAAAACTGAGTCATAAAGGCTACGAACTCATGATGTTTTTTCCCTCTAATCGTTTGAAAACAAACTGGAAATAAACGTACAATCTGATTTCTTGGGTCATGAATTTCTTTGGTATAATGAGCCTATACTAATGGAGCCTATTCTGGTTGTCCAGGTTTGACCCACATCTTCCACTGACACTCAATGCTACGAAGAGCAACCTACAATCGTCACCAGATATGCTATACTGCACCAACGACATGTGTCCAGTGAAGATCCACTGGCACATTAAGCTGAACTATCAGGAATACTGGAGGGTGAAGATCACTATCACCAACCGCGACATCACGAGAAACTACACGCTCTGGAACATGGCGGCCATGCACCCCAACTTTCAAAATTTCACGGAAGCCTTCAGCTTCAGCTACAAACCACTGAACCCATACGGAAAAATGGCTGTTAGTAAGTACTCTGGACTCTCACTTGTCTTGTCGAACACTTAATATCGAACACTGACTTCATATCAGTAGAGTAAATTTGAAAATTTGAAATGTCCATTGCTCATACATGCAGAGGGACACAAATAGGGTGACTTCTGAATTGTGGCACAAAATAGGGTCTCTTGCCTTAGTTGATTGTAATAGTTGATTATAGCAGCTTTCATCAACATTGATTGATTTCTGTTCAAAAATGGAGAGATTTGATCATTTTCTTCTTACAATTGGTTCACTTTCTTAAAGCTTTCTAACTGGTTTATTTCTAAGCTTGGAAGTGACCACTTCTGGCCATATGAGCACACTGCTAAGGTGTCAATTTTTCTCATAAAATAGAGCACTTGCCGGACGTCATTCTTTACAACATAAAACCAACACTGACAATGAATTCCTTGACTGTTGCGAACAGACAATTCGGCCATCTTCTGGGGCGTGAAGTTCTACAACGACATGCTCATGTCAGCCGGACCCAACGGGAACGTGCAATCCGAGATTCTGTTCCGGAAAGACACCTCCTTCACATTAAAAAATGGCTGGGGATTCCCACAACATATCCTCTTCAATGGTGACGAGTGTATCATGCCGCAACCGGATCAATATCCAATGCTACCAAGCAGCAGCTCCAGCTTAAGAGTAGCAATAACAACTCTAGTTTCTGCACTCATCTGCACAGTAGCAGTCCCTCTTCTGCTTGAGCTCGCTCAAGAGTTTGTTTAGATTCTACTCTAGCTTGAAAAGTTTGCCATAGGTCACGAGTTTGAACACCTTGATGAGTTGCAGAGATAGTTGAATGAGCTTTAAACAGTACTTGTTTTAGTACCACAACTGGATTTTCTCTGACCTTGAAAAAACAATAAGGACCTTGAATTACATACCTTCGACTGAAAACTCCTTTGGGTCATCTTTTGAGGTAGGAAAGTGCATTCATGACCAGTTTAGGAGACAGGACCGTGGTATAGTAAGTGGAGGAATTAGGTGATTTTTATTGCGAGAGCAGGTAGTATGGCTTAGCTTAGGGATTGTTAATGTGAAATGGTTAGTCTTGGTGGGTGGTTGCAAGGACGTAAGGTAAACGAACCCATTGTGGTCAAACTTTGGAGTCTACCATCATGCCATTGCTGAAAGTTTTCAAATTTTTTTCCACAGGAAGACAAGTGTGATAAATACTGAGAGCAATTGAAATTGTATTTTTCTAACAAAGTATGAATTTGTTACGGAATTTTAAAGTGATCTGTCCAAAAGAGGCAGTAGTCTACCTCATAACCAACAAAAATTGTACCCATTATGCTCTTCTTAATCACCTAAAGTGGTCACAATAATTTCTAATAAAGAAGGCTATGAAAAGTGACTTCTTGCAATGATTTACACTTAAAAAACAAGTGTTCCTATTGAGGTCACTAATCACTCCATTGGTGTCAGGTTAGACATTTGATTGTGGCCAAAAAAACTGTCATGGGGTCATTAGATGTCCACCATGGGTCACCTAACCACAATGGGTTCATTTACCTTATTACGCTAGAGCTTGCTGTGAAATTTGTTGCTGACTTCTTATATTCTTCCAAATGGTGCACAGATGTAATTTGAAGATGCTTTAAAAAAAAATTGGTTACATGCTTGCAATTAGTTAATTGTGTTTATTCATGATGATTGTGTAACGTAGGATCACCTTAAATTGAACAAATTTCTCTACCAAGCATTATTGAGTGTTGGAAAGCGCTCACTTTTTAATCTCTTAAAGACAATTTTGGAATAGTATTGTGGAAAATCCAAGAACAATATTTGATAATAATATGCAAAACTTAAAAGAGGTCAAAGTTAAATTGGTTGATTTTTTAATACCGTGTCCTACTTTCAATGCTTATACCTTGAAGAGCGTGCAAAAAGCATTTTTTTTTCTATTTTTTCTAGGACTTACTTATGGAAACATGCTCGGATTTAGATGATTCTATGTTATTGTATCATGGAAAACTATGTAAGATTTGCACACGCACAATCGAGATTGCTCCAAATGCAACATTGACATTTGGACCAAGAAGCATCACAAAAACCTAGATATTGATTACTTAAAATTGTACACAATTTAAACATAAGAATCTAACAAGTATTGGTTTTCAATACACCTACGGAGAGTGCTTCAAAAATATGAACATAACTTAGTTATACAACATCCAAATAGTAAATACTAAAAAAGTGTGTTGGAATCTTCTTTCAATTGCTAAATAATTAAGATTTAATAAAAATAATCAATATTTTATAATAATAACTATATACACAGTTGTAATTAGTGATGATTAAAGGTGCATTTCCTTTCATTTGTTTGTTTGTGTAAATAGATGGAGTTTGAGTTAGTATTTAGGTTATTTTGACTTGTAGACTAATGAATATTGTAATTTTTCAAAAAAAACAATTATATTTTTTTGAAAATATTTGTAGCTTTAAGTGAATTTTTTTAAAGTCAAGACTTGAGGAAATCTTAAAGTACCTTGTTGGTGCAACTTTGAATTATCTTTAGAAAATTCAAATTCATTTACAAAAGATTCTAGTATATTGCAACCATATTGTATCATGTAAAAATTGAAGACATTCCACAGCAATGTATTAAAATTGTATTAACATTAGAAGAGATTTCAGCCTCTAAGAGATTGCGAGTTCTCGGACTATGGGAACTTTGCAGGAATGCTGGGATGTTGCCAAATGGCCAAGCTGACATGACCAAGTGATTGCCACATCAAATTTTTTATTTTTTATTTTTATTTTCATGTTTAGTATTCTTTTAACATTTTAATAACTTTTTCTTTTCTTTTTTTTCTAATAATTTTTTTTTCTGGCAGCAATGCGTTGTTCCCAGCATTGGGAATAGCCTTGAAACAGTCTTCTGGAGGCTCAAATCTCTTCTAATGCATCACTTCAAAAGACCCAATATAACAATTTGAGAGGTAATGGTTTTAGATACATCTATATTATAACACATTACGCACTTTTTTTACCACAATCTTTTGGCAAAACTCAAAAAACATACTTTGTTTATACGATAGAGAATTCATTTGGAATATTCTTGAGTGGTTTCTGTTATTATTTTAATAGAATGTTTCTTGAGATTTGTTCTTTTTTTTTAAAAGATTCCAATCATGTAGTGAAATATACATTAATTAGGTGCAATATAAAATTTGTAGTACAAAGATAAATTGGATAAGAATTTTAATCCACTCAAAAGGGACACCACAATCCTATGAAAATGACTATTATAAGATGGTTGAACATTTGTACAAGTTAATAATCACCACTCTAAAGAATATTCATCCAAAAGCACTACCATTGAGGAGGTTCATTACATAGTCATTTGTATTTTGGTTGTTGAATGGCCACTTTCACTCATCCAAAACTACCACAAGCTCTCAAGAGCAACCAATGGGAGTTTAAGCATTTCCTTGCTTCAAGGGTGGCCATCTAGAGGCATATTTGAGTAGGTACCCTATGCTTACAATTTTTGAAAATTCATTGATATCATAGTGTGTGAATTTTAGAAAATTATGAAAGAATTGCTTTGGTTTTGTGTTAAAGAGGTTAATGTTCTTAATCCAAAAATCAAACTTTTGGACCATCTATCTAGTAGGGCAAAAAATATGTGCTTTCTAACTTAATTCCAAAGATTCCCTAAAACAAGGCAAATGTAGGTTTTGAGCTTTTTGACAAAATAAATTATACCATGAGAAGAATCTAGATATCATACCTTTACTTTTGCAAGTTTTTTTTGTTTTTTTTGGTCCTCCATTTTTACATGAATTGATTCAAAACCTTGCACAACAATCATGAAGCATCAAATAACTATACCTAGTCACATCATCATCGAAGACTAGACAAAAATTTCTTTTGAACATATTTGGATGTATTTACATCC
Source organism: Neckera pumila (assembly GCA_963969595.1). Classification (NCBI taxonomy): domain Eukaryota; kingdom Viridiplantae; phylum Streptophyta; class Bryopsida; order Hypnales; family Neckeraceae; genus Neckera; species Neckera pumila. The sequence goes on from OZ018414.1 coordinate 18,628,598, forward strand.
ATTTTGTGTTGTTCTAGCAATGAACTCTTGAAAACATTCATAAGCCACCTAATGAATGCATGTCATTTCTTCTAAGGGCCAATTAAGGTAGGAGGTCCATAAATCACCCATTTAAGCCTACTTGTCTCATCAATGACAATAATAGATATTTCAAGGAGCATGTTATGCTTTTCTATATAGGGAACGCATTTAAAATGAGGTTGATTTAAGGACCTCCTAACTTACACTCCAATTATATTTTATGCGGAGCATACTTAACCTTGAAGCGCTTCGACGTCCATATATTGGACAATGAACAAATGCCTTCAACGCACTGTTTTGTCCAACTAAGTTCTCATTCATCCAGTGTAATACTTGAATCTAAAAAAGACAACCTTCCTTAATGACCAAATTCATGAAATTCCGATAAATAATGTTTTTATATAAAGTATAAGCAAAAATTTGAAAAAAAATTCAGAAAAGGATTGAGATGTTTAGGAGTTAACCTTGGAGCGCTCCGACATCCATATTCTGGACAATGAACAGAGGGCTTGCAAGCCCTGTTTCATCGAACTAACTTCTCATTCATCCAATGTAGTATTTGAATCTAGAAAAGACAACCTTCCTTAATAACCTAATCCATGAAATCCCGGTAAATGATATTTTTGTACAAAGATATGAGCAAAAATGTGCAAAAGTTCAGAAAAGGATTGAGGCGTTTTAGGGGTTAAAACTGCAAACAACTCCATTCATCCCCCCCTCCACGTTCCGGCCATCAACCTCCTTGTGTTTTCAACCTTTTGCACCATCGTCGTCCCCGCCCCATTGATGCAGGTGAAGCTCCAGCAGGTTGTCGTCGCCCCTTCTGCCTCTTCTCGCCATGGCTAGGCCCCCAGTCAAAGCTCTGCTGCTTCTGCTCCTGCTCGTCGCCTGCATTCAAGTCTCTCATGCCGCAGGCACTTTCAATGTCCTTCGAGTCGACCGCAAGGTGCGTTTTGTGGGAATGCGTGAATGTGAACATTTTTCTGTCAGGGGTATGGATTCTTTTTATGATCCGTAGCTCCAGGTGGAGAGATCGGTCGATTTTGAGGATGAGATGGTGATGTTGGTTGGAGAATTTCGAGGATGACTTAGGGTTGTTGAATTGCATCGGGGGTTTGGAATAGGGGTTTGGCTTTAGCTGGGCAATGCCTCAAAAGCGACCACTTTCAAAATAAATCGCTTACAAATATTTAAGGAAGGTAACAGACTGTACCAATAGAAAGAAGAAATCATACCCTACATATTACGAACTATTGAAATCAATGCTTTCAAGATCACTGCAGTCGAGTTGTAGTATGGCTTTCAGTGGAGGTGATCGTTAGATGCCTTTTCGTATGATTCTGTGCTTCAATGTGCATTTTTGTGTCAGGTTATGGAATTCTCTGATGATCCGTAGCTCCAGTTGGAGAGGTCGGGCGAGTTGGAGGATACGGTGTCGATGTTGGTAGGAGAATTTTGTGGTCCACTAGGGTTGTTGAATTGTGTCGGGGTTTGAACTAGGGGTTTGCCGTTAGCTGCGCGAATGTCCACTTGCAAGTAAATTGATTAGAAAGATTCAAGGAATGTAACAAAATGTGCCTACAGAAAGTAGAATTCATTTTCGAGCTATTGAAATCAATGTTTTGAAAGTCACTATGATCGAGTGTTAAGCTGATCGCAAGTCACCTTTTTCCAATCATTCTGTGTTTCAATGTTACCATTTTTTTTAATCTAGGTACGGATTTCTGTGATGATTCGTAACTCTATTTGGAGAGATCGGACGAGCTACTGATGTTGATCGAAAATTGAGGTCGACCTACGGTTGTTGACTGTATGGGGGCTTAAATTAGGGTTTAGGTCGTAATTGCCCACGTTGCGATTTCCATATCTTTCGGAGTTCAATAAATTATGTAGGAAGCTTAAGGAAGGTAACAATCCAGCTGGTTTTAGACTTCACTGAATGCTATGCATCCCACTTTCAATGGGGAATGTGTGTGCAAGTGGCAATTTGGGGGTGGATATTGAAGTCTTCATCAACTTTAAGCTTGTTATTCATTTCTCTCACTTGGACAATGGCACCATCTTGAATGAACAGCCAGTTGTGCATCATCTCTCATGGTGTTCATCATCTCATAAGTGTTTAATATAACTAGTTCTCTTGTTGATCACTGTTCCGCGTGGGGTCCCCAACGTCTCTATGTTGTTGAATGTTCAGTAGCAAGTTCAACCCACATTCTCTATAATGCCCATTACTCAAAGTCTGAAACCCATTAATGTACTGATTGAAAAAAATATCATATCTTACATTTTGAACGATCGAAATCAATGTTTCGAATGTCACGATAATCGACTGTTTGCTTCTAAAGTGAAGTTTCTTTTTCCATTTAGGGGTTAGTGAAGTGTGTGTTTGTGGTGGGATTGCAGGTAGATCTCTTGACGCAGGTGGTGAGAATCTCGGCGGCATGGAAAGCGGAGAGCACGGGGACGGATCCCGCAACAGTATTGAAGATTGCACTGAGTGCAGCGCAGGCGGAGAGGCTGGCGTTTATGGAGGTCGTGATCAGAGGGAAAGGGAGGAATGCCCCTGTGGTATCCTTACCCGTGGTGAATGTCTCAGAAGAAGGCTCTGTGATGTTATACTCGCTTGGATTGCCAAAAGTCTATAATCCAGGGGAGATTCTGACGTTCGAGAGTTACGTGGCGATTACACACCAACTGAAGCCTTTTCCTGAGGAGATCTCGCAATCAGACTACCAGCTCGTCAAATATGAAGACAGTGCTTACATTTTGACTCCATACCCTGTCAAGATGCAAACGTCGTTTTTCAAACTCTCAAGCTCGAGGGTTGAGTCTTTCACTAAGGTGGGCACAACTAAGGTAGTTGATTCCGAGGTTCGTTACGGTCCATACGAGAATACGGAAGCGTTTAAGAGCAAGCCAATCACTCTTCATTTTGAGAATAACCAACCTTTTGCAGTGGTGGAGGAGCTTGTGAGAGAGATTGAAATTTCCCACTGGGGGAATGTGTATGTTACAGAGAATTACAAGCTTGCTAACAAAGGGGCCCGTCTCAAAGGTGGCTTCTCAAGATTTGAGTATCAAGCCAGGCCTGGTGCGAGTGGAATCTCGTCCTTCCGGCATCTTCATGCTAAGCTTCCCGTGAACGCTCATTCCGTGTACTATCGGGATGAGATTGGCAACATTTCGACGTCACATTTGAGATCCGATTTTCGAAAGACAGAGCTCGAGCTTGAGCCACGGTTTCCGCTTTTTGGTGGCTGGAAAGTGGCTTTTACGCTTGGATACAGTGTTCCTCTTCAAGATCTGCTGTTCAAAGCCCCTGATGGTTCTCGGTACCTCAATATTAGCATTGGCAGCCCTTTTACCAATATTGTGGTCGACAAGCTAATTCTCAAGGTTGTGCTTCCTGAAGGATCGTATGAGATCTCTGTTTCTGTTCCCTTTCCTGTCGAACAGCGTTTAGAGAAGAAGTACTCGTATTTGGACACGGTGGGGAGGACAGTTGCAGTGCTGGTGAAGCAGAACTCGGTGTTGGAGCATCAGTTCAAGCATGTGTTGGTTCATTACAGGTTCAACTCATTACGGGTGTTGGTAGAGCCTCTGATGCTGATTCTGGTTTTCTTTGCGTTTTTTGCCGCATGCATTGCCTACACCCACTTTGATTTCACTCTGTCCAAGTCAAGCGCTGCATATCAAGCGCAACTCCAGCGTGAGGAGGTCATGGATGTCCTCCAGAGACTGCAGAAGGTACTGGCCAATCGTAGTGCTGCAGACGAGCGTCTGGATGCATCATTGAAAGACGTAGCGCGCACAGGCGATATTGCTGCTTGCAAAGCCGCGCGTAAATCAGCAGATCAGATCTGGAAGGGAACGTCCAAGGACCTGAAAGCACTCACAGAGAGCCTTCAGTCAGCTGTCAAGCCTGTCCCGGGCAAAACAACTGCCGCGGTAAAACCTTCTACTATCTTGACAAAGGTGGATACTTTGTTGCAAAAAGAGAAGGAGATGGTGGAAAAGGTGCAGCAGAAGCAGACGGTTACCGTGGATGCGTACGAGAGAAAGTTGAGCAGTAAAGAAATCGATTCTCGCATTGCTCCTGTCCAGGAGAAGCTGGAAAGCCTAAGGCAAGAGGTGTCTAGTCTGATTTCTTCATTAGATGAGTAGTTTGACATGTGCTAGTATGACTCCTTTTGATGATGGAGTCTATGAAGGTAGCACCTTCCGGAACTGGAAATCATGCTTCTTGAGCTGTCCTTTGTAATGAGGTTGAGTTAGCAAGGGCCAATCAGGTTCAAATTTCAGATAGTATAGTCGTAGGGTTTACTCTGAAATATCGCGCATGGAGTCTCTCCATTCTGGATTTTACTTAGAGAGAAATATGTATACGCTGGCTTTGTCTGGCTACATTTTGGATACCTGTATGTGCATTGCTTGAATCCATGTTTTCGGAGGATCAGGTCAATCGCTGAAGATTGAGTTCGCGATGAACTAGCACATTGTCAGTGTGCAAATACTCTCTAGTTTGGAAGACCATTGAGACAAGTACAATAGGTGCCAAAAGACTTTTTGGAGATAAATTCTTTTGACTAGAGTTGGCTCTGGACACATGCACAACCCAGCACAAGGGAGTAGGGACATGGATGAGGATGGCTGTACTTTTGACTTTGGTGTAGCCACTAGTAACCACTGTCTGCCTGTCATGTATCTGTACAGCGTAGACATCTCCTGAGGCATGAGATCTAGTATTCTACTGTGGTATTGGACGCATGGAGTCGTGCAGTCAGTGTATGCTATCGCCTTCAGAGACTAAACTGACTTACACGTTGTGCCGGTATACTCTGTTGACGTGGAGGCTGTTGCAATGTCTCACACAGAATATGCGTGCAAGCCTATGGGTGGTGGCCTTTATTGAGGTGCGTTTTTCATGAGGCAACCTTGACCAATGTACAGTGTACTAAATGAACAGTTCTAATCCAAGCCTCTTATGCTGTATATGGTCTGCTCATCCCGTCTGTTACTTCCTGTTAGCTGGAGTTTGTATTGGCTGTTGGGGGACAATCTAATGACAGCTCTTATCATTGTGACCCAGATCGTGTTTACCTCACCAAACAGCACTTCTGGTTGTTTGATAATTGGAGCACTTACGAGCAATGACGCTAAGGTGGAGGATACCATTACGCATGTTAGAGTATGCTTTCGTTGAGAGATGACTGAATACAAAGATCACTTTGGGAATACAAGAGGCTAAATCTCTGGAGACCGACTTGTTTCCTCACTCGATGTATTGGATCTTTTCTTATGCAATCATTCAAGCACTGGGAGGTCATGTAGACCACTATTGAAGGGACTGTAGATAACCCCTGATCTTCATTCGAAACATGGTTGGCCATCGACCATTTAGCTTATGAGTCATGTTTGCATTCAACAGTTGTAGTTGAAGGTGAACGAAGTGAATTGGAAGAGATGAGTTGCTTTTGGTAACAGGGCTCAGTTAATAAGAGATGGGATCAGGTCCTCAAGGGTTTTAGTATCCTCTGAATTATATCTTAATCCATTCTCGTTTCCTGAGGTGGAGAAATTTGCTAAACCCATAGATCCCACAGTTATGACACCCGCCAGTGTTTGGCATGGTGGTTGACACATCGCCTTAGTTTTCAATTTGCATGTCAAGATCACCTTTCGTGCTATCACACCTGAAATAGTTCAGATCAAAGAATACTATGACAGTACGTTGGAAGGTCAGTAGGTACAAGCCTCTGTTCCCAGCTACGGTAGTGCAGTCGGTCTTTCTTTTCCTTCCAGCTGTGTCATTTACGAACAGTCCATGTTCATTCACAACTGTTCATGTGCAGGGTTCTCTATCACTCGTGTGCCCAGCCACCAAGAGCCTGTTTGTTGCTGTCATTGCTTCCAGCACGAGCGGCGATTGACGTACATTCAGCCTCTTTGATGGTTCTAATTGCTTGCATCTCGGCTCCAGCAGGTGAGACGATTCTGGCCAATACATGTATGTGGTCCAACTTCCGAGTGTTCAGGTCCAATTGTCAGCGCTTCTGCATTTCTGGTCTAACGTAGAGGATACTCTTTCTGTCTCTGTCACCATTTGAACCAATATGTAGGAGTGTGCTTTCAGTAGAAGATCACTCAATATAACTCACAGGAGGGATGATACCTTAGGTACTACAAGAGACAAACTCTCTTGAGATCAATTAATTGTTTTTCTCTCTCAATGTATTTGGTTTCTTTTGCAATTATTCAGACACTGGCAGATCATGTAGACAAGAGGGACAGGAGATCTACAACCCCTGGTCTCCATTCAAAGATGAGTTGCCGTCGCCCAATTTAGCCAGTCATGTTTAGTTGCTAGTTTAGGCGAACCAAGTGCATTCGAAGAGATGAGTTGCCGCTGGTAACATTACAGGAGACAGGATCAGGTCTTTAACTGTTTTAGTCTTCCCTACTGTTTTGATTCTACACACAAAGCGAAACGTTCATTGTTTTCATTGGCTTGATCCTCATTCTGTTTTGCAGTCTTTGATTGCTCTTGGGCAACACTAGAGAATGAAGGGGCTATGCAGGAGACTGTGTGGTGTCCACCCAGTGCGAGTAATTCACGGGAGTGGCCAGGTGCTGTACCTGACTCCCAAGATCACAGTGGAAGAAGTGCTGCATTACTATCCTCACCACTTCGTCTGCCAACCAGGGCTGAACAGCTACTCCGGGTGTCGCAGCAATCAAATGCTGGCGTTGGACACGCAGCTGCAGAGTGGATGCATCTACTTCCTGTTTCCCCTGCCAAGGCTGTTCCCCACAGCCCCAAGTGCCTCCTCCCAATCCTGCACATGTTTCCATTTTCCAAAGGATCAGCACATTCCGAGTCCAACAAGCTCATCGCTGCTTTACGACTCGCCTCAGAAAGCAGAGCCTGGTGTGTATGAGGGGGGGTCCAGGAGTAGTATGTGGTGTTGTAGCAAAAATTCCAAGAGCCAAGTCGCCCCGGAATCGAATCTGTACAGCGCTGGAAGACGGGAGGTGGTGTTGAAGCCGAATCCGTTGCTGCAGCTGCCCTGGCGTCCGCGGCTCGGGTGCATCAGTGAGGAAGGTGAACTTGAACTGTGCTTGGAGGATGTCAAACAATTTTGGGTCAAGTTTTGGAAAAGGGATCATAGTCTAGCCTGTTAGGATCTCTCGTTTCTGACCTGTCTGCTACTTGGTTAACTAATTATGTGCGCCCCACTAGTACTTCAATCATGTTACTGAGCGTTTGGGGAGTTTTTCGGACTTCTCCAGTAATTACTCGTCATTTCCAATATTGGGATGCTATAGCCTACTTGGTTATCGCCTCTATTTATACTATAATTGGATTTTTCTGAACATTTTGATCTGTTCTTATCTTGTAGTTTGCAATTTTTGTTCATTGACTTTTCGTTTTCATCAGTTCGCAATGCAGTAACTGGTGTTTTCCCCGATCATTTGGTCAGATGATTTGTGATTTTGAAGGTTTGGTACCAAATTGGGCAAAATGTCATCCTTCAAAGTATGTACACTGAAGAAAGACAAGTTTATGAGATGTAACCATGATATTAATTTTCAATGCTTGGATGCCACTTTTACAGAATTGGGTTATGAAATCAATTTCACAGCTTCTCATTGCTTTGTAGCTGCACCACAAAAGGGACAGCTTCTCTCACCACATAGCGACCTGTTGGATTTCATGCAGTGTCTTTAATCCCCTGGACAAACGTATTTCCTGCTTTTGAATCTGAAAAAATTTGGAGGGATTTGGAGGGATTACTCATGCAGATGAATGCAGTCATGCAGATATTGATTGAACTATTTACAATCTTGACGTTTTAAAGCATTTGGCTGTACACTGGCAGCAAGTTTTGTCCAGCTGAGAGAACATGAGTTTCTGAAGTAGGATAGACAACCCATCCGGTGCACATATTTAGACTCATTGGATTCACAAATCATTTCGTTTCTTCAAAAGGAGTTCAAGTTACAAAATATTTCACATGTATTTTGGTCGACTCATTTTTGAAATTAATCAAAAGATTAATACATTAGAGGTGGTCAAAGCAAAAGCATAAAGCTTTCCATCATGGACCATAGATGGGACTACTTGTCCTAGTGGCTGTTAACGTGGCTTTCTTAATTTTAACTATGTGGTAATCCACATGTGTCCCTCAAGATTGTGTGAACTTGAGTGAATCCTTTGCGGCATGTGCATTAACCTCATGATTTCATCCAAAGAATTCATGAAATCAACAATTTGAAGCCCCAATTTTAAATCTTACAATTCCCATTCAAGCAACTTGTCTATGAGTGTGAACATCCTCCAATTTTCACTACATGATGACAGAATAGAGTAGAATTGAGTCCATCTGTAGTGGGCACAGTTGGGTTTTGGGGTGATTGCAAGGCATCCTCCCTTACAGTAGTAGACAATAGGCATGAATTGTTGTGTGTGCTTTCCAAGTGTATGGAATTATAATTGAAGCACCTTATTGTTAGCTCTTAATCACAATATTGTATAGTACTTGTCTAAGGAGTTCATCAAAAATTTCAAGTAAAGTAAAGATTAAAACAAAAGCCTCTCTTCTTCAATTTGCTCAAGAACAAAAAGAATCACATTGAGTATCAAAATCAAATTTCAAGAACACCAAGTAAAGAACTCTTTAAATTTTATCTAGAATTTAGATTAAAAGTCGTGTATGTATATATGTCTTTATATCATACGAGGACAATTTCACATGGAAATGGTCATATGTATATACAGTGACTCCCAAAAGTAGTTGGCCACCCTTAAAAACGCTCTCATAAATTGAGAAATTGGAATTTTGAATGAAATTTAGACATGATGTTGTACAAAAGGAGTTCTACCTTCATATGTAATTTCAATTTAAATGGACTATATATAGACCTATTATTAATTGAATGAAATTTCTATGGAAAAAAAACTTTTTGTAAGAAGTCAAAATGTCCTATTTTTTTTTGTAGGAAAAATGTACATCTTGACTAGAATCACATCTTACAAGTTTCATGAATTTTGGATTTTTATTGATTGAGATTTAATTGATTGAAATTTGACCCCAAAATTTTGTTTTTTTTATTTTTCACTTCTTAAATTGCAAAAAAATATGCTTTTGATATATGTAACCATTTTAAGTTATTTTGAATTTTTATTTTATTTTTTTGCAATTTATGGAGTGAAAAATAAAATAAACAAAATTTTGGGGTCAAATTTCAATCAATTAAATCTCAATCAATAAAATTCCAAAATTCATGAAACTTGTAAGATGTGATTCTAGTCGAGATGTACAGTTTTCCTACAAAAAGAAATAGGACATTTTGACTTCTTACAAAAAGTTTTTTTTCCATAGAAATTTCATTCAATTAATAATAGGTCTATATATAGTCCATTTAAATTGAAATTACACATGAAGATAGAACTCCTTTTGTACAACATCATGTCTAAATTTCACTTCAAAATTCCAATTTCTCAATTTATGAGAGCGTTTTTAAAAGTGGCCAATTACTTTTGGGAGTCATTGTATATATATTTGAAAAGACAATTCTGCTTGGAAATGTGTATATATACAAGAGTGTCTTAGAATATTTATTATAATGTTTTAGAATATTTATTATAATGTTTTAGAATATTGATCATAATTAAAATCATAAAAAATATATATATATATATATATAATATGAATTTGTAAATCATAAAAATCAATAAATTAACTATAAATCATTAAATGATAATGATTATAAAATATTCATTAAAACAATGGATGATCATAAATTATAGATTGATTTATTGTAGTTGTTTATAATAATGAAAAATACACTGAAATTTTAAATTTTAAATATTTATCAATATTAGGAATATTTATCAAAATTTTGAAAAAAATAAATTTAATTATAATTTTTTTTAATATTAAAATCTTAGATTTATAAAAAAATTATCAATATTAAATCAATTCCAAATCATAAAAATGATTAATTCCTAAAGTTCTATTGTTCCTAGGGGGTACAAAATGGATTTTGGGCAAGCTCCTACAGTCTCAATATTTGTCGTGGTTTTTTGAATTTTTTTGTGAAGATTGAAAATCACATTAGCAAGTTAGCTTTTGGAGAATATAATTTTTATTTCACTTGGTATCCAAAAGCAAAGTTATGGCATTACAAGCCCAAATTCTAGTTCAACAAATAGAAAAGAAACAAAACAAAAAAACTTAAAATATAAATTTTGTCTAGAAAAGTATTTTTATAAATTGCATTTTTATCTATGTAGAAAGCTTTGATTCATTCCATTTAGATTAGTGATGTGAAGGTTATAGACAATCTTGTTTTTCCAGCAATGAGAGCATCATTTTGGAAAACAATCTTGCAAAAATTATTTTTGAACTCAATTTTATAAATTTTTAAAATAAAAAGTTTCACAAAATTAAAGTCTCTTGCTTGACTAGTGTGTTTCAATTTCATCTTAGAAATATTAACAATTCATTTTTTCCTTCAATCTTGAATCTACTTCTATTCAATAATTTTTTAATGAGTGAAAATTAAATTCTTACTTATTTTTAATTTTCCTAGACTCTCAACTCAATGTAAAAAAAATTCCCTAGGTTCTCAACTCAAAATAAAAAATTAGACATTCAAAATCAAGAGTGCAAAAATTTTAAGCTAAAAGGATTCAAAGTCAAAAACTCTAATTGTGCAAGGTGCAAAAAATCTTATTTTCTTCACTTTAAATTCAAATATCTTGTAGTCTATGTGGTTAAAGTTTTGAAATTTCTTCTATACATTCTTATATAAGTCTAGTATAGGATATCATGGTTTGATATGCAATAAACAATCATTTTTAATCGCTTTTGCTCTTTGCAATAGAAATGGCAATGAATTTCTTTTCTAAAATTATTGATAGTAAAATCAATTATTGATTATACAAATGGAGCTTATTATGAAATATTAACTAAAATATTAATATTACTAGTTATGAAGAATTAAAAATGAATTAAACTTTTATCCTAAAATAAATTATTAAGTAAAAATAACCGACTATTTAAACATGTATTATTCAATGATTCACAACTATCAAGTGGGTTGGTGAAGGATGAAAAAAAAATGAAATAAAGAATCACCAGATATATAAAAAAGAAACACAAAACAAAGTGGATTTTCTCTAGTTGCTTTCTCTAAATAAAATTTAAACTTTTTTTTCTTAGCAATGGGGTTCGGTACCAAAATATAGTACACTACTAAGTATACCACTTCTTTGATATAATCCTAACATATTAAATCAAAACATAACAAGAAATATAACTTAATCTTTACTTGATTGTGTGGATGTATTATTATCAACACTATAAAAAACTCGTGTTTTAGGTGACGGATTTTAGGTGATGGACTTTTAGGTGCCATCCAGTGTGACAACCCGTGTTACATTAGATGTCATTTTTGACATCAAAACACAAGTTGTCACATTGAATGTCACCTAAAATCTGTCACCTTAGACATAGAAAACCCTGGGGTTCTTATAGTGCAAAGTTGTACACATCGAAATATCTATAGAATTTATTTTATTTCACTTCTTATTTTACTTTTCTCTATGACCTACTATTCTTTGCTTTGTTTTTGGCTTCTCCTTATGATGTTTGCTATGTTGGAATCTAAACTCTAGCTCAATACTCTTCTTCTCCTTCTTCTTCTCCTTCCTCGCCCTCAGTAGAAGGCGGCTCAGGCTTGGGTGGGAGGTCAGTAGCCTCTACAAGCTCACCAGCGTATTCTTTCATCACGGGAGGAGGCATGGTAGGCTTGAACCTCTCATTTTTGACGCCATAGCCGATGTAGATGTTGCTGAAGCTAGTGGGTGTGGCCACACAGTAGGCCCCTGGCCAAAGATGTGATCGTAGGCACACTACTTGGTGCTTCAGGTTCTTGATGCTAGAGCTTTTGCAAGAGGACCAAGCTTTGACGCCTTCAATACTATGGAGGTCTTTGTCTTCCGCAATGGATTGCAGAGGGCCGGGTTCTTCTTCGGGTTCCTCGGGTTCTTCGGTCTCAGCCTCTTTCCCTTCCTCGCCTTCCTCCTCTTGAGCGTCTTCCTCCTCAAACTCCTCAGCTTCCTCCTCGCCCTCACCTTCAGGTTCCTCGTACTTCGTACAACGTCCTTGCTTGGGGATCATAGCATTCTTGTGCACCCAACCTTCCAATGTTGCTAGCTCTTCTACAGGCGGCATTTGAAAATCCTCAGCTGGCGTCACAGTTTGGCCTCCTCCCTTGTCCTCTGAAGCCTGCACCCTTTGACAATATTAGCTCCTATCATGCTACAATTTAAGGTAACTTTTATTTTGGAAATTGGTGAGACAAAACACTATTTGCAAGGTTCTAGTCTTCTTTGATACAATTTTCCAATTAGGAATTGTTGGAATAACTGGTATTCCAAAGATTTGAAATACTGAAAGCTAAACTGAAATTAAATTTTAGAATTTAAGCTATTTTGGTGCAAAAAATCACATATTGGCTTGGATATACTCTCATAAACCAAGTCTACAACTTGGTTTTCCAACTTTGTATGGCCCTTTAAGGTTTAAAGATGTGAATTTGAGCGTAACTTACCAAGTAGTATCCACTAGGTGCAATTTGTGTTGCATGTCCAATTCTTGCAATTTGAGCTCGTAGGTAGTTCATCTCAATTCCAGGAAAAGATGGGTACCCTGACACTTCTGCCTACAAACAATATAATAAATTGTTATTATAGTAATAGTTTTTTGTTCATTAAGAGAAAGTAGAAGGCCAAAGATTTGTATTTGTTTAAATTACAATATTTGTTCACGTGCTTCAAATTCCTAAAGTTTTACTTGGTTTTGAATTAACACCAATCTTTCTTTATTTTTCACAAATTTGTTTTCTATCAATCTCACTATTGCTCTCTTGTATTTTTTCTTAGAATTTTGTTTTTATCTTAGTGACAAGTTATTATGAGATTTCCTCTTTTGATTTGATTGACGACCTATTCCATTCATTCTTTTCTATTTCAATAATATGAATACAGTATGGTATTTGAGCTTAGTTATAAATGAGGATTCAATTGCTTAAAACTGTATGTAGACGTAGGGGATTATTTTGCACACCTCAGGGTCGCCAGTGAGGTATTTCTTCAATTGTCTTGCGGTTTTGATTTGTAATGGCGTCACAGGTGGCAGTTTTTTGTAGACGTCTCCCGGTCTATGGCAGTACCAATACACCATGGCATTCGTTCCAACTCCTTCCTCAGGTGGAATGCCATCTATTGGTCGTCCCCAATTTTTTTTCTTTTTAGGCTTCTCTTTGCTTTCTTCGCCTTCTTCATCTTCTTCACCTTCTTCCTCTTCTTCCTCTTCATCTGTACCTTCTCCCTCTTTCAGTGTGCTTTCAAATACGTAGTAATTGCTGCCCATGCCAGTCATCTAGATTATCATTTGTTGTCATTTTGTTTTTGGAGACAAAAACTGGAAAGTGATTCAGCTTGATGTGGTAGGGCTTACTTGGAGATGCCAAAAAACTTTCCGAAAAATTGGACTGTTTCAATACCAAACTTGGGGTCGTCCCCAAGTTGCTTTAATGCTAAAATAACAAGGTAAGTGTCCATTCTACCAATTCCACAACCACATGCATCAAAGAAGACGCTATCCATGAGCATATTTTGTGCTTCAAACTCATTTGCAGGGGGCTCTTCTTCTTCCTCGGGAGGTGCTTCTTCTTCCTCCCCCTCTTCACCTTCTTTTTTTGGTTCTTCTTCCTTTGGAGGTTTTGGTTCTTTTTGACTGTAGTCATGCAATATATGTTGTCAGTTTTTGACAATGTAGGTTGGGATTGACCCAACGATTTTTGCACTTTGAAGTGGAAGTCTACTTTGAAGTTAGTAGTCAGTTATACTACTTTCAAAATATATCTCTGGGGTTAAAAAATCATATTGTATGATTTCTTTTATTAATCTATTTATAGTTAAATTTTTTGTATTTCCTTTGAAGTATTTTAATGGAATATTTATATTAAGTTCAATAAACATGTAAGCGGCCATTGTTGACCATTTTAGCACTTGGAGCGTAAATTAGAAAATTCAATCATTAAAGAAAGATGAAGTGATATATACCAAAAGAGTGTGAAGAAATTCTTGACAGATTCCATATCCTTTGGATCTCTTCCCCCTTGAACCGGTTTCTCCCCTTCATGGGATACAAATCGAGTTTTCTTTAGAATGAAGCTTGTTTCTAAAATGTCTACTGCATTCTTTGTCTTTGCTTGCAATACCTAAAAATTAGGTAAAAGATACTCTTTCAGTTTCTTTAATAAATTTCACACATGTAGGAAAGCAATTTCTTTAGAGATCTATATAGAGGTGTATAGTCATCACTTCAGGTACGAGAGCCAAACCAAATTTTTGTCACTAGGTTAGAATTTCTTATGCAATCATTCAAAACTGAAGGTTGTAGACTATAAAAAAATGGTAGACAAACCCTTTTCTATAGACATTTAGCTAAGTTGTGCCCATTCCTAACTTGCTAATTGTAAGCAACCAACTTAGTGTATTGGAAGAGAGATAAAACTATCCAATCCTATTTAATTATTATTTGATTGTCAAGTTGTGGTGGTGCTTGTGGAGGGGACGGCAATTGTGGCAAAATATGCTTACGCTGCGGACAATCTCAGAGATGTGTGTGAACGCATCATCTTTTGTGCTTGTGCTTAGGGTTTTTAAGTATGCCAAAGCATCTTCCACGGACATCCCTGCCATGATTTCTTGCAGCAAGTTGTTTAAACTCCCTTAGCGTGTTGGTGCTATTTCCTCATGCCTTCTTGGTGCTCCTTATTTTTAGTTGGCTGTAGTTTAGGCTATGCTGAATTTGATTGCATTTATGTAATCTTATTTCCAAAAATATTTCTTAGGTTCCAAATAATCATTTCTTTCTATTTTGGAACCTATATTAATCACTTCTCATTTTCCAAGCAAGCCTTTTATTTTATTCAATAATCACTATCTTTGATTTGCCAATTTATTTATCCTTTTTCCACTTCTAGAATCCAACACATGATTCATTGGGTAGCCTTTGGAACATAGGATTTTCTTTATCTAATTTAAGTATTGAGTAATGAAAAAATTGGTAGTGAAAAAATGTGTGAACATTTTTTGTTAGTGTGGTCGTTGCATGGAAATTCATCTACAAAGTTGCATTTTGGTGGTGCATTTTAGGGTTATGATGGTAATGTACATTTCTTGTAAAGTAGATGAAGCTGCATTGAAGGCGGCGGTTTCTACTGGAGACAAAGTTCACTGATCTTTGTTCTAATGTTCTTTAATTCCAACCTTAGAAGCAAGGATTTATATATACTCAAAAGCTTTGCTGTTTCAACTTCAATGAAAGTAGAGATGCAGGTCAGAGTTGTCCAGTCAACTTTGTGCAAGAGTGATTCCAAGAGTTTCATTGAAACCATTAAAGATTGACTTATGAAACTTAGACATCGTTGCACAAAATTTGTCCTTTACTTTTTTTTTTTTTTACATAAGATGCTTTGACTTATTTAGAGGACAACATGCATAGATGAATTTTGGTTTGGAGCATATGTAAACAATTTTTATGACATGCTATTTGTTTGATTTTGGTTAAATGTCTCTTTCAAGATCTCCACTAATGATTGGGTGTATATTCTAGTATAATCTAATTTTGCCATGTTGGGATCGGCCATAGTAGTAGAAATGGAATTTAGTCAAAGACACTTATTTAAGATTAAGTTGTTATTTGCGAGTATATACAACAAAATACTTAATATTTTAAAGCTTTACTTGGAGTCTCTTCAATTGGTATTGACGTTGGATCAACTATTTTGTTTGTGTCTTTGTAGATGCAAACAACTGAGAGTAGAAGTGCACATCTCAAAGCCGGTTAAACAGGTTGTCTTGGTTTGAACTATGCATTTTATCCTTGGTGTAGCTGATGATAGACTGTAGTAAGTATTGAAATTTTTCTTCTTTACTTTTGTTTTGTGATAGCTTATGTATCTATGTCATTTAATTTATGTATTTTTGTTCATTGCCTTATTTTAGGTGAAATTATTTTAGAAATGTTTGTGTGAATCCTCTTATTTACAAGGTTATACTTTATTTATATTAAATCTACAAAATGGAAGACCATAAATAGAATGTAGTTTGTATGGACAATGCTCCACAAGTGTAATATATGCAACTAATATTTAGTAAATGGACTTGTGTTACCATTTGGATTATTTTTGTTTAGCAAGTCTAAAGAGGTTTGACCTAATTTGGGCAAAAGAGCAAGATTCATATTCTGCTTTAAGGAAATTTTTTTTTTTTGGCCTTTGGCCTATCCACCAGGCCATCATATGTTATTTAAGGATCAACCTCTAAAGGACCAAGGCCTTTATATCATCAATAAACGCTCTTTATTTCAAAGAATGAATGTTTTTGTCTCTGAAATAAAAAGGCCATTAGAAGTATTTTTTTCCATATTTAACTATAGGCTCTTACACTAAACTAGTTTCAAAATTTGTAAGAAGTAATTTCAGAAACTTTGATTGCATCAATTACAAGATATTAGGGTTTAGAGTAAAGATAACATTTTTTATTGCACCTTTTCTAACTATTCCCTCCATTTGAAAATAGTATATCCATCTTAGTGGTGATTGCATTGAGAATGGGTACACTATTTCTAAACAAAGGAAGTAGATTACAAGGCTTTAAAATTTCTTAACTGAATATTTTTGCAATTTAGATTAAAAAAATTCATGCTGAATAATTGAACTGAGAGTTTTAAAAAAATCCAAAAAAACACTTGATTTTCATTCTTTAAGAAATTGTTAAGTAGAAGCACGTATGACTTAGAAGGAAACTTTAAATCATTAATAGTTCTAAGATAGAATCATAAAACATACTAATCCCACGAGAGAAATTACTCTAGCAAACAAACTAAACCATGTAGAATTTATTTTCTTAAATTGCTAAAATTAAATTAATAACAAATTCAATCCAATATTTTCCTCAAGAAGATACCATGATTGCCCACAAGTGAAGATGCTTCATTAGCTTTTTATTTTTAATCAAAATATAATGAATCACACCTTTAGATGTAGACAAAAATATTTTTCTATGAGAAATAAAAATTTTAAAACCATATTCTAAACTTTCGTGACTTTTTTTCTACCAAGGATTCAATATTTTCAGCTTAGTGTGATATAACTTTTGCTCCTAGGCATCAATTGGAATAAAAATGATATTACCAAAAAGCAAATTGGTCAGTTCTATCTTCAAAAAGAAGTTTCAAAAATTTATGCAAAAATTTGAGTTTATGAGAATGTACCTAAACTTTCAATTGTCTCCCAAGGGAATAATGAAAATCCAAAGTTCATACTTGACTTAATCCCTAAAGGACTAGTATGTGCTTTTAGGCTACATATAAATTTTGGACAGGTACGTGTAACTAGAAATCCATATGTTTGGCCCAAATTTTAATCGAAGGTGGGAATGAGGAATATCTAAATTTCATGACACATGAAGAAATATGAATAAAAAATTATGGCCTAATTTGTACCATCATTTTGGACATTTTATCATAGAAAAGTGAGCTTGTGAAGTGCGGCTGCCCCGTTTTTTGTAGGGCCAAAAAAATGATTTTCGTGAATTTGAATGCTTTATATCTTGCAACCCACATGGTTGAAATTTCTGAAGTTTTCACCACATGTTTTCAAGTTAGCATACTACAAGATCCTATATTATGTATGTCAAAAAAAATTTCTTTTTCAAGAATTTGGTACTTGTACTAGAAGAGTTTGACCAAGCCAAAATTGCATTGACTCTAGTTCAAAATTGGATTTGCAAAAATGAAGTCATGTATTCAAGGAACACAAAAAATTCAAAAAATCATTGTATTTCCTTTCAAATCCATTCCAACAAATTCTACTCAGAAATTGATAACATTTTGCTTGTAATTAGAAGGAATTTTGAAATTTCCGTTTCAAAATTTATTAAAAAAATATTGGTGACAACATTGGTGAATCTAACCATCCGGATGAAATCTAAAACTCAAAATCTACACGATTTTGTTGTCTATCAACACCAAAATATTCTTCCAAACAGTAGTTTAAGATGATTTTTATCAACTCGTCAACACTCCTTACGTTTAGGGGTTAAGCAACTCTGAAATAATGTAATATTCTAAATTTACCGAAATGCTCACGAAAACTGATGCTATGCTGCACCTTATGCTTCACACTAGACTGAACTAGCCCAATGCCTTGAGATGAGCTCAATCTTCATGTGGTTAGATAGTGATTGATTGAATTACTCACTACTAAGTGGACAAGTTTCAATTACACTGCTGATTGCAGTTCCATCGGTACAAAATTGTTTCTCCAGACAGAAATTTACACAGACCAACTTTCTCCAAACCTTGCTGTGACGCTTATTTCTCAAAATACATCATTTCTCAAAATATATCATTTCTCAAAATATATCATTTCTCATACTACCTCCCTTCACAATACCACGCTACTATCTAAATCTGGAGCTACAATATACAACTTCTCAACATGAACACAAAGAACGGAAGGATGAAATTATCATCAAATTAAATACTCGAAATTTCAAACGCAAGTTAATAGCCATTGGTCCTTTCAAATGCAAGTTAGCCAAGGAATTAAGTCAGGCTCAAGTACAAGGCATTGGCAAATAAGAAAGAACCAAGAGCAAAATAGAATCCTTGCGGAGGGCTACCAAGCATCCAACCCAGGAAGCTTATCAAGAAAAATCCAGAAAAACTACAGATGTATTAGAAAATTATGTACAAAAAATTGGCTCGCTGAATCGTACAAAGCCAAAAAATTGAATCTAAAAAATATTTTGGCCAAAGAATTGAACCCAAACAATTGTCGCTAAGGAATTTGAACCAAGAACATTCTCGATAAAGAATTGAACGGAATTGTTCGCGGCTACCTATGTGGCATAAATGTAAATCAAGTCAATATAAATCGAGCTGGCTGGCAGCTCCAGGCAACAACACCAAACACCCCTGACAATTGTCTTTGAAGCACTTCGAAGATAGGTCCTCAAGTTACATAGCCCTTTTCAATCGCCTTCAAACATCGAAACTCCTCAAGCGACCACCAAAGACCACGCAGAAGAAACAAAAGCAATGGGTAGACTTGTCGGGGATGGCAAACAGGGATCCATCACAGTGAAGGCATCCAAGATGCTGTCAACAGATACTGACGCATATAAGTGAGAAGATCATGCTATCACTTCCTAGTATTCGTCAAGGTACTCGATGGATCCCAATTCGAAGGACCTCCGTTACCGCTCTTCATTTGGTTCATGGGCTTCCGAGATCCAATGCCCAACTTCGACAGGCTACTACTTGTGCCCATGCTCAACGGCATCACGTCGGCCATTTGCAATGCTCCTCAAATCCAACTTCGTAACCTTGAATGGAGATTGAACCTCAATGGATTGCTTTGAAGAAATTTGAAAGCAAATAAAAACACAGACAAAGAACAAGATAACTTAAAAGAGGCAGAACTCAGAATGAAACAAGATTCAAGCTGTGGAATACCTCTACCAAAAGCACTTCTTTTATGTCCTCCATCATAAGTAGTCACCAATGTCTGCAAAACGGAAGCGTTTGCAGCTTGAAGAGCACGAGTTCTGTGTCCATATTGCAGACGCTCCCTTCCAAGGTTGCCACGAACTCGAATGCAATTGCGGCCATGTCTGATGTCTGTAAGGCGATTGTCTGGCGCAGAAGATGATGGGAACGAGAGAAGTTGGTAGACATGGTGTCATCAGTGGCTGAATGGTTGTGGACCAGATATGGAAATAAAAGAAATTCCCGTTCAAAAAACAATTTGACAAAATTGGCCTGCGCGGAGAAATTGCATGTGGATATCCCAAATAAACTCCTCTCCTTGCGTTTGATGTCTGCAAGGTGATTGTCTGGCGCAGGAGACGATGGAAGCAAGGAAAGTTGGCCGCCGTTGTGACATCAATGGCTGAATGGTTGCGGATACAATTAAAAATTCCCATTCAAAAATAAAATTTTGTCAGGATTTGACCTGCGTGGTGAATGTGCACGTGAAGATCTCCCAATAAAATCCTCTTCTCAAGTCTTGCGCCGAGTTAGGGTTTCACATTCTGCATCGCAAAAGCTACCACGCAAACAAGACCCTTCCCAAGGTGGTCTCCAAAGATCGCAAAGACTTCCAAACTTCAATCCAGCCACGAATTGCATGCCGACCTTGGCCGACAAATCCCAACAACAAGCCATTGCAAACGAGCGCCTTTCCGTTACCTCTTCAAACACTGCGCTTCCGAAAATCACGTAACAAACCATGTCTGCAGCTACGTAATCAGAAGTCGAGCCAAGTCAAACAAAAAATCACGTGCAATTGAAGACAAGACTTCAAAAGACCAAGAAATTTTGGAACGCAAGCTCCGGGGGACGCTCCCGTGTAGTCCATCAAACTCCGCACTGCTGCCCAATGAGCTGCAAAGAAATTGCCAGCATTGGTTGCCACGCCAGATCAGATGTATCCACGCAAGATTTTGCGGCTGAAGCACAGACTACAGACAATCCGCAGCGCCTCCCCTAAAACCTAAAAATAGACCGTGCCGACAAACGCAATCAAAGCTGCGAGAGATAACAGACCTCTCCAAACCCTAACCTTGATTGATGACTCCCTTTTCACCTTTTGCTTGTCACTTTTGGTCGGTTAGACCACGCTATTTGTCGACATTTCACACTAATTTACAGAAGGCCAAGTCCAGTGTTCACCAAGGCAATGGTATTATTAACCTTGTAAAGACAGGGCTGGTCACCATGGAAATTCTCCTTTTGGGGACAATGTAAATCATCTACTTTGGAAAAAACTAAATAAAAGCATTGGAGGTCAAACTATTGAGCACATTCTTCCTTATTTGCACAAAATTTCAAAGATAAACATATGCACTTTTGTCTTCTATATAATGATTCTCTGTCATCCATCGGACCACTCCAGTCCGCAACGTCCTAATAGGATAAAATGTGTGGGCGTCAGAGTTCGATGATGAACTTGGGTTTTGAAAAATCATGTTTTTTTGTGTTTTTTAAGAATATGATTTGTATATTATAGAGCATTTTTCCAAAATTCCAATTATTCTTATAAACCATCCTAAGGGTCAATTTTGAGAATAATTGAAATCTTGGAAATTTGCTTTTTGATATGTGCTTTCTTCAGTGAAAAGACAACAAACTCAAGGATTTAAAACCTCATTCTATCTTTCAACTTTGGCACCTCCCTATCGCTTCATTGAATAGTCAGATAAATGCTATAGCACATAATCCTTCCACTATAAGAAACCGATGTTTTTTTTTACATTAGACAAAACATGGTATTGTGTTTGTTTAGACGCAAAAAAAATTCGCGTTGATGTTCTACAAAATTTGTCAACACAGACAAGCAAAAAATGAGCTCTGTTAGGCAAAAATATGCATATTTTGGTCTTGTTTTTTTGTAACGTCCAATGGAACGCCCTACTGCAAGTGCCTTAGGGGGTGCCATGTAGACGCTACGTGACCTCCACGTCACCTTGTCATCCACGGGCAATGCCATATCATTTTTTTTTCTTGATCCAAATTTTTTTTGACGTGTCTTGTGACGTGGACCCAATAAAAATATGATGTGGCATGTCTTGTCAGCACACTTTCATGCCATTTAAAATTTTTTTTTTTTTTTTGAAATGTCAATTTTTTTTAATTGTCAATTTAGATGTTTAGATAGACATTTTTTAAAACATCAATTGCTGCATACTATATCCATAAGTCAAGGTCAGTAGGAAAAAAAAAATTGAAAAAAAAACTAAAAAACTGAACAAAACAATTGTTGAATTCAACATCTATTAGAAAAAACTTACCATCTACCATCAAGACAATTTTTGATGGCCAAATGAAAGAATTACTTCATTAAAAATTTGTAAAAATGAAGTGTTGAGAGGTCCTATTTACATCCATTGTCCGTCTATAGTGAGACAAAAGATATGGAATGACTATAATATGGGAACTTGACCATTGTAACTTTTGATGTTATTTCAAACATCTGCATGTTATTGCAGACATCTGGATGTTATTTTAGACATTCATCTCGAACTTGAGGGAGGACAATTTTTCAACAGATATCGTACTAAAGTCGTGAATTCATTCCTACGTACTATAATTGCACATATTGTGTGTATTTTTACACATTGAATCTTTTTCGTTAAAATCTTTATTAAAAGTGTACAATTTATGTACTTCAATTATACAAATGTAGTAACCAAAATGCATCTAAACTATACTGATATCAGTACAACTATCATACGTAATTGATAGGCATTGTTTTACGCACTGATTCCGTGCATAAAAATACACGTAATTACACATAAAACACGTAATAAATATGTATAACTATGGTACGTAAGTATGAATTCAGGACTTCAATGTTATATTTGTACAAACCTATGAATCTTATAAATTAGAGATGTTTGGATGTTGTTTTAGACATTTAGACCATGTTGTTTCAGACACCTTGTATTGAACAATATTCTTGCTTAAAATATCTCATATGGATTGTCAATCTTCCTACCACCCTACTTGTATAAAGAGTTCCTTTTTTCATCCATATTGCACATCCATCTATTGTCCTTTTTTTGCAAAGCTTGCCACAAGGTTGCCCTTTTCCTAAAATTTTTACATTTGGGCAGCATTCTATCATAGAGCATAGTAATTTTTATTGATTTTACCAAAGTAAAAATGGATTTGCTTGCTGATGTGGCGGTCTATGTTTTTATGGACGTTCCAAAAAACTCGGTGACGTTTTTGTTGATGTTCATTGTGACATGCCCGTCTGTGCTGACATAAACTTGTTTGGCCCTCTCACCCAGATTTCTGTTTGCGTGGACATCTTGCAAAATTCCCACTGCTGCGACCCAGACAGCCAGACAATGCGACGTCAGAAAAAACACAGCGTGTTTTTTGCCAGATGACCCCAAAAACGTGTCTTTTTTATAGTGTTCTTCTCTTTCAAAACCTTTAGATCAATCCAAAATACAAGCAGGAATATTTGTGGTTAAATCTTATGCTTGATATTATATCTTTCAAGTATCATGTAGTTTAATAGATGATGGCACTCATAGATTATTATATTTTCTTACACTAGTGTCATATCATTTCTTTACCTATGCATGGGGAAAAAATGATTGCCTTTGAAAACTCTATTCATATTATTAGTGAAAGAGAAAAGCATGCTCATTTATTTCCAAACATTTCACCCACTTAATTTTGATGCATTATGAAGAGCCCATTGGTGCGTAAAAAATGGGCCTATTATGGTGATGCATTCCATATAAAATTGTCATTCTTGAGATTTTGATATTGATGGAGGGACCTAGTAGTTGTAATTAAAATTGTGGATGACAAGAATAGAAAGACTTGGTACCTACAATAAGAAATGCTATCCTTTTTGTATGCAACTTAAACTTCAAAAGTGACTATTCTAGGGTCTTGATGAAATGATTGTTATAGAAAATAGACTTTTATCATTTTATGTAAATTTGATTGTTGAGTTTAAAAATTCGAAAACTTGATTCACACTTTGCAAAAATATGTAATTTTAATTGCTATTGTTTTTCTCTGGTCAACCATTGTTTCTATCATATCGATTTTTTACAAATTTGAATTCAATTGAATCCTTTTTATGCATTAGGATATTAGATCTTGTCTCAAAAGATTCTATTGATAAGTCATATGAAATAAATCACATCATTGCATAGACAAATGTACCATAAACAATCATACTGTCGCAACCGGAATTTGTGGTTTTTCTCTAAGTGTCTGAATAACGGAACAGAAACTGGTAGTTAGCGTCCGTATCCGGTTAGAAGGGCAGAAGAAAACTACGGATAGGCAGCGATAATCCAGTAAGGAGAAAACTGTATCTGTTCCGGTCAGAATGGTAGTATTCAAGAGCGGAATCATACCCGGAATTCGCCTTAAAACGGATTAGGGATGGACTGGATCCATATGGACCGGACCGGAAAAAGGTCATGATGACGTGCCAGGGGTCCTGAGAGTATATAAAGGCTGGTCGTCCTCATTTTCACTCCTTTACTTCCCTTGAGCTCTGGAGCTAACCTTGAGCGCTTTTTCGCCTCTGTCCGCGCCAGAGCCATTGATGCATGTGCGCTTCCGGCTGGGTGTGTCTGAGAGTGTAGGAAGAGTAAAGAACGTGTGGGTTGCAGGTTTTGTGAGTGCCTTCCGGTTGAGTTCGGACGAGAGGAAGTGAGGAATGGGACGTGCGGCTAGGAGAGTGTGAGGTAGCCATCGGTAAGGGTTCAGTGGTTATTTGGTGTCCATGCCTCAGCTGCGTAAGGCCAGACCGGGCACTCCCAGCTCCTCCTCCGATATTAAACTCCGGAAGATAGTTCTGGTCATTCCTATGGAGGAACCGGCCCGGACTGAGTTAGTGGAGGATCTCAACGCGATGGGGTGCCTCGTCCTGATGGATAAACCCTGGGGGTTTCATGAGGAGCGGATGGTGAGGGAGATTAAGTGCAAGGTGTCGAACGAGTTCGACAACACTCTCCGTGGCTGCCCGACCAAATGGGAAGAAGAACGGTGGAGGGAAGTTTACAACTTCCGGCGGGGAGGTTCCGATATGGCCGGGCGGAAGGACGAGTTCATCCATGACAAGTTTCATGGGGAACCGAGTAATAAGGACGGGTACGCGGTCGCAGATTGTAAGAACGACCGGCATCGTAACCTCCTTCAGTTCCTGGTTCCGATCGTCCACCCGGAGAAGCCAACGAGGGTAACGATGACCCTCGGCAACACCATTTTTGGTTCCCTGAGCGGGGAACGGAAGGTGAACTGGGCCCGGATCTTTTCCGATCTGGTGTCCCAGCTGGTGACGAGGATCGGAAAGAGTAGGGCCACTCCTTTGAGTCCCTACCTTTTGCACCTGTACCAGCGGAACCAACTTCTCACTCCTACTGAGGAGAAGACGTGGGGTGTTCAAGAATCGATCATGAAGTATGGGGAGTCGGGTTCGGATGACGAGCTAGAGGAGCAGACCGGATCCAAACCCGAGACGGAAGAAGAGGAAGAGGAAGAGCTGTCTCGACAGAGGAAGCGTCAGAAGACGACGCCTCCTCATAAAAGAAGACCCCCATCAAACCCCCGGTCCACACCAGAACAAGGACCGGATGTTGAGATGTCGAATCTCGAGGATCCAAACGACCCGTTCAACCAGTTAACGGTTGTCCTGGCCGGAATCCGGGCGGACTGGGAGGTCAAGCGAAGGACCTTGACCACTATCTCTGAGCTGGTGGGCGCATCGGCCGATAGCGATTTGTCGGGTAAGGTGGGGCAATTCCTGGCCGATCCGGAAGAGAACCGGAAACAGGAAACGGAGATCCGTCAACTTCAGGAGGAAGTCGATACTCTGAGGGCGGACATGGTCACCCTCAGGGAAGACAAGGCAACAGTCCGGGAGATGGCGGAGGCAACCCGGAAAGTGGCTGAGTCGGTGAAGGGCACTCTTGGAGAGTCCGGATCCGCCGCAGTCAAGGCGGACTTATTTGACCAAGGGGTGCACAAGGAGAAGAAGGTATCCGGTTCCCGGATAGTTTGAATCCTCAACGACTTCATCGATCGGGTGGAAGCATCCTTAGTGGCAGCACGAGAGGCGGCCGACCGGATGGACGTCAGCAGTCAGAAGCTGAAGGGGTCCTTGTTTTCCCGAGAAATCCACCTCTCTCACATTTCGATGCCGGATTCGTTTCCAGCAGGAGGATCGAATCCGGGTGAGCGCAAGGATCATACACCTGAGTCACAGAAGAGTCTCAGAAGACCTGGAATGGGGCAGCCAATCCAGATAGATTCATCGCCCGGATCAGATCTTCCGGATCCAACTGTCGATGAACGGAGCCGGAACTTAGCAGATGTCTTCAATCAATTGCCCGAGGAGCCTAGGAATCCTACGCTGGGCGGGGGAATTGGAGAGTAGGATAGGAAGTTAATAGGAATGTAAATTATTTGTAAGTTAGTTAGGACCGGATCGGATGACTATCCGGTCTGGCTTGTTAGGATCGGGTCCGGATTTCCAGCGCGGATTTCGAGGTCCCTTTTTGCTTTGTACTCAAGTTGTATATAAGTCAGCCCCCGCTTGGGAGCTGGGAGTTCTTTCATCTCATTTTTGCGTACGTCTTCTCTTGGCTGCTTGTTGTGTGTCTCTTCCGTGTGCGGCAGGGTCGTGGAGTGAGGAGTTAGGAAGGCGCGTGCTAATGTAGGTGTGATTTCTCCCTTTGGCGCTTTTGTTTTCGGTCTTATGTGCAGGTGAGCGGGTTGCGTAAGCGTTGGGAGGGGATTCCAATTCCTCAGCAGCTCTAGAGTTTAGAATTCCGGGCGAGACAGCCGTTGTTAGGCTAGGCGGATAGGGAGGGATTCCTTAGTCGCGCTAGAACTCCTGGGTGGAAAATCCGGTTGAGTGTCCGATCTCCTGAGAGATCTCGCCGCCTCATTTGGGCAAACGGAAGAACTTTAGTAGATGTTGGAACGGACGGGTTCTCTTGCAGCCGCCTAGCTTCGCACAGACGGAACGGGACGCCAAGGTCGTTGTAGTATGGAAGGACCGTACGGGGGGTCTTTGTGTGACCGGTGATTCGGAGAAGTTTTCTGGGTTGCTGTGAAGGATCAAACCGGGTCCGGGTTAGTGTAGAGAATTGAAGGGAGAAGAAGTGGGTCTTCAGCCACTATAATTCACGGAAGGAGCGGCGGGCCTGCCGCTCTCAAAAACAAGGGGCGATCCCTCTGATGGTGAAACAGAGGTAAAACTAAACCGGGTAGTAGTGTGAGCGGATGAGAGTGATCAGACTCAGTCAGAACGTGGACCGGATCGGAGAAGTAAAAAAGGGTCTGATTGGAGTTCTGGGTGTTGTTGTGTTTCCGGTTGTGTGTTGGAACCGGAAGAGGAAATATAGGTACTGACTTAGCTTAGAGACCAAATAGGGCTATCTACTTCACAAAATCTCGCGGGTTCGATCTTTAGAGTCACTTTGTTATACTTTAAAGTGGTTTTTGGTAGTATAACGGGGAAATTGCTTGCCCTGTGCTGCGACACATACTTAGGTACCAACCTTGTCATCTCTAACAAGAAGTTGAGAATATGTAGCAATAGTTTTTCAAGTGCAAAATATTACTTAGAGTGATAAATTTTGACCTGTATGATTAGTCCCTCTAAAAATTGTCTAGTGCAATGAAGCCCATAAGGATCTCATTGTCAAAAGAAACATTAAACCATAGTGGTAGAGTGAGTTTGCAAAGACAATCTACCTAAATCCACTTTTGAAGTAGCATTGGAAGATCTCATATTGTCCATACATCAATCCAAGAAGGATGCTATGCAATTGCAAGCTTTAGACTATAGTCCCATGGTACCTGTCATGCCAAAAAAATTACAAGATGACTTTTTGGAGAATCCAATCATTATATATTGTACTACATTTGTATAAAAGGACGTGGTAGAAATTTCTAGACGTTTGATAATACAATTTTTTTTTTTTTTTTTTGAAACAAATGAAAACGGGTTTCATTGCAAAAAGAGTAAAACACAAGCCCACCAGCCACAAGTGGCCTAGAAGGAGGAAACAAGGAAAGACAAACAAACAACAAAAACCAACAGGATGACAATACAAATTTAGAAATATTTGCATTCAACATGCAAGTTGTTATTAATTGAGAATGTCAAATGACTTTGATTTCCATTTGTAGATTTTTCTTAAACTATAGACTTTGACATTAAAATTTTAACATGTTTAAAATTGTATTAGTCATATTTACACCTATTTTGAAGGCAATGTAGGAGATAAAATACATCAAATAATAAATGCAATGCAATAATGTCTTAAGAAATTACAATACATTGCACTATTTTTATTAAAATTTTCCACTATACACTTTTAGAATCTAGTAATTCCAATGGTGGATTCAAAGATATAATGGCATGCTTGAAAATTCAGAAAAAAAATTGAAAAGAAAACTCAAAGTTTTTTAAGCTTCTCTCCAAATCCAAAGATAGTAGGTAGTCCTTGTACCAAGGGTACCTGAATGTTATCATAATGTTCTACTATTGGAGACTTGTTTTCTCACATTGTGGGTTGGAGTCCCTTTCTCTTCTTGCCGCGTTAAGAGCAATGCTCGCCGATTTAGGCATTTCTAGGACAAATAACATTGCAGAATGAGCCACAAGGGTCGATTCCGCCAGGAGGGGCTGATTCTACTATGAAAACGTCTCCAAGAACATCGGGCACTGTTCTTAACGCTAGAGAATGCGTCGGATGTGGCGCACTTTGCACAAGAGCTCACCCATGAGCTCGCCCTGCAGGGCTCGCCCACTGCATTCAGGGTAGGTCACTCCTACCATTCCCCATTGTTTAATGTCAATCAATTATCTCCATGGTCCTATGCTTCCTGTCTAATAGTTGCCAATCAATGGATGCTTTGTGTTGTAGATCTGAATGTGCATCCATTGCCCCTTTTTTGCAATGGTCCTTGCCTAGTTCAATAGCCATTGTAAAAGTCAATGAAATTTAGCATGCTTGTATTGCTCCAGGTTGTCTCCCATTTTCCAAAAATATGGTCATAATTTGTCAATCGTGAATAGGATTTGAAAACAAATTATATTCCATGAAGCTCTTGAGACACCTAATCTCCACAAAAAATTTCAAAAAATCATGCCAAAAAATTGAAATTATAGATACTTGCTCAACACTCCTCAACACTCAACACTCTTCAACACTCCCCCAAGGAGACTCTTGAAACTTTCAATATTAAGTTATTATTCTAAATTGCATTTTCCAATGCATCTCCACAATTTTGAAAATTAAGTACTCTTTAAGGGGTTAAGAACTTACCAAAGATAAAAAATTTATCCAAGAATGATTTTGAATGTCTAAATTGAAATGCATGTGTAATGGTGTTTTCTTTATCCTCATTAGGAAGGCATAATTTTTGCTACTTTTGGGTGCCCCTTGAAATGTAGGACTACCATACATCTAATGTAAAAATGTATTTCTAATAGCTCACCTCTAGAATAATGATTTGGGTACTTGAAAGTCTTTTAAACCATGAAAATGAAAATGATTACTAACAAAATGCCGATTAAATAATAAATTGACTTTTAAAGTTTTTATAAATATAAAAAATACAATTAAACAAAGAGGTGCTAGGCATCTTGATTGTAAATTCAAAAGGGTTTGTACAATGAAATATTAAATAAATATGTGTAAGGTATTGTGAACCTTGAATATAAGGCCACCTATTCTAATCATTTTAAATATTATTTTTGGAATTCAGCAAATTATTTATGTTGCTAACATACATTATTACTAGACATGGCTTGCACTATCCCCTCAAAAACACCAACCAAACCATTTCAGAAAATGAGTTGGCCAAAACACTAGAAAATATTAAAATTAAAAAATACAACAATATAGGTGGGGTCAACCAATTGGATGTATAGAAATATGGACATAGATATAGATATATAGATATGCACATAGATATGTAGATATATATGGATATAAATCATATATATTTAAACAACTATTGACAAGGATGTGGACTATTCCATTTCTTTTTATAACAATCCAACTTTATATTGGAATTTAAATTCTTGGATTGAAAATAATTAATAACTAAATTCTCGGGGAGGGCATTTGGTTCTACTACTACAAACCACGTGCAAACAAGTGGTTTCTAATAAACTATAATTTCAACCTAAAATTTTGAGCACTGTTTGGTAATGACTATAGGTTTCTATTGCCAAAATTTCCAACTCAAATGAAATATGGAATGATTTCTAGAAGAGGTTGAAAATGAACCTAAAATGGCATATTTTTCAACTCAAATATTTATAGAGAACACATTTAGATGACCGTTGCATCAATATTCAACTCAAAATGAGCTTTCAGTAGAGAGTTATTTTTAGGAGTTTTTTGTTCATTTTTTAGACAATTTTTTAGGATATAATATAGAGGTGTGAAAGTTATTTTTCAATTCTACAGTGTATCTATTTACTTCAAAAATTTGTAACTAATTATCATTAGCAAACAAAAATATCAATAATTCAAAACATAAACTTTCAAACTAAAAAAATATATTCATATTTTTTTTGTTTTCATTTATTTAAATTTTAGGATATAATATAGGGGGTACAAAGTTTTGGTCGCACGTAGTTTGGATTAGATACACTAAGTGCACCCTCCTTAACTAAATTAAGATGTATGATTTTAATTTTATTAATTGAGGTTTTAACAAATTGAGTGACACATTAAAGAGAACTTTTTTTGGTTGTTGTTCCTCTTTTTTGAGTTGCTAGTTTTCAAATTTTAAATTTTTTTAGAAATAAAATTTATTTCTAAAAAATTGGCTATATTATAAATCCTATGGCTGTAGCTTCATCAAAATTTGAATTAAATTATGCTTTTTGTAGAATTTTTTTAAGTTGGGTGATTCAAATGTCCGCCACCAATGCAATTGTTGCCCACCTCAAAAAAGGCAAATCCACCTCAAAAAGACCATTTTCAAAGAGCTCAAGGAGAAGATAAGTGTTTCAATTTTGTTTTTCTTACAAACACTATTCTCATTTTATTGACTATTGTACATTGCCTGCTCAACTATGAAATGAAAAATGCTCGAAATGTTGTGAAATTTTAGATGAAAATTTTCAACTCTCTTGTCTTTCATTGAGTACAATAAGGTAATCATTTTGAATATTCCCACTAAGATGTGCTCCTTCAAAATGCACTACCCAATTTTTCCATTGACACAAATAAAACTTCAAACTTAAATACCTACTAAATTGTGTAGTCAAATAGTTTGAATTGTTTTGAGGTGTCCACTTTCAATGTGAACTTCTAGATCCTATGACTACATTCAATTTGATGTCAAGAAAAAATGAGCAAATAAATTTCTCAAGTTCTTTGCATTTTTAGCCAATTTTGAAAGTACCCCCTCTTGGATCATTAGGAGTTAAGTAAATATCCACTCAAAAGCATAATGAATACAAGTATCCAATGCCATCATACACAAACTAGTGAAGTGGACCAACATTGGATAGGTTATCATTGCAAACTCACTCTATCAATATGGTTTAATGTTTTATTTAACAATGAAATCCTTCTTGGCTTCATTCCATTGGACAATTTTGGAGGGAACAAGCCATAGAGATCAAAATTTGTTACTTTTAGAGATGTTTCACCCCTAAAAAGAACGTTGCTATGGATGCTCAAATTCTTGTTCGAAATGACAAATGTTGACACTTATAATAGAGTATGATACATTTTGTCTATGCAAAAAACGGAAGTGAAGTTATAAACCCCTTAGTTTGGTGTCCTAAGAAGACATGTCAAAAAGCAAATTTCTAAGATTTCAATTTTTCTCAAAATCCAACCTCTACCATTTGGAAAATTTTTAACTCTCGAGAAGGTTGCTATGGAATTGATTTACAAGACCCCTTTGGTGCAATTTCAGAATGAATAAAAAAATATTTTTTTTGAAAAAAAATATAAAAAATATAAAAAAAATATTGAAAAAATAAAAACCTGACGTGGCACTACTAGTACCATGCCAACATCCAATTTTAAATTTTAAAAAAAAAAATAATTTAAAAAAAAAATCATTTTTTTGCTTTTTCCATAATTGCACCGGTTGGGTGCCAAACTTGTGGCCTTATTGAATGCTGAAATTTTCCTAATGTGTAAAAGGTGGATTTTGAGAATAACTTGAATTTTGGAAAAATGCATTATAACATGTAGAATTGCAGACCCTAAGTAAGCTCATAGCATCTTCACTCTTTGCTTGCCAAACAAGTGTACTAGACATGGCTTCAGCATGCCTTTTAGTGAGCTAGTGTTACGTGGCTTCACATTTGCCCCATAGCGCATGCGGCACCAAGACTCGCCAAACTACAAAACACAAGAATCGAGGAATTTGCATTTAAGCTTGGGTACTCTCATTGGCTTTGATGACATTCTCACTTGCTTTGCTAACATTATGCCTTGATGCGCTCACAAAAGTTGCCAACCTTGGGATATAATTATGGTGAATAGTTCATTAACATTAAGAGTCAACAGATGGCAAGCCACACCCAAGCCCCACCATTTCACAATGTGCTCTCCAAATTCTAAAGTAGCCGGCCAATTTTCCCAGTGTGGCGTACTTGCCATGGGGCAAAAAAAATAATTGGGCACACCCAACTAGCAAGTTGAGCCCCACAGGCAAGTTGAGTCCCATTGGCGAGTTGAGCCCCATTGGCGGGTTGAGCCTCATTGGCGAGTTTGAGTGGTATGCTCTTAGTCTTTGAAATGGTGGTTTCCAAAATCCATCCAACTCTGACACCCTCACAATTGCCTTGAACATTGGACTTGGCCTTCTGTAAATTAGTGTGAAATGTCGACAAATAGCGTGGTCTAACCGACCAAAAGTGACAAGCAAAAGGTGAAAAGGGAGTCATCAATCAAGGTTAGGGTTTGCGGAGGTCTGTTATCTCTCGCAGCTCTGATTGCGTTTGTCGGCACGGTCTATTTTTAGGGTTTGGGGGAGGTGCTGCGGATTGTCTGTAGTCTGTGCTTCGGCCGCAAAATCTTGCGGTAGATACATCTGATCTGGCGTGGCAACCAATGCTGGCAATTTCTTTGCAGCTCATTGGGCAGCAGTGCGGAGTTTGATGGACTACATGAGAGCGTCCCCCGGAGCTTGCGTTCCAAAATTTCTTGGTCTTTTGAAGTCTTGTCTTCAATTGCACGTGATTTTTTGTTTGACTTGGCTCGACCTCTGATTACGTAGCTGCAGATATGGTTTGTTACGTGATTTTCGGAAGCGCAGTGTTTGAAGAGGTAACGGAAAGGCGCTCGTTTGCAATGGCTTGTTGTTGGGATTTGTCGGCCAAGGTCGGCATGCAATTCGTGGCTGGATTGAAGTTTGGAAGTCTTTGTGATCTTTGGAGACCACCTTGGGAAGGGTCTTGCTTGCGTGGTAGCTTTTGCAATGCAGAATGTGAAACCCTAACTCAGCGCAAGACTTGAGAAGAGGATTTTATTGGGAGATCTTCACGTGCACATTCACCACACAAGTCAAATCCTGACAAAATTTTATTTTTGAATGGGAATTTTTAATCGTATCCGCAACCATTCAGCCATTGATGTCACCACGGCGGCCAACTTTCCTTGCTTCCATCGTCTCCTGCGCCAGACAATCACCTTGCAGACATCAAACGCAAGGAGAGGAGTTTATTTGGGATATCCACATGCAATTTCTCCGCGCAGGCCAATTTTGTCAAATTGTTTTTTGAACGGGAATTTCTTTTATTTCCATATCTGGTCCACAACCATTCAGCCACTGATGACACCATGTCTACCGACTTCTCTCGTCCCCGTCATCTTCTGCGCCAGACAATCGCCTTACAGACATTAGACATGGCCGCAATTGCATTCGAGTTCGTGGCAACCTTGGAAGGGAGCGTCTGCAATATGGACACAGAACTCGTGCTCTTCAAGCTGCAGACGCTTCCGTTTTGCAGACATTGGTGACTACTTATGATGGAGGACATAAAAGAAGTGCTTTTGGTAGAGGTATTCCACAGCTTGAATCTTGTTTCATTCTGAGTTCTGCCTCTTTTAAGTTATCTTGTTCTTTGTCTGTGTTTTTATTTGCTTTCAAATTTCTTCAAAGCAATCCATTGAGGTTCAATCTCCATTCAAGGTTACGAAGTCGGATTTGAGGAGCATTGCAAATGGCCGACGTGATGCCGTTGAGCATGGGCACAAGTAGTAGCCTGTCGAAGTTGGGCATTGGATCTCGGAAGCCCATGAACCAAGTGAAGAGCGGTAACGAAGGTCCTTCGAATTGGGATCCATCGAGTACCTTGACAAATACTAGGAAGTGATAGCACAATCTTCTCACTTACATGCGGCAGTATCTGCTGACAACGTCTTGGATGCCTTCACTATGTTGGACCCCTGTTTGCCATCCCCGACAAGTCTACCCATTGCTTTTATTTCTTCTGCGTGGTCTTTGGTAGTCGCTTGAGGAGTTTTGACGTTTGAAGGCGATTGAAAAGGGCTATGCAACTTGGGGACCTATCTTCGAAGTGCTTCAAAGACAATTGTCAGGGGTGTTTGGTGTTGTTGCCTGGAGCTGCCAACCAGCTCAATTTATATTGACTTGATTTAGATTTATGTCACATAGGTAGCCGCAAACAATTCCGTTCATTTCTTTATCGAGAATGTTCTTGGTTCAAATTCCTTAGCAACAATTGTTTGGGTTCAATTCTTTTGCCATAATTGTTTGGTTCATTTCTTTTGGTAGAATATTTTTAGATTCAATTCTTTGGCTTTGTACGATTCAGCGAGCCAATTTTTTGTACATAATTTTCTAATACATCTGTAGTTTTTCTGGATTTTTCTTGATGAGCTTCTTGGGTTGGATGCTTGGTAGCCCTCCGCAAGGATTCTATTTTGCTTTTGTTTGTTTCTTTCTTGTTTGTCCATGCCTTATACTTGAGGCTTACTTTGTGACTTTAATTGTTTTTTAGTTCCTTAGCTAACTTGCATTTGAAATTTCATGGATTTAATTTGTTGATAATTTCATCATTCAATTCTTTTTGTTTGTGTTGGTTCACAATATCTTACATGTGTAGTTTGAATTGTACGGTTTCAATTAATAAAAATTGATAAAACTTAACAAAATGTTGGCTTTTTCTTCAGTTTAAAGCAAGTTTTAAGAAGCTCAGAAAAGGCTTTGTGCATTTAGGAGGTAAGGGTGAAGAGAAAAATTCCACTGCTAAGGCCTTTTTGAGCTTCTTGTTAAATCCTTGAACAATTTTACTATTTTTAAACAATATAACTTCAACATGTATAGTTTCTTTGAATTTTTCATAACCCTAGTTTGTACTTAATTACTAAAGATTTTTTTAAAGTAGTTGCCATGTGTCATTACCACAATATAATAAAATAATAATAGAAGTAATTTTTTATTTTTAATTCATAAATAGCTGAAAATTAAAAAAAAAATCGCTAATCCAAATGCCACAAAACAAAGTCCGTGCATCCTTCCTCGCAAAAAACTTTCCCGCCATACTAGAACTTGACCGGATGATGTTTGGTTTTGGAGATCTCACTATAACAATTGAAACAAACAAACAAATAATCAAAACTAAATTTAATGTAAAGATATTATTTTTCATGAAGATTTTGCAAACCCTAGATTATATTAAGTACTATTTGAAAAGCAATAAGTTGAGAAAGCATTCTTTAGAATCATCTATATGCAAGTTTGTATGTAATAATCAATATAATACGTCCCACCATTTCAAACCAATGACGTCATTGTAGGTGTTTACACACCTACAACCATTTGAAGGAATTTATACACTTTAATATGAAAAGAGTTTATAACATAGACACCTATAACCATTTGAAGGTATTTATACACTTTAATATGAAAAGAGTTTATAACATAGACACCTATAACCTTCCTAGGCTCCTAGGCTCATAGATTCTATATTCCCATGCTAACGCTCCCCCATCTTAAACCAACTAAACACCTATGGATTCAAATTTTTTATCAATTCAAATATTAGACTATAGAATAAGAGATACTCTATATAAAGGTTAGAAATTGATGATGGATTTATCCAACTTTGAAGGGTTTATGAGAAACAAAAATCAGACCTCATATCAAACTGATTAGTGTGCCTTATGCCATTGCCACAACCAAAATAAAAGTAAAAGTAATTTTCTAATTCAAAAATCAATACCTTAAATGAGGCTGTTTGTTTGTTTGTTTGTTTGTTTGTTTGTTTGTTTGTTTGTTTGTTTGTTTGTTTGTTTGTTTGTTTGTTTGTTTGTTTGTTTGTTTGTTTGTTTGTTTGTTTGTTTGTTTTGTTTTGTTTTGTTTTGTTTTGTTTTGTTTTGTTTGTAGCGTGGACAACTTCCTGACCGTGCGTCCCCCGGCCGCGTGCTTGATACCGTCGGAAAGCTCTCGCTGAGGAGGGGTGCACCGGCTTGGTTTGGTGGCGTTTGGAGTGGTGGTGCAAAAGTTATTGAATTTCAAAGTATTTATTGATTAAAAAATTAGAAAATTACTTTTACTTTGATTTTGGTGGCGTTCTTGGTACTAGGAGTGGAACCGGGAGTAGAACTGGGAGTAGAATCGGAAGTAGAACCAGGAGTGGAACCGGGAGTAGATGAAAATTGGGCCAACGGCACAGGGTCACACTAGTAACTTTGAAATTCAATAACTTTCACATTGTACGTCTAAATGCCACAAAACAATTCTTGTGCACCCCTCCTCGCAAAGAACTTTCCGACAATACCAAGAAGACAACCAGAGAACGCACGTTTCAAAGATCTCACTATAATAAACAAAACAAAACAAATAGCCTAATTTAACTCAAATATTGGATATGGTCTGAAACTTTGCAAATTCAAATATACATTCAATTTCAAAAAACTCCAAATATATTGAAGTCTTTCTACTTTGCCTTGTGACAACAAAGACAAGATTGAATGAAATAAAACATAAAATTCAAACCCTTAGTAAAATGTAATATGAAACATGACACTTGTAGTCTTCTATTTCAAAAGCTCACTTCTTGGTTATTTCACTTTTTCTGTAAAGAAGGTTGATGTTATATTGAAAGTCCAAACCACTTATTAATGAGCTTAATCCTAAGTGAAGGATACAATTGACAATTATTTGACATATCTTTGATGATTATTTTTCCTCTTCTTAAACTTTAAGATTTGAAAGATTCTAGGATTTAAAATTTTCCACAAAGATTTTTTTTTCTCTATAATAGGATTGAAGAAAAATTGAGTTTTTTTTGGCATTTATTTTTAGAATAATAATTTATTGCTGAACATGCTGAAATAGTTACGATATATTGAAACAGCAAAAAAAATAAAAACTAAGGTTAAGCTTGCACTTTGTATTAACCCCTAAAGTTTCATGACTATGTAATCACCAAAAATGCTCCAAAACTGCCATTTCTAATACAGCTACCAAATTTTTGGAAAAAAACAATTTTTGACACATGTAACCGTAGGATCTTGTAGTATGATATTTTGGAAACATGTGGTAAAAATTTCAAAAAATTCCACCGTGTGGATCATAAGATATAAACATTCAAAGTCTTGAAAACCATTTTTTCAATCTTGCAAAACCCCGGGTAGCTGCACTTTGCAAGCTCACTTTTCAATGAAAAAATGTCGATAAAGGTGGTGCTTCTTTAAATTTGGTTTCCTAAACAAGTTGTCTATATGCTTGAAAATTTTCACATCATTTGGAATTGTACAACATATAGGAAAAAAATAGTAAATAAAAAGAAATAGGAAATGATTTAAAATACTAAATTGTTAAAAATTTAATCATGGAATTTAAAAATGCCAATCCCAACAGTTGTAATGTTGTAATAATCAATCTACATCCTCGGATATATTTTTTTCCAAAAATATTGAAAGTTGAGTTAAATAGACAACTTTAAAGGTTTTTTTAGAGTAGAGAATCCATAACTGCCCGCAATTCAAAAACCCTCATAACTTTTGACTCATTGATTGAAATGGAATGACTCAAAGCTTTTTAAGTATATATAAATGTATAGAAACAATTTCAAAAAAAAAATCCGAAAAAAATGATTTTTTCTGATTTGCCCAAACTGCCCAGTTACGAAAAAAAGGTAACATATTAGATCACAACTTTTGACTTGTATTTCAAAATGTCATGAAACTTGGTACACATGAAGATATCCCTTGCCCCCACTTTCTATTAAAATTTCAGCCTCAAATATGGATATCTCTAGTCACACATACCTACCCAAAATTTCTATACGGCCAAAGAATCCTTTAGGGATTAAAGGTGATATTTGCAATGTTTGTCTTCACTTAAATGAGAAGTTAGTTAATGTATGCTATGTTCGGATCACAAAATATGCTATGTTAGTGTATTTTAAGAAGTTGTTTTTCCTTGCTCAAAATCTGAAATTTCTCCACAAAAATGATATTTTTTGAGTTTGAGACCAACTAACAAACTGAAATTGATCTACTCTAGTCTTTACTCCAATTTGAATTTTGAAAAAATTCCTAATATTGAATATTTTATTGCAAGTTGAACTTTGTATGTATTTTCAATGTCTATTATTTTCTAATTATAGAATGATACGAAAATTGAATTTACACCATGATGTTTTTCATTGTAATATACACACATGCTAAAATTTTCTGATTTTTTGTAATAATTTCTATTTAATATGATTTTTTTTCACCTTTTCTTCAAAATTCTCAAAAAAGTCAAATTTTCACCAAAAAATCAAAATTTTTGTGAAACGTAGATGCCATGTAATTCCATCTCTAAAAAATAAATATAAATTTTTTTATTAACATCTAGTTGCAAAATGGTAGCAAATTGAATTACAAACAGTGAGGCTTGAAATTAGTGGCCATGGGTCCGTCTATTAAGGGTTAGACCCTAAGTAACAACACTTTTTAACACCAAATGAGAACGTGGCCTAAACTGATAAAGGACCTAGAATCTGGTACAGTAGGGGTAGTCACGGCTCCTTCATCCCATTCCATGAAGGTCGAGAAGAGGGACGTGGCTCTTATTAGTTGGTTT
Source organism: Neckera pumila (assembly GCA_963969595.1). NCBI lineage: Eukaryota > Viridiplantae > Streptophyta > Bryopsida > Hypnales > Neckeraceae > Neckera > Neckera pumila. The sequence continues at coordinate 18,667,351 of OZ018414.1, forward strand.
GCCGCGGCTTGCGTCGGCTCCTTTCCGTGAAGGTTGAGAAGAGCCATTCTCTTCCTTCGAAGGACAAGAACAGACGTGAAGAAGTTTATTCACCATTTGCTCCGTGATTGGTTTGCCGTGGTTGCCGTGGTATTGTGCAAGTGAACCTTGTCGGAGGTTTCATTCTTGCTGCAAAAGGAGTGTCACAGCTCCTCCGCAAAACAAGGCTCCCCATTGGCTCCCCATTTCATGCGCTGAAGAAGTTTCTCAGAGAAAATGTCAACCTCGAAGGTGCTGTGACTACCCCTAGTGTTACTCTTGTTAGCGGTCAAACACGAGGAAGACCAGAACGAGATCAAGCATAGGGAACAAAGGGAACCGTTCCTTAATGATGGGAACTCTCGCCTCAGAAGTCAGGTTCGAAATCCAGTGGGAACATAGGGAACTGTTCTCACTTAATGGGTACCGGGAGCAAAGATGATGTCGTCATGTCGACTCTTGGGAGCAAAGAGAACGGAAGGGAACGTTCCACTCCAAAGGGAACGTTTCCTGTCCGAAAGTGAGAGAGCCAACCTCGAGGTTTGGCGATGGCGAGCAATAAATATCATCGACAAGGACGACGACGACGACGCCGAAGCCGATGCATCGACCATTGTGGCCGTAGCGATTGGTGGTGTCTTCCCAAATTACAGTATTGCATTGCAGCGATGGCGGGGAGCTACGGCAGAAGCCTGCCGAAGCACTCTTCTCTGCCATCCTCCACTCGCAAGGGCGGCCATCCCAAGCACCGGCGAGGCAGCAAGTCCTCCTCCGCGCTCTCCTGGTGGACCTGGCTAGTGCGTCCTCGGACATGCTTGACGGTCGTCTCGATCCTTTTCACGTTCCTGTTCCTCTTCCAGGGCGGCTTCGTGGCGACTTTCGTCTGGGAGGGGAGGAGTAAGGGTCTCAATCCCAATTCGTCGGGCAGGCACAGTGGATGGGAGAAGACTACTACTGGGGGGAAGAGTCGGCCGCTTCATGCGGGAGGAGTCGGGGAAGCGGTGGTGGACATTACCATGAAGGCCTTGTATGATAAGATTGCGTTCGACGATCGCGACGGCGGGGTGTGGAAACAGGGGTGGGATGTTAGGTATGGCGGGAAGGAGTGGGACCAGGAGACGCTCAAGGTTTTCGTTGTGCCGCATAGTCATAATGATCCGGGGTGGATTCGTACCGTGGAGGAATACTATCAGGAGCGATCCAGGCATATTTTGGATACCGTCGTCGCGTCGCTGCTTAAGGTTTTCTGATTCTCGCCTCTTTTGCGCATTTGGAAAATTGTGATGGTGCAGGCAAGAGAGCATCGATTTAATCTCTGGTTTAATGTAATGTGCTCCTTAAATTCGATCGTTGTTCGCATTTGACGGCGGGTCGAATGTGGAGATAGACAGCCGTGGCTTCGAATCGAGATAAGGGAGTGCATTGTTTGAGAAAAAGACTTTGGAATAAAATTGGAGTGTTGCGGCTTTTGCGAATTGTAGATCACACCGATTTAATTTTCGATGAAGTATAGTTTACTTCTTAATTTCGATCCTCGTACCACCGGTCCAATGTGGAGATTGAGGGCCTCGCGCATCGTGATGAGTGAGTGTGTGTTTGAGAGGAAGATCATGGAATAGATTGTTTTGGGGGTTGCTTGAATGGATTAGTGTAAGATCCCTTTCCTCTACTTCTGATGGAGTGAGACCTGTGAATGTGGGATGAAGAGACTTCACTTGAGATACTTCGTCAAATCAATAATCATGTCGTCATTCATATCTTGGAGAATGCGTGTGTTAATGGCAGTTCTGATCTCATGTGCTAGAAAATCTTACGGTGGTGAAGGAGATTTTTATTGTGTTCGTTTTGATATCTGCCAAGAGCCTGAAATTCGCATATCCCTAAACCTAGGGACTAACGCGACGGTAGGTGATTTTATACAAATTTGAAATACAACCCTAAGTGAAGAGTGTCTTGGATGAGGACGTGCTTGCCTGTCTATGAAGAGATTGCGTTGTTTTGAGTTTTGAAGCGTCGGTAAAATAAAATGGTGAGGCTGTGGTGACTTTCAGGATACACGGAGGAAGTTTATTTGGGAGGAAATGTCGTACCTTGAGAGATGGTGGCGAGACGCTTCACAACAATCTAAAAGTGATTTCATACGCCTGGTCAAGTCGGGACAACTGGAGATTGTGGGCGGTGGCTGGGTGATGAATGATGAAGCTAATTCACATTATTTCGCAATCATTGAGCAGGTTGTCGCTCTGAATTTGATCACATTATTGCTATCGTTGAGGCTATGAGTTTCTCTCTTCTTTGGTTTGAAATGGGAAGCTCTTACGGCAATCCAACCGAATGTAGAATCATGAAACCGTGCTAAGATATAGAAGCTTATTATGTCCAAAGGATCATTTGTTCTAATATCAAATGTGCACGTTGGTTCCAGATGACAGCCGGTAATTTATGGCTTCTAGACAACGTGGGGGTAGCACCGAAGAATGCATGGGCGATCGATCCGTTTGGACATTCTCCGACGATGGCATACCTTCTTCGGCGAATGGGCTTCGAGAATATGCTGATTCAAAGAACACACTACGAAGTCAAGAAAGAGCTGGCTTGGAATAAAAATTTGGAGTTTAATTGGCGCCAAAGCTGGGACTCCGACAATTCAACTGACATTTTCTGTCATATGATGCCTTTCTATTCTTACGACATTCCACATACTTGTGGTCCTGAGCCAGGTGTTTGTTGCCAGTTTGACTTTTGGCGACAACCGGGGAAGGCTGGATATTGTCCCTGGAACAAGCAGCCACAAACTATCACGCCAGAGAATGTTAAAGAACGGGCAGAGCTTTTGTTGGACCAGTACCGAAAGAAATCGATTCTGTACAGATCAAACACCCTTCTCATACCCTTGGGTGACGACTTTCGGTATATTCAGATGGCAGAAGCCGATCTCGCGTATGAGAATTATCAGAGAATATTCGATTACGTCAATTCTCATCCGAATCTGAAAGCAGAGTTGCATTTCGGAACCCTAGACGATTACTTCAGCACTCTGAGAAAGGAAGTGAGCAAAACAAGTAGCATGGAAGAGTCAACGAATAGCCCTCTGAGGGTGCCTGGGTTCCCATCTCTTGCTGGTGACTTTTTCACTTATGCAGATATACACAAAGACTACTGGAGTGGTTATTATGTTACTAGACCGTTTTATAAAGCAGTTGATAGGGTTCTTGAACAAACACTTAGGGCGGCTGATATCCTTTTCGTGCTCACTACGGCCTTCCGTGGGAACGCGCGTTCTGCTTTGTTTGGTGATGTGCTTGAGCGGCAGCGTCGAAACTTGGCCCTTTTTCAACATCATGATGGAGTCACAGGTACGGCAAAAGATCATGTGGTAGTGGACTATGCGAATAAAATGCACGACGGAATTGTGGAGCTTGAGGGCTTAATGGCTGCTAGCGTTGGAGAGATACTGAGTCCGCAGTCAAGCTCGACGCCACACCCGTTTGAGTCCGTAGAACTGAGAAAAAGTTATGATAACTTACCAGTGAAAAAAGTGGTGGAGATTAAGAACTTCGAAGTTCAGCGTGTTGTATTCTATAATCCTTTGGAGGAGACACTTCAACAGGTGAGACATGCTCGGGCCGCAGGATCTACTTCTCTTATGCTGATGCTGGTCAACGATTTGTGAAAATGACCTAGTTGTTGTTGGATGATGAAGGCCAAAGCAACGTTGCTATTGTATTACCTGAGGGATGCATAAGTGATGTAGTGCTCAACCGTCTTTTGAACAACTTCTTATCTTACTAGAGATGCTGAGTGCCCATGTGCAGGTAGCCGTGATTATGGTGGATAATCCTGGAGTTTGTGTTTTTGATTCCTCTGGTAAAACCGTCGAAAGCCAGTTAAGCCCAGACTGGGGTACAGGTGTCACCGCCTCTACCTCGTCCAAGAATCATCGACTTCACTTTCAAGTGAAGGTAGCTCCCTTGGGATTGGCTACTTACCTGATCACTGCTGACACTGATAATTGTGACACAGCTTCCTTAGCAAGCTTGTCAGTCTTCAATGAACCCAAGGACTTCACGTGCCCAGAACCCTACTTTTGCTCATACCACAAAGATACAGAAAGAGATTCAATAAGCAATGAAGAGCAGAAGCTAATCTTCTCAACTCGGACTGGGCTACTGATGAGTCACATACCTCTGGGTGGAAAAGAGTTGCCCATCGAGGAGGAGATTGCCATGTACACGAGTTCAGGAAGTGGAGCGTACTTGTTCCGTCCTGCGGGAGAAGCCACGCCGGTTGTTCAGGCGGGTGGCCTTATCCTCCGCTCTCGAGGGCCTCTACTGGAAGAGCTTTATTCAGAGCCTAAGTTTGACACACCCGCCCCTTTGGTTCGGTCGGCCCGCCTTTATTCTGGCAAGACTGTGCAAGCTGCTGCAGCTGAGTTCGAGTACTACGTGGATTTTGCGAGAAACGAGTTCAATGACCGGGAATTAATCACTAGATTCAAGACCGAGCTCAACAACAACCGCGTCTTCTACACTGACTTGAACGGATTCCAAACCATGCGGCGCGAAACGTACAGCAAGATACCCCTACAGGGAAACTATTACCCCATGCCGTCATTAGCCTTTTTGCAGTGCCCTGAGGGAAGGCGCTTCTCAATTCACAGCCGTCAGGCCCTTGGAGTGGCGAGCCTGAATAAAGGCGAGCTGGAAATCATGCTAGATAGGAGATTGATACACGATGACGATCGGGGCCTTGGGCAGGGTGTTATGGATAATCGGCCTTCTCGTGTGGTCTTCCAGTTACTGGTCGAACGGAACATCTCTGCCAGCATGCCAGCGGTTTCAGATCTCTCGTCCAAGGCGCCATCTCTCCTCTCTCACCGTGTGAATGCTCAACTCAACTACCCAGTGCATGCGTTTTTCGACACTCCACAACCATTTACAAGCATGCAAGCCACAACGCAAAGCAACATGGTCGGCCCCAATTTTTCACCTCTGCGAGCTGACCTTCCTTGCGACCTCCACATTGTGTCTATGAAGTTCCTGCGCCCAGCTCAACCTTCTTCTGATGAAGATTTCAGTCATGGCGTTCTCTTTCATCGAAGGGGTGTGGACTCCAGCTATCCCATGAATGGACTGCAGTGCGTGACAACAGAGAAGAGAAGCTTCGACCTCTTCACCCTGTTCTCATCACAAGTTGACATCTCAGCACTACGAAAGTCTTCGCTCTCATTTCTCCACAATGACGGGTCACAGGTGTCGGCACAGCGAGATGCAGCTCACCGGAAGCTTGGCTTGGGGGCTCGTCCCAAGGAGCCAGTCGATCTCAACCCCATGGAAATCCAGGCCTACAAGTTTGACTTAAAGTCTGCGGGGTAAATGGGAATTAGAGAATTGGAGATGCGCCCATCTTAAGAGCCTTATATATCAAACTGGCTGTCTCTTCAGTACGTCGCTCTGGCCTTCCGCGTGATATCGTTGAGGACGCCGTCACCAGGTACGCGTATGGATCCGAAGACCTGGCCACGCTTAGTTCTGGTACTGTATTGAGAAAAACAATTATCACCAATCATGAGGCCAACATATCGTGAGTTGATCAGGTGCCACTGCGAGCACAGCTGTTGTCAGTGCAGTCGAGGTAACATTTCTTTTGCTAACAAGCAGATTCTGCTTTTAGGGGCTCTTTTAGGGGCTCTTCTGATAGAGGTGAATGCCTATTTGATCGTAGGTATTGGAGGTTAGGTGCAGAGGTAGGTTGTGAACTTGCGTTGTCTGTCTCCAGGCATTGAGGTATATTGAGCAAGAGGCAGAGGTAGGTTGTAGAAGTGAAGGCTGTCAATTATCGGAGTATTTCTGAAGCATTTGAAGGTAGTTAGACCTTTGTATATAAAATCGGAATTTATGTCAGGGAGTTTGAACCAGGAGGCTATTTGATTAACTGAGTTCCATCAATTGATTACCGTCAAACGTCAGGGTCTTCTATGAAGTTGGAAGTCGGTATGACGTGCTTGCCGTAGTCTATTCATTGTCCAGTCAGTCATAGTTGACAAGTATATTATGAGCAATTGTACTAAAATGAATGCCTGTCTTATTTTCTTTGAATAGCTATCACAACGTGTGTCTCATCTATACTTTCAAAGAATATAGCGAATTTGGATGGGTGCCACGCAAGAGTATTCTACAACATGTAACCGTCCATGTTCTTATTTGGCTTGGTGCTCTGGCAGCATTTGACAGATTTCCAATTTGCACTTCTACTGACATATATTAGTAGATTTTACCTGTGGCATGAAGGGTAGTTGTATGTATCCTTCTGCATTTATGTGTCTTACATTTATATACAATTCTTGAGTCATAAATGTGAAAGAAAACTTTGAAACTAATACATTTGTTCTCTAGGATTTGGTGAATATACACATTACGACGTGCTACTAGAGAAGGTAATATTGAAGAGGTTGAAATTAAAATATGGAATAAAATATTGTATGCTATATGGTCAACCCTCTCAAAGAATACCTCAATTACTTGAATTCATTATTTATTGGGGACAAATTTTTTTGGTTCAGATTTGTAATGGGAGATCCAAATAGTAAGTAGAAGTTTAAAAATACAAAATTAACCAACTATGAAATAAAGGCCAAGTTATTAAGTTTTTCGAGCTTCCTAATTAAATATATGGATAGCTTTGCCGAAGCTAGGCTTGATAGTATATCTTCAAAGCAAAAATCTTTAGAGCTCAATTACTTTTAGTTACTAAAGTTGTGCGTATATACAAAGTTAGATACCAATATCAATACCAAAATTGATATCAATATTCTACTTCCTTGGTATTGGTTTGGACAACTGCTCAGTGGTATCCTACTACCTATAGTATTAGTTTGGCAACTATCCAAATAATGCCTAGGATAAATATCTAGGTTAAATCCAATGTATCCTAGAAAAATAATAGATTACTAATATCAATACATATTTAAAATACAAAAATCAGCTAATATCTATATCCTTATTTGAATTTTTTTTCACTCTTCTTCAATACTAGTACTTGTATTGATAGTAATAGTGCAATAGTTGCACACCTTTGGTAGTTATCTTTCATGTAATGAATACATTTGATTGGAATATCATTTGTCAAATTGTAAAGCCAAGTGAGTGCATTTAGAAGTCTATTTCTCCCTAGTGAGTGAATGTCATCGGACAAGGTTGAGTCAGTGGGTATCAAGGATGCATAAGACTGATTCAAAGAAACACAAAAAAAGCTAAATGACTTAATTAATGGCTTGAAGAATCAAATAAGGTACCACCTTATGTTTAAAAACCTAAAAATCATGACTTCGACAAGATATAATATAGGTTTCAATCTTTGCACTGGAACAATACCTCAAGCAATGCTATTTACGTAGTTGGAATCTTCATTTTCTTCCCTGTTCTTTTTTCAAGTGCAACATACGTATGACATTTCGTCATATACTTCTCCCAAGGCACACACAATTCTTGAACAGGATAGATTCCACGAAACCAAGCTGCAGCGTTGATAGGGACAATCCAGTCAGTACTCCAAGTATCCTTGTCTAGATTATACACGGCACCATTGAGTTGACCATCACCCAATCTTTTAATGATGATTCGACTTTCATGTGATGCAGCATGCACAACATCAAAGGACTTCACTTGAAAAAGGGCATTCAATAGTTTCTCTGGCATCTTGGTCACAATCACCCAACTTTTGCTTGCCAATTTGTACTCCAAAATCTCAAATGACTTCCACCACCGTTCCAAAGGGTTGTAGTTTGCAGAAAGTGCCAACAAGCGGTGATGATGCCACTTGGGCCACATTATGTCTCCCTGATTGTAGAGAGGCCACAAAGAGCTGAAAAGAGGGCGCGTTGGGCATAGACAAACACACTGGGAGTTGTGCAACATTGAGTACATATCTGCCGTGCTGCCTTGTTGTGTACTTTGTGACGATAGTCCACAATACTCTCGATTCTCTTGGCAATGGTTCCTATTCTTACTGGTAAACATCTGTCGGTAGTCCGTCGTCATCATAATTCTTGAATTGCGATGCACAACCTTCTGAACGTTGTGCTTCCACAATCACCACATGTAATCGATCAACAAAGTTTTAAATACAACTTTTGGAGTAGATAGATGACGAATATTGACTTGTAACCTATAGAAAAGAACAATAATTTCTAAGAAAAAGACATCAAGTAAATGAGAGACTGTAGCTCAAGTAAATGATTCAAGATAATATATGTGGGCTATAATGCCTTTGTTTGAATCATCAGCCGACCAGCTCATGCAATGACAACAATCGATGCTCAATTTGGAGAAGTCAAGTAGAGGCACAAGTTATCATACAAACCAATCCTACACCATAGTTGAATTCTTATTTAGAGCAAAGATGGCTATGAAGGAAAAGTAGGTGGAAAGTCTTATCAAAAGCAGATATCAAAGGACAAAATACTTGTCCTTAAGATCTAGAAAGATGTAGGGTTGGTGGAAGGGTTGACTGTGGGGACCAAAGGTTGCGTGAACCATCTTCTAAGATGGACTTCTACTACACAAAAAATTTCACCTAGATAGTCAATAACCTCCACATTGAAAATGACACTACCACAAGAATTGAAAGAATTTTGGTAGAGCAAGGTATGAAACTGACAAGGAACTCTAGAAATTGCACCTAGCATTGAATTGTGTAGCAATTGGCTCCTTCATTAAAGCAAAGTCTAAACATTGAATTCATTGTCTATACAATGTTGCTCATGAATCAACCACACGTTTTGGTAATTAGAAAGCCTTGCCAATGCATCACTACAAACTGATTACATTAACTTCCACAAGCATGCTACCATCATTCTTCATCTCCACTTGCTATCTTGATTACAATTTTGCTACAAATCTAGGCATCTAATTTTTACAAAGTTATAGACTTCTAGTGAACACGTAAATTGAACTTATTGAATTGCATTTGCCAAAAGAGGTAAATTCATATCTATAGTTGAATACTACTACAACTTCGGGGAAGAAAGGTACTACAGTAAACCAGCCTATGACATGCAAATCGAGTGGTTTGCCCTATTGCCATTAGCAAAAAAATTCAGATTTTTTTCTATACAAAGACAAATGTGAGAAATGAAAAGAGCAATTGAATTTTTTCTTTTTTTTGATGAAGTATGAATTTGCTTTGAATTTTTGAAGTGTGTTGTCCAATTAGTCCAAAAGAGTCTCTAGAGTACCCCAAACCCAACAAAAAGTTGTATCCATGATGGTCATCTTACCACCTATAGCAAGTCACAATTTTTAGTAATATGACTACAACATTTTCTATTATGGCCACAACATTAAAAAATAAAAAATCACTTTTTGTGATATATCTACAACCAAAGAGTAGAAGTTTCTAAAGCAATCATTAATTACTCCATCACCATCACCCAAGCCATTGATTTTGACAATGAACCATCTAACATAGTCCTTATCTCATTTAAATCTATCATAGGCTGATGTAATATTCTAATGAGTCATTCCCTAGGTGCTTGTCATGGGTGGTTTGCTTATCAAAGGTCAGTTGACCTTGCCTACAAAGGATTCCCCAACTCATCTTCCTATCACTCTCTAATCTAACCTAACTAAACTAGATATGGAGTATTTTACTACCAAACCCTAATTTGATTCTTTGCCCCCAAAAAAACAAATCAGCCCGAATTCTTGTATAGTACAGTTGGAAGAGGGTGGGCTAGCACATGCCAATTTGAACATTCAATCATCTCAAAACATAAGGTAAGATGCTCTTAAAGCGACCGGCTTCTTCAAATCGACCCTATAAAATGGAACTAAATAGATATGAGTTGGTCTTTAAATGGACCACTTTAGTCATTGATTGAATCCATAAAAAAATGTTTTTTATTACAAGAGCCAGTCATTGGCCTTGATTTCCTCAAAGCACTTTAGAAGTTGTAAGTGGATGCATTTTGAGAGACCTAGAGTCACAAATAGGGATCTACAAGAGGAATTTTAGGAAATTCATGACTAATTCAAAAATGCTTCAAAAAATATGAAATCACTTGTGTTATGTTCTTCATCCATTTTTCTTTCTCTAAAAAATGAGTGAAAAATATTTCTATTCATGCAAACCTACGAAAAAGGCGGACCAGCCCTTAAATGGTTACTTTTAGAGCATCCTACCTTACCATAAAAGAAAAAACCTTGAATAACAAGATCATCACTACGTTTATCAGGATAAAGCTCTAGAGCTCCACTTGCAATATTCCATCCTAATAAGCATGAGCACCACCTGCACCTGGCCTCTTGTAAGTTTGAAAGCCTTTACGGAAACAAATAGTTTCAAATTAGAATAGGGGAGGCAACCCATTTCCAATCACTTAAGGAACTACGCATATCTAAAAGGTGGATTTCTTTAGTGGGGGCTGGGTGCAAAAATAAAGTTCGGAAGGTTTTCATAATTTCAAATTTTTATTTCTCAAAATGTATTTACTATGAATTTTTTAACTGAAAGATTCTGTTTGACCTATTTTGGGCATAGAGATTTTCCTATTTCCAACCAAGGGTTGGTTGCAAAATCTACCAAGGGTTGGTTGCAATATTGAGAGTCTTGGAGGCAATCTTAATGTGCCACAACTGCCTTGGAAACCATGTCATAATTAATCACTATTCATCTCTTCCTTCACGGAAAGGGAACATCATACATAGCCACAATGGGGCGTTGATCAAGAATGGGTTGCTTCCCCTATACTAACCTCAGCCTTGCACAGTTCTTGATGAAGTTTCTCAAGTGCTTCCACACCTCTCTTTTGCTCATAGCCAAACAGACCTGAAACCCATAAATGTCAAATTAACATCCGGTTGTTTATGTTGTTGGAATGTATTAACAACATTACAAAACACAAAGATGAAGCCTCAAAGATACAAGGTGAAAACAGCCAAAACCATCACAGTAAGCAAACCAGCATATTTGGAGGCACATTATTTTTTCAAGAAAAATAAAATTATTGTAGTATTAGCCATTGAAAATTATGAATTAAAAAAAAAGCAAATTTGAATTAGAAATGTAATTATTTTGAATTTTTAAAGTGCAAGTTCTATAGGTCTTTGAAATCGCTACATAGCTTGGTCATAAAATAGAAATCTAAAGAATCAATAGTCAATCAATCACAATGAAATAAAGGAATGATTTTATGACACTTATAATGGAAGTCTACTTGTCAAAAATGGGTAGAGGGATGGTTTGGGATGTTTTCACCTTATCTGCAACAAATTCATCTTTTTAGTGATCTACATAATAATCTTCCTCTTCTCTTTTCTTTTCCCTTCAATAGAATTGCAATTCCGTGTCAGTAATCAATACAAAAATACTCATACTGACATAAATCACAGTGCTTCTTCCAAAATGAGAGGCTCTAGAATCACGTAACGTTAGATTTTGGAAAAAGCTTTGCCAAGCAAGACTCACCAATTCAAAGAACTACGAATTGGCACAATACATGAAACAAGGCCACACTTGCGCCAAATTGCCAGGCTCCAACTCGCTTCTTTTTTAAGAGCAAGTCCCTGCCAATTCAAGTGTTTTTTAGGAAAAATTTCAATGCAGAATGAGCAAGGGGGACAAGGGCCCATTCTACCATGGATACGATGTAGTAAACTACTCTTAACGCACCTTCTAGGGCACATTTTGCCCTACTTTTAACACCAAGGCTTGCCCATGAGTCCGCTTGTAGGCCAGCAGTGATCCCAAAATTAGTTTATGGAATTTAGTAGGTAATTGTAAGAAACACCTATCCTATTTTCCATCACACATTCAATAAAGTTGTTTGTATCACAAGTATTGCAAAAATGATTGAATGAATATAAAATTCAAAAGCAAGTTTCTTATAGCAATAGAAAATGCACTTAAATTATTTCAATTTTTTTAAAATTAATGCAATAGGTGAGATTTGATTTTGAATATATGTCACACATATGGTTTTGGTGGTTTTTAGTACTATCATGTACCTTTTTTGAAGAATTAAGGCATCAAATTTGGTAGGCTAGCACTTCTAATAGATATACACCTTTCCAAGAGCAGGATTTCTAAAAACATGTTCCAAGTAAGTTTTGCATTAGCTTAAAGCATTAGGAAAAATCTGAACCCTGTAGAAGGCTATTAAGCTTTCATTTTTTGGCACACCACAATGCAAGTATAGAAAAAATAAAAAAATAAATTTTTTTTAAATTTTTTTTTGAAAAAAATTTATTAAAAAAATAGTAAAACCTGATGTGGCACCAGTAGTGCTACATCAAATGCTAAATTATTAAATAATAAAAAATAATATTTTTTATTCCTCTCTAAATGCACCGGAGGGGTTCAAAACTCACGGCCTTCTTGAGGCCTGAAATTTTTCCTAATGTGTGCTATACTCAGGTTGAATTTATGTTGAATAATATTTTCTAGCAAAAATTGCAATTTATGGCTCAAAATAGTATTTTAGGATACACAGAAAGACTCAATAGTATTGTTAGGGGCCTAAAGTGCCTCTATTTTGGCAATCAATAGACTGTTTTCATGGAGAATTATGTATTGGGATATATTTTTGCCATCCAACGATGAACCTCATGAGTTGTCAAAACAGTAGATCTGAAATCCAATCGACATTCTAGATTTCATGATCCAATGCTCCAATAGTATTGAAGGTGACTCGTAGTAGAAATAGTACTAAAAGGTTGAAATAAAAATCGCAACAAGTAGTACAAGTGTTTCTTGCAATCACCCTACTGCAATTTTGCTACCTTCAAGACAGACTTGCATCAACTTTGACTACCTTGAGAGTGAGTTGCATTATAGAAAAAAAGAAAAAAGAAAGAATTTTGCAAGTTATGAAGAATTATTAAGAGTACTATAATACAAAACTGACAAAATGGATGCTAATTCCAATGTAGAGGACGTTGCAAATTGGCTATCAAATTGTATTGTTTGTTGCAATTTTGACCAAAATGTCTCTATTTAAGGCCCTTTTTTACAATGTACTAGTAGTCTAAGGATTTTTTGGGTAGAAACTCAGCTAGTTTTAGCCAATTTAGGGATCACTTTCCATCCAAGGTGAATGCCAGAAACACTTGTACTATTTTGCGTCACACCTTGCATGCTGATATGATAATTTAGGCATAACTTTTGCGTATTGGATCTAAATGACTTAATATTTATAGAGAAGGTGCTCATGACCACTATATACCTTGCCTATTTTTTTTGCAATTTTCAAAAATGTTTTACTATACAAAAACAGCCCCCAGTTTTATATCACAAATTCCAATTTGGAGGTTCTTAGTACTATTTAGTATCCAAAAAATCAAATTTGGAGCTGAAATTTGGAACAAAATGATCTTCTAATAGACTTATAGCTATACAAGGAAGAAATTCTAAAAATATCTCATTTTTTATTGTGTGGAAGTCCACAAAAAGAGCTTCTTTCTTCTTACATTTTAGAATACATAAAATATTATTTTGGTGGCTCTTTTGGTCAGTGACCATCTCCATAGGGTTATTACAAATAATCTATTTTTATTTTATTTATTTTCCTATTTTTAACTAATTAAAGCATCAAAATGTCTATTTTCTTGAGATTTGACACTTTTCTAGTTCTACCACTTAGAGAATTTTTCTATGCTTTTCCTTCCCTAGGTTTTTTCTTCTTAAATGTATACACACTGGCTATATTATTTAAAATAATAATATTTTTTTTTCTAATTTTAAAATTTTCCAGAAAAAAAAGCATGAGTACTGTGAAAACGCAACAAATAGTACAGGTGTTTCTTGCATTCACCCTCCACGCTTCTCACCAGCACGTCTCGCAGTGAGAAGGTAAAGGCTCTCATATCCTCTTGGGATCAATCTATTCCAACACTGGTCTAAGATGACCCTAAACTACCGGATGATGGTAGAAAGGTACCCAAACCAAATGGCGTGGTTGCGGGTTCGATACTTGGCGACAACAAGTTGTGTTTATCTGGCGTGAAATCAGCCTCTCTACCTCTAACAAAAACCCTGGTAACGTGTTGTTCAAACACACTTGTGTCAAAAAAACAAAAAAACAAAAACAAAAACAAAACAAACAAACTATTCCAACATCAAATGCCACCTGTTAGGGAAAAATACACTGTAGCAGTCAGCTGGGTTGAAGTTGGGCAGCGTCGTCCCAGATAACTGGGAATCGGTAACCATCTCCTTTGCTTGGCATTCTGTGTCCGCGACTTCCGCAGCCTCTCCTACCTCCTTCCTTCCTTCAAGTCTGCGCCAGTCATGTCGGGATGTGTTTCGACCTGCTGGGACTACTTGATTCTCTCGGGTTTGTAGACGACCAGGGAAGCAGGAACTTAGAGCTCGTTAAGTCTGCAAGGCAAAGTCTGCACTTGTTCTTCAGGGAGCGAGGTGAAGGGCGTGCGAGTTGCATCCCACCTCATGTGGATCACTTAATCTGTGTCGTCTTCACTAGTGCTTGGGATTGCGAACTCCGGTGATGGAAGGTAAGGATCCCAGTTCTGTGGCTTTGAGCTTGTTTGAGAAGATTCAAGTTTGAAGAGATTCTTCAGTTCTTGTGTTTGTGTGTGAGTCTCGTCCCTGTTTTCAGAGGGGGTCAACGCACTAGAAGTATGTTTTATTGGGAGAGCGTGTGAACGAGCGTGGAGTACCTTGAACCATCTGCAATGTATGTCGGGGAAAGGTCTTGCCTGTGATAGAATCCAGAAGAGAATTTCATTTCCCGGCCATTCTCTTTTTCTTTTTCTGATTTCTGTTTTTAGGCCCTACTTTTCTACTCTTTCAACCAGATTGTCGACCCTCGGAATGGGTATCACTTTCTTGAAGCTGAAACTCGTTTGTATTTCGTGGTTGTAGCCTTCTCAATTTGTTAGGAGTGGTTCCGAGCTTGGATTCATGATGAAGTGAGCTTGTGCTTGGCGACCGAGTGGAGAATGCTCCTGGTTGTATGGGCAATTGACCGTTTGCGCACTGTGCACCTTGGGGTGAGTCTCAATGGTTTCTTCCTGGACTGTCTGTGGAATTGTCTAGTTCTTGTATCAAGTTTGTTTCCCTGTGAGCATGGCTTTCAACTCCGCGTATATGCTTTAGGGCTTTTTTTTTCATTTTTTATGAAGTGCCACATTGGCAATATTATTTGTTATAGTGGTGCTCTAAATTTCAACATTCATCCATATGATAGAAAATATCACATTAGCATATATCACATATTCATAATTCTATTTTCATCCACAATCTAGCGATTTCATCCAAGATTTTTTTTTAATTTGGAGTTTTATGACGAAAAACTTCTTGGTTTGTCGTCAATTTTTAGCCAAATTATTTTTATCTGGTGCAATCTGGCACTAGAAAGCCAAGAAAAAGCCATGATTTGCTATCGTTAGAAATACGAAACCAATTGTGGGTATTGTCCGTGTTGTTAAGGGAGTAGTAGAAGATGTATTCTTTTGATACCACCTGAATAAGGAATGAAGTTTGGAAGTTATTCTTATAGCGAAGCCTCCTCAAAGGCATGGTTGTGCTGTACAATTTCTCATTTACAATTACATTTGTCGTCCACTCATGCTTTGAGTACAGCCCACCCTTAAGAAGAAGCTTCCGTAGACAGTGCCTGGTTGAATTGTAATCTATGTTCGTTGATATTGAAGAATTGAAGTCGAGCTAGCAAGCAGCAGCGCAGAGAAGAGATTTTGCTTGGATTTGGAATTACAGTGGTTACTGGGACACTACCGCTTCTAGAGCTTTGCTTTGTACATTTGATCTCACATTTGCGATTCTGTTTCTTTATGATATAACACCAACATTGTTAAATTGGTGACATTCTACTACTTTGGTGTGGGTCAAGCTGCACATTGTGAACCCGAAATCTATACTTGTCCTAATTTGTGGCCTGAAATTAGACCTTTGTGAAGATATATGTCACAATTTTTGACTTGTGACATATCTCCAATTTAACATAATTGATGTTATATGGTCATGATTGAAACACTTTGTGCGTAGCTTTTGTTCTAAATGTGTCTTGGCTGTTGTGCAGATTTGTACATTGGAGACATGGAAGTTGTCCACAGTTTGTGCCCCAATTGAGGAAAGCATTATGGACTTTCTTTGAAGGGCATGTATGGTCAACATGTTGAGGATGGGAATTCTATCAAGGAGTTACAAAGCTTCATTGAATACTATGACCGATTTATCCCTGTTCTTCGAGCACGTTTCCAGGAAGGTGGGGGCAATATTATGGGCATTGATGCCTTTAAGAATTTGGAAAAGATGTGTTGGAGGCTACCAATGAGTTAGAAAAGAGGTCATAAAACAAGAGTTTCTTTCGAGTGTTCAATTCTGTCGAACAGATGCAAAAACTTAGAAAGTTGCATTCTAAAGTCATGGCATCTGCCCAAAAATTTTGGGGGACAATCAATGTATCCATGCTTTTGGACATGCAAGGTAGTCAAGCCAATGCAAGCGAGTCAAGCCGAATTGCATGCAGAGTTGAAGTCTCTTTTTATTGAAAACAAGTATTGCACATTGCCTACAAAGGCGAGAGATGAGGTAGCGGAAGCAAGTACCTCATCCTGTACTAATCCGAAATTTTGGAGACGGAGACAGTCGAGGAAAATGATATGGCTGCTAGGCACACCAGCATGATCGAGGAAAGAGTTATGGCTGCTAGGCACACCAACATGAACGCTTCCAAGGAGGCTCAATTGGAGCTCAAAAAACCTCGTGGCGCTCTTTTAGACTATTCCAAGCTCTTGTATGAGCACAGAACGACCACGAAGATGGTTGGTCTTCCACAACCAAGGATTGTGTGCACGGAGCCCCAGTGTCATGTCACGACAATTGCGATCCTTCCGAGAAACGAGTCGTGAGAAGATTCTTCGGCAAAGACGAAGTTTTTTTCTTCTGCCAAAATTTACCTTTTGGGTCACTGAAATGTGCCGCCTGCGGCCATCTCAATGGGAAGCACATTTCTGAGAAGTCTGAGTTAAGAAACGTGACGCACACCGTCAAGTATCTCGCCATTAAGAAGATCCTCGACAAAACGAAAAGCACAGCAGCAGAGCAGAGAAGAAAGATGTTGAAGGCTTACCAGGACAAAGAGGCGACGATCGAGAAAGAGATCGGCGTCGTGCTCAAAGCGGCGGCTCTATTTGCGGGCTCCAAAGAGCAGAACATTATCGTCACATACCACAGCGCCACCGCGACGTACTTCCGAAATCAGATCTCGCAGAGGAAGTTGTCCAACGACCAGAGCACTGCGGAAGGAGCCAAACAGATTGAACAACTGGAAACATTTCTCAAGAGGTACGAGGAGAAGGTGCGCAACTTCAAAACGTTCGGTCGAGACAGAGACTCGAACAAGCTAATTACCGAAGACGACATCAACATGGAGTTTCAGAACCTCTGTGAAAAGTTCAGTCGAGACAGAGACTCGATCAAGCTGATTACCGAAGACGACATCAACATGGAGATTCAGAACCTCTATGCACTGAAGGGGCATGGTCCGCACTTGAAAAACTGGATGAACGGGGTGGAGAGCGAGTCGCTCTCGAAAGAGAGAAGAAGAGTTGGCAGGGCATATTTGAAACTATCCTGTAAACCCCCAGCAATGGCAAGCAGGGGCAAGTAGGACTCGTAAAGATGCACACTCGGAAAACTTCTAACAAGGATTGCGGGGAACTCAAAATCCCAGCACGCGGTCAGAAGCTGAAATCCAGCTCGACACCATTTTGAATTGAAGCTACAGTAGGGCATGTGTACCTGTGCTTCCTTTGAATTCATAATTTATTGGTTGAATTGGGTCCTTTAATTTATAGTATGTATGTTGGATCCGAAAACAATTCTTCACTAATTAAGAAAGTTCATACTTAATTAGAGCTAATCATGGTTCCTGTTAAGAAACTGATTAAACTGTTCTTGTTACCACGTACACTGATTAAGTGTTTTATTTGATTGATTCCTCGATATTAGATTTAGGGTTGCAGCGACTGCTATGGCACTTGAACTTGACAGATTTCTGAGAGCATTGTAGGCATGGCAGTGATTCTGCGCTTACTAAGGGTTCAAAGTTGTTGTCAACGATTACATTTAGTTTGTGGATATCTGGTGATCTTTTAGACTGACTGGTGAATCACCCAAGTGGTAATACAAGTTCAATCCAAGGTCACGGTGTAAAAGTGTGCCGCATTCTCATGTACAATCTATCAATATATGCTGTATACTTATTTCTTCAAGATTTTAGGGTAAGGGTGTCGTAATGTACCTGTCTAACTGATAATTAGCGCGCATTCACTCTTCATCTTCTCCTTTCTTTTCCTTCAACAACATATATTGCCATGTAACAGCTGATCGTAGAATTAAAATATCAAGTCCATGTCAGCAATCAATACAAAAATACTTGCATTGACATAAATCACAGGGTTTCTTCCAAAATGAGTGTCTCTAGAATCACGTAACCGTATATTTAGGAAAAAGATTCGCCAAGCAAGACTTACCGAAGAACTATGGCACAATACACAAATCGAAGGCCACACCTGCGCCAAATTGCCAGGCTCTGACTCGCCTCTCCGAATAGGGTCTGACGGCCTGTGGACGTTCCCGAGCAACCCGAGCGAGTAGTAATTCCATACCACCGCAATTGCATACTCTCACCTGACACAAATAAACAGATGAACCACCAAACTCGCCAATTCCAAAATACCAATCTTTTCTCCTCTCAAGCATGAAGTCCACACCAAATTTCGAAATCAAATCATAGTGATCTTCAATTACTGAAAAGGACACAAAGAAGCGCACCTCGCTAGAGGAGAAAATGCAAACACGATGCCTTCACGAATCATAACTTAAGCTCGCCAAGGTCAAAAAAACTAAGCTCCCAGCGGAACAAGAAATTCCGGCTATGGCGGATCGATCAGCAATTGGGATTCATCAATGCAAGGCCTGCGACATTCCACCCATCACCACGCTTCTCACCAGCAAGTCTCGGAGTGAGGGTAAAGCCTCTCATCGCCTTCAGCTGGCGCTCATGTCCACCACTCCACTTGCGTCGAACTATTCCCATGTCAAATGCCACTTGTCAGCGAAAACTACACTGTAGCAGTCAACTGCGTTGAAATTGGGCCGCGTCGTCTCTGTAGCAGATAATCGGTAACTATCCCACTTGCTTGGCAATCCGTGTCCGTCACTCCCGCACATTCTACGGCCTGCCTTCTTCCTTCCTTCAAGTCAGAGCCAGTCATGTGGGGATGAG
Source organism: Neckera pumila (assembly GCA_963969595.1). Classification (NCBI taxonomy): domain Eukaryota; kingdom Viridiplantae; phylum Streptophyta; class Bryopsida; order Hypnales; family Neckeraceae; genus Neckera; species Neckera pumila. Next base: position 18,686,639 of record OZ018414.1, read on the forward strand.
TTTAGACCTGCTGGGACTACTTGATTCTCTCGGGTTTGTACGGGACTGGGAAGCAGGCACTTAGAGCTCGCTGCAACGCTTAAGGCTGCAGTTGTTCTTCAGGGAGCGAGGTGAAGGGCGTGCGAGTTGCATCCCACCTCATGTGGATCACTTATTCTGCGTTGTCTTCACGAGTGCTTGGAATTGCGAACTCCGGTGATGGAAGGTAAGGATCCCAGTTCTGTGTCTTTGAGCTTGTTTGGAGGATTCAAGTTTGGATTCTTCAGTTCTTGTGTGTGAGTCTCGTCCTGTTTTCAGGGAGGGTTTCAACGCACTAAAAGTTTGTTTTATTGGGAGAGTGTGTGAACAAGCATGGAGTACCTTGAACTATCTGCAATGTAAGTCGTGGTAACGTCTTTGCCTATAATCCAGAAGATCCAGAAGGGGATTTCATTTCCCGGCCATTCTCTTTCTTTGATTTCTGTTTTTAGGCCCTACTTTTCTGCTCTTCCAACCAGATTGTCGACCCTCGGAATGGGTGTCACTTTCTTGAAGCTGAAACTCGTTTGTATTTCGTGGTTGCAGCCTTCTCAGTTTGTTAGGAGTTGTTCCGAGCTTGAATTCATGATGAAGTGAGCTTGTGCTTGGCGACCGAGTGGAGAATGCTCCTGGTTGTATGAGCAGTTGACCGTTTGCGCACTGTGCACCTTGGGGTGAGTCTCAATGGTTTCTTCCTGGACTGCTTGTGGAATTTCTAGTCCTTGTATCAAGTTTGTTTCCTCGTGAGCATGGCTTTCAGCTCAGCTTATTTGCTGTATTTAGAAGTTCGAAACCAATTGTGGGTAATGTTTCCATTGTTAAAAAGATTCACTGCAGTAGAAGGTGTATTCTTTTAATACCACTTCAACAAGGAATGAAGTTTGGAAGTTATGCTTACAGCGAAGCCTCCTCACAGACATGGTTAGGTCTGGACTCTTCCTGTACTGTACATTTTCTCATTTACAATTACATTTTTCGCCCACTCATGCTTTCGGCACAACCCACCCTTAAGAAGTAACTACCTTAGACAGTGGTTGAGTTGTAATTCTATGTTTGTTGATATTGAAGAGTTGAAGTTGAACGAGCGAGCAGCGCGCAGAGAAGAGATTTTGTTTGGATTTGGAATTACAGTGGTTGCTTGGACACCACCTTCTAAATCTTTGCTTTGTACGTTTGATCTCACACCTGCCTTTCTATTTGTTGATGATATGCACTTGATTGAAACGCTTAATGTATAGCTTTGGTTTTAAATGTGTCTTGGATGTTGTACAGGTTTATACATTGGAGGCATGGAAGTTGTCCAATTTGTGCCCCAATTGGGGAAAGCATTATGGGATTTGAAGGGCATGTATGATCAACATGTTGAGAATGGGAATGAAATCAAGGAGTTACAAAGCTTCATTCAAGACTATGACCAACAGATTCCTATTCTTCGAGCACGTTTCCAAGAAGGTGGGGGCAATGTGATGGGCATTGCTACCTTCAAGAATTTGGAGAAAGATGTGCTAGAGGCTACCAACAAGTTAGAAAAGTGGTCAAGGAATAAGAGTTTCTTTCGAGTGTTCAATTCTATTGAGCGGATGCAAAAACTTGAAAAGTTGCATTCTCGGGTCATGGCCTCAGTGCAAAAAAGTTTGGGAATTGCCAACTTATCCATGCTTTTGGACTTGCAAGCCACTCAAGCCACTATCTTGGAATCAAATGCAGAGATGAAGTCTCTTTTGATCACTAGTATCGGAAGCATGCATGGCATATTGCCTACAAAGGTGAGAGATGAAGTAGTGGAAGCAAGTACCTCTTCTTTTGGTGATCCCAAGTTTTGGGAAGATGTTCTAGCCGCAGTGGACAACCACAATGCAGATGTTTCATTGCTTGAAGACAAGAATATGTATGAAGATCCCATTACAACAAACTTGATGATTGACCCCGTTGTAGCTAGTGATGGCAACACATATTGTCGATGGACAATCATTGACAACAATTTGACCACAAACCCCTTCAATGTGGATGAGGATTTGACAATTGTAATTGATAACCTCAATTTTCAAAGAGGCCTATTTGAGAAGTTTCCGGAGCAAGCTCAAATCTTTCGACAACGCCGCAACCAATATCGAAGCCATGCATTCTCATTGAAAGCAAAAGGATTGTTGGGTGATGCTGTCTTAGCATTGCATTATGTCCTCCAATGGGATAAGCATGATGTGGAGTGTGTTGAAGCTCTTGAGCAAGTGCAAGGAGCTTTAGAGGAAGCCAAGGAGAAGTACTTGCAACCTTGTAAGATGGATGTGGAGTGTGAAGAAGCACTTCAGCAAGTGCAAGGAGCTCTACAAGAAGACAAGGATAAGTGCTTGCAACTTTGTATGGGGCCTACCAGTGAGGTATGTATCTTCACTTGGTTGCTTTGGGAAGGAACTCAGGTGAAGTCAATGTGTTGCACCTTTTGAGACTTTGGAGTGGTTTTCTATTGTAGTATTTAAGTTTATCTTCCTTGAGGATGTATAATGTTTCTTATTGTAATGTTTCATGCTTTTGACAAAACCACTACGTTGTTGTGGATGTGTAGCCGGGCAATGGGGGGCCGGTTGATTCAAGCATGCATGAAATGGTGGTTGGAACTCCCATAAACCTTAATAAGGCTTACAAACTCTTCCCAACTTTATCAAGTTCTAAACCAGAGGTTCGACAACGAGCTGCTTATGGTATTTGTCAATGGTCAAATCGAGATGTTAAGTTTCAGAGGTACATCGTTAAAAGAGGAGGTATACTGCTCCTAGCTGCTTTATTACCTTCTTCAAATCAAATCACTCAGGAGCATGTTGTTTCTATACTTTTGGACATCAGCCAAAGCTCGTACAAGGGTCGAACTCTATTTGGTTCAATAAAACATGACTTTCAAGGTAGGTCTGTTGATATTTCTTCAAAAACAAAAGTGTCATATTTACAAATAGACTTATTCAATACAATAGTTTAATTCCAAGCAAGAAGTACATAATTGCACAATCTACCCAATTGGAACTTTTCAAACATTCTTAAAGAATATAGACAGATTCTAATAATACACACCACTTTAATATCAACTCTTTTGTAAGTGAGTCTTAGATCATTTATTGATCAAACTTTGAACTCCCTTAGGTTTTGCATATAGTATTCAAATAATGCATTCTTGGATGCATTAGAATCATCTTTCATTACTACATTCTCATCTATTGTGGCGGACATGTAGATGCACTAGACCCCATTGCCAAGATCTTGAGGGATGGTTCAGCTAAAGCCCGTGAAGGAGTTGCAAAAATACTCTTCAATCTCTCCATGAGTCCGGATAGGAGAAGCATCATTGAAAATTTTGAGACCATGCTTGCTTTGGCAACATCGCTTGGTGACGAAACTCTACAAGTCCAACAAATTGCTACCGACACTCTCAACAACCTCTTTCCAAGTAGCTTTGTTGATATTTCTTCAAAATTAGAAGTTTATTTTTTGGGGGCTTGTCTTCTTTAAAACTGTAGTTTTATTCAAAGTAGAGGTAAATAATTGCACAATCTATCCAAGTGCAACTTGACAAAACCTTCACTATGAATATAGGCATAATTTAATAATGCACACCACTTCAATATTGTCTCTTTTATAAAGAAATGAGTCTGAGAGCATTTCCAAAATGAGTTTTGAACTCTCTTAGGTTTTGCATATGGAGTATCCAAAGAAGGCATTCTCAAATGCATTAGAATTTTCTTTCAGTGCTACATTCTCATCTACACATATGGTGGACGTGCAGATGCACTAGAATTGATTGCTGAGATCTTGGAAGGGGGTTCAACTAAAGCTCGTGAAGAAGTTGCAAGAATATTCTTCAATCTCTCCAAGAGTCTTGAAGGGAGGAAAATCATTGGAAATTCTAGAGCCATGCTTGCTTTGGTGACATCGTGTGGTGATGAAACTCTACAATTTCAACAAATTGCTATTGATACTCTCAGCAACCTCTTTCCAGGTAGGTTTGTAAATATTTCTTTAAAATCAGAAGTTTATTTTTCTAGGATTGTCTTATTCAAACCATATTTTTATTCCAAACTAGAGGTATGTAATTGCACAACCTATCAAAGTGTAACTTCACAAAACTTTCGCAATGAATAAAGATAGAGTCTGATAATGCACACCACTTCAATACTAACTCTTTTGTAAGTAAGTGAGTCTTAGATCATCTACAAGTTAAATTTTGAACTCTCTTAGCTTTTCATAAATAATCCAAAGAAGGCATTCTTGGATGCATTGGAATCCTCTTTCATTACTATATTCTCATCTACACAATGGACATGCAGATGCATTGGAGCTGATTGCTAATTATTTGAAGGAGGGTTCAATTGAATCGCGTGCACAAGCTACAGGAATATTCTTACTTCTTTCCAAGAGTCCTGATAGGAAAAACATCATTGGAGATTCATCAGCCATGCATGCTTTGGTCACATTGTTTGGCAACGAAACTCTACAATTTGAACAAATTGCTACTGACACTCTCAACCACCCCTTTCCAGGTAGGTTTGTTGATTTTTCTTTAAGCACAAAAGGTTTTTTATGGATAGTCTTATTCAAACCATAATGTTATTCCAAGCTAAAAATAAGTAATTTCACAATTTATCCAAGTGCTACTTTATAAAACCTTCACGATGAATATAGATAGAGTCTGATAATGCACACCACTTCAATATTGACTCTTTTGTAAGTAAATGAGTCTTAGATCATTACTAATTGTACTTTGAATTCTCTTAGGTTTTGCATATGTTATCCAAAGAAGGCATTCTCAGATGCATTTGAATCCTCTTTCATTACTATGTTCTCATCTACATAGCGGATATGCAGATGCATTAGAGCTGATTGTCAAGATTTTGGAAGAGGGTTCAACTGAAGCCCGTGAACAAGCTGCAAGATTACTCTTCAATCTCTCCAAGAGTCCTGGTTGGAAGAGTGTCATTGGAGATTCTAGGACCATGCGTGCTTTGGTCACATTGTTTGGTGACAAAACTCTACAATTCCGAGAGATTGCTTCTAGCACTTTCAACTACTACATTGTGGGTAAGGTCTATTGATATTTCTTTAGGAATAAAAGTTTGGTTTATACTCTTATGTAAACCATAGTTTTATTCCAAGCTAGAGGTAAGTAATTGCACAACCCTACTCGAGTACAACTTCACAAGACCTTCACAATGAATATAGATGGAGTTCAATAATGCACACCACTTCAATACCAATTCTTTTGTTAGTAAGTGAGTCTTTGAACTCCCTTAGCTTGTGCGTATGTTATCCAATGAAGGCATCATCTTTCATTACTATATTCTCATCTACATGATGGACATACAGATGCATCTTGAAGGAAGGTTGAACCAATGCCCGCAAACAAGTTGCAAGCATATTCTTCAATCTCTCCAAGAGTATGGATAGGAAGAACACCTTTGGAACATCTGGGGCCATTCATATTGTGGTGACCGAACTCTACAAGTCCAATAGATTGTAGCCAACACTCTCAACTACTTTTGTCGCAATATCCTAAATGAAATGCAAACAATCGAGGCTAGATTGGTCCCAATTCTTTTTTAGGCTTATTGTAAAGCAACAAGCAACAATGTTAGAGGAAGCCTTGTCACTAGTGGACAAGTTATTGAACTTTTGAAATCGATCAATGTCTTGTCGTGTCATCAGAACTGAGGCACCTGTAACCATATGGTTAGAAATCATGGCATTTGAGTCTCTTCTAAATTGAGAAAAGGCAACTTTCATCTTATTCACCTTGTGTTATAATAATCAACAACTTAGTCAATAGGCCAAGAAGTGTCAGGACCTTGAACAAATTACATTGTTTTCCCTCCATATTAAGACCAGACATAGTCTCTTTGAACTTTTGAATTTGCACGTCTCAAATAAGAATTATTCTATATGATAGGAAATTCCATTCCCGAAGAAAGATTGTGGTCTCTACAAAAAGATTGATGGAAGAGCATTGAATCAAACATTGAATGGTCAAGGATTCACACCTTATAGTGTAGGAGGTATATGTCGACATCTCAAAGGGCACCTCACATCACAAAGAAAGACTCCACCAAGTGGATGACACACGGCCTTGGCTACTTCCACCTTGATGCTCAATATCTGAGACCTTGTGACCATTATTAACCCTAAATGAGAGGCCTTGTGAACCAGGGCTATAGAAACTTAATTTGGAATGTCTAACAAGTTGCTAATATGTATTGTTTCTATTTTTTAGTAATTAATTATAGACATTAGTAGGTTGGTTTTGGATTGTATGATGACGAAACTTATTGTGCCCCTAGATACGCAACTCTTATATTATATGGCCTGGATTATAATCACTAACAATGCATTTCAGTTCATTCTTAAGGGATAAAATTTGTTTTAATGCAGAAACCTCTTGTAGCCTTTTTAACAAGGAATCCAAAAGTATTATTATATATATGGAATGAATATTCTTTGAAGACATTAATAACATTAAAAATCTAACTATATGAATTTTTTTAATACATGTATTGTAGGTCAAGCTATCCAACTTTGGTGGCTTTTAAATAAATATTTAAGATTTTTTTTTACAAATAAAACCCTACAAATGAATTTTAATTATAATTGAGGGAACCTTTTGTATCGACTTTTTAAAATTATGCATAGGTATTTCAAATTCCATGTATATAATTAAGTTTTTTTTAATAAATATGCAACCCAATATTTTCTACATCTCATTTTATTTAACCCCTAAAGGACTGAGGCCCTTTTTCTGCCAAAAAATAGTCAAAATTGCCATTTCTATAACAAAAAACAAAAATAAATTAAAAATGTTTTTTTTCACATCTAACCCTAGGATCTTACACCTAACTAGTATGAGAGTGTGTGGAAAAAATTTTAAAATTTTTGTCCACACAAATTGCAAGATATCTGCGTTTAAAGTGAAAAAAAACAAGTTTTTCAACACATTGCGGGACTAGATTTTTTGACTTTGAACATTTTTAACTTAAAATTTTTGCACTACAGAGTTTTGAGCTTTAAATATTTGTAGTGGAGAATGGAGTTGAGAGTCTAGGAAAAAATTCAAAGTAAAAAGAACTTAATTATCATTCTTTAAAAAATTGTTAAATAGAAGCAAATACGAGATAGAAGGAAATTTTGAATATTCATATATTTTAAAAAGGAATTAAAATGCACTAATCCCAATGGTGAGATTGTTCTAGCAAGTAATATAAACCATGCATAAAATAAAATAAAATTTGAAAAATTACATTCAGAAATGCATCCTAAAAGTTATTTTTTTCAAGAAGATTGCCCAAAAAACAAGAATGTCTATAACTTTTTCATAAGAAATACAAATGAAATGAATCAAAGCTTTCCAAATAGACAAAAATGTAGTCTATGAGAAAAAAATATTTAAAAAAAATTCAAATTTTTGTCCATTTTTTTTTGCTGCCCGGGCTGCTCGCCGTCCCCTGTTTTGAGCTTATTTGGTCATAAAAAATTTTCCGAGCACCAATTGTGAAAAAAATTATATTCCTACAAAGCTTATCAATTTTTCTATCTTCAAAAAAAGTTTCTAAAAATCACGACAAAATTTCAGCCCGTAGGTATTTGCCCAAAAACACATTTGTCCTCCGAACAGACAACGGTCCTTTAGGGGTTAATTTGGCCTTCACCTAACTTTTGGTCCTTTTAGTTTGATATAATTTTGACAAAAGTTGTCTTCTCAGTTGCTTTAATATTGATGACCCCTGCTTATAATACAAGAGTTCACTAAAAGAAAATCTTCTTTTAGGTGGCATTTAATATAACAATCAATGTCAGATTTTAGGTGACATTGAATATAACACTCCTTATTTTTATGTCAACAATGACGTCCAAATGATGTTACATTGGATGTCATTGTTGACATAAAAATAGGGGTTGTTATATTTAATGTCACCTAAAATCCGCCAACTTAGACATCAAATAACTGTGGTTTTTTATAGTGATTGTGTACCTAGGATTGTACCCAAATTCCAAGTACTAAATTGGAATTTTTGTGAAGCACTTTGTTTTTTTATTTCAAATAGGTTTTAAATAGACCTCTCAGCAAGCTCAAAAATGTTGTTACGGATGTTGTCACAAATCTAAGCACAATTTGGAGGATATATATGTATACAAAGTCATGGACATATCACATATCTCATATGGACCCAAAACTTAAGAAAACAAAAAATAAGGCCTTGTATTGCTCAAGTCCAATATATAAATTTAGAAATGGAAAATCTAACCGCAATTTGCATTGCAATTTCAAAACAATGTTTTTGAAATAGACAAGACATTTGTGAACTGCCCAGTAGCTATAAAGATTGTTAAATAATAATTTAGATATAAAAAATGGATCTAAATATCTTTGCCCAAATTCATAAATTTGAAGCTTTGTAAATTTGTTTCACAAAGCATCTATAGGCCTAGCTACTATTTTTTAGCATGAATTAAGCACCGCCAAAAATCAAGACCCCCTTGTTGGTCTTTCTTGGCAATTGTGTCAATATGCACACTAATTGCCTATAGCAAAGACAAAAAAGAATGGAATCCAACTTTTTTTTTATTCTAGCTAGAGAGCAATTTCTATTTGTCAAACAAACAATAAGTGTCCGCCCCATCCTTCTAGAGTTAAGAAAAATTGAACTTGATCTTAGGTCAAGGAGGTTGGTCTTGCCATTAGGGTCCCAATTTTTGCATGAAATTTCTTGTCAACCTTGTTTGGGGCCTTCCTTTGGCCCATGGCATATGGACTCACATACTTTAGTACTACCATATTTTATGTGTGCCTTTTGACACTTTTAACTTGAGGGGATTTTCATAGTCACAAATATCTTGGATAAGAGTGAAAACGGTTTATCTTTTTTATATATAATTATATACAAAAGTCATGAGGATGTCATATGTGAATTAAATCAGCAATTCTGTTATGTCTCATATATGAACTAGATAAAATCTATCTATAGCCTTTATAGAGCCCATTGCATGACAAACAAGAGCCTCTCATTGGATGAAGAAAGATTGGTTCTTTTCTATAATGGGACGACTGCTATTGCATTATGATGCCTCTTTTTAATCCTTAGGAGGACAAATGAGGATTCTTGACTTCTAGTAGGCTTTTAGACTCTCATTTTTATCTATGTTTTTTTGAAAACTTTGTCTAGAGATGTAGAATTCAAAGAGCTTTGTTTGTATATATACTTTTAAGTTGAAATGGAGTTATGATTTAGAATTTAGAGCTAGGTATAAATGAGCTATTAGGAGCCAGTGGCAACCATAAAAAGGTCCTTTTTGGAGTCCTTTTTTGAAATTTTAATGGAATGTTCACTCAAAAACTTCATCAATTTCATCAGAATTAGTTCTAAAAATTATTCAAAGCTGTCAACAATGAAATATTCTATTCAAAATATCATTACTTTCAATGGAAAAGTTTCTATTTAGTCTAATTTCAAATTCAACAAAGAAGTAAAAAGTATTGGTTATAGCCCTATTTTTCTACTTAATTTGGATGAAGTGATGAAATCATAGGCTATTTAATACTCAAAATAATATGACCCTATGACATTTATGAATAATAAGGCATGGTTTTTTGGGAAAAATCTAAAATGATTTGAGCTAGACATTCCATAATAGTCCAAAAAAAAAAATGATTACATCAAAGTCAGCTCTTATTACCTCATTTGGACCCAGCTATTTCTTTATAAAATGGAATTTGGAGGCGTAGTGAAGTATGTGAAAAAAAATTGGCTTTTGCTCAGGGGGCAACAAATGGGGCAAGGGAAAAATTTAGAGAGGACAAAAGATCAAGCCATTACAAAGAAAGCAAGGCCTTGACACAATATTGACATAGACACTTTGAAATAAGATTGCAAGAGCAATTTTCTTCAAATACAACATATAGTACACCATCTGAAAGGTCTTCAAATTCTGCATCTAATGCTATGAAATTCACCTTGTAATTTAAAAAAAATTAAGAACACACAAAGCCTCGAAAGTCAAGTACTATATATTGAAGCACTTTTCAAAAAGAAGACTTTGGTTAAAAAAATAAAAAAGAACATGAAGAACATAGTGGGATGTTTTTTTCAATGATGGATTATAATGCCCAGTAGTGAAGGCTCTAGTGTATTTGCATTAGCCTTCTAATTTCTATAGATATTAGAAGATTTATTTTTTTCAATTTTTTTTTGAAGGGGAGGCTTGTGAAGGATCATTAGATTTTAAAATCCACCCATAGCATTATTGGGTTTGGGAAGTGAGTTGTAGAACACAACCTTGCAAAAAGCCTATTCTATTGTCAATTATTAAGACATCTTCATGATAGAAGGTAGTTTTGGATGTATCCTTGATCTTTATTAGACAGCAAAATTAGTGGCTGCATATCAAACATGATTGTGAGTGTATTATTGTATTAAATCTTTTAACTCAAATTATGAAGAGCAAACATTTTCCATAAACATTGTAAAATTTATATGAAATTCTTGGATAGGTCTAGGAAAACTTACCACTCTAAATGCAAAAATCTTGCAACCTATATAGTCAACCTTCATGAAATTTTTACCAGTGGTTTTAATATGTACAATGAAAGATCCTATAGCTAAGAAAATTCTTTAGTTTCAAAAAGTCTCAAACCAATTCCAGTGACCATTGTGATATGGTATTTTTCCTAATTATTTTCAAAGTTGTTGGTTGAAAAATAAATGTTTGTTTCAACTACAAATACTTTAGAATAATCTCTACACACATTTTCTGTAGTTTTGACTATTTAGAGATCATGATTACTAACGTAGAGCGCTTCTTGTCAAATTTCCTTGATAAATCCTTTGTTAGTACCACCAACATAACCCTTTACAATACCAGATTTTTGAAATATTTGTTATAGTTGAGTTGCCAAGTCATCTCCAATGCATCCTCCAAAGCACATCTATGAAATTTGAAGTGTACTCTCTAAATGCAAAGCACCTACATCATAATTTTGCAGCAAGAACCTCAACTCTCTTCTTGAAAGAACTATTTCAAAATTGAAAATTAAAGGGTTAAAAGCTTGCTTACAAGCCATTACACCGATAGAATATATTTGATTGGAAGAACGAGGTTTATTGAATTGTTGCCATTGTACTTCTTGGATATTATTGCCATTTCAACTTTCAATCGCCTACTCACATCTTCCTCTCGAGATTTAACTATTGCTCCCTTTCATATGCTTTCTCATTCTCAGCTAGACCCACATCAATTTTTGATGCTTCGCACATTGCTTTCTTTCTGCACCCACTCATCAATTTCAAACTAGTTGTAATTTATCATACAAAGTTCTAGCTTTCTCATCACTTAGTATATTGTATACCTTCTACAACTTTTGAAATGCAACAATTGCACCCAGAGTCAAATTGGACAATAATTCTCAATTTTTGCACCATATAAATACAAACATGAAACCTAAATTTTCAAATCAATCTAATGTATAGAAATATATGCAAATATTATAAACTATAGAAGAATGGATCATTGCAAGAAAGAACATGCAATTTTGGTAGCATTTTGGACAATACTCATATTTTTTTCAAGAGTATTTTATAATGAGAAAAAAAAATTTAAAAATATAAAAAAAATCGTTTAATGTACACACCTTTAAGGAAAAAGTGCCCTAGGAAGTAAAAGCGCAGAATAATTCTCTAAGTAGTAGAATTAGAGTAGTGCAAAATCTCATGAAAATAGGTACTATCACTGTAGTTTCACATTTTAATTTGTAAAAAATCAAAAAAGAAATTTAAGGAAAAAACAAAATATTTCCATTGAGGAAGAATTGATGGTGATGAGATTTCACTAAAGGAATGATCTTAGAACCATCTTCAATGTTCAAAAATTGTACGCAATGGTAGTGTTGTTTCCACTCACTGTGGAAGATATAAAATAAACTATTTCAGATTATTTTTGGTAGATATATGCTTTCCTACTATGCAAATAGACAATAAAAATTTCAACTCCAGATAATTAAATTTGGGGACTCCTAACATAGTAAAAAATCCTAAACCTAATTCGTGACAAATTAACAAAAATGAATTTTTTTAATTTCTAGAAATAGGAGATCTGATTAACATCAAGTTAGACATGTTCAATTGTTCAATTGAAATTTCACGTTCATTGGGATATTAGTCAAAAAATAAAGCAGATGACAAGATAGTCACTCTCACTATGACTTAAAATAGAATTGGTCTTTCTTGCAATGATCCAAATTTCCAAAAATGTCCACTAGAAGTCAAGACACTTCTACGGAGAGGCAAAGAGGACTCTAACACACAAAATTTCTAGACAACAGCAACTTAATTGGGCACTCTACAGTCTTACATCTAGACCTCTTTAAAGATAGTTCATATGACATTCTTCATACTTCAACAAAATCCTTGAGAATGCACATAAAGAGCTCAAAATTTTCCAAATCATCTTATTAATTATCTCTCTCTAATCTAACCTAATCAAACATTTACAAAATAAATAAATATATAGAGATCCCAAGCAATCAAATTAGCAAGAATAAGAATGATAAAGTGCTCAGGACAATCACAATGGCAAGGAGTTGTCCATAAAAGGATTCATTTAAAACCCACGACCTCGGCACAACTCATATTTCAACAACACTTTGGCAATGGACAAAAAAAGTTCAAAATTCTCCAACAAATCATACTATTGCTACCCTAATATGGAATTGTTGAAATACAAGGTTGGCATATCAATATAAAATTACAAAGGCAATATACAATCTAATACCTTGCGACCATTGTAATTGCCTTGAGCTTTGTATCATTCATGTTTCTACTAGTTTAATAGCCTTAAACTCCTTATATTTGAAAACAATACAAGTTTGACACTTAAAGTCTAAAATCAAAGCTTGCATAAAATCTAAAAGTATAGGAAGAAGATTGTTTCTAAGGGGATTATTTCAAGGCGTGGAGGGTCAAGAGAAATTCTCAAGGACATAGACTTCATCCAACAAAAGACCGCCTTAAGATTTTTTGAATTTTCATCCAAATTCTTGGATGGTTTGTGAAAATTTTCCTCTTCTAGGGGATTTTTTCAGAATTTATACCATGCAAGAGGGATTTTTTGATAATTCCATTGGAGAAGATCTTTAGTTATGAGTTTACATATGCAAATTATATTACCTAGCATGCCAATCTTTTAGTTTGATGATGTCTATAATTGTCGTCTATAAGTTAGCATAGAAAGAAATATTTGGTATTTTATGTAATTATTATTGTAGCAAAAAGTTTTGCTAGATTAGACCACCCCTACATGATACACTTGCTAACGGCAATTGCAATTTTTCAAATCAAAAATCCATTTGTAGGTGAATGCAAGAAATATTGGTATCATTTGGCATCACAATAGAAGTGACAAAGTTGTGAACAGCCATAGCTTTTGGAAGGTGAAGCCGATGTGTTCAACTTTTTTATATAAGATGACAAACTTTATATTAATTAGAATCCTTATTTTTCAGAAATTTAGAAAAAGAGTTTTTTAATTAATTTTGAATTTAGCTAATTTGTTACACTTTATAGTTTAGGGGTTTTTTGTGCTAGGGAGCATTCAAAATTAATTATCTAGAGCTGAATTTTCTGTGGTCTATTTCCATAGTATGAAAAAATATTGTAGGAAATTATGTTTCTACCAAAGGAAATTTTAAAATATTTTATTTTATGACCTCCATATGCATGCTAATAGGGCTCCTCGCGTGCACATTTCTGGACATTGAAGATGGTTTTAAGATCATTATTTTATTGAAATGTCTTCATCATAAAGTTCTCCCAAATTGCCAATTTTTTTTTTAATTGCTTTTCCTATTCTTAATAATTTAAAATGTGAAAGTACCTATTTTCATGACATTTTGCACTTTTCATGAGATTTTTTAGTTCTTCTACCTAGAGAATTTTTCTATGCTTTTCCTTAGAGGTATATATGTGAAACATTTTTTTCACATTTTTTTAAATTGTTTTTCTAATTATCGTGTACTCCCAAAAAAAAACACAAGTATTGTGGAAAACGCTACAAAAAATGGTTAGTCTTTCCTGCAATTACCCTTGTACCGGCATATTTTCATAAATGGTATGGAAATTTTTCCTGATAAAGACTTCAAAACATACTGAAAGGGTACAAAGACTTGTGGTATGCAACTCAACATGTGCGCAGATACAAAACCCTATGATGTGTGTTATTCATAGTGGCACTCATGTGATGATACTTGTGTTTTATTTGTTATTTATAGTGGCACTGATGTGATGATAAGATAGAGCCACCCATTTCTAATCAATGACCCATTCCTGACCTATAGGTGCATGTATTTTTGACCAAGTTTAGAATGTTTGTTTTTTTCCTATTCAAGGATGGAACTAATAAATACATGATACATGTTCCAAGTTGAAAGAAAGAAAGTAGGAAATGATGATTAGGAAAAAATTTATTTAATGATCAGCATTGGAAGAGTTTAGAGGTTGGCCATGGGTTTGGAGCACTTTTTCCCTCCCAAAATTCTTAGTAATTCTAGTTCAAGTGATAAAATTACCAAATCTTTTGCAGTCCTTGTCATTTCTATCGGTGTACCTCTGCTCAATATTTGTTTTGCCTTCACTACTCCAAATCATGTTGGAATTTCTTCTTCGGTCGGTTATGGGTGGCTCTACCTTCCTTGTGTTTTTCTTGGAGAACGACAATCCCGAAGAGAGACTGGCAGCTATTTTCTTTAAAGGAGTCATTCTCAAGCGCAACTAGGCACAATTAATAGAATTTTGACAATTCCCGAGAATGTCACACTGCTTGATGAATGGGCCGAGGAAATAGCCAAGATCCTCGTACCTAAGGAAGAGACGGTTCAGGAGGAGGTCACTAAGTTAATGAATCTGTTGTGCAGGAAGCAGGGCAGGTTGAGAATCTGTCTTCTAGGCGTTCGTCACGATTCTTGGTCGTCTGATGCATGGCTGGTACCGTCTCCGTGTCTTTCCATGGTTTTTGAACCTATTTTGGTATTTGCTTCAAGAGACGATCATATGAAATGAAAGTTTGAATTTGGGAGAAGAATTAGGCTAGCTGCGTCTTGTTAGTCGAGCTAACAATGCTGAGGGGAAACAGTTTTATTACAGAAAACATGTGTAGGAAAGTACCTTCTAGCTTGATAGGAACGATTTTCGCTGAACATTGAGTCTCAGCGCATCTCTGGTCGCCACGAATGGAGAAGAAGAAAGAAAGAAGACGCGCTGAAGAGTCCAATTCGACGCAGGATGGCCGCTTTTGCACCCTGTTGTCAAGTTTGAATGATCCCTGCACTCGGGTTCTCACTGTGGTGCTTAGACTTTATGACGTTCTATTCAATTTTAATGGTCATGTACAGTACAAGAGGTTTGAGTAAACTCCGATCAAGGCACTCGAATATCCGATACATTTTGACTAAGCTTGTTTTCAATCCCAAACCCGAACTCAAGTCTTTGCTACAAAAAAACCAGAGAATGAGCCCAAAATGTTGTAGAGTCGGAAGAGGAGGGGAACAACATACCATAAAAAAAAAAAATCAGTTTCCAACACCAAGATCATCACCACGGTTATCAAGATGAAGCTCCGGGGACCTCTTGGGATACACCTTCCCAATGAGCGCCAGCATCACCTGTGTTCCGGCCTCTGTCAGGCACAACACGGCGTACAAATATATCCTCTTCTCACCAGCAAACAACTGCTCCCTCGAAAAAGTGAGGTATGCGCTCGCGAGGAATGACTTGAAGACAGATCAATTCACAATGAGATTATTCTTGAAGAAATCACAGACCTCTCTTCAACCGCATGATAACTTAGTTGAGACTAGTATGCCCTGTGCCGTTGCCGTAACTATTAGTATGGCATTTGTAATTGCCGCATAAGTGATGGTGAATTTCTCCTCTCTTACCAACTCCATCGATTTTATTTATATCATGAAACTCTAGGCGGCAGCGGCGACCCAAAAGTCAACAACAAGTTTAGTGTTTGAGCTCCGATTCGCAATTTCAGCTCCACCTGCTGCATGAGGGGACCTGCAGACGACAATGAAGTTTTGGTGGCAAGTTGGCAATAACTTGCTCTCAGAAGTGCAGAACTATTGCATGATGCAATACCTGGAAATAGGAGAATGTCAGTCAATGTATGTTTCTATCAATAGTGATTAAATATGAAATGGCTTGGGTTAGATGCCAATTCCATTTTCCTTCCTACAAAAAATTGCTGAAAATTGTTTCAAGGAGTTTAGGCTTCCCTAAAAAGGCAATCAACTTTTTAATGGTCGCTTCCAAAGCAGACCAATTACCTTATATTGAAACAAATTTTCTTAGCTTTAGGAAGTTTAAATTAAGCATCTAAATTTTTGGTTTGAACATCCAAAAGCGATGTTTGAAATCAAAACTTTGATATTTTTCAGAACATTTCTTTGGTTGCATGAAAGTATGAAAATACAACATTATGAAGAAAAAGAATGAATGGAATTACCAATAGCTAAAGTTCATTGTGTATCCTAATGTGACTCAAGGTTGTTGCACATTGATTAAGAGTAAAACTTAGGGTCCTCCATCTCCTTTCTCACCTTCAATTCCTCTTATATTTTTGTTTTCTTCATTTTAGAAATCAGTTTGTGGTTCCCTGGATTTTGAAGGGTTAATGAAGGCATCTAGTCAAGAAATTAAAGGGAAACATGACAAGTTAAAAAAAACCCATCATGGGAACCTTTTTCAATGATGCCTAATGTTGAAGGCTCTAATGTGCATTAGAGGAAATTTTAGGCCTCCAGAGGGCTGCTCCACGGCCCTCCAAGGTGCCCTGAAATTTGTTTTTTTTTTTGCTGAAAAACTCGTTTTTCCCCTATTTCCGCCTTGCTGAAACTACAGCAGCAATGGCGAAGGAACCAAAAATTCCAAATAAAAAATTATTAAAAAAAAAAAAAAAAAAAAAATTGCAAAAGCTGACTGCTCCTTGCAGCAATCAGCTTGGTGTGACAGACCAAGCTTTTAATAGCTTGGTTTGTCACATTCTAGCAGCCCTCTAGAGGGTTCAATTTTTCTCTAATGGTTTGCATTAGCTTTCTACTGTTTATGCAATTAGATTTTTTTTAATTTAAATGTTTTGAAGGAGAGATTGCCTTGTGAAGGATTAACCCCTAAAGTCCTAAGGCCATTCTACTGTCAAAACCACTCAAAACTGTCATTTTTGTTGTGTTCATCCAAGAACACAAAAAGAAACATATTTTTAGAATCAAACCATAGGATCTTGTACTTCACTTGTCAAGATCATGTGGTAAGAATTTCATGAAGTTTGACCGTATAGATTGGAAGATATTAGAGTTATTCGTAAAGTACCCAAAACCAGGGTTTAAACCCTATAGTTTTGGAAAAAGCAGATTTCGGACAAAAAGTCGCCCGCCCTTAACATACCCAATACAAAAGTGGGTATCAAACTTTCTTTCGTGCCCAAATCGACCAAAAAGAAGTTTCGTCCGGACTTTGCTTGTGGGATTGTGGTCACAAGCGTCGGGAAGGTAGAGTAGGTGGCTTTGCGTTTTTACTCTGTCGGAGGAAATTTGTGAAAAAGTCCCCTCCAAATTGGGGGGGGGGGGGGGGACTTTATGAATAACTCTATTAGCATTCAAAGGTGAAAAAGAAAGTTTTTTTGAACACTAGCTTGCGATTTCTGATGACTTTGACCTCCATTTGTGGAAATTTTTTGCACTATAGACTTTGAATTTAAAGTTTTTTATGTTGAAGAATTATGTTGAAAGTCTAGAAAAAAAAATCCAAAAAAAACACACATGATTTTCATTTTAAAAAAAATTATTAAGAAGAAGTAGATCCAAGATTGAAAAATAAATTGAATTGTTAATAGCTCTAAGATGGGTTGAAACACAATAATTTCAATGGCGAGATTATTTTAGCAAGCAAACACAACCTTATCAAACAATTTTTTTTGAAAAATTGTGAAAGTTGCATTCAAAATTGAGTTCTACAAGTTATTTTTTCAAGAAGATGTTTTAATTGCCCGAAAAACAAGATTGTCTGTAGCTTTCTCATTATTAATCCATAGAGAATGAATCAAAGCTTCACATGTAGACAAAAACATAATATATTAGGGAAAAAAAAAATTATTTATTTGACTTTTTGCACTTTTTTTTGTGCTGCATTCCAAGTTCAGTTCTAGGCTTTTTGTGTTATAACTTTTGCTCCTAGTCACCAATTGAAATATGAATTATATTCCCACATAGCTAATCTATTTTTTTTATCTTATAAAAAAGTTTCAAAAAAATTCATAAAAAATTGGGATCACAGGAACTTGCCCGAAATCCAATTTGTCCCGTGAGGGAACAATGGGACTTTAGGGGTTAATAAGTCTTTTAATCCACTATTGGAATTCTTGAACTGAGAAAGTATGTGGCGGAAACTGTCCTTCCTAAAAGCCTATTCTATTGTTAGTTATTACAACATCTGTATATTTTTGGATGTGTTCTTGGTCGTAGAACACTACACAAGGAAACTCGTGGCAATATACCAGACATGATTTTAAATTTATTAGATCCTTTATTTCAAAATATATAGCACAAATTTTTTCTACAAGTAGCAATCAAAGTCATTTAAAAGTCTCAGTTAGGTTAAAAAAAAACTTGTATTTTACTTTAGTGTAAAAAATCTTACCACTTGCTTTTATACATGTTTCAATAGTTTTTTTTAACTTTTATTCTTTAAATGGATTAGATATGTATTAGGTTATCGGACATAACCGGTTGTTCACTTTTCAATCACAACCTTTGATCTCCGTGATTCAAGGGTGGAGGAAGCAAGTTGAGAGGAGAGAAGGTTATGAGTTGCAACTTGTAATGGCAATGGTGATGGGTTGCCAATGGGACGGTGCCACGTGAGTGTTGAAAACTCAACAACCGGTTATGGTAGTTTTTCTTGCTTTCTAAAGAAAAATGGCTTTGGTCCACTAAAGGATACACCCTTGATTGAGCATGGTTGACTAAGTTCCAACCATCTAGCATTGAAGTTATATTAGTCAATGTGAAAGCAAAGGCTCATTTTGAGAATTCAAATTCCTTGCTGCTCTTATGACTTGCGTGTTATTTTTTATAATGCAGCTTTGTTTTTACAGTACCTAGTCTACAATACATACTTAAAATGATCTTGTGCTCATTGCATTCAATTGTGTCAATGGATCAAAAACAAAGACAATTATGTTGTTTAGCACCAACTAACATTTTTCTATGTTGTTTAACACCAATTAACACTTTTCTATATTGATTAACACCAATTAACACTTTTCTATGTTGTTTAATATCAAATAACACTTTTAATATTGTTTGTGCGTCTTGTACTCATAAAGCAAGTCATTGACATGGTTAGGTTCTTTTTTGAACTACAAAATGTTTTTTTATCTTTCTTTCAATATTTGTAATTTACATTAAGAAAATTTACTGTATTCATACAAATAATTAATACAAACCGCCTAACTAATATCTCCCATGTATATTAAATACAAAACCTTAATTTATATATGAAATAATCCAGAAGTTAAGTAAAAGATAGCAAGACCTACATAAAAAGAAGTTTCATGGCACACGATATAAATATTACTAAATCCAATAGCTTATTGATTGCAATTGACATATTTTAATGTTATTGTAGACTTTTCATTTTCAATTTTTGCTTCTTCATTTTTACTAGTACCCCTTATGTTGTTGCCACAAGTGTCTAATCTCTTATTAATTCCTAAATTACCTAGGCCTTTTTTCATCACAAACTTTCAAAATTGTCATTTCTATTGCAAAGAGCAAAAGACTTTAAAAATTGTTTTGTTTTCATATCTAACTACAAGATATTGCACTAGCTAGTATGAAAGTGTATGAAAGAAATTAAAAAAAACTTTGACCTTGTAGATTGCAAATAATTTGGATTCAAAGCAAAAAAAGAAAAACTTTTTTTGCTCCTTTGATTAGATCACAAGACTTTGAATCTTCTTAAGGCTTACAATTTTGCACTAAAAATTTGATTTTCTAACTTATTTTGAGTTGAAGGGTTGGGAAAAAAAATCTAAAAAACAACAACTTTAATTTCATTTTTAAGAAAATTGTTCTGTAGAATTAGGTATAAGATTGAAAAAAACACTAAATTGTTAATAGCTTTAAGATGGAGTTAAAATACAATAATTCCAAAAATGAGATTGTTCTAGCATGCATACTTCATTTTGTGGAGCTCCTTTTTAAAATTGTGAAAATTGTATTAAGAAACAAATCCAATATATTATTTTCTCAAAAAATTCTATGATTGCCAACAAAATAAGAAGCTTCATAGTCCATAGCTTTCACATCACTAATCCAAATGGAATGAATCAAAAGCTTTACATGTAGACAAAAATATAATCTTTGAGAAAAGAAAATTAAAAACTAAAAAAATTTAATTTCTTGTGATTTTTTTTTATACCCATTGAATTGCTTTTGGGTCTCAGAGTGCCAAAACTTCTGCTCATAGGCACCAATTGAAATAAAAATTATATTCCTATAAAGATAATGTGATTTTCTATCTTCTAAAAGATTTATAGAAAATTATGTCAAGAATTGAGGTTATACAAGCCTATCCAAAATCCCCTTGCATATCCAATCTTTAAAATTAGAAATTCTCTATAGCAATGATGTTTAATATCACGTGTACTACAAGGTGTACTATCAACTTAATCTAAAATAGGAATATTGATGTGATGACACAACCTCCAAAGTATTTGCAAGCTTGTCCACCTATTGGTCCAATAGCCCTATAACTCTTTGTCTCTTTGAAACCAACATTCTCTAAAATTTTGTAATTTCCATTGTCAATAAAAACTTTGAAGTTCAATATTTTTTGGTTTGTAGGTTGGAATGGTACTAAAACTTATTTGTACACACATAAACCACCGCCAAAAGTTTCCCGTTCAATTTCCGGGCGGGTTCTGAAGCGCAGCAAGATTGTAATGCCCAATTATGCGGTTTTGCTCGTATAATCGGGCATTACGGATTTTTCATCCGACTTCAGTCTCATTGCGTATTGTTCATCCAAATCTGGCAGTAGTTTACATCGGGTAATGCCCTCGTCCTTCGGGCATTCCGTGAAAAAACGGACCTCCTCGTCAGGCTCCGCCCTCCTTGTCGGTCCCTTTTTTCATGGAATGCCCTCAGACTCGAGCATTACCCTATACAAATTCACCAAGGGTGCCCCCATTGGCCTAGCACTTGTAAGATCTCAATTTTAAAATTTTAGTAGCTGATAAAATTCAATGTCTTCCACCCGAGCTTCCACCCTGTTTGCCTGAACAAGAAGAAAATTGCTATGTGCACATCACATTTCAAAGTGTATCTCAACAATTTTCAAAGCCCCCTCCCATTGGCTAAATGATTATAGAGTTATCAACAACAAAATAAATAAAACAAACTACAATAGAACCCCTTTTAGTGCATAGTGTTGGTCTGAATACGCACTAAGAGAGGTTTTATGCACTAATAAGAGAGGTCCAGTAATGACCACTACTGTAGCTAACATGGCCTCTAACTATGGGGCCTCCAACTACTTTTCAGAAATAAATGCTTCAATATAAGAACTCTCTTACTGCATATTATGCACTAAGAGAGTATGCAGTAAAAGAGATTCTATGATTTGTCTTAATAGTAGAGACTAATTTGCCCTGTGTTGTTGCCACAATAGTAAATATAACATTTGCAATTGCTACCAAAGCAATGCCTAATTTCTTCACAATTCTCCATTCATAAAAAAATATGGTTCTTTCATTATGACAAATTAACATCATACTGTTGATTTTTAATATCATGTGCTATCGATTTTGATATTATGTCTATTTTAAAAAACATATTTGGTATCCAAAAATAAAATTTATGCCAAATAAATTTTAAAAAGGAAGGATAAATATAAAGCATAAAGTATAAATAAATAATTCAATTTCATGACCACCCAAGTGTTTATTAGCTCACCAAACTATAGGTTCAAAGACCTAATGGCTCTTTGCAATTAATTTTCTAATTTTGTTTGCCCATAAAATTTTCTATGACTTACAAAAGTTGACTATCATTGACTAGTAAATGAGATGTTAAGCACTTTCGGGCTAGGTGCCTTTATAAATCATCCCTCTTTACAAAGAGGAATGCACCCATGATAGTGATAGGCACTCATTTCACCGCGTGGCACTCATTACGGTACCTGGCATTGTTACAGGTGCCATTCCGCGTACTTAACGCAATGGGACCCCCTCACACGCAGGCCTCCCGTCGTGTGAGGGCCCCGCCCCTTAGGCTTGGGCTCCCACCCTCGCCTTTGTAGCAGGACCCTTACACGATGGGAGGCCCTCGTGTGAGGACATCCCACTGTTAACTTCCTTACATGGACATTGGTCATGCTAGTTACAAACTCAAAAAATGGAAAATTTTATGATTTTATGATGTAATTATTTTCACATATTACCATCAATGAATAGAACAAACCACATCCCCTAAATTTTGTTTCCAAAATTAATATTTTTAAAATAAAACAAAAAAATGTAAGATCTGCATTGCTTTTTAAAATAGTCTCTTCATTGGGATTGATTATTCTCAGTTCCTAAGTTCAACTTACAAGTCAATTCAATTAGCACAACAATTTGAATAGGACAATCCAGCTCCTTTGCATTGGATTGGATTATTTTTTGGGGGAATTTAATCTAATTAGTGTGAGCATTTGGATGAAAATTAAATGGAAGTTGGAAGAAAGTAGATGAAATAAATGAAATTTGGATTAAAAGCATATTATTTGAGATAGTATGAAAATAGTGCAATTAGATAGTGGACTAGGTGGTCAGAGAATCATAGAGGAGCCTTAGGACTTTTAAAGGTTTATTTTGAGCAATATGAGACGCTAGGCAAGCAATTGTTTATTTACCAATTGGTAGAAGATAGAATCAAAGGCAACCAACGGAAAAGAATGTTGAACTAGCATGAACAATGACATCATAGCATAGGCTTTCAAGGTAACATTAGGAAAAATTTCAGCCCTCAGCAAGGCCACTAGTCTTGCACCCCTGTGGTGCAATTATGGAAAAAAGAATTGAAAATTTGAAATGTGACGTGGTCACATTGCTGCCACATTAGCACCACGTCAGATTGAAAAAAATTTAAATATTTAAAAAAAAATAAAAAAAAAAATTTGTAATTGCACCCCGCGGGTGACGAAAATCACACACTGGTAGTCTTGTTGAGGGCTGAAATTTTTTGTAATGAGGCTTGTAATTCAAATATATGTTGTGAAGGTCTAGGCTTTAGAGTAAGAAGTGATTGTGCAAAAAGCTCAACGTGTAAAAGACAAAGGAAAGTTGACAAAAAGTAACAGAAGTGGGCAAAGAAGTGGATGGAAAAAAGCGGATGCAAATTAAATTGGTTCACATTTATTTAAATCAAATAAAGCCATATTGATTTTATAATTTGTTCTTGTTATAAATTTCAAAAACTTTTACTTCTTAGATTGCAAGATATTTGCATTTAAAATGAAGAAAAAATATTCTTTTGTTCTTTTAGTCACGATGGATAAGTAAAAGCTCTAATACCTCAAGAGCTACCTTCAAATAAATCTAAAATGAAATCATTTATTTTGTAGATTTTACAAGTTGAATGAAATTGTTATCAACATCCAATCTCTGTATTTTTATTTTATTTTATACCTCCTACATTTCAATTGATTAAAAGTTTGAATTTAGAGTATGTTCATGAATTCCAAAATCATGGGGAAATGTACTCCATTAATTATTATATACAATTGCTTGCAGGAAGTTTAAACAAAAAAATAATACTCCATAGTAAGAAAATTAGAGTTGGATAAATATGACTATAAATTAGAAGTACCCTTCTAGATATAGCTATAGTTTGTTTTTGTTTTTTTCCTTAAATCTTCCTATAAATGAGTGCATTTGACCTCTAAATGCCCAAGGGTTATGGAATAAAATTTATTTGCACTATAAACTATGGCTTCTTCCACCTTTTTGATGTTTGCAAGAAAAAAAATTGTTAAGCATTAACCCATTAGAGGAGAATTGGGGTGTAGGAGTGCCCAAAAAGAAATTGGCCTATTTTCCCAAAAGGTACAATGGAAAATCCATTTTAATTCCAACATGGCGTTGTCCATGTTGGAACCTCAGGTGGTGACATCAGATTGGGAAGGGGTTTGGACCAGTAGCTATTCTTGGATGGAAACCATTAATTAAAGGTGGCATCATGAAAGTGGTCCTTGTAGTTTTATAAAAAACTGGATGTTGACAACGTCTGTACCATGGTTTGTACAAGTCCCGACTCTACCGTGCTTAAAACAAATAGTGGAGCCGCCCGTGAGGGTGATGGGTGGAAGTACCCCTGGCGGGAAAGTACAGACGTTGGAGTTCAAATTCTCGGTTGCAAGTTCATGTCATCTCCAGTCAAACCAGGATCCGATTGCAATAGACTTTGAGCACAGTTGAGAATGGCAATGGCGAATCGTCAACCTCGTGCCCAGGTGTGTGCAGTCACCTTGCACACTACTCACAATGATGATGGTGAGTGGATTCCAACACGATATGAGAAGTTTTCGTGGGTGAGGCTTAATCCAGGAAGGGTCGGCAGTTGGGCTATAGAGGTGCGCAGGTTTGGAGGTGACAACATGAGGGGGTCATACAAAGCTCAAATTGTGGATTTCCGGTTCAAGGTAGACAAGCGAAGGGTTGTCACCAACAAGCCGGAACTGCAGTCCGTGTTGGTGAGACACGCCTACGAAAGACACCAAGTGTTGTTAGATCCAGAAGAACGCCATGATTGAGTTCCCTACAACTGTGAGATTTTGAAAAGCCTTGGAAGCCACTGCAATTTGATTCACCGCTTGTTTCCAGCAGATATGTTTAATTCTCAAGTTCATGTTGACCTTAATTCTTGATAGTTGTTAATTCTGTGTTGTGTTTGCTATTGGTAACAGTTTTGTACCAGACATACTTTGAGGACTGGGTGGAGCCGGGCTCTATATAGGGAGTCATTGTCGTTCTACACAGCGATGTTGGTGAGGCCACCAGCGCAGGAAGGTCCTACACTGATCTCCTTAATAATGGGATTTTTTTCTCTAATCGTGTGTATGTTCCCCCCACACCAGGTCTTTTGTATGGCAGCACTGAACCATTGCTGTTGCCAGCATTCACTGATGCCGAGTGGCCTCTTCCCGATATGCACACTAGCGAGGCTTTCAGAGCAAAGTTTAGGGCGGACTTCCAATCGGTAATTAAAGCCACCACCGGGAGCCGCATGGGGCATCTGCAATGGTTTCTTCCACTACATGTTTTTGTCGATCTCTTTGCCCCAGATGACGACAGCATGAGACGGACATCTACCCTGTATGTTCTAAATAACCCCAGTGACGAGTTTTTCACGAGTCTCATGGACCCGGGGTGGGAGCAAAAAATCGTGCTTGCAAAAGATATAATCAGGTGCACGATTTCCAAGCCGTCTGTAACTTTCAAGTGTGTTTGATCGATCTCAGTCCTCATTTGGGTACAGAAGGCTTTTGATGCCTACTCTCTGTTGCCAACACCTTTCCATTGCTGTGTTTAGGGAATTCTGTCCACAATCACTAACTCACTAGACGTGGACAACAGCATTGCATTGTTGCAAAGGCCGTTAGTATGTGTGGTTGAGGGTGATTCCAATTGTGCTGTGTGCATTATAGGTGGATTAACTCGTGTTCTTGTGCACAGATACCATTTGGGGAGATCCACTCTGTACACGAACTTCAAATACGGAAGGGAGCGGTTGGCATGAGATGGTGTTACCTGGGAACAAATCGACCAAACAGATGAAGAGGAGATGGTGTTTCTTCGTTGCTATTTTGAAGGTGTCATGGTTGCAACATTCGAAGTTGGTCGAAGTTGGCACCTGACCCACATTCGGACAGAGGTTTCTATCATTCTAGGCGTTGTGGCTCCAGACGAGTTCCGGTTTAGGTTGCAGCGAGAAGGGCATCCAAATGTTAACATCAACCCTAGGCACGAAGGGTCTCAGACAGTAGCACAAGTCTTACCACCGTGGATTTTTCAAATAGTAGCATGTTAGTTATAATTTCAGCAGAACTAGTGCTACACTTAGCTTTTTGGTCACAGTCGGAACAATTCGGCTTTCAATTCTGTCAAGGTAGCTTTTTCTACGTACTGGGGTGTTCAGCCCAATTTTCATGTCGAAAGCAACTCTAGTGGACAACAGTGTGAACATTGATGTTGAGGGATCACTAATAGATGCCTATTTTCTACGTGTATACTCTGTGTTTCAACTTCTTTGCCATTCATGCTCTTGTGATCATTTGTTTCAAAAAGTTGGGTACATATCTTGCACGGATTTGGGTTCAAAATATGATGTATTTCCAACGATCACAGAAAGAGGGCTGCTAATGCATAGTTCCAGTTTAGACTTGTCATTTCTTTGTGTTTAGTTAATGTGCACTTCACGCTACCATTGCAGCATAGTAATTTCTCTGCTCTAGAGGAGCATGTTGACACTGTGAAAGATGTCAAGTATTGAAATGAGAAGGTCTTCTTTTATTATTTAATAGGGATGCTCAAGCGAGCATACAAAGAGGCAGGCAACGCTTAGCATAACTGATAAGTATCAAAAGATCAAAACTATTATTATCCTCATGAAAATTCCGTTTCCAACATGGTCCTAATCTGAACTGTACACTAATGAGGTAACAAGTCTATGCCCGAGCTAGTCAAGGCATTTTGATATACACGCATCTAGTTCGGCTGAAATGGCATCCAATGACTTCGATGACTCTGATGGAGTTCCTTGTTCTTCAACAGCAAGTTCGTCTTCATCTGAGTTAGCAATCCCATCGACGTTTGATGAGTGTGGCTTGGACTGAAACGCAACTGTCACTCCTGCGTTGGCAGCTTCTTCTTCCAGCTTCCTCCTTGCTTCAATTGTTTCATTTGCTGTTTTCAGCATGCCACATCAACAGAGCAAATTCACAAATTAGGACAGAGAACCAACGCGTTTCCAACAAACTGGAGGACATGAAAGAGTGATTCATCTCTGTAAATTCCAACTAATCTACACAACTTCAAGCAGTAGAAACTATTTCAATTCTCGTCAACGAGGAACATTGGACACGCACTATGAAGTTCGCGGCATGTAATGGCTGCAGCAACAGCTTCTGTGTATGGCCTCCCACGCTTACGGTTAGCAAAGCACGGAAATGGTAGGACTGGGTGAAGTGGAGGCATAAGCTGCGGGACATGCGTTCCACTCTTACTGGCAAGGGGCTATGGACCCTCGGGAGGACCAATCGGTGACGATGCACCCTTTTTCACCCCCCTCGGCTTAGTAAGCTTCGCCGGTAGTGAAGAGTGAGCGTTTCCAACAACTGCTCTCTTCCGAACAGCAAAACCGGGGGGCGGAGGTGTACGTTCTGCTTTTTTGGACACAAAACCCAGATCCATTTGCTGTAAACCTTCACACCCCCACGATTCCAACCAACTCTGCTCCGCCACTTGTTTGCAACGAGGATAAACGGACGTACCAGACACTAGTTCGCCCCACAAGCACCACGGGTGAAACAGGCATCCACATGAGAAAGAAACAGCACAGTTGGCAACAAATAGATGCGAGCAGCTTCCACATGGTGCGTCTACCTTCACATCTAGAGCAACACCCGCTTCCGACACATTGATCCCAACAGGCTGTTTCGGCTTCATGGAGAATTGCGATGCTTTCTCAGTTGCCCATTTCTTCATCAGCGTTTCCAGCTCGTGCTCCCGACGCTCCTGCTCAGTGCGGTCACGCTCTAAGGTCACCTTCAATTTCTCCAAGGACGCCTGGTTTGACTCCCAAAGATCATTGTTAGCTGCAATTCTTTTGTTAACCTGACGCTGTTGTTTGTCACACTCCTCCTTCTCTGTCACCTCCCCGGCTGCAGCATGGCCCTTGCTATTCTTCCGCAGCTCATCCTTTACCTCATTGAGGCGCTCATCCTCAACTTCCAACTCCAGACCAGTAGCGGCTACTTTACCTTTCCTTACCTCTAGGGCTTGAATTGCCTGCCCGGATTCTTGCAGTGCTTTAGTCCTGGACTTGATCTCCTTCAAGAGCTGCTCCACCTTCTGCACTGCATTGGCGCCACTTTTTGCTCCACTTCGACCCCCACCCCCACCAATGCCCCGAACTCCACAATGCTCATCGATGTACCTTGTGCACTCCTTCACGATGCCCGCCATCTGATTCTTCAATGTTGGAGGACCCAATTTCTTAGGGTTGTTTCCAGCATGCTTTCCGCGGTCTGCAATCACCTTAGCAGCTGCAGCAGCCCAATTGACCTTGTTACGCTTGTCTTGGTAATAGAACACGCAAGCGCGGAGGAAGGTCAGACTAATCGCCTTGTTGTCGGGGATATCGCCGTATACGTAATGGTAACACATTGTGTATAAATCTCGGGCAACTGGATCAGCACACCAATCAAGCGGGTACCTCGACTTGTTTGCACCCTCTCCAGCAGTCCAGTCGCACTCGTATATCTCCAGTGGAACATGGACGTCCGTCACGTCTTTGGGCAGAGGACCGCTGTTGCAAAGCCCTACCACATCGTGAAAGAACTTGTCATCGTAAATTGCATTTGATCTCCCTAACAAGCACGGTGCCACCACAACCAACGACTTCCGCAACTCCCTTGGTAACCCCTCTAAGTCAAATGGCTCATCCCAAATTGAGCGAATTCCACCGTCGTTGACATCCTCCTTCTTCGGTTGTTTCCCTGCAGTCTTCGGAGACCTCCGCTCCTCTTCAGAAAGAGTCGCTTTGCCTTTCACAAGGCTTTTTGACCGTGAGCTCCTGCCCCCAGTAGTCATGTTGGAAGCACAGGAAGGTAAGAGAGGCTTTTACACAGAGAACAACGGCAAAGGAAGAGAGAAGAAGGTGATGGAAACAAACCTACACAAAGAATAACGACAAAGGAAGAGAGAAGAAGGAAATGGCGACAAGCAACGGAGAGAGAAGAAGGCGATGGCAACAAGCAACGGAGAGAGAAGAAGGCGATGGCAACAAGCAGCGGAGAGAGACAAGGTATCTGCATTCTTTGAAGCCTGCTTAGCGTCAGGAGGAGGATGGGTTTAGGGTTTACAGGACAAAAAACAATTACAGTGGTGGCTAAGAGGGTACGAGTTGATATCTTAAGCTTTTTTAAAACATGTACCTTAATGGAAACGGCTGAGTGGACCTCTTAAGCTTATTGTAATCATGAAACGGGAGGGTTTAGGGTCTACAGTGGGCACCATGAGGACTCATGATGAAGTCAAGACACCAGGACATGGGAGGAAAGGAGTGACTGGTTTCAGAGTGTTTAAGTGAAAATTATGCTGTCAACATTGGGGCAAACCAACATTCACAATATCAAAGGATTTATTAGGGTTCAAGGGTTAGGTCATTACCCTTAAACCCTAAACCCTAAATTGCTTGAGTCATCAAGCAAGGAACTAAAAAATTCTAAGGACGAAGCTGGAAACATTGAAAACCATCAAAAGAAACAATTCAACGTAACTATCCGGCAAGACATCTCAACGAGTTCAAATAACTATGGCATGTAGTTTAGAAATTAGGATAAATAAAAACAAAATAAATTCATGTTTGTAGAGGGCTTTAAATGCATGCATAAGTTCAAAATAACATGTAATTTCAAAATCCATGACTTCATTTCAAGTTCCACACTTAGGATTCTGGAAACAATGATTTTGACTTACAAGTGTTTCAAACAAATTTTCCTCATTCATGCACTATTTACTCCCTAAATGAATTTGTTACTTTTAGGCCTAAAACTGCTTCAAAGTAGTGAAACCCAAAACAATGCTAAGATCTTCATCTATATTTATTCATTAACAAATTCAACTGTAGGATCCTATATTGCACTTGTTAGATTACATCCTACCAAAAATTCAACTAAAAGAAACCTTACCAATTTTAAGATTATGTTGCTTGGATTTCAAAAAAAAAATGTTTTCAATTCTTCTCAAATAGTTAGATTTCATCTTTCAAATTTTTTAGAGAAACATGTCTAGGTACTCTCAATAATATTGTATCAGTTGATGAAATAAGTAGGAAATATATATAAAATTTTCAACAAAACAGATTTTGTATTCATCCTTGAAAAAATTAGTAAATAGAAGAAGTTGAATATGATTTTAAATACAACATTGTTAAGAATTTATTTATGGAATTGAAACATTCCAATACCAAATGGTTCCAATGTTGTGATAAATAATCTACATTCCATATTCTAAATTTTTTTACAAATATGAAAAAATGAGTTAAATAAAGGAACTTCAGTATGTATTTCAGAATAGAAATTCTATAACTGACCGCAAACTAAAACTCCTCATAACTTTCATCTTGCAAGTTTAAATGGAATGATTCAAAGTTTTTTACGTAAATATAAATCTAGGAACCTAAGTTGAAATTTTTATTCTTAGAAAAATGACTTTTTTTGAGCTGCCCGAGCTGCCTACCAAGCTTCTCCTTAACAACATGTTGTATGAAAATTTTAAAGAAAAAGGGCTTTTCCCTCAAATATGCACCTTCACAAAATTTGATTAATAAAAAGAATTTGGACAATATCTTCTCCTAAAACCTCATTCAATGGGAAAGCCTTTTTGAATTCCAATTTCATTTTTAATCTTTTGTATTTTGACAAAAAACCTCTTACAATCTACAAGCACATTTGGCCTATTCATAATTATTTTTTGTCTACATTAGGACCTTTGTAGAATCTATATGCACTTCTATACAAATGTATAATTTGTTTTCAGGAATTTTCAAAACCTCTAGAAAATATAAGAACATCTAGAGGTCAATTCCAGGAATTTAAACTTCTACGTGTATCTTGTAAAGGGCTTGACAAACTTGTTTACTTCTAGTTATATATTTTTAAACAAAAGCTCTATTTGTTGTGATGTAACAAAGATGTCACAATTGATACAATTTTTTCATTTGAACATTCTTGAATTAGTTTGTACACGGCATGATGATTCAAACACTGACTAGACTTACAGTAGAAGTTTTCAAATTCCAAGAATCTACAAATCTACAAGAATCTATGATGAATATATACATCCTGTAGAACAAGGTAGACATCTAGTTTAACTTGTACTAATACTTTAGTTTCATTATTCCATAATGATTGGTAATACTTTAGTTTCATTATTCCATAATAATTGGTATTCAGTCCCCACTCATGCTAATATAAAGGGACGTGTGTGGACTTCACACATTAGTGCAAGAGCCTCTTAGATGGGTTACTACAAATCATTTCAAATTTTTTGTTGAAAATTCATTGGCATTTTGAGATGGAAGATCACTTTTGGTTTTAAGATATGGTTTAACAAGTTCAACAAATTTGCTCCCCATTTTTAAATTTGAACACAAATTTATCAATTTTTTTCTTCTAAAAAGGAATTCAAAAACACTCCTAGTAGATTAATTTTTTGCTACAACTTTGCTCCCCATTTTTTTTAATTCAATGAAAGTTGCTCTTTTTCCTTTTAGAAATGGAGTTGACCACAAATTAGATTAATTTTATAGATACATCTGATGTAAATAAGACATCACGAAAGGGGTCAATTGATCTGAAATCCTATTTTCTAACTACTTCACATAATCTTAAATTCTAAAATAGGTTTAGTTTTGTATTTATGGAACCCTTCACACTGAATTCTTCATAGAGAATAGTGTTGTTACTAAATGTGGTGTCTTTTAGTGTTAAAGATGTGTTTGCATGTTTCCTAACAATTTGTGCCGAATCAAATTATAAATATGCATCACCAATAAATTTTAATCAATTATTATGTAAAACCACAAATTTTAATTGAACAAATTCACCGCAAATGGAGTTTGGTTTTTTGAAACTAAAATTATGTATGCATCACTGGACTTGCCCAATCTATTTCAATGAAGCAACCAATTCTAATTTTGTTCAATTCTATTATCTATTTTGTTGTTCAAAACATCTATTGGAAACTAGGTCAAAATAAATCCAGCTAAGCCACAACATACTACAAAGTGTTGGGCATTTCCACTTGACTAAAATTCTTACAACACCCGACTATGATTACTCAAATCAGCTGATTTATGAGAGATTTGTGACATGTTTGAACCATTCAGTGATTAGAGGCATCATTAATAGCCTTTCCATGTGTTGACAGCTTGTTGTCAACGCACTGAGTGCAGGCATTCAGTAGCACCATCATGCCTCTGATGGTCGGCGGTATGGGGTCTCTACCATTCTTTATTGACAGTCACCGTCATGACATACAATGAGCAATCGGGGACTAAGCTTGTATGGGAGTGTTCTGGGCGACCTTTGTCAATCGGTTTTGGAGCAATCTCACCGGCTGCTTGCTAGCTCCCACTGCGAGTAGGACATTTTTGTTGATTCAAGGCTTTTTCATCGTGATCCATGAGTCCCGGAAGAAACACTCGAGCTTGTGCTGCGAGGAGGAGAAGGCTGCACGTAGAAGATGGGGGAATGGGCACGGAGGATCGTAATTCCATACCACGCAATTCGGTCGAGGATGTGGTCCCTGACGATGATGACAACGCTGGAAACATCGCAGTAGGCGTTACCAACGACGAATTCCAAGAGCCTATTCCAATGGAACGAATTCCGAAATTGCTGAAGCAGCACATGTGTGCTGTTGCACACGTGCTTCAAGGTCGTCATGGTGTGTACGATGAGCAATTCTTTGGCACTGTCGTTGGTCTCTGCTCCCATGGCATTCTAGTAGACCAAGTATTGCAGAATACGGGAGTTATTGACATCGAGATCCAGGAGAAGTGGAAACACCAGCCAAGTGACAAGTACAGGTTTCCATTGGCGTTGTCAACAGACAATGCCCAAGCGGCGCAATTTCTGGAACTCTATCAGCAAGTGTATGGAGGGCAGCCTTGCAACGACTCTTTTTTTTTGAGGTTCTTACGGGCTTGCTTTGCCACGTTTATACACAAGGTTGAAATAGACTGGGTGAAAGAGGCAGTCAAAAGGCGCAAGGTGCAAATGGAGCAGAAGAGCCAAAACTGACACAAACTAGGTCCTGTAGCAATGCGCCAACAACTTTCTACTTTGTGCGCAGCAGTAGCTCTAAACTACCGACCTCCCGAGAGCACAACCGGCAGTCAATTGCCTATGCCTACAACTGTTTCTACCAGGTCTCCGAGGTCCAGGCGGCACGAAAGTAGCAAGAGACATTCACATAGAAGGACAAGTTCTTCCGCACTAGCAAAGGCGGAAAGCGAATTGCGTAGATTCCTGAAACTAGCGGAAGAAGCTAGAACCTCCAGCGACCTGCTCCTGAAGGAAATGCAAGAATCAGGCGAGGCTCTGGTTGCCGTAGAGAGAGATGAACGGGCCCTAAACGAGCAGTATACGGCTTTGGTTGATGAGGCTGAGGCGATGCAACGCCAAGGCGCGCACGAGAGTGCCATGGCGAAGTTGAGGGAGGGACAACAATTGGTGGACAAATTGATTTCAACGAGGGAGATGCACGCGAAATCACTTGACTCCATACGGGCCATTCGAGCTTCAACGTATCCTGAGGCACTGAAGGCACTTGCGCATTCCAAAATGTGTGTTGCCAACGCCGCAGAGAAGTTTCGGAAGCTCAAAGGTTCTTCCTTTGCATTGCGACCCAGAGCTCCTTTTGTATATCCAACAACTCGTTCTGAACCTCCATTGTCGATTATAGGACCCAAATTCTGTGCAGGTTGTAAGAAGAAAGGGTTTGTAGCACAGGCTGTGATCATCGCTTCTTGTGGTTGTAGATTTCACCCTATATGCATTGCCTTGTTGCTGGAAGAGAATAAATATACGTGTCCTTGTTGTGAGACCGCATTCTGTGGAGCTTGGATGGCTCAATTCGGGGTTTCCCTTACATCCCAAATGGAGCAGGATGTTGCCAGCATGAAAAAAAGGCTGGAGGCCCAAGCACCCCTAAAGACAGGTGAGCTGATTCCACTTACCTCTCTGGCTAAGCATGCTTCTTTTTTTCTTAGTTCATGAATACCTAAACATGCATTGTATGTCTTGCAGTCATGGAGCCAGGTCTCGAAGAAGTGAAGGGTGGGGAGCTGAGTCTACTTCCATACCACCAATGACGTGAGAGCTTCCATACCACCAACTTCCGAATACTTCCAGATGGAGCTTCATCATCAAGACAGAGTGAATTCAATCTTTCAATTGGACATGAGGAGGAGATCTCCATCAAGAAGAAACCTAGCAATGGCTAAATGCTGCAGGATTTCAAATGGGGACTGGTCCAAAGTAGTGTTCCTAGTATACTTTAAGTTTAACATACTTCAAACTTGCACTATCACGCTCAATGATATAAGCATGTAAAGCTCTCACAAGTGACAGTTGTAAAAATGGATAGTTTTGAACGTTTTTCATTCTTGAATATGTAATGTTAACATTTAGTGATTTCAACGTCACTAAACTCCTCTACTTTCTAGCATGCTTCTACATGGTCCGTCTAATTCAAGTATGTTGTCAACCACCACCTTGCTTCAATACTCCGATTCTAGAGGCTGTTCATGTCATTGTCTTCAACACCCTCCTCTGCTCCTACTCTCAGCCAAGCTCTCCCTTTTCGTGCTCTATTCTCCCTCCACCTTCTAGCTGCATCCAGCCCGTTTGATGTAATATAGGCCATCCTCTTCTTCTGCAACTCGGCAGCCATTGTAGGGTCATTGTGCACTGTCTTGATTTTCCTTGATTCCAGCAAGTCCACCTTCTTTGCAAACCTATGTTGAATGTTTCTGTACCAATGTTGATATTGCTGCACGATGGCACTTGTTCTATCTTTAGTGCCACCATGCTGAGTGTGATGTTGATTAGCCGCCTTCGCTGCATGATGGGATTTTTCCATCCCTTGGTTGTTCCAAACAGCTAGGCTCCCATATGTTTGCACATACCATGGACCATGCCGCACAAGGTTATGCTACAAAGACAAAAATGACCCAAATTAGTCACACATCCTTAAGGAAATGGCACCCTACATCTGAATCATTTAGAAATGGTTTAGTTACTTTAGCAGTACGCAACTGTATTCCCTAAACCTCGGAAAGCATAACTTCCATTTTAATTCTAACATCAACCCTGAAAAAAAGTTACCATACATGTTTAGAACTTACCATATAATGAGTGACGTGGTCTTCCCCAAAGCACTTAACATAAAGGCGCCCCCAAGTCTCAATCTTGCCCTTGAAAGTGTCAATTTGCTCTTGATCCAAGGACAAACCGACCAAATATGGATATACTGTTTCCAGTGCTTTCCACATTTCTACTCGTTCAAGATATTGCCTACCTTGATTGAGTGTGTTGTTTTCTGAGCGCAAGATGTCCTTCCAAACTCGATCTTGCCCTGACCAAGTGGATGGTTGGAACATCCTACCAGCAGTCACGCCACTAAGGGAGGGTTTGACAGGGACACTGTTGGAAGCACCACTGAGCACCGTGTCCTTCATTATGCGCACGTTGCCACCATGAAGCCCGGCTGCTGACAACGTCCTCTCCATATTTTCTATGGCAACCTGTTGACAGGCCTCATTCTCCATGTTCCAAATGAACATGAAGTGCAAGTGAAGGATTTTCTCCATCATCCTTGTCAAGGCATGCAGTGTACAAATATGCACCCTCTCAAGTGGGATGGGCAAAATTGGTTTCCATCGGGATTCTTCTTCACTGGATATTGGTTTCGAGAGGACATTACTAGCAAATAGACCTCCATGCCACGTATGCTTTCTTCTCCTGGCCTCTGAAGTAGCACTTGCTGATGTTCCCACCACTGGCTTCGTCCGCTCTTGGTTACAATAGATGCAAGAATGAATGGCATTGGCTCCATGTTTCAATCCGTACAAGCATTTGATGGTCTTCATATCCGCAGACAAATGCCATTGTACTTTGAAGTTGCCAACACCGTCAACACATAATAGCTGGCCCTCATCTTGTGACTTGATCAATGCTGGAAACGGTGTCTGTTCAAACACCCACTGGAGGACCTCATGTGACTCCTTAGCAACCTCGAAGCAGGCAATAGGCCATATTTTAGTTTCAAATTGAACTGAAAAATACCTATCATCGGTTTTTAGAATACTGGTGTCCAAGGCACGGTTCATGAGCGTCAAACTGACCCTTCCAAACTTCCTCCCATGCACAATCTCTGCTTCGTCCATCTTCAACACAAAAATCAATGGGTGGTCCCCAACTTCTGCACATCTGAGCACTATGATTTTCAATGAGTTTAATTCAAGCAAATGTCAAGGTATATGAGTGAGTTAGAGCGGTCACTTGACTGTTGGAAACATGACTTAGAAATCTACTCTAGGATGAAGTAGTCACCTTCGGTGGTGAAACTGTATAGCTTCACCATAGTCCTCTACACGACTTCAATGTCAACAAACAAGCTGTTCTTTGATGTCAAGACGACTCGTGTTATCTCAGATTTCTTCTTCCTTCCTTTGGCATTGGTCACTGGAGCTTGTGCCACCATCTCCAATGTACTGTCAATGTGATAATAGTCACCAATAAGATCTTTCAATTTTTAATTGAGTTCAGATCGCAACAACTTGACCTGATGAACGTATTGCATGTTTTATCAATATATATACCACAAAACGCATGTGTCATCTATGCATTGCCCCCCTACCAAATTATTGAGGATTGTTCTTGTTCTATTGTTCAGCATCGTCTATTGATTGAACTGAAGCAACTTGTTTCCAACACGCTCAGCATAGGTCTCTAGACCGCAATTCCCCAGCATGTGCTCACTGCAGAATCCCTAAACCTTAGACCCCATATCTCGTGTATTGATTGTCCTAGATTAACTGAGCATCGTGTACAAATTTGTCTCAGGCATCTAGTGTTTGGAGACACAGTGGAGATTGAATTGATGAACTAGGGTGAGTAAGCCCAAACCTTGTGCAGATTCAGGAGGAATGTTGGCTTCAAGCGTTTGTCAACAAGCTGCACTCTCCCTTTTATTGTCTTGTAGATCTCGCCGTATCCTTTCTGTGACACTCCTGTCATGTCACATGCTGCCAGTATCGCTTCTGTACCCAAATCCTTACCAATTTTGTCAAGGTAGTAGTTGGCCATTCGAGTTGCAACAAAACTATTATTAGGATTTGACACCAAGGCCACTGTCTCCCCTTGCGACAGTAATCGGCCAATGGCATCGCCCGTCCCCTCTTGTGTATCCCTGTCGCCACACAAGCGCTTCTTACCGCCTCCACTCCTGTTTCCATCTTGTATAGACTAAACAAGTCGGGGTTGCAACAAGCTTCTAATTTTTGCTACACGAGCTCTTGCAGCGCCACCCGTCTTGGATAATTCAGACAGACACTTGCCTGCTCTTAATTGCGCGCCTAGTGGAGTACTCACCATCCTCTCCATTTTTTTCTTTAACTTCCACAACGCCTTCCTGACTTCTGCAAGTTCCTGCTTCCCACACGCAAGCTCTTCATTGTGTACTTCATGCTGTCGCACCAACTCTTCGGCTGCCTGCAACATCCAG
Organism: Neckera pumila; assembly: GCA_963969595.1. Classification (NCBI taxonomy): domain Eukaryota; kingdom Viridiplantae; phylum Streptophyta; class Bryopsida; order Hypnales; family Neckeraceae; genus Neckera; species Neckera pumila. The sequence goes on from OZ018414.1 coordinate 18,724,298, forward strand.
GACTCAAGTTGTTGCTGATGTTGATCAGTAGCTTCCCGATGCTCTTGTTGGAGAATCACAAGGTTGCTCTTGTAACGAAGCTCATTCCTCTCCAACTCTTGTTCAAGTGCTGTACATCGAGCCTTCAGAAATTCCGATTTCCTCTGAAATTCGACGATCTCTACTCTGCTAGCGGCAAGAAGGTCCTTTTCACGCTCAGCCCACCTACCGTTAACAGCATGAAGATCAGCCACATGCTTTGCAATTGAATTTTGCAATATTACTATTTCATGAAGACAGTCCGCTTGTGTTTTTTCTAATTCCTGTTCCAAACCTTTCACTGCATCGCTGGTGCTAACAAGGTGGTTCTTGTATCCTAAGAGTCCAGATTCACCGTGACAAAGGAACTCTATGTAAGTCTTCAATGTTTGAAATTGTGGTGGCTTCCTAGTGACTGGATCCGGTGGGTAAAGATTGCCATCCAACCACAAATCCATGTTGGTGGCACCTGACGCTCTAAACGCTGGAAACTCGGATTTAGGAAGCTGTTGGTCCACTCGAACGCCTTTCTTCACAATAGGTGCAAATCTACTATGAAGAGCTACAGATGTCGTGTAGGAACTACCCTTCTCCTTATTTGTAACATCCTGAAGTGCCATCTCTGCAAGTAGGTTAAAATTCCGGCACTGGACGTTGGCAACATGAATGAACCCTAAAACCGCAGTAAATGCAGCAATGTGAATGAGCCTAAACTCCCGCGATAACTGTGACAACGTCAATGAGCCACCTCATTTGGTGGGAAACAATTCCAACGCATTGTACAATGTGTTCCTTGCGAGTATCTCCACGTTGACCACTCGAATTCCTTTCACATTCCCCCTAGCTCGTCAACTATTGTGTACAGTGCGAGTACAATGATTTCAGGTGGTGGTTTTGAAATCGGAACTCTGAAAACCCTGTCTACACTTGCATCCCAAGTCATTTGGTACTTACAGGTTATAATAAAATAGTTCCCAAAATACACTATTCAATTAGACACTCAAAACTACGGCTAGTGCTGAGGTACCAACATGGGCCTGTTGGTACATAGAAAGTACGCACGGCCGTTGCCAACTCGACAGTACTCTGTGCCAACTCGGCCTATGCCGCCTTGTTCTCATTGGCTCACAGAGTTGATGGCAACATCTGAGAAGGACTAAATGGGTGGAATTAAGGCATTTGCAAATATCAAAAAATTAATTTCCAAGGCAAAAGTACTAGGCATGTAGAGACCCGAAATTTTCTCTAATGCCTAAAGGCCCAAGGCCTTTATTCTGCCAAAAAACACCCAAAACTGCCATTTTTTTTAGCAAAGAATGAAAAAAAATTAAAAATGTTTTTTTTGCACATCTGACCGTAGGATCTTGCACCTAGCCAGTATAAGAATGTGTGGAAAAAATTTCAGAATTTTTGACCGCAGAGATTGCAAGATATCTACGTTCAAAGTGAAAAAAACAAGTTTTTCAGCACATTGTGGGACTGGATTTTTTGACTTTGAACATTTTTAATTTAAAACTTTTGCACTATAGAGTTTTGAGCTTTAAAGGTTTATAGTGGAGAATTGAGATGACAATCTATTAAAAAAAAAAGAGTTCTAAAAAACTTAATTTTCATTATTAAAAAAGTTGTTAAGTAGAAGTAGGTACAAGATAGAAGGAAAATCTAAAATATTCATATATTTTAGATGGAATTAAAATGCCTTAATCCCAATGGTGAGATTGTTCTAGCAAGTAAACTAAACCATGCCAAACAAAAAATTTGAAAAATTGCATTAAAAAATGAGCCCTAAAAGTTATCTTTTTTTAAAAGATGCTCTAACTGCCCGAAAACAAGAATGTCCATAACTTTCTCATCACAAATCCAAATGAAATGAATCAAAGCTTTTAAGATAGACAAAAATATAATCTCTGAGAAAAAAAATACTAAGAAAAAAAAAAAAAAAAAAGTGCAAATTCTTTTTATTGCCCGCCGTCCCCTGTTTTGAACTTATTTGGTTATAACTTTTGTTCCCAGGCACCGATTGTGAAAAAAATTATATTCCCACGAAGCTAATCAGCTTTTCTACCTCCAAAAAAAGTTTCAAAGTATAAGGAGAAAATTTCAGCCTGTAGGTACCTGCCCGAAAACGCATTTGTCCCCCAAAGGGACAACGAGCTTTTAGGGGTTAAGATTATAAATTATCCATGGGGGGATTGGGGGCAATTTTTTTAAAGTATTTGAAAATCTATTTGAAATACAAAAGCAACTTTCTTTGGAATTCATCAAAAATACAATCCTTTCTTGTTTCTAGAATCCAAAAGTTTACCTAATTAGATGAATTTGTGGTTTCAATTGATTTGTAAGAAAGGATGAAGATTTAAGAATTAAAAGATCAATTCTTTCCATAATGTCATTATTTAACAGTAGTCAAATATTAAACATGTTGGGCTCTTTTCCTTACAAGTAATTTTTGATCCTAGAAATCTCAATGTGGAACTCATTACTTCAAATATGACCTGATCAAGAATGCATTGAAAAATTCAATAATTTGGAAAAAAATTGCTTGGAGAAGGCACTAGACTACATCCATACGGCTTTAAACATACATTCAAAACTTAAAATATTTTATTTTTAACAAGAAATTCCACAAACTTGTTCCATTCAAAAATGGATTCTTCCAAATAAAGTACACAATATTTGCAAAAATACCAACTCAAGATGGAGAATTCCAAAGGATGCTAAATTCTCCATTCAAAATGGGACCAATTGGGTGAATTTTGTGTTCTCCGATCCGAGGTAAATGTAAAAAAAAAAAAGGGCCCCTATTTTGTGCCATGAGAATTCTATGTTCTTTCACCTCTTCTAACTAATTTGGAGTCCCTAATTGCAAATATGAATTCAAAATTTGCAAATTTTGTCATGTGTGACAAATAAAAAATTCCTATATTTTCACCCGGGATAAATTCCCTCAACTAGTCCCACATTGAATGGAGGATTTAGCATCCTCCGAAAGTTACAGTATTCGAGACAGTATTTGTATCTATTTTTGCACCTTTGCTGAAGATGTCCAATTTTGATCATTAGCTATGTGATCGTGCTAAACTTCCTTGGAAACTTGCTGCAATTCAAAACAATGTGATGATCCTAACCATTAACTAAAGAATCTTATTCCATCTACTATTAATATTAATCACGGAGTATCATCACCAACTAGTGTGCCATGTGCCGTTGCCACAGTCAAAATAAAAGTAAAAGTAATTTTCTAATTTTTCAACTCATAAAAACTTCAAAATTCAATATCTTGCATGTGCACCGCATGTTACATTAGAGAAAATTTCAGGCCTTTGGAGGGCTACTCCACAACCCTCAGAGGTACCCTGAAATTTACTTTTTTTTTGCTCAAAAATTCGTTTTTCCCCTATTTCAGCGCAATAGTTTCTACTATGACAGTGGCGCAGGAATCGAAATTCGTAAATAAAAAATTAATGAAAAATAATAATAATCTAAAAAAATATTTTAAAAAAAATAAAAAAAATAAAAAATAAAATTTTGCAAAATCTGACTGCTCCGGCGAGCAGTCATACACTCTGATTGCTCATCAAGGGCACTTTCCAAGTTGACAGGCCATGCATGAAATAGCATGGCATGTCAACTTGGGACGGCCCTCCCATGGGTTGAAATTTTTTCTAATGAAACGCCACAAAACAAAGCATGTGCACCCCTCCTCGACGAGGACTTTCCGAAGGTACCAAGAACGCAACCGGGAGGATTGCGGTCTAGAAGATCTCATTGTAACAAACAAAACGTCTTTTTCTGGAACACCCCTGGATCAGGCACCAATCTCATCAATTCTTGATCCTTTTGTAATACGCCTCTAATACATCCAAGCCTATTTGATCCTAAGTCATTCTACTTGTGATAACAAGTATTGCATCAATTTTACTATCAATACTCACAAGATCAGTCTAACCTTCTTCTCATCAGTTTGAGAAGCAAAGACTCCTTATGCAGATCATTTTTGTTGGCTAAATTAGTATTGTAACTCATTGAGGTATTGCAGTGAACACATTCAGGTATCCATCATCCTTGAGCATAACCTCAGTTTTATCTACCAAGGTAACCTACAACTCATTGCAAAATAAATAAACATAGCCATTGCATAAGAAATGTGGTTCAAGAAGTTGAAACTCGTTGAACAGAAGCTCCTAGAGGCAATAGACCTCACCTGTGTCCATCTCACAACATGACAAAAATGGAATGTTAGTGAGGTACACGAGGTGTCTGCAGCCCACTATGCTTGCTATTGCTTTCACTAGGAGAAATAAATCAAATGAATCATAAGAACTTTTAGACCGCAACACCAACACTCATCAATACTCATCATTAGTAGACCTGGCCATAAGCAGGACGTTGTGAACACGAAGCTGCCATTTTTTCCACCGAGACACCTTGTGCAACTTTGAAGCTAAGGGCCTCCTTACATGTATCGGTGGATGGATGCAATCAACAATGCCGAAATATAGAAGGCACTTTTATGTTCCTTCTACAGTGTTTGATACCCCGGGATCGATAGAACTCTCCTCCTCCTTCCTTGCTGATCAATTGGTGCTACTGTATTGTCTTCCAAGGGCAACTCAATTTAACTGCAAACTATTTTGAACTGCTACCTAACTGCTTGCTTAGCCTTTTTGTGGATTCTTGCAGATCTTTGAAACAGTAATCCGGGCTTTAACAATTAACACAAGTTGCTCGTTTGTCCACATTGTTATTTTGGAATAACTTCAGACCGCAGTCCTTACATTGTGGTGCAATCTTAATCTTGTTAATAATTTCAGGTATTGCTTAATAACCATATGTTAGCACCGGCAGTTTCTTTTGCTTGTAATATTTGAGCTTATTAATCGCAAACTCAACTAGCTATTACATATCTCATAATAGCTGATAGTTGTAATAGTATTACTGATCTGATAGGCACTAAAACCTATAGATCTCAAAATCCAAGTCGTTTAACCCCTAAAGGACCAACATGCGTTTTTTGGCCGTATAGAATTTTTGGACAAGTACGTACGACTAGATATTTCCATATTTTTGGCTGAAATTTTAATAGAAGGTGGGGGCAAGGAATATCTTTCATATGCACCAAATTTCATGACATTTGGAAATACGAGTCAAAAGTTATGGCCTAATATGTTACTTTTTTTTGTAAATGGGCAGTCCGAGCAGATCAGAAAAAAGTGATTTTTTCAAAAACAAAAATTTGAAATTAATTTTCTAGAGTTATATATAGGTAAAAAGCTTTGAATCATCCCATTTTGATCAATGAGTCAAAAGTTATGAAGATTTTAAGTTTGTGGGCAGTTATGGATTCTTTATTCTAAAATAAACTTTGAAGTCCTTTATCTTACTCAATTTTCAATATTTTTTGAAAAAAATAAAATCCTAGGATGTAGATTATTTATTACAACATTGCCACCATTGGAATTAGCATTTTTCAATTCCGTAATTAAATTCTTGACAGTTTGTATTTTGGATCTTTCTCTACTACTATCTACTTACTATCTTTTTCCTATATGTTGTACAATTCCAAATGAAGTGAAAATTTTCAAGCGTGTAGCCAACTTGTCTAGGAAAAAGAATCCAAAGAAACACCATCATTTTGGACATTTTTTCATCGGAAAATGAGCTTTTGAAGTGCTGCTGCCCTATTTTTTGCAGGGCCATAAAAATGGTTTCAATGAATTTGAATGCTTATATCTTGCAATCCACATGGTGGACATTCTTTTAATTTTTAACATATGTTCTCAAGTCAGCATACTACAAGATCCTACGGTTACATGTGTCAAAAAAGTTTTTTTTCAAAAATTGGCTACTTGTACTAAAAATGGTAGTTTGGGGGCATTTTTGGTGAGAACATAGTCATGGAATTTAGGGGTTAATAGAAAATCTCTCACTGGTGCTTTCACGGGGGGAGGGGGGGATCTGATGATAATAATCCATCTAAAAGGAATATCTAAAAGGCACTTCTAAACATAGGTATCCGTCCAAACTAATATATATATTTCTACTTTAATAAAGGCATAAGCTAAATTGCATCTTAATTCAAGAGTCAAGACCTAAAGCTTGACGCTGGAATCTGCAACAAAGAAACAAACAAACAAACAAACAAACAACCTCTTTGAAGGTATAGATGAATATATTATTCTTATATACTGATTCCAAAAATTGGATTGTGTCTTGTTCAATTTCACTCAATGGAGGCCATGTGCCATACCTTGAAAACGAGTAGGCAAATTTCAAATGAATGAAGACAAATGTTGTAGTATCTTGGGCATGCTAAAATCCTTAAGAAAACTTGAAACAAAAAGTGATTACGGTTTGGAAATATTAACAAATTTCAAAGCTAACCACTTCTATTGACTCAATTGTTTGACATGTTTTTAAAATCATTCCCAAAGTTGTCAATGATTTTTTTGAGTCACAATGACTTCAAATTTATTGCGTGTTGTTATACATCACTTAGGTTGACCCCAATTGGTATCATAAAAACTTGATACATATACACTTCAATATATATGCATGTGCATGTAAAAAATAGATAATATTAATTTGAATAGAATTTGAAAATTCTTAACACCTTAAGAACTAGATAGTCTAGATTTCCAAATGTATTACAAAATGAAATATAGAATAATAATTTAATGATTACTTTCAAACATAGATCATACTAGTATACCCTATGCCATTTTCCCAACCAAAAGAAAAGAAAAAATATTTATGTTAATTTTCTAATCTATTCAAAATTCAAAATTCAAAAACTTTCCCAATGTAGGTCAGAACGTCACAAAACCAAGCCCAAGCACCCCTCTTTGCTGAGGGCTTTCCGACAATACTAAGCACGCAACCAAGGGATGCCATTAGAGAAAAAATCATATCTATCAATACCTTAAGATAGGCTATTTGTTTATTTAGTTTGTTTGAGATCAAATGAAGTTTTTTCAATAAAATTTGAAGCCAGATATTGGAAAACCTTATAAAAGCAAATATAGATTGAACATTTGTGATTTTTCATAAAGATTTTTTTTTTAAGTTCAAAATGTTAAGTTCTAACCATAGTGATTTTGATGAATTTTATTTAATTGTTTCATTCAAGTTTTTTAAAAGTTCTTTTCTTTGACCTCAAAAAAAGTTATTTTTTGAAGTCAAACCTACCAGTATCCTTTGAATTGAAAAATAATTATCATGAAAAAATAATGTCAATAATTTGTATTCAAACTCATTTATTACAATTTTTCAAAATATAAAATGCTTCTAGTAAGTGTATAGATTACTTGCTACAACAATCTCACTATAATAATTAGCATCTTTTAAATGCAATGTAGAATTATGAATGATTCTATTTTCTCCCCCATTTTGTGCTTGTGTTTACTTAACAACTTTTTTAGAAATGAAAATTATGAATTTCTCTTTTGAATTGTTTTCTTAGATTTCATTTCAATTCACCAGTATAAGAATTTAAACTTCAAAAATATCTATTTATTTAAATTAAAGGGATCCAAAGTATGAAAACCTCATATAGAACGGTGTAATTTTTTTTCTTTCTACTTTGAACACTAATATCTTACATTCTACATAGTCAAAGTGTCTTGAAATGTTTTCCACACATTCTCACACAAATTTGGAGCAAGTTTTTATAGATAAATTTGCCAAAAAAGAAAAGATTATTTTGATTGTAGCTTTCTTAGTTTGATACTAAAAATGGCAATTTGAAGTGTTTTTTGATAAAATATGAGTTATGTACTTGTCGTAGTCAGGACTTATTACGAAGTCCTTTGAGGAAGCCCAAAAGTAGGTGATGGGATGGTAGAAATGAAGAATACACTAATTGGTTTAAAAATCAAATTTTTTTAGTGACAACCTTGATCATAGGCTAGCCCATCCTTTTAAAGCTAGAACATTGCATAATCACGGACCTTGAAGTTGAAGGCCCCTGAAATTCTAAATGATCAAGAGATTTTCATGTTTAGGGTTTAGGGTTTAGGATTTCTAGTCATTCCAATGCGGCTAGAATGTACGAAAGCCACCTTTGAAGGCCTAATTGCATGCCTTGCCAGCAACCAAAATCACAATTCTTAACCCCTAAAAGGACCAAGGTGCAAGCCAAGGTGATTTTTCTATCAAAAGCCACTCAAAATTGTCAATTCTATTGCAAAGAGAAAAGAACTTAAAAAATTGTTTTTTTTTGCAAACCCAACAATAAGATCTTATACTTGATTAGTGTATAGATACATGGAAGAAATTTCATAAACTTTGACCATGTAGATTGTAAGATATATGCATTTAAAGTGAAGAAAACAAGTTTTTTTGCACCTTGCTTGACTAGATTTTTTGGCTTTGAATCTTTTTAGTTCAAATGTTTTGCATTATTGATTTTGATTTTCTACTTATTTATGTTAAGTAGTTGAATTGAGAATCTACAAAAAAAATTTAGGAAAAAAAGCATTTAAAATTCACTCATTAAAAATTTGTTAAATAATGTTGGGTTCAAGATTGAAGAAAAAACTAAATTGTTAATAGCTTTTAGATGGAATTGAATTACAATAATTCCAACAGTGAGATTGTTCTAGCAAAAAAATCTAACCTTGTCTAATATTTTTTTTTTAAATTCTAAAAATTGCATTCAAAAATGAATTCTACAAGTTATTTTATCAGGAAGATGCTTAGACTGCCCAAAAAAATAAGATTGTCCATAACTTTCTCATTATTAGTTTGAATTGAATGAAACAAAGCTTCACATGTAGACAAAAATATAATCTTTGAAAAAAAATTTGTGAAAAAAATTATTTTGACTTTCTGTGATTATTTTTGTGCTGCCCGCAAAACTCTATTTTTGCTAATTGTGCCATAACTTTTGCTCCCGGGCATCATTTTAAAAAAAATTGTATATTCACAAAACTCTCACAAAAATATACAACTTCAAAAAATCCCAAAGAATATCATTAAAAATTAAGATGATACAAACCTGTCCGGACCCAAAGTGTCCATTGAAAGAACAAATGGTCCTTTAGGAGTTAATCCAAAAATGAACCTTGTATGGTCGAGTCTATAGTGGTGCAACTAGCCTCTTGCGGAGGCCATTTTGCCCCCCCCCCTTGATTTTATCCCTAGGGAAAACACAAGAACGTTTTATTTGCAACGCATGATAAAATTTGCAAATTCTGAGTTTATATTTGCAAATTAGCTAGGGGAGGCAATAACAATTGATCAAAGACGGCACAGAATAAGGGGCACAGAATAGGGGGTCTTTTTCTTTACATTCACCCTGGGCTTTACCTCCGCAAAAGGCTCGCTGCACTATTGGTACTACCGTACCGTACAGACTCGACCGCCTTGCCTGCACCACGAGCAACAAGCAACACCTGGGAGCACCTGCGATTCTGCGAAGTCATGCGAGAAAGAAGCTCGGCAAAACAGTAGGTGACGAGCGGCGGAGCTATGAACAAGCGACACGAATCAACCATTGGATTGCGCACTCAAGAATGGGTTGGAAAAGAGAACAAGGATTGAAGGATGAGGAAATGCTAAGCTTACCTGGCTTGTCTATTTTCTCTTCAGAAAGGGACACGTTTCTTCCACTAAATTCAGTGTCTGCTCAAACTTCCACGCATCTGGCTTCACTGGGTTAGTCGGGACGGAATCAATCAATTCTGGAGTCGCGATTCTTTCCTGTAAAAGTGGAATCATCGGCACGCGTCGTAACTCGTAAGCGACAAACAGCATCAAATCCCACGCGCTGAGCATGCGATTCAACAAAAGTCCCCCTGTTGAGATAACCTCAAAAAAATCGCACTGGGGAGCTTTGCAAGCAAAGATCGAAACACGTATTATTAATAGCTCTGCATCTCAAGCTCAATCGGTGCAAGTCAACCGCAATGGGCATAGTACACATTTACCGTTACCTGCAGATCAAGAACAAACGAGTTAGCACGCATGTCGCAAGATTATTGATTCCGGCTGAGGTATCCTAAATCCCTTGTTGCAAAATTATTGATCACCCCGTTCAAACGTTCGAGTTTCCAGCTGTGGATGTATGACACGAAAATTTAGATAGGTTCGTGAGTGATCGATCGAGTAGGGGAAGCAAATGGGGTCTCTAGCTGCAGGGAGTGAGTGGGCGGAATCGCCGCACGTCGTGCTGGTCCCGCATTCCTCGTCGGGTCACATCATCCCGTTTCTGCAATTCGCGCGGCGTTTGGCATCCGCGGGCGTCGTCGCCACCGTCGTCACCTCCGACAAGCACCTGCTGGATCTTCGAGCTTCCCTCGGGACCACGGATTTCACTTCGCAAGAGGGCTACCCTCTACGCATCGTCAGCTTCCGTGACAAGACTTCGCTCGAGCTCTCCCACAAGGAATGGGTGGATCGAGTGCGAGAGGTTCCTTCGGAGGAGCGTCGCGTGATTGATCTCTTGGAATCGACCATCAAGGATCTCACCTCGCCGGCGTCGTACTCCCTCCGCGGTGTACACCCCGCGACTCTACCGGTGTGCATTTTACATGACATGTTTGAGTGTTGGTCGCAAGAGGTGGCGGAGAGGTTGCGGATTGCGAAGCATTTATTGTACGTCTCCCCTGCCTCGGCGCTGTCCTGCGCTTTGCAGTCGCAGCGGCTCTTCGAGAAAGGATTGGTTCCCGTCACTCGCGAAACGAGAGAGCGAATTTTCGATGACATTCCCGGTCTCCCACCAACGGTAGCGTTGGATCTCCCCATGCCGTTTCTGAATGCGTCGATGTACGACTGGATGCGGATCCGTCACGACCGATTCCGAGAAGCCGACGTGATCCTGGTCAACACATTCTACGACCTCGAGAAGCCCGTGCTGGATGCCTTGCGGAACGACGTCCTGGGATCCCCAGATGTGCGAGCGAAGTTTGTTCTCGACATTGGGCCATTCCGACCAGAGTCTTCTGTCAAAGGTGACAACGACTCGCCGGAATCGGAGGAGACCGATCCCAATCCCTGTCTCAGCTGGCTAGACACGCGAGCTTCGAATTCTGTTTTGTATGTTTCGTTTGGAAGCAATGCGACGCATTCGGCAGTCCAGTTGCGGGAGCTGGCGCTGGGATTAGAGGCGAGTGGGGTGTCGTTTCTGTGGATTGTGCGATCACCGAACGCACCCAGATTCTCTGCGGCGTCCGAAACAGAGTCCGTGACGCAGTTTCTTCCATTAGGGTTCGAGGAGCGCGTAAGGGATCGCGGGCTGTGCTACTCCCAGTGGGCGCCGCAAATACGGATCCTCAAGCATCCGTCAGTCGGTGGGTTTCTGAGCCACTGTGGGTGGAATTCTACGCTGGAGTCTGTCATCGCCGGTGTGCCCGTGCTCGCTTGGCCGATTTTCTCCGAGCAGCATCTGAATCGCAGGTTTGTTCAATTCCTGTCTTGCACTCGCACCAGAGATATCTAAGAAGTCCATAGACCGAATTCCATAACTGGGCATTCATAACTGGGCAACAATGGAATTTCACAGCTTCAGTTTGGAATAGAGCTCCGAATTCCATTCGGTCCCTAAGTATTCTAGATTTACTACGTTCCTTTTCAAGGTCGAAAATCCTTGGAAGACTGAATGAGTCCATTGGCAATAGAGGAAATCGTGGGGGTCCTGATTCTGGACTTTCCTCTTCTTTTTAGCTACAAAGCCCCTAGGGGTGATAATGATGCTACAGGCAGACCTCTATGCATCATATCTCATATATGCTTCATAATTTCACCCCCTTTTTGATCGGAGAAGAGAAATCTTAGCTGTTAAAAGGTTAATAGTCTTTATAACATTCTTTGCAAATATACCTTCCTGTAAGTTAGAATAGCCCTAAAATTTGATAAATTAAAATATATATTATTGTTGATATAGAGCCAGAAGTTGAGAAGTTGAATATATATCATTTGTTTATAGCCAGCAACCTAAAAATATATTATTTGTTATATGTTAATTTGTTTGTTACATGTTATAATGTTGTATGTATCAAAAATCTCCTACTCCCTACTTCTTGCATATGTAGAGGTTCTACAATATTCAAATCTAATGCTTGGTTGCCACTTCTTTTGGAAAATGGTGTAGATTTTTGGTGGATACAATGAAGGTGGCATTGGAGTTGACGGGAAGAAGTTACACACAAGAGGAGCTAGAGAGTGAGGATGTGTTGCCTGTGCGGTTTGTAAGCAAAGAAGAGATTGAGATGAAGGCTAGAAGCTTGATGCACGATCCAGAAATCAAAGTTCTACGAGAGAATGTACAAGAACTGAAGACCAAAGCTTGTGAAGTGGGAACTTTGGGTGGGTCATCACACAAAAACTTTGAAGCTTATGTTCATCTCCTTCATGGTAGTCTCTTAGCATCGCCATGTTGATTGTACAAGAGTGCAGTTGTATCTATTGGTTTGTACAAATTCACTACTTTTATTGAATTGTATATTTTTGAAAGGTGTTTGGATAGGTTGCAACTTGCAATGGTTATGTAAGCTACTGCAATTAATTTGTAATGAACTTTGAATTGTGAATGTAGCCACTTATTGACATTTGGTTGCGGAATGTTTACACCCATAATTTGTATAAAGAGTGAGTATGCTTAGACATACGATTCTCCAAGATTTTAGGGAATGACAAATTTCTAAAGAGTGATTAGGCTTGTTGGGATCTGAAGTTGGTAGGAAATTTTCAACATACAATATAAATATATTTTTTTTTAATATGTAGAACATGTGCCAACATGCTCCAATTCCAATAACACTTTGTCTTGTATATAGTCATGTAGAATTGGTAACAATGGATAGGTGTCATATTGAATTGATTTGAATCGTCATTTTGAGGTCTTAATCCTAAAGGATGGGTTGGTCATAGTGGAAATCATCTTCTTTGGTACTGTGTGAATCATTTGCTTAAAAAAAAAAGGCACTATACAAAACCTTCCCTTATACAAAATTCAAAGGATAAACATTTGCACTTTTGTCTTACATAGAAAGATTCTTTGTCATCCTTGGACAATAAATGTCTACGGCATCGTTCAAAGGATAACCTCTAAAGTTTAAAGGCCATTTTTCCCTCATAAACCACTAAAAATTGTCATTTCTAATGCATTGAGTTAAACAAATAAAAGAATGTATTTTTTTGTAAACCAACCATAGGATCTAATAATACATTTGCACAAGAATGTATTATAACAATTTCGTGAAGTTTGATTATCTAGATTGTTAGGCATTGGCATTAGAAGTTGAAAAGAAGCTTTTTGGTCTCTCTATGAGAATATCACATGATTTTGACTGTCGTTTGTAGAATTTTTGTATACTAGCATGGGTTTTGAATTTAAAATCTAATATATTTCAAACCATGTTAGTTATATTTTCATATCTCCACCAATTTGCAGAGATTAAAAATATGTAAATACCTTAACTAGTAGAAATGCACAATTCAATGTCCCCCAAACTAATCACTATTTAGTCATTGGACCTACTACCTCAATGGTATTCCTCCTCCCTTGTTGTTGTACTACTTCCTTAACCCCTAAATGCCCAAGGCCTATTTTGAGTTTCTTAGAATTTGCTCTAACTTGAACAAAATGCCAACATTTTGATAAGTTGTATCAATTTTTTTTGAACTATAACCGTACAAATTCACACTAGGCATGTTAGAGATCTCATTAGAAAAGAAAACACAACAATATCACTTATGGAACAAAAGATTATAATGTTTGACCATGAGGGTGTTAAAACTGCAAAAGTGATGCAAAGTCTTTCAATCCTCTTTTCAAAAGTTAAATCTAAAAAGTTGGTGACCAAAAAAATATGAAATTAAAGGGCCTAACATCTATAACCCCAATCAATTTACGGCTTCTTAAAATCTATTCTATAATTTTTTAAATGAAATATGAATGTGAATTTTCTTCCAAGGTCTAGTGTATTTGAGGCTCATTTCCAAGAGCTCTCAACACTACCGGAAGTCAAGACTACACTAGGTACCCCTGCACAAAATCTTGAACAGAAAAAACCCTATCATTTATTTTTAAGATCAGATTTTTGATACTAAAACTAGACTTCAAGAAAAACTTTCTAAAAATAACAACTTGGTTAGGTTTTATTTAACTTCAAAGTTTTGCAAACACCAGATTTGGGTGCCTCGGGCATTTAGGGGTTAAAGTCTAGTATAATAGCTTTGCCTATTCTAATCCCGAAGTTCAAATTTATGAAAAAGACTTGTAGTTTCTCGTCCAAGTTTCTGATAATGTACTACAAGAATTATATATTCACAATTTACAAAGTTTTTGAAAATTACATCTTCTTAAAAAATTTAAAAAACCATGATAAAAATTGAGATTGTACCAGACTACCAAAACTTGCTCCATTAGTATATTATTTGAATGGACTATGGGATTTTAGGAGTTAATCCCTAAATGCCCAAGATATATAGTTGCAAGAAATACTTGCCAATTTTGGCTCAAATGACCTCAGTATTAAAGTACTCTAACTTTTGGAATAATTTTTTTTTAACCCCTAAATGCCCGAGGCACCCAAATCTGGTGTTTGCAAAACTTTGAAGTTAAACAAAACCTAACCAAGTTGCTATTTTTAGTATTTTATATTTTTAGAAAGTTCTTCTTGAAGTCTAGTTTTAGCATCAAAAATATGATCTTAAAAATAAATGATAGTGTTTTTTCTGTTCAAGATTTTGTGCTAGGGTACCCAATGCAATCTTGACTTCCCATAGTGTTGAGAGCTCTTGAAAATGAGCCTCAAATACACTAGTTCTTGGAGAAAAAATCACATTCAAAATTCATTTAAAAAAATTATAGAGTAGATTTTAAGAAGCTGTAAATTGATTGGGGTTATATAGGTTAGGCTCTTTAACCTCATGTTTTTTGGTCACCAACTTCTTAGATATTATTTGTGTAAAAAGGATTGAAAGATTTTTGCAGGTTTAGCACCCTCATGGTCAAACATTATAATCTTTCGCTCCATAAGTGATATTGTTGTATTTTCTTTTCTCATGAAATTTCTAACATGTCTAATTTGAATTTGTACGGTTACAATTCAAAAAAAATTGATACAACTTATCAAAATGTTGGCATTTTGTTCGATTTAGAGCAAATTCCAGAAAGCCCAAAACAAGCCTTGGGCATTTAGGGGTTAAATGAAATAAAATATGGATAATTTGTAAAGCAACCAAAAAAGTATGTGTATGAAAATTCAAGCATAGAAAAACTTATCACTAAAAGTACACATTCAAATAATGATGGAAAATGCAAGAAAATAGACACTTTGAAATTTGGTTTTCAGAAAATAGTAAAAACTTTCAAATTAAAAAAAACAAAAACAAAAAAACTACAAGAGAAAGGGATGCTTTAAGTATATTCCTCGTAGTATAGTCCTATAAGAAATTACCTTAAAGGACATTTCTAGTAAAATTTTACTAGAAATACATGCGTTTTTAATAAAAGTTTACTTAACCCCTAAAGGTCTAAGGCCTTTTTCCTGCCAAAAAACATCCAAACTGCCATTTTTATAGCAAAGAGTGAAAAAAAATTTTAAATGTATTTTTTGCACATCTAATTATAGGATCTTGCACCTAACTAGTATGAGAATGTGCGGAAAAAATTTCAGAATTTTTGACCGCACAGATAGAAGGAAAAGCTAAAATATTCAGATATTTTAGATGGAATTAAAATGCACTAATACCATTGGTAAGATTGTTCTAACAAGTAAACTAAACCATTGGAATTTTTTTTTTTTGAAAAAATTGAAAAAGTGCATTCAAAAATGAACCCTGCAAGTTATTTTTTTTTAAAAGATGCTCTAACTACCGGGAAAACAAGAATGTCCATAATTTTCTCACAACAAATCCAAATGAAATGAATCAAATCTTTTTAGATAGACAAAAATATAATCTATGAGAAAAAAATACTAAAAAAGAAAAAGAAAAAATGAAAATTTTTTTGGCTGCCCGAGTTGCACCCCATCCTCTGTTTTGAGCTTATTTGGTTATAAATTTTGTTCCCAAGCACTGATTGTGAATAAATTATATTCTTACAAAGCTAATCAACTTTTCTACCTCCAAAAAAAGTTTCAAAAAATTAGAAGAAAATTGCAGCTTGTAGGTACCTGCTCGAGAATGCATTTGTCCTCCAAAGGGACAATGGGCCTTAAGGGGTTAAAATCTCCTAAAAGATTTTAGTTATAGGATTATACTACTAGGACTATATTTAAAATACCCTTTTCTCTTGTAGTAAAGACATTTTTCCTAACTTGAAGATGCTTCTTTTCAACCATTTGCATCTTCAATTAAGAAAACAAGATGTGTGGGCCCTTGAGAATTGCCTACAAAATCATGTATACTAATTATTGACAACAAGACTACAATAGCCTTTAAAAGGAAGAACCATGTCGCAAAAGAAAGGTGCTTCAGATGGATGTTTCAAGTTGAAAAAAGACCCAACCATTGCAATATAAATATAACCCTTACTTGTGACAAGAAACATATAATCATATTTGCTTAAATAAATAAACATTAGGAAAAATTTCAGCCCTCTAGAAGGCCGTGAGTTCTGCACCCGCCCCGTACAATTATGGAAAAAAATCAAAATATATATTTTTTAAATTTAGATATTTTTTTTTTAATTTAAAAAAACTGGGTGCTAACCTGGCACCAGTAGTGCCTTGTCAGATTTTTTATTTTTATTTTTTTCCAAAAAAAACTATTTTTTTAAGATTTTCTTTTTCATTATGAAATTGCACCAAAGGGGTCCTGTAAATCAATTCCTTAGCGACCTTTTGGAGGGCTAAAATTTTTCCTAATGAAACTGAGAGATTGCATGTGCCAGCATGACCCTTAGAATTGCCCCAGGTGGTCTCTACTTCTCAAAGAGTTGAGTATACACAATTTGAATGGTGATGTGGAGCAAGATGGTCTTTTGAATAAATGTGGTCATTCACATTACTCCTGTCTCATTTTCGATTACCATCTGGGGAAGGACAATTCCAAGGTTCAAAATGAGAGATCTTATAGAGCAGTTAAGGTAAACTTGCCTATGACAGGCAGAATGAGTGATTTGATCTATTGCCATTAGGGAAAAGAATCAAATTTTCTTCCATATAAAGACAAATGTGAGACATGAAGGAAGCAGTTGAAATTTTAATTTTTGGACAAAGCATGCATTAGTTGTGAATTTCCAAAGTGTTTTGCCCAATTGGTCTAAAAGAGTCTGTAGACTATCCCAAATCAGCAAAAATTGTTTCCATAATGGTCATCTAACCACCTAAAGCAGTCACCATATTTTCTGAGATGGCTACAAGATTTCCTAACATGGCCATGACATTGAAGGAATAAAAAAATAACTTTCTATGACAAGTTTACACTAGAAAGGTGTAAGTGTCCTATAACAGTCACTAATAACTCCATGGCCATCTCCCAAGGCATTGATTTTGGCCACTAACCAACCTAATGAAGTCATAATCTAATTTATTGACAAAATCTGAAATGGGTTGGCGTAAGATTGAAATGGGTGGCTTTGTAGATGTCTGCATTAGATGGTCTACCTGTCACAGGCAGGTTTACCTTACTCTTCTTCTTCTTGTCAACTGTAGCACAAACTAGACATCAAAAGACATTCTAAGGTGCAAGCACCGGAGCGGATGTTTTTACATTGGTTTTTCTTTTCTTCTGCCGTTGAAGAGTTGTTGCAACAACTAGAAAACATAAGCAAATATGAGCTGAAAATAGCAGCATCACAAACCCATTTTCTTAAAAAATTTATAAGACCCGAAATGGAATTGCGTCCATGGCCTTACAACAGTTCCAACTTTATCACAAAAACTTTATCCGCCACTCCATAGTTTTTTTTTATTATAAGTCTTTAAAGAGCCCCTTGAAGCCAACTGAAGACCAAGGTCTTCAATTGTGAACTCTTCAAAGTATTGGACCTGGAGAAAGAACCCTAATAGGTTGGCTTCCTCCTCCAGCTCCGGCTCTTCTATAGTACAGACTAACCATCACAAAATAAAAATATTCAATGAAGTCACATAATTGTGCACACAAAGTAATGACCTACATGCGGCATTTTTAGCAAACAAAATCATAGCAAGACATCCTTCACTCTTGGATTAACCCCTACAGGACCAAACACCATTTTTTAGCAACATAACAATTTTGGGCAGCTCACTACAAATAGAAATTTTAATTTTTTCTTTGAAATTTTCACACAAAATGTACCCAAGGAGTAGCTTCAAGGCCCAACAATTTCATAACTTCTGACTTTATGGGTAAAAAGTTATTGTATGATATGTAATTTTCCGCGTTCGGCGGGCAAGCTGGGCAGCTCACAAAAATTCTTTAAAAAACACTTTTTTGAATGTTAAAATTTGAAACTTGTTTTATAGATTTATATATACTTGGAAAGTTTTGAATCATTCCATTGGATTAACGAGTCAAAAGTTATGAGGATTCCTAGTTGGAGGGTAGTTATGGAATCTCTACTCTAAAATAAACTGTGAAGTCCTTTCTCTCTCTCAATTTTCAATATTTTTGAATAAAACAAAAAACGTTGGATGTATATTGTTTATTACAATATTACAACCACTAGGATTGGCATTTTTCAATTCTATAATTAAATTCTTGACAATTTAGTATTCTGAGTCATTCTCTATCTCTTCCTACTTACTATTTTTTTCCTGTATGTTGTACAATTCCAAATGATCTGAAAATTTTCAAGCATGTAGCCAACTTGCCTTGAAGAATGAATCCAAAGAGTAATCACCATTTTGGACATTTTTTCATACAAATGTGACCTTATGAAGGGCAGCTGCCCAAATTTTTGCAGTGATTAAAAAGGTTTTTTGTCAATTCAAACGCTATTATCTTGCAATCTACATGGTGGAAAATTCTGAAATTTTTTCCACATCTTCTTAAATTAGTGTACTACAAGATCCTACGGTTACATATGTTCAAAAATGTTTTTTTTCTAAAATTTGGTACTTGTATTAGAAATGACAATTTTGGAGCGGTTTTGGTGAAAACATAGTCAAAAACCTTTAGGGGTTAAAGCGAGAGTATGCATACAATTTCGGCAATGTTGACTATAGGTGTACAATAGAGTCCAATAATCTTACAAATTGCTTATTGTGGAATTCAAAGATAGATATCTCTATATTTAAATTAAGTTTTGACAAAGTAATTGTACCATCCTACTCAAATGTACAGAATTAGCTGTATAGTGTGAGGATCAAATAGCAAAATCTAGTTAAAATCCAGAGATATCTATTTTACAAAGTTTGGTCATATAATACGTTCACATTGAACTCTTCATAAATCATATTTTTGTTACTTAAGGGTGTGTTTCTTAATATGAAAGATGTACATAATAGCTACATGGTTCATTATGTACATCTACTTCACGAGTAGCTTGAAATCAACTAAGAAAACAAAACAAATTATATCCAACATGACAAGACCTTCTGAACCTCAACCTAAGAGCAGGAACTACACTTAATTGACATTCCTACACATTACCTGAAACTTAGTGACTCTAAGAAATCGAACTACATTAATGTTGAGGCTGAAGACATCACAAATCTAATTTACATTACAAATCTAATTTGATTGGTAGTATGCTAATACTATGGATCCTGTCAACTTTGATCAGACTAACAATAAAAAAGCAAGCCTTCATAACCGGTTGTTGAGTTTTCAACACTCACGTGGCACCGTCCCATTGGCAACCCATCACCATTGCCATTACAAGTTGCAACTCATAACCTTCTCTCCTCTCAACTTGCTTCCTCCATCCTTGGATCACGGAGATCAAAGGTTGTGATTGAAAAGTGAACAACCAGTTATCGCCGCTACTGCAGCTCGTTGGTTATCTAATACATAAACCTGAGAAGAACACCTTAACGGGGAAGAATTATCCACCCCATCCTCCAGCACAACACAAGTCCAGCAACAGCTAGGGTGAGACCAAGCACAAACGCGAAGCCAATGGTGCAACCCAAAATGATACTTGTGTCATCGTGAGCATTTCTTGCCATTGCGGTCGGGTAGTGGCAAAAACGGAGCGATTTTTTGAAACGGAGTTTGGTGATATCAGAACTCAAAGCGCCAAAATTGGAAGCAGAGAGTTCATTTGCATGTTGCACTGAACAAATCTTTCTCGTCATCGTGTTGTCAACGAACCTGATGGCGTGGTCATAGTAACTAACCACTTGTGAATTTGGTGCTCCAGCTTGACATAACCAAACCATGTGTAATAACAATAAATTTAAAGTGATCGATTATTCATTCTGAATAGTCAAATTTTCAAAAAACAGGAAGAAACCTGTAAAAACAGACGAATCAAAAGAACGAATCAAATTTGAGGCGACATACTTCTTCCCAAAAACATCAAAACTCTAGGGTTTAGGGTCTTAGGGTGTTTTAGGGTGTTTTAGGGTTTAGGGTCTCTACTTCCACCAAACTTCAGATCATACAAGTTACATCTTAACATAATAACACCTAAAGGACCAACATGCATTTTTTGGCTACATAGAAATTTTGGGCAGGTATAAGTGACTAAAGATTTTCATATTTTGGGCTGAAATTTTAATTGAAAGTGGGGACAAGGAATATCTTTCATATGCACTAAATTTCGTGACATTTGGAAATGTGAGTAAAAAGTGATGGCCTTATATGTTACTTTTTTTGTAATGTGCAGTTCAGGCAGAGTCGAAAAAATCAAATTTTTCAAAAACAAAAATTTGAAATTGGTTTTCTATAGTTATATATAATGGAGAGCTTTGAATCATCCCATTTCAATCAATGAGTCAAAAGTTGTGAAGGTTTTTAGTTTGCGGGCAATTATAGATCCTCTAATCTAAAATAAACTTTGAAGCCCTTTATCTTACTCAAATTTCAATACTATTTGAAAAAAATAAAATTATAGGATATAGATTGTATATTGCAACATTGCAACCATTGAGGCTGGCATTTTTCAATTCTATAATCAAATTGTTGATAATTTAGTATTTTGAATCATTCTCTACTACTATCTATTTACTATTTTTTTTCCATAGTTTGTACAATTCCAAATGAAGTGAAAGTTTTCAAGCATGTAGCCAACTTGTCTAGAAAAAAGAATTCAAAGAAGCACCATCATTTTGGACATTTTTTCATTGAAAAGTGAGCTTGTGAAGTGCAACTTCCCTATTTTTTGCAAGGCCAAAAAAATGATTTCAGTGAAGTTGAATGCTTATATCTTGCAATCAATGCGGTGAAAATTTCTGAAATTTTTACAACATGTTTTCAAGTCAGCACACTACAAGATCCTATAGTTACATATGTCAAATTTATTTATTTTTTAAAAATAGGATACTTGTACTAAAAATGGCAATTTCTGAGCGTTTTTGGTGAAGAGATAGTCATGGAGCTTTAGGGATTAAATCCAAAATCCTACACATCAGGTTTGATATGTGAATCTCCAAAGGACAAAATTGGGTACCTGACATTGTCAAAGTTAATATCCTATAAGTGATGACCCTTTTAGGAGACCTTTAGTAAAATGTACTAAAAATGCATGTATTTTCAATAAAATTGTACTAAAAATCTCCTAAAAAGGTCATTATTTATAGGACTATACTACTAAGACTATATTAAAACATCCCATTTTCTTGTAGTGGGTGAAAAAACAACTTGGAAACACAAACCTAATATGAAAGAAAAGACCAATCAAACAAGGAAGATGACCTAACTGCACACCAACTGCCGATTTAGAATTGCAACTTAAACAGCCTTCACATCCAATTCGGACCCACTAAACTATCAACCTGGCCTCCTTGTCACTTGGACTGACTTAAATTCAATTCCCACTCAAAAACCACAGCAAATATCACTTCCAACTTGGCTAAACAACGAATTTTAAACTACCAAATTGGATATACACCATTACTTGTCAAAGTGAGACAAAAACACACTAATACATACACAAAAAATAAAAAAGTTCCCATCAACTAGAATATCTACACTTGCAATGATCCTAAACCAACTAGATATCATTGATGGACCAATTCCGACTTTGTTCAAATTTAATGCCTTTGGAGAGATCTCTCATCTTCTACCTTAAGTTAGTCGTCTGTTTATTTTGTTTGTTTGTTACCATGAGATTTCCTGGACCATGCGTCCTTCAGTCGCATGCTTGGTACCAATGGCAAGGAGGGGTGCACGGGCTTTGTTTTGTGGCGTTTTGACTCACGATGGAAAAGTTATGGATTTTTTAGTTATTTTTGGATCATAAAAATTTAAAAATTGCTTTTGCTTTTATTTTGATTGTGGCAAGGGCACATGGCACACTAGAAAATCATTTTTGCTTTGGATGTGGTAATAGTACAGGGTACACTAGAAAATCACTTTTACTTTGGATGTGGCAACGGCACAAGGCACACTAGTTTTAACCTCTAAAAGTCTCAATCCTTTTCTGAATTTTTGCACATTTTTGCTTATATCTTTGTACAGAAATATCAATTACTAGAATTTCATGAATTTGGTCATTAATGAAGTTTGCCTTTTTTAGATTCAAGTATTACATTAGATGAATGAGATGTTAGTTGCACAGAACAGTGCCTGAAAGCCCTCTATTCATCGTCCAATTTATGGACGTCGGCGTGCTTCAGGGTTAACTTAAGGTATACACTTGCGTTAACCCCTGAGTGCACCACTATGTTGCACAAGTTTTGGCCATATTGGACCTGGTTCCACAAAACTAGGCACTACACAAAATAGTAAAATTAGGTTGCCCCACACTTATTTTTTGACAATTCAAACTATAGAAATATTCACTGCTTTTGTACAACGATGCATTCAATTCAGAGCCATGTGTATGGCATAGATTTGTGCACCAATTCAAGGCTTGGTTCAGAGAGTGGCATGTGCCTCCATGTGGAACAAGCATTGATCCATGAGGTAATTTATCTCAGATAAGGCAACCTAATTGGCAAGGCAACCTAATTTCACAATTTTGTGTAGCCATTCATAATTACATCCAAGCAACTTCACCGTTGAAAATGGCAGAGGACCCAAGTTCGCAGCAGTGGACAAAATCTTGGAAGTTTTCACTGTTCTAACCAAAAGATTATCCATACTTGATGTCTGTTTTTTTGTTTTGTTTTGTTTTGTTTTGTTACGTTGAGATCTCTCGGACCGTGTGTCCTCCGGCTGCGTGTTTGGTACCTTCAGAAAGCTCTCAGCAAGAAAAGGTGCACGGTCTTGGTTTCGTGGCCTTTGGACCTACGGCGTGAAAGTTATTGAATTTCAAAGTTTTTATGAGTTAAAAAATTAGAAAACTGCTTTTACTTTTCTTTTGGCTGCACATTGGGGTCAACAAATGAAGTACTTTGAATTAAAGCTGTAAATGAAATAGCAAACTTATCCAAAATGGCAACCAATTTATAGAGATCAATTATCTCAATGCTTGAATTACATCACTTGGATGTGATTGTCATTCATGTTATGTGTTTCTAATTGAGAAGACAACTCTATATATACAAATGGGGTGCTAGAAGGTAGAACAACCCATGTGGGATAAATAAATTTGAATTTTTAGTTTCTCAAGCACTCATAGTTAAGGCAAGAATTGTGTTAAAAGTAGAATTTCAGACCTCATTTAGGCATAGTAAAATAACTTTTCTTAAAAAACTTTGAACTAAAAAAAGTTGTTGAATGAAGATAAGTTTCACCTGCAAAAACCCGTTTGGCATTTTGAATCTCTAATCAAAAGTTATGGACAAATTTGAGAGAGAGGTTGGAATGGACATTAATATCTTTTAGAAGGAATTAAAATGCACTAATCCCAATGGTGAGATTGTTTCAGTAAGAAAACTAAACTGTGTTGAACTTTTTTTTTGAATAATTGCAAAAATTGCATTCCCAAATGAATCCTACAAGTTACTTTTTTCAAAAAGATGCTCTAATTGCCCGCAAAACAAGATTGTCCATAACTTTCTCATAAAAAATCCAAATGAAATGAATCAAAGCTTCCCAAATAGGCAAAAATATAATCTATAAGGAAAAAGAATTAAATTAAATTTTTTGCAAATTTTTTTTGCTGCCCCCTCTCCCCTTTTTTGAGCTTATTTGAGCTTAACCGGGCACCAATTGAAAAAAAAGTTATATTCCCACAAAGCTTATCAGTTTTTCTATCTTCCAAAAAAGTTTTAGAAAATCATAACAAAAATCCAGCTTGTAGGTACTTGCCAGAAATCCCATTTGTCCCCCAAAGGGACAATGGTCCTTTAGGGGTTAATGTACATTATTTTCTTAGTCCAGGTCGATTTCAGAGTTCATTTGAACTCCTACTAATATTGTAGCAATGATTTGTGTCCATTTGCGCCATTTTCTTTACACAATTTCCACATCATTCATATAATTCAAAATTGACACTCTAAAAGTCCCAAGATACACATATGAAAGTGTTCAGATGGTGCCAGAGCTAGTTGTTAAATCTCATTTCTCCTTTACACGTACAACAACTTTACCTCTCTAGTGCCACTGCTAGAATGACTTCCTATGACTATAAAATGACTTTCTAAGACTGCAGTGATTTCCTAAGATTGCAAACTGACTTCTTGAGACTTCTTCAGATTGCAAAATGAGTTGAAAACCTTCGACTGCTGCTTGGATGCCCTACACATTGTGATGCATTGTGTGATATTTAAACATCCTAAGTACCTTTCATCACCATGTTGAAAGTCATTTATGAGTCATTTCTAAGTCATGATAGAGTTTTTGGTGTCGTTCTAGTGATTGCTAAGTGGCATATCATTCCGTAGTCATTCTTTAGTCATTTGGATTTAGAATTCATATTAATCCCCATGGATTTGGAAAGTCATATTTTTTGTGTCATTTTCAAGTTGTGGCAATATTGCAAAAAGGAATGTAATGACAATTACACGGGAAGTAGTTATAAAGAACCAATGGCCCACAATGATTTCAGGGGCCTCTAGTCATTTTGTAGTCATATGCATTCGGAATGATTGCTATGAAGTCATTTATGTATTCGGAATACATGCTGATTTAGAATAAGCTAGAATCCATATTTGCTTTTGAAATTTTGTATAAATGAACCTAACATCATTTACATATGAATCATCAAAATCTTCATTTTGCGTAGAGAAATTTTTTCCTCCAAGAGGGCTCAAAGCTTGTTGATCCTAGTTTGCAGGAATTTAAAAAAAAAATCCTTACTTCAAACATTATAATCTTTCAATCCACAAAGTCAAATGAGCTGAAATTTTTTCCTCACATTGCCTTCATTACTTAATACTCTTTTGTGTGGTTAAAATTTGAAAAAATTATTTTGAACAATGCATAAAAAATGAGCAATTTTGGATTTTTCTTCCAAAACACCCTCTAGCCTTTATGGGTTAATAATATTGAATACTTTTAAATCCCTATTGAAACTATCCCATTAACATTAAATGAGTATGATTAACACATACGGCTTTAAAGATTGGAGTTAAATGAATTATAAGCTTTATCTTTGCGTTGTACACAATTTTAAGGTAAACCTCCCTATTCATGCATTGTGACAATTTTTGCCACTTTTGGTTAATGTCTTACATTTACACTTCTTTTTTTTGATGTATACACTACTAGTACAATGGCGTAACTTCAGTCATCTACCCTTCATTGTAGATTTTTTTGGCTATGTCTATTTTATTATCCATATGAAATTATTTTTCCATATCTATATTTATTATACTATGAAAAATTTGTACAACCCACATTTGCCAAGGCTAACTTATTAATAAGAATTCCTACTACGTGATGTTTTTACATAGCCTTATATATATATATATATATAGAAGAATATGTAACATTTCATAAACCCTATTGTAGCTCTACATATTATATAAAATTTCTTTGCTTTGAATTAAATGGATCCTATCTTTTAACTCGCGTAGTTTTCCAAAAATCAATAGTAATCTCCCTAGGTTAATGTCATCAAGATGAAAATGAATCGTGGAAAGGTTAGAAGAATGGTGCAAATGAGCGGCAATGAAAGGCCATAAAGTTTCAAAGGCAAAACCATGAATTCTAAAAAAATTAAACTATACTACAAACTCGATACAATTCCATATTTGAGTTCTAGTTCTAATAAAATTTAAATGATATTAGTACACATAACTGCAACTACTACTAATTAAGGCTATAAAATATCATTACA
The DNA here is from genome assembly GCA_963969595.1 of Neckera pumila. NCBI lineage: Eukaryota > Viridiplantae > Streptophyta > Bryopsida > Hypnales > Neckeraceae > Neckera > Neckera pumila. The sequence continues at coordinate 18,750,522 of OZ018414.1, forward strand.
AATCCAAATTGAATAAGCAAAAAAATTGAAGATAAAATATAATAATAAAAGTTTGAGCAAGGTGCGTACTGACAAGTTTTTTGCCCTAAATATACAATCACAAGCTTACCAAAGATTGAAAAGTCCAAAGTTAATGTACCATTATAATTTGTAGATAAAGATAGATATTGCAATCACACTAAATCCTATCGAAAATTTATAAAAAAGCATATCATCATGATTATATTACAAATCTAAATGAATGTACCTTATAACCATACAAATATGATGCACAAAGATATAGAGGACAAACAAGTTCACCCATGGACAAACAACATTACCACCAATATTACAATCACCAATGCAAAACACATACAAAAAAATTTACGAGACAAATATCTCTAGACTTATAAACATCAAGTAAATCATAATTATTAATGCCTAAACTAGTAAAGCTACAAGTTACAAAACTCAAACGGATGTTCGGGATAGAGATGCTATGAGGAGATCCCAATGTCTTAGTGGACAATACAAACCAAAGAGCAATGAAAGTTACAGAATGCTCGGAAATCAATATACTTGTGCTAAATAAATGCAAGATTAAGTCTTTTGATTTGAACAATTAAAGATATGTAGGAGTGACCTACAATCAAGTAACCATAATTGCTATCAACAAGTATGATGAAGTATTTTAAAATTTTGAAAGAAGGTATCAACAATATACAATAACTACCTATTTCAATGTCTACAATCAAACAAACAAAGCCGTCTTTTGTCCTACACAACATCGAAAACATCTTATTGAATCACTCATGATTTTATTAATTCTAACCTACATGTCCAACTTATTTTCATTCTTATAATTTGAGTAATTATTAGCGAAGCTACAAATGATTCATCACTTCAAAACCACAAACAATGATCAAAGTAAAGCATTAGGGCTAGGGATTTTTAGTTGAAATTGCTCCGTGTTGGTACAAAGAACACATACATCCACCTGCATTGAAATTGTGTAGCCTTGCCAATTTCCTTAGCCAATCACAATTCCTATATATCGTAGCACCTTGCGCACAATGCATCCAAGAAAAACATACTTGAACAATTTGCCGTTAATTTATGCTAAACCTTGCTACTAAACCGAGGTTCTATTGCAAATGATATAGGGTTCAAACTAAATAATCCCAATTCAACTCCAAATCCTTCAGGCATGGCCGGAAGAGCTTCACTCTTCTCTTGATCTCCGATATCAAAAACCTCCCCACTGTGATCCACGGTGTTGTAGATGCACAATTGCGATTCACTGAATGGAACCAATGCAAATTCAGGATACACTTCCAAACTCCGACCGCCACTCTTTTCCTTCTTCAAAACATTCACCAGCGTAAAAGTATCAGTCTTCCCCTCATCGCCTCCTCCATTTCGAGTCCACTCAATTCTATCAACCCAGTGCTCAATTAGAGGACCATTGTCTCGCTCGGAGAACAAAAAGAGTTCGCCATTGTTTTCCACCAGTTGAAGAATGGTCGAGTTCGGCAAAGCTTCAGCAGTCCATTTCGTAGACCAAAGTCCTTCTTCCACGTTGTATCCCAGGATGCCCTTCACTGTTTGATCACCAAGCTCCAGGAATCCGATGCAGAAAATGTTGCCATGGTGAAACACACCGGATTGATATTCATTCAATGCGAAAGCAGGCCCAGGAAGATCCCCCACTCTCTCCCACTGCCCAGTTCGAGAATCATATAGTTCCGTGATTCTGGACAAACTCTCTTCACCTGATGCAGAACTGCCTGCTGCAAGTATGTGGTATGATTTTGAGGACTGATCCGCATACATGTGCATTAAAACAGGGTTCCGCCGATGGAGCAGCGGAGGAAGCTCCTTCCATTGTTCAGTGAGAGGATTGAAGACAATTAAGCGCTCCTCATGTGGCGACTTGGAGAAATTCATGCACACCAGTCCATCATTGGCACAAAAGAGGAATTGCTTGAACAAGTCCGGGTCAGGGTCACAATTGGGAGGAAGGAAGGTCAGAGGAGGTAGCTTTCGCCACTTGCCTTTCTGTCCGCTTGTTGAAATCCATTTTGGATCAAAGGCCGCCCACTGCCAGACTCCCTTGTTGATGAAGAAAGAGCACGCCGTCAACACAGGCTTGGCCCTTAACGCGAGCGCTTGAATGAACTCCACGCTCTCTATCGAAGCTTTCCAGTTTTTGGACACAGACTTCAGCTTAAGTATATCTTCGTGTTCAAGGTGCTCCAGTATACGTCCCTTGACTTCAGGGAGCAAACCATCCAACTTATCCAAATTGTCCTCCTGTATAATACGCAGGGGGCAACGATTTAAGAAGAGCAAAATAAGCTACATACTTTGAATGTGATAAGCTTATGATAATGTTATAATAAAGTTTGATGAGAGGAGCTAGGGCTGAGATTTGTAGTGAATTCTAATACCTTGTCTAGGGAAGACCAATTCTAGTACTATGTGTTCTACTTCGTATTACATAAGGAATAATAAAATCTTGAAAGTGATATCTTTTTTATTAAAATCTATTTCTACCAATTGCTTTTCATGATAGAGTTTTAGGCAATTTTGATGCATAGCAAGTTTTGCAAGAATGACAATGTGATCAAGGTCTGCAATGTCCATGTGTATGATACAATTATTGTCCAATTTCACCTTTGTGAAGGTAATCAATGAGTTCAATTTTTGCAACACATAGGCAACTTAAATATCAATTAGTTGAATGCTCCATTAAAGTAGTTAGATGGCAAACAATCATGAATACTAAAACACAAATCCTAAGGCACAAATAATTTAATGCGCTAAATGCAACAATGAAGTATAATAACTAACAATATTATAAGGATCTTTTTAGAAGATAATTGAGAAATTAGAAAATCTAATAATTTAAAAAACCAACTGTCTTTTTTCTGTTGTTCCCCTCATTGAGAAAATTCTCTTATTAATTCTAAACTGACTTTTGAGTGCCCAAAACTATTATGAATGGTGTAAAGATTATACCATTTGATTCTTCTCAATGAGTCTTCTTTTCTAGTAACTATGATCTGACAACCTATATATAATGAAAAGTGGGTTTCCTTTTTATAGATTAGAAAAGTTGAAGAAGCACCTGCTTGGTGTTGTGAAATGCCAACCCAACACCTTCAGAAGAGAAGATCGATGATATGGAATACATTGAAATGATAAATTTCAGAAGCTCAAGAGATAATGAGCAATAGGAAATAATAAGTAACAAGCAACAAGCTTTGAAATAACAACCCACAGTCCACCTGCAGTTGCATTTGGGCCCGTGCTCTTTACGCCGTTTTCCGCCATCATCGCCTACTTCGTCGTCTGGAGCTGCAGATGTCCTGAGGAGCGCCATCTTTGAGGAGATATTAATTAATGTAGTCCCCGAGCTAATTGCAAGCAAACTTGGACTATAGATCGATCTCTCAAGCTTACAAAATTTGAACTGAAGATTTGGATGAAGTGCCCAGATATTCTAAGCGACGAGTAAAACTTGACTCTTACTCTAGCGCGCACGTAGCTAGAGTGTCATGCAAGCCCTTAGATCCTAGCTAGAAAGTTCGATTGAGATTGATCAAGAGAATTCCTGTGAGAACTGGAAAGCTCTGGAATGATCGGGAGAACTCCTGTGAGGACTGGAATGCTCTGGAATGATCGATAAAATTCCTATGAGGAAGGGAATGCTCTGGAATTGCAACTCTGAACGACAACGATGAACACTACAAACTTATAGCAAATTGACGCTTGTCAATCACGCGTGAATAATGAACTGTAAAGCAGGGCATCATTCGGCGAGGAATGGCGTGCATACTCTGGAATGTGGGAATGCAAATTCATTGTACGCGCGTTCTTCAGAAACACGAGAGTGTCCCCATTCTTATAACGGTACTCCGTATGTCACAGACTATTAGATGAAAGAAAGTCTGTACCGACAAGTTCAACGGTGCTGGAAGCTTCGACAACAGTTTCTGATAACCCTAATGGCAAGGGTAAATTAGGAATAGTAAACCTGTACGGTTAAAATGTAATTTATGAGAGGATAAATATTCTTCCTAAATTAGGGTACATTCACACCTGGCCTTAGAGGTGGTCTTAGAGGGCGCAGTAGGAGCAGGGCTTCACACCAATGACGTTTTGTAACTGCTGGGCCGACCTCGAGTCGACGTGGAGTCGTGCGTGGCAGGCGCAAAGTGCGGTGCTTCCAAACGCGGTGGTCCCATGGTATTTTTTAAAGGAAGTGCTATGTGCCGAATTTAATGAGGAGTACAATCATCTGGAAACGTAGATATGAGATTTGTAGGACCGCTGATAGTTAAAGCCCATCTGAGAGGGCGATTAAGATAAAACAGCGGTATAACTTACTGAAACACTAAAATGTCCTCTATCTCGCAAAGTCCTTGGGTGATTCGCAAGCTATTGGTTCGACAATCAGGATGCGTTTCACGAATGCAATGGAGCGAGTGCGAGTGCTCTGCGTGAGGTTTATCGATCTTCTGCATTGGGGTCTGACTTGCGGTGGGGTTTTACGGATTTGGTTGAATTCTGAGTTGTGAGATCGTGTGTGCATCTGGCAGGGTGCAGACAGGGGTGTGAATTGTAGAACTGCTGAATCCCAATAGTCTTGGATCCAAAATTTAAGAATCAACTACTTGAATTTTTGTCGACTGGCATCGCAATCAGATGCTTTCGTTTTCCTCGACCGGAAATCAGATGCTCTGTTTTTTCTTGACTGGGAATGAGATGCTTGCTTTTAATTTTCTCTTCTTGCGTTTTTTGTTTTTTCGTTTTCGACCGGGAATCAGAAGCTTCCGTTTCTCAATGATTACTACTGCGAACATGTAGTCGGAGGCCGGTCGTTGAAGCATCGACGATTCATTCAAGGAGACTGTGTTTCCTAAGATTCCTAAATTGCAACCCAACTTTTCAGTGATTCTGTACTGCTCTTCTTCTTCCCATTGAAGCAAACTTCTTCTCAGAACCTGTAATCTGGTTACCATAAAAATCAATTTTCCCAAACTGATGCTCTATTTCGTGTGTTTTCAAAACGTCGCAATAGCTTGCTCTGCCCATCCTCCATCAACGGCCGCCCTCTCAAAAATTTTAAGGCAATAATTGAGCACTTAGATACTTCAAGAGTGCACTATCCCGTAAAACCATTGCCTTGGAGGTTGGAGGCCAGGCAGTACGTGTTTTGCATATGTGAACGCTATGTAACTTCTCACGACTGGATTATTACCGAACCAACGCAATAAATGCGTTTCAATAAAAACCAGGCTTTCTTGTCTTTTTGCAGAGGTCTCATCTTTTAGAAACCGTTGTTACCAAACACCAAGTGCGAATGCACCATTAGAGAGTTAGTTTGCACAAAGGGGAGAAAATACAAATCCTAAAAGGGGTGAGCAAAAGAATTCATTTTTAGTACCTATGGAGTTAAAGTTCTAAGAGTTGTATGCATTAGAGAAAAATTCAGCCCTATACAGGGTTGTCCGAAGTTGACATGCCATGCTATTCTTTGCATGGCCTGTCAACTTTGAAATTGCTCTTGGTGATCTGACTGCTCTCTGGAGCAATTAAGTCTCTTAGAATTTTTTTACTTTTTAAATATTTTTTTTTAAGATTTATTTTTTAATTTTTAATTTTCAATAAATTTTTATTCGGAATTTTTTGTTCCTGCGCCACTACTGCTACAGTTTCAACAGGGCAAAAATAGGAAAAAAACGATTTTCTTAGCAAAATAAAAGCAAATTTCAGGGTACCTCAAAGGACTGTGGAGCAATCCTCCAGAGGCCTGAAATTTCCTCTAATGGAAAGAAAAGGGAATGTATATAGATCTTGGAACTTTTTGGACAAAAGGAATCATAGTCAAGAAGAGAATCTAGACATAGAATCTATTTAATATTTTTCCCAAGTTTTCCTTTTCTTTTGATCCCTATACAAAGTAATTAAGAACCTTACACATAAATATGAAATAATGAATGACCACACTAGTCACCTTACTGAAGAGCAAACATATACTACTTTCCAATATCTCATTCAATATATATGGATGTATTTTCATTAGTTTCTTGTACTAAGTCTCCCATGGAAGACTCCTAAGTACATTTATAATTCACCCACAGGATGTCTTGACTCTTAGAAGTTAGATATCTTCATGGTCATTCCCATTTTACATCTAGTTATTTTGAAGATTACAATACCATATAGGTGAAAAATTTCTCTTCAAAAATTTAATATATAATCCACTTCCAATGTCAAACGCTACACTAGTACAAATTTTTTTCTCTTTGTATCCCTATATAAATTGATTTGTTACCTTGAAGGCTAGAATTAAAATCACAAAGAAATGGGTGACAATTATTAAGCCCTAAAAGACCGGCATGCGTTTTTTGGTTGTATAGAATTTTTGGGTAGGTACATGTGACTAGAGATTTTTATATTTTAGGCTGAAATTTTAATAGAGTGTGGGCGCAAAGAATATCTTTCATATGCACTAAATTTCGTGACATTTGGAAATGTGTGTCAAAAGTTATGGCATAATATGTTATTTTTTTTTGTAATTAGGTAGTTTGGGAGGATAAAAAAAGTCACTTTATCAAAAATAAAAATTTGAAAATGATTTTCTAGAGTCATATATATAAAAAGCTTTAAATCATCCTATTTTGATCAATGAGTCAAAAGTTATGAAGATTTTAAGTTTACAGATAAGTCTAGATTCTCTACTCTAAAGTAAACTTTGAAATCCTTTATCTTGCTCAAATTTCAACACTTTTTGAAAAAAATAAAATCATAGGATGTAGATTATTTATCAAAACATTGCAACCATTGGAATTAGCATTTTTCAATTCCATAATTAAATTCTTGACAATTTAGTATTTTGAATCATTCTCTACTACTATCTATTTATTATTTTTTTTCCTATATGTTGTACAATTCCAAATGAAATGAAAGTTTTCGAACATGTAGCCTACTTCTCTAGGAAAATGAATCCAAAGAATCACCATCATTTGGTCATTTTCATCAAAAAGTGAGCTTGTGAAATGTTGCTGCTCTGTTTTTTGCAGGGCCAAAAAAATGGCTTCAGTGAATTTGAATGCTTATATCTTGCAATCCACACGGTGCAAATTTTTGAATTTTTTACCATATGCTCTCAAGTCAGCATACTACAAGATCCTATGGTTACATATGTCAATTTTGTTTTTTCAAAAATTGGATACTTGTATAAAAATGATAGTTTTCCAACATTTTTGGTGAAAACATAGTCATGGAATTTTAGGGGTTAAATTTAATTAGGTACTTTGTTGGAGGATTAACAAAAAATTATTTTTCATCATACTTGGATGCCCTTCACTATATATTCCTATTGTAGTAAATCTTAAACCATTTATAATCCACATGATGGATGCTGACTCTCTTAGTTAGAGGTTAAGAACTTAACATTGACAACGTCAATTACTCTTCTTAGGGGTACTAAATAGCATACTCAAGTCATAATATCATTCAACAACAGAATTTGTGTGTCATTTGAATCCATTTTTTGACCAATGATTGAATTTTTTTTTTTTTAAAGTATAATACAATATAAGAATCCATCAATTGATATTTTATAGCATTTATGCTATTTAATTACTTTGTGCATTCAACAAATAAAGTCCATTACTATCTTTTAATAAGATGAAGTTTGATGGGAATGTATGGTACTTAGAATGCAACCCCCAACACTAGTAAGAGACTAATTATCAATTATTGCTTAGATCCTGGCTTAAACCCCAAGTACATTCCATAGGCGGTGGTGATTGACTTCTTTCCGGCAGATTTGACTCTTTATGTGGCTCAAAAAAAACCCATGAAAGATTAGATGTACTTTCGTAGATGTTGAAAGCCCCAATCGATAAGCAACAGGATTTATCTGCTTTTGAATGGAAAATAATCCTAGCCAACGATAATACAATTTGTCATATGTTTGAGTAATCTTGATGTTGCGTCGAAAGAGCCAAACCTTTTTATTAATTTGGAATGAAAGTGTCTTTTTTTGCAACGCGTCTGTTTATGTCTTGTAACGATCTTGAGCTTTTTGGAGATGGAGTTTCATAGTATTTTGAAGCTCTAATAATCACACAATCAAATCTGCAGATGTCGGATTGTCCATCTGAGAACTCGTAAATAGATTAAACTTGGGATGGTATCTATAGGGTCATTGCAAGAAACACCGGTACTGTTGAATTGTCACAAGGAGTTCGTGGAAGCTTCCTTTTGCAATAACTTTTGAAGCATAATTTTCATGAAGTTGAATTTTTTATTGGAGATGTCTAACTTGAGGTTAATTATATCTCATATTTTTCAGAAATTTTTAAAAATCATTTTATATTTAAATTTCAATTTAGCTAATTTGTCACGTTTTGCAATTTAGGGGTTTTGAGTAAAAAGGAGTACCCAAATTTAATGATTTAGAGCTGAAATTACTATGGTCTATTTGCATAGTAGGAACTCATATTTCTACCAAGGGGCATATAAAAATATTTTATTTTGTGTTGTCTACATCTATGTAAAGAAGGCTCTCTTGCGCGCGCAGTTCTAAACATTTTATATGACTTCAAGATCAATTTTTTAGTCAAATCTCTTCAGCATAAAGTCTTCCCAAATGGTCTATTTTTCATTTCTTTGAAAATTATTTTTTCTATTTTTTACAAATTAAAATGTCAAAGTATGTAATTTCTTCAAAATTTCAGCTCGCTCTTTTTTGTGAATAACTTTTTACCTAGATTTTTTTTAGATCTGAAATTTTGGGGATATGCTACTTTTAGTCTTGTACTAATTTTCCTTATTTTATATATTTTTAAAAAGTTCATATGCAAAAGCTCATGAGTACTGGAGTACTGGCCGAAAACAAGCCAAAATGGACCAAAAGTGGACGCCATTTCTTGCAACGACCCTATAGTTGATATAGAATGGTGTTTTTTGAGTAGAAGTATGGATAGTGTTGTAAGTAAAATCCGCCAATATTAAATGTGACGTTCAATCATCTTGTTGATAGTTGATATTGCAACATAGATACTATTCCAAAACTTGACTAGCATGTTCAGTTTGTCCATCTGTTTTGAAGTGAGGCAAAAGAAAATTTATTATCGACCTTTAAGATTTCAAAAAGAGACCTCCAAATTTGAAAACAAATTGTGGTCCTTGGTCCGATACAGTATCGTTTGACAACTCATAATGTTAATAAATGTTGTCAAAAAAAGAATTTTGTTGTTTCTTTGCTAATGATTGTTTTTTTGCATGAAATAAAATGCGCCATCTTGGTGAGTCGATCCACAATCATGCATATGCAATCAAGGTTTTGATAGAGATAAATCCACAATGAAGTGTATAGAAATCAAAAACCATGGTCGCTTTGGAATATATAATGGCTAGCGAAGTCTATATGGCTAGCGAAGTCTATATGGCCAATGTCGTAGATTTTTAGATCTTGAATAAGTATCACAAGTGAGTACATGATTTTTAACAACCTTCCACATTTGTAGCCACCAAAAATCTTGAGATACAAATTCTAATGTTTTGTTGAATCCAAAATGTCTAACGGCAGGAAAATCATGTTGAGTTTGAAGAATTTGAACATACAATGGTCCTTCATGACTATATAAGCGATTTTCAAAATACAAGAGATTGTCTGATAACTTGAACTTGTCACCATCATGGTGAGGCTTGATATCAAGAATTAAAGGATTTAGAACCGATGCTGCACGAACTTGGTCAAGGAACAAAAAATCAACTGACATTGCCATAGTTGTTGCACAAAGTTGGAATTGCTCAGGCTTAAAAAGAGTTGTTTGTTGTTGGTCGTACGCCCTTTTTCTTCTTTTGGTATCAAATATGATCTCCGAGACTAGGCATCTAACAATCCTTGTCGTTTTCCAGGACAATATGTGATCATGAAGTTGAAACGTGATAATGACATATTCCAACGAGCTTGACGTTGATTCAAAACGCGAGTAGACATGAAGTATTCAAAATTTTTAGGATCAATATATATAGTTATTTGATGCAATACACCTTCAAATAAGTGATGCCATTCTTGAAATGACTCAACAATAGCAAAAAACTCCTTGTCTTGAATGTCGTAGTTAATTTCAAAAGCTGAAAATTTTCCAAATAGAACACGACTAGATGAAATCTCCCTTCATCTCCCATTTGTAAAAAAATTGCTTCTAATGCATAATCTGAAGCATCCGTTTGTGTGTAGAATGGCTTGGAAAATTCAGGATGGGTCAAGATTATAGCTAACGTAAAAGCTGACTTTAAATGTTGAAAAACTTTTTCTATTTTGGGTCTCCACTTTAACTTGTCATTGAATGTGAGCCGAGTTGGTAAAGCCGCTACTTCTGAGTAGTTTTCAATGAAGATCTGATAAAGATTTGCAAATCCAAGAAAACACTATACATCACATATTGCTCAAGAAGTTGACTAGTCTGTAATGACTTGAATCTTCTTTGGATCATCTACAATCCTTTGTTAGCTTCCAAAACAAGGTCTAATTTGGTTGCTATCAAACTGGCGTCTTTGCTTCCTGACATCTTAATTTACTTGACAAAAACACAAAAAAAATTGGTCTACTAAACAGTAACCAATTTATAAAATGGGTAACCCACAATCCCTAAATAATAAAGTTATTTTCATGAAGGGCGCTAGTCTGCTCACAATAATAAAAAAATGTTGAGCAAAAATAATACTAGTTTAGAAGAGGATAATCCGCAACCTCTAAGCACCTTAATATTTTCAAAAAGAGGAGTAATCCACACTCAACCAAGAAAAATCAAGCTCTAATATTAGTTTTATCCTTGGTTCTGTCAATGACTAACACAACAAATTTCAAATTCAACTAATGCTCTATTTGTTTGTTAAGAAGTACGGAACCAAATTTTGCAAAGCAAAATTTGAAAGGTTCGTCTCGACAAATTGTAAAAGACATGTGAGATGTATGGCAAGGCAAGACAAGGTACGTTCTGAAAATCAAAGAGTTGATATTAAAATTTACAAATTACAAGGCAAGAACTAAGATTAAGAAAAGTATTGTCGAGACTGAGGACTACCTCAGCCTCAACTCTTATATATACTACCAATTAAGAAGTTCTTTTAGAAGCTTCATCTTACTTCGGAAGCTTCTCATTAAGCTTACACTAATTTGGGAAGTTTCTCAAAATGCTTCCACTAACTTGGGAAGGTTCTCAAGAAGCTTCTTCTATTTGAAAAGTTTCTTAAGAAGCTTCCACTAGCTTGGGAAGGTTCTCAAGAAGCTTCCTCTATTTGGGAAGCTTTTCAAGAAGCTCCTCCAACTGCAAGCTTTTTGAAGGAGGTCCTAACTATGTCTATGACATTAGGTTTTCATTGCTTCTTTGATATGAAGTATTTTTTTTTTTCAAAAGCTTTGCTGAGTTCATTATTCATCTCCGGAGCTGAATAAGGAACTCATCAAATCTTTTGCATACCAAATTTTTGATCTCGAGCAACTCAATTTCACCTTTCTATTGCTGATTTCACTATAGCTTCCAATTGAATTCTAACCGTTCTGATTGGATCCGAATTCCAAACATCCTTCTAAACTATCCACATCTAGTCGCGGAAGTAAATCCATTCTTCAAATTTTCATTCTCCACGCTTGACACGCTAGCGTGGGGTTTCACACCTTCTTCATCCATCATCGCTTTCCATTGGCTCCTGATTTGCCTCACTAACAACACATTCTTTATAGAAATTTTCCATGTTGAAAAAGATGTGACCACCCCTAGTAGCTATGTATATTGATGTGACCTATTTAATCCCTAAATGTCTCAATATTTTTCTAAATTTTTGTACATTTTTGCTTATACCTTTATACAGTAATATCATTTACTGGAATTTCATGAATTTAGTTAGGAAAGAAGGTTGTCTTTTCTAGATTCAAGTATTACATTGGATGAATGAGAACTTAGTTGGACAAAACAGTGCCTCAAAGCCCATTATTCATTGTCCAAAATATGGACATTGGCATGCTTTAGGGTTAATAGGAAAGACCACTTGAAAAAAATAATTTTGTTGATGCTAATCTAAATGCCAAACTTATTCAATTTTACTTGACGTCTTTGGAGTATCTTACTAAAGAATTGCAATCAATGTTCCAGATGGAGTTGTACTATGTTTCACTACCTTGAAATTTATGCTAAACTTGGCTATTAAACCGAGGTTCTATTGCAAACGATATAGGATTCAAACTAAATAATCCCAATTCAACTCCAAATCCTTCAGGCATGGCCGGAAGAGCTTCACTCTTCTCTTGATCTCCGATATCAAAAACCTCCCCACTGTGATCCACGGTGTTGTAGATGCACAATTGCGATTCACTGAATGGAACCAATGCAAATTCAGGATACACTTCCAAACTCCGACCGCCACTCTTTTCCTTCTTCAAAACATTCACCAGCGTAAAAGTATCAGTCTTCTCCTCATAGTCTCCTTCACTTTGAGTCCACTCAATTCTATCAACCCAATGCTCAATTAGAGGACCATTGTCTCGCTCGGAGAACAAAAAGAGTTCGCCATTGTTTTCCACCAGTTGAAGAATGGTCGAGTTCGGCAAAGCTTCAGCAGTCCATTTCGTAGACCAAAGTCCTTCCACGTTGTATCCCAGGATGCCTTTCACTGTTTGATCACCAAGCTCCAGGAATCCGATGCAGAAAATGTTGCCATGGTGAAACACACCGGATTGATATTCATTCAATGCGAAAGCAGGCCCAGGAAGATCCCCCACTCTCTCCCACTGCCCAGTTCGAGAATCATATAGTTCCGTGATTCTGGACAAACTCTCTTCACCTGATGCAGAACTGCCTGCTGCAAGTATGTGGTATGATTTTGAGGACTGATCCGCATACATGTGCATTAAAACAGGGTTCCGCCGATGGAGCAGCGGAGGAAGCTCCTTCCATTGTTCAGTGAGAGGATTGAAGACAATTAAGCGCTCCTCATGTGGCGACTTGGAGAAATTCATGCACACCAGCCCCTCGTTGGCACAAAAGAGAAATTGCTTGAACAAGTCCGGGTCAGGGTCACAATTGGGAGGAAGGAAGGTCAGAGGAGGTAGCTTTCGCCACTTGCCTTTCTGTCCGCTTGTTGAAATCCATTTTGGATCAAACGCCGCCCACTGCCAGACTCCCTTGTTGATGAAGAAAGAGCACGCCGTCAACACAGGCTTGGCCCTTAACGCGAGCGCTTGAATGAACACCACGCTCTCTATCGAAGCTTTCCAGTTTTTGGACAGAGATTTCAGCTTAAATATATCTTCGTGATCGAGGTGCTCCAGTATACGTCCCTTGACTTCAGGGAGCAAACTATCCAGCTCGAGTTTCTGGAGCGAACCGTTGTCGATAGTTGAAGATGTCCCGGAAGCAGGCGTCATTTATATCTCTTTGAGCAGAGAGTGTTTAGACGTATTTCAGTAGGCACTAGCAAAACTAGAGTCTCGAAACGGTCTTAAGCTTGACGGCTCACTCTATTTATATCGGTAGAATGACGTGCACGACACCTTCGAACTCTCTAGAAGATGCTTGGAGTGCTTGAAGAACAAGACTCTTCATAATTTTCTTTGTCATTAGTCCAAGTGGAATGAATCAAGTCTGTCCATGTAGACAAAAGTATTTTCTATGAAAAACAAAATTTTAAGAATTTTATTTTGAGTTTCTATGTTTTTTTTGTCTGTTGGTACTTGACAATTTGCTTTTTGAGCTTACAATGGTGTGGAATAACTATTGCTCCTAGGCACCGATTGGAATAAAAATTAGATTCCCAAAAGCTAATGTATTTTTCGTATCTTCAAAAACTCTCTGGAACGAATTCTCTAGAACGAATTCGAACTCTCTAGAAGTCAGCGAGCTCTGGAATTTCTAAGAGATTGCATGCTGTCGACTTGTGCGGCGAGAATGAATGCCTTGTGAGATGCCCCAACTGCTCCTTCGCTCTAGGAAACCCTCGTTTGTAGCAGGTGGAGACTGGAGAGAAAGTTTTGCTCCGACGAATTTTCCCAAGAGGATTCCTCCATACTTCGGAGACAAGTTTCCGGGTTCTTCGACAGGAATTTCTCAAAATTGAATGTTCGTGAATGCGTGATTGCCAAGGCATATCCGCCAACCCTGATTTGTACGGAATTGTGAGTATATCTGTTTCGGTTCGTGTCGAGAACCGGCTGTGATAGATTGATTCTTGGTTTGTTCGCACTGCTGGTAATGAAGGCTTGGCTATGGCAGATTGCAAGCTCTATCATCTAGCGCAGGTAGTTGCCCTTCTTGGAGCTCCTTGTGCGTTACGTGGTTATTAAGGAACCGAGACTTTGCATGTTATACAAAAATTCTGTTTCGAAGTGCTGTGTTGTGAAATTTTGCAGTTAGGGTTTCTGAAATTTTGGATTTGTTGTGGCCCTGTCGAGATCGTGAGATACTACGCGGCCTGCTGTCCGTCGTGCAGCTGAGCATATACCTCCGGGGTACCGTCGTACATATCTGCAATTTGCAAGAGCTCTCAAATTCTTTTCCGCACGGGATTCACGGGATAAGTTTCCACTCACAGCAATCGCTTCAAAGACATAAGTTGGTACAGTTGCAGACTATGGTTCTTCCACGATAACGTCAAGTGCATTGCTATAACTTATCTGTGGTTTTCAAAACAAGAACGGTGTGACCCTGAGGCTCTGTCCACTCCTACCAAACCCTAACAACATTGTGCAGTGTGAATGCGGTTTAGGATAGGATTCGGAAACTTGAATTCATAAACTAAAGATTTGATGCTATGGTCTTTGTCCAAAGGATAGAGCCAATAAAAATTTGCAATTACTTGTACCACGGATGTATACACCCTTGTCTAGATGAAGGTGACCCCCCCATACACACAGTCAAATTATTTGAGGGCAATCAAAGTAGAATAATTGTGCAAAATGTACTTGATTGCAAATTTGATTTGAGACCTTCTGTATAGTACTTGGCAACTAAGATATGGACCTTTCTGAGCTCCAACCTTGTAAAGACTGTGAAATTTGAATTGTTGTCAAATATTTAAAATGTCATAAACTGTTAGGGGCAATGGAAAGCTTATAGAGACTATTTTTGCACTATATATATTTTCACATAAAAAAGTAATAGCAGAATATACATTAATTTGAATTATTTGGCATGATGTCTACCATCTAGCACTACTACCACCTTGAGCACCAACAACCCTCATTCTATGAGGCATTGTGGAAATGACAACATCAAGCACAACTTTGGTCCATGCACATTGAATTGCAGCATCCATTTCTTCCAAAGTTTGTAGCCGATACTTGATTTGAACATGGTCTTTTATAATTTCTATAGATTGCATTATAAGAAATTTTAGCCTTATAGAAGGTTGTTAACTCGTTCAAAGTAGTCAGTCTTTCTTATGAGTGCACTCTTCTCTTGTACCCGCTCAATTCAGATTCTTATGACTATGGCAATCATCCACAAGATTTTGGATTTTTCAGATTTCAAAGTCAACACTTCCTGCGACTTGGCATTCCTTTGCACGACGACACGTATAAACCACAATCATGCTGACACCGATAGTGCCAACGTGGATGTTGGACAATGTGTGTGGGCAATTGGCGAGCTGACACTCAAAATCATTTCTTACCCCACCCCCCAACTCGTAGCCCTGCCGTAGCCTCGCTTTTTTCCTAATGTCTTTAGGGTTCAAATTTGGAGAGTTAGGCAACCAATTTAATTATATTATGCAATGAGCTTCTTTCCACCTATTAGATAGACAATTGCTATGCACTAGAACCCTATTTTTTATGATAATCATTAGAGGGGATTTGAGGTCTTAGAAGACTATGAATTTCCAGACTGCAAGAATGCAACTGTAGCAGCTGGCTGATGTTGGCTTAACAACTACCACGTCATTTTTGAGAAAAAATAAAAACAAACTGTTTTTTGCTAAAATCCCTAAAGGACCGAGGTGATTTTCCTATCAAAAGCCACTCAAAACTATTAGTTCTATTGCAAAGAGAAAAAAACTTTAAAAATTGTCTTTTTTTGTGCATGTCCAACTATAAAATTTTGTACTTGACTAGTGTACAAATATGTTGAAGAAATTTCAAAAACTTTGACCGTGTAGATTTTAAGATATATGCATTTGAAGTGGAGAAAACAAATTTTTTGGCACCTTACTTGACTATCTTTTTAGTTCAATTTTTTTGCACTGTTGATTTTGATTTTCTACTTATTTGTGTTTAGTGGTTGAGTTGAAAATCTACCAAAAAAATTTAGGAAAAAAAGCATTTAATTTTCACTCATTAAAAAATTGTTAAATAAAGGTAGGTTCAAGATTGAAGAAAAAACTAAATTGTTAATAGCTTTTAGATGAAAATGAAACATAGAGGTAGGACATAAGCAATCCCATGAATACATGTTGTAAACTTGACACCAAATTCATATCAACTATGAATGCTTGCCAACCTCAAGGACAATTTGTCCATCCATATAGCATTCTTTTTATTGTCTACACTATAATATTCATGAACTTGAGCAAATGCAAGCCTTCATGCCTTATGTGCATCCTTGTGAAAAGTTTTTGTTTGCAATACAATTGTTGAAGCCAAGAGCTTGAATTTTCTCAATGTGCATATGCAAACGTTTGTCACATTAGATGGGATTTGGGGGCCTTGAAGGGCCGGTTTAGGCCCGTTTTCCAATTTGGCCCAATTCAACAAACGCCGGTTTAGGCGTGTCAAAATTTTTTTTACCAAAATATCATTTTAAGCAAAAAAAAAATCCAAAAATGATGTGGCAGTCACTATACCACGTCAACCAACTGCTGCAGCTATGTTCTTGCAGTCTGGGAGCGCAGGGTAACTCGGAGTCTTCCAAGACTCCCAAATCCCTTCTAATGTTGTTTGGGCCTGAATTGTAGCAAGAAGTGCCAACTACCACTTGTCATGAAAGTTGAGCTTACATCTTTTATTCAAAGTTTTCACGGAGATGACAAGTCCCTCAAAGCCAATAGTGCTTAATAAGATCAGACATAGTTTGCCATGCCATGTCTAATTTGATTGTCAGAGAATCTTGCTTCCTACATACCAACAATGCAAGTCTTCTCTTCAATTGTCAAAGATTACAACTTCATTGTAGACACAAGAAATAGCTACAAAATGCTCTTGAACTGTCACAGCTCTTTCTTGAAAATGACCCTTTGAAATGTAAGCCAACTATTCAATTTGAAAACCTCTCTTTCTCAATTTGCCTTGGAGAAATGTCATAACTAGTGCATAAACACAACTTTATTGTACTTATACAAGTAGGAATGCACACATCTATCTACACATGCATCTATGTTTAAGATTAGATCACCGAAACAACACATGTACTAACTTCACCAAGTGAATGTGACTATTCTCACCCAATCATTGATTTGTCATAAAGACATTGGGATTAATGAAGGTAACTTTTACCACTTGGCAACTTGGTTATGTAATGCTCTTGGAATTGCATGCATCACTACTAGAAAATGATGTTGAAATCAACATAAAATCAATAAATTTTTGTTGATTCGGATAATTACAATATCGACATTTTTTACAATTTTTTTGATTTGGCACAAGTTAACAAAATGGTCACAAATTTTTTTGATTCGGCATCAGAAAAAAAATTAGTCTTCCGAAGGGCTATTCCTGATTGACATGCCAATCTATTTCAAGCTTGGCCTGTCAAAATGAAAAAGTACCTTGGTGAGCAGTTAGCCAAGTTGATTGCTTGCCGAAACAATCGGATTTTATTTTATTTTATTTTTAAATATTTTTTTAAGATTAAAAAAAACTATTAATTTTTTATTTGTAAAATCGGATTCCTGCGCTACGGTCACTACAGTTTTAGTTGCACAGAAATAGGGAAAAATTGAAATTTTCAACTCCAGAAAACAAAATTTCAAGGTACTTCGGCGGGTTGTGGAGTAACCCTCTAGAGGCTTGAAATATTCTCTAATGGATAGTATACCGTCCACATCAACAAAAAATCAACACATTTTGTTCACTTTTGTTCATTTTGTGCAATTTGACTTAGAAGATTTTCAAATAATTTTTGGCATTTGGACAATGTAAAAAGCACCACGGTTGGAATTCTATATAAAATGGATTTTTCTTTTCCTAACTAGATCATTCAGAAGTCAGTATTTTTAAAATTCAATACACTTTGGTGACTGTTTATACATAGTAGAACAACTTTTTACGAACAATTTTGAACTAACAAAATTGTTGGAAAATCAAGCTAATTTTCATCTCCAAAAATTTGTTTGCAACTTCAAGTCTCCAATCAAAAATTATAGGCAAAGTGTAGAGAGGGGTTGAAATGGACATTTTCTTTTACATTTTTAAACATTCTCTCTGAATTTTGTCCATAACTTTTTATTGAAGACTCAAAATTATAAATGGATTTTTGAAATGAAAGTTGATTTGATTTTGTTAGTTCAAAGTTTTTTGAAAGAAGTTATTTTATTAAGCCTAACCCAAAAGCAACGCCAACGCCAATTTGTGGCATTTGGATGACAAATTTTTGTTGTAGATTAAAAAACATTACAATTTTTCATCCAAATTTTTTTATAGAGATGAGTAGCCAATTTGGGAACAATGTGGACTTGACAGCGCAAGGACCAAAGGAATTTGTCAGATGCTAATTTGGATTAGTGCCAAAAAATTGGTATGGGATGCGATGACAATACGGGCACACGATCTAACCAAGACCATTGTTCCACTAGAGCTATAGAAATTTGTCAACAACAATAAATGAGACCAGGAGGCAAATGTTCAAAGGAATCATGAAAAAATTAGGTCCAAGCATGCTGCCATGCCATGCCAGAGGCAGTTCTTGGTGGTGGGAAAGGTAGCCATTGGCCCAAGACGGTTTGCCACTGTTCTCATGAAGAAACTTGTGCATTCAACTACGAGTGAAGTGTCGCAATTCATAAATGCCTCAGCCGGTGCTTCAGCAGCTTTGCTCTACACATTCACTAGCATTGCAAGAAAACTAGCTGTAGATGACAGCTTGAGGCCCCACCCTGCTACGACTCCAAACAATTGCCTTAAATGCAAGGAACCCATAAAGAAAAGTTGTTGTGAATGCAACAAATCCATTGAGCACAACTGCACATTGCCAAACTGCTGAACAACTTGCAATAGAAAGAAGTAGAAGCCATCGTTGAGCCCATGAAGTAGAGCAGCATCTTTGCAAACTATCCTTCACTTTGCATTACAACAAAGTAGAAACCATGCCAAAACCAAGAAAGAAGGCACAATATGAATCTCTTCTCCCTCCTCCTCCTCCCTATCTGAACTCGCTTGCTTTAAAGGCAGGAATTACAGCCATACACCTCCTTACCAAACAGAAAGCAAGGAAATGGCAAATAGATTACATATTAGGAATGCTAGATGAGAGTTACTTGTTGAGTTTTCCTAAATTGAAGAGGGACAAGAGTGAATCGTTTGATACATCTCCACACCACTTGCGCTGGCTGTGGTGCAACTGGTCCTCAAAATTGCTAGGATGGTGTCAGAGAAGGCAACAAGGTTGTGCACAAGGATTCTTTGAAGAAGTGTACAGTGGGCTCAAAGAACAAATTTTTCTTTTCTCAAAAGTAGAACGTCAAAATGAGCATGAGGTTGAAAAATGTAGCTCGCTCCAGGCCTTCACCTCAAGTCACCCGTACTTCTTCCGCAACCCCTTTGGTGCTGCCAGCACATCCGCAAGTTGCAAATAGGGAGAGTTTTTACAAATCCTGTTTATGGCGCTGGAGGCAACAGGCGTAGCCATCTCGACAGTAGCGACGCCATGCCCGTAGTTGGCACTGGAAGCAAGCAGCATAGCGATGAAGTCAGCAGCCGCGACATCACCGTAGATGGCATGGAGGCTGTAGGGGCAGCAATCACGACAACAGCGGCGGCATCCACACTTTCTGAACTAATGAGCAGCCAGGCGGGAAGTGCATCTTTGACTGGAGCTGCGCAAGTACTGCCACTCACACAGAGGCAGAACAAGAAGGTGAGCACCAAGCCACACTACACCTCTTCCATTTGCAAGGGTAGCTTAGTGCCTTTGCCAAACAGTCCCAAAATAGTGAGGGTGTAGAGAAATGTCCTCGTAGAAAACATAGTCGACCCTACAGAAGACATGGAACTTTGGAGTTAGGCCCACATTGTGACAAGAGAATCAATGGGAAAACCAAGCAAAAATTTGTGAGGCTCAGATACAGCGATGGTGAAGAAGCGGAAGTGTGTGAGGGGGCTGTTCACCGGCAGCAGCATCTACAAAGTCACCAAAAAAAAGATGGCACAGAAGGAAGTGAACAACGAGGGAGATGTGCAGAATACTTACCTCAATGCACCCGTAGAGAAGCCTCTCCTAGACCTCCGTGTGATGGTCATCCCTCATCAACGGAGGACTTCTTTGACAGTTTTAGCGACACTGATGACCTAAACTCCGACACTGATGACCTAAACTCTGATTCCTCCAACGAGAGCACTAACGTTGATATACAAACGGCAATGGAAAGCCTCCCTCTTTGAAACTGGCACACCCACAGCGCAAGGCGACTCCGACTCCACGCTCTCCAAGATTGAGTTCCAAAGAAAAAGATACCCTCGCCCTAAGACTTGGTATTCTTACTAGAAGAAACCCGT
Source organism: Neckera pumila (assembly GCA_963969595.1). Lineage (NCBI taxonomy): Eukaryota > Viridiplantae > Streptophyta > Bryopsida > Hypnales > Neckeraceae > Neckera > Neckera pumila. The sequence continues at coordinate 18,771,229 of OZ018414.1, forward strand.
GTTTAATGTGACGAGCTTGATTTTTCTTGATGGATTTTTCTAGACATCCATAGAAGACAAAACCATGTTTTAATGTTATAGTAGATGTTATAATTGACATAAAAACATGGTTTTGTCTACTGAGGATGTCTAGAAAAATCCGTCAAGAAAAATCAAGCTCGTCACATTAAACATGGGTTTCTTCTAATGCCTCCAACTGCTGAAACAGAGTAGCATGCGGGCGGCGGCAGGTACAAAGGCGGGCGCTTTGGCAGGCAAATGAACGGGTACAGCAACGGGCGCAGCAGCAAACACATCAACGGGAGCATTGGTGATTGCATCGACGGGCACAATGGTGGGTTGCGGCAGGCGCACAGGTAGGCGCTTCGGCGAGCAAATGAATGGGCACAACGACGGGTGCAGCGGTGAGCGCATCAACGAGAGCATTGGTGATTGCATCAACGGGCGCAGCGGCTAGCGTAGCGGAAGGTGCGGAGGGCAAGCTGAAAAATTGCCAGTAAGCCCCTTTGAACAACAAGGGAGCAGTCTGCGCCAAGTGCGCAATCAACGGCTCCAATGCGGTACGGGAAAATGAAGCCAACACAGTACTGTGGGCAAAATTCTCAATCCTGTAGACAACTATGAGAGGAGTGACCGGAAGTCTGAGCTTGGGAGCAGCTCGAACTTGTGGTACAATTCCAAGAGCGAAAGCCAGAAAATAAAAAAACCCAAGGGCAGCAACTCTAGAACTAGGGCTGGTCAATGCTACTCCAGAGCAGAGAAAGGCAAGGCCACAGAGGTTGATCCTTTGCTCAGTCAATTTGGGCCTGAAAAATGGATATTAAATGTATTGCATTAATAGCATGAGTCTATGCCATTCTCGGGACCGTATGCTGGATGTACACATCCATATGGCCGTTTGCCTTTTGTCATTGGTTTATTCGAGAAGTTTTGGTCACTGAAGTTGCAAAGAAGAATTGTGAGGGTGACCAACTTCTATGCTTCCGAAGTTTTACATGATGACGGAAGAACACGTGGGGGGGTAGATTGGACACCCTTCAGCCTTCCGGAGTTACAAGCCTACCTCTCTATATGTCTCTATATGGGTATAAAAAATTGCCCAATTGCCATCTATATTGGTCCAAGAAAGACTCACTTTTTCATTGCCACATTATATCACAAATTATGAAGAGAAATAGATTTGAACTCATAACAAGGTGTTTGCATGTGGCATCAGCAGATGAACATGTCAATGATTGGAAAATTCCAACATATGATAAACTTCATAAGATCAGGTGGATGCTAGATGAAGTTTGTGACAGATTCAAGTCAATGTGGTCACCAAACCAGCAATTGACAGTGGACGAGAGCATGATCATCTATAAGGGAAAATACAACCCCATTAGACAATATATGCATAACAAGCACCTTTGTTTTGGCATCAAAGTGTGGGCGGCGGCCGATGCCTTATCAAATTATGTTTGGAATTTTCAAGTGTACTGTGGAAGAGAAGGGAATCCTCATGATGAGGAAATAGAAAGTGATGGTAGTCTTGAACAAGTCATGGTCATTAGAAATGCTCCCACATACGGTGGCAAAGGTGATGGCATCCAAGGGTGACATGTGGTGAAGCACTTATTGAAGGATTTGGGTAGAAGGGGGCATATTGTCACAACTGACAACTTTTTCACTTCAATTCCAATATTCCTTGATTTATGGGAAGAAGGCATCATGGCAACGGGCACGTTGAGAGCAAATCAAAAATATAATCGTAGGGCAATGTTTTCAAGAGAGATAACTAAGAAAATGCACTAGGGGTGGATTGACTATTGAATGCATGAAGAAGAACACGTATGTTGTGCAATTTGGAAGGATAAGAATGCCGTCGTTCTCTTGTCTACACATGCAGAACTGATTTCCCCACCAGGACCAAGGCAATTTGTATATCGAAGAATTAGAGGGGAAAAAAAAGTAGTGACCGGTCCTATGCATTTGCAAATTGCAATATACAAAGAATATGAGGGGGGTAGACACTTCCAACCAACTTTGGGGGTGGTACTCATGCCTTACAAAAAGTCATAAGTGGTGGCATAGATTGTTTTTCTACTTATTGGATACAACTATATGCAATGCATGGCTAATCCATAATGACACTAGTTTTAGGATGTTGGAGGAGCCATTGGCTCATCTCAATTTCCAAATGCAGCTCGCAAAGGAGCTAGTCTCTAGTTGGGTTGGACGGACCAAAGGCTATTCAACTTTGTCACACTATAAGAAACCCGTGTTTTAGGTGACAAGCCCTGATTTTTCTTGATGGATTTTAGTAGACATCCAATGCAACAAACCCATATTTTAATGTCAACATTGATGTTACATTAGACATTTTTGTTGACAAAAAATATAGGTTTGTTGCATTGGATGCCCACTAAAATCCATCAAGAAAAATTAGAGCTTGTGAACTAAAACGTGGGTTTCTTATAGTGTCACCGCATGTGGCATTGGTACATGGCACGAAGAGTATGGGCAGTAAAAGGGCAAATTGTGTATTCTGCGGGAAAAGGACGAATCAAGCTTGTCCAGGATGCCAAGGTTATGATTGCAAGGATTCTTGTTGCTGGGATAATCACTGGTGAATGAAAGCTTGATTTTTTTTTATTTCTTTATTTTTCCCTCATTGAGGAGGGACTAGTACATATTTGTCAATATAAGTATATCTTTGTATATGAAGTTTACATTCCTTTTTTGATGTGGCAAAAGGAAATAGTGTGTATGTATTTCTTCTTGTCTATACTCTACAGGATAGGAGTACTAGTTCTTAGTGTAGTCTGTGAACTCCAAATAATAGGCCTGCCAACATAGTTTCAAGGAGATGACCCTCCTGGAACCAGAGGGGGAGAGAGCTGTCCCTGGATAGCGGCAGCACTTCAGCAGTTGGAGACCCGCCTAACGTAGGACACGTGCCAGCATGGACGGACAAAGGGGTGGATTGAAGGAGCCGAGGCAGCATTCCGCCCAATGCAAGAATTGTTGGCGGGTTAGCTTGTAACCACTACCCGAACAAAGAGGCGATGGCACATCCTCGTTGACTAACGTACCTAGAATGAAAATGAGAGAATTTTGCTGCTCCCGGCCAGGAGCTTGGCGATGAGGTGGGGTTTTCCTCCAGAATACGTAGAACGACGTCCCCACTCCGTCGTTCCTCCTTTGTGAGTCCACTGAGGAGGCTCGATGCACAGCTGATTGGAGGATTCCAGGCCGGCAAGTACTATTCACTTTTTTCTTGGACACAGTTGCAAATGAAATCACTACAAAAAAAGAGGGGTATAAATGACTTGTCCACAATGACTGCACCGACAAGAATGACTGCAAAATAGTCATTTTGTAGTCTTTTAGCAGTCATTCTTGTCGATGCAGTCATTGTGGACAAATCATTTATACCCCTCTTTTTTTGTAGTGAATGCAAGCCTTGTGTTTCCAAGATTCTTGTGCAATTCTAGGTGCTTCATCCATATGTGCATTGCATAGCTAGTGGAGTTTCAGAAATCATCTTCCAAAAATCCGTGCCAATGTAGGTCCGAAAGTTTTGGCTCTCGTAATGCACCTGCCCTTTTTTGAATAACTGACATCTTCTCATGAATTACTCCACCAATTCAAGATTGCTCCTCTTTTTGCTTGGTTGCAATGCTTTTCAAGATCCTGATACATCTCTTCTTCAAACCCACAGAGCCTCTGTCCTTCTGTCGCTTACTACAGTCCCGAATTCAAGCTACTCTTCAACACACGATTTTAGATCCATCTGTAACTTTCCATCAACAGTCATCAGTCCGTTGCTTTTGGGCTAAATAGCCACCAAAATCTGCTAAATTAACAAAGTTAATGAAAAAGAAATTGTAAAAACTATAAAAATAAAATTCAACATCTATTATAGTCAAGGCAAGTTGTCCATGGCGCAATGGCTAAGTGAATAGGCTTCTACTTGGGAGGTCAAGGGTTCAAACCTCCATGTCAGTGGTGGCCTGATGGTGCGGCTGTCTAGGTGGCTTGACCCACGTGTCAGGTATTAGAGGGGATTCAGGATACGAGGTACGGTGATGGTACAGGGTTGTAAAAAAAACCGATTTTTTTTTGCAAATACCATTTTAAGCGATATAAAAAAAAAAAATTTAAATGATGTGGCGGTTGCTATGCCAAGCCAAACAGCTGCTACAACTACGTTTCCAAAGTTTGGGAACACAGGGGAACTTGCAGCCCTCCAAGACCCCTATATCCCCTCTAACGCTGCCTACGTGGCGGTCCTTCATGGCATTTCAATATGCCTAGGTGACAGTGCCACATGCCATTTTTTAACTAGCCGATGGTGATAATTGTTTCCATGTTTCTTTTTGTACTTGACCAAATCAACAAAAATATTAACAAGTTTTTGTTGAATAGTGTCTAAGTCAACACATCCAAATCAACATGAAATTGATAGACTAAATCAACACTTTCTTGTCCATTTTTTGTTGATTTGATTTTGTAGTAGTGGCAATTTTTTTTGAGACATGATTTTGGAATATGATTATTGTGCATAATTCATGTGAAGTTTATTTCAACACTGTCTACAACTTAGCCGCCAAGTATTGTACACTTGTTGAACCACCAAAGCCTTCCTCCCCGATGATGTTGCAATCAACTTTTGATTTGTAATTGTTGTCGTGTTGTCCTACATTGAACACCTCAAGGAATGAATGGCATGGTACCAATGGATAGTTTGATGTGTCCATTAGGTTCAACCCTAAAGCACTCTGACGTTCGTATTTTGGACGATGAATAGAGGACTTTGAGGCATAGTTCTGTCCAATTAATTCTCATTCATCCAATGTAATACTTGAATCTAGAAAAGACAACCTTCCTTAATAATCAAATTCATAAAAATCTGGTAAGTGATATTTCTATACAAAGATATAAGGAAAAATTCAGAAAATTCATAAAAGGATTGAAACGTGTAGGGGTCAACATGACACTAGGGGTCACCAGAGGTCAATTAGTCGGCAACCATATACTCAAAATATGGATGAGGATATACGCAAAGAATATGAATCCAGGGTTTGTTTGTTTTTGTTTTTTTTAAACAGATGAAACGAATATGAATCCAGGTTGAAGAAACGTTGGACACCGGCGACCCGGTTCTCTGAATTCCAGCAACTGTCTGAGAAGGCGCAATCTTGGAATTCTTTGCAATTCCGTTGCTCACGCAACTCAGGTCAGGAGAGACATTGTCTGTGTCAAGGATCACACCAAATATTTTCTTGCCTTCAATTCCAAGACACACGTGATGCTTCGTGGCAAATTGTAGACCTAGAATGTTCCACAAGACCACAATGTCTGAATGTCCACCATTTTCCCTCAATGAATGAATTTGGTCCTCCAGACTGTTCGGAGTGCCGTGCAAAATGTCAGATGTGTAGAGGAATCCCCACGTTACGTTGAAACAGGACGGGACAAGCCCTCAATTTCCTACTAAGGAAATAAATCAACACACTGTGCAAGCCAAAGTCCAGTCAATTGAGTGAACATGTGAAATTTTACCCATAAAATGACACTATCTCAAGGGCTGAAAAAATCATTCTCACAACTACACATATTGGTAGAGTTAGAATACCATTTTTGTGTGAATCTTTTGAACTTGAAATTTGGCACATATGTTATCAATATAGAGATGATCTTGCAAAATAAAATTCATGAAAAATAAGCAAATTTTCAACCCTTGAAAGGATGTCAAAGTTGGTAATAGTGAAATTGTTTCTCACAACTACACATGTTGGTAGATAACTTTAAAATATCTTTTTTTTGTATAAATCTTTTGAATTTGAAACTTGGCACACATGTTATCAACATAGAGATTGTCTCTTAAGAAAAAATTCATGGCAAAATTTTCTTTTCAATCCTTGGAAGGCTATCAAAGTTGGCAGTAGTGAAAAACTTTGCACAGCTACATATGTTGGTAGATTTTGAATATATTTTTTTTGGTTAATCTTTTGGCCTTGAAATTGGGTACACACGTTATTAACATAAAGATGAATTTGTGACAAAAATTTCATGTTCAAATACCAATCTTTTAGCTCTCGGAAGGTTGTCAAAGTTGGCAGCATTAAAATTACTTTCATTGCAAATTTGAAAATGCCATTTTGATTGGTACCCCACTATATAGTAGGTTCTGAAATGCAATAAGGTAAGAGTCATAATAAGGTAAACTTACAATAGAGAATTGAATACAATGAGCCTCTCTTCGTGTAATGATATATTCACACAAGGGCCCATTGTTTGTACAAACAAGAAGTTACGTAACCACAAACTCTCTGATGAAATTAAGGTAGAACGCAATACTCGTTAACCCAGAAGCGACACCAGTGCCATTCCATGGCCTGAGCTTGGAAGAGTTTGAAAGCATTTTTTCATCCGTATTTCCTTAGGTGACCTTCCATGTTGGGTTATGAAGAGTATCCAATTGCGTTTGTAGTCTTGCAACTCTTTATCTTCAAGTAAATTAGAAGTTAGTAAAAAAAATAGATCACCAAATATGCTATTTTAGTGTATTTTGGGAAGTTGTTGCTCCTTGCTCTAAATCTGAAATTTTTCCACAAAAATGATATTTTTTGAATTTGAGCCCAACTAACAAAATGAAGGCCAACTACTCTAGTTTCTACTCCAATTTGAATTTTGAATATTTTATTGCAATTTGAACTTTGAATGTATTTTTGATGTCTATTATTTTCACATTATAGAATGACATGGAAATTGAATTTACACCACGATGTTTGCCACTATGATATACATACATGGTGAAAATTTCAGATTTTTTGAAATGATTTTCTATTTGATGTGATTTTTCTTCAAAAATTCTCAAAAAAATCAATTTTTCACAAAAAAATCTGATTTTTTTGTGAAGTAAAGAAGACATGTAATTTCATCATCTAATTGCAAAATGGCAACAAATTGAGTGATGGCTTGGAATCAGTGGTCATGGGTCCGTCATTTAGGGGTTAAACTCTGAAACGCCTGCTCCCAATCCCTGGCAGAATGGAGTGCACAGCAAGAATCCAACAGCTCTAGAATTTGCACATGAGTCATGTCTGGAAGTTGGACGCGTTTGTTGAGCTCATCCTGGAAAATCAAGGAACAGGACACGAAGCATGCTCATAATGTGGAAGGCCTGCACCAGAGTTGTGTGAGCCTGTAAGACAATTCAATACGCTCAGTACACTTGTATCAAAAAATAAATATTGCAAAAATTTTGAGTACGAGTTAGTTTAGAATTTTCTTTCAAAAATTGGTACCCACATGGTATCAATAATTGGAGAATTTTGGGGACAAACTTGAGCACCAGTAATTAGTGTTTCTGATTCAATACCCACATGTAACATATATATTGGTCAGGTAATTCGTATTTGACCTTTAAAGGACAATTGTTTATTGAGTGAACGGTTGATATCTGGGTAAGTTTCCATGAAGTCAATTTTGGTCGGGTATTCACAAAAGTTTGATAGAAGGTGTGAACATGTACCCTTTTGTGGAAATGTAATTTTTTTCCGATTGAATGCTCAACGCAAAAGTTAGATTGCCTTCAACATTCTTGGCAACACGGGAAATAGACTCATTAACTTTTGAAATTTGGCATGTATGTAACTAATAAAACATAGTCCTCCTAAAGCAAATTTTTGTTTTCAAATTACATTCTAAGAGAAGTCAAACTTTTTTGGCTATGTTGGGGTGGTTTTAAGAAAAAAATCATTTTCTTTCTAACTTCAAGCCCTATTATCTTGTAATCTGTGAAGTCAAAGTTCTTGAAATTTTTACCATATAATTATATCAAATATGTGTCTCTAGCTTTTCACCGTTTGGGTTTCAAATAAAATTTTCTTCATTGTATAAGACATCATCAAAAATGACAAGAGTATTGCCAGTTCTCTTTCAATTGCATCCATGCATTGCAAGGTGATTTAGAGTAAGGTAGATTCTATATTTATTTTTGAAATTTTTCATGAGTGAACCTAAAATCATATACTAATGAATGGTCAAATTTGCATTTTTACATAGAGAAAAACTTTTATTTCAAGAGGACTTAAAGCCTGTTGATCTTGTTTCATTATTAGAATGAAAAAGTTTTTTCTCTCACTCCAAACATACATTATAGTCTTTCAATCCGCGCATTCAAATGGGCTTTTACAAGTAGTGATGGCAATGGACATTTACATGTTTGTCACAATTGCACCACTAATCAAATTGGCCAAACACAATTATTTGGCTTGACAAATGTGGCCTCTATAGTTTGGCTTCAAGTTACTTTCTTTTTGAGAGGTGAAGAGACTATTTTGAAGGATGTATTGTTATAGAAACCTTAGCTCACAAGGTTTTGCAAATGGTTTTGCAAAAGCATATAATCTTTAATTTAGATTTGATTGCACTAGGCTTTAAGCCTCCAAGAGTTTTTCATTTGGTTGGAAATATTTCAAAAGTATGTTATATTTGCCATCTTTTCATGGGGTTCACAACTCCTTCTTCACTTGCTCGTGGCAAAAGAGTAAGAAAATAGTTATCTAATTGCGAGTTAAGCTTGCAGCTAAAGACAATTTTGGTTTTGAAAAGTACATTGATACTCATTTTTCAGCATATCGATCTCTAGATACGTCCCTTACAATTGAAACAACTTATCTTGTAGATGTCTAAGCAAAATTTGTTTGGAAATGTCAATACTTATGATCTAGAATTGTTTACTTGGTGAACGACAATGCCATATTTATTGTTTCACGCACGGATAGTTTAACTACTCGTGCGACACCGGTAAAAGTTATAATGGATTCTTTTTTGTGCTCATCTAGTCATGATTGGCAAGATGTTTGTTAAGTATCTTGACCTAATTGCAACAGATTTAGAATCTTTTCTATTTATTATACTAACCTCAGTAGGGGGCATGGAGCATGCAATAAATTACACCAAGGAGCCTCAACATTTGATTTTTCATTTGGGTCAGGACCTACTTATTCTCACTCAAAGGTGAGATGTATTCATATAAATGTTACTAGCAATGATATATTTGTTGATAAATAAGCATTTTATATATTTGATTTTGATTTTGATAATTGGATTGAGGAGGCATGGACCAGACCAGGTTGATCTTCTAATGATGAAAGAATGCAATTCATCTCCATAGCATTTGTAGTAGTTGCTATAACTATGTTGGAATGGACTATATTTATTTGTAGTGCTTTAGCAATAGATTTTTTCATGCTCAATAATTATATTGGTAAAAACTTTTGCATATATTTTTAGTGTAACTGAAAAACGTGATTTGTCAGTGTTGGAGATTCCTCCTTGACACTTCTAGCTCTCTGGGATCTACTTTCACCTTGGCACATTGGTGAAGAATTATTTCAAAATTGCTTGTAGATTGTAGCATATCTAGTAACTTTACAAGTCCATGTTACTTCATCTCTATCTTTTTTAATCAAATGTGTTGATTGGCATCTACTTTTTGAGGGAATTATCTTTGTGGGAGCTATTTATAGGCATTGGCATCAAGTTGACAACATTTTGGAGGCCGGTCTCAATTTAAGGCGATATAACCATACCAATAATAAATTTGTATCCAAATGAGTGGCTCAATATCATCTCCAGAGGTTATTGGTACTCTACCCTAAACAATTGCTTGGTTCTGCCATCTATAGTTTTTTTTGCCAACTTCCTTAGGATGTCACTCCTGTTAGTGATGACGATTTGATGAGGTTGAACTACATTGATCTACTTATTAACAGATGGGCTTGCCAAGGTCATTTACATGTTGGAGTAGGCCAACACTTACATGATCCACAATCTAGTCTATCTGCAGATTTAATGCAACTCAAGCGATGGTACCCTATCGTCTTTAGTCTGTGTTTTATTTGTGGAGAGAAGAAAGGTGCGGCTACTGTGCTATTGTATGACCAATGCCAATATGATTGATATATGGCATACTTGACTCTACCCTTATTGATTCAATCTTTAAAAGATTGAATTTGCCCTTGTTGTCAGAGGATTTTAGATTATGCTATGTGTTTGGACAAATGCTAAAGATATTGAAGGAGCCAAACCACTTATGTTTATGATGACAACCATGCCATTTGAGTTCATTACATGCCATACACTTGTTACAAAAGATTGGAGTTTGGATTAGAGAATGGTACAAAGACTCAAAATCCAAAAATTTATTAAAGGTGATTAAAGATGGGGCTCCAACTATTGCATTGAGCCTACAATCTCTTGTTACTCCGTTTTCGACTCATTTTTATATACATCAACCAACCAACAACCTCAACTTAGATGCAAAAAGTTGTTGTATAGATATTTCATCATGACATTCAAATCTAAGTACATCTGTTGTGTTGTTCTAGCTACTAGTTGAGGCGACATTGTTAGGTAGAGGGGCACTTGTGAGTGTTGTTTATTATATTTTTGTTTGGATTTTACTTTCAAATTTGATGTAAGTTATGTCACTTATTTTGTTGGGTATTACAAAGTTTATTCACACAGCAGCTATCATGTAATATGGTATCATATGTGACACTACATCAAATAGACATAGTTCATTAAACTAGTTTATACAATTTAGGCTTGTTTAGAAACCTTATGCTATTCAAGACTTCATCTTGAGTGGCACTTCATGTAGAAGTTAATTCTTTGTTTACATCAAATTGAGTTTGGAGTATTTAACCCTTAAAGGACATGTCGTATCTGAGCTTGGTCAAAATTCATTGGATTTCTATATTAAGACACATCTTTCAAAATTTTAATAATGTTCTTATGTAATAGTATAAGTCTAAACTTTAATCTCATTTTGTCATAATTAAAAACATCAAATTCAATTTGATTTGGTTTTTTAAGGAAATTTCTTTGTAAATACCGTGTTAAATATAAAATACTTAAAAAATAATATGCCATTTATAAAAAATAGAAATAATAATGACAAACATTATGATGTAATTGATGTACCCCTTAAGCTCATACCAAGAGAAGTTTAACCAAAAAAAAATCAAAGAATGGTGTATTTTGACCTTTCAAGATGCTATCTTCAAAGTGTCACAAAAATGATAATTTTAACAATTTTGAAAAAAATCCAGATGGAGTAAAAAGTAGATTATTGGATCTACATTTTCTTAGTAAGCTTAAAAGCATTTAAAATAAAAAAACTATGTGAAAAATGCAAGTTTGACTTTTAAAATGTCCGTAGGGCTCTCAATGTTGTGAAAGATTTGCCCGCAGTGTATCCCTATATATTTATTGACGTATAAGGTAGAAACGCCTATATCCAACCAGGGTCTGAAATCCAACCTGTAGCATGCATGTATTTTCCACCAATGCTGGAATAGGTTTACAACCAAAGTTAGATTGGAATGCTTTTTTTTTTTTCTCCTTTTCAAGGTTGGAACTAAGAATGTCATGACACATGTCCTAAAGTGTTATAAAGTATGCGGAAAGTAGTGAGTGGGAAAGCAGTCTCTTGATTGATCAAAATGGAAGACTGTAAACACTGAATATAGGTTTGGACTACTCTTTGACATCTAAAAATCATAGTCTTTTCAATTTGGGGAATAAAATTACCAAAAAACTACAGTCCTCATATTTCCTATCTTCTGACTTGGAAAATTTTTGCATTGCTTCATACTGTTCATGATCTATTTCAAAATCGCTTAAATGATCGGGTATGGGTGCAGTTACCCTATTTGGCATTATTCCACCATCGCACCCAGCGTTTTCAGTAAGAATGCAAGTCCACCGCGCAATGTACAGGGAATACCGGCATTTAGTTACAAGTTAGCCGGTTGGAATCAAGAATTGCCGAATTGATTTCAAAATCATCGGAAAAAATTGATCATTCAAGAGGAAAATCAAAGAAAATTCTCTATTTTTCAAAGGCCTAGCCGAGAGAATGCTTCAAACAACCGGTTGCTCCAAGAAAATGTAGGATTTTAGCCGGTTGTGCTAAAAAACTCCCCAGACTGTGGGTCCATGCACCTGATCCCTCTTCCCAAGGACTGACCGCATCAGATCTCTGTTTAGATGGCTGGGAGTTCCATAAAAACATAATCGTATTCACTCCGTATAAAATTGGAGTTGCTCGCAATCAGACTGAGGTACAGTATGTGTAGGTCAGTTTTGTAAATAACTAGGCAAAATTTTGATCATGTCTGAAACTTAAAAAATTCTACAACTATTTCTGAAAATCTGAAAAATTTTCAATAGAAGATCTGAGAAAATTTCAAGGGATAATTTGAGAAATTTTCAACTATTCTGAAAATAAAGGAAAATCAGGAAAATCAAAACAGGCTGCCGAATTGTTGACATGTGAAAATTCAATTATTTCGACAACAAGTTGCCGAATCAGACCTAAGAATACGGTAGTAGACTGTAGGTGCATCTGATTCATATGGCAATTGGTTCATTGGCTGCATAGGTCCGAAACCCACAAATTCCCTTTTGTTGAAGAAGCTTGAATCGGTCTACTGTAAGGTCCACAAGCTCATAAAATGCACCGTATGTTTGTAGCACTGGAGCTCTGGGCAAATTTCTACGGCTTGAGAAAGTGTACTCACCATTCCTGATGTGTCCCAGAATTTTACAAGCTCTAGAATAAGAAGTTTACTTCACTTTGATCGGTTGGATTTAACCCTTGAACGCCGCCGAGGACGTTCTGCGTCCTTTGAATGACAAAGAATCTTTCCCTACAAGACAGAAGTGCAACTTGTCATCCTCGGTATTAGGAGTAAGAAGCAAAGATCTTCAACACTTCTTTGACTTCCAATGAATGTATTAGGCTTTTTCAAAGTAGATGATGTCACACGGAATCACAATACATGATTTCCATGGCTACCGGTCCGTCCTTCAAGGGTTAACAGAAGCCATCACAATTAGTCGCAATTGGGATCGGAACTGTAGCTGCCGTGAAAAACGCTGGCAGACCAAATTCGGCCCTAGAAAGTAAAGGGTTAAGCTGTGAGGCTCTCTTGAATTAGCATTCTTTGTCAAGTCAAGCTTTGTACGTGTCTTAGAAAGAGAGCTATTTTGTTGTGGATTTGTGATTATGGTAGTTTAGTTATTCACAAAACTTTCAATTTTTTCTTTGATGCATGTGCACTCTTGGGGAAGAGCCGCTTAATTACTTGTGTCTTTTGAGATAGGTTCTTTATTCATTGAGACTATTGTTTTTATCTATCAGTCTTGTTTGGACTTCACTTTCAAATTTGATGTATGTTTATGTCATTAGATTTGTTCTATATTTACACAACGTCTTTGAGAAAAGTCTATAGGCTTTTAAAGCTATTTAGAATTTTGTGTACTTCATACAAGCTATTTTGAGAAACTTCAATGGTTTTGAAAAATACCCTTGGATACTTACCAAAGGATTTCAAATGTTGGAATAAAAAATAACAACAAAATTATATCAAACTTATATGAATGTCCCATCTAATTGCACAAACACCATATATAGGATAAAGGACTAAAATAGGTTCACAACTTGATATACAGCTATATTACCACTATCAAACAATGTTCAAGTATTGCAAACAATATTTGCTATGGAGCATTATTGTTTTGGTAAGTTGCTTGTAATTTACGCTCAACTTGGCTATTAAACTGAGGCTCTATTGCAAATCATATAGGATTCAAACTAAACAATTCCACTTTACCTCCAAATCCTTCAGGAAGGCCGTCAGTGCTTCACACTTCTCTTGATCTTCAGTATCATAAACCTCCCCAATGTGATCCAGAGTTTGGAAGTGCATCCAGAATTTGCATTGGTTCCACTGTATAGACTGAATGGAACCAATGCAAATTCTGAGTACCTTCCGAACTCCAACTGCCACTCCTTTCCTTCTTCAAAACATTCACCAGCTTGAAATTAGTGTTCTTGTCGTCTCCTTCACTTTGGGTCCACTCAATTCTATCAACCCATTGCTCAATTAGAGGGCCATTGTCCGGGCCATTGTCTCGCTCAGAGAATAAAAAGAGGTCGCCATTGTTTTCCACCAGCTGAAGAGTGTACGTGGTTAGAGTTCGGCAAAGCTTCAGCAGTCCATTCGTCGACCAAAGTCCTTGCACGTTGTATCCCCGGATCCCAGGATGCCCTTCACTGTTTGATCAACAAGCTCCAGAAATCCGATGCAGAAATGGCACTAACAAAACTAGACTCTCGAAACAGTCTGAGCCTCTTGAGCTTGACGGCTCACTCGATTTTTACGAAACAGGTAGAGTGACGTGCACGATACCTTCTGCAGAATCTTTCTGACAGTTCTGGAGAGTTCGAATTCGAACTCTCTAGAATTGCTACGAGATCGAATAAGTTACTGTTGACTAACTTAAAGCGGCGAGCATGAATGTCTTGTGAGATGCCCCAAGTGCCTCTTCGCTACAGTTAACCCTCGTTTGTAACAGGTGGAACAGGTAAAATTTGGAGCCAATTTTAGGAGTACTATTGGGAACCTTCCAACACTGTGTTAGAGGGGATTTGGGGGTCTTGGAGGGTTGCAAGTTTCCCTGCATTCTTAGACTGTGAGAATGCAGTTGCAGTAGCTTACTGACGTGGCACAGCAATTGTCACATCATTTTGAAATTTAATTTTGTTTAAAATGATATTTTGGTAAAAAAAAAAAATTATTTTTTGAAAAAACAAAACCTTAACACGCCCGTACTACCGTTCACTAAATCTAGCCAGATTAGAGAACAGACCTGAAATGGCCCTCCAAGGCCCCCGAATCCCTCTAATGACTCATAAAGTAGGGCTAGCAGGGTCCAACTATGCATAGAACTTCCAAAATAGACTAACTTTCTTCTCCTTTCTGCAGACCACAATGAATTTTATCCACTGCAATTCCACAACCCGCCACAAGACATCATGGAGATTAACCCTTAAAACATTGCAAGACCCATGGGCATTTTGAAAGTCAAAAATTGAAGTTTCACATAGATCTTGATTTTAAATCATTTTAAGCTTAACTATAAAAATGTAGCTCCAATAATCTACATTTCATTCCATTTTAGATTTTTTCAAAATTATTAAAATTGTAATTTTTGTGACAATTTGAAAAGAGCACCTTGACAACTTAAAGTACACCACTTTTGAAACCTTTTTTACTCCTAGTATGAGCTCAAAGAATACATCAATTACACCATGATGTTTGTCACTATTATTATTTCTATTTTTCTTGAAAATTTCATATCATTTAAAGTTTTTTTTTAATTACTATGATTTTTACAAAGAACTGTTTAATATGTTCATGTTTAAAGATAAAAGATTTCTAGTGTTTTGAATCCCTATTTTTACGCACTGCTCTTTACAAAATCATATAAAATTAAATTTGATGTTTTTAACATGAAAAAATGGGAGTAATCTTCAAACATATATATTATTCCACGTGAAAAATGTCAAATTTTGAAATTGTGTGGTTTAATGTAGAAATCTAATTAAGTTTCACTAAGCCTGGACATGAAATGTTCTATAAGGATTAACAAGCAGCTAAGGTATGGGAGATGGTTTTGTGTAAAGTAGACCTACGGACCTTTCAAGGAAGGACGTGTATTTTTTTTTTCCTATGTTGTCATGCATGAAAAACCTACCCCCTATTTTGGGTCATCAGATTTCTATTTCATGACCTATATTACAATATTTGATGTCACAACCTCACTATAATCCCTAAAGGACAGGAGGGTCATCCAGATTTCTAAAATTATTGAAATCTATTATAAAATATAACTTAGAACAACACTTTAATGATGACTTTTAAACAATAGTTGTAAAATATGATTCATAGATCACATCCAATCCATATGATTAGATCAACAAATATACAAAACAATATTTTACAATAAAATTTGAAGCTAAAAATTGAAATTTTTTTCTAAAATCGATTATGATTCTTACAAGAATTTTTTTCAATAAGTTCAAAATGTTGAGTTCTAATCATAGTGATTTTTGAAGATTTTATATTGTTTTTTGATTCAAGTCGTTTTTTGAATTGAAAAAGTTACATTTTGAGGCTAGACCTACCAATACCTTTTAAAGTATAGAATATTTGCAAAACAATATCTTCATAATTTGTACCGTACAAATGTTAAAGAACTAATACAAGAATCTTCCAAAAAAATTGATGGATGAAAAAATGCATTTTGGTGAGTTTGGGATGTGTTTCTATTCATTCATTGTTCAAAATTTGCACTCATGGTTTTAAGGGGATAAGGCGTGCCCATGCCACCTTGGGGTGACTTCTCCAACCTTTTATGAAATTAGGTTAGAGAAATGAAGAGTCCCAAGCAAACATGGCACCATAGCATTTTCTTCAAGTCAAAGTAAGTGGTGTGCTATATATGCTTGAGAAACTAGAAAGGACATGCATCCATAGGTTCAAAAAATATATAAATCCAGCATTTGATTCAATAGATTTGGCTCCTCAATGTTGGCAATATTTTGGTCGCAAACCAAAGTGTGGGACATGGAAGTGGAGATTGCTCAATACTTGTTGCATCAATACTAAGTAGTTGACAGAGATAAGAAGACAAAATAGATCATCAAAGTAAGTTTATAATTTGGATTTGGAGTCTAGATCTAACAATTATCCTGATCAGAAGATTAGGAGTCCCATAGAGCTCAATTTTGGATCTAAGGGATGGAAAATTGTGGACCTTGTGAAGGGATAAGTGTGTTTTAGATGTCTTAGTGATCCATAAGGGAGCCAATCCATTGTTGACCATTTAAGCAATTATGCATATCTGCAAGGTGGGATTCTTCAAGGAAGGAATTTTCTCATGTGTTGAAATTGAATTAAGAAGGTTCCCATAATTTTTCAGATTTTCATTTCTCAAAATATAATTACTATGAATTCTTTTGCTCAAGATTCTACTCGATCTATACTCATTACATAGACCTCCCTATTTCCAACCAAAGGCTTGGTTGCAAATCCACCAAGGGTTGGTTGCAATATTGATCATCTTGTAGCCAATTATAATGCGCCACCACTCCATTGGGAACCGTGTTGTAATGAATGACAATTTTTCTCCTGTTGATTGGAAAGAGAACAGTCTACAGAGCGAAAATGGGGTGGTGATCAGGAATGGGTCGGCTCCCTTAAGTGTCATGGACATAGTTTAGAACTTCCTTCAAAAGGCTTGTAGTTGGAAGAAGCTTCCTCAATAGTGGAAACTTCTTGAAAAACTTCCCAAATAGTGGAAGCTTTTTGAGAAGCTTTTGAAGCAAATGGAAGCTTTTTGAGTAGCTTCTCAAGCAAACGGAAGCTTTTGGAAGAACTTCCTAGTTGGTAGTATATATAGGAGCCAAGGGAGGTATTCCTCAATCTCGACAACACCTCTCTTGACTCTAGCTCTTGACTCTAGCTCTTGACTCTAGCTCTTGACTCTAGCTCTTGACTCTAGCTCTTGACTCTAGCTCTTGACTCTAGCTCTTGCCTTGTATTTTTTGAATTCTAATATTAAAGTCTTGTTATTCAGAAGTTGTCTTGTCTTGCCTTGCATCTTGTGTGTTTGTTACAATAAGATAACAGGTATACGAATCTTGTAAAGAATACTATGAGGAGGGGTCTCCCTTTTCACTCCCATAAAGTGCCATGAAGAGCGAAAGTGGCCACAAACAGTGAGGTAGACAATAAAATCTTACCAAAAGGCTCCACCGTCTACCTTACCGCCACTTTCATAATATTGTGGAGAGCTTTGAAGCACTCTTTGACACCATATGGATGATGTCCCACTCCACATAGGTCGTGATGTTGGGTCTTGACTACTTGAGTCGTAAAATGAGATTGTTTGGATCTATTGAAGAGTTGGGTACCATTCAAAAGCAATTAAAGCTAGTATTGAATATTGCCACCACAAAATGTTTGCAAATCAATGGAAGTTTTATTTCTTGTCAGCAAATGGCATGTCTAGTATCTTGTGGGAATTTAATGATGGAAGTTGTCACAAATGGGAAACCTGTGACTAGTATGAGGATCTAATGTTGCATATGCAATATTAAATGATCATGACCCTTGGTGTTACTAGAAGTGAAGTGTCATAAACATTGACGATCTTAAAAAGTAAGTGATCTTTAAAGGCAAGACATGCGGAGTCAAGGATTCCAAACATGAATTTAAAAATTTAAAATTTTATCATTTGCAATAAATAATTTGTTTTTGCATTTTCAACAAGTTAAAAATTTAGAGCAAAGCGTCAAAATCTTACCTTCCTTAAAAAGGCTCATAGCACTACCGTTTAGAAAGATCCACAAGAAACTCTGTCTTCAAATATTGGTTTGTAAGTCGTCATTTTTGTTAAATTGTTGCTATTCAAACACCATCACATGCAACATAAAGTTTTGAAATTTAAATAGAAAGAGATTTATTGTTTATTTCTTTCTTTAAGCAAATGAAAAGAAGACTTCAATTTCAAAAAGGATTGTACAACAAAGCTTAATCTAGGAGTATTTTACTTCATATGCTAACCACACTCAAGACTGGACATACCGTAGACTAGATTTACATTTCAAAATGCAAGTCTTAAAAATTGCTAAGTAGAAGAATACCACCTATTTAACCTCTAAAGGATCAAGGCCTTTTTCTTGTTTGGAAAACATTTAAAACTACCATTTTTATTGCAAAGTGCAAAATTTTTAAAACTTTTTCTTTGCATAATACGGAGTAATTTTTAAGGGGCCATGACATTTGTAAGGTGTAGATTTTGAAGACTTTGCTTTGCAGATATTCTATAATTCAAAGGATACTGGTAGATTTGACTTCAAAAAAAAAAAATTTCAATTCAAAAATGACCCTTCAAAAATTAATTACTTGAATAAAAAAGTTAAATAAAAATCTTCAAAAATCATTATGATTAGAACCTATTATTTGAATAGTAAGGAAAAAAATCTTGTAAAATAAAAAATAATCAATCTATAATCAATTTTCGAAAGAATTTTCAATTTTGGCTTCAATTTTACTGAAATTTTTTGGTTTGTATCCTAGTTAATTTAATTGTATGGATATGATTTATGGACCATTTTTTTCAACTATGATTCAAGTATCATCATTAAGTTATTCATATTTTCAATTTTTAGTTATCTAATTGAAAATCTTGCACTATTTTGACAAGTATATAAGAGTATATGGTAGAAATTGTAGAAACTTTGATTGCGTAGATTGCAAGATATCTGTGTTTAAAATGAACAAACCAAGTTTTTGCACCTTTTGTGACTGGAATTCTTGACTTTGAATCTTTTTAATGTAAGATTTCTGCATTACAAATGTTTAATAGAATTTTTTTGTTGAAGAATTGAATTGAGAATTTAGGAAAAAAATTCTAAGACGAGCACCTAATTTTAAAACAAAATCCTTCTGTAGAATAAGATATGAGATAGAAGAAAAAACTCAATTTCTTCATCCTTAAAGTTCCAAGGCCTAGTTTCCATCAGAAACCACTCAAACTGCCATTTCTATTGCAAAAAGCAAAAAAGTTAATTTTTTTTTTGGGTATATCTAACCGCATAATCTTCTACTAGACCAGTATAAAATGTGTGGAGGAAATTTAAAAAACTTTGATTATGTAGATTGCAAGATATTTGCATTTAAAGTGAAGGTAATAAATTCTTAACCCTTTCTAAACTAGTTTTTTTTACTTATTTGTCTTCTTAATTTCAAATTTTTGCACTACAAATTTGATTTTAAAATTTTTTATGTTGAAGAATTGAATTGAAGATCCAAAAAAAAATTCAACAAAAAATAGTTAATTTCATTCATTGAATTTTTTTAAAATAGAAGTATGTTCAATATTAAAGGAAAAAATATACAATAATTGGTCTAAGATGGAATTGAAACACAATAATTCCAACAATGAGATTGTTCTAGCAGTAATAATATTTTTTTTAAATTGTAAAAACTACATTCAAAAATGAATTCTACAAGTTATTTTTCTAAAAAGATGCTTAGATATAAGATTGCTCATAACTTTCTCATCACCAATCCAAATAGTATGAATAAAAGCTTTAGATATAGATAGAAATATAATCCTTGTAAAAGAATTAAAATTAAAAAAAGTTCAATTTTTTGTGACTTTTTGGAGGCCGCCCCTTGAGCTACTATTTTGACTTAGGTTGGCATAATTTTGCTTTTGGGCACTATCTCAAATAAAAATTATATTCCCATAAAGCTCATTTGATTTTTTATCTTTAATTTTTTTTTCAAAAGTCAGCTCAAAAATTAAGATTGCACAAGCCTATCCAAAATCCCAAGAGTCTCTTATAGGGACTTTGGGACTTTAAAGGTTAATAGTTCTAAGATGAAATTGAAATCCACTTATACATTTATTGCAACAGTGAGATCATTGTTCTCACAAACAAACTAAACCATGTGGAGCTTATCTTTTTGAAAATTGTGAAAATTGTGAAAATTGAATTCAAAATGAGTCCTATCAAGTTAATTTTTCAAAAAGATGCTTGGAGTGCTTGAAGAATAAGACTCCTCATAATTTTCTTTGTCATTAGTCCAAGTGGAATGAATCAAGTCTATCCATCTCATAAATCAAGATGGAATAATTCAAAGCTTTACAAGTATATATAAATCTAAAGAATCAATTTCAAATTTTTATTTTCTTGAAAAGTGATTTTTCAGAAATTTTTTGAGCTATGTAGACAACAATATTTTCTATGAGAAACAAAATTTTAAGAATTTTATTTTGAATTTCTATATTTTTTTTGTCTGCTGGTACTTGACAATTTGCTTTTTGAGCTTACAATAGTGTGGAATAACTATTGCTCCTAGGCACCGATTGGAATAAAAATGAGATTCCCAAAAGCTAATGCATTTTTCGTATCTTCAAAAACTCTCTGGAACGAATTCTCTAGAACGAATTCGAACTCTCTAGAACTCAGCGAGCTCTGGAATTTCTAAGAGATCGAATGCTGTCGACTTGTGCGGCGAGAATGAATGCCTTGTGAGATGCCCCAACTGCTCCTTCGCTCTAGGAAACCCTCGTTTGTAGCAGGTGGAGATTGGAGAGAAAGTTTTGCTCCGACGAATTTTCCCAAGAGGATTCCTCCATACCTCGGAGACAAGTTTCCGGGTTCTTCGACAGGAATTTCTCAAAATTGAATGCGTGATTGCCAAGGCATATCCGCCAACCCTGATTTGTACGGAATTGTGAGTATATCTGTTTCGGTTCGTGTCGAGAACCGGCTGTGATAGATTGATTCTTGGTTTGTTCGCACTGCTGGTATGAAGGCTTGCCTATGGCAGATTGCAAGCTCTATCATCTAGCGCAGGTAGTTGCCCTTTTTGGAGCTCCTTGTGCGTTACGTGGTTACTAAGGAACCGAGACTTTGCATGTTATACAAAAATTCTGTTTCGAAGTGCTGTGTTGTGAAATTTTGCAGTTGGGGTTTCTGAAATTTTGGATTTGTTGTGGCCCTGACGGGATCGTGAGAGACTACGCATGTAAACACGGACTCCTGTCTGTCGTGCAGCTGAGCATATACCTCCGGGGTACCGTCGTACATATCTGCAATTTGCAAGAGCTCTCAAATTCTTATCCGCACGGGGTTCACGGGATAAGTTTCCACTCACAGCAATCGCTTCAAAGAGATAAGTGGGTACAATTGCAGAATGGTTCTTTCACGATAACGTCAAGTGCATGGTTTTGAAAATAAAAACTTGAAACTTGAAACTTGAAACTTGAAACCACCCCCCTCAGTCAACTTTCGACTCGTATTTGCTGTCATGCTGTACTGCATTGAACGCCTGTATTAAACGGCATGATACAAAGATTGGATCGTTTGCTGGGTCAGGTTTAACATGACACCAGGGGTCACCTTGGACCTCACCAGAGGTCAATTAGTCGGCAACAATATACTCAAATTATGGATGAGGATATACGCAAAGAAAATGAATCCAGGTTCAAGATACGTTTGAGATATGACCCAGGCTACCGGGTCCTCTGAAATCACGGCAACTGTTTGAGAGACCCCAATCCTGGAAACTCTTGCAATTCCGTTGCTCACGCAACTCAGGTGTGCAGAGACATTAGGGGTACTCACGGCTCCTTTGTCCCATTCCGTGAAGGTCGAGAAGAGGGACGTGGCGCTTCTTAGTTGGCTCGCCACGGATTGCACCGGCTCCTTGGCCAAATTTTCTCTCGCCTTCAACGCGGACAGACACATGATGTTTTGTGGCAAATCGTCAATTCGGCATAGACCTGGAATGTTCCACAATTTACTGTACAGGACACTGCGAGCCAAAGTCCAACAATCGGGTAAATGATTTGACAAGTTGTCATATTTTGCCTTTTGGGAAAATGTATGCCTTTCTGGAGAACATGTACCACTACAAAATGTGTTGACATGACACACATGAAAATAAGTGCACCTAATTGCAACCCTCACCTGATTGCGTCACTATTTACACCCCTTTTTATTTATTTTTAAACCGAGGATAGTCATTCCTGAATTATTTGATTTGCGTCACATGAATAAGAAAAGAATGATAACTCTATATGTAGGTTTTGAAATGAAGATAGAGTCATAATTAGGTATACTTACGATAGAGAATAGAATCCAATGAGCCAACAATTCTAGATTTTGCACACGAGTCATGTGTTTTGTAATTGAAAGTTGGACTTGTTTGTTGATCTAATCCTAGAAAATCAAGGAGCAGGACCAACAAGCATGTTCGTAGGACTTGTGGTAGGTTTGAACCAGAGTTGTGTAGGTATAAGAAAATTCAATACCCTCAGTTATATTTGTGTCAAAAACTATATACACTGCAAGTATTTTGTGTATGAGTTAGGTTAGAATTTTTATTATTTTCTTAAAGTTGGTACCCACATAGTATCAATAATTGGAAAGTTTTGGGAACAAATTTGAGCACCAGTAATTAGTATTTCTGATTTGATACCCGCATATAACATGTATATTCATCATGTAATTTATTCTGTTTAAATAAAATTATAAAATGTTAGTTATTGGGTTTGGATGATTTTTAAATTTTCCCAGGTATCCATATTATTGGTGAGGAGTATTTTATGTCCAGACTAGGTCAAACTTCATTAGATTTCTACTTTGAAACGCACATTTCAAAAAGTTTTATATTTTTCATATGTAGCAACATTATATCAAAAGGTGAGTATCTTTTTTCCAAATTAAAAAACATCAAATTGAATTTTATATGATTTTTTAAAGAACTTTTTTTGTAAAAATTGTAGTAATTGTATAAATACTTAAAATTATGTAATGAAGTTTTTGAGAAAAATGGAAATAAGAATTACAAAAATCATGGTGTAATTGATGTATTTCTTGAACTCGTACCATGAGAAATTTGATAGAAAAAGTAAAAAAAAAGTGCATTTTGAGCTTTCAAAATGGTATCTTCAAAAGTCACAAAAATTCCAATTTCAAAAATTTCAAAAAAATTTGAACAGGAGTAAAACATAGATTCTTGGGGCTACATTATCTTTGTAAAGATAATCATTTAAAATAAATAACTATATGAAAATTTAGATTTTGACTTTCAAATTAAATTGGCTGAAGATTTTATTATTAGAAACTTTAAAGGTTTGAATGTAATTCAATTCTTCTCATATATGAATATGTAAAATATTGTAAGCATAAATTTATCTCTAAAAGTAATGCACACTCAAAAAGTGATGAAAAATGCAAGAAGATAGACGCTTTGGGATTGTATTTTTAGAAAATAGTAAAAAATTTCAAAAAATTCCCCTCCAAAAGTTGTTTTTTTAACTTATAGATGCTTCTTCTCAATTATTTGCATCTTTGGGGAAAAAAATTTGAATTCTCTACACATGTGCAAAGGCAGTGCACTTTGAGCACATGTGGAAGGTGGAAACTTACTATTTAAAAAAAATATTTTGTGAGGTTATGTAACTAAGCAGAAGTCCTTGTATTTCAATTTTCACCTTCAAATTGTCATTTTTGGATCAGAAATAGTACTTAAAAATTCCAAAATGGACAAGGTAGACGTCCAATTTGGGGTAGCTTAGTAAACAACTTTTAGAAATTGAAAAAAAATTACCAAAATTTTTGAAACTACCACATGTACCTTCAATTTAAATTTCGTAGAAGTTGGACATACAATGCAAAAGTTATGAGCAAAAAACCACTTGTCTAAGACCAAGGGGACAAAAAAACAATACAAGTGTTTCTTGCAACAACCCTAGTTCACAACTTGATATAAAACTATACCACCAATGTACAATCACAAAATCAATACAAGACAAACAAAAAGAAATTTGTGACATTTGAAGTTTTCCAATACCAAATTTTTTTATGTATTAATGACTAAACATGTGAAGTTGCATATTAAACAATTCAAATTAAGAGTTGTTGATGTAGAAATGTTATAAGGAGCTCTCAATGGAGTCAATGCCTTGGTGGATTGTTTAAACACAAAGAATAATGAGAAATGAAGAATACTTGCAAAAATAGATATTTGGCTGAATAGTAGCAAGATTCAATACCTTTGAATTGAACAATTAGATAAATTGTACTAATTTCTACAATTAAGGATAATAGTGAATTTGCTATCCTTGTGAATAATACAAGCATTTGAGAAGTTATTCAAGCTAGACAATAGCTATCTATGTAGATGTGACCTACTTAAATCAACGAAAAGACCACTTGAAAGACTAATTTTATTGATGCTAACCTAAATGTCAAGCTTATTTAAATTTTCTTGTAGTCTTTGGAGTCTCTTTATTAGAAAATTACAAACAATGTTCTAGATGGAGCTATATTATGTTTCATTTGCTTGTAATTTATGCTAAACCTTGCTACTAAACCGAGGTTCTATTGCAAACGATATAGGATTCAAACTAAATAATCCCAATTCGCCTCCAAATCCTTCAGGCAAGGCCGGAAGAGCATCACTCTTCTCTTGATCTCCAATATCAAAAACCTCCCCACTGTGATCGACGGTATTGAATAGACACAACTGCGATTCACTGAATGGAACCAATGCAAATTCTGGATAGACTTCCAAACTTCGACCGCCACTCTTTTCCTTCTTCAAAACATTCACCAGATTCAAAGTAGTGTTCTCATCGTCTCCTTCACTTTGAGTCCACTCGATTCTATCAACCCAATGCTCAATTAGAGGACCATTGTCTCGCTCAGAGAACAAAAAAAGTTCGCCATTGTTTTCCACCAGCTGAAGAATGGTCGAGTTCGGCAAAGCTTTAGCAGTCCATTTCGTCGACCAAAGTCCTTCTTCCACGTTGTATCCCAGGATGCCTTTCACTGTTTGATCACCAAGCTCCAGGAATCCGATGCAGAAAATGTTACCGTTTCGAAATACACCAGATTGATATTCATTCAATGCGAAAGCTGGCCCAGGAAGATCCCCCACTCTCTCCCACTGCCCAGTTCGAGAATCATATAGTTCCGTGATTCTGGACAAACTCTCTTCACCTGATGCAGAACTGCCTGCTGCAAGTATGTGGTATGATTTTGAGGACTGATCCACATACATGTGCATCAAAACAGGGTTCCGCCGATGGAGCATCGAAGGAAGCTCCTTCCATTGTTCAGTGAGAGGATTGAAGACAATTAAGCGCTCCTCATGTGGCGACTTGGAGAAATTCATGCACACCAGCCCCTCGTTGGCACAGAAGAGAAATTGCTTGAACAAGTCAGGGTCAGGGTCACAATTGGGAGGAAGGAAGGTCAGAGGAGGTAACTTTCGCCACTTGCCTTTCTGTCCGCTTGTTAAATTCCATTTTGGATCAAACGCCACCCACTGCCAGACTCCCTTGTGAATGAAGAAAGAGCACGCTGTCAACACAGGCTTGGCCTTGATTGCGAGCGCTTGAATGAACTCCACACTCTCGATCAAAGCTTTCCAGTTCTTGGACAAAGACTTCAGCTTGAATATATCTTCGTGATGGAGGTGCTCCAGTATACGTCCCTTGACTTCAGGGAGCAAACTATCCAGCTCGAGTTTCTGGAGCTCCATTTCATCTTGAACCAAATTTTCACTGCACTTCGGAACGGGCTTCTGGTAGCATGTCGAGAATAGGGCATACATTAGTATGAGATCATTAAGCAGAACCTCTGTCCGTGGAAGAAAAAGGAGGAGAAGAGCTTTGATTAGAACACAACGAGCGGTCCAGCAATGGGCCTTGCGGGGATTCGCAGACCGCTGGCATCAGCTAATGCTACCGCCTGAACCGTTGCCCGTAGCTGAAGATGTCCCGGAAGTAGGCGTCATGTATGTATCTTTGAGCTGAGAGTGTTGCAGAAGTATTTGGCACTAACAAAACTAGACTCTCGAAACAGTCTGAGCCTCTTGAGCTTGACGGCTCACTCGATTTTTACGAAATAGGTAAGGTAGAGTGACGTGAACGTAGAACGACACTCGACAATTCGATACGAGAATGAATGCCTTGTGGCCGAAGCCCCTTCGCTCCAACGCTTGACTCGGAAAGACTCATTTATAACAGGTTGAATAGGAGCCAATGTTAGAGCAAAATTTGGAACATTCCGTTTAAAAAAAGTTGGGCAGTAGGGTCCAACTACGAGTCAGCCACTTTGTCAAAGTCTACTGTAATTAGTCTGGGGACGGGAACTTCTATTGTAGCTTTCTTATGCTTTTTGCGGACCACACCCACTGCAATTCCACATCCACAGTACACCCCCCTACAAGAAAGGTTGACGCCCCCCTTTTGCACCCTTCAGGTTTTTTGACATTACTTTGACCATAATTGACATTTCTTGTTTTTGTCCATCAACATTTGTGTCTAACCCAATCTCCCTCAAGTATACCAAATTTTCAATTTCAACAAATCAAAACTCCATTTTTGGTGAATTTAAAAAAAAAAATTTCACAATTTTACATGAAAATTCATAGAAAAATATTAATGATGAATTTTTTAAATTCAATTGCGGAGATACGTAGGAAACATCCAAACACACATCTTTCCTTCAACAAACATCTCCAAAAAAGTTTCACAATTATCATGGCAGAAGTTACAGTGGAGGCGTGAATAGTGCCTAAAATTTTGAAAATTCATATCTCTTTATTATAAGTAGATTTTGATAAAGTAATTGTACCACCATGCTCAAATGTGTAAAATTAGTTACAATGTGAAGGAAAAAAATCAAAATCTAATTATAATAAAGAGATATGAATTTTCAAAATTTTAAGCACTATTCACGCCTCCACTATAACTTTTGCCACGATAATTGTGAAATTTTTTTGGAGATGTTTGTTGAAGGAAAGATCTGTGTTTGGATGTTCCTACATATCTCCGCAATTAAATTTAAAAAGTTCATCATTAATATTTTTCTATGAATTTTCATGTAAAACCGTGGTAAAAACTTGAGAAAATTCACCAAAAATAGAGTTTTGGTTTTTTGAAATTGAAAATTTGGAATACTTGAGGGAAATTGGGTTAGACACAAATGTTCATTGATGAAAACAAGAAATGTCATTTATGTTCAAAGTAATGTCAAAAAACCTGAAGGGTGCAAAAGGGGGGCGTCAACCTTTCTTGTAGGGGGGTGTACAGTACTGACATGGGGTACAGTTCATTTACAAATTTTTGTTCTGCCAATTTTCACTAGCAAGTTCCTAAACTTCAGTCAGACATAAAATGAAGCAATTTTCAAACTACAAGTTGTGTTGAAATTGTAGAGAAGAGTACTTTATTGCTATAACAAATATGTACATGTGAAATTCAAAATCATACAACATTTTGGATGTTTTTTGTACACTATCTATCATCACCCTTTGCCAAAAAAATTTGCTCGCATTCGATTGGGCATTGTTGCTTATTCTTCACCCCATTGCAAAAAATCTTTGACTATCTTCCAAAGGATGGTAGGTAGTGTATAAAAGAAATCCAAATTGTTTTATGATTTTGGATTTCACATTTTCTACTTGTTATGAAGTTGAAGTCACTTCATTGAGATTTCAATACAATTTGCGGTTTCAAAATTGGTTTGTTTTTTAGCATGCTAGAGCTTCCTAAAGTTGTTGAATTCTGTAATGAAAAATGACTAAAAAATTAGTAAATGAGCTGGAGATTAACCCTTAAAGGATGGACTGGTGATCGTGGAAATCATCTATTTCGTTACCATGTGAATCATTCCCTTAAAAAATTGCAAAAGCACTCATTGGAAGTCAAACTACTATAGAAGACCTTTCCTTTACATAGCAAAATTCCAAGGATGAATAGTTGCACATCTGTCCGACTAGAAGGATTCTTTGTCATCCATCGAACGCAAAATTTCCTTGTCGGCGTTTAAGCGTTAACAACAACTAGGCTACATAAGATGGATTTGTTTAAAATAGATCTATAAAACTTTCAAGGAAGGGCAAGGTTTCTTTTTCTTTTTCCCATACTTGCCATAAATGTAAAAATCTACCCCCTATTTTGGGCCATCAATTTTGTACATTAGAGAAAAAATTAGCCTCCGGAGGGCTGCTCCAGATTGACATGCCAAGCTATTTCAAGCTTAGCCTGTCAATCTAAAAAAGTCCCCTGGCTGATTGCTCGCCAAAACAATCAGATTTTGTACGTATATATATGTTTTTTTTTACTCGTAAAATTGGGATTGTATGCCACTGTCACTATTTACACCCCTTCTTTATTTCAAAACTTATAAATTGAGGATAGTCATTCTATTATTAGTTGATTTTTGCCACATGAATAAGAAGAAGAATGACACATTCTTTTCCAAAAAGAAAAGAAGAAGAATGACAATTCTAGTTGTAAGTTTGAAATAAAGATGGAATATATGCAATATGATGCATCAACCCCTAAATGCTCAAGGCTTGTTTTGGGCTCCCTGAAATTTGCTCTAAATTGAACAAAATGCCAACATTTTGATAAGTTGTATCAATTTTTTTTTAATGTAACCGTACAAATTCAAACTAGACATGTTAGAGATCTCATAAGAAAAGAAAACACAACAATACCACTTATGGAGTGAAAGATTATAATATTTGACCAAGAGGGTGCTAAAACTGCAAAGCTCTTTCAATCTTCTTTATACAAATCAAGTCTAAAAAGTTGGTGACCAAAAAAACATGAGGTTAAAGGGCCTAACTTGTATAATTTTGATCAATTTATGACTTCTTAAAATCTACTCCATAATTTTTTTAAATGAATTTTGAATGTAATTTTTTCTCCAAGATCTAGTGTATTTGAGGCTCATTTCCAAGAGCTCTCAATACTACGGGAAGTCAAGATTGCATTGGGTACCCTTGTACAAAAACTTGAATAGAAAAATCACTATCATTTATTTTCAAGATCGGATTTTTGGTGCTAAAACTAGACTTCAAGAAAAACTTTCTAAAAATATAAACTACTAAAAATAGCAACTTGGTTAGATTTTGTTTAACTTCCAAGTTTAGCAAACACCAGTTTTGGTGCCTCGGGCATTTAGGCGTTAAAGATGGGAGTCATAATTAGGTGTACTTACGATACAGAATTGAATCCAGTTAGCCTCTTCTCATGTGGTGATTCATTCACACAAGCCCACTCTGTTTGCACAAACAAGAAATTACGTAAACATAACCGGTTGTTGAGTTTTCAACACTCACGTGGCACCGTCCCATTGGCAACCCATCACCATTGCCATTACAAGTTGTAACTCATAACCTTCTCTCCTTTCAACTTGCTTCCAACACCCTTGGATCATGAAGATCAAAAGTTGTGATTGAAAAGTGAACAATTGGTTATGTCCAATAACCTACTCACCGCTACCGCGGCTCGTCGGTTATCTAATACAGAAACTTTTGAACGCAATGCTCGTTTAACACTGAAACGCCTGCTCAGAATCTCTGGCAGAGTGCACAGCAAAGAATCCAACAGCTCTAGAATTTGCACATGAGTCATATCTTCTGCAATTGGAAGTTGGACGCGTTTGTTGAGCCCATCCTGGAAAATCAAGGAACAGGACACCAGCACTTTCAAAATGTGGAAGGCCTGAACCAGAGCCGTGCGAGTGTAAAGAAATTCAATACCCTCAATAATACTTGTATCAAATATATATATATATATATATATATATATATATATATATATATATATATATATATTGCAAATATTTGGGATACAAGTTAGGTTAGAATTTTTTTTTTAAAAGTTGGTACCCAGGCATGGTATCAATAATTGGAAAATTTGGGGGACAAACTTGAATACCAGTAATTAGAATTTCTGATTCAATTCCCGCATATTACATATGTTGGTCATGTAATTTATTAGATAAATAACAGCATAAAAAATTAGTTGTTGGATCGGGTAATTTGTATATTTTTGCAGGTACCTATCTTATTGGTGAAGGGTATTAAATCTATAAGCTAGAAAACAAAGGTGTGAATACAAAACTTACATGTATGCTAAAAGCTATATGCACACAACCTGAGTTTCTCTTAGTCCCAATGACAGTATAGGACAAAGGACAAAAGAGTGCTAAACAATCTCCGCGTGAAGATGCAATGAGTAACTTCATCAAGGCTGCCTTGGAGATTGAGAAAACACACATAACAAGGTAAAAAATAATTGTACAACAACCATACACCCTTATTGGGTTTGTGAAGGAAAATGAAACCTTTAGTTTACTTGTGTTGGGTTTTTACCAAGTAGGTTCAAATTTTGAAACCCATATATCCAACCCCCCTGTCTGATATCCTTATCCAAATCTCCTACATAGGTTGATACCTCAAACTCGCCCAATATTGGTCTAGATTCAATTCTCTACCAACTAGGAAGACAATAATGTTTTGCAAATGATATCAAAGTTCATGTAGAAACCTAGGATACACTAATTCATCTAGTGATATGATCTTCTTTGTTTAACTACCTTGGTGATAAATCTTGTCCTTTGATTACCTAAGATGATCCACTAGTCATTGCACATATCAACACTTATTAAATTTACAATACTTTATTTAAAGGATGGCAAATTAGAGAATATTCTACATGTTTAATGGTCAACTCATTTCTAAACAAGAAAAGATATACTAAAGGTGGTCAATCCAAAATCATATGGCTTCTAAGTGGTGGGATAATGCTTGTCTTGATTGTTACTTCTGCACCCAATTGCAATGACAATTCAAAACCATTTCTAAAGATTGAGAGATATTGAATAAACTTTTTCCCATGTGTACAAATTGCATGAATTTGTTCGTTGAACTCATAAAATCATCACTTTTCACCCCAATTCCAACTCAGTCTTTCAACCCTAGTTCTAAATTATGTTGTGATAATGTAACTTGAAAGTACAAATTTCACTACATTAGGTTGCAAAAGTAGGGACAAAAGTAGGGGTTGCAATTAGGCTGGATTCAATTTTCGGTATGTTTACCTTAGGAGTGTGATGGGAATAGACAATTATCTTAAATACACACAACTTCGACACTGGCAATGTTGCCATCCCATTAGATGATATTTGGGGGTCTTGGAGGGCCGTTTTAGGCCTGTTCCCTGATCTACCCAGATCCAGTGAACGTCAGTACGGTTGTGTCAGAAGTTTTTTTTCAAGAAATAAAATAAAATAAAATATACCAAAATATCATTTTAAGCAAATTTATTTATTTATTTATTTATTTTGCCAAAAAGTGACGTGGCAATTGCTCGACCACGTCAGCCAGCTACTACTGCTGCTGCGTTCCCAGACTGCAGGAACGCAGCAGACAGCAGGGGAACATAGAGCCTTCTAAAACCCCCGAATCTCATATAATGTGACGACCTTTCCCAGTTGCGGACTCAATGCTTCCTTCCATTAAGCTGCCGGATCACCACCAAATCCATAAGAACCTTGTTTCCCTTACTAGAACTTCTTTAGTTTTCCAGATGATCAGGGAACCTTGTTTTCCTATGTACTAGAAATGGGGATGAGGTAAAAGCAGCAAACAGGGGAATTCAGTGGCACAAATTTTCGATGTTGGCGACACTGTAAACCGGGAATCAGAGATACTCTCCTCATGGAGAAGTCTAGAGGCCCAATTCCGAATGGCAACCATGGAAGTTCAGAGCTTGAGAAAAGGGATTTTGTACGGAATTTCACAGCTTGAGAAAGGAATCTCGAGCTCCATTCCATACTCAAGCTGTGAAACTTCATTGTTGCACTCTGGAATTAGGTCTATCAGTCCATGAATTTTGGGATTTCTGTGGTGGGATACAGTCTTCAAGATTCAAAATTCTTGCACTTGCGGGTTTGGGATTGCTCATAGAGCCCTACTCATCACATTCCTTTTAACATGTGCTTGACTAATTAATCCTATAATGGATGACCTTTGAAAGTTAAAATTGATTGTTGAGCCGAAGAGCTGTACCTCCACTTCAACAAGCCTTCCTCCATTCTTGAAAATAAACACACATCACTTCTTTTATCCAAATTCCAAACAATTTTTGAGTGCTTGCAATAAGTCGCAGTAATGAGTTGAGACTCGTACCTTAATATACTGGCGATTGAGACGCTCGAAAGTCCAAATTGATCATGGCAAACTGATGTTGCCATTCGGAGAGGCGGCAGTTTCTAGATCATTCTCCTGCGCTCGTCTGTTGTCACGAGCACTTTGCAGATTCTCTGGTTGTTTTTCCAAGGCTATCAGGTTTACCGAGTTCCGCCTTCAAATGCTCCTTATCTGCTATGAAGCTCGCATTGTAGTCATCAGAGAAAAACGCGATCATTACCTCCATGCCTAATTAGGACACTGCGAGTGAATATTCACGTTGCCGTGTTGAAGCTATCAACATTCAGTCATGGTGGTAATTGTGGTCGGAACCAGGACTACTTCTTTCACTTCATTACCTTTGGCATTGAAACCTCTCTTGATTTCCAACTGCATCAGGGACAAATGGAGCCCAAAATGGAGCCCAAAACACAGTCTGACCTATGTTCACAACTTGACAGCTTCATAGGAGATACAAGGTATGTGGAATAAGAGAGGGTTGAGTGCACATGTGTATCAAATGTCCGATTCCGAACAGCAGTAGCAAGCAAGTCCGTCAACACCATTTCCATACAAAAGATCAGGTATACAAATGGCAGGTCTAATGAATTTGCAGCTCTTTGGAAGAGTCACTTCGACTGAATTGCAGAAACGTTAACAAGCTTCCTGTAGGAGTTGTTCTCGGAGATGGGAAATCAGCAAGGATTTGAGTGCGCTGTACAAACTGAGGAGCCATAGTCGCACTTACGGGCATGTCGCTGATGCTAACTGACTGTCGTGAAGGAGACGAACATAAGCTTCAAAATTTCTGCGTGAAGACCCTCCCGAAGCTCCCACTTCGCGAGCTTTGGCCCTCAATTTCTTAACATTCTCTCGCACAACTTTGCCTTCCGCCTCGTGCAACAAGCTCCTCGCCTTCTTCTCAATCTCCTCTTTAGTCACAAACCGCTCCAGCCTCACTTCCTCGCTTTCTAGCTCCTCTTTTGTGTACGCTCTTCCCTTCAACTCAATCGCCACTTTCACCACGTCCACCAAGAACCTGCAGAACAGCAATCAATCGAGGGAGAGAGAGAGAGAGAGAGAGACACCCAGCGCAAGTAATAGATGAATAATTGCGATCCTCAAGCATCAGAGCGGTAGAGAGGAATTGAAACAAACCTGCGATTCAGATGCTGCTCGGCAAATTTCGGCCATGCGAGCACGGGCACACTGGCGATGACGGTCTCCAGCGTAGAATTCCACCCACAGTGACTCAAAAACCCGCCAACTGACGGATGCTTGAGGATTCGCATTTGCGGAGCCCATCGGGAGTAGCAAAGCCCGCGCTCCCGCACGCGCTCCTCAAACCCTAATGGAAGAAACTCCGTCACGGACGCTGTTTCGGACGCCGCAGAGAAGTCGGGTGCTTTCGGCGGTCGCACAATCCACAAAAACGACACCCCACTCGCCTCTAATCCCAGCGCCAGCTCCCGCAACTGGACTACCGAATGCGTCGCAAGGCTTCCAAACGAAACGTACAGTACAGAATTCGAGGCTCGAGTGTTGAGCCAGCTGATACAGGGGTCGGGATCAGTCTCCTCCGGCGATTCGTTGTCATCGTTGACATAAGACTCTGGCAGCGATGGCCCAATGTCGAGAACACACTTCACTTGTACATCTGGGGATCCCAGGACGTCGTTCCGCAAGGCGTCCAGCACGGGCTTCTCGAGGTCGTAGAATGTGTTGAGCAAGATCACGTCTGCTTCTCGGAATCGTTTGTGACGGAGCCGCATCCACTTGTACACGGACGGACTCAAAAACGGCGAAGGGAGATCCAACGCTGCTGTTGGTGGGAGACCGGGAATGTCATCGAAAATTTGCCCTCTCGTTTCGCGAGTGATGGGAACCAATCCTTTCTCGAAGAGACGCTGCGAGTGCAAAGCGCAGGAGAGCGCCGAGGCAGAGGAGACGTACAATAAATGCTTCGCAATCCGCAACCTGTCCGCCACCTCTTGCGACCAACACTCAAACATGTCATGTAAAATGCACACCGGTGGAGTCGCGGGGTGCACCCCGCGGAGATTTTGCGACGCCGGTGAGGCGAGATCCGTAATGATCGATTCCAAGAGATCGATCACTCGACGCTCCTCCGAAGGAACCTCGCGCACTCGATCCAGCCATTCCCTGTGGGAGAGCTCGAGCGAAGTCTTGTCACGCAAGCCGACGATGCGCAGAGGGTAGCCTTCTTGCGAGGTGAAATCCGTGGTCCCGAGGGAAGCTCGGAGCTCCAGGAGTTGCTTGTCAGAGGTGACGACGGTGGCGACGACGCCCGCGGTTGCCAAACGCCGCGCGAATTGCAGAAACGGGATGGTGTGACCTGATGCGGGTCGCGGGACTATCACGACGTGCGGTGCATCCGTCCACTGGCTCACCACAGCTTGAGACCCCATTTGCTTCCGCTAGTCGATTCGCCACACAAATGCAATTCAAAGCTTAAACTGGGAACTTATCGACATCTCAGCCAGCTCGTGCTCCTGCTGCTATTGGTTTTCGTGCTTACGATGTACGCAATTCGAGACGCTTGTCGAGGTACTAGTGGATGGCCAGCTATGGCGTGGACATGGGTAGCTCCTTCTGACACTTCTGCAAGTCCGTCCAGAGTTCGCCATGGTACAGGATTGCAACTCCGAAATTCCTCTTGCAACTTCCTTAATCCATTGGCGTGCGATCTTCTTAAGGTTGAGAATTGACAGGACTGATGTGAAAGAGCAGAAGGACCGCACATTTGAAACAGTGACAGTCACACTCGTACTTGCTTTATAGGGACTTGTCGTGGATGTCGACCATTGAACATTGATGCGACCAGTAATCGTTGCCTTTCCAGTCGCAATTTCAAGTAGATCACCTCTGTGAAGGTTCAATTTTTCAGCCAAGGAGGAGCCTTCCGTGGAGGAGTATCTCGGTGGACAAGCTTGTCGTGGGGTCCTTGAAACGGACTCGATGCAATTTCACGAAGAGAAGTCTGAAGGTTCTGAAAGTTATGAGGGCATCTTTGAGGACTTCAAGGATAACGACATGAACCTCTTAACTTGTGCGAATGTGGGATTTGTGATTGTGGGAAACTTTAGGATTGTTTGTGGATTTGTGAGGCACGGCATGAAGAATTGGGCGCACATGGAGCACGCAAGTATGTTCGAAGCAGCGCTGCTGACAAAAGTTGGATCCATTTGTGTCGTGAAGCCGTGAATTCTTCACAGCTACAGTAGCTTGATGGATGTGACTTTGATTAATTCGCTCTTGCAAGATGAAGGCTTCAACAACAAAATGTAAGAAATGGAGTTCATTTTTGTGCAAATATCACGTTCTAGACTTCCCACCGTTGCAGTGCTGGAGGACTCAAGGATTTCCTTGGAATTCACAAGAATCACAAAAAGTGGGCTCCATTTTTCTCTAAAGCACTTTTACTCCAAAGGATGTCCGCATAGGAACAAGGAAGTCACTCCAAAATGATCTAATTTTGGACCAATAGGTGCATTCTTCGTTTCTATAGTGATCTAGAAAATTATCCATCAACCACATTTTGGCCTCAACATCCTCAAAGAGTTAATTTCAAAATGCCGCTAGTGCCACTTAGTGGCGATTGCATTAGAAGACATTAAAACAATGTTTGGCATAGACAAAAAAAAAATTTCCATCCAATTCTTGTTTGGAGACTTCCTTGAATAGGAGTTGTTTGGAATGATATTGGAAATTGCATCATTGAGGTATTTTTGACTATTTTATACAAAAAATTTTGTAAAATGAATCACAAAATATGTTATTTTAGCGTGAGTATATTTCGAAATTTGTTATTCCTTGTTCCAGATCCGAAATTTTTCCATAAAAATGCATGATACTTTTTGAATTTGAGCCTGACGAAGGAAATGAAGTTTAATTACTGTAGTTTCTATTCCAATTTGAAACTTTGAAAAATCCTGAAACCAAAATATTTATTGCAATTTGAAAGTAGAACATATTTCAAGGATCTACTGATTTTAATTTATAGAATTAAGACAAGGAAATTTTGTTCACACTAAAACATTCTCGACTATAATATATATATTTACGTTTTGGTAAAAAATTGGAAATTTTGAAAGAATTTATTATTTGGTGTGATTTTACTTCATTTTTATTTCAAAAATTTCCCCCAATTCAAATTTTTAGATTTTATTCTAAAAAATTATGGGCTAAAGAAGATATATGATTTCATCTCTAAAACATAAAAAGAAAAATACAAAATATCATTCACATTTAGTTACTAAATGGAAGCATCTTGAGAGAAGGAGATGGAACAAGAAAAACATAGTAATTTGTCGATATTTCAAGACTCCGTTTCACATCTACACCCCTTCAAATCTAGTGTGGCACCCTTTTTTGTTGATGTGGACAACGAAAAATGGTATTCTAGCAATTTAGATGTCTAACTAGATGTTTTTTGAAACATCGATTATTCCATATTGTACTCATAAGTCAAAGTCAGTAGAAAATAATCATACTACTAAAATCACAACGACCTCTATAATATCAAAATTCAACTTTGAATAATAGTATGAAAATTCAATTGCTTTTGTAATAGCCATAGGATAATTTCTACTATATATTATGTATTTTTTTTGTGAAATATTTGAAAATCAAATGGGTCCTTCTAAAAAAATTTCAAAGAAACTTTTTAGACAACAAAACTATAGATAAATTCCATGTCTTTTTAAAATGTGATATTAAAGAATAAGGAAGCATCAACCGCTAGCATTACTCTACATATTCAAGTGTGAAGATTCTACTTACATTGTTTATTTGATTAATTTGTTCTTATTGCAATGTTTTCATCTTTGCAAAGGTTTTTTTTGTAAAAACTATTATATAAAGATTTTCTTTAATTATTTTATATTGTACTGTATAAATTTTTTCAAAGAATATTGTATGAAGATGTCAATATTTTCATTTAACAATTATACATACTTTTTTTTATCTACATTCTATCACATGAAAAATTGATGAAAGTAATATATTTAATGCGTAGCAAAGCAAGCGCCAATTGCTAGCTATTTAAAAAGAAATAAAGAGTAAAAAAAATGAACAAGAGCAATTATTGAACTCAACATCCATTAAAAAACTTACCATCTATCATCAAGAGTGTTTTTGATGGCCAAATGAAGGAATTACTTCATTAAAAATTTGTGAGAATAAAGGGGTTGAAAGGTCCTATTTATATCCATTGTCCATCTATAGTGAGACAAAAAGTATGGAATAACTCAAATATGGGAACATGATCATTGTAAGTCTTGATGTTGTTTTAGACATCTTGATGCTATATCAGACATTTTACATTGAACACAATTCTTGCTTAAAATATCCTATATGGGTTGTCAATCTTCCTAGTTCCTACCACCCCACTTGTATAAAGATTTTTTTTTTATCCATGGTGCACATCCATCCCTTGCCCTTTTTTTGCAAAGCATGCCACATGGTTGTCCTATCTCTAAAATTTTTGCACTTGGTTAGCATTTTACCATAAACCATAAGTAGATTTCATTAATTTATCCAAAGTCAAAATGGATCAGCTTGCTGACGTGGCAATCTATGGTTTTTTGGACGATCCAAAAAACATCAATATGTCTTCAAAAATGTCATATAAAACGTCAACGTCAATGATAACATCAACTTAGCTTTACACTAAAAAGCTAATATTCTCTGCAACGTCTACAAAAATCTACCTTGTTGAACCAGATGTCCTTTGAAATCTTTATGTTTCAATGAACATCGCATGTTAGTAGTGAACAATACCAAAAACATGGTTTTCTTGTTGTGGTTAGTGGCAGTTCCCCTCGAGTCACTCAACAATTCCAAAGCAATCATAATTAAAAAAATGACTAGCTTGCAACTACCTAGGCACTATCCATGTAGCATCCAATGACTAAAAAATGATTCTATCTATCCAATTACATTCAGAAATAGAACCTTTGTAGAGCTTTTACCTTCTTAGCTTGCAAGTTCTTCTTTGCCAGGGGCTTCACCTTCATTTCTTGCTTCCCGGATTTTGTTTACCTAATGCTACCGCATTCCATCATTTTCTATGACAAGAATTAAAAAAACATATACACTAGAACTTGCTAACTCTCACATCCTCATTTCTCTTGAAAATGCTAATCTAATCTCTAAAATACTTAACTAAGACCTAAATATGGGAAAGCAAGGTATTTTATGCTTTCCACAATTTTAGAAAGACTCCTCACTGATTTGGTAGGGACTTCTATCAAATCCCTCTCAACTACTTATTTCATGCTATTTTGCATAAATGAAGAGAAAAACTAATATAAAATTGCAAAAAATAAACTTAGAGTCCCAAGTGCTAATTTGAAGACTCACAAATGGCAAAATGCAGTCCTCCAC
Organism: Neckera pumila; assembly: GCA_963969595.1. Lineage (NCBI taxonomy): Eukaryota > Viridiplantae > Streptophyta > Bryopsida > Hypnales > Neckeraceae > Neckera > Neckera pumila. Next base: position 18,810,072 of record OZ018414.1, read on the forward strand.
CCCCGCATCCGCAACAGCCTTTTGAGGGACTTCACTTGCCCAACTGGCACTGTGGTTTCACCTACTCACCCGCCCACCAGGCCAGGCAAGGTGAAACCTCCGAGGGAGCTAGGGTTACAATAGATTGACAATATATTAAAAAACAAACCGCTTGCTTGCTAGGGTTTTGTTTGTGGATGGTCTAAGGAGTTTATCAACTTTGGGGGAGCTTTAAATTTATTTATTTTTTTGGTTGTATTTTTTTTCCATTGTTTTTATGTTAGGAGAACTTGAATGGGTTGTGGATAATTTGATTATTCTTTTTGGTTTTCATGTTAAGGGTCCTATTTTGGATTTAGATTTTTTTTGTTAATATTAACCCCTAAAGGAACAAGCTATGTTTTTTGGCAACATAGTGATTTTACGCAACTTTTAAAAACATAAAAATTTGAAATTGGTTCTTTAGATTTATATATGCATGAAAAACTTTGAATCATTCAATTTCAGTCAACGAGTCAATAGTTATGAGGAGTTTAAGTTTGAGGGTAGGTATGAAGTCTTTGAAAACCATAACTACCCGCAAATTAAAATTCCTCATAACTTTTGCCTCATTGATCAAAATTGAATGATTTAAAGCGTTCCGTGTATATCCATATATTAAGTTAGCATGGTTTTTTTACTTATGTTTAGATACCTATTTGTTTTGTTTTGTTACGTTGAGATCTCCCAGACCTTGCATCTTCCAGTGGCGTGCTTGGTACTGCAAAAAGCCCTCAACAAGGAGGGGTGCATAGGCTTGGTTTTGTGTCGTTTGGAGCTACTATGCGGAAGTTATTGAATTTCAAAGTATTTATCTGAGTTGTCAATATCAAACATCCGGGACCAATTCACGTCCAAAATCTGGACGTCCGGACATCCGGACGCGGTGGGTAAAACCGTCGTAAAAAAAAATTACCTTAGGTAATTCGGACGCCGCGGTTGGCTGTCGGTTTGACGACCGCGTCGGTTGGCTGACGGCGGTTAGTCTGACGACCGCGTTGGACGGTTGACGGCGGTTAGTTTGACGACCGCGTCGGTCAGCTGTCAGTGTCGGTCGGCGAGATCCAGGAGGTCGGGGCAGTTGGGGAGGTCGGGGCGGTCGGGGAGATCGGGTTCAGGACGACAGTCACTTACTCACCTTAACTCCTAAAACTCCAAGACCATTTTTCTGCCAAAAAGCACTTAAAACTGCCATTTTCATAGCAAAGAGTAAAAAAAATTGAAATTTTTTTTTTTTTCACATCTGATTGTAGGATCTTATACTTAACTAGTATGGCAATGTGCGGAAAAAATTTCAGAATTTTTGACCGCACACATTGCAAGATATCTACGTATAAGTGAAAAAGACAAGTTTTTCAGCACATTGTGGGACTGGATTTTTTGACTTTGAACATTTTTAACTTGAAATTTTTGCACTACAGAGTTTTGAGCTTTAAATCTTTATAGTGCATAATTGAGTTGAGAATCTAGCAAAAAAAAACCAAATCAAAGAAACCTAATTTTATTACTAAAAAGATTTGTTAAATAGAAGTAGGTACGAGATAGAAGGAAAATTCAACATATTAATATCTTTTATATGGAAATAAAGTGCACTAATCCCAATGGTGAGATTGTTTTAGCAAAAATACTAAACCATGTGGAATTATTTTTTTTGAAAAATTATAAAAATTGCATTCAGAAATGAATCCTACAAGTTATTTTTTTCAGGAAGATGCTATAAGTGCCCAAAAAATTAGATTGTCCTTTAACTTTCTCATAACAAATCCAAATGGAATGAATCAAAGCTTTCCAGATAGACAAAAATATAATCTATGGGGAAAAAAATAAAAATAAAATAAATTTGCAAAATTTTAGTTGCTGCCACTTCTCCCCTCTTTTGAGGTTATTTGGGCTGTTGGGCATAACTTTTGTTCACAGGCACCGATTGAAAAAAAAATTATATTTCCACAAAGCTTATCAGTTCTTCTATTTTCAAAAAAAGTTTCAAAAAATCAAGACAAAAATTCAGCCCGTAGGTACCTATCCGAACTCCAAATTGTCCCCCGAGGGGACAATGGGACTTTAGAGGTTAACAGGGACGGGAATAATTTTAGAACAAATAGGGCAGATTAGCCATTGCAATTGCAGACACTTGGGGGTTTGTTTCATTATTGATATTGAAGAGGTCAAGGGTTTGAATCTTATTGTGTACCTTGTTATTTGTTTTCAATAATCAGCTCTTATAAATGTTTATAAATTTGTATTCTACTTCAACTTGAAATGGGGTACTATAGAGGTTTATAAGTACTTATGAGAGCTTTTAGCTAGGCCTCAATGTTTTTCCATTCATTTTTTCAATTTCATCCACAAATGTCAAAGTCTTCTTAAGAACTTCTAAAAGTTCATTCATTGTTGAACAAAAATCCAACATTTCCATAGATTACAACAATTCTTTCTGACTTTTAAGTGTATAAATTCAATTTACACGTATTAAACTAGGACAACTATGAAGGTGAAACTGTTCACTACATATAATTCTTGCAATATATTATACCTCATTGAAGAAAGAAAACACATAATCAAACTTTAATCCGAACTGCTGCCGACCGCGCGCCAACCGACCCCGGTGACCGCTCCGATGTGACCGACCGCCCAAACCGGAAAACCCAACTGAAGAAGCCATCCAAACCTGACACGGTAGTTGTAGGGTACGCCGACCGCTTTGGACGCCTGCCGGGGCCGACCGCCTCAGATGACCGTATGGGCCGACCGATTCAGACGCCTACCGGGGCCGACCGCCTCAGACGACCACATACGCTGACCGGCTCGAACGGCCAACCGGGACGACCGCTTGGGTTGACTAGAGAACAAGACCGATCGTGGGATTCTACAGTTTGCAATAAATCTTGATTCGTTTTTACATTGGATGCTTCCTTTAAGAAGCATTCAATGTAGAATTCATGTAGAACTTATGTGTAAGTGTGATTGATTTTCTTTTTTCACGCTTTAATCCTCTTCCCTAAATAGTATGTCCTAAACCCTAAACCCTAAATCCTCCACTTTAAATCCTAATTTCAGTGCACTGCAATGTGAAACAATTAAATGTTTCTTTAGTTTTTATTTCAAATCCAATGGAAGGACCAATTGTATTAACCCCTAGAGGACCAAGGTAATATTCCTATCGAAAAACACTAAAAATGTCATCGTTATTGCAAAGAGTAAAGAACCATAAAAACTTTTTTTTTTTTGCATATCCAACTATAAGATCTTTTCCTCAACTAGTATATGAATACGTAAAAGAAATTTCAAAAAATTTGACTATGTAGATTATAAGATATATGCATTTAGAGTGAAGAAAATAAGTTTTTTGGCACCTTGCTTAACTATATTTTTTTGCTTTGAATCTTTTTAGTTCAAATTTTTAATACTAATGATTTGGATTTTGTCTTTATTTACATTAAGTAGTTGAGTTCAAAATGTCCCAAAAAAAGTTAGGAAAAAAACCACTTCAATTTCACTCATTACAAAATTGTTAAGTAGAGGTGAATTTAAGATGGAAGAAAAAATGAAATTGTCAAAAACTTTTAGATGGGATTGGATCACAATAATCTCAACGGTGGGATTGTTGTAGCAAGGAAATCTAAGATTGTCTAACAAATTCCTTGGGAAAATTCAGAAAATAACATCCAAAAGTGAAACATCCATCTTTTTTTGACTACAGATTCTTTTCTAAACCCAAAAACTAAGATTGTGAAGAACTTTCTCATTATTTGTCCAAATTGAATGAAACAAAGCTTCACATGTAGACAAAAATGTAGTCTTTGAGAAACAAATTTGAGGATAAAATTAGTTTCGCTTTCTCTTAATATTTTTGGTGTGGTCTGCCAAAACTTGTTTTTGCTTATTGTGTCATAACTCTAACTTCCGGGCATCAATTAAACTAAAAATTAAATATCCTCAAATTTCTTGCAAAATCACACAAGTTCCACAAATCACCAAAATTTCACTTCATATTAAGACCATAGGTATTTGCCCGACTTAGTTTGTCCCCCAAGGGGACAAGCGGCCTTCTAGGGATTGAAAGGAAAATGAACACTCTACTTCGAACGTTATTTGAACTACCAAAACTCAATTGCATTCAAATTTCCTTTATATAAGAGTGTTTGAGGTGTCCTACATATCTACCTGAAGTACAACTCAAGCACACTTTACTTCTCTCATTCCACTTCAATCATGATTCAAACTATAAATTATATTCACTTTGTTTGGAAATTTCACAAGTGCGCTTGAGGTGTGCTTGATGTGGTCTTTACATATAGAATGAAACGTTTATCTCACAAGTAAAGTGCACCATTGCTTTTTTCATTTAATTGGAATCAAAATTTCCCCCCAAATTGTATAGGAAAAATATATTTTACAAGTGATGAGCAAACAACTTTGCTTAATAAACCTCAAGCACACATAAAACACACATTGGAAAACCACATCTAATAAAATGAAGTCACAAGTTTTTTGTTTTCAAATGAAATAGAAATACTAAAGACATGTAGATAGACTTGAAGCACACCTCAATCACAACGTTTTTAGTTTTAATGCATTTTAAACAAAGAGAGAATTTTTCATATGAACTTAAAGTTCACATGCAGGATACCTTATTTTCCACCCCTTCAATCATAAACTGAAATAAATATAATTCTTGTTCTTTATAAATTCAAGTACAACAGAAATTTTAAGAATATGCTTGAAGGTTGCTTGTTTAGTTGAAGTAAACCTTAAGCATTGTTAAGCATGGTAGGAGCACACTTCAAGCACTTTATTACTTAAGCTTAATTTCTAAACCAAAAAAATTTTCAAATTAAAAAATTTGAAATGACACAATGCCTAGAAAATTGACAATACACTATCTTTTTTTGCTAGCAAGTTTTCTACCTCATAAATTCAATATATGAATTGGCTTGTGTTAGATGCCACGTTCATTTTTCATCCTCTGAGAATTTACTGAAAATTATTTCAAGCACTCCATCTTCCTCTAAAAGGCAATCAGCCTTCAAAAACAGCATACTTCCTTCTCTATAAACTTCAAAAATTCAAAATTAATTCCACAAATGTCCAAGAAAAAATAAACAACTTGGGTTAGAATGTTAGATGTCACTTTCATGTTTCTTCCTCTGAAAATTCATAGAAAATTATTTCAAGCACTCCATCTTCTCCTAAAAGGCAGTCAGCCCTTGAAAACAGCATACTTCTTTTTCTATGAACTTCAAAAAATCATAACTAATTCCACAAAGGTCCAAAAAACATGAAACAACTTGGATTAGCCCCTAAAAGATCATTGTCCCTTTGGGGGACAAATGCGTTTTTGGGCATGTACCTACGGGCTGACATTCTCTCCTGATTTTTTGAAACTTTTTGTGGACGTGAAAACAATAAAAAAATTGTGAAAAATTCAAAAATTGTCCAATGCTTCTACAATTTGACATGGAGGTGCCTAATGTAGTAAGCCACATGTACACAAGTTCTTAGAACGTTCCACCCACCAAAGACAAAGTTGTGACTATGTTTACTCAAATGTGACTAATGTGACTAATACCCCCAAGGGGTATTAGTCACATTAGTCACAATTAAATCAATCTCTTGAAATGCATGTCTTCAAAGTTTGGAAACAGTCCCAAAACTTTCCAATAGTTTCAACTAATCCTAAACAAGCATCCCAACATATAAAATTAGAAAAGTCAATGCCAAATCCATTTTTAATTTTAAATTGGAGTTAAAACAATCAAAAAATGGTAAAAAATTCAAAAAAGTGTCCAATGCTTCTACAATTTGACATGGAGGTGCCTAATGTAGTAAGCCACATGTACACAAGTTCTTAGAACGTTCCACCAACCAAAGACAAAGTTGTGACTATGTTTACTCAACTGTGACTAATGTGACTAATACCTCCAAGGGGTATTAGTCACATTAGTCACAGTTGAACCAATCTCTTGAAATGTGAGTGAAATTAATTGCATACGCTTCAATTTAGGTGCCACTAAGTCGATTCATGGCTTCTTGGTGCTCATGAAGTTGATTTTGAATGCAAATGTTGGACTTCGGAGATTCTTCTCATTGCCAAATTTGACCTACTTTTGTTTCAAATTTCACCCTAAATCCAGATTCAACAATGTAAAATTGAAAAATTGTAACATCCACAAATTGAAATTGCAAAATCGCAACAAAATTGAGATTGGGGCGTAGAAGCGCAGCCTCGCAGGCACGGCCTCGCAAGCGTCCGGCCCCCCTCTGCAACCAGGGGTCGGCGCTTGCTTAAACCCCCCCGCCCACCTCCGCCGTCCAATGGGCGCCGATCAAGCACGGGGCAGGGTCTTCACCCGCTGCCCACCCCGGCCTGGTCATGGCAGCCCAAAGTTCTGCCTGCCTTGAAGTCAACAAAAATGTGACAGCCCGGTCTGCCCTTGAATTGAAAAAGACTCATAAAATTTTTTTCTAGAGTCTGATTGAAATGAAAATTACATATCCACAAAGCTCTTGCAAAAATACACAACCTCTAAAAATCCCAAAAAATCTAACTTCATATTGAGACCATAAGTACCTGCCCGGACCCATTTTGTCCCCCGAAGGGACAACCAGTCCTTTAGGGGTTAATACTTTGACAGGAGTCGTAGTATCTTACCAGAAATAAGATGGTGTGAAAATAATTGAAAAAAAATGTACGACAACCATAGTGAGACAATGTTATTCCCCCCTTCCTCCAAAGTAGTGTGCAAAAATAGAATTTTTTTTTCTACACCAATTGAAGTGTCTTCCCACAAAAAGTAGGATGTGATAATAAACCAAAAATTCCACACCTATTAAATTTTCTTGTTTCTGTTTTTTTGAAGTTCATAATTTCTTCTTTTGGTAATCTCGACTTTTCTATTGCTCTTGTTTGGTTACTTCAATGCAATGGTAGTCGCATTTTCATAGCAAGCAGTTGCATGACATTGCGAGATGGCCTTTGTTCTTAATAACTATTAATTCCTTTAATAAAAATCAGCACTCCTCAAGAGATCCTTAATTCATTTCAATTAGTTACATCACTCCAAGCAATTCTTGCTATGGCCAGAACTTCTCAAAGACATTTCCGCAAAATTCGATTTCCACTCAGACACCCACGTGCCTTCATTGTTGAATTTCCTGTTCCATTACTCCTATAGCATTCAGTAGCTTGCACCCTAAACTCAAACAAAAGGGGAAAAAACAAGTTTTCTGTACAACTTGTATGACAAGATTATTTGGCTTCGTGTCATCTAAACTTATAATTTTTTATCTATTGATATTCATTTTTAAAATTTTCTTTCTTCAATATTTGAGGGAAAAATTTAAGAAACAAATTTAGGAAATCATAACTAAATTTTATTCATTATAGAATTGGTAAATGGAACTAGGTTTCAAAATAAAGAGAAAATTTGAAATATGAAATTGAAATTTGGAACAGAACTCCCTTTTGGTGTATTGTATCCTTTTTATCAATGGAAATTGTTCATGTGTTTAAAAAAAAAAGAAATTCAGAATACAACTATACCAAAGCTCACATTATTTTAGAAACCGATTAGAAGCATGTGTATTAATTTCTTCCGAGAACTTGTAAAAACGGGTCGGGGTTTGGGTCAGGTCGGTCACCCAGGCGGTTTGAGTTGGGGTTGGGCTCACCGGTCGTCTGATCGTTCGGTCGGGTTTCGGTCGGTCAGGTTTTCATTCGGGTTTTCGGACGGGTTTTCGGACGGTTAGCTGTTTGGTCGGGTATCGATCGGGTTTTCGGTCAGTCTGTCCGGTTTTCGATCGGTTCGAATTTCAATCGGGTCGGCGGTCAGGTATTCGGTCGGTCAAGGTTTCGGTCGGTTTTTCAGTCGGGTTTTCTGTCCTTCAGTTGCATTTTCGGTCAATCAGGTTTTCGGACGGGTTCTTGGTCGGGTTTTCGGACGGGTTTTTGGTCGGGTTTTCGGACGGTCAGGTGTTCGGTCGGGTATTCGGTTGGATTTTCGGTCGGTCGGTCCAGTTTTTGGTCAGTCCAAATTTCGGTCGGGTTGGCGGTCAGGTATTGGGTCAATGAAGGTTTCGGTCGGGTTTTCAGTCAGGTTTTCGGTCCTGCGGTCGCATTTTTGGTCGGTCCTGTTTCGGTCGGGTTTTTGGTAGGGTATTTGGTCGGTTCGGTTTTTGGTTGGGTTTTCGGTCGCGGAATTTATCATGTAGGTAAAAAATGTAAAAAGTGAATAACACAGGACGTTACAGGGGCAGCGTCCCCGGACTTTGGACGTCCGTTCGGAAGTCCAGACGTCCAGACGTCCTGACAACTCAGGTATTTATGGATCAAAAAATTAGAAAATTACTTTGACTTTGACTTTGGTTGCGTTCTTGATATCAATGGAAAGCTCTTGGCGAGGAGGGGTGGACGGGCTTTGTTTCTTGGCGTTTGAAATGACGGTGTGCAAGTTATTGAATTTTGAAGTTTTTATGTCCATAAAAAAATTAAAAAGATGACTTTTCCTTTTGTTTTGGCTGTGGCAATGGCACAGGGCACACTAGTATAAATCTAAAGAACCAATTTCAAATTTTTATTTTTCTTGAAAGTCATTTTTAAAGAAATTTTTTGAGCTGCTTGGGCTTCCAATAGTTCAAAAAAAATCACATATCATGCAATAACTTTTTAACTATGTAGTCAATAGTTACAGAAATTGTTGGGCCTTAAAGCTACTCCTTGGACACATATTGTGTAAAATTTTCAAAGAAAAAAAATTCCATTTGTAGTGAGCTGCCTAAAATGTCAATGTTGTCAAAAAAACGCAGCTTAGTCCTTTTGGAGTTAATGATGACGTAATTTTTTTAAATTTTGGTTGTAACTAATGATTTCTAAAACAATTTGCAAAATTTTTGAAAGTGAATATGGAGCCTACTATTTTTGTTCAACTTGTGTTCATGTGGATGATATTTTGTATGCTTCTTATGAAAATGATGGAAAATTCCTTCATGTCAAAATCAAAGGCTTGGGCCATCTTGGATTAATATATTGGAAATTCAATTAACTTTCATTTTCTATCACTATTGTTATTGGTTGCTTCATGCAAGAAACCCTACCTTGCTCGCCTCTTTTGAGTAGAGCTTAGACAATCAGTTCATTGAAACTATCATTAGATGAAATTCGGGGGTCTTGGAGGGCTCCGAGTTCCCTTGCTGTCTGCTTGTCTGTTGCATTCCCAGACTGCGGGAATGCACAAGCAGCAGCTGGCTGACGTGGCATAGCGACTGCCACGTCATTTTTTTTATTTTTTTTATTTTTTATTTTTTATTGCTTAAAATGATATTTTGGTAAAAAAATTTATTTTTTTATTTTTTTATTTTTTGAAAAAAAAAATTTGATACCCCCGTATCAGCATTCATTGAATCTAGGCAAATCAAGAAATGGGCCTGAAACGACCCTCCAAGACCCCCGAATATCATCTAATGGTAGAAAGGGTAGTGTAGAGATCAACGGGTGCAGTGTACTACAACAAATATATTCAATTCTATAGGATGAGTTTTGATGCATATGATAACATGTTCATCTTATTAACTCCTTTCTTACAAAATAGGTGTAAATCAAGTGAGGCTACAAATGGAAGTTGATAAAATATGATTATGTGTTCTTTATAGATTTGCACGCAGCCATAGTGCCAAACATATGACAGATTGTTTCAAGATTGAAGTTTCAACCATTAGAAAGTATGCGGATATTGTTTGTGATATACTTATTGATGAAAACAAATTGTTTGGCCACTGCATTTCTATTCCTAGTAGAAATCATCTTTATAGCATAATCTTTGATGTTGAGGACATTATAGGCTTACCTAACATTTGTGGATCAATTGATGGGATACATATCCCATTATTAGAGAGTCCAAATAAGAGAGTCACATTAATTAGCTGCTTCCAACTTTTACAATAGGAAAAAATTCAATTCCATTGTTTTGCAAGGAGTTTGTGACTTATGGAAGATTTTCTGGAATGTATGCGCGGGCCAACCTGGAGGAATGTATAATGGTAGGCAATTCAAAAATACGAGTTTGGATAGTGGGGTACCAATCAAAATGGCGTTTTCAAATATGCAATGAAAGAAATTTCAGTGCTGCCAACTTTGACAGCCTCCTGAAAGTTGAGAAATTGGTACTTTACCATGAAATTTTTATCACATCTTTATCTTTATGTTAATAACATATGCACCAAATTTCAAAGCCAAAAGATTCACCAAAAAATTGATATTCAAAATCTAATAACATGTATAGTTGTGAAAAAAATTCACTGCTGCCAACTTTGACAGCCTCTCAAGGATTGGATTTTTTTTTTGCCATGAATTTTCTTAAAGAAATCATTTCTATATTGATAACATGTGTGTTAGATTTCAAGGTCAAAAAATTCACTTGGAAATGATATTTGAAATCTACCAATATGTGTAGCTATGGGAAAATTTTCACTAATGCCAACTTTGACACTATTCCAAGGGCTAAAAGGAAAAAACATTCTACCATAAACCCTTTTTCATGAAATCATCTCTATACTGATAACATGTGTCAAATTTGATGTTCAAAATATTCATACAAAAACATATATTCTAATTCTATCAACATGTGTAGATGCAAGAATGATTTCTTACATCCATGTGAAATTTTACCCATAAAATGACACTATTCCAAGGCCTAAAATACTCATTTTCACAAATATACATTAGAAATGATCATAAAAAAGAAGATTCATGATAAATAAGCAATTTTTCAACCCTTGGGAGGTTGTCAAAGTTGGCAGTAATGAAACTGTTTTTCACAACTACACATATTGGTAAATTTTGAATATCTTTTTTTGTATAAATATTTTGAACTTGAAATTTGGCACACATGTTATTGATATCAAGATGATCTCTTTAAAGAATTCATAGCAAAAGAAAAAAACTCAAACTTTGGGAGGCTGTCAAAGTTGGCAACAGTGAAATTTTTTTCACAGCTATACATGTTAGTATTTTGAATATCTTTGTTTAAATTAATCTTTTGGCCTTGAAATTATGTACATGTGTTATCAACATGATGATGATGTTGTGACAAAAATTTCATGGTAAAATACCAATTTTTCAACTCTCAGGAGTCTGTCAATGTTGGCAGCATTGGAGTTTGTTTCACTGTAAATTTGAAAACGCCATTTTCATTGGTATTCTACTGTACAAAAGTTTAAGAAGACAAGATATCTTGCAAAAACAAGTGGTTGTGGCTGGAGACATCAAATGCACTCTTTACTTAATAAGAGATGTTACCTACCTCAATTGCACCTTTTTTTTTTATCAAGAATTGAAAGGCACCTAATGATTGGTAAAGAAGAGGCTTGATAACACCATAAATTTCGGAAGAGTTGTGATTGAATAAGCTTTTGGCACATTGAAGAACCAATGGAGAATTTTGAAGAGTTTTAGTTCTAGGATTGACAGAGCTGTGCTAGAGTCACGGTAGCTTATTGCTGATTACACAACTACTATGAGATGATGAAGCAGCCAAAGTCTTATGTACCCTAGCCACAAATGGGAAGGGATCCACATGTTGGATTTGAAAATGGAATATTACATGTCCATATAGAGGAAGAACAATCAAAACGTTAAAGAAAAATTCTTAGACAAAAATTGTTCAACCAATAGGTTTTAGAAAATTCATTGGATAAATGACTTAATGTTTTTCTGTAAGCCTCATAGGACATTTCACGTTCAACTTTGTGGAAACACTTCCTTTGATTCCAAAGTCTAGAATCAAAATGCACGTGTATATGCACATGTGATGAAATAGTGAAAAGAATCTTTTATTCAATATATTGGAATTCAAAACAAATCAAACACAATTCAAATCAAATCAAACCTAATTCCACACAATTGGAAACAAAATTCAATGCCTAAAACTCTTGGAAATAGATCGCATATGATAACATCCATCTACTTAGAACTACCCGCAAAATCTTTGCCCTTCAAAGCTTCTAGAAACAAAGTTGCCGTCTGCCTTTGATCCTGCATCATCATCTCCCTTCCTTCTCTTTCACTGTCAATTATCTTTTCTGCTAACTCCAACTTCATCTTCTCAACCTCCAACATTCCTTTTAAGGAGTTGTTGATGGTTGAAGCAATGGTTTCATCTCTTACAGCCATCTTCTTCTTCCTTTTCTAAGCATTCATATTGACTTGGCCCTTACAATTAGGTTAGTTGATCGCCTCTATGCAAGGAGACTGCGATACATCAGCACTTGGAATAGGTAGAGCTTGAAGAGTACCAAATATGAGGTCCTCACCATCATTATTGAGAACGCCAAGCCCTTGATGTTGCATTCTCACACCTTGGTCAACACTATGAGGGATACCTTGAATTTGAACTGTACCACATACATGTCATCAAAAAGTTTGTACCATGGAACCTATGTGCAAACTTTTATTGGGAGTACGATAGGATACCATTCAAGAAATCAAATTGACAATTATTTACCAAGGAACTCAACACCCAATTCTGGGAGGAGCCTCAGCGCGTGGGGGGCCATGAAGACCATTTATTAAAAAGAGAAGCTCAAGCAAAGCGAGACGGGAGCGCCATCGTCAACATGGCTTCTTCCGCCCCAACCCAGCCTTTCCGGCCCTCACCGGTCCCAAATTACCCAGTGTCGGCACATGTGCGAGGCCCTACAGTTTGACAAAGTGCCTAGACGCTTGGTTGGATCCTGCTGCGTTGGAAGGTTCCAATTGTGCTCGAGCATTGGCTCCCAATTCCACCTGGAGTACAAACGAGGCTTTACTGGAGCGAAGGAGCACTCAAGTGAAAATAATCGTCGGAGAAAAACTTTCTCTCCACCTGTTACAAACGAGGGTTAACTATAGCAAAGGAGCACTTGGGGCATCTAACAAGGCATTTAGTCTCGCCGCATTAAGTTCAGTTAGTCGACAACCCCACGGATCTCTTAGCAATTATCGTTTGTTCGTCAAATTGACGAACTCTCTAGAACTATCAAGAACATTCTGCAGAAGGTGTCGTGCACGTCACTCTACCTTATCTGTTTCGTATAAATTGAGTGAGCCGTCAAGGTTAGAGTTCAGGCCGTTTCAAGAGTATAGTTTTGCTAGGCCTGCTAAAAGACGTCTACAATATGACGCCTACTTCCGTCTTCCGGGACATCTTCAGCTATCGACAACGGTTCGCTCCAGAAACTCAAGCTAGATAATTTGCTCCCTGAAGTCAAGGGACGTATACTGGAGCACCTTGAACACGAAGATATATTTAAGCTGAAGTCTCTGTCCAAGAACTGGAAAGCTTTGATCGAGAGCGTGGAGTTCACTCAAGCGCTCTCACTGAGGGCCAAGCCTGTGTGGACAGCGTGCTCTTTTTTCAATGACAAGGGAGTCTGGCTGTGGGCGGCGTTTGATCCAAACTCGAATTCAACAAGCAGACAGAAAGTAATGTGGCGAATCTTACCACCTCTGACCTTCCTTCCTCCCAATTGTGACCTTGACCCGGATTTGTTCAAGCAATTTCTCTTCTATGCCAACGAGGGGCTGGTGAGCATGAATTTCTCCAATTCACCACATGAGGAGCGGTTAATTGTGTTCAATCCTCTCACAGAACAATGGAAGGAGCTTCCGCCGTTGCTCCATCGGCGTAACCCTGTTTTGATGCACATGTATGTGGATCAGTCCTCAAAATCAGACCACCTACTTGCAGCAGGCAGTTCTGCATCAGGTGAAGAGAGTTTGTCCAGAATCACGGAACTATATGATTCTCGAACTGGGCAGTGGGAGAGAGTGGGGGATTTTCCTGGGCCCGCTTTTGCATGGAATGAATATCAATCCGGTGTGTTTCACCACGGCAACATTTTCTGCATCGGATTCCTGGAGCTTGGTGATCAAAATATAAAGGGCTCCTTGGAATACCACGTGGAAGAAGGAATCTGGTCAACGAAATGGACTGACCGAGGTTTGCCGAACTCCACCATTCTTCAGCTGGTGGAAAACAGTGGCAAACCATTGTTCTCCGAGCGAGACAATGGCCCAGTTACCGAGCATTGGGTTGATAGAATTGAGTGGACTCAAAGTGAAGGAGACTATGGGGAGAAGACTGATGCTTTCAAGCTGGTGAATGTTTTGAAGAAGGAAAAAGTGTCGGTCGGAGCTTGGGAGTGTATCCGGAATTTTCATTGGTTCCATTCAGTGAATCGCAGCTGTGTCTCTACAACACCGTGGATCACACTGGGGAGGTTTTTGATATTGAAGATCAAGAGAAGAGTGAAGCTCTGCCGGCCTTTCCTGAAGGAATTCGAATCCTCATAGGAATTCTCTTGGTCTTTCCAGAGCATTCCAGTCCTCATAGGGCTTCTCTGGATCATTCTTGATCAAACTTTCTGGGATTTACGGTCTTGCATGACACTATACGTGCGCGCATGAGTTCAGGTATAAATCTTGTCACCCATCTAAGAGTCCAGTTTAAGTCTAAGTCTTCTGTTTTTTTCACTTTTGAGCTTTGCATTAGATACAGATGTTCTTCTGTCGTACAGATATCACAAGTGTTTAATTTGAAAGGGAATGTCAAACTTACTGTAACAAACTGATACAGTCTGATTTGACTGCATAGTGAATGGCTTTGGCCTTGACCCACTGGAGAGGTGGTCATGAGATCAAACCAGTTCTTTTGTACAGTTCCTAGCTTGATCCAAGCCGATAGCCTAAAAATAGTGGAGAGTGAGTCCCACGCGTAGTGGCATATACTGGAGTAGTGAAATTCAATTGCGTAAGGAATTGCTGTGGTCATCACAAAAAATCAAGCAAATACCGTCCAAAAGTCATGTTGTCATGGTATATATGGTAAACCAGCTTGTGCTACACCAGACACTGGCCAAGGTATACATCTAGGTCTGTCTGCAGATGTTTTTTCGCACTCCCTTGCTTCTCCACTCCTTTTCAGAAATATTCACCCTGGGGACAGCACGACGGAATTGAAGTGAGGGTGGGAGATGACTGAATCACCTACTACAATCACCCCTAAGTTCCCACTACGAATCGTGATACTCACAGTTTGCACTTGAGGGTGTGATTGCATTGTTTTTTGAGATACATCAGTGTTGTCTAGGTAAGCAGTAACAGACGTTGATGTTTTTCTGTTTTAAAGCAGACTAAATGAATGTTTAAAGTGATAAACAGGGGCACTTGTAGTTGACAGGCTGATTGCAACACATAACCCTGACGGCGAAAAGACATCAGTACGGAGGCACGTGTGTTGGAAGTGGCAAAACATGTTTGATTTAAGCATTTGTTTTTCAAATAATTACCTGACGTTGCTCAATGTTTATGTCGCGTTTGGCTTCATATTGAAATTTTATGTGTTGTTTGTTGTGTAGCTGCAAGCTTGGAGAGTTTCCTACCCAGTAATCCAGGTCGACCTTTCGGGTTTTCTATCCTTGGTGCTGTTGTATTCTTGACTTGCCCGAGTGTTGTTGGAGCAAGCCCAGAGCCTGCGCCAGGGTAGAGAACCTCTACCTTCTTGTTTTGTTTCAATATTATAGCTTTACTTAGAAATTGGTCTTCATTGTTCACTGACAGATATTTTCCCTGCTTCCTCGTTGCCTCTGAAGGAATGTTGACTTTAGCTGGATTCTTTATATTATATCACACTTTTCAACATTGATATTATTGTGGATTGAATAATTTTTTCAGAATAACTACTTCCTGTTTTTTCGATCATTTTTTCTATTAGTAGTATTTGTTATTTGAAACAAAAAGTTGAATATTCTTTGTTTTGTGTGACAGGCCGTCAACTTCTCAAATGTCGTCAACTTTTCCACTAATTTGGTATGTGGGCGTCATTGCAACGATTGTTGGAACGGCAATGGGTGTCATTACGCTTGGCGCTGGTATCTACCGATGCTTTTACCCGCGTGAAAGAGGAGACAGCGTGCGTGGTGTTCTACGTGAGCTCACCCGTCTGTTTGCAGAGGGCTCAAGGGTTCTGCGTACGTTTGTAGGCAGACTGAATGTATAAGAGGCGTCGGTGGATGACCTAAGACTCAGATCATCTCGAGGGTCATCTCCAGCGTCATCTCCAGCAGCATCTCCAGTCTAAGGGATTTTTGTTGTCGGCAATGAAGGCGGAGTGGTGAGCCCATAGAAGGCGCTGGTATCTTCTTGTTGGCAGTGAAGTTCAATCTACTCTGATTTGTCCAATTTCTGTACAGCCACCTGATTTAACACCTAAATGCCCAAGGCATCCAAAATCTGGTGTTTGCAAAACTTTGAAGTTAAATAAAACCTTACCAAGTTGCTGTTTTTAGTAGTTTATATTTTTAGAAAGTTCCTCTTGAAGCTAATTTTAGCACCAAAAATCCGATCTTGAAAATAAATGATAGTGATTCTTCTATTCAAGTTTTTGTACAAGGGTACGCATTGCAATCTTGACTTCCCGTAGTGTTGAGAGCTCTTGGAAATGAGCCTCAAATACACTAGATCTTGGAGAAAAAATCACATTCAAAATCCATTTAAAAAAATTGTGGAGTAGATTTTAAGAAGTCATAAATTGATCACAGTTATACAATTTAGGCCCTTTAACCTCATATTTTTTGGTCAACAACTTTTTGGATTTGAATTGTGTAAAGAAGATTGAAAGATTTTTGCAGTTTTAGCACCCTTATGGTCAAACATTATAATCTTTCACTCCATAAGTGATAATATTGTGTTTTCTTTTCCTATGAGATCTCTAACATGTCTAGTTCGAATTTGTAAGATTACAAATAAAAAAAAATTGATACAACTTATCAAAATGTTGGCATTTTGTTCAATTGAGAGCAAATTCCAGGAAGCCTAAAACAGGCCTTGGGCATTTAGGGGTTAATCAATGTACAGTACAATGCCCTATTAAAAGTTCTTGCCCATGTAATTCGGACCATTATGTTTTTTGGCGTATTTATAATAGAGTTAATATTTTTGTTTTGCACAACCAACCTTGATGCCTTACACAATCCCCCTCATACATACCAAATTACCAATTTTTTAAAAAGCAAATCTCCATTTCTGGTGAATTTTTTCTTATTTTTTTCATGGTTTTACATGAAAATTCATAGGAAAACATTCGTGATGATTTTTGTAAATTTGTTTGCGTAAATATGTAGGAAACATATGCGTACACATCTTTTCTTTGGCAAGCATCTTATAAAAAGTTTCACAATTTTCTCCAAAGAGATTTCAGTGGGGCCTTGACAATGGGTCATTGCAAGAAACATCGACAGTTTGAATTGTCACAAAGAGTTTGTAGAAGCTTCCTTTTGCAATAAATTTTGAAATGTAACTCACATGAAGTTGAAATTTTTATCGAAGGTGGCTGTCTTGAGGTTAATCATATCTCATATTTTTTAGAAATTTTTAAAAATCATTCTATATTTAAATTTCAATTTAGCTAATTTGTCACATTTTGCAATTTAGGGGTTTTGAGTAAAAAAAGAGTCCCCAAATTTAACAATTTAGAGCAGAAATTTCTATGGTCTATTTGCATATTAGGAACATATGTTTCTACCAAAGGAATTCGAAAATACTTTATTTTGTGACGTCTACATCCATGCAAAGAAGGCTCTCTTGCACGCACAATTCTGAAAATTTAAAATGGTTTCAAGATCAAATGTTTGGACAAATATCTTTAGCATAAAGTCTTACCAATTGGTTTATTTTTGCTTTCTTTGAAAATCGTTTTTCCTATTTTTTACAAATTAAAATGTCAAAGTATGTATTTTCTTCAAAATTTCAGCTCACTCTTTTTTGTGAATAACTTTTGACCTAAATTTTTTTTAGATCTAAAATTTTGGAGATATGCTAATTTTAGTCTTGTACTAATTACACATATTTTATTTTAATTTTAAAAAAATCATATGCAAAATCTCATGAGTACTTAGAGTACTAGCCAAAAACAGGCCAAAGTGGTCGATGTTTCTTGCATTTTTTTTCTTCATTCTACAACTAATTTTGTACATTTGAGCATGATGGTACAATTTCTTTGGAAAAATCTAATTACATCAAGAAATACCTATTTTCAAAATTTAGGGCATTGTCAAGGCCCCATTGAAGTCTCTTTGGAATGTATTGGGAAACTTTTTTGACAATACTTGCTAAAGGATAGATGTGCGTGCGGATGATTCTACATATCTCTACAAACAAATTTAAAAATTCATCATTAATGTTTTCCTGTGAATTTTTATGTAAAACCATGAAAATAATTTAAAAAAAATTCACCAAAAATAGAGATTTGTTTTCTTGAAACTAAAAATTTGGTATGCTTGAAGGGGATTGTGTAAGATATCATGGTTTGTTTTGCAAAACAAAATAATTAATTCTATTGTACAATATGCCAAGAAACAAAATGATCGGAATTACATAGGCACTTTTTTAATAAGGTACTATACAATAGTCAAATAGATTTGCCATAATTTGATGTGCAAACCATTTTTGAATCCCATCTGATCCAAGTTCTTGGAACATGGTTATAAAGAATCTACCCTTGAATGGGTTTCACTCCATTAGAAGAAATTTCGGGCCTCTCAAGGGCTGCTCCACAACCCTCTAAGGAACCGTGAAATTTGCATTTATTTTGCTCAAAAGGTCATTTTTTCCCTATTTCTACCCTGCTGAAACTGCAGCAATAATGGCGCAGGAACCAAGAATTCCAAATAAAAATTATTAACATAAAAAAGAAAAAAAAATCTTAAAAAAATCTTTTAAAAAAAATTATAAAAAATAAAAAATAAAAAGATCTGCAAAACTTGACTGCTTCGGCAAGCAGTCAGAGACTTTGACTGCTCACCAAGAGCATTTTTGAAGTTGATAGGCCATGCCAAGAATAGCATGGCATGTCAACTTCAGACGGCCCTCTAAGGGGTAGAATCTTTTTCTAATGATGTTCTTGGAATATTGGTTCATGTAAGGTCAGATCACCCATTCTCAAGCAAGGACCCATATCCAGTTATTTCACCTTGGAGGGTGGAGCTATTTCCAACTAACGCATTTCCAACTTAAGTTTGGAATTTGTTTTTTCCTCCTTCTCAAGATTAGGACTAATATGGTCATAACATATATTCCAAAGCATTGAGCTAGAAAATAGGAAGTAGTGAGTGGAAAGTTCTTGAATGATCGGAATTCATTAGGTAAAATTTCAGCCCTCTAGAAGGCCGCTAAGAAATTGATTTACGGGACCCCTTCGGTGCAATTTCAAAATGAATAAAAAAATGTTTTTTCTTAAAAAATTGTTTTTTCTTAAGAAAATGTTTTTTCTTAAGAAAATGTTTTTTCTTAAGAAAATGTTTTTTCTTAAGAAAATGTTTTTTCTTAAGAAAATGTTTTTTCTTAAGAAAATGTTTTTTCTTAAGAAAATGTTTTTTCTTAAGAAAATCTTTTTTCTTAAGAAAATCTTTTTTCTTAAGAAAATCTTTTTTCTTAAGAAAATCTTTTTTCTTAAGAAAATCTTTTTTCTTAAGAAAATCTTTTTTCTTAAGAAAATCTTTTTTCTTAAGAAAATCTTTTTTCTTAAGAAAATCTTTTTTCTTAAGAAAATCTTTTTTCTTAAGAAAATCTTTTTTCTTAAGAAAATCTTTTTTCTTAAGAAAATCTTTTTTCTTAAGAAAATCTTTTTTCTTAAGAAAATCTTTTTTCTTAAGAAAATCTTTTTTCTTAAGAAAATCTTTTTTCTTAAGAAAATCTTTTTTCTTAAGAAAATCTTTTTTCTTAAGAAAATCTTTTTTCTTAAGAAAATCTTTTTTCTTAAGAAAATCTTTTTTCTTAAGAAAATCTTTTTTCTTAAGAAAATCTTTTTTCTTAAGAAAATCTTTTTTCTTAAGAAAATCTTTTTTCTTAAGAAAATCTTTTTTCTTAAGAAAATCTTTTTTCTTAAGAAAATCTTTTTTCTTAAGAAAATCTTTTTTCTTAAGAAAATCTTTTTTCTTAAGAAAATCTTTTTTCTTAAGAAAATCTTTTTTCTTAAGAAAATCTTTTTTCTTAAGAAAATCTTTTTTCTTAAGAAAATCTTTTTTCTTAAGAAAATCTTTTTTCTTAAGAAAATCTTTTTTCTTAAGAAAATCTTTTTTCTTAAGAAAATCTTTTTTCTTAAGAAAATCTTTTTTCTTAAGAAAATCTTTATTCTTAAGAAAATCTTTTTTCTTAAAAAAATCTTTTTTCTTAAAAAAATGTTTTTTCTTAAAAAAATGTTTTTTCTTAAAAAAATGTTTTTTCTTAAAAAAATGTTTTTTCTTAAAAAAATGTTTTTTCTTAAAAAAATGTTTTTTCTTAAAAAAATGTTTTTTCTTAAAAAAATGTTTTTTCGTAAAAAAAATGTTTTTTCTTGAAAATATTCTTTTTGGAAATTAAATATCAAAAAAAAAAAAATCTGATGTGGCACTATTAGTGCCACATCAACACCCAGTTTAAAAAATAAAAAAATAATTTTTGATTTTGATTTTTTTCCATAATTGCACCGAGCAAGAACTCGTGGCCTTCTAGAAGGTTGAAAATTTTCTTAACCCCTAAAGGACCGAGGTGATTTTCCTACCAAAAACCATTCAAAACTGTCATTTCTATTGCAAAGAGAAAAGAGTTTAAATAATTGGGTTTTTTTTCATATCCATCCGTAAGATCTTATACTTGACTAGTATATGAATATGTGGAAGAAATTTCAGAAACTTTGACCACGTAGATTGCAAGATATATGCATTTAAAGTGAAGAAAACAAGTTTTTTTCCACCTTGCTTGACTAGATTTTTTGGCTTTGAATCTTTTTAGTTCAATTTTTTTGCACTACTGATTTTGATTTTCTACTTATTTATGTTAAGTAGTTGAGTTGATAATCTACCAAAAAAATTTAGGAAAAAAAGCACTTATTTTTCACTCATTAAAAAATTGTTAAGTAGAGGTGGATACAAGATTGAAGAAAAAACTAAATTGTTAATAGCTTTTGGATGGAATTGAATCACAATAATCCCAATAGTGAGATTGTTCTAGCAAGAAAATCTAACCCTATCTGACCAAGAAAATTTGAAAAACTCTCAAAATTGCATTCAAAAATGAATTTTACAACTTATTTTTTCAAGAAGATGCTTAGATTGTCCGAAAAACTAAGATTGTCCATAACTTTCTCATTATTAGTCCAAATTGAATGAAACAAAGCTTCACATGTAGACAAAAATATAATATTTGAGGAAAAAATTTGAAATAAAATTATTTTGACTTTTTGTGATTTTTTTTCTGCCGCTCGCAAAATTCCAATTTTACTTATTGTGCCATAACTTTTGCTCCCGGGCATCAATTAAAATAAAAATTATATATTCACAAAGATCTCGCAAAAATACACAACCTCTAAAAATCCCAAAAAATATTACTAAAAATTGAGATCGTAGGAACCTGCCCGGACCCAAATTGTCCCCCGAGGGGACAACTGGTCCTTTAGGGGTTAATGGAAAGAGTCTAGACATTGGTGATGGGTTCTAAGCCTTTTTTGGGCTCCTAAATTCATTGTATTTCAATTGTGGAAATACAATTACAAAAAACTTGTAGTCCCCATATTTCCTATCTTTTTACATGGGAAAATTTTTATTGCCTCATACTGCTCATGATTTGTCCCAAAATTGCTTAAATGAATAGCTATGGATGATTCAACCTTAATTGGTTGATGCATTCATTATAGACACCTTTGCTTACTAAGATTTATATGTATTGTTCTCCCTGTTGTAGCAATTGTACAATTTTAATATCAAGGATTGGAATGTTCATCGTTTAGGAATACTTAAACCTAATGGATAGAGCCCAAATTCTTGTAGTCCTCCACTTTGCATCTCATTAGAGGAGTTTTGGGCCTTTAAGAGACTGTGAGTTTCTAGACTATAGGAACTCTGCAATAATGCTGGGGCGCTGTCAAATGGCTAGGCTGATGTGGCCAAGTGACTTTTAAGTCAGATTTTATTTTTTTTATTTTTTTTGAAATTTTCTTTGGTTTAATATTCTTTAAACATTTTAACAGTTTTTGTTTTTTGTTTTTTTCTTAATGATTTTTTTCTGACAGCAATGCGCTGTTCCCAGCATCAAGAACAGCCCTGAAACAATCTTCTGGAGGCTCAGATCTCTTCTAATGACTATCTTGTTGCTATTTATGAGTGAAACATTTGATTTTATTTTTAGAGAAGAAATCCAAAATACAATACATGTAAAGAATATACTATAATGTAGTTCTATTAAAAATATATTAAAATATAAACAAAATATCTAAACACTATCTATTTAGAAATGCGGTGATAGATCCGTAACATCCAATTTTAATCATATAATCATGTTTAGGATTTTTTTCAATATTTTCAATTGGAATTTGAAACACTACTTTAGAATCTTCATTTTGTTTATTTTTCTTGAAAGCAAATACTGAAACATTTAAATATCAAAAATTTGAAGGAAACAAAATTTCAAAGCATTGAAATACACTTGAAAAGTACACTACTATTTTTTGATAATCTATCCCAAACAAAATCTAAAAAACAACAGCTTGAATTTAATTCAATGATGCGGATATCATATTATTAATGTTGCACAACAAAAATGTGGATGAAAACATCCATTTGTTAATATTTAAAAGACCATTAGGCCTTCCAAAGCACACTTTAGTCTTCTAGGCAATCTTCTATAATAATAGTAAGGTAACCCTACCTATTACAATATTACCATAAGAATTGGACAAAGTAGGCACCTCTTTGTTGAATTTAAAGATAAATAAATAAAGTTTGGTAGATGCTAAAATTAGAAAAAATTCATGTTCTTTTTTCACCATATAATGTTTTTATTTTTTGAAAATATAGTTTCCCTAAAATATTGGCATTTATTTTTAGAATTATTTTCCACCGACCCTAACCTACAACTATGATATAGAAATCATGAAATACAAAATTGACGACCAATAATAGGGGGCAATTTTTGCATTCATGACAAGCATGGGAAAAATAAAAATAAATTTTTGCCCTTCCTTGAGGGCTTGTAGGTCTACTTCAGACAAATTTGTCTCTCTTAACTTAGCTTGTTAGTTTCCATGTCCTATACTGATGAAGAATTGCAATCAGGGGCCGGAAAAAACTGGCAGCTAGTTCAAAGCTAGCCGGTTGAATTGAGAAAAAATTGGTTGTAATTTGAAAATATTGGCTAAAAAATCAATAAAAAAATTATAAAATTTCTATTTTGAGTAGGAAATAGAGTAAATAACCAGACTTGTTACTTGAAAAACCGGTTCCATATGGGAATTGGAGGAACTCAATTGGTAGAGCTAAAAAATTTCCCGGACCCTAATTGCAGTGGGTAAAATTTAGTGTGGTCCACAAAAAGCATACAAAAGCTAGTCTACTTTGCACAATCCTGTCCCTAGACTAATTACAAGATGATAGAGTACTTGTCCTAATTGGCCCTTATTGCCTTCTTCTTGAGTCAATGTGGAACCTAACATTCAATAGCCTTCAAGTCCACTCCTCTTTATCTTCATGCACCCTCCTCATTACATTGAGCCTCCACCTATCTACTTAGCTATTGATGAAGTACTATTGGATGTAGAATATTATTCCATACCATCTACTATAGAACCAAGGAAGTGATAGTGCATGCTATTGAATGTTATGAATTTTTTAAATTGTGTTCTAACATTGGTTCTAGATTTCACATGTTACAAGTGAAGGTTTATTGTAACAAAAGAGCACTTGAGGCATCTCACAAGGCATTCATTCATGTGTAAGTCAAAAGTATATCAATTTCTTAGCAATTCTATAACTTGTTGAGCCAATTTAACAAAATTGTGTATATATAGAATTCAAACTCTCTAGAAGTGTAAGGAATTTTTAAGCAGAAGGTGTGGGGCCTTGTAGGTACTAAAAAGGGAATTCTAGATTCTCCTGAGAAATTCAAATATTTTTCACAAGAAGATTCTAGCATATCTTGGAGTAGTTCTTCTTTATACAAATTTCCAAGTTTTGAGACAATAGGTGAATTATTCATTTCTAAAGTGATCTAGAAAATCATCTATTGGTTATTTTTTGGCTTCAATGTCCTTACAGGGTAAACCTTGAAATGCTATCGATGCCATTTGTAGTGTTCAAAAGATATTGGAGCAATGTTTGGCATGAACCTAAGACATTTTTCATCTAATTTTTGTTCTGGAAGTTCCTTGAATGGGAGTTGTTTTTGATGGTCTTAGAAATTGCCCCCTTGAATTTTTTTACTTTTCTACTCAAGATGTTGTTCCAAAAAATAGATTACAAAATATACTATTTTTTGGCATTATGAAACTTGTTACTACTTATTCTAGATCTGAGATTTCTCCATAAAAATGATATTTTTTTGAATTTGAGCGCCACTAAAAAAACAAAGCTTGTCTACTCTAGTTTCTACTCAAATTTGAAAATTCCAAAAATTCCAAAAATTCCAAATTGAAATATTTATAGCAATTTGACCTTAGGATGTATTTTCAAGGTCTACTAATTTCAATTTAGTAGACATAGAAACTTCATCTACTTAAAAACGTTTTTCACTATAATATACACTTATGGTAAAATTTTTAGACATTTTGAAAGAATTTACTATGGAATATGAGGTTTTTTCACTTTTATTTCAAAAAATCTCCTAATTTTCAATTTTTCACAAATAAATCTAAAACAATTGCGGTATGAAGAAGACACGTAATTTCATCTCTAAAACATAAAAGTTCAATTTTTTTACTCTAGATTCTCCAATTAAGCAACTAAATGTGAATGGAATTATTTATTTTTATTTGAACTCCATGTCATATGTCCACATTTCAAGATTAAAGACTCCATTTTACACGGATTTGTCCATTTCTTGCAATTTTTATGGGCTTGGCTTAGCTATCGCAAACCTTAGAAGAAAGATAGGGCTTTCGGAGGGCTGTTCTATAGCCCTTTGAGGACCCCATGGATTGGTTTTTGGGGGGCTTTATAATTATTTTTCTCCCTACACCCGACCACCCGCAATTTTATTGTCAAATGCTCGGCAACAAATTAAAAGCCAAAAACAGAGGACTAAAAAATCAAAGTTAAGGTACTCTAATGCACCTTAACACTGGTTTTATAACACTTTTTAATAATTTGTATTTAACACCAAATTGGGCCAAAATAAAACAATGTTCCAAAATTATCCAATGACCATCATTAACCAATTTTTTTGATCCACTAATGTGTGAAGGACTAACTTCATTGACATTTGGTGAATTATAAGATGAGAAGAGGAGGTCTTTATGGAATAGGGATTGTGGTAGGATTCACAATCCATGTGGGATATGTGTCTTCACTCATTTGACAATCTGTGTCTTGATTAAATTTAATTGGCCTTCACTGAAAAAATTAACTTTAAACATTAGTTATAATGTTAAAAACTACGGATACAATGGTCCATGTGTTTAAAAAATAAAAAAAAATAAAAATATGGATCCTTTTTTATTTGCAAAAATTGTCATGGCTTAACTAATTTTCGCAAAAGTCAGACCAACTGACTACTCACTAATGGTCATTTTTGGCCACTTTTTATCAGTTGAATTTTTATTTCATTTATGGAAAGCATATAGTTCAAGTAATATAAACATAAAATGAGAAACTATATACAATTTGATAGGTCAATCTAAACTTAGACTTGTGCAAAAGCCTTCATTGAATTGATGGCGTGCAACATTGTAATGAAAGTTGTCTTATTCACCATGAGTTTCTATATTAATCAAAATTGTACTTCTATCTTTTCTAGTTAGTACCCTGTCCGTTGAGTGGATAGTCTAATCAATAATATCTAAACAAATACCATTAATTTCTTAGAAAGATAAAGCCTACTATCAATAGGAAAAGCCATCAAAGGAAGTTATTGCATAAATGTCATTCTAAGTATGTATCATTTGGGTACTCATTACTTTGTTTCAAATAGATTGTTCAACTTGATTTATAGATGAGTATACAATAAATTAATTGGTGTTTTGTTCAATTGAAATAATCCCTAAAGGACCAAACACCATTTTTTTTGGCAACATAGCAATTTTGGATAGATCACTACAAACAAAAATTTCATTTTCTGCCTTTGAAATTTTCAGACAACATGTGCCTAAAGAGAATCTTTGAGGCCCAAAAATTTTCATAGTTTTTGACTACATGGTTAAAAAGTTATTGCATGATATGTAATTTTCATTGATCTTTAGGCAGCCCGAGCAGTCCAAAAAAATTCTTTAAAAAACACTTTTTTCATGAAAATTTGAAATTGGTTTTCTAGATTTATACATACATTAAAAGCTTTGAATCATTCCATTTTGATCAATGAGATGAAAGTTACAAGTATTAGTTTGCAGATAGTTATGGAATCTCTACTCTGAAATAAACTTTGAAGTCCTATATTTAACTCATTTTTCAATGTTTTTGAAAAGAATGAAAACTGTGGATGTTGGTTGTTTATTACAACATTACCATCATTGGGATTGGCATTTTTCAATTCCATTACTAAATTACTGACAATTTAGTATTTTGAATCATTCTCTAGTTCTTTCTACTCACTATTTTTTTCCTAAATGTTGTACAATTCCAAATGATCTAAAATTTTTCAAGCACATTGCCAACTTGACTTGAGGAATGAATCCAACAAATTACCACCATTTTGGACATTTTCTTTTATACAAATGTGACCTTATGAAGTGCTGCCTGATTTTGCCCTAAGAGAACTTTTGCCAATTCAAACCCTAATACCGTGCAATCCACATGAAGGAAGTTTTTGAATGTTTTTCCACATCTTCTCAAACTAGCGGACTACAAGATCCTATGGTTACATGTTCCTAAAATTGTGTTTTTTTTCCTAAAATTTGGTACTTGTAGTAGAAAGAGCAATTTTGGAACGGTTTTGGTGAAAACATAGTCAAATAACTTTAGGATTAATATCCCCCAATGTTAAATGCCATCCCACTATTTATTGCAAGGGGGAGGTTTTGCTCCAAAATTTTCACTTCATAAAGAATACAACAACTTGTTATTTACCACATATTATCAAAGTTGGAAACTTTGGCTTCATATTTGGAATCAAGCAAACCCTAGTTAGTGAGGAGTATGCTACAAGTACAAAATCAACAACTCCAATTTAATGATGTGACTTGCTCTGTTATGGTGGAACTTATGTATGTGTTCTGCTCTATCTCTATGTCTTGCATTGTGTATGCAGCTTGTTAGGCGAATTTGAGTCAAGTGAGAGGAGGAAGCTAGTGTTAGTAGTCTTGAATTTTAGTGAAACTTTGGTGAATTTTGTGGAAATTGGTAAATTGTAATGCAACGTTTGTAGACGTTTAGACACCAAATGAATGAATATGTGACAGTGAAATGGGTATGAGCCCTCCAATTGCTGTCAATGTTGCTCATGGGTTGGATCGAGTTTTAGCCACCCAAACTAATTCATAATTAGCTGCTTGCAGATGCTGCTG
The DNA here is from genome assembly GCA_963969595.1 of Neckera pumila. Taxonomy (NCBI): domain Eukaryota; kingdom Viridiplantae; phylum Streptophyta; class Bryopsida; order Hypnales; family Neckeraceae; genus Neckera; species Neckera pumila. The sequence goes on from OZ018414.1 coordinate 18,837,584, forward strand.
TTCCAAAGACATATAATAATTCACTTTTTGCATGCATAAAATACTTCAGTAATAACAAAATTGCCATAAAATTGTCCACCTACATATTACTCTTCGCTGGGCAGACGCAAACTGAAAATTAATTAAACAGTCAAACTCTACCTCCTTCACATGATCTGCACTAAGAAATGACCCCTACCATCGACCACTACATGTCTACATCTCATATTCCCACTCCTCCAAACCATCCTACAAGACATTATACACTCCCTGTGTCCCATAATACTATTCCCTTTTGTTTTTTTCTATTTGTTCTCTTTGGTAATGTACTTGAGACATGATTTTAGGGTTGAAAATGATTTCTTTTGTTATTGACATTAACTAACGAAATGAAGCAAGAAAAGTCTACTTTATTAACCACTCTACAAATCAAAAAATTGAAAAGTTGAATTTTTTTATAGCAATTTGAAGTTGATTGGTTCAAATAACAAAAGACATTGCACTTTTCATCAAGTCTATTGAATTCCAAGATGATCTTGTACATATCTATGCATAGAGGAGGCGAGGTAGTTGCACAAGAAGTCTTCCATTTCTATAGAGTCCACCTTTATTTATGTGTGGCACTTTGTATCTATTGCAACTTCCTATTTTCTAGTCTTTCCTTGATTGCAATTAATAGCGATACATTAATGAAAATTTCAGCCCTTTAATTACAAGGTTGAATTGATGCATGAGAATGTGCATTTAGGAAAAATATTAGCTCCAAAAGCTTGTCAGGCAATTTGTAAGGTGAGTAGTCAGCCAAGGTGCTTCGTCGAAATTTTGATTAATTTTTTGATTAGTTTTTTATTACAAAAAAAATATTATTTAAAAAAATAAAAAATAAAAATTCACTGTAATTGCACATTTGCCCAAAACCTAATGGCCTTGTAGAGGGTCCAATTTTTTTGTAATGATCCACTTGTTTTGCACTTGAGTGGACACATTCTACATTCACTATAGTATCATTTACTCATAACATACATTAAAAAGTTATGATCAAATCATTAATACTTTCATTATTACAAAGAAAGACGAGTATTATGGGATGGAGGAGTATTGCTAAGGTGGAATGATCCATTGTTGTCTCTTTGGATATTGTACATATATAGATAGATTGAATTTATAATTTTTTTAATAAAATAAAACAACAAATTAGATCATTTTTTACATGCATTTTGATAAAATAGTTTGAAGGAAAAAAAAAGACAAATTATTAGTGATCAAAGCAAAAACATATAGCTTCCTATTATTGTCCCTAGAGAGATACTATCCTCTTCTAGTTGAATCCTAATTTGGTTCTTTTAACTCCTTACATGCCAAACCCTTTTTTCTGGCACCATGGGACCAAATTGTACCAATTGAGAATAAATCTCTCCTTTGTGCTAGATAAAAGTAGTCTATTTCTACACAAAAAAATCCATCGCTATTTAAAATAAGGATGAAGTCTCTAAATTTGGATGGAAAAGTGCATGAATATAATTGAAAATTGTTTTTTTGTTTCTTTTTGTTTTTAAAGGTACATAAATGTAGAAATATAGTACTTTATCAAATTTTAAATGATTGCTTCTGGCATTTTCTCAAAAAGAAAAAGAAATGCCATCCTACATGGTCACTAGATGGTATTTCAAAAGCATCTCTCAAGATTGTCGAACAAGGAATGGACTTTTTTCCATATGTAGAATTTGCATAGTCATATTCCTTGAAGTTATTAAATCATGACTTTTCAACCCAATTCCTAGTTCATTTGACCAATTGACGTTCTACAATTTCATTACATTAGGAAGTAAAAGCATGGAATTGGGGGCTAAAGTAATTATAACAATTAGACTTGGGGAATTTTGGGTTTGTATACCTTAGACTTCGATACCCAATCACCCATCACTTTCCATTCATAATACCTTCCCCACCTTAGGCCTTTCCCCTTATACAGAACAAAGTCTTCCTTTTAACGACTAAACATAATTTAAGATCACTTGTTCTGAATTCTCATTCATTAATGTGACCTTAAATAAACCAATTTTTAATATGTCAACTACAATAAGATGGTTGGAGTTTCTTTTGTCTCTCTCTACTTTAGTACTTCCGTATACAATCTCTTTTTTTTTGTTCCAAAGAACAAATTGTAGAGAAAAGAACTCATTGTAGCTTTCAAATTGTAGAAAAAAGGAATCATTGTAGCCTTCAAATTGTTCGAGGGTGTTCTTTCATTCATTGAAATAGTGTAGGATTTTGTAGAGATCTAGAGATAAGAGTGGGTATGTTTACTTTGTAGAGCCACTTTAGAAATTTGTTGGGATTCTAAGGAGGGATGTCCATATTAATTGTGTCCCTTTAAGAGTTGATTTCTTTTGTTTGGGGTTGTAGTCCCTCTTCTCAAAATATTCAGCAAGAAATTGTTCTTGAAAGACAAGAGGAAGCTATGTCTAAATCTATAGTTAAATTAAGTCGTTTTGACATTTGTGGACAAGTCATAACTTTCAAAATTAGACACATTTTTGTGTCAGTCTTATAGGGATGAAAAGCACTGGTTCTTTTAGCAACTGAAGGGAGATCCGAGTTCGGACTCTTGCGGTCACTGGTTGCTTTGAAATGGTCAGTTATCATAAGATCACAAGTTCAGATGTGTCCATGATTTGTGCAAATTAATCACTTACTGTGCAAATGAAAGAAGTTCAGCCACTATGTTACTCCATGCTTGGAGAGCACATTTCGTTCTTAGATTCTCGAAGAAAAGGGAAGTTTCGTGTGTGTATCCAGGGTGTCGTAGTGATGCTGCATTCCGAGAGACGTACCAAAGTCGTATTTCAGTCCGTCAGTAATCTTTTCGCACACCCAGGAAGCTCAGCAAATACTCGTCACTCATGGAGTTCGATCCTTCCCTCCAGATCGATTTGTGTGTTCAAGCTAGTATTGTATTTGGCCCAAGCAGTCCAAACCTTTTGGCTTGTTTTCCCGCTTGAATTCTGGACTAAGGTGTTGCGGCGGAAGCTCGCTAGCTATATATCAGTCCGGAAGTGTCTCTCTGGATTCACCAAATCTCGGTGGAGGCTTTCGCGTCTAGTTGCATCTTATGTCGAGCTGGGCACTTCGAACAACCACCAGCAGGAAGAAAGCTCGCTCGCTTGACTTGTCACCAGACTCTGTGCACTTTTCTGGTTTGCACAAACTGGTCACCAGACTCTATGCACTATTTTGGTTTGCGCAAATTGGGTTTTATGGAGGAACATGTGTTAAAAGTGACAAAACACGTTTGATTTAAGCATTTGTTCCCGCATTTGTTTTTCAAAGAACACGTGTTTGGTCAATATTTATGTTGCAGTAGCTGTCGCATTTGGCTTCATATTGAATTATGTGTTGTTTGTTATATAGCTCCAAGCTTTGAGAGATTCCTACATGGGTAGCACCGGCGTGAAAGAGGAGACAGTGTGCGTGGTGTTCTGGTTGTGCACAAAATGACTCCCGTTACCGACAACGGTTCAGAAAATTTGGTTGACGATGAAGTGGAGCTCCGGAAACTCGAGCTCGATAGTTTGCTCCCTGAAGTCAAGGGACGTATACTGGAGCACCTTGATTACGAAGATATATTTAAGCTGAAGGCTCTCTCCAAAAACTGGAAAGCTTTGATCGAGAGCGTGGAGTTCACTCAAGCGCTCTCATTGAAGGCCAAGCCTGTGTTGACAGCGTGCTCTTTCTTCATCGACACGGGAGTCTGGCAGTGGGCGGCGTTTGATCCAAACTGGATTTCAACAAGCGGACAGAAAGGCAAGTGGCGAAAGTTACCTCCTCTGACCTTCCTTCCTCCCAATTGTGACCCTGACCCGAATTTGTTCAAGCAATTTCTCTTTTGCGCCAATGATGGGCTGGTGTGCATGAATTTCTCCAAGTTGCCGCATGAGGAGCGGTTGATTGTGTTCAATCCTCTCACTGAACAATGGAAGGAGCTTCCTCCGCTGCTCCATCGGCGTAACCCTGTTTTAATGCACATGTATGTGGATCAGTCCTCAAAATCATACCACATACTTGCAGCAGGCAGTTCTGCATCAGGTGAAGAGAGTTCGTCAAGAATCACGGAATTGTATGATTCTCGAACTGGGCAGTGGGAGAGAGTGGGGGATCTTCCTGGGCCTGCTTTCGCATTGAATGAATATCAATCTGGTGTGTTTCACAGTGGCAACATTTTTTGCATCGGATTTCTGGAGCTTGGTGGTCAATTAGTGAAGGGCATCCTGGGATACAACATGGAAGAAGGAATCTGGTCGACGAAATGGACTGCTAAAGCTTTGCCGAACTCTACCATTCTGGACTCTCCCGCCATTTTTAAGCTGGTGGAAAACAATGGCGAACTGTTTTTGTTCTCCGAGCGAGACAATGGTTCTCTAATTGAGCAGTGCGTTGATAGAATTGAGTGGACTCAAACTGAAGGAGACCATGAGGAGAAGACTGATAATTTGAAGCTGGTGAATGTTTTGAAGAAGATCAAGAGTGGCGGTCGGAGCTTGGAAGTGTATCCGGAATTTGCATTGGTTCCATTCGGTGAATCGCAGTTGTGTCTATTCAATACCGTGGATCACAGTGGGGAGGTTTATGATACTGGAGATCAAGAGAAGAGTGAAGCTCTTCCGGCCTTGCCTGAAGGATTTGGAGGCGAATTGGGATTATTTAGTTTGAATCCTATATCGTTTGTAATAGAACCTCGGTTTAGTAGCAAGGTTTAGCATAAATTACAAGCAAATGAAACGTAATATAGCTCCATCTAGAACATTGTTTGTAATTTTTTAGTAAAGAGACTCCAAAAACCACAAGAGAAATTAATTAGTTCGGCATTTAGGTTAGAATCAATAAAGTTAGTTTTTCTTTCATCATCTTTCTCAGCAATTGGAATTGACTGCAGGGGATACAGCAAACTCATTTGAGTTAGAACGTTTGAGGGAACACAAAAACAGCTGCAAGAGAGGAATGCATTCATGACCATAGTTATGCAGCATTTACCTTCATTCTCTCATTGAGGAAGAGTAAAGCTTACAAATTTCATTTGATTTCTCGGCTTTAAGCAAAGCTTGCCAATTTTACTTGAATTGAGATCTAAAAAGTTCTACTTATTCATTTGCTTTGAAAATGGTCCCAATGGAAAGATTAAAGTGTTTTCATGATTTCCACCGTTGAAAATTTAAACATGCAAGTGTTTATTTGGAGTTATTTGCGATTTCTACTTATAAAAAAAATTGCATTTCAACAATTGCAAGGTGGATTGTGTAATGACTTTGATAGCTTTTCATGTGAAATTAAGTTTTTTGAAAGTGTGTTTTAGTGTGCTACCATAATTTGTAGTTGTTTATGTCACCTCCAATCTCCAAAAATATTTATATGCAAATTTCTCAAACATTGTGGGAAGGGGCAGCATACTAAAAATAGAAAATATACATTTCTCTTGTTATGATCTCACAACTCCTATGCAATTTTGCACTCAAAATTGGTATTCATACTAATAAGCTAGCTCTTTAAACATTTGTAAGGTTAGATTTTGAAAGAAAAAAAATTTGCGTCATTGGGGATAACTATAAGTCCATGCTCTTTTTCAAAGGAAGAACACACTTGGAAAGGCTTAGGCACTTAGGGGTTAAAAAAACTCATTGGATTGCACAATCGCTCCTGTTATTGAAGACACTCTTGCCAGAAGATGAAGACTCCAAGTTCTAATTGTAAAGTTTTGTGAAGCCAAAGACTTGAAGTTCTTGCGGGGAGTTTGCTCAGCAGAGTGTCACTATTGTAGTGTAATGTGACACCCTTGGTTTCTAAGGCTACATTACTATAAACCCTCCTCAGGTCTAGAAATTTGAAAAACTCCAAATTGTGATGTGTGGTGTGAACAAAATGAGCTATTTTGGGAAAGCATGACATTAAATCCGTCTCATGAAGTGAGACTAGCAGGATAAATTTTGTGTTTTCTGGAGTAAAGTAAAAAAGAAAGCCCCCTATGTATCGTGTCTAAGGTATGTTATAGACCTTTGCTAGCTAATTTGGGGTCTCTGATTGCAAACATGAATTCAAAATTTGCTAATTTGCTAATTTTTTTATATGTGTAAAATAAAAATTCATGCGTTTTCTTCCGTGAACCAACATGGTGGATTTACCCCATGGTGCATTTACCCCATGGTGGATTTAACAGGAAATGTGGTGGGTAGACCATATCACCGTTGCGCGGGTGTGAAGGGACGCTAAGGCAGATTGACGAATTACAGATTGACGCCTGCTTGGACCCTGCTGCTCGATTTTCTAGTCAACGTTGGAATGTTCGAAATTCAGTGCTCAAGCATAGGCTCCAAATTCCGCCCATTACAAACGAGGGTTTCATTGGTTCCAAACTCCACCCGTTACAAACGAGGGTTTATAGTAGCAAAAGAGCACCTGGCGGGCATCTCACAAGGCTTTCATTCTTGTGTAAGGTAGAAGCACCTAAATGTGATATTTGTTCAAAATGTGCAGATCTTGAGGGCAGTTATAGAATAAAATGATGTGCGTTTGTAAGGAAATGGTTTAGAAAACCAACATAATGGGTTTTGTATTTTTCTTGAGCTTGTATGAATATAATACGAATTTTTGAAAACAACTGCATAGATGCATCTAATGTGGACATTAGACTAATACCAAAGTGGGCATGGAAACACCCAAAAGCAACACATTGTAAGCTTGGGTCACACACATGTGATTGGCCAACGCAAGAATCTCCTTCATGGTAAGGACTTCTTAGAATCCTTCCTATCTACTTTGGATCCCCACCTATCCACTTTGGATCATTTTGTGTGTGGATTTAGGTCCTTTTTTAGGTGTCCATAAACAACTCTTATTACATTGAGGTGCTTCTCCCTTAAGTAGAAAGTATTTCAATTTCTTAGCAATTCTAGAACTCACTGAACCAATTTAAAGAAATTCACCATACTTAGGTGGAATTCAATTTTTCTAGAACTAGCAGGAATTTTTGGTAGAAGGTGTAGGAACTTGTAGGTCGCAAGAGGATTCATGCATACTTTGGAGGAGTTCTTCATGCAAGTTTCCGCGGATTTAGGACCAATAGGTGCATTCTTCATTTCTACAATGATCTAGAAAATCATCCATTAGTCACTTTTCCGCTTCAACATCCTTACATGGTTGACCTTGAAATGCCATTGGCACCACTTTGTGACTTTCAAAAGACATTGAAGCAATATTTGGCATAGACAAAAAAAACATTTTTCATCTAATTCTTGTGTTGGGAGTTCCTTAAATGGAAGTTGTTTTGGATGGTGTTGGAAAATGCATAATTTGAGATATTTTTGACTATTCTACACAAGAAGTTGTTGTAAAAAACAGATCACAAAATACGCTAATTTAGTGTATTTTGAAAATTAATTACTAAGGTAGAGCCACCCATATTTGACCAAATAAGCAATTCTGACATGATCTAGAGTAGTGCAAGGCAAAACCCCAGGCAAAACAAATATTTTCAGAGGTGCATTGATAGAAATGACGGGGATTGCAAAAAAATTGGTATTTTTATTGTTTGAACTAAAAATAATATGGAATTTGGGAGGCCAAAAGTGCTCTAGATCCATAGCCAATGTCTAGATTCTTTTAATTCCGATCATTCAAGAAGTTTTTTCTTACTCATTATTCCCTACAACTTGGGACAAGTGACTGTTATGAACTTATTGGTTTCAACTTAGAAAATAAAATAAAAAACATTCTAAGCTTCAAAAAATTTGGTGCAACTTTGGTTGGAAATGACTCCACCTATAGGTTGGGTATGGATCATTAGTCGGTTATAGGTGTCTCTACCTTACTTATTCTAGAACTGAAATTTCTCCATAAAAATGATATTTTTTAATTTGAGTCCTGCTAAAGAAATGAAGTTCATCTACTCTAATTTGAAAATTTGAGATAAGCTTTAGATGTATCTCCAAGGTCTACTCACTTTATTTATAGAATGACATGGAAATTTTGTTCACACTTGCTAAAATGTTCTTCATTGTAATATATAACTATGGTGAAATTTTCAGAAATTTTCAAAGAATTTACTATGTGATATGAATTTTCTTATCTTTTGTTTTTAAAACTCATTAGAGTAAATTTCAGGCCTCCCAAGGGTTGCTCCACAGCCCTCCAAAGTACCCTAAAATTTGATTTTTTGGGGCTAAAAATCTCATTTTTTTCCCTATTTATGTGCAGCAAAAATTGCAATGACAGCAGTGCGAGAACCAAGTTTTACGAGTTAAAAATATATAGAAACAAAACAAAATACAAAATACAAAATTTGACTATTTCAAGGAGCTCACTGGGGGACTTTTTTAGATTGACATGCCATGCTTGGAAATAGCTTGGCATGTCAATCTGGAGCAGCCCTCCAAAGGATTGATATTTTCTCTAATGTCTCCAACAATTCAATTTTTTGCAAAATATATCTAAAACAATTATGGTCTGAAGAAGACATGTGATTTCATCTCTACATCATAAAAATAAATTTAAAAAAAATTTATTTATATTTAGTTGCTAAATGGGGGCATCCAAAGCAAAGGAAATTGAACTAGAATCCATAGTAATATGTCCACGTTTCAAGATTAAAGACTCCATTTTACATGGAAAAATACTCTATTTTTTGCATTTTCATAGGCATAGCCTAGCTATAGCAAACAACTTTCCATTATCACCAAGTTAGTGCTCTCTGCAATCCCTCTTGCAAAGTTGCACTATAGTGATGAAGTATTGTATGGTGAGAGCATCTTCAGTCCAAATGGTATATTGGCCTTCAAAATGTTTTGACTTATATTTAAATAGAAGTTGAAATTACTATCATTGGAAGCGCATCCAAAATAGATATAATTTTTTTGAAATTTAGACATTGGACAATCACTTTAAAAGCAAGCTAAAAGTTATAATTTATTGAGGCTTTGACAAATCATACTTACCAGAGCCAAATATGACAAATTGCACTCCAAATATAAATAAATTTTCATGTATATAGAAATATAGTCTATAAGAGATAAATTTAAGAAAATTTCATTTAAATTCTTGATGAGGGGGTCTGCCTCTCAAATTAAAATTTGGATTTATTATGCCATAAAATTGCTCCTGGACACCATTTGGAAAAAAAATTATATTCCGTAAAAGCTAATGTTTTTTTCTATCTTCTCAAAAGTTTTAGAAAAGCACAACAAATTTAGAGACTGTAAGAGCCTGTCCAAAATCCATTATGTCTCCCAAAGGAACAATAGGACTTTAGAGGTTGAAACCACATCTTCACATTTTTATAAACTTGAACTATCCTTAGTCATTAACCACTTAATCCCTAAAAGACCGACATATATTTTTTGGCTGTATTGAAACTTTGGGCAAGTAAGTGTGACTAGAATTTTCATATTTTGGGCTGAAAATTTAATAGAAGGCAGGCGCAAGGAATTTCTTTCGTATGCACTAAATTTCATGACATTTGGAAATTTGAGGCAAAAATTATGGCCTAATATGTTACTTTTCTGGGAACTAGGCAATCCGGGCAGATAAAAAAAATCACTTTTTTCAAAAACAAAAATTTGAAATTGGTTTTCTAGAGTTATATATACGTAAAAAGCTTTGAATCATCCCTTTTTTTTTTTTTATCAATGAGTCAAAAGTTATGAAGATTTAAAAAAAAAAAAAGTCACGAAGATTTTTAGTTTGTGGGCAATTATGGATTTTCTATTCTAAAATAAACTTTGAAGTCCTTTATCTTACTCAATTTTCAATATTTTTTGAAAAAATTAAAATCATAAAATGTAGATTATTTATGAAAACATTGCAACCATTGGGATTAGCATTTTTCAACTCCATAATTAAATTCTTGACAATTTTGAATCATTCCTTACTACTATCGACTTACTATTTTTTTCCTGTATGTTGTACAATTTCAAATGAAGTGAAAATTTTCAAGCATTTATCCAAATAATCTAGAAAAATGAATCCAAAACAGGCACCATCATTTTGGACATTTTTTCATCAAAAAGTGAGCTTGTGAAGTACTACTACCTTGTTTTTTGCAGGGCCAAAAAAATGGCTTTAGTGAATTTGAATACTTATATTTTGCAATTCACACGGTGGAAATTTCTGAAATTTTTACCACATGTTCTCAAGTTAGCATACTACAAGATCCTATGGTTACATGTGTTGAAAAGATTTTTTTTTCAAAAATTGAGTACTTGTACTAAAAATGGCAATTTTTGAGCATTTTTGGTGAAAACATAGTCATGGAACTTTAGGGGTTAAGTGCTCTAAAGTCTAATCATGCTAGTGTATAAACATAGAATGTGAGCACATGAACCTCAAGCTTAGGTATAAGTAGATACGCTGTAACTATTGAATATTTGAATGTGCTTATAACATAAACACCTCTAATATAGAACTCTATAATATAGTTATACTATAGAAGGTTTCTATAATATAGACAACTATAACATAGTTGTCTAGACTCCTAGGCTCATGTACTAGTGATCCTAAGCTCACATAATAGCAACCCTCGTCTAGACTCCTCTTTCATGAACAATTTTATCTAAAAGTTATAGACTTCAAATAGATTTATTTTTTTGAATAGATTAAATTTGGAAGTTCTTATATATGATTCATCTTTACAAATTAACTTCAAATCAAATGATAAGTCCAGTCATTCAAGAGTCTTTTTGCATCCAAAATATGGATGTACCTTGTTCAAACTCAATTTTGACAATCAAAATATTTATTTGTTGCATTCAATATTTATTAATGGAGTGAAGCTAATCAAATTTATTTTCTAATTCACTGCAATTACTAGCTCCACTTGTCTAAATCCAAACTTAACAACAGCATGCCGTGTTATTCAAATTGCTAATTTTGAAAGTAATGTTAGATTTAAATTACCAGTACATTGTTGGTCATCTAAATAAATTATTCTAACTGTATGTGGTGATTTATGTAATTATAGTCTTTGTAGATTTTCATTCAAAAGTCACAAATAATTTGATTTTTTAACCAAAAAATTTCAAAAACTCTATTTTCCTAGTAGTTTTTGGGTTCTTAATATAAAAATATCAAATTTACTTCTTTAACAATGCAATGAATAATTTGTAAACAGGTGGTACATTGGTAGTTTGACTTGAATGTAATTTAATATGTGACTTGTTCAACTTGATTTAGTGAAGAACACACGTTTAATTATCGGTGTTCTATTCAATTAAATTTTCAAAGTGAATATCCCTCAATGTTAACCCCTGAAGTCCAAGGCCCATTTTTCCATCAAGAATCACTCAAAATTGTCATTTTTAATGCAAACAACAAAAATATTAAAGAATTATTTTCTTGTATATTCAACCACAGGCTCTTGCGCTAGACTTATATGAGCATGTCTAGAAGAAATTTCAGAAATTTAACCGTATCAATTGCAAGATACAATCAATTAAAGTCAAGAAAATATTCATGGCTTATGTGAGCTCCCAATTTGTCACTTGGAATTCATAATTCTCTTTTTTTCTTTTTTCACAAGTTTAAATCTAATTTTATATACAAAAAGCTACCAAAAAAGTATAAAATTGAAATAGATATGTCACATTCCAATATAGCATTTGGTCCAAAATAGAGTATTTTGCCCAAAGTAATCCCAAATCCTACATGTGAATAGGGACAAATCGAGAATGTGTATAAACATTCAATAGGTTTTGAGTGAATATTGCCTAAAAAGACTAAATCTATAGTGCATGTCACAAATCATGACAAAACTGGTTCCAGGGAATCTATATAAGAATCCTAAATTGATTCGAAAAGAAAAAATTTAGTTTTCCGTCAATTTCATGAAATAGTAGAAACTCCAATTATTAGTCTGCAAGAGTTACAACCTCAAGATGGACTAGTAGAAGGCATCTACAATTGGCATATGGTGATTTAGGATTGAAATCACACTCCATATTCAACAACAAAATGGATTTGCCAAAGATTCTCTTCTACATAAAAGATTTCAAGATTACCAAAATTTCAATGGGATAGTGGGGTTTGATTCTCTTTTGAATTTGTAGAGTAAGAATGTGAGCATACATACCTTTTGTGGAATTCCATGAGAGGTTAAATGAAAATTTTCAAATTTTTTGATACTCTAAAAAGATATTCTTCCAGACGGTCAACTACCAAAATCTATGATGGAAAATTCCTAGAAATTGTCCAAGTTGCGGTAAAATCTCACTAAAAATTAACATAGCTTATTTTATGCTAATAAGATACTCCAACAAATTTCATGACATTCCAACATCCAAAAGTACCCGAACCATCAAGATTCTTCAAAATCGATAAAATTGAAGGAAGTTTGTGGAGTTGACCGATGTTCTAGTGGCATATGAAATCAGAATGAGGTAAAAAAGGGATCCTTTTTTACTCCATCTTACTTAGTAAAGAGCCTAGGCTAGTTACTTTCTTCAGAAAAGGTAAACTTCAATAGTTGGATCCTTATCATTTTTCAGTTTTAAACTGGTGCTAGGTTTTGATGAGAATTTTGAGATGGAAAAAGAGGTGGAAGTTTCATTAGACTAAAAATAGCCTTTTGAAGTCCATGGCTCAATCTATTTGTGACTTGGAGTCTTTCTCCAAAAATTAGATGTTTAGACCAATGTAGAAAGTAGAAAATCTGAGGATTAGGTTGAAAATCCTAGCTGATAAGTTTATTTCTAGAAAAATGAGAAAATGTGAATGCCCTTGGGAATGGGCGCTCAATTTCCTCTCAAAATACCCCTTGTAATCCTTTTTGTGACACTTTGACTACGTTGGGTCCATTTGGTTGGATTTTGGCCATTTAAAGCCAAAAATCCAAAAATGGTTGTTTTTTGAAGCTTTTATGCTTCATTGTTGGTATTTTTCAAACAAGTTTCGAAGGACATTGGGGTCCCTTTAAACCTTGCTCCTTTCTGCTTTTGTTATTGAGGCGTTTACACTTGTTGTAGTATTTTGGTAGAGTGTTTGTTGTATTTTGTTCAAAGTTTTTGTACCTTTATATATTTTGTATTAATCATAGAGCCATCGCCCTCCATACTTTAGTGATGCCGCCTAGGAGGACCTCTAGTGTTTTAAAAGTGAATTTTTATATTAACTTGGTTGTACTAATTGTTCTTTTACTAACTTTGGTTGTACTCACATGTTGCACCAAGTATTGTTGTACTAACTTGTCTATAGTTTTGTATAATTCAACATGACAAAGCTTTGATTTTGGCCTTAAGAGTTGTAGTAGTATTTTCTTTGTTTTCCAAATCACGACAAAGCTTTGACTTTCTTATGGTAGAAAAATTCTCAAAAAATAGCCAAGTTGGCCTAAGTTCAAGTCCCCCAATTATTTCCCAAGTTTAGTTTTCAAAACTTAATTTAAAAAAACCAAGTTTAGTCTCCAAAAATAAGTAACAGAAACCCAAGTTGTCCACTAATTAGTGTCAAAGAATTAGCCTCAAAAACTAGTTCTTGGTATTCAGAACCAGTGACATAAAGAAAATTCAATTGAAGAAAACATAGGAGGGAAAGGTTCAAACGGGGGCCAAAATTAAGACCAAGCCATCCCACAATTCAAAATGAGTGTAAGGTCGTTTTCTGGTCTTGGCCAATCACAACGTGCCATGTGGTAGCCATCCGGTCAACATAAAGTTGACCAATCACATTGCAACATGTGGCAGGATTAATACATTCAACAGATTTTGATAGGTACAGTCAACAGATTCCGACATGTCCACTAAGCAGATTCCAATAGGTACAATCAACATTTTTTGGGGTCTAATCAGCTAGTGACTGCCATGTGGAAGCCAACCAACCCAGTCAGCGGAGAGATCCAAGCAAACCAGAGGACGACACGTGGTAGGGAGGCCACTGTCCGACTTGTTTATGTGGCTTATGAACTTTGGCTTGTTTTCACTGGCTTGTTGTCTAGCTTGTTTGTGGACTCAAGGTTATATAGAAAAAAATATATACAAACGTCTATAGGCATTTGAAACAAAGATAATTCATAGACTAGCAAGGGAGAAGTAGGTTTAGTGTCAAAAGAGGAAAGAAGAGGATAAATAATTTAGAATATAATCAAACATTGCAAAAAATCTTCAAGTCCATAGAATAAAACTAGAAAAGGAAGTAGAGGCAAGTGGAAGAAGAAAAAATTTAGATTTTCTCACGACCAAAATATGTAGAAGTTCAAAAAACAAAACTCCACTAACTAGGAAAAAGAGAGGAGGAAGTTTGAACCTTTGCCAATCAAGTCTAGAAATGGGGGAGATGATATGGTGTTTTAGATGCAAAAGAAGTAGATTAGATAGAAATCTTAGGGAAATCAAACTAGTCAATAGGAGATAGATTGGTACAATTATCAATTTAGATAGAAAAGAAGAAGATTGTCATAGCAATATCTCTTGAAAATTGTAACAAATATTGCAATTCCAAGTCAAATTGGAGAATGATAATAGTTGATTAAAAAAAATTTGGAAGGTAAAGAAAGAAGGCAAAGAAGGAAGGAAGAAGAATAGGAAGAATAGGAAAGAAGAAGATTGCCAGAAATAGATTTGAAATTCAGCTTCACAACTTGTAACAATTCCTTTAACATTAAGTGGTGAGTAAAATTTAGGAGAAGGAAGAAAATGGCAAATGAGGAGTTTGAAGGCATCTTGACCATCTAATTGATGAAGTGCAATCCAATTAGCAACTTTAAACATTAGCCAAAATACAAGTTAGATTTAGACCATTAAAATTAGATTTTGTAGAATAAAAATTAACAAGTTCTAGATGGATTAAGTTTAGGAGTTAAAACGGATGAAACTCAATAAAAATCATCCAAATGGAACATGAAAGTAAACTTAGGTATTAGTAAGAATTCAAGGCCTAATAAAAGTAAAATTAGAAATAAATATTGAATAAGAAGTTGAACAAAATTAGTGGATGAAGTTTGATGTACTGTCTAGCGGTCAAACTTCATCCATAGATAACTTTTACTAAGAAAGTCCAAACTTGAAGTGACTTAGTAATTGGAATAGAGAGAGTCAATATCTTTAAGAAACAGAGTTCAAAAGTATAAAAACAATAATTGAATAGAAGTAATTCAACACCTTAGGAAGAGGTAGATGATAAGTTAGACACCTAAAAGATAATCAAAGAGGAAACTTAGATTTAGAACCTCATAGAAGAAGCTTAAAGAAGATTATATCTAAATTAAACATTGAAAAATTTAAGGCCAAAAAGCTTGGACTGAAGATATAGAAGGATGATGTTTGGAATGAGAAATGGATGAACCTAACTAGAGTTTGTCCATCAAAGTTTATACTATAGTTTGGATGAACCTAACTAGAATTTGTCCATCAAAGTCTAAACTTGGGATTTAGGTAGTAGATATTAACTTTAATCCTTAGCAAAAAATCCGAGTCACTTTGAAATTATGAGTCAATAGAAAATGATGGATGAAGTTTAAAGTTCCCTTCCAATTACCAAACTTCATCCAGTGATAACTTCTCCTAGAAGCGTCAGATTTCAACAAATTTTATATTTTAGAAATGGCATGAATTGATTTTGAATTTAGGCTATAAACTTGATCCCCCCAAAACCCAGTGGCCTTAGTTAGTTCGGCCATTTGAGCTAAATATTGCATTCATGTTAGGTTTTATTGGTTCTTTTGCAAAATTATGACATTTAGATACTTAGAAAAGATCCATTGCTTGAAAGGCACAATGGGCAATGCCTAGGCATTCAATTAACATGAAGTCTTGCACTAAATCAGAACCTAATTGTGCTTGTTTAATTACCAAAGGTGGGTAAATAAACGCTCACAACCTAATCAAATTTTGAGGCTTTGAATTTATTTGACTTAATGTTTTTGTATTACTTATTGTACATTTAGTTTTTTTCATGTTAAAAAAGTGAGTCAAGAGTTAAATAATTGCAAATTTCATCCTTTCAAAAATTGTTGAGTTGATGTAGGTATAAAATTGAAGGAAAAATCAAATTGTTGATTGCTCTAACTATAGATGGAATTGAAATATACTAATCCCAATAGTGAGATTGTTTTGGAAAACAAACTAAACTATGAGCAATTTTTTTTGAAAAATTATTAAATTTGAGTTAAAAAACAAATCCAATACATTATTCTTTCAAAAATTTATTAAAATTGCCTGCAAAACAAAAAAATTCATGACTTTGCACATTACTTATCAAAATGGAGTGAACCAAATCTTTTTTTATAGACAAAAATATAATCTACAATGTTGTCCAAGGCATCTCTCTTAGTGCAAAACACCCATTTACATCCAATACTCTTGCGATCGGAAGGAAGGGAAGAAAGTTCCCATGTACCTTTACTCATAAGCGAGACGTACTTTACTGGCATGGCTTGCTCCCACTTGCTTGCATCCGCACTTTTCATGGCTTCCTCCATGGTATTTAGATCTCTCACAAACGCTACATTTGCACGCTCCATTTAGTGTTGTGGCAAAATGTGGTTCATCCACCATTCTCCAGGTGATCTGCGCTCTCTTGTGGGATATCTTGGCTACTGGGACGTCTTTTCTTCACCACCATCATCACTTGGAGCTACACTCACTTTCTTCTTTGGTGTTAGTGTTGTCACCAGCTCGTCTTCGTCTTCTGTTACCACTTCTTGCAAACTTGGAGATTTGTCCACCTCAAGGTCTCCATTGCTCCCACTTGGACACATCTCCAAAGACTCGCTACCCTCCCTCTTATCTTCGATGAAGGTCACATTTCGATTCTTAAAGATCTTCTTAGTTTCCAAATTCATGAGCCGATAAACTTTGGAGCCTTCCCAATAGCCCAAAAACAAGCACTTGATGCCCTTGGCATCAAACTTGGATCGCTGAGGGCTCAAATCCAAAGCATAGGCCATACATCCAAAGATGCGCATGTGGTCAATGTTAGGCTTTCTTCCACTCCATGCCTCTTGTGGTGTCATCAATGCTACCGCACTTGTGGGACACCGATTGCGTATGTATGCTGCATTGGATACAGCCTCCGCCCAAAACTGATATTTGAGGCTTTGTGCATGCAACATCGCTCGAGCCATCTCTACAAACATACGATTGGCACGCTCCGCTACACCATTTTGTTGTGGAGTGTGTGATGCTGAAGTTTGATGTTGAATGCTATGCTCCCTTATAAAGGCCTCAAATGCCTTGGATATATACTCATCGCCATTGTCCGATCTCAATATCTTAAGCTTATGACCACTCTCATTCTCTACAAGGGCCTTCCATGCCTTGAACCTCTTAAACACCTCACTCTTACATTTGAGCATGAACACCCACACTTTCCTCGAAAAGTCATCAATGAAGCTAAGGAAATATCTTGCACCACCTATAGAAGTGATCTTCATGGGGTCGCACACATCGGAGTGCACAATCTCCAATACATTGGCTGCCCTCATTGCTCCCTCGGTCGGGAATAGTTTTCTCGCTTGCTTGCCTTCAATGCAAGCCTCACACGTCAAATCGCAAGCGCTTTTCTTCACTTGCATGCCACCCACCATGCTTGGAAGAGCCTTTACACTCTTCACATTTAGGTGCCCCAATCTCTTATGTCAAAGTTCCACAGTGTCTTGCACCATTGCATCTTGAGCTACACAAGCCCAATTTGAACCATTTACCGTTTTAAACTCAAGTTGGTACAAGTTGCCTTGCTTGGGTGCCAAGACAGTCAGCTCTCCATTTGGTACCCCCAAAATACAACCTTGGTTGTTGAATTGCACCTTCAAGCCTTGTAACACCAACTTGCTCACCGAGAGCAAATTGGCATGTAACTTGGGCATATGCAATGCATCTTGAATGCGAATCTTCTTCATCACCCCCTTGACATTGACCTCCACCACAATGCATCCCATGTCAATGGCCTCCACCATGCCATTGTTACCTAAATACACCTTGCGGTTGCTAATGGGTTGGTAGGTGAGAAAAGCTTGTCTCTGTGGTGTCATGTGTTGCGTGGCCCCCAAATCAATAATCCATTTGAACATGTTGCGGTCATTATAGCCATCACTTGCCGCAAATGCAAAATCCTGTTGTACTTCAGTGACTGTTGCTTTGTTGGTACTCTCTTTTTTAGACTTCTAACAATTCCTTGCAAAGTGGCCGGGTTGACTGCAATTGTAGCATGTACGTGTCTCTTTGCGTGGTTGAGAAGCCTCTCCTTTCCCGTGTCGTGAGATAAGAGCTGCCCCTCCTTCGTTAGATTCATTCTCCTTCCTCTTGGATACCTCATGCATCAATCTTGCCGTCACATACTCAAGGGTGAGCTCCTTCATGGATCTTGTCTCCAAAGTCGTAATGAGATACTAAAAAGAAGTGGGTAAGCTCTTGAGAAGAGTCATGACAATGTCTCCATCCGTCAAAGGTGCCTCCAAGCAAACAAGTTGGTCCGCCAGCCCCTTGACCTTGTTGATGTGGTCAAGCATGTCTTTTCCCTCTTGCATCTTGCACGTGAAAAACTTGCGGCGAGTAAAGAGAATATTGGACAAACTCTTAGTCTCATGGATGTTGCAAAGCATCTTCCATGCTTCTGCCGGTCCCTTGTAAGATAGAACGTGTGCAAGTTGCCTATCCACAAGATTGCAAGCAATTATGGAGAAGGCCTTCTTCACCCTTCTCTCGTAAGACTTCTTGGCCTTGAGATCAGTGTCGGAAGGAGGAGGCTCCTCGGAGTCCTCCACAATCTTCCACAAGTCCTTCTCCGCCAAGATCATCTTCATCTTGAATTTCCACAAGCCAAAGTTCTCTCCATTGAACTTGTCAATGATCCGAACACCCTCTTCCTCACCTGTGGCCATAGTGCCATGTCTCCCACTCTAATAAAGTTCTCAACAACTCAAATGAACCCTCAATGGCTCTCAAATCTTACAACCAACACTCAGGTGGTTGCAATCTCTCCAATGTGACTCCAAATGATCACAACAACTCAAATTAGCCCCTCAATGGCTCTCAAATCACACAACCAACATTCATGTGGTTGCAATCTCTCCAATGTGACTCCAAATGATCACAACAACTCAAATCAGCCCTCAATGGCTCTCAAATCTCACAACCAACACTCACGCGGTTGCAATCTCTCCAATGTGACTCCAAATGATCACAACAACTCAAATCAACCCCTCAATGGCTCTCAAATCCCACAACCAACACTCACGTGGTTGCAATCTCTCCAATGTGACTCCAAATGATCACAACAACTCAAATTAACCCTCAATGGCTCTCAAATCTCACAACCAACATTCACAATAAAAATAACACTTGATGCAAAAAAATACCTTTCCAAAGAATAAGATCTTGCTAAAAAACTCCAAAAACGACCTCCAACTCCACTTGCTCTCAACTTCAGCAGTGCGCCTTCAACACGCCTTTGCAAAGCGATCTCACCTCTAATAGCAATTCACATGAGTGAGCCCATAACCTATTATAAGAAAAACACAAAGGCTTTGTATTCCAATGAAAAGAGGACACAAACAAGTACAAGGAAGAGGTGAAAAAAACCAAGCAAGGGGTTGCCCTCTTATACTACTCTACTAACAAGTGCCATGACTAACCTTATGGGTTATATCAATATAGAAGGTTGCCCCTCTCTAATGCCACACTGTCCCTCTCTAATATCACGCTGTCCCTCTCTAATAACACCTTGGTTGGCTACAAACAACTCCTAACTAAAGTCACTCTCTAACTTCAACACGGATTGCCTTACACATCGAATTTGGCATAATGAGCAGAGGATGATGTGGATTACAAAAGTATAAGATGCCCGCAAAGATGAAAAAGGGCAGATCAAAAAGGTTTAGAAAATTTTCTTGGGATTAAGGCACGTCATGATGCATCACCATATGATAATATTATAACAATCTATGTTCAATTATAGGTATCTACAACCTTGGTTCAGTGGTTTTGACCCTGACACATGGTGAGGTGGCCATGAATATAAACCCAAGTGTTGGCTAGGTGCTTACTACCATAGTCCACCCAATTATGGTCAAGGGTGCAAAAATAACCTTATCATCTTATGGGGATCACAAAATCTTGTTCTTTATTATAGAGTCTACCTCCTAAAGATGGCATCAAGGATGCAATTCACCATCTAAGTCTTAGATAGTTGAGGGCCATGCCCAACAGTTGCTTCATTCACGTTGATCTTTCAGATTTGAGTTACTGGCCTTCCTTCCTTCTTTTGTATAGTCAGGAAATTGATCCGAGTTGATAGCCTGAAAATAGTGGAGAGTGAACCCCACGCATAGTAACATATATTGGTGTAGTGAAATTCAATTTCGTAAAGAATAGTTGTGGTCATCACAAAAAATCAAGCAAACATCGTCCAAAAGTCATAATTTAGTCATAGTAATTATTAAACTAGCTTGTGCTATATTAGACACTGGCCTAATTATGCATCTAGGACTGTCCGTAGATGTTACCGTATTTTGCACTCCCTTACTTCTCCACTTCTTTTCAAAAATATTCACCCTAGGTAAATGAGGGCGGAATTGAAGTGAAGGTGGGAATTGACTGGTTCACCTTAAATCCCTAAATTCCCGCTACAAATTGTGGTACTTTGATGAGTTTGCACTTAAGGATGTGATTGCATTGTTTTCTGGGATACATCAGTGTTGTCTAGGTAAGCGGTAACAGATGTTGATGTTTCTCTGTTTTAAGGCAGACTAAAAAAAATGATTAATGTGATAAACAGCGGCAATTGTAGTTGACAGGCTGATTGCAACACAGAACCCTAACGATGAATAGACATCAGTATGGAGGATTGTGTGTTGAAAGTGGCAAAACACGTTTGATTTAAGCACCTGCTTTTCAAAGAATACGTGATGTTGGTCAATGCTTATGTTGCTGTAGCTGTTGCAATTGGCTTCATATTGAATTATGTGTTGTTTGTTGTGTAGCTCCAAGCTTTGGGAACCTATCCAATTACCCATATCGATCTTTCGAGTGGGCTACCCTTCGAGTACTTGTACTCTTGACTTAGATTCTGAGTGTTGCTGGAGCAAGCCCTACATCTACGCCAGGGTAGAGACCTCTACCCTCTTGTGTCAATATTATAGCTTTACTTAGAATCGGTCTTCGTTCACTAACAGATATTTCCCCTGCTTCCTCGTTACCTTAGAAGGAATGCCGACTTCAGCTACATTCTTTATATACTTTCAACGTGCTACTGCTTCATAACTTGGAAGTGAAATGCCATGTTCTAAGTTGTATTGCAATTTATGGTTCTTAGTTTAGACTCTCGCACCAATTTGAATGAAGGTGCACATGTCTACAACATCTTTGTGAAATGCTTTGTCCATATCTTTGGAGTACTAACTATGCATGGGATCATAATCTGTTCTTTCACATTCAAATTACTGCGGATTGAATTATTTTTCAGATTAACTACTTTCTACAATTTTTTCATTTTTTCTGTAGTATGTGTTTTTTGAAATGAAAAGTTGTATGTAAATTCTTTTGTTTTGTGCATGTGGCAGGCCATTGACTTCTCCAATGTCGTCAACTTATCCAACAGTTTGGTATTGGGGCGTGGGTGCAACGATTAGTGGCACGGCAATTGGTGTCATTGGGCTGGGCGTTAGTATCTACTACCACAGGCGTGAAAGAGGAGACAGTGTGCGTGGTGTTTTGGATGTGCTCACCCGTCCGTTTCGAGAGAGCCAAAGGGGTATGTGTATTCTTGTCGGTAGGCTGAAGATGGGGCAGGCGTCATTGAATGACCTCAAACTCAAGTCTTTCGTTTGAGGGATTTTGGTGCTCCCTTGTAGGTCGATGTCCAATTTGCGCAAACTTGACTTAGATGATCGTATGGGTTGTCAATTGTCACACCTTCTCCAAGTATGAAATTTCCATAAAGAATGAGAAGTTGTGGAGTGAAAAGAGGAGCCAATATGAGGAGTCTTTCTCCATGAAGAAGGTGTGACACCCCTTTTTGTTGCATGGACAAATGGAGAATGGAGAATGGAGAATGGAAATTACCTACTACTTTTTTTGGATGGGGTGATTTTCTAGGGTTCACGGACCCAAGTAGACAAGCTGGAGTGAATCCACATCATTAAATGTGAGTGTTTGTTTGGCCTTTGTCTCTTTTGTTTCTCGGCACTAGCTTCACTTTTGTGAGAGAGCACATTATGATGGCCTCATAAACCCTTAAAGAACATGGCCCCCATGACCAAGGTAGTCACTAAAATTGCTTCAATTATTAAACGAATAGGTGCAATTTTTGTTTCTACAATGAACAGTGAAGTTGTCTATCAACTACTTTTTGGCCTCAGCATCCTTCAATGATTAAATTTTACTCAGTTTTCATTACCTTGAGTAATTTAGAAGATGAAACTCACATGATTTCTAAAAGTATATCTTCTTGTATCATAGTCACTACAAAATCTTTAAATAGTACTATTTTCTTTTATTGAAAAGATGGTTCACAATACAGTTAATATTCACATTAGCTTTTTTGAAATATAATTTTTAATTCAAATAGTGCTCAAGTTCTATAGCTTCACCATCCTCAGCACAAATTTGAATTAAAAGGGCAACAAGTAGAATTCATAAAACCTTCAAATAAATATTTTTAAGATGTAAGTGCAAAACAATATACAAACTTTTATTACATAGTTTCTAAGGATAAAGTTTAATAAAGTCAAAAATGAAAATGAAATAATTTTTTTTTAAATTGATAAAACCAAAACAAAGAATTAACTAAAGTACAAAATTGATTTCAAAACTCTATAACTCTTCAACAACTCTTTTCAAACCATTTGCATCAAAAGTTCTAATTGCATATATATATATATATATATATATATATATATATATATATATATATATATATATATACAAATAAAGTTATACCCAAATAAGCTCAAAATAGAGGACAGGGGGCAAAAAAAAATTGTTATTTATTTATTTATTTACTTTTAAATTTTTGTTCCTTATTTATTATACTTTTGTCTATCTAGAAAGCTTTTATTCATTTCATTTGGATTTGTTATGATTATTGAATGCAATTTTTACAATTTTTCAACAAAAAAAGTTCCGCAAGGTTTAGTTTTTTTGCTAGATTAATCTCACTATTGGAATCAATGCATTTTAATTCCATATAAAAGATATTAATATTTTAAATTTTCCTTTCATCTTGTACCTACTCCTACTTAACAATTTTCTTAATAATGATAATCAAGTTTTTTTGGATTTTTTTTCCCTAGACTCTCAACACAATTCTTTACTATAAAGACTAAAAGCTCAAAACTCTATAGTGCAAAGTTAAAAATGTTCAAAGTCATAAAATCTAATCCCTCAATGTGCTGAAAAACTTGTTTTTTTCACTTTAAACACAAATATCTTGCAATTTGTGCAGTCAAAAATTCTGAAATATTTTCCATACATTGTCATACTAGTTAGGTATAAGATCCTACGGTTAGATGTGAAAAGAAAACAATTTTCAATTTTGTTTTACTCTTTGCTATACAAATGACAGTTTTGAGTGTTTTTTGGCAAAAAAATGGCTTTAGTCCTTTAGGAATTAAAGACCTTGAAAATGTCTTGCAGCATGTACATTATCTACTCCTATAGAAATGGTAGCTTCATTTATTGATTCAAATGGAATAACCAACAATTCTTTACTTTCTAATAGTGGTGATGAGTTCCTTATGGATGGTGTCTCCACAATTTCCAGTTATATCTTATCACAACGATACTATTCTGAAAGATAGACATCATGGAAAAGTAAATTCATCCGGAGTAGCAAAAAAATACTTCTTATGAATCCTATAAGGTTCAAAGCAAGATTCAAATTGTCACCCGCAACATTCAAAAGAATATGGAATATGATCAAAGACCATAGCATCTTCTCCAATACTAGAGTTGTTCCTCAATTTGATCTATGGTTGAAATCTTTTGTGATTCTATTCAAATTTGGAAAATACAAAAACAAGGCATCTAGGACAAATATTGCAATAGCATTCTATATTATATAAGCATTCTATATTATATAAGCATTCTATCAAAGTTTACAAAGTACATTATAGTTGCTATTCTATTATTTTAAAAGAGTGTAGTGTGTTGTCTAGTGATGCAAAAAAAGAAACCATCAAAAATTCTATTCAACTCTCAAATGGATTCAACAACGTCATCAACATCATGAATAGTGATTAGAATGAAAAAAAAGCCACATAAATACTTCTCCAATTTTTTTAATACTTGCTTTAAAAAAGACTTGTTAAACAGAGATTTTAGAAATCATCAATGTAGCCAAATTTGAAAAAATGTTTTGTAGATTTTTTGTTTGCTAAATTTAGAAGCACTTTATTAAAAAAATGCTCTCCATCTCACAACAAATTATTCTATGTATCTTTGAGGATGAGAGAGTACAATTCAACAATATTGTGTCTTAAGTTAACAACACCTAATTGTGACCCCTTTCTATACGGTAACCAAACTCTATAGATTCTTGCCAAAACATTACAAAAAATATGGGGCATCCAGGAGGCCACTAAGCTTGGATCCCCATAGTAATATTATGAAACAAACCCTGCAAAAAAAAATTGGGAAATTAGAAATGTGACGTGGTCGAAGGGCCACGTCAGCGTGATGTCATTTTTTTAATTTTTTTAATTTTTTTGAGTTTTTATTTTTTTTAATTTTTTTTTGTAATTGCACTTTGTAGGTCCCAAAAATTAGCACTCACAACCTTGTTGAGGCCTCATATTTTTTGTAATGTATATTCATGAAAGCGTAGTGTTGCAATTAAGTGTACTTGTTTTCAACACTTTGAAAATTCATAGTTTGTTAACACTATATATCCAAAAAAATGCATTCTAAGAGAATCTATAAACTCTTTTTAGCTATTAACAAGGCCCTGTAAATTTTATGTTTTTTAAACACATGAAACGGAATTTAATTACATAAGAGGCAAAATACACACGTGCTAGGTATAAGTGGCTTGGCAAGAAGAGAACCAAAATCCATAAAAACTTTTCCAATATAATAATGGGAATCACGTTGAATTGCTTAATATCTAATGGCCCATTGTCCCTTAGGGGACAAATGGGATTTTGGGCAGGTACCTACAGGCCAAAATTTTATACTGATTTTTTGAAACTTTTTTGAAGATAGAAAAATTGATTGGCTTTACGAGAGTATAAATTTTTTCAATTGTTGCCCGGAAACAAAAATTATACCCAAATAAGCTCAAAACAGAGGAGAGGGGGCAACAAAAAATAAAATTAAAATTTTTTTAAATTTTCTTTAAATTTTTTTCTCATAGGTTATATTTTTGTCTACCTGAAAATCTTTGATTCATCTTGTTTGGATTTGTTATGAAAAACTTATGGACAATCTTGTTTTTTGGGCAATTAAAGGATCTTCTTGAAAAAAATTTAATTCATTTTTTAATGCAATTTTTACAATTTTTCAGAAAAAAAGACTCCCATGGTTTATTTAACTTTGCTTGCTACAACAATCTCACCATAGGAATTAGTGCATTTTAATTCCAATTTAGGGATATTGATAATGTAGATTTTCCTTCTATCTTGTACCTACTTCTACTTAATAATTTTTTAAAGTATAAAAGTTAAGTATTTTTGAAATTTTTCTCCCCTAGACTCTCAATTCAATTTTCTACCATAAAAATTTAAAGCTCAAAACTCAATAGTGCAAAAAATCAAAATTAAGAAAGTTCAAAGTCAAATAATTTAGTCCCACAATGAGAAAAATTGATTTTTTCACTTTAAACGCAGATCTCTTACAATTTGTGCGGTCAAAAATTCTGAAAGTTTTTCCACACATTTCATATTAGTTAGGTGTAAGATACTATGGTTAAATATGCAAAAAAAATTCAAATTTTTTTACTTTTTGCTATAGAAATAAACAGTTTTGAATGTTTCTTGGCAAAAAGAAGGCTTTGGGCCTCTGGGGGTTAATTACTCATACGCATTTAAATGTCAGTGTGACCTTAACCTCTAAAGTTCCATAACTATGTTTTCACCAAAACACTCAAAAAGTGCCATTTTTAGTACAAGTATCAAATTTTTGAAAAAAATACTTTTTTGAAACATGTAAGCATGGGATCTTATAGTAAACTAGTTTTAGAAGATGTGGAAAAAATTTCAGAATTTCCCACCATGCAGATTGGAAGATATTAGCATTTGAATTGGCAAAAATCCTTTTTTTGTTCCTGCAAAAAACAGGCAGCTGCACTTCACAAGGTCACATTTGTATGAAAAATGTCCAAAATGGTGGTGCTTCTTTGAATTATTTTTCCTAAACAAGTTGGCTACATGCTTAAAAATTTTCAAATCATTTGGAATTGTACAACATATACAAAAAAAATAATAAGTAGAAAGAAGTAGAGAATGATCCAAAATACTAAATTGTTAAGAATTTAATTATGGAATTGAAAAATGTCGATCCCAATGGTTGTAATGTTTTAATAAACAACCTAAATTCTATGATTTTTTTTTTCAAGAAATATTAAAAATGGAATTAAATAAACAACTTCAAAGTTTATTTCAGAGTAGAGAATCCATAACTGCCCGCAACCTAGAAAACCTCATAACTTTTTACTCATTCGTCAAAATGGAATGATTTAAAGCTTCCCTTTGTATATATCATTCTAGAAAACCAATTTCAAATATTTATGTTTGAAAAAAGTGATTTTTTCAGACCTGCCCAAATTGCCCGCTCAGTGAAAAAAGTAACATATTAGGCCATAACTTTTGACTCCTATTTTAAAATGTCATGAAATTTAGTGCACATGAAAGATATTCCTTGTGCAAAATCAATATATTGCTAAAAGTAGTAAGTTGGTCCTTTAGGGATTGACATTTTTCAATTCCATAATTAAATTCTTAACAATTTAGTATTTTGGATCATTCTCTACTTCTTTCTACTTATTATTTTTTTTGTATATGTTGTACAATTCCAAATGATTTGAAAACTTTTAAGCATGTAGCCAACTTGTTTAGGAAAAATAATCCAAAGAAGCACCACCAATTTGGACATTTTTTCATACAAATGTGACCTTGTGAAGTGCAGCTGCCTGTTTTTTGCAGGAACAAAAAAAGGATTTTTGCCAATTCAAATGCTAATATCTTCCAATCTGCATGGTGGGAAATTCTGAAATTTTTTCCACATCTTCTAAAACTAGTTTACTATAAGATCCTACGGTTACATGTGTCAAAATTTTTTTTTTTCCAAAAATTTGATACTTGTACTAAAAATGGCAATTTTTGAGTGTTTTCGGTGGAAACATAGTCATGGAACTTTAAGTATTAAAGACTTATACTATAAAAGACAGCACCACCCAGCTTGAAAAAGAGAATGATAAAGAAGCCAAGTGAAGCCAAGTAATCAACCACTAGTCAGTCAAGTGTTTTTATTGTATGCCATCTAACAGGCTTGCAAAAACCAATACTATTTTTAGGTCTAAGGTACCTATTTAATGGCCTTGCTAACTAGAAGACCTCTTGTCAATTCATGCATTTTGCAGGATGGGTGGGCAAGTTCTAAAAGGATCCAATTAAAAATGGTTGCGCCAACAGTAGTGCAATGAGCTAAATGTGAAGACAGTTTTGCCTCTTTGTTGTATCCCTAGAAAAAGTATAGGAACTCTTTATTTGTTACTTGTGAAAAAAATTTGCAAACTTTGAGTTCATATTTCCATTTAGAGGCCCCTAAGAGAGGTGTATAAAAATAGATTAATCAAGCACAAAATATGGGATCTTTCTTTTAACATTCACCCTTGATCCCCGCATTTGGCTCGTTGCACTATTAAGGTAGAGCCACCCATTCCTGACCAGTGACCCATTCCCAACCTATAGATGCATGTATTATTTTTACCAAGCTTTGTTTTGCCTTCAGTACTCTAGATCATATTGGAATTCCTTATTTGGTCGGTTATAGGTGGCCTACCTTATAGACACGACCATTAAAAACTGACTTTGAGCAAAATGAATGTTACAGACACTGTTTGTAGTAACCGGCATTAAAGCTTAATGACGTTAATTAATTCTACATTTTTTTTATTTTTCCGTTCAAGTTGGGAAATATGAGATCACAGTCCGGGGAGATTTTTAGCACAACCGGCTAAAATCTTAGATTTTCTTGGGCCAAATGGTTGTTTGAATCATTCTCTCGGCTATGCCTATAAAAAATAGAGAATATTCTTTGATTTTCCTCTTAGATGGTCGATTTTTTTCTGAAGATTTTGAAATCAATTAGGCAATTCCTGATTTCAACTGGCTAACTTGTAACTAAATGCCGGTACTCCCCGTACATTGTATGAGATCATTGATCCACCGACTGACGGAACACACCGACTCATCAACCAAGGCGGACGTAGCGCCACGTGGAGAACTTGCAAAGGTTTCGAAACCTCGTACTATTTCGAAACAAACTGCATGTCTGGCAGCGCCACCACCCGCCACCCGGGGGAACTGCACCGACCTCCCTCGCTCGTTCCTCGAAGTCATTCTACGGGTGCATACAAAGAAAAAAATACGCTATTCTGTGTTTGAATCATTTGTCTTCTACAGCTCTCCTGGCTAATTTGGGACCCCCTCTGATTGCAATTATGAACTCAAAGTTTCCAAAATTTTATCATGGGTGGCAAATAATAATTCCAGTGTTTTCTTCAGGGGAAACGATCGAGCGAGGTGGGCGATTCACAACGGCTCACACCACCCTCGTCTTCGGTCGGTTACATAAATATAACAGTACATTATATGAGTAGTCGATCGCACTCTTGAACAACAGTTCCAGTGTGAGTCGACAGTACCCAGCTGGGAATTCACTCGATCTCCGGATCTGAGTCCAATCGAGCCATGATAGCTTGCATCGCATTGCACTAGCTTGCTTCAGGAACTCAACCCATAAGTTGCTCTAGATCGAGTTCAAGTGAATTTTGTGAGCTAGCTAGATAGCAACGACAACAAGTTTCGATCGGTTCTCAAAGTCGAGGCATGCTTCAGCAAGAACTGACGCTGGAGCATTGGAATCGCATTCGCCGACTGGCCCAAGTGGAGCTGCAGATCGGACTACCAGACCTGTTATCACTGTAAGTCTTCTGTTTTTGTCACTTTTGTGCTTTGCAGTGGATACAGTTGTTTTTTTTCACTTTTTAAGAAGTGTCAAAGTGGCGATATAAAAAATTGTAGTGGTGCTCCAAATTTCAACATTCATTCACATATTGGAGAGAAAAGATCACATGTCTATAATTTGATTTTCATCCACAATCTGGAGATTCCATCCAAACTTTTGGCATTTTTTAAGGCATTTTTTAGCCAGATTATTTTTTTTGTGCAATCTGAGACCAAAAAGCCCCCCAAAAATCCCTGATTGGATATGGATATTGTTCAGTGTTGTACATATATCACAAGTGTTTAACTTGAAAGGAAATGTGAATTCAATTGGCCATTTTCTGTTAACATGGCAAAGTCTAGCATAATTTGGTTCTGAATGTAAATCTACACCTCATTTGAATATTGTACATAACAAAGAAAATGAACAAAGGCACTTCTGAATCTATATTCATTTTAAGCAATCAGAAAACTTGCGTATGTAATTGAAAGTGCCGTGAGAGCGTTGTTGAACATTGTGCTGAGACAATTAATTGAGAATGTTTAGACCTGTACAATTTCAATGGTTACTGTAAGGCTGAAACTGTAGATCAGGGTTACAGATTAGAGTCCTCTTACTTGCCTTTGAGATGTACTGTAGTTAGAGTTGCCTTACACAAGTTGGCATAATGAGCATATTAGTGTCGAGTACGAAAATATAAGATGCCCGCAGAGATGAAAAGGAGCAAGTCAAAAAAATTTAGAAACTTTTCAAGATTAGGAGTATGGCGCGTCATGATACATTAGCGTATGATAATATTATAACAATCAATATAGACTATGTCCCTGAGCTACTAGCTTGATCCGAGCCGATAGCCTGAAAATATTGGAGAGTGAGTCCCACGCATAGTAACATGTACTGGAGGAGTGAATTGCGGAATTGCCGTGGTCATCACGAAAAAACCAAACAAACACCGTCCAACAATCATTTACTCATGGTTTATGGTAAACTAGCTTGTGCTGTGCTCTAAGACACTGGCCTAGAAGTAAGTCCAGGACATAAGACCATGCATGATGTGAATAGTTGCTTGCAATTCCACGACGAACAAACAAACTAAACGACATTGCAGAAAGGACTCGAGTCTTGATTTATAATAGATTGTTGGAAAATTGTTAAGATTTTAGGGTATGAATACGGTAACATACGCTACAATTTGGTGCGAGGAGTAGGGTGAGATTACAAATTGACTTGTTGAAATTGTGTTTTCCTTACAGATGACTCGAGAGTTGCCACCCATTCTTCTTTTCTTCGCTTCCATGTTCCGAAAGAGCGAAGGAAGCCCAACCGAGATCCTTCCAACCAAGGACAAAGTGGACTTGGACAAGTTTCCTCCAGAAGTGAAGGGACGTGTCCTGGATCACCTCAGTTATGAGCAAATAGTGCAACTGAAGTCACTCTCCAAAGGCTGGAATTCTTTGATCCAAAGCGATGGGTTCCTTCAAGCTCTGTCACTGAGAGAGAATCCATGGTTGACAGCATGCTATTTCTTCGTCGAAAATGGAGTCTGGCAGTGGGCAGGCTTTGATCCAAATTGGAAAAACTCCAATTTGGATCAAAGCCTGCCCAACAATGGGAAGTGGCGAAAGCTACCTCCTCTGACCTTCCTTCCTCCCAATTGTGACCCTGACCTTGACTTGTTCAAGCAATTTCTCTTTTGTGCCAACGAGGGGCTGGTGTGTATGAATTTCTCCAAGTCGCCACATGAGGAGCGGTTGATTGTGTTCAATCCTCTCACTGAACAATGGAAGGAGCTTCCCCCGCTGCTCCATCGGCGTAACCCTGTTTTGATGCACATGTATGTGGATCAGTCCTCAAAATCATATCATCTACTTGTGGCAGGCAGTTCTGCATCAGGTGATGAGAGTTTGTCTAGAATCACAGAACTATATGATTCTCGAACTGGGCAGTGGGAGAGAGAGGGGGATTTTCCTGGGCCGGCTTTCGCATTGAATGAATATCAATCCGGTGTGTTTCATCATGGCAACATTTTCTGCATCGGATTCCTGGAGCTTGGTGATCAAACAGTGAAGGGCATCCTGGGATACAACGTGGAAGAAGAAATTTGGTCGACGAAATGGACTGACCGAGGTTTGCCGACCTCGACCATTCTTCAGTTGGTGGAAAACAATGGCGAACTGTTTTTGTTCTCCGAGCGAGACAATGGTCCAGTTACCGAGCACTGGGTTGATAGAATTGAGTGGACTCGAAGTGAAGAAGACGATGAGGAGAAGACTGATGTTTTCACGCTGGTGAATGTTTTGAAGAAGACCAAGAGTGGCGGTCGTAGTTTGGAAGTGTATCCCGAATTTGCATTAGTTCCGTTCAGTGAATCGCAGTTGTGCATCTACAACACCGTGGATCACAGTGGGGAGGTTTTTGTTATTGAAGATCAAGAGAAGTGCGAAGTTCTTCCGGCCTTGCCTGAAGGATTTGGAGGCGAATTGGGTCTATTTACTTTGAACCCTATATCATTCGCAATGGAGCCTCGGTTCAGTAGCAGAGTGTAGCGAAAAGTACTCCGTAACTGATACTCCAGTCTGTCATGGAAATTACGAATGCTGTATTTCAAAAATTATTTTGGGTATTCCTAAATTTAAGTCTAGTAGGGTTTGAGCTATAGGCACTCAAAATAAATACATAAGTAATCAAGACATGGAGGTTAGTGTAAATTCCTATTGAGGAGATAGTGAGGGATCACCACCCACCGGCTTAACCCCTAAATGCCCAAGGCACCAAATTTTGTTGTCAACAATACTTTGAAGCTAAATAAAACCTAACCAAATTGCTATTTTTAGTAGTTCATATTTTTGTAAAATTCTTTTGAAGTCTAGTTTTAGCATCAAAAATCAGATTTTGAAAACAATTGATTACAATTTTTCTATTCAAGATTTTGTGCAAGGGTACCCATTGCAATCTTGACTTTCCATAGTATTACGGGCTCTTGAAAATGAGCCTCAAATACACTAAATCTTGGAGGAAAAATCACACTAGAAATTCATTTAAGAAAATTGTAGAGTAGATTTTGAGAAGCCAGAAATTGATTCGGTTATGCATGTTAGGCCTTTTAACCTTATTTTTTTTTTCACCAATTTTTTAGATGTGATATGCAAAAGAGAAATGAAAATTTTTCATAGTTTTAACACCCTCATGGTCAAACATTATAATCTTTTGATTCCTAAGTGATTTTGTTGTGTTTTCTTTTCCTAGGTGATCTCTAATATGTCTAGTTTGAATTTGTACGGTTACAATTCAAAAAAAATGACACAACTTATCAAAATGTTGGCTTTTTGTTCAAATTAGAGCAAAATCCTAGAGGTTCAAAACAGGCCTTGGGCATTTAGGAATTAATAAGTGGGTGAATTAATAATTTTTCATTTTTTTCATATTTATATTCTTGTGAACATACTAGATTCCAATGGATATGGGACTAACAACCATATCCATGTTGTTATGAACTAGTTAGTTCCTAACAGCTGGGCGTAATTACAGTTACAACAGTTAGCCTCCCTCTCCTTTAAGAGTCGTAGGAGAAGGGTTGTCTCTCACGCGACATTTTACTTGAATGCAAGCATGTTGATCTGTGTTCACCTGTGTGGTCTGGATACGTCTGTGTAATGATCTGGCTCTGGGTTTCAATCCACTGTCATGTATTGGAAGGAGACAAGAACAGAGCATTGAACCTTAGGTTTTGTGAACCATGACATAATGTCGCGTCTGGGACTTGTCGTTGCTCCGGAAAGGTGATGGTTACTGTGCAGTCCTCCGAGCTGATTTTGATCGTGGAGGGATGACGTTTTGGAGGAGGCTCGGTGCAATCCTGCTCCGCGTCGAGAGGGACTCGGGTTTTTGGATTCAAAGTCCAAAGTCGTAACCACTGGACTATGGGCCTGAGCAATTGCATTGTTACGTATTGGGCGAGATTGCTTCCTACAAAGTGTTGTCGTGATTCACTGCTGTCCACAGCTCTATGCAACTTAAAAAAAAAATTTCTATGCAAACGTTTTGACGTTAGGGTCTCTGGCCGAAGGCGGGGACGGAAGATGACGAGATCTCATGGAATTTGCAATATTGGACTCCGAGAATCTGGTGAATCCAACGTGAAACAAACACGCAACCTTTTGATGAATCTGGTGAATCCTTGGTCTCGAGTCCATGACCAGTGAGTTTCGCTGAACACGGGAAGGGCGGGCAGACTGAGGATTCCGGCGTAGCGATTGGGGTGGCAAGTCATGTTTCAGAACAACTTGGAGGAGAGATTAGGCAGTCTTTCATTAGCTGATGGAGTGGGATCAGAATTGGCGGAGTTTATACAACAACAGATTCAGACCATTTTCCAAGCGGCTCTCCCACATTTCATCCAACAAATCTCGAATCGGACAACTGGGGCTCCACAGCCAGCCTCTTCCCCCAGCAACAATAAGGGAGGTGGTCAAGGTTACAAGGGACAAGAGGGGCACAGGGAATTCGATGAGGGCGTTAGAGAATCGAAGGTGGATGATCTCGAGAGGTTTGCCGGAAAAAAGGACAATGAAGTATACCGATGGTTTGCACAATTGCGACTAATATTTCGAGTGAAGCCCTGCACTTATGCATCGGACGCCGACAAGGTAGCCTATGCACTTTTATATATGACCGGCCTCGTGCAGAATTGGGCCATGCCCCTTTTCCAGGCGCTTTACAAAGATTGCAAACACGTGCTGTTAGTTGATTATCACGCATTCCGGGAGGCGGTTATTGTTGTCTATGACGACTTTGATCATTGCAACAATGCTGAAGATTGCATAATGAGACTTAAGCAAACCAGCTCCGTGGCAGCTTATATTTCAATATTCAACGAGTATATTGCCCAGCTCGATTGGAATGAGTCTAGCCTGGTGGCGCGTTTCCAAGGACGACTTAAGGATGAAATATAGGATTCCGTGGCGACTGCGGAATCCCAACCACAATGGCTTCACAAGTGGATGGTGATGGCTTCTCGAATCAACGAGAGATTGTAAAGTCGACGCTACAATCGCAAATCCTTATCGGATACCGGTTCGTTTTGCTCCTCTAGCTCCAACCCCCGTGATGGGTCTGGTTGTTTCCAATCAGGTCCTGGGTCCTCGGGGCCAACGCCGATGGAGCTTGGAGCGGTGCGGGTATCCATTGCATTAGCCAAGACCGCGGCCGAGAGATTGGAATACCAGTGGCAAGGATGGTGTTGGGGCTGTGGAAAGGTAAGGCATGTGCGGTCCAAGTGTCCAACGAACCCGTCAAAATCCATGTTGATAGCCGCTATTGAGGGTATGGACAACACTTCCTCGGGAAAAGGGAGAGCCCGGGACTGAACGGGACGGTTTGGTACCCATGCATTCTTCAAAGCGGAGCGGCATCCATTGCAAAGGAACTTGGGCATGGAGAATCCGACACATTGAGACCCCAACAGGAGTTACTCCTTCAGAGTTCCTTCAACGACGGAGCTCCAGCAAGGCCGCAGTGGTCTCACACAAGCGTTGATCCTGATTCACCCTTGGTCCTGGAGATTGCCGTAAACTCAATGGGAGCTTATGCGTTGGTTGACTCCGGTGCAACTGGGATCTTCATCTACCCGGAATTGGCTCAACAATGTAACGCCAGGTTACGACTAAAGCCAATACCACAAGAGGTCCACATAATAGACGGGCGAATTATCCAATTAGCCTTATTACTCACAAGGCTTCTATCCACCTAGTCATTGGAGCACATCAGGAAACAATAACCGTGGACCTTACCAACACCGACCGGTTTGCAATGATTCTCGGCACCCCTTGGCTTACTCGCCATGACCCAACCATCTTGTGGGCACAACGCCAGATCGACTTTGATTCCTCACACTGCCGGCATAATTGCATGGAAAGTGCGGTGGGCCATCAAGTGTCCAAAACAAGCAAGACGCACGTCGATCATCCTGGCGGGCCGGATCTTGGAGGGAGGTTCGAGGTGCTGAGCAACACTAAGGAGCTGATCGGCTTGGGTGATTCTTGATGGGCCAAGTTCAACGCCGCGACAAGCTCCACGAGCGACAGGGCTCCAGGGGTCAAGAGCGGATGCGGCCAAGCCGACAATCAGCCTCCAGCACTTCGGCTAGGCAGGCCCCTCCCTCCGTGACATCCATTGGTGAGACGCCCAATGGTGAGAAAATCGGGCCCCACCATCAACCAATCCAAACTAGTCAAGCCATCAGGCTCACAGGCACCCTACCATGCTTTTGTGTCAGCGGCGGCATTTCGGTTGTCGGCTAAGGACGCCGAGATCTATGCTTTGGAAGTTTTTGAATGTGTAGCAGTTAAGGGTGATTCAACTCTAAAAGAATACGAATATTTTGCGTGGGGTTTTTTGTGAGGAGGCTTTGAACAAATTACCCGATTATAGTACTGCTAATATGAAGATTGAAAAGAAGGGCAGGAACCACAAAACACCAGGTTGCGACCGATGTCCCCGACGGAGTTGGAAGTACTTCGAAAATATTTGGAGGAGAATTTGGGGAAGGGTTGGATCCAATGGTCTAAATCCTTAGTCTCCGCACCTATTGTATTTGCAAGGAAAAAGGATGGGACCATTCGAGTTTGCATGGACTACCGGAACCTTAATCGGGTTACTATAAAAAATCGCTACCCATTGCCACTCATACCAGGGCTTACCAAACGATTGGTTGGGGCTACTATATTTATTAAATTGGATGTGTGTCAAGTATATCATTGTGTTTGTATGGCTTTAGGCCACAAATTTAAGACCGCCTTTAAAACTAGATACATGTTATTTGAATATTTAATAATGCCCTTTGGATTAACAAATGCACCCACCTAGTTCCAATCTTTAATGAAAAGTATCTTTAGTGATTTGTTGGATATTTCGGTTGCAATCTATTTAGATGACATTCTTATTTTTTCAAAGAATTTAAAAGACCATCAACAAGTGGTACGCAAAGTATTACAAAGATTAAAAAACCATGGCCTATATGCAAAAGAATCTAAATGTCAATTCCATTGCCAGTCGGTGGAATTTTTAGGAACGATTGTATCCTCAAAAGGTCTTGAGATGTGCCAAGACAAGGTTCCCACAATTGAAGAATGGCCCATTCTTAGATCGGTTAAAGAAATTCAATCATTTTTAGGATTTGCCAATTTCTACCGGCGATTTATATGGGATTATTCAAAGATTGCAGTGCCCCTTACCACTTTAACAAAGAAAGACAAAAAATTTCAATGGACGTTACAAGCAGATGTGGCATTTAAAGAAATTCACTCCCAGTTTCTTCAAGCGCCGGTACTACTCCATCCTAACTTTGAAAAAACTTTCATAGTTGAGACAAATGCATCCGATGTGGCCACGGGAGGGATCCTATCACAATACGGTATAGATGGATACCTTCATCCTTGTACATATAGGAGTTCTAAAATGTCCCCCATGGAACAAAATTATGATATTTATGACAAGGAGTTATTAAGTGTGGTTTTAGCATTTCAAGAATGGAGAATTTATTTGGAAGGGTCTCCACACATGATATTGGTTATTTCCGACCACAAAAATCTTGAGTATTTTCTCACAACAAAACAATTAAATAGGCGACAAGCTCAATATCGATGGTCAGAATTTTTATCAGCATTTAATTTTGAAATTCAACACAGACCGAGATCTTTAAATGGGAGGGCTGACATTCTATCAAGGTGAATCGATGTCACAAATGGCATGCAGGAGCAGAAACGACCACTCCTACGGTTAGCCGCCTTGAAGTCTTGCGAACCAATGTGGTCTGATAACCACATTTATGAACGTATTAGGATAGCAATTACAAAAGATGCTACATTGGAACCTATATTATTATGTTGTAAAAATTTAAGCCACGCACCATTGGATATTCGTCGCCAATTTCAGGGATATACATTCAATGGTGGAATTCTCACTTTTCATGGCAAAATATATGTACCAAATGATGAGGACATTCAAAGACAAATTTTATGCTCAAGACATGATGCACCAACCGCGAGACATCAAGGACAAGAAAAAACTCTTGAGTTGGTCACATGAAGTTTTTATTGGCCTACTATCTGTTGCTACATCCATCGCTACATGGACAGCTGTGACATTTGTCAATGATCAAAACCCACCCACCACGGCTAATTTGGATTAATGCAACCAATTTCAGTGGGCTCCTCACCATGGAAAAAAATTTCTACCAATTTTATTGTAAAATTACCTCAGAGCAAGGGATATGATTCTATTATGGTCGTGGTGGACAAGAATACTAAATTAGCCCATTTTATTCCAACAAAAGAAACAATTAATGCTGATGATACTGCTTCATTATATCTACATAATATCTGGAAACACTATGGCACCCCTCAGAAAATAATATCTGATCGTGGCTCAGCCTTTTTCTCTAAATTCATGAAAAGGTTGTATGAGCTTCTTTGCATTCGCCCTTCGCCAACAACCGCATTCCATCCACAATCAAATGGGCAGACTGAAAGGGTAAATCAAGTTCTTAAACAATTCTTAAGGATGCTCACAACAAAACAATAAGACGACTGGGCGGACCTTATCCCAATGGCCGAGTTTGCATATAACAACGCCTGTCATTCAGCAATTGGCTTCTCTCCGTTTTATGTAACCTATGGTTACCATCCATTTCTATCATTTTCGACACCAACTATCTCCATAGTCCCTGTAGCGGAAGATTGAGTACGGCAACTACAACAAATTCATGAGGAATTGAAAATAAAGATTACTATGGCTGGTGAACAAGCTAAGCGCAACTATGACCAGGGAGTGATAAGGCAACCGGCGTTCAAAATTGGTGACAAGGTCCTCCTAAAACATGAAAACATTCCTACAACTACCCCATGTAAGAAATTGGACTCCAAATTTCTAGGTCCTTTCAAAGTTATATCTAAACTTTCAGATCTAGTTTACAGATTACAATTACCAAAGACTCTACGCATCCACGATGTCTTCCACATCTCGCTCCTTGAGAAATATCGCGAAGACACTATCCCAGGCCGCTGCCCCATACCACCCCCACCTATTGTTACTCCTGATGGAGATATTGAATGGGAGGTCAGGGAAAATTTAGATTCACGAGTTTTCGGCCAGTGGAAAAAACTTCAGTACCTGGTCTCGTGGGAAGGCTATGGGCCAGAGGAAGATTCATGAGAGCCTAAGGGGAACTTGGAAAATGCGCCTGACGCCGTCAAGAAATTTCATAGGTGTCATCTAAAGGCCCCGGGCCCACATAATCTCACAACGCAACGTCGACATTAAAAAGGGGGTAATGTTATGAACTAGTTAGTTCCTAACAGTTGGGCGTAATTACAATTACAACAGTTAGCCTTCCTCTCCTTTAAGAGTCGCGAGAGAGGGTTTGTCTCTTATGCAACATTTTACTTGAATGCAAGCATGTTGATCTGTGTTCACCTATGTGGTCTGGATACGTCTGTGCAATGATCTGGCGCTAGGTTTTAGTCCACTGTCATGTACCGGAAAGAGACAGGAACGGAGCATCGAACCTCAGGTTCTGTGAACCATGACACATGTCCCATATATATACCCATTTGTCACACATATATCTACATGTTGTACCATAGGAGTATTCCAAACAACATATCCAAATTTTGTATCATACTGTATGTATATTATCATATGCATTTTATGTATTATAACCATATAAAAAATTTCTTGGTTTTGGATTTGGAGGTTGGATAAGCAAATCATGTATTTTGTTTATTTATTTTCGAATAGTGGGTGGTGGTTAAGTAACTAATAAGATGTATATATGTCCTTTTTTTAGAGGATAGTGTAAATAAAATTAGAATTTAAGCTTCTTCAATTCTATTTTCTAGGCTAGTCGACATCATAAATATAAATAGTTCATACACATCTAGAAGCTTAAAGGCCCATGGTGTATTTGAAAAGTAATGAATATCCATTATGGAATGAATCTATGACTTATCATTTGTTTGTCCAAATTGTCAATTGTAAAAGTCTCCATCATTCCACTCAATTATCTTATTCTTATTATATTTTAGCATTCGATAGTTCTTTGTGTTTTTTTCCATGATTTATAAGGCTTTCATTGCATCCTTATACTAATATCTAATTATGTTAATGATTAGAAATCCTACAAGTTTAGGTATTAAGTACTTATGATCATTTTCTTATTTTAGGTATTAACCCTTGAGTGCCTCAACACCTCAAACTTGGCCTCTCAATTACAAAAGGTTGCCATGTTTAACTATTTCACTCTTTTCAATGGTGTGGTCAAATCATTTGTCCATTTCCTCGCAACTCCAAGCTTATTTCCACTACCAATCAGTATGGTCAATTTTTGTGGATCTCGTTGAGGTGGCTGGTTGATTGGAATGAGTTCAAAAGGGTCTAGATTTCAATGAACATGTATTGGGTGCTTAGGAGTTAATGGTTGTGATCCATACATCATGTTGGCTAGTCTTCAAGTGCTTGTGTGGTGTTTATTTCTTGCATTCTCTTGCATTGGTAATAGATTTGGTATTTGTTATTGAGAAATTAGTAATATTAAGTATTGCTTATAAACTAATGACTCTAATTGTAGCCTATATTAGGCATAGTAATGTATGACTATTAGTTTCAATCATTGGATTTCATTAGAGAAAATTTTAGTCCACGGGAGGGACCTTCCAAGTTGACATGCCATGCTATTTCATGCATAGCCTGTCAACTTGGAAAAGTGCCCTTGGTGAGCAATCAAAGTGTATGACTACTTGTCAGAGTAGTCAGATTTCGCTGATTTTTTTATTTTTTTATTTTTAAAATATTTTTAAAGGTTTTTAAAGGTTTTTATTTTATTTTATTTTTATTCGTTTTTTACTTGCACATTTGGATTCCTGTGCCACAATCACAGCAAAAAATGCTACGCAGAAATAGGACATAAAACAACAATTTTTCAGCCCCGAAAAATACTATTTCAAAGTCCTCCGGAGGGCTGTAGAGCAGCCCTTTGGAGGCCTAAAATTTTCTCTAATGTTTAAGTAGAAGATTTATAATTGCCCAAATTACTTAATTGGGTGAGACAGTTTAATGATTTTTTTTTTTTTTTTTTTTTGAAATGGAAAAAAACTTTATTTAGGATCAATTGGAAATTTTGCCACATCAAAAATTTGATGTGGTCGGGAGATTGCTATGTCAGATAATATTATTTAATTAACTTTTAAATTACTTATTTATATTTTATTTTTTAAAATTTTAATATTACTTATTTAATATGTTTTAAATATTTTTGAATGTTATTAATTTATTATTAATTATTAATATTTTGCAGTGTGTTGGCTCATAGCCCTAAAGTGGTCTTTCCATGCCTTCATTTTTTTTCAATGGTGAAAGATAAGGAGTTTGAAGGCTTTTCAAAAGTAGATGTAAATTTTGTGTGTGCAAGTTCAACAATAATAGAGAAAATGCTTTGAGTACTCCCGTATATTTACAATAGTTAAAAAAGAAGGTTGACCAATCCCAAATTGGGTATCATTGTAGTGGTTTTCAACGGAATGAAATGGTCCCCATGTATTTGTCCATTTCTAAGGGTGGGCCGGTGTTAGAAGATGGTTCTTGAAGCTTTTAGTGGAAAAAAGAACACCTCTGAGATATCTCTAGCATTTTCCAAAAATGTTACATAAAAGAAATCTTTAAAAACATCTTTTTCCTAAGGTTGTTGATAGAGGAATTAATCCTCAAAGGACATTTGAGATCTTTGAAGGGCCACCCAACGTTGGCGGATTTGTGAATCTTTTTTAAATGAGCATCACGTAGTTTGTTCAAATGACTAGTCAATGATATACTTCTACCGTATTCAAGGCCATGGACAACCTCAAAGCCACTATTCAAACTTTTTTTTATCAACTTTTTTGATGTAAAAGGTACAAGTTCTAATTGTGATTTAAAACCCCAAGACTTAAATTGATAGGTGCATCTTCTAAGACAAAGAAGATGATACCCAAAAATTCACATGTAGTTGAGTATTGAAAGAGTTTTCTTGAAGATTCTCTAAAAATCTAATCTTTTAGGTTGAGTTGGTTGCTTAAAGGTTAATCTTACTAGTGAAGACAAAAATTTAGAATTACTATAAAATCCTATCTTCTCAAAATGAATAAAGATTAAGGATTTTATTTCAGCATGCAATAATTTAGAATAGTGACTTTGATAGATTAGTTTTACACCCACAAATAAGACATATCAGTGTATTAAAAGGGGCAACACAAAAAATATATTGAGTGATTTTCAAGCAATTCACATGAAAGGGGCAGCACATAAGGTATGTAGGTGATTGCAAGAAACATCTGCCAATTTTGTTGTGTTTCTACGATACTCTTGTCTTATTTTTTGGAGTGTTTTAAATTTAAAAAGAGCAGTTTTTAATTTTTTTTTAAATATGGCCAATGTATATACCTTTAAGATGAAGATATGAAGAGAAGGAAAAGCATAGATGAATTCTCTAAGTGGGAGAACCTCCAAAGTGCGAAATCTCAAGGAATTGACACTTTGGTACTTTAATTAGTTAAAAATAGGAAAAAAATGAAAGTAGAAAAGAAAAAAAGAAAAAATTAGCCATTTGTAATAACTCTATGGAGATGGTCATTCACCAAAAGAACCACCAAAAATCCAAAATAACATTTTCTCTAAGAAGAAATGTAAAAAAAAGAAGCTCTATTTGTGAACTTCCACACAATTCAAAATTAACTCTTTTAAGAATTCCTAACCTGTATAGCTAAAAGTCTATTAGAAGACCATTCCATCCAAATTTCAGCTCCAAATTCGTTTTTTGGGATACTAAATAGTACTAAAATCCCCCAAATTGGCAAATGTGACATGAAATTGGGGGCATTTTTTGGATAATAAATCATTTTTGAAAAGTGCAAAAAACTTTAGGCAAGGTGTATAATGGTTATGAGCACCTCTCCTATAAATCTTAAGTCATTTGGATCCATATCGCAGAAGTTATGCCTAGAAAACAAATCATCATGCAGGGTATGATGCAAAATAGTACAAGTGTTTCTTGCAATCACCCTTGGAGTACTATATTTGTTTTCAAAATTCGTTGATCACCTCCAACAAGAAATCTCTGAGCGAGGAGAGGTTCTTTGGAGAGTGTAACTAAGGTAGTAGGCTCTAAAAGTGACCCTTTAAGGGCTGATATGCCTTTTTCATAGGTTTGTATGATCAAAAATAATTTTAGCTCATTTTTTCAGAGAAAGCAAAATAGATGCCAAACATAACACAAGTGGTTTTATATTTTTTGAAGCATTTTTGAATTAGTTATGGATTTTCAAAGATTTTTGTTGTAAGTACCTATTTGTGACGCTAGGTCTCCCAAAATCCGTCCCTTTGCAACTTCTAAAGTGATTTGAGGAATTCAAGGTCAATGATTGGCTCTTGCAATAGAAAACTAATTTTTCCTTGATGCATTCAATAGCTAAAGTGGTCCATTCAAGGATCACCTCCAATCCATTCTACAACTAATCATATGGTCAATTTGAAGGAGAGGGTCGCTTTTACAGCACACTACCTTATTCTGAATTTCTATGGTCTTACATCCACAATACCGAGTGCCGAGACATGAAGGACGTCAAGCTTGTCCTCTGTAGACGAACTGACATGTCTTGGACGGTGCCCATGTAGA
The DNA here is from genome assembly GCA_963969595.1 of Neckera pumila. NCBI lineage: Eukaryota > Viridiplantae > Streptophyta > Bryopsida > Hypnales > Neckeraceae > Neckera > Neckera pumila. Next base: position 18,880,397 of record OZ018414.1, read on the forward strand.
GTTTATGAAGACTGGTTAATCCAGAGGAAGGGTACTTCCGTTGCCAGCAGATCTCAGCAGACATGAGGTCGTTGTTTCTGTATGATTGCTCAACTGAGTCTCACAACTAAAGCCATGATTTCACACTCTGCGAGGTCGCACTTGAATTTGCTTATGAGTCTAGTAAGCTCTCGTGAAGAAGACGACGCTGATGAGTCTGAACTCTTGGAGTGACTCACACTCGCAGTGCGCACATTGAAAGTTTTGAAACAAAATTATAATTCTCAAGGCTTTGCAGGTTGTTCAAACAGGGTTCAGAGTCACTGTATTCGTGGTCTGCGAACACAAGGAACGGATTGGGGTTTTCGTCTTCGGGTCGTGCCATGATGCTTGGGCTTTACAAACCCTTATAGTGATTTCTGGATATAATCAGTTGCGTAGGTACCGAAAGTTTTCTTTTTCTGTTTGGAATGGGAGTTTCAGTGACAAGCGCGCAGGCCTCGGCAGTACCGGAGCTCAACTCGAGTCCTGCTTCTCATCTTGAGCTTTATTAGCACTGAGAAGCTGTGCCATGCTGAAGATGAAGTCGTGGACACTTCGAGATGAAATCACATGTCTAATTTATGTCACTTGAGTGAATTTTGTTTATCTTATTCTGCAGAGGAAACGTGAAGAACAAAATGGTTAAGTTCAAGACTTTATAGCTTCCCAAACGTGTCACAACAGAGAGGCCGGGACAACTGCAATGCTTTTTTAAGTAAATCAATTTGATTCAAGTTTCAGATGCAAGCGCCTGCACAGCTGAACCCTCCAAGCAACAAAAGGAACAATACCCTAAACAGTAGAAACAACTCCAAATGATTCAAAACAAAATTTACCAAACAAAACACAACCATGTTCATGTATAAATTTCAACAGTTCATTTCTGGAATGGAAGATGCAACGAAACCCTTAACCTATAGAAGTACAAACAGTTCAAACAAGAGTTCAAACAGAAGTTCAAACATGAGGTTATTTTTAACCACGTGATTTTGAAAATGAGGTTTGAGCTATATCTAACCTGAAGCTCATCGGGGAAGGGAGGCGCTGCTGGCGGAGCTGATGCGCCGATCGTGAGAGACTTTGGTCTTTCGGCAAAACGTTGTTCCTTTGCGAGAGTGACTAAACTGTAAACAATTACAAAATTGCCCTAGTACATTGTTGCAAGTCTTTCTCACAAAAAACTCAAGCAAGTGAATTGAAGAATCCAAGACAAATCCTGTCTGCCACGCACCTTCTACAACTCAGTGGAGCACGTAGGATAACAGTCTTTTGACAGCTCTAACCAGTAGCCAAGATGTATGCAAACTTTCCAAGCAAAATACTCCTACTTCGAAGTCTTCTACAGTAAAGAGATTGAATTCACTGTGAATGCATACAATATATATGGCGAATTTTGTTAGAATGGCGGTATTTCTAGTGTCATATTTTCCTTGTGCGATATTCCTTAAGCCATTTTTTCAGACCATCCACTCTGAACATCTAGAACTGGTATAGATTCCAGACATCTAAGACTGTTGTAGATTTCAAACATGTAGAATATATAGATTGTAGACCGACCGTTCTAAAACAATCTAAGATTCATATAGATTCTAGATATCTAAGAAAGGCATAGATTTTCAAAAATGTACCACGGATGTAGATTTCAGAACGGCAGTTCTGAACTGAAATAATGTGCCATTGTAATGGAATGCTGCCATTTTAACGAAATTCACCATACTCACAGTTTGTTAGCATGATGCTACATGCTACACTCACACTTCTATATCCAATCGATCAACGAGTCTCAGTCATTCTCATTCACAACAAACGTCTGCTTCCTTTTCAATACATCCCAAGATCTGGGATCACCTAGAAATGAGTATTTGAAAGCCAACGAACATGCGAGAAAGAGGCAAATCGACAAACCTGAATATTAAAGTCAATCGCACAAAATCACCGCAGAGAACGGTGATGAGTTCGGCGTTCGCATCCAGTCGCACCTCACGCGAGCAGGGAATATCAATGGGGCAAACGCCCCAATTTGTGCAAACCAGAATTGTGCACAGAGTCCGGTGACAGAGAGCGAGATTTCTTCCTGGCTCGACGTCAATGGAAGTGCTCAGCTCGACATAAGATGTGACTAGACGCGAAAGCCTCCACCGAGGTCTAGTGAATCCAGAGAGACTCTTCAGTATAGAAGGCAAACTTCGTTAAAATGGCGGTATTCCCAGTGCCATAGTTTCCTTGTGCCATAGTTTCCTTGTGCCATATTCCCCGTGCCATTTTTTCACACCGCTTGTTCTGAACACCTAGAACCGATATAGATTCCAGACATCTAAGACTGTTGTAGACTTCAAAAATCTAGGAACCTTATAAATTTCAGATTGACCGTTCTGAAAAATCTAGGACTAATATAGATGTTAGATGTCTAGGACAAGCGTAGATTTCAGAGTGTATTACAATTGTAGATTTCAGAACGCCCGTCCTGAACTGAATAACGTGCCATTGTAATGGAATACAGCCATTTTAACGAAATTTGCCATACAGATAGCCAGCGAGCGAGCTTCCGCCGCAACCCCTTAATTTGTTCCCAGAAGGACTGGACTGCCTGGGCCAAAACACAATATGAGCTTGAACACACAAATAAATCCGGAGAGAAGGATAGAATGCCATGAGCAAGACTTTGCTGGGCTTCCTTGGCGTGAAGATAACTGAACTGAACTTCGACGTCGGGTCACTTTGGAGCTTCATCGAGAATTTTCTCGGAAAGCACGGATTGAGGTGGCTAAACTTCTTCCGCACGTGCAATGAGCCTTCTGGAATCCCCTTTGAAACCCGCCGCCGCTGCCGCAACGGGATAAAATATAAAAAACAAAACTATTGAAAAAAAAATATTACTAAAAAAATTGTACTATACTGATGCAATAGTATTAACAAAGGCGTTTTCCTAGCTGGAACTGGACCGCTTCAAGGAGACGAGGACATGGAAACACGAGTTTCCCACCGGCTTGAAGAAGACGCAATCGCCCACCCAAAGTTCATCTTCCTTCACAAATTCTTTCCAGCTAGGGCCCAGGAAAAATCGGAACTTACTCTATCCTGTACCACAAATAGGAGGGTATGCCTTGATTGCTCACGTTTGGTCCATTTGGTCCTGTCAAAGAGATCACAGTGTCCAGCATGTGACCGTGACTGTCGGATGAAGCTCATAATTATCATGTACGCAGACAACGCACACAATGCATCATGGACACGCTTGTAAACCACTGGGAACTTCTGCCACTTTATGCCGGACCTAAAGGGGGGCCATCACTGGTTCGGGCTGAGGTTCGGAAGACCGCAGAGTTCCGCGCACTTTTAGCGTCAGTTGAGGCCTAATGCGTACAAAAATGGGCCAAAAGGGGGAGCAAAAGTTTCGCACCCCCTACCTCGGATTTGTACAAAAATGGGCCAAAAGGGGGGCCTAAGAGCATAACCACCCGGCCTCTTGTTTGAGGCCAGTAGGCCGGGTGGTGACATCCAATTTAGGGGCCGACTGGAGGTCATGACCTCCACCCATACCTCTTAAGAGGCCAAAAGGTGGGATAAACGGCTCTTCCTGGAGTTACCTGATGCAAGTTCTCTGAAAGACTGCAGGCTTGGCCTGGGAGCCTTTTGAAAGTTCAAGAAAATTTTGAATTTTCTTGAATTTTTTTGGAAATTAAAGAAAAATTTAAAATTAATAAAAAATCTGAAAATTTCGAAAGGTGTCCCAAATTTGTGAAAGGTTGAAAATTAAAAGATAAAATTTGATAAACTTCAATGTGCTCCATGATATTGCCGCCATATAATAAAATAAAAATATTAGTAATAATGGTAATTTAATAGAAGCACAAAATTTTTAAAAGCCAACAAATGTTGAACTTAATAACTACTAGTGTGGCCTGTGTTGTTGCCTCAGTCCAAATCATAGTGAAAATAATTTTCTAAATATTTTTATTCATAATAAGAACTTTGAAATTCAATATCTTTCACTTTGTCATTCCAAACGCAACAAAACAAAGCCCTTACACCCCTCTTCAGCGAGAGCTTTCCGATGGTACCAAGCATGCAGCCCAAAGACACACAGTCCGGGAGATCTCAACGTAGTAAAACAAAACAAACAAACAAATAGCCAAATTTAAGGTGTGAATATTTTATTATTGAATGCATATTTTTGTTTTTAAATGTATATGATTAATGATTTATTCATTTTTTTAATTTTTATGAAAAAAAAATCGTTTTTTGATCTTATTTATTTATACCATTAAGTGTAATTAATCTATTAATATATTTAAGCATAAGATTCCAAAATGTGCTACATCTAATTCATCATGGAAATGGTTATAATCCAAAATCTTTAAATGTATTACATACAATAAAAGGAGATTTCAAAAAAATTGTATGATTGTAGAAAGTATATTTTCTTGTCACTATCTTCTGGAATTAATGAAAATCAAATGCTGATTTCAATGAAACTGCAAAAAGTATCAAATGAAATTTCCTTCAACGTCTACAAAGACAATTTCAAAAAACTAGCATTTTTTTTTTCGGCTTTCACACAAAAGGTGCATGATTTGAAGTACACATTATTCAAATCCAACGACAGTTGGCACCCTCTAAAATAACAAATTGTTTCTATGGTTTCATATATTAAGCATGATAAAGTGTAGATGTAAATAACTATTCTTAGTTGTTGAATCATAAGTCCAATAGTGTATGATTTGTTACAATTTAATACATTATTTGTCTTTTAGGAGTGAAATTGAGTATTGCTAGTTCCATTTCCTATGCATTCTAAGATTAACAATTTTGATTGATAATTTGATTAATTCTTTCTCATTGCATTTGTTCCTTTGCTAATTTGATGTTTTAGGGTTCAAAGACTTTAGGAATTAATTCACAACCTTCTTTGAAAACCTACTTGATGAAATTGTGATAAATAATAATATAAGTCATAATGGTCATAATTGGTAACTGGTTTGTTTGAAACTCAAATCAAAATTTATAATGAATTTGCATCAATTTTGTATTGAAATTAGCATTTGAACACCAATTGTATTTAAAAAGTAGTGAAATTCCTGCAAATTTGTAAAGGTTCTAAAAATTATGAATAAATGCTTTAAAGTAAAGAAGGGTCGTTGCAAGAAACGCCGTCCTTTTTTGGTCCATTCTGGCCTGTTTTCGAGTATTCATGAGATTTTGCATATGAATTTTTAAAAATTATTTAAAATAAGGAACATTAGTAAAAGACTAAAAGTAGGATATCCCCAAAATTTCAGATCTAAAAAAAATCTAGATCAAAAGTTATTCACAAAAAAGAGTAAGCTGAAATTTTGAAGAAAATACATACTTTGAAGTTTTAATTTGTAAAAAATAGGAAAAAAGAAGTTCAAAGAAAGTAAAAATATGACATTTGGGAAGACTTCATGGTTAAGAGATTTGACCAAAAAATTGATCTTGAAGTCATCTAAAATGTTCAGAATTGCACGCGTGCAAGAGAGCCCTCTTTGCATGGACGTAGACAACACAAAATAAAATATTTTTTAATGCCCCTTGGTAGAAACATGAGTTCCTACTATGCAAATAGACCATAGAAATTTCAGCTCTAAATCATTAAATTTGAGTACTCCTTATTACTCAAAACCCCTAAATCTCAAAATGTGACAAATTAGTTAAATTGAAATTCAAGTATAAAATGATTTTTAAAAATTTCTAAAAAATATGAGATATGATTAACCTCAAGACAGACATCTCCAATAAAAAATTCAACTTCATGCCAGTTATGCTTCAAAATTTATTGCAAAAAGAAGCTTCCACAAGCTCCTTGTGACAATTCAAATGGACCGGTGTTTCTTGCAATGACCCAGAAACTATTGGAGCCTCGTTATTATTGAAATTTTTATGAAATTACTTGAAAATGCAAGAAAATGACAATAAAGTATGAACATACAAAAAATAGTAAGAAATTTATTGTACTCATATATTAAAACATACACCATGGAAAGAAATCTAAAAAACACTTCAAGACACTAATTGTAATTATTAATGAAATCATCATGAAGTAACGAACATGCTCATTACTTTTTACAAATACACTAGGATACAACCATATTCATCTAAGATAGTTTTTTTTCTCACTTATCAATATATTCTTTGCATCCAATATTTTATATTTATATCCAACAAATAAATAAAATAATTGCAATACAACTCCACTTATGCATTTTTATGACATATACACCAAAGAAATTTATGATGATGTAACTAATGGAAGACACAAAATTCAAATATACAATATCAAAATGTACATCAATCCTAAGACCTTCCTTTCAAGGCCCACAAATGTTCTATGAGGTCATTTCTAAGTGTGTAGTGTGAATCTTCATTTTGAATGTTTCGAGTTTCACATAAAAAATCTTGAAATGTCAATCCACGTCTTACTGGTTCTATATCAATAGGTAGGTTCATAGGCTCCAAGTCTTGGTTTTTTTCATCTTCAATGATCATATTATGCATAATTATACATGCCATTACAATATCTTTTATGGTGTCCATATTCCATTGTCGACTTGGAGTTTGAATTATTGCCCATCTTGATTGCAAAACACCAAAACAACGCTCAACGTCTTTGCGAGTAGCTTCCTGCTTTTTTGCATAGTGTTGTTGTTTCTCTTTCTGAGGATCATGAATTGTTTGAACAAATATACTCCACTTGGAATAGATTCCATCTGTTAAAAGATAATACTGTGGGTATTGGTGACCATTAACATAGAAACTTGTGCCTTGAGATTCTCCACGAATAAAATTAGCTACCAATGGACTTTGTTGTAAAACATTTATGTCGTTGTTTACTCCGGGTACTCCAAAAAAAGCATGCCATATCCGTAGACTTTGGTCAGCTATTGCTTCTAATATTATAGTATTCGAGCCCTCTTTGCCTTGAAATGAAAGCTGCCATGCAATGGGACAATTTTTCCACTCATAATGCATGCAATCTAATGATGCAAACATACCAGGCCAACTACGTGCTTCGTTGATTTGTAATTGGTTTTCTATATCTGCTTTTGTTGGTTGTCTTAGATATGTGCTCTCATGAATTTCTGTGATTGCTCTCACAAATCTTTTTAAGGCAACCATGGCAGTACTAGATGCCAATCGAACATACTCATCAGTCGCATCTAATGCAACGCCATAAGCTAACATCCTCATCACAGCTGTACATTTTTGAAGACTGCTTAATCCCAACGCACTAGTTGCATCTACTTTTTGTAGAAAATAACAATCATGATTTTGTACATCTTCTACCAATTTTAAAAATAAAGGTTTTGACATCCGAAACCTTTGACGGAAGGTTCTTGCATCATACACTGGTTCATCCACAAAATAGTCATTCATCTTTGGAAGTTTTTTTCCATTAATAAGTTAGATTGACTTTTTTTTTAAATGAAAGAGAATTAATCCTTTAAGGACCGGAATGCATTTTTTGGTTGTATAAAAATTTTGGGTTGGTACGGGTGACAAGAGATTTCTATATTTTTGGCCAAAAATCTCATAGAAGGTGGGCGCAAGGAATATCTTTCATATGCACTAAATTTCATGACATTTGGAAATGTAATTTAGAAATTATGGCCTAATATGTTACTTTTTTTATAACTGGATAGTCAGGGCAAATCAGAGTAAATCACATTTTTCAGAGATAAAAAAATTTTGAATTGATATTCTACAGTTGAATACACGTAAAAAGCTTTGAAATTTGAATCATCCTGTTGTTGATCAATGACTCAAAAGTTATGAAGATTTTCAGTTTGCGGGCAGTTATGGATTCTCTACTCTAAAATGGACTTTGAAGTCCTTCATGTTATTGAATTTTCAATATTTTTTGGAAAAAATATAATCTTAAGGGTGTAGTTTGTTTATTAAAACACTATAAGCATAGGGATTAGCATTTTTCAATTCCATAATTAAATTCTTGGCAATTTAGTATTTTGAATCATTCTCTACTACTATATTTTTCATTTCCTATATGTTGTACAATTGCAAATGAAGTGAAAATTTTCAAGCATGTAAACAACTTATTGAGAAAAATAATCCAAAGAAGCACCATCGTTTAGGAAATTTTTTCATCAAAAAGTGAGCTTATGAAGTGCTACTGCCTTGTTTTGTGACATAAAAAAGGTTTCATTGAATGATGAATGCTTATATCTTGAAATCTATGCGATGGAAATTTCTGAAATTTTTACCATATTTTTTCAAGTCAGCGTACTACAAGATCCTATGGTTGTATGTGATAGAAATAGTTAAATTTTGAAAATTTGATACTTGAACACAAAATGACAGTTTTTGAGGTTTTCTGGTGAAAACATAGACATAGAACTTGAGGGGTCAATGTAAAATTTAATAAGACAAAATGTGCACATTAATTTTTAAAGAATGTGCAAATTCATTTTTTTTGAATGTGCAAGTTCAATTGAAAAAAATTAGTTGAAATTTTTAATCAAGGGAAGACCTATCATCGTACTTTTGAAGAAACAGAAATTGTAAGAATCTTGATTTGTGTCTTCGATCCATTCCAGCGGCTATTCAAGTAATTTCAGCACCCTGATTCTCATTTCATATGTTCACCATATCCCTAGAATCACTGACTGTCTCTGTAATCCAACACCTCTCCACGATCTCATGGTGCATACCTTACTGCCCTCTTGTATGCAGGTCATGGTCTGTTTTTAACAAAGAAAATCTCTCAATTGTGGAACCTTCTTCTGCAGCTCGTCAACCAGTTCAGTTTTTGGTGCACATCCAATACCATGGCAACCACAATAGCAATGAGACAAGCACGAAGAATAACAGTGAGATTACCTCAAAATCAACAATCAGCAAATTGTATTAGACTTTTTATGCATCACAATTTTTATTGATCTTGCAGAACACTGTGTTCATCATTCAACTCCCGGGGTCCTACCAATTCCTGATTGCCAAGAATCGAAATTATAAAAAGCCTCCGTAATAATCCAAATTGTTATCACCATCTTGGATGCTTACACTTGTGTGTTGAAAGCCCCATATTTCAGAAGAAAGCACATTTTGTAATGACGGAAGTGATATGCTCACAATAATTTCAGTTGAAGCAAACAAGTGCAGTTGAAGCAAGCCAGTTTTGCAGAACACAAAGAAGCCCAAGGAGTTAATTCGGAATGTAAAAGCCCCGCGGGAGGTAAACGCAGACCGGACGAGGGTGAAGAACAACCTCCGGAGATGCAGAAGGCCTTGTCCTTTCCTGTTTTGCAGGCCGTTTCGGGGATCATCAAATGGACCCTCTTTTGCAGGCCTGCAGGCTGGCGGGCGTTTGAAGGTTAGGCCGACAAGGAGGTCATCCATTTTGGGGGTCGGGTTGGGGCAGTTTTGGAGGCCACCGCTCACAGTTCATCCAAGCAGAGGTCGATTTGAGGGTGTGTGGTGATGCTCTAAGAGCATCACCACCCGACCATCAAACCGACCACCAAACGGATGACTTGTTTATACTGACCCTCAAAACTGCCCCACCGGGCTTGTAAAATGGATGACCTCCTTGTCTGGATGGCCTCCAAACGGTGGTCGACTTGCAAAATGGGGTCCGTTTGCAGGCTGGCTCTTTGGCCTCCAAAACATAATGCAACAGTCCTTCCGAGTTGCGGGGTCGCTACAAGCCAAATCTTTTTTTTATCTCAAATAGCCTCATGCGATTTGTATTAATTTACCTCCTGCGGTGGTCCACTGCAGAGGCACAATGAATCTCCAAGTTCATAATTTTAACCTAGCTTGAAGCGAAGTTAAGATTGAAGTACACAGAAATCACTTTCAATGTAACCCTGGCATGATCTGTCATTTGAAAGCTCACAAAAAAACTAGAAGAACCAAACATTAAAACATTTTGTTTTATTTGGTATTTGTAAATAATAATAAGCATGCTTATTAATTCATGAAAGTTTTATTTATGGGATAAAATTGGTTTCTTGACGTCGTTGAAATATTAATTTTCCTTTCATGTTGTACATTATACTATATGAATAATGTAAGCTTTTTAATAAGTTTTCGTCTCTTTCATCATTTTTTGTCATACTCAGCATTTTCAGCATTTTTCCATGGACAATTTCAGCAATTTCCATAATTTTTGTTATTTACTCAAAATTATCAACCTTAACAACTTTGCAGCATTTTTAATATTTTTGAAATTCATGAATATTATGTTTCAATTTGAATAGGAAAAAAGAAACAAAATTGAATGTTAATTTGAATATGAAATTGATAAAAATTTGAATGTTAATTTGAAAATAAAATTGGTGCATATTGGTGCAAATTGATGCAAATTGATGCGAATGCAATTTTTAATATTGAAATTAATACAAATTTGAATAAAAAATTGATGAATTTGATGCAAATTTAATTTCATATTGAAAGTTATGGCAAATTCAAGATGAAATTGATGCAAAATACAAAATTTATGCTAATTTTATTATTATGTACATATATTTCATATTTTTTGCAATTGGCTTGGTTTTTAATTACAAGTCTCAATTAAACAAACAACCCAAAATTCCATTTGAACATCATTTGAACACACGTGGGGCTAGTAATTGGGAAACAAATGACTACGTTTTGATTACAATCTAAAATAGATTGCAACAAACCATTCATCTTCTTACCTTAATTCCAAAGTTGTCTAGATTTTGGTTTAGAAAACATTTCACAACATGTAGACTTGAGTACTTGAATGATAATTGAGTATTCTGGATTTGCAAACCAGTGAAATGATATTGCGACTATCCAGTTACTCAAAATTACAAGCAGGAGTTCACCTTCTTACCTTCCAACAGTGGCCTCTTAAGAGGTCATGGGTGGAGTTTGCCACTTCCACGCGGCTTGTAAACTGGATGGCCCCCATAATTTGCAAGCCAAAACTGACCTGCAACAAGAGGCCGGGTGGTGATGCTCTAACTCTTCACGAGTTAGCCCAGCATAAAGTCTTCAAAGTTCCCAGTTAACTACTGTAGAGAACACTGACAGAGTCTATATAACTATTAAAAATTCTAAAGCAAAATTCTCTTGAGCGAGTGTTCGTCAATCGGTACTCACCACTATCTCGTTTTTCTGCATGGGATGTGTCATCTTCTTCGCAAATCAAGGACCCTTTGAATCATGGGGCGAGAATGGAGCCTCCACATCTAGCTCCATTCTCGTCACTCAAACTCAGGATCATGGTCAAGCTCCTCGGGTCTACACGACTCCATAGATGGCCAATTTCGTTAAAAGGGCGGTATCCCATTACATTCAGTAGCCTTCAGAGAGGCTGCCTTTCCCTTTCTGGAGTCCTCATCCACGAAAATTCATTCTTAAATAATTAATGTAAGCTTGAGTACCAAAATAGTGCTAATATATTATGATATGTTCCATTTTCTTTTGTTAACTTTAGGACCAAACATACAAATCAACAAATGTACCTAGAAAAAAATGTCGGCAAAGAATCCAATGTATATGCGTTACAACAATTTGCAATCAATAACATATTTCGTGTTTCCAAGTGAAAAAACAACTCTATATATACCCATGGGGTGGTAGGAGGTAGAACAACCCATGTGGGATAAATAAACTAGAATTTGTAGTTCTCAAGCACATAGTTAAGTCAAAAACAAATAAATGTGTTAAAAGTAGAATCTCAGACCTCATTTATGTATAGTAAAATAACTTTTTTCTAAAAAATTTGAACCAAAAAAATTGATAAATGAAGATAAGTTTCACGTCCCAAAAATCTGTTTGGAATTTTGAATCTCCAATCAAAATTTATGAATAAATTTGAGAGAGGATTTTTTTAAATGTTAAAGAAAATGTTCATTCCAATCCCTCTCTCAAATTTGTTCATAACTTTTGATTGGAGATTCAAAATTCCAAACGGATTTTTGGGACGTGAAACTTATCTTCATTTATCAATTTTTTTGGTTCAAATTTTTTAGAAAAAAGTTGTTTTACTATACATAAATGAGGTCTGAAATTCTACTTTTAACACATTTCTTTGCCTTTGACTTAACTATGTGCTTGAGAACTACAAATTCTAGTTTATTTATCCCACATGGGTTGTTCTACCTCCTACCACCCCATGGGTATATGAACAACTTCTCTTGTCCCTTGAAAACACAAAACATGAATGACAATCACATCCAAGTGATGTAATTCAAGCATTGAGATAATTGATCTCTATAAATTGATTGCCATTTTGAATAAGTTTGCTACTTTATTTATGGTTTTATTCAAAGGCTAATTTGCCATTGACCCCAATGTATAGCTGCGACCTTGTAACTGACCCAGGAACCCAGCTGAGTTCTGACAAATTTCACAAAGTGTCCTTGTAGTTACTGATTTGGTGTGGAATATACCACACCATTTCATCCTTTGGATGAAATGATGTGGTATATTCCACATCATTATGTCTGGGGAAGGCAGTACCAGTGACTGCTACTGAATGTTATGTTCCATTACAATGGCACATATTTCAGTTCAGACCAAGTGGTTTGCAATCTATTTGGGCCCTGTTCCTTTCCTAGATATCTAAAATCTATAACAACACTAGATTTTATAGATTGTGCGGTCTGAAATCTATAGCAGTCCTGGATTTCTAAAATCTATATTAAGCTTAGATGTTTGTAATCTATATTAGTTTTAGATGTCACTTTTGAATGCCATCATTTTAATGGAATTTGAAATGAATAGTGGCACACGGAATACCGCCATTTTAATGAAATTGGTCATATAGCTACAATTGTATGCAAAATTCAGTTAGTTTTCATATGTAGTTTATTTTCAATGTTGTCATCCTTGCTAACTTTTGGTTGATTGTCAACTGAATTTCTTAGAGCATCGCTACCACAGGGTGCCAAGTAAGGCTGGCTCGCCCAACTGGCGTGCTAGGCCAAGTAATTTCTCCCACTGCAAACACGCGAACTCGCCAAAAATGTCTAGCTACTTCAAAATTTGAAGAGCAAATAGCCAAATGGGGAGTCCCTAGCATGCCTCGCCATGGGGTTTGACTCAACTTTTTACCCTAGCTTTGAGGTACTAACACCTCCAATTGGCACTCAAAAGTTATGAAAAGAGTTTAACCTGTAAAGGTCAAAGACTATGTTTTCACCAAAAGCGCTCCCAAACTGCCATTTTTAGTACAAATATCAAATTTCAGAAAAAAAACATTTTTGGACACATGTAACCGTAGGATCTTGTAGTAAACTTGTTTGAGAACATGTAGAAAAAATTTCAGAATTTTCCACCCTGTAGATTGCAAGATATTAGCATTTGAAGTGACAAAAACCCTTTTTTTGTCCCTGCAGAAACCCAGGCAGCTACACTTCAGAAGGTCAAATTCAAATGAAAAAATGTCCAAAATGGTGGTTACTCCTTGGATTTACTCTTCAAATCAAGTTGGCTACATGCTTGAAAACATTTAGATCATTTGGAATTGTACAACATATAGGAAAAAAATAGGTTGTAGAAAGAAGTAGAGAATGATTCAAAACACAAAATTGTTAAGAATTTAATTAAGGAATTGAAAAATGTCAATCTCATTGGTTGTAATGTTGCAATAAAAAATATACATCCTATGTTTGTTTGTTTTTCAAAATGTATTAAAAACTGATTTAAATAAAGGACTTCTAAGTTTATTTTAGAGTAGGAAATCCATAACTGCTCGCAAACTAGAACACCTCATAATTTTTATCTCATAAATCAAAATGGAATAATTCAATGCTTTACGCGTATATATGAATCTAAAGAATCAATTTCAAATTTTTATTTTTTTAAAAAGTGATTTTTTAGAATTTTTTTGAGTTGCACGCCGACCATTGAAAATGACATATCATCCAATAACTTTTTAACCATGTAGTCAAAAGTTTTGAAAATTGTTGGTCCTTAAAGCTACTCCTTGGGGACACGTTGTGTGAAATTTTCAAAAAAAAAAATGAAAATTTCCATTTGTAGTGAGCTGCCCAAAATCGCGATATTGCCAAAAAACACTGTTTGGTCCTTTAGGGGTTAATTGCCATGAAATTCCTTTGTATGAAAAACAAAGGGAAAAAGTACTTTTGACTACAAGAAAAAATTCTTTACTTGTGTCTATCAAAATTGGAATGTAAATATATTCAACTTTTGGGTGAATGCAAGAAACACCTGTACTATTTGTTGCCTTTTCACAATATTCATACTTTTTTTCTAGAGTACTTTAAATCTAGAAAAATAATTTTTAATTTAAAAAAAAAATATGGCCAATGTATACACCTACAAGATGAAGAAACACAGGGAAGAAAAAGCATAGAAATATTCTCTAAGTGGGAGAACTAGAAAAGTGCCAAATCTAAAGAAAATAGACATTTTGATGCTTTAATCAATTAAAAATAGGAAATAATAAAATAAACATAATTAAAAAAAGGTCATTTGTAAAAATTCCGTGGAGATGGTCATTCACCAAAAGAACCACCAAAATAATATTTTTATATATTCTAAAATGTAAGAAGAAAGAAGCTCTCTTTGTGGACTTCTCCACAATACAAAATTAGCTATTTTTAGAGTTCCTTCTTTGTATAGCTACCATGTCTACTAGAAGACCTTTTCCTCCTAATTTCAGCTCCAAATTTGATTTTTTGGGTACTAAATAACACTAAGAACCCCCAAATTGGAATTTATCACATAAAATCGGGGGCTTTTTTTATATGGTAAAACATTTTTGAAAATTGCCAATAAAATTAAGCAAGGTGTATAATGGTCATGAACACCTTCCCTATAAATCTTAAATCATTTGAATTCAATACACAAAACTTATGCCTAAATTACCATGTCAGCATGCAAAATGTGACGCAAATAGTTCAAGTGTTTCTTGCATTCATCCTTTTGTTGAGTTCCAAGTGAGAAGAGTAGCTCTCTATATACACATGGGGTGGTAGGAGGTACAACAAACAATGTGGAATAAGTAAATTAGATGTAGTAGGAACTCCACCACTCATAGTTTTTTCAAAAATAGGAATTGTGTTAAAAGTAGGATTTCAGACCTCATTTAGGTATAGTAGATTAACTTTCTCCCAAAAGCTTTGAACCAAGAAAAGTTGGAGAATCAAGTTCAATTTCATCTCCAAGAATCCTTTTGAGATTTTGAGTCCTCCATCAAAAGTCATGGACAAATTTCTACTATGCATTTCTACAAATGTAAAAAAAATTCCCTTCTAATCTTCTTTTGAAATTTGTTTATAAGTTTTGATTGGAGACTCAAAATCACAAACGGATTTTTGGAGGTGAAATTTATCTTGATTTAACAACTTTTGTGAGTTCAAAGTCTTTTGAAAAAAATTATTTAATATGCCTAAATGAGGTTTGAAATTCCACTTTTAACACATTTATTACTATTGAATCAACTATGAGTGGTTTAGCTCCTACTGCATCTAATTTACTTATCCCACATTGTTTATTCTACCTCCTACCAACCCATGTGTACATAGTGAGCTTCCCTATTAGTTCAAAAATACAAACTAAATTGGAAATGCCTTTGAAACAACAATGCGATCTAGTTCTCAATGAACTAAGTACAAAAAAATTTGAGTTTAATTTTAAAACCATTAAAATCTTTTGCATTACATATCTGGCACCAATTATATATTTGGTGCCCCTGTCAAGCATGTCAGCTATAGGGCAGAGGAAGAGTGGTAAAGCATTAATCTTCAAATTCACTCACCAAATCTCTGCTTGGCACCCCTCTTTGGCGAGTCTGCGGTGGCGATGCCCTTAATAATTCCAGATGCATGATGCAGGTGCAAGACACAAGCAGATGGATTTGGCGTTGCAGTTGAGGAGATTTTAAGGGTTTTAAAATCTTTGGTAATATAATTCCCGGTAGTATGTATCATCATTGGGGGACTGCCTGCTGATTGGATTGATGAGCGCTACAATTTCATAAGCTTCTTTATTGATTTGCCAAGAAGTATATATGGACATAAGTTTCAAGCAAATGCGTGTCTTCTTGTCCCTAATACGGGTAGTCACTGCTTGTTCCAGTTGCAGTGAACAATGGATATTGAAGTCGTGGCGACATAGGGTTGGCCTCCTTTTGCTAGAATATTCTTAGCCTGACATTGTTTGTTCACCCTCAACATCCACCTTCTGAGTTGAAGCTTGAGAGTGCACAAGCGGCGAAATAATAAACAATACTTTAATTTTTTTTTATTTTTTTGGATCAAATCACACTCAAATGAACCACAAAAGGAATCAAACCCACTAAAATTTGCAATGTAACTTCTTCTTAGCTATCATTTCCTAATACTAATCTATCAATTATAGGTATTTTAGTCCTTTTATACTAGTATTTCAAGTCATGTTGAGCCTAATACTGCTTTATTTATCAAAAAATAAAAAAAATTCTTTATTACAGTTTCAATGTCAATATGTCAGGTTTTTCAATTATAAAAAAGGTTTCTATTTTTTGATTGATAACAATGTGATTGAATCCAAAAAAATCATGTATATATGTAATCACATGATAGAATTAAAAAGGACTACTTTTCTACAATTTGAATTTTTTTTCATTTTCTATAATATTTAGAAGTAAAAATTTGTAAACGTCCTTTTCAATATAAAAAATAATCCAAATGATGATTGTGTTAAAACAAAAAAAATGTATATATTATTGACTTTAAAGTCACTATATCAGCTATTTTTGGATTTGCATGTCTAAATTTTCTATGAGATGAAATTAATAACTTGTCAATAATCATTTAATTAATTAAAAAATTATACTATTTTGAATTCAAGATTTAATCACTAAAAATCCTTTAAAATAGTTGTATGTTTGAAAAGTATAAAAAATTTGGATGAAAATATCTATTTAAAGTGCTATATTGTAAAAAGTCACTAAATTTAGCCTAAAATTGGTGATTTATGTCTTTCTAAGGATTTTTTCTACAAAATTTTCTCTCCAATTTTTTAAAGGAATACATTGCAATACTATTCATCTAAATTTTTTTCTTAAACATGACAACATCAAAGGAATTTTTAGCTTTAAAAGTTCAAAAAAGGACTCGATTCTTGTCTTAGTAAAGTAATCCCAAATTCCCAATGGTACCTTTGAGTGTGATTTGACCCTTTTTTTTTTCCCGCCGCTATAGTGGCTACCTAGACGATGGCAACATTAAGGTTTTCAAGGGGATCCTTTACCCTTAGACAATGCTGCAATTGTTTTTGACCGATGAATGACAAAGAATCTTTCTAATAGTAGGGCAAAAGTGCAATTGTCCATCCTTGGAATTTTTTTAAAAAGGGAAGATCTTGCACATTAGTTTAACCTCCAATGAGCACTTTTGATTTTTTTTAAATAGCTGATGTCACACAATAGTGACAATATCGTAAAGTGTGATTTTCACGGTCACTAGGCCGGCATTTAAGGTTTAAATCCCCTTTGGAATAGTACTAAATCTCAATTTTAGTTCATTTTTTAGAGGTTTGTTTTTGGGTTTTGATTCTTAGTTGGTTTTGTTATTAGATGGAATTCAGGGGCTTTGGAAGGCTGCGAGTTCCTTTGCATTTCCAAACTGCGGGAACATAGCTGCAGCAACTGGCTGACGTGGCACAACGATTGCTACATCATTTTTGAAAGAAAAATAAATTATGATAGTCCGTACCGCTATTCACAAAATTGGACCAGATTTGGAAACGGGCCTAAAACGGTCCTCCATGGCCTTTGAATCCCTTCTAATGTTTTGATCTTTTCTAGAACAGCGTATTAAGTTTGAGGCTTTGAATTTATACTTGAGGTTTATTTTAGCTTCTACACAAACATCTGCAAGAAAAAAACAGAAATAAAAAGTTTGGACGTACCGTAAGGTAGCTACATCTACAACCATCATTGTACCTATAACAATCATCTCTAAAATCTTTGAAAATCTTTGAAAGTGAATAGAAGTGATTACAAGGAGGTACTACATTTGAATATCAGACCCTAGTATTGGTATTAGGTGCATTTATAGTCAGTTCTTTAAAAATTCACAATTTCTTCTCATAGTCTCTAAATAATACATTCAAGAGTGCAAAGGAATAATTTTACTCTTGCTAATTGGATACTACAATTTGTTAGATGTCAATTATAAAAAATCATATTCAAACTAATTACAATAAAGAGATATGAATTTTCAAAAATTTTAGGCACTATTCACGCCTCTATAGTGGCCTCTAACAAGTAAATAGTGAAACATTTTTGGCGATGCTTGTTGAAGAAAAGATGTGCATGTAGATGTTTCCTACATACTTCCACAATCAAATTTAAAAAAACTGTCTTTAATGTTTTTCTCTGAATTCTCATGTAAAATCATGAATTTTTTTTTTAAAAACTCACCAAAAATGGAGTTTTGGTTTTTTGAAATTGAAAACTTGGTATGCTTGAGGGGGATTGGGTAAGATACAAATGTTGATTGATGGAAACAAGAAATGTCAATTATATTCCAAGTAATGCCAAGAAAATTGAAGGGAACATTAGAAGGGAGGTGTCAACCATTCTTATAGGGCACTGTATATTCCAATCATTTTTTGAGGACCATGATTTAGACAACAATTGTATTTAGTAGTTCTTAGCTTTTTAGTGTGGTCACATACCATTGTAGTTTTTGCCACTGATTTTTGGATTGAACAATTTCAACTTTTATTTCCCAACATGCAATTTTGTTTGCGTTTTGCTTGACTGACTGCTCACCGGGGGACTTTTTCAAATTGATAGGCCAAGGTTGAGTTAGCTTGGCATGTCAATTTGGAGCAACCCTTAAAAGGACTAATATTTTTTCAAATGCTGAACCTTCAAATTCACAATTGTTTATTCAAAATGGTTATACATTAAAATGATTACACAAACTTTGTAGACTAGCTGGTCACTTTCATCTCAAGTGAATATTGAATTGGAATGTAAATGTGTCATTGCTTTCTCACTTGAGTAAATCCTAAAGTAGAATTTGATGTGGATATATCAATTGTACCCCTTCCAAAAATATTAACATCAAATGGAGTCGTGCCATGTGTATCCTAGTAGAAAATGATTAATGTTTGGCTTTGAAATTGACATTCTAGGTGATTGCAAGAAATACATGCCAATTTTGTTGCATTTTACAATACTCCTATTTTTTATTTTTAAGTACTTTTAACTTTTTAAAATAATTTTTAATTTTTAAAAAATATGGCCAATGTATGTACCTATAAGATGAAGGTAACCACCAAAGAAAAACCATAGATAAATAAAGAAAATAATATTTTTCCATTTGTAACAACTATAGTACCATATGCTACAATTTTGCTTTCACAAAATGTCTAAAGATGAAAGATGATTTAGTTTCATAATAAGCTATGATCTATTATGATCTAAAAGTGATGAATTCAAAAAGTCTACAATTGATCAGATTGCTGCAAATTCTAGGAATTGATGAAAGAAAGCTTGTCTAACCTTAAACCTCTAAAGGCCATTGTCCCTTCCGGGGACAAATGGGATTTTGGGCAGGTACCTACGGACTGAGTTTTGTCGTAATTTTTTGAAACTTTTTTTGGAGATAGAAAAATTGATAAGCTTTGTGGGAATATAATTTTTTCTTCAATCGGCGCCCAAGAACAAAAAATATGCCCAAATAAGCTCAAAACAAGGGAGACGGGGCAGCAAAAGAATTTTGTAAAAACATTATTTTTTATTTTTATTTTTTCCTTACAGATTATATTTTGTCTATATAAAGCTTTGATTCATTTTATTTGGATGGTTTATGAGAAAGTTATGGACAATCTTGTTTTTTGGGCAATTAGAGCATCTTCTTGAAAAGGATAACTTGTAGGATTCACTTTGGAATGCAATTTTGGCAATTCTTCAAAAAAATAAATTCCACATGGTTTAGTTTTTGTACTAGAACAATCTCACCATTGGGATGCGTGCATTTTAATTCCATCTAAAAGATATTAGTATTTTAGATTTTCCTTCTCTCTTGTACCTATTTCTTCTTAACAATTTTTTTAAGAATGAAAATTAAGTATTTCTGAATTTCTTTTTTTCCCTAGACTCTCAACTCAATTCTCTACTAGAAAAATTTAAAGTTCAAAACTCTATAGTGCAAAAATGTAATTAAAAATGTTCAAAGTCAGAAAATCTGTGCTGAAAATTTTGTATTTTTCACTTCAAATGCAGATATCTTGCAATCTGTGCGGTCAAAAATTCTGAAAGTTTTTCCACACATTCTCATAGTAGTTAGGTATAAGATCCTACAATTAGATGTGCAAAAAAACAATTTTAAATTTTTTTACTCTTTGCTCTAAAAATGGCAGTTTTGAAAATTTTTTGGCAAAAAAATGGCCTTGGTCCTTTAGGGGTTTAACATTACAGCGACCATTTTGTAGCTAATGAATGACAAGGAATCTTTTGTGTAGGACAGAAGTGCAACTATTCATCTTTGGAATTTGTTGTGGAAAGGGAAGGTCTTCTACAATAGTTTGACTTCCAATAGGTGCTTTTGATATTTCTTAATCCCTGAAAAACCATTGTCCCTTTAGAGGGCAAATGGGAATTTTGGGCATGTACCTACGGGTTGGAATTTTGTCCTAATTTTTTTGAAACTCTATTTGAAGATAGAAAATTTAATTAGCTTTGTGGGAATATAGCTTTTTTTCCAATTAGTGCTTGGGAACAAAAGTTATGTCCAAAACACCTCGGAACTTGGAAGGAGGGGAGAAAGGGGGCAGCAAAAACTGCCAAAAAGAATTTTCAAGAGTAAGAAGTAAATAAAATAAAAATTCTTATATACTACATCTTTGTCTACCTGAAAAAACTTTGACTCATTCCATTTGAATTTGTTATGAGAAAGATATGGACAATCTTGTTTTTTGGGCATTTAGAGCATCATCTTGAAAAAATAACTTATAGGATTCATTTTGAATGCAATGTTTACAATTTTTCAAAAAGAAAATTTTGCATGGTTAAGTTTGCTTGCTAGAACAATCTCACCATTAGAATTAGCGCATTTTAAATTCTATTTTAGAGATATTAATAATTTAGATTTTCCTTCTATCTTGTACCTTCTAATTAACAATTTTTTGAAGTATGAAAAATTTAGTTTTTTTGAATGGGTAATTCATTGCATGAAACACTTGTACTATTTTTTTATCACAAATTGCATGTTGATTAGTTTTTTGGCTATAACTTTTGTGTTTTGACTCCAAGTGACTCAAAATTTGTAGATAAGGTACTAATGGCTATTATACACCTTGTTTATATTTTTTCAATTTTTTCAATTGTTTTACTATTTAATAATAGACACCAATATTATATCACACTTGCGAATTTTTAGTACTTTTTAGTACTCAAAAAACAAATTTGGAGCTAAAATTTGGTGGAGATGATCTTTTGAAAGACTATAGCTACGAGCCAAAAGAATTCTAAAAATACTTAATTTTATGCGGTATAAAAGTCTACAAAGTGAGCTTCATTCATCTTGCATTTTGAAATATATAAAACATATTTTTGGTGGTTTCATTGGTGAATGACTATCTCCATAGAGTTGTTAGAAGTGGCGAATTTTTGTTTTATTTAATTAAACTTCTTTCCTATTTTTAACTAATTTAAACATCAATATACCTATTTTCTTGAGTTTTGGCACTTTTCTAGTTCTCCTACTTAGAGAAGTTTCCTAGACTTTTCCTTTGGTGGTTATCTTCATCTTAAAGGTGTATACATTAGTCATATTTTAAATAAATAAATAAATTTTTTTTCCACACACTCACATACTACATTCTCATACTAATTAGATGTAAGATCCTACGATTAGATGTGCAAAACATATAATTTCTAATTTCTTTCATTCTTTGCTATAGACATAGCAGTTTTGAGTGTTTTTTGACAGAAAAAGGCCTTGGTCTTTTAGGAGATAAGCCAGTGATTTACACGGTAATGAAAAGGGATGGTTTCCAGGATCATCTCTTTGTCCTTTAGCCCCTGAAGTCCCAAGGCCTTTTTTTTTTGTCAAAAACACTCAAAACTGCCATTTTTGCTTTATTCATCCAAGAAAATTAAAAAAAACATTCTTTTAGAATGTAACCGTAGGATCTTATACTTCACTTGTCTGAGATCATATGCTAAAAACTTCATGAAGTTTGACTGTATAGATTGGAAGATATTAGCATTCAAAATTGAAAAATAAAGTTTTTTTGAACACTAGCCTGCAATTTCAGATGACTTTGACCACCATTTGTGGAAATTTTTTGCACTAAAGACTTTGAATTGAAAATTCTTTGTGTTAAAAAATTGAGTTGAAAGTCTTAAAAAAAAATTCAAAAAACACACACTTGATTATCATTCTTTAAAAAATTATTAAATAGAAGTAGGTCCAAAATTGAAAAAAACACTAAATTGTTAATAGCTCTAAAATGGGATTTAAACACAATAATTCCAATGGTGAGATTGTTTTAGTAAGCAAAACAACCTTGTCAAACAGTTTTTGTGGAAAATTTGTGAGAATTGCATTCAAAAATGAATCATACAAGTTATTTTTTTGAAAAGATGTTCTAATTGCCCAAAAAACAAGATTGTTTATAACTTTTTCATTATTAGTCCAAATAGAATGAATCAAAGATTCACATGTAGACAAAAACATAATATTTTAGGAGTTTTAAAAAAAATATATTTTGACTTTTTGCAATTTTATTTCTTCTGCCTGCTAAATTCAATTTGAAGCTTTTGTGGTATAACTTTTGCTCCCGGTCACCAATTGAAAAAAAAAATTTATTCCCACATAGCTAACCAGTTTTTGTATCTTATGAGAAATTTTCAAAAAGTTTCATAAAAAATTGAGGTCACAAGAACCTGCCCAAAATCCAATTTGTCCCCCGGGAGGACAATGGGATTTTAGGAGTTACCTCCTAAAGGTCCAAGGCCTTTTTGAATTCAAAAGCATCATTGCTTTTGAAGTGTTATATACCTAAATGTCACTAAGTTTTAGAGATATCAACCGTACAATCTTATAGTGTATGTATTGTAGATGATGTGAATTAAATTTGGAGTCATTTGGCCACATAGATTGCAAGACTATAATGTTTTAGTATTGAAATAGGGTTCTAAAATTTTCCTAACAACACATTTGGTGGTGAAATCTGGTTTCTAAATCTACTCAAATGAAGAACCTTTAAACTATAAGTGATTGAAAACCAATATACAAACACATTGGTGAAAAAAAATATCATTCAATTGACTCATTGTGTCTTCAAAATGACATGAAATGTCAAAAAATAGCAAGAAAAGTTGCAAAAAATACATCTAAAGTTGAACCTCCTTCTACTAAAATGCTTCTTAGTCATTCATAACTTCTTGAATTGATATGAGCTTTAAGCTATGCAAACTAGACTAGTATGCTCAGCTTTTCAAATTTTTTTTTTATTGAAAACGGACATTGTATGATGAAGAAACAAGTTGCCAAAGTTTACTATAATCCTAAGCTTTGAATTGCTTCCACACATTCAAAACAACTTGGATTTTTAATGAAAATTTTACCATAATAATTAGACTTCAAGGGGAATATAACCCAACAATTTTTTTTTAAAACAAACATTGGATGAAGGAGATACAAGCCCCCAAAGTTGCAGCCATCGTATGTAGTTTAAATTCGGTGAACTCAAATTGAGCCTATGAACTTCGATTGGCTTCCAAAAATTAGTACATCCTGGATTGAGATGAAAATTTTATCACACAAACTAGGAGAGAGAGCGCAAAGTTACCAACAAGTTTTATTGAATTTGAACATTAGATACAAAAGTTATAGTACTTTGAATTAGACTTGAAACTATGTGAGGACACTTTTGGGCTTATGGGACATTAGGGGTTAAGGGCTAAGAGTGCTAGACTTCATTACCTACAGTAGTGAAGCTAATACTCTGTACTTCATAAAAAAATCTAGGATATGCCTGTACCTGATTTGCTCGAATTTTCTTGTCTGCACCCAATTTGCTCGAATCCCGAGGTGCCAACCTATCTTAGGGTACATTCACACCTGGCCTTAGAGGTGGTCTTAGAAGGCGCTGTTACGGCGCAGTAGGAGCAGGGCTTCACACCAATGACGACGTTTTGTAACTGCCGAGCCGACCTGGAGTCGACGTGGAGTCGTGCGTGGCAGGCGCAAAGTGCGGTGTTTCCAAACGCGGTGGTCCCACGGTATTTTTTAAAGGAAGTGCTATGTGCCGAATTTAATGAGGAGTACAATCATCTGGAAACGTAGATATGAGATTTGTAGGACCGCTGATAGTTAAAGCCCATCTAAGAGGGCGATTAAGATAAAACAGCAGTATAACTTATTGAAACACTAAAATGTCCTCTATCTCGCAAAGTCCTTGGGTGGTTCGCAAGCTATTGGTTCGACAATCAGGATGCGTTTCACGAATGCAATGGAGCGAGTGCGAGTGCTCTGCGTGAGGTTTATCGATCTTCTGCATTGGGGTCTGACTTGCGGTGGGGTTTGGTTGAATTCTGAGTTGTGAGATCGTGGCAGGGTGCAGACAGGTGTGTGAATTGTAGAACTGATGAATCCCAATAGTCTTAGATCCAAAAATCAGGAATCAACTGCTTGAATTTTTGTCGACTGGGATCGCAATCAGATGCTTTCGTTTTCCTCGACCAGAAATCAGATGCTCTTGTTTTTCTTGTTTGGGAATGAGATGCTTGCTTTTAATTTTCTCTCTTGCGTTTTTTGCTTTTGCGTTTTCGACCGGGAATCAGAAGCTTCCGTTTCTCAATGATTACTACTGCGAACATGTAGTCGGAGGCCGGTCGTTGAAGCATCGACGATTCATTCAAGGTGACTGTGTTTCCTAAGATTCCTAAATTGCAACCCAGCTTTTCAGTGATTCTGTACTGCTCTTCTTCTTCCCATTGAAGCAAACTTCTTTTTAGAACCTGTAATTTGGTTACCATAAAAATCAAGTCTCCCAAACTGAGGCTATATTTCGTGTGTTTTCAAAACATCGCAATACCTTGCTCTGCCCATCTTCCATCAGCGGCCGCCCTCTCAAAAATTTGAAGGCAAATAATTGAGCACTTAGATACTTCAAGAGTGCACTATCCCGTAAAACCATTGCCTTGGAGGCATATGTGAACGCTGCATAACTTCTCACGACTGGATTATTACCGAAATGGCGAATTTCGATAAAATGGCGGTATTCCTAGTGCCATAATTTCCTTGTGCCATATTCCTTATGCCATTTTGTCAGACCGTCCGTTATAAACATCTAGAATAGATATAGATTCCAGACATCTAAGACTATTGTAGATTTCAAACATCTAGGAAGTCCATAGATTTTAGACCGACCATTCTAAAAATCTAGGATTGATATAGATTTTAGATATTTAGAAAAGGCGTAGATTTTCAGAATGTACCACGCATGTAGATTTCAGAACGGCCGTTCTGAACTGAAATAACGTGCCATTGTAATGGAATGCCGCCATTTTAACGAAATTCACCATCGAACCAACGCAATAAATGCGTTTCAATAAAAAACAGGCTTTCTTGTCTTTTTGCAAAGGTCTTATCTTTTAGGAACCATTGTTACCAAACACCAAGTGCGAATGCACCATTACCTAATTCGAATTTTCGCTTGGGGGACTCTCAAATCTACAGCGTAAGTCAAATTTCAAAATCTACAGTCAAGGTATTTACTAGAAACTTAATGCGAATCTTTTGTGAAGGACTTTCGAACATTATCAAGGCCAAAATATCTAATAAGTGATATTTTCAGAAACCTCGTGATATTTTCAGAAACTAAAATATCTACGTTGGCCCTTGTTTCTATAGGGTAACGTACCCCGTGAGCCCGCGCACATGTCAAGTTTTCTTGGCGTGTGTTGGCGTGTGTTGGCGGAGTCGGGCCTGGCGCCGGCGGATATGGCCCTGGTGGGTTTGAGCCCCGCCAACGCCTGCGCCAGGTAATTTTTGGAGTTTAGGGCCTCGTGGGTGGGGTCCCAAGGGATTTTGTTTTACCTTAATCACCCTTTCGGAGCAGGTGCAGCTTCGCCTTCCCCAGCCCCAACCCCAACCCACAGCGCAGGTCAGTCTCTGTCAACGTTTGTTTTCATTTTGTGTTGTTTTTAATTTTTTGGCAGCTTCTCATTTCACCTGAAGCGGCATGCGTGGCAGGGCGTGGCGGAGCAGGCATGTGCGGGCTGCAGGCTGATTGCGCAGCGCCAGCCACCGAGAAACCTGGCCAAGCGGATGGCGGTGGCGGGTGGGATTCTGGGCATGTGCGTTGAGTCCACGCACATGCCCTGGAAAATGATTGGTGCCGGCGGTTTTCGCCAGTTTCCGCCTGGCGGGTCGGCGAGTGGAGCCCTGGCGGACTTGACCACCGCCAGGCGTGGCGCAAGTCAAAAATTATTACTGCGGATGAAAAAACTGACCAGGGAACGGGGGAACGGGGAAACCGATTTTCTTACAGCTTCTAGTTTACTCCGGAGGATGGTTCAGAAACAAGTTTCCTCTAACTCTTGTTTTGTCATAGCATTCAGACAATGAATTGGGCTGGGGAAAGAGGTCAGTGCATGATTTGGATTCACAGTTCGTAATGCAGGTGCTATTGGTGATTCTTACAAATTTTAGTGCTTGATTAGGGTTCACAATTCATTTTTGTATTGCAGGCTTTTTGTATTTCAAAGAATTTTTTTGCATGATTAATTTAACTTAGGCTTGCAGGTGAGTTTTGTATTCCATGTGATTTTCATGAAGGATGAGTGTTTTGCCTCTACTTCTTTCCCTGTTTATGGCTGATTGTTTGTTGCTTTTTTTCTTTGCTACTTTCATGACATGGAGAACTTTTAAATAGAGCACACTTTTTCTAATGCAGTCGTTGTCTTCCAATGAAGACCATTCAGAAGTATCACTGGCCCTCACTTTGTTTGCTCCTGCTTCGTGTTTCCAAAGAAAAAAAAGGAGTTTGATGCACTAGAAAGATGCCCTAAATTTTCTGAGCTCAAGGCTTATTAAGTGTTATAGATCTAAATGTCTGTAAATTATAGAGATCTCAACTGTACAATCTTGGAAGATACGAGCTATAGATGAATCAAATTTGGAGTCATTTGGCAACATAGATTGTAAGATTATATTGTTTTAGTGTTGAAAAAGGATGCTAAAATTTTCCTAGCAACACACTTGGTAGTGAAATTTGATTTCTACTGAAAAAATTAAAACTATAAAGTGATTCAAAAGCAACATACAAACACATTGGTGAAAGAAAATATCATTCAATCGACTTGTTGTGTTTCTAAGGCTGAATCTCCTTCTACTAAAATGCTATTGAGTCACTCAAAACTTCACTATAATCCAAAAATGTTGGGATTTTGAACTTCGAATTGCTCCCAAACATTCAAAACAATTTGGATTGACATGAAAAAATTATTACAATAATTAGAATTCAAGGGGAACATAACACAACAAATTTTAATGAAAACAAAAATTAGATGAAGGAGATACAAGCCCCTAAAGTTGCAGCCATGAAATGTAGTTTGGTGAATTCAAATTGGACTTGTGAACTTTGATTGATTTCCAAAAAAAACAGTACATCTTGGATTGATCTGAAAATTTTTAACACACAAACTAGAAGAGAGAGTGCAAATTTCTCAACAAGTTTTATTGAATTTGGACATCGGATGCAGAAGTTACAGGACTTTGAATTGGACTTGAAACTCTTTGAGGACCCCTATTGCCCTAAGTTTTACCCTTGCAGAAAACACTAGAATTAGCTAGAAGCTACATATGACAAAATTTGCAAATTCTGAATTCGTATTTGCAATCACAGGCCCCAAATTAGCTAGGGCCATGAGAAATACAAAATGTAAGCGGCACAAAATAGTCCCAAGCTTGAAAACTCAGCCTGGGATTTTAACCTGTTGTGGCAGGGCGTGGCGCAGCATGGATTAGCATCATGAGCGTGAAGCACCCCGCCAACCGCCCTGCCATTCCGGACCAGCCCATGGTGCCCCGCCACCTGGCCTGGCGGATGGGGGATGGTGGGGCGGTAACCTGGCATGTGCGTGGGCTCGTTGCCTCCGTGACGACGCGGCGGCGCGTTAGCTTAAGAGCCTGTGGATGACACAGAATTTTTTCTATGAAGTTCAATCTCCGGACCTCCGGACCAATCCAATCAACCCTTGATCGCGTTGTACTTGCTTTCGATAAGTTACAATCCTTTAGATAGATTTCCTGTCGAATGATGCACAGGTTGGGCCGGGAATTCAGCCCTGAAGTTAAATTGTTTTAGAGTTCAATTCAATTTGTTAGCGAGCAACGACAACAAGTTCCGATCGGTCCTCATCGTCGAGGCAGAGCTGAAGCTGCGCGCAGCACTGGAGTCGCATTCGCTGGAGCTGCAGCTAGCTAGGACTACGATCGATCAGACCTTTTATCAATGTAAGTCTTCTATTTTATTGTATGCTTCGCAGTAGATATGGATGTTCAGTGTTGTACAGATATCACAAGTGTTTACTTTGAGAGGGAATGTCAATTCAATTACTTGGCAATTTTCTGTAAACATCGCAAAGTCTGGCACAACTTTGTACTAAACGTAATTCCACACGTACCTAAGGTAGTGTTGTACATGACAAAGAAAATGAACAAAAGCGCTTTTGCATACTGTATATCCCATTTGAAGCAGTCAGAAAACTTGCGTATGTAATTGAAATTCCCGTGTGAGCGTTGTTGAACATTGTGCTGAGACAATTGATTGAGAATGTTTAGATCAGTCTGTACTTTTTGGTTCATGTAAAGGCTGAGACTGACCAAAATTATATGTTAAAATCCTCTCACTTGTCTTCGAGATGTAGTTAGGGTTGCCTCACATCGAATTTGGCATAATGAGCACAGTGTCGAGTACGAAAATATACGATGCTCGCAGAGATGAAATGGGGAAAGTGAAAAAAATTTAGAAAATTTCTTAGAAGTGACGCAAAATGTTAGTGAAACATCACCATATCAATATACCATAACAATCTATATATGTCCAGTTACTAGCTTGATCCAAGCCGATAGCCTGAAAATAGTGCAGAGTGAGCTCCACGCATAGTAACATATTCTGGAGGAGTGAATTGCAATTTTGATAGGAACTCACCACAAAAAATTAAACAAACACCGTCCAAAAATCATTTAGTCAAGGTATCTAATAAACTAGCTTGTGCTGCACAAGACATTGGCCTAGAAATAATGGAGATTGAGTCCTGGACATAGGACCATGCATGATCTAAATAGTTGCTCGCAACTCCACGACGAACTGCCATGATCATATTGAACAAATTAACTAAACCACATTGCAAAAAAGATTCAATCTTGATGTATAATAAATTGGTTGGAAAAAACTTGTCTAATAACCAAATGATTAAGATAAGATATGAATATGGTAACGATCATATATTTTGGTGCAAAGAATAGGGGGAAATTACAAATTGAATTCCTGCAATTGTGTTCCCTACAGATGTTACGAGAGTTGCAACCCTTTCTTCACTTCTTCGCTTCCATGTTCCAAAAGAGCGAAGGAAGCCCGACCGAGATCCTTCCAACCAAGGACAAAGTGGACTTGGACAAGTTTCCTCCAGAAGTGAAGGGACATGTTTTGGATCACCTCAGTTATGAGCAAATAGTGCAACTGAAGTCACTCTCCAAAGGCTGGAATTCTTTGATCCAAAGTGATGGGTTCCTTCAAGCTCTGTCACTGAGAGAGAATCCATGGTTGACAGCATGCTATTTCTTCATCGAAAATGGAGTCTGGCAGTGGGCAGGCTTTGATCCAAATTGGAAAAACTCCAATTTGGGTCAAAGCCTGCCCAACAATGGTAAGTGGCGAAAGCTACCTCCTCTGACCTTCCTTCCTCCCAATTGTGACCCTGACCCTGACTTGTTCAAGCAGTTTCTCTTTTGTGCCAACGAGGGGCTGGTGTGTATGAATTTCTCCAAGTCGCCACATGAGGAGCGGTTGATTGTGTTCAATCCTCTCACTGAACAATGGAAGGAGCTTCCCCCGCTGCTCCATCGGCGTAACCTTGTTTTGATGCACATGTATGTGGATCAGTCCTCAAAATCATATCATCTACTTGTAGCAGGCAGTTCTGCATCAGGTGATGAGAGTTTGTCTAGAATCACAGAACTATATGATTCTCGAACTGGTCAGTGGGAGAGAGTGGGGGATTTTCCTGGTCCAGCTTTCGCATTGAATGAATATCAATCCGGTGTGTTTCATCATGGCAACATTTTCTGCATCGGATTCTTGGAGCTTGGTGATCAAGCAGTGAAAGGCATCCTGGGATACAACGTGGAAGAAGGAAACTGGTCGACGAAATGGACTGACCGAGGTTTGCCGAACTCGACCATTCTTCAGCTGGTGGAAAACAGTGGCGAACTGTTTTTGATCTCCGAGCGAGACAATGGTCCAGTTACCGAGCACTGGGTTGATAGAATTGAGTGGACTCGAAGTGAAGAAGATGATGAGGAGAAGACTGATGTTTTCACGCTGGTGAATGTTTTGAAGAAGACCAAGAGTGGCGGTCGTAGTTTGGAAGTGTATCCCGAATTTGCATTAGTTCCGTTCAGTGAATCGCAACTGTGCATCTACAACACCGTGGATCACAGTGGGGAGGTTTTTGTTATTGAAGATCAAGAGAAGTGCGAAGTTCTTCCGGCCTTGCCTGAAGGATTTCGAGGCGAATTGGGTCTATTTACTTTGAACCCTATATCATTCGCAATGGAGCCTCGGTTCAGTAGCAGAGTGTAGCGAAAAGTACTCCGTAACTGTTACTCCAGTCTGTCATGGAAATGACGAATGCTGTATTTCAAAAATTATTTTGGGTATTCCTAAATTTAAGTCTAGTAGGGTTTGAGCTATAGGCACTCAAAATAAATACATAAGTGATCAAGACATGGAGGTTAGTGTAAATTCCTATTGAGGAGATAGTGAGGGACCACCACCCACCGGCTTAACCCCTAAATGCCCGAGGCATCAAATTTTGGTGTCAATAATACTTTGAAGCTAAATAAAATCTAACCAAATTGCTATTTTTAGTAGTTCATATTTTTGTAAAATTCTTTTTGAAGTCTAGTTTTAGCATCAAAAATCCAATTTTGGAAACAATTGATTGCGATTTTTCTATTCAAGATTTTGTGCAAGGGTACCATTGCAATCTTGACTTTCCATAGTATTACGGGCTCTTGAAAATGAGCCTCAAATACACTAAATCTTGGAGGAAAAATCACACTAGAAATTCATTTAAGAAAATTGTAGAGTATATTTTGAGAAGCCATAAATTGATTGGGGTTATGCATGTTAGGCCCTTTAACCTTATTTTTTTTTTGACCAATTTTTTAGATGTGATATGCAAAAGAGGAATGAAATTTTCTTATAGTTTTAACACCCTCATGGTCAAACATTATAATCTTTTGATTCCTAAGTGATTTTGTTGTGTTTTCTTTTCCTACGTGATCTCTAACATGTCTAGTTTGAATTTGTACGGTTACAATTCAAAAAAAATTGACACAACTTATCAAAATGTTGGTTTTTTGTTCAAATTAGAGCAAATCCTAGAGGCTCAAAACTAGGATAAATGATTTGACTGCTCTAGTCAGTAGCCAAGATGTATGCAAACTTTCCAAGAAAAATATTCTTGACACAAAGTTTTCTATAAGAAAGAGCTTGTATTTACTGTGAATAAGGTAAAAGATCCCATTGCAGTCAAATGGCCCATGATGGACACCTAATGACCCCATTGTGTTTTTTCAGACCACAATCAATGCCTTACATGGTAGCTATGGAGTAATTAGTGACTTCAATAGGTACTTCCAACATTTCATTGTAAAATTCTTTGTAAAAATTGAATTTATAGGTCTTCCATGTTTGAAAATGTTGTGACTGCATTGGGTAGGAAGATAACCATATTGGATTCAGATTTTGTTGGTCATGAGGTGGCCTACAAACCCCTATAGGTCGATCACTTCAAAAATTTAGAACTAATTCATATTTGGTTCAAAAAATATAATTTCAAATGTCCTCACTGTCTCTCACAATTATCTTCATGTGGAAAAAAGTCTAAAAAATTTCAACAATGGCATGAACGTAGACTCCAAAGTTTGACCACAATGGGCTAGTTTACCTTACTTAGAAGGTGTTCTTTACCTAGGCATACTTTCTACCCCTTTATTCTTTTCTTTTTCTTTTTAATCTCATAATTTGCTCCACAACTTTGCTAAGGTGTTTATAATTCATGTTTTGCTGAATATATAAGGAAACCATCACGAAAATGTGAAATACTAGAAATCAAGGCCCAAGCGTGCTCTCCACATCCTGAAGGGGTTTACGGTTTGCGATGCTTGCCTTTGTCCACTGATGCCTACATACCAGGCAGATTACCAGTTGTTTCAAACCTAAATTATACGAGGAAAAGGCAACCCTTGTGAATTTAGGGCATCTCCACAACTGCAGACGGGGAAAGCGCCTGGCCCGTGCTAATTGAATGAGTCCGGCTTGTGTGTCTTGTTCTTTGTCCCATGGCAACACGGGCTTGGAATATGGGGAATCAGGTCAACACAAGTCCCATACACAACGGACTTTCTTAGAATTCCCTCCAACCGATTTGGAGATTCTGCAGCTTTTCCCTGCAAGTTTTTCTTAGTTTTCATGTTTCCCTGTGTTCTATTGTCACCATGGAGGGATCTTCAAAGAATTCCTACGCATGAGAAAATCATGACTTTTCTTTACAACTAGTTTCATAAATTCTCTCCAAATTCCATGTGTACAATTCAAATTGGTAGACTTTGTATACATCTTACATGTCAATGTTGTTTCCACCTAAAATTTGGTAGATTTTCGAAGATGCAATTGTCCCATATCAAGGGTACCATGAAGTTGGACACATAAGACTTGTAAGTTGTCATGTAATCTCTAAAGCAATGAATTTCATTGATTTCACGATACTCTAACTTTTTTAGAGTTTGTACAATTTAGAAATCTAAGAAATTCTGAAATGTGCAAATCTGATATGTACAAATTCTAAAATTCTGAAATGTACATATCAATAAGATTGAAAATTTATAATCTACAATTTTTATAGATTTCAGCTTTCAAAATCTATGAATTGTGTTGATTATACAAGCTAAAATCTACAATAAAATAAAAGATTTTGGACGCATAAATCTACATTTTGAAATATTAAATTTCACAAATTTAGAAGATTTGGAGGCGGGGACATCACTGAAAAATGCACAAATTTCCCCCTAATAAATACACAAAATTCCCTATCTCACATTTCCCTATGAGAGCTACATTCCCTATGTACTGGAAAAAAGGCAAAAAAAATAAATTCTCTTATTATAGTGCCTACAGGGAACCTTGCAAATGTTTCTTGTGATAGCGCCACCTTGCATCACTTGATTCACTTCATCAATGCCGACATTGCAAAAGCTTTGAATAGTCAAAAAGTTTCTCAAAATTTGCAAAAGATGACAAAAAAAGCCCATACCAAAACTCCACCATTTGGCCGTATACTCATGATATTTGACCATGGCCGGCCATTTTTTTAGCCTTGTCGTGTATGCCATGGGGCAATTAAAATGGCCGGGCATAGCCACTCCTTGGGTTTGCGGCACTTGTTGAATAGCTGTGAGGATGCTCTTAGAAATTAGCAGTTGTCACATGTTATTCACAGATGGAAAGGATTGTTAAGGTATCAGGCTCTGAAATTGCTCAGGCTATAAAACCGCCCACCCTACTCAAATGTACATTTCTTGTACATCTTGTTTTTTCATAGCCTTCAGCAATGTACAAACAGTGCACATTTTAGGGGGTGGACGGTTTTAGAGCCCTATGCCACTTCAACTTCGAATTTCATAACTAATTCCAAGAAGCTCCAAAAAAAATGAAACAACTTGGGTTACATTCCAATTCCTCTTGTCTTTCAAGGAAAATTTATTGAAAATTATTTCAAGAAGCTTTGCCTCCCCAAAATTCACTTTCAGCTCTTAAATGGGCGATTTCTAGACATGTTACCTTAGTATTCAAATTTTATAGAGCAACAATTGATCCCGTGTTTCAGTCAGATATGAAAGGCAAATTTCGTTAAAATGGCGGTATTCCTAGTGCCATATTTTCCTTGTGCCATATTCCCCGTGCCATTTTTTCAGACCGCTTGTTCTGAACATCTAGAACAGGTATAGATTCCAGACATCTAAGACTGTTATAGATTTCAAACATCTAGGAGTCATATAGATTTCAGACCGACCATTCTAAAAAATCTAGGACTCATATAGATGTTAGATATCTAGGACAAGCATAGATTTTTAGAATGTACTAGTGATGTAGATTTTAGAACGACCGTCCTAAAATGAATAATGTGCCGTTGTAATGGAATACCGCCATTTTAACGAAATTTGCCATATAAGCCTTCGCATATGCCGCATGTGACTGGGATCTGTCCTTGTCTTTTGGGGGAAAGGACAAGGTCTGTCAGTCACAAGGCAAGTTAAGTTCTGTTTTCCTGACCTGTAAACCAATTGCGGGACTTGTCCCGTTCAATCGGCCGGGAAGCTTCTGTGCCGTAATGCCTGACTACACGGGCAAAACCGCGTAATTGGGGATTACAAATTTTTCATCCGGCTCATCATTTTTATTCAATTTTCATCACGATTTCGTCGTGATTTACGTCGGGCAATACCCTTATCATTGGACATTGTACCAAATAAGTGGCCCTCCTCATCGAGCTCCGCCCTCCTCGTTGGCCGATTATTTGGCACAGTGCCCTCCTCTGCGGGCATTGCCCTATACATCATGTCTTCGGCATGATACTACGGTACTGTGTTGCGAAGGGTACGATGAGAACAAGTTGGAGATTCCCATGTCCAATCTGGCGTTGATTCACATTTCACAATTCTCTGGAAATTGAGTTCAATGGAACTGTTAGTGCTGAACCCTGGAACGCTGGGCTAGTCACTTGGGAAATCATCCTTTTTTTATCGTGTGAATCATTTTCTTACACAAAAAATCCAAGACCGAGCACTCATGAGAGATCAAACTACTGTGTAAGACTCCTAGTACCCCTTTCACAAAATTTCAAGGATGGACATCTGCACTTCTGACTCACTTACATAGAAGGATTCTGTATCATGCATAGGACACTCAACATCCAACAACATTACAAGGGGACACTTAACATCCAACAACATTACAAGGTTAACTATATTGAGAGAAAATTGTATCACAAAAATTTAGTGTTCAACACACGTATACAATTTGGTATTCAATTTGACCCTGTAACTAGCATCTGATTGACAAATGTGAGCAGTTGAGCTGCAAGTAATGGAAAGTGGTGGAAATTCCCGCATTGAGACATTGTCTATCCAAAATAAATTAATCAATGGAATAACATCTTCTAGCCTTCAGAGAAGCTGCCTTCGATTCTCTCTACAAAGTTCATTTAGCATTACTAATTGCTTGTGACTCTTATTTTTACTATTATTTTTTTATTGATCACTTTAAATTATTGTTTTCTTTTCTACTAACTGTTGTAAACCTCTCACCATTCACATGCCTCATTCCACTTGCTCCTATAGCTACTAATAGGATGTGAAATATTCCACTACATCTCATTGGGGGATGAAATGATATTCCATATCATTCTTCTGGATGGAGAGTAAAAGAGCTGTAGACTGCTGAATGTTACAACATTACATTCACAATTTGTCGAAAAAATTCACCATCCACTTTTGTGGTACATTTGTGGAATATCAAAATGGAAGTTCAAAAACCAAACCAAACCGGGGACCTGACATGCATTGTACCCACTGCAAAAAAAACAGATATGCTCAACGCCCAAGCCTGAAATCTGGCGCTCAAATCGCTTGAATTAATAACTTAAAAACAACCAGCTATGTACAGGATTTGTATGAAGAACTTCAATATGCTTGCTTGCCATTAAAAATGCAAAACAGAACACAAAGGCGTCACGTTAAACCTCCCCTATCAAGGACCAAGTATAGTAAAGAAAGTAAGAAACCATGCAAGTTTGAAACCGGCATCAAAAATTGAGAGGTCTAAACACTAGGACAATACGGATTTATGTTTCAGAATGCGCATTCAGAAACGTGTCAATTCAGGAAGGTGCCAAAGTCTTGGAACAAAATTGACGTTAAAAATACAAATCAAGAATGGGTTGCAACTTGGAATTGTCCAAAAGAAGGCTTAAATGGTCACTCACATGGAATTGGATCGAAAATGCCGTTCATCCGCATGAGGTAACCAAATCGAGCCTCTGGTCTAGTGTGTGAGGCAAGCCCATCATCCTGCAGTACAATCGCAGAACAAACGGGGGAACAAACATGCAAGACTGACACTCTTTGTCGCAAGACAAAGCTTGTTCAAAAACAAACCAAAACTAATTAAGCGAACGCAAAACGATTCAAAACTCAAAATCAAGAACTTCTATGTATGTATAATACACACCTTCTTTCCCAAGTCGCTTCCACCCAGGACGCCTCCTTCCTACACTCAAAGCTTGCTTGCATGACATACATATACACTCAGAGTTTATTAGCATGATGCTGCATGTTACGCTCACACTTCCTTATCCAATTGATCAACGAGTCTCACTCATTCTCATTCACAACAAACGTCTGCTTCCTTTTTAATACATCCCAAGATCTGGGATCATCTAGAAATGAGTATTTGAAAGCCAGGGTGATTGCAAGAAACACCTGTTGACTTTGTTGCATTTGGCTGATTTTTTCAGGAGTACTTTAAAATTAGAAAACTAATTTCTAAAAAATTAAAAAAAAATGACTAATGTATACACCTTTAAGACGAAGGTTCCCAGGGAAGGAATTTCATAGGAAAATTCTCTAAGTAGAATTTGAAAAGTGCTAAGTCACAAGAAAATACATACCTTCATGTTTTAATTAGGAAAAAATTGTAAAAATAAGTAAATACACAAAATCAAAACTGGCCATTTACAACAGTTCTATGGAGATGGTCATTCACCAAAAAAACCACCAAAATAATATCTTATGTGTTTTGAAATGCAAGCAGAAAGAAGTTCACCTTGTAGACTTCTACACTACACAAAATAAACTCTTTTTTAAAATCCCTTCCCTGAAGGACTAGAAGACTACTAAAAGACCATCTCATCCAAATTTCAACTCAAAATCATTAAAAAAAAGTACTCCATAATACTAAAAATTTCTAAACTGCAAAGTGTGACATTCAGTTTGGGTCTATTTTTGGATAGTAAACTATTTTTAAAAATTACGAAAAAAATTAAGAAAAGTGTATAACAATCGTGAGTACCTTTCCTATAAATCTTGATTCATTTGGAGCTAAAAGACAAAAGTTATAGCTAAAAAATAGATCAGCATGCATGGTGTGAATAGGTGTTTCTTGCAATCACCCGCCAACGAAGCATGCGAGAAATAAGCAAATCGAGAAACCTGCATATGAAAGTCACTCGCACAAAGCCATCGCAGAGAACGGTGATGAGTTCGGCGTTCGCATCTAGCCGCACCTTACGCGAGCAGGGGAACATTCAAAGGGTGAAGCGCCCCAATTTAAGCAAACCAGAATTGTGCAAAGATTTTCGGTGACAAAGAGCGAGCGAGCTTTCTTCCTGCTCGACGTCGATCGGTTCGCCCAGCTCGACATAAGATGCGACTAGACGTGAAAGCCTCCACCGAGGTTTGGTGAATTCAGACAGACTCTGCGGGGACAGATAACTAGCGAGCGAGTCGAGCTTCCGCCGCAACACCTTGTTCCCAGAATCCTGAGCCAAAATAGAATACTAGAACACACAAAATCGATGTGGAGAGAATGATAGAATTCCACGAGCGAGACTTTGCTGGGTTTCCTTGGCGTGC
The DNA here is from genome assembly GCA_963969595.1 of Neckera pumila. Taxonomy (NCBI): domain Eukaryota; kingdom Viridiplantae; phylum Streptophyta; class Bryopsida; order Hypnales; family Neckeraceae; genus Neckera; species Neckera pumila. Next base: position 18,918,334 of record OZ018414.1, read on the forward strand.
GAGCCAAGATAACTGAACTGAACTTCGACTTTGGGTTATTTGAAGCTTCATCGAGAAAGTTCTCGCAAAGCATGGAGAGAAGTAATTGAACTTCGCACAAGAAGCCGCAGTGGGGTTTCAATTAAAGGGGACTTAAGAATCCCTTTCAAAACCCGCCGCCGCCGCCACGGTGGAATTTTTTTTATTAAAAATTTTCTGATTAGGAAATTTATTAAAAAAGTTTATGAAAAAAAAATTTTGTTCGTTCCTCCGCGGCTGCCACCCTCTTCGGCCGCGGAGGGTCAGGCCGTTTTGGGGAGAGGCGAGAATGCCGAGATGCTTGTGCGAAATGTGGACGAAATCCTGATCTTCACAAGTGTCCGCTGGACAATAGGGCCCAGAAGAGTAGAAGACACACACTTGCTTGAAAACTTGTGTCCATACTCCGTAGCAAATCGATACTGAAGCTCCTCAAATTGGATCGCTCATCAGTCCAATCAGCAGTTTACCAATGCGAGAACGAGCGATCATCACAATTAATGATTCACAACGGCCTACTCTAGATGTTTCAATTCAAAAGCTTGAAATGGAAATGCAATGGCACTCACATCAGCGAAGGCATAGCTACTAACCTTCTTTGTTGGCCAACTCACAACAAATTTTCAATGCAAACAAGGGATCCGATTTGTAAGGCTCCTTACCAGCCGAATGTTGTGACTGCAAGGGCTGATTCTCCAGAGCTTGCTAATGAAGCGTGGAAATCTGGAGTTCGAACTGATGGCAGAATCGAGGCCTAGATGCCTGCCGTAATCGATTTCTGGAAGCTCAGAATGCTTAATCACGGCTTCTTCCTTCACATTGTCTCCGGCAATTCCACGCCATAGCTGAAGGCTAGATTCAGCAGGGTTGAATTTGAATTCATACTTGGATTCTGTGGTTGCTTGGTTTGTACTATTCTGATGGAGACGTGGAACCTTGGTTTGCAGTATGATTCCATCATCTTTCCTTCCAAACTTGCCAAATTCATGTTCTTTTTCCACACTTGGAGAATGCAATAGTATTAACAACGGCGTTTTCCTAGCTGGAACTGGACCGCTTCAAAGAGACAAGAACAAGGAAACACGAGTTTCCCACCGGCTTGAAGAAGACATGGCGAATTTCTTTAAAATGGCAGTATTCCCAGTGCCATATTTTCCTTGTGCCATATTCCTTATGTCATTTTTTCAGACAGTCCGCTCTAAACATTTAGAACTGGTATAGATTTCAGACATCTAAGATTGTTGTAGATTTCAAACATCTAGGAACCGTATAAATTTTAGACCAACCGTTCTAAAAATCTAGGATTTTTATAGATTTTAGATATCTAAGAAAGGCGTAGATTTTCAGAATGCACTAAGTATGTAGATTTCAGAACAGCCTTTCTGAACTGAAATAACGTGCCATTGTAATGGAATGCCGCCAATTTAACGAAATTCACCATAGACGCAATCGTTCACCCAAAGTTCATTTTCCTTCACAAATTCTTTCCAGCTAGGGCCCAGGAAAAATCGGAACTTACTCTATCCTGTACCACAAATAGGAGGGTATGCCTTGATTGCTCACGTTTGGTCCATTTGGTCCTGTCAAAGAGATCACAGTGTCCAGCATGTGACCGTGAGTGTGGATGAAGCTCATAATTATCATGTACGAAGCCAACGCACACAATGCATCATGGACACGCTTGTCAACTACTGTAGAGAACACTGACAGAGTCTAAATAACTATTAAAAATTCTAAAGCAAAATTCTCTTGAGCGAGTGTTCGTCAATCGGTACTCACCACTATCTCGTTTTTCTGCATGGGATGTGTCATCTTCTTCGCAAATCAAGGACCCTTTGAATCATGGGGCGAGAATGGAGCCTCCACATCTAGCTCCATTCTCGTCACTCAAACTCAGGATCGTGGTCAAGCTCCTCGGGTCCACACGACTCCATAGCTACAGTTGTATGCAAACTTCAGTTAGTTTTCGTATGCAGTTTATTTTCAGTGATGTCATCCTTGCTAACTTCTGGTTGATTGTCAACTGAATTTCTTAATTCCAGACGCATGGTGCAAGTGCAGGACACAAGAAGATGCATTTGGCGTTGCAGTTGTGGAGATCTGAAGGATTGTAATATAATTACCTGTAGTATCATTATCGGTGGTCTGCCAGTAGCCCAGTACTTAATATATAATTGCACGGGGATTGCTGATGAATCTCTTGCGTTTTGATTTAATTTTAGAGCTCATGATGCATGTTCTGTCAATTCAATCTTCGTGAGAAATTCGACTTTTCCCCCAAAAATGACATCAGTTCAACATTCGAGTGTTGCATTAGAGAGTGTACAATGAAGAATTGTAATGATCGTTCTTGGTAAATTGTTGATAGGATTGATGAGCGCTCCAATTTCAGAAACTTCCTTATCGCTTTGCCAAGGAGTATGGACGCAAGTTTCAAGCGATTGTGTCTTTCGGGCAATCGGGCCCTAATGTCTAGTCGAGACTTGTGAAGATAACTTTAGCACAAGCATTTCTTTTGAGGGGTTTTAATTTGTTTTTGGATTTGAATCTTTTCTTTTCCCCTAAGAACTTCAAGTTTAAGGCTTTGACTTTATACTTGAGGTTTGTTCGACCTTTTACATGAACAAGGGCAAGACAGAAAACAAAAGTAAAATGTTTGAACATAAACTAATGACAAGAAGTTGCAAATTTATAACAGGTTCATGTTTTGAAAGTACAGCAATTAGTTGCCTTGACCTTGTCTATTACAGTCAAATGAGTGAACTGTATAAGGTAGAAACACCCATTAGTGTCCCTGCTCCCATTCCTGTACCTTACATCTATACCTTAAATGAGTTTGTTTGTTTGTTTGTTTGTTTGTTTGTTTTGTTTTGTTTTGTTTTGTTTTGTTTTGTTTTGTTTTGTTTTGTTTTGTTTTGTTTTGTTTTGTTTTGTTTTGTTTTGTTTTGTTTGTAGCATGGACAACTTCTTGCCTGTGCGTCCCCCGGTCGCGTGCTTGGTACCGTCGGAAAGCTCTCGCTGAGGAGGGGTGCACCGGCTTGGTTTCGTGGCTTTTGGAGCGGTGGTGCAAAAGTTATTGAGTTTCAAAGTATTTATTGATTAAAAAATTAGAAAATTACTTTTACTTTTATTTTGGTGGCGTTCTTGGTACTGGGAGTGGAACCGGGAGTAGAACTGGGAGTAGAATCAAAAGTAGAACCAAGAGTGGAACCGGGAGTAGATGAAAATTGGGCCAAAGGCACAGGATCACACTAGTTATCATTAAATCTGTTCCTAGACTTTTCATTAATGTGTCCTTGAAATGTATGGCTCTAATTCACTGACACATTTGAAGGACATATACCTAACTCTCATTTGCTAACTATAAATTTTTGTTGATTTTGGTTTAGGATCCACCTATGTGATAGTTTCAGTGGTTTAGGGAGCCGCCACTTTGAAAATTCATAGAAATTAAATACCACATCCAAAAAATCTATTTTTTTTTTTTTTTGAATATTCATGATTTTCACTCGCTAATACTACAAAAATATTATTTTTAGGAAGAGGTGCCTCCAACTATGTTGAATTGCTTATTTTGATGGTTTTTGATACACCAACCTTAAGTTAGTTTTGCTCCAGCAGTAAACAAGAAGTCCTGAAGACAAGCGTGTATTGCTTTTGGTTTGCCACACATTGCGGGATTCCAGAGGATTGAGTGGTTGGAGTTCTTTTATACACTAAGGTAGGAGGCTCAAAATCCACTCATTTAAGAGCTGGTCCGTCTATTCCATGTATTTACTTGGATGGAAATATTTTTAGACATAGAAAAATAGATGAGAAATCTGGCACAAGTAGTTTCATGTCTTTTAAAGCATTATTGAATTAGTTATAAATTTTCAAACCAATTGTGCAATAGGTGCCTATTTATGGCCCTAGGTCTACCGTTTATCTGATTACTTGCAATTCTAAAGAAAGATGGGAAAAGCTAAGAGAATAATTGTCTCTTGCAATTAATAATGCTTCTTTCCTTGATTCATTCAATGACTATAGAAGTCAATTTTAGAACCACTTCATGTCCATTTCAAAGCCATTTACAGGGCGGTTTTATAGCCTCCTACTTTACATTTTTTGGGGTATTGCTCAATGGCTTGGTAGCATTCTGCTACGAAGAAAGCAAACAATGGAGGTAGTATCCGGATCACAATAACTGGCATCTTCTTTGTCACAGCACCTGCTTATGGCCAGATTAAACAGAGGAGCTTTTAATTATTAAAAAAATTTGATTCGTCTGATTTTTTCTCATGATGAAGGCTATAAAGAAGAGAAGCCTATTACCACCTTAATGTGCAATTTGAATATCTTGGAGTCAACTCCAAAAGGGGCACATATTTTCTAGAGGTTTGCACTTATTTCACGAGTCAAACTCAAGTGGAATTATAATTTTTTGATTAAAAATTGTAATTTCTATGAATTTTTGAAGACTTGGACTGCCTGAATTACAAATTGTCCATAGAATGGAATCGTGAATGTCTCATAAACAACCCATAACCACCTTTCCAAGTATCTAGTGGCACTTAACCCCTAAAGGAGCAAGCTGCGTTTCTTGGCAATATAGCAATTTTAGGCAGCTCACTACAAATGGAGTTTTTATTTTTTTTCTTTGAAAATTTTACACAACATGTGCCCAAGGAGTAGCTTTAAGCCCAACAATTTACATAATTTTTGACTACATAGTTAAAAGTTATTGCATGATATGTAATTATCATTAGTCAGCAGGCAGCCCGGGTAGCTCAAAAAACTTCTTTAAAAATTACTTTTAAAAAAAATAAAAATCTGAAATTGGTTCTTTAGATCTATACAGAAGTGTGAAGCTTTGAATCATTCAATTTGGAATTATGAGTCAAAAGTTATGAGGAATTTTAGTTTGTGGGTAGGTATGGAGTCATTCAAAATCATACCTACCTATAAACTAAAACTCTTCATGACTTTTGATTCATAGATCCAAATTGAATGATTCAAAGCTTCACACTTCTATATAAATCTAAAGAACCAATTTCAGATTTTTATTTTTTTAAGTAATTTTTAAAGAAGTCTTTTGAGCTGCCCGGGCTGTCCGCCGACGAATGATAATTATATATCATGCAATAACTTTTAACTATGTAGTCAAAAATTATGTAAATTGTTGGGCTTAAAGCTACTCCTTGGGCACATGTGTAAAATTTTCAAAGGAAAAAAATAAAAACTCCATTTGTAGTGAGCTACCCAAAATTGCTATGTTGCCAAAAAACACAGCTTGGTCCTTTAGGGGTTAAGCATTTATCAATGAAGGATTGACACTTTATCCCTTGTTGGAATTAATGCATTGATTCTATTGGAAAATAAATAGATTTGGATGAGTTTTTTGACGGATTTGGGGCCAAAAGTAGGATGATGGAATTAGGCAATTGGCATAAATTAGTTGGTCTATTTTAAAATGCAATGTAGATTGTAGACACTTGATGTTTCTTTACTAACATTCTAATTTGTCATGTTGTAGGATGGACAAAAGTGAAGTCCACATCATCTAGGAGCATTTTTCAACAAGATAAGCTTCAAAATTTCTAAATGAAAACTCTCATTCTATAGATAGTTTACTTCACTATGCTTTGCAAAGTTATGTGGCTTCTACAATTTGTAAGAAATGCTAAAGAATAGCTTATGGGTACATCTCAAATTAAGGAAGGGATTGATTTTCCATTGTAACAATAAGCCATTGTTTATACATTTTTTTTGATTTCCGAAAGAACATTGAAATAGTGTATTTTCAATGGCTATAATTGTCTATATGCCATTATAATGTCCATTGTATTTATGTGGTTTCAAGTCCACATGGTTTCATCATATTGTATAAGATTTCAATGTCCATTGTATTCATTCATTTTCAATGCTCTATTGTTTCAAGATAGAATATATAGTTTCAATGGCCATGATGGTAATGAAACATCCAGTTTCAATTATTCAAGCATATTCAAGCATATTTAAGCATTTTCATAGAAAATCTCATTTGCCTTTTCAATGGCCATAGTGTTTACGCCCTTCCAATAGCCATTCAATAGTTTCATACAACATCTTATTAAGAACAACACTTCTTACTCTATTTTTTTAGAATTCCATGGAAATAAATTAAGAATTTAAAATTTAAAAGCATAAGCAAAAAACCCTATCTAGAGTTATAAAATTGGGTAGCACATGAATTGCTCTCAATATATTTGCAACCTCTCCTACTAATAGTGTCCTTTGCAACATCCAAGTCCAACATAATCTATCAACTTTGATATTCTGCACTTCTACCAATTTGTTTTTATCTCCTCCGCATCTAAATTCTATGACATTTGGGAGTTGGATTCCATAAAGTACAGGACGTGAATGCTTTAAACTATAAACTTTGTGGTACCTCTTCATATGTCTTCACTAGGGCCAATTCTTTTGATGAAATTGCATTATTTGTATTGCTAGAAACTTGGTTTAAACTTTGTTGGACAAATGCAATTTCAGGCAAGTACCTACGAGCTGAATTTTTGTCCTTATTCTTTGAAACTTTTTTGGAAGGTAGAAAAATTGACAAGCTTTGTAAGAATATAATTTTTTTCAACCGGTGCCCGGGAACAAAAGTTATGCCCAAATAAGCTTAAAACAAGGGAAAGGGCAGCAAATTTTTTTATAAGTTTTCTTTTCTCGTAGATTATGGTTTTGCCTATCTGGAAAGCTTTGATTCATTTCACTTGGATTTGTTATGAGAAAGTTATGGACAATCTTGTTTTTTGGACAATTAGAGCATCTTCTTGAAAAAATAACTAGTAGGATTCATTTATGAATGCAATTTTTACAATTTTTCAAAAAAAAAAGTTTCAAAAATGGTTTAATTTGATTTCAAAAATAATCTAACCATTGGATTTAGTGCATTTTAATTCCATCTAAAAGATATTAGTATTTTAGATCTTCCTTCTATCTTGTACTTACTTCTACTTAACAATTCTTTTAAGAATAAAAATGAATTTTTTGAATTTTTTTTCCCTCAACTCTAAACTCAATTCTCCACTTTAAATATTAAAGCTTAAAACTTTGTAGTGCAGAGAATTTAAGTTAAGAATGTTCAAAGTCAAAATTCTAAGTCCCACAATGTACTAAAAAACTTGTTTTTTTTACTTTACACACAGATATCTTGCAATCTATGCAGTCAAAAATTCTGAAATTGTTTCCACGCATTTTTATACTAATTGGGTATAAGATCCTGTAGTTAGATGTGCAAAAAAAAAAAAAAAGTTAATATTTTTTACTCTTCACTATAGAAATGGCAGTTTTGAGTGATTTTTGGCAGAAAAAAGGCCTCGGACCTTTAGGGGTTAAATCAGTGTGTTTGTTTTGTTTTGTTTGATATAGTGAGATCTCTTGAACCGTGTGTCTCCTGATTCTATTCTTATTACCATCAAAAAGTTATTTGCAAGGAGGGGTTCCGATTCATGGGAGGAAAATGTTGAATTTTGAAGCTTTTATGAATTCATAAATTTAAGAATTATTGTTACTTTCATTGTAGCAGGCGCACAGGGCACATTAAGATAGAAGTACCTATTTTCAACAACCCCCCTATGTTGGTTATAAAGGGTGACCTATTATAGACAACACTTGGATGCATAGTTCATTGAAAAAGACTCTCTATGTTTACCCAGTTGTAATAGGTGAGTCTATAAAACCAGAATGGATCTAAATGAAATTCAAAAAATTCAATTTTTTTTTTTTTTTTTTTTTTGCATTTCTCCCTCATCCTTATGTTTTACACACATTAAACTCAATTTCTCAACAAATTTCCCAAATCCTACAGGCTAAAATGCTTAAGTTATCGGACTCAGGTACTTTTACCTAAGTATCATTAATACCTCGTGCTATTTTAGAAACAAAAAGCCTGCACTCCGCCGCCTTGTTGCTTAGGTTAACCTTGTGACGACGCGGCAGTACAGCCGCCTCAGGGTGTCCGATGGATGTTAGAGACTTGCTTCTATGAACTTCGGTCTCTGGACCTGAATCCAATCAACCCATGGTAGCTTTGATCGCGTTGTACTTGCTTTAGTTATGTTAGTTACAATCGCTTAAATCGAATTCGTGTCGATGTGCAGGTTGGGAATTCAACCCATAAGTTAATTAATTTGTTCTAGAGTTAAATTGAGTTTCTTAGCGAGCACAGACAACAAGTTCCGATCGGTCCTCATCGTCAAGGCAGAGCTGATGCTGGAGCATTAATTGGAATCGCACTCGCCGATTGGCCCAAGAGGAGCTGCAGCTAGGACTACAGCACGATCAGAGCTGTTATCACTGTAAGTCTTTTGTTTTTGTCACTTGTATGCTTTGCATTAGATATGGATGTTCAGTGTTGTACAGACATCACAAGTGTTTAATTTGAAAGAGAATGTCAATTCAATTATTTGGCAATTTTCTGTAAACATGGCAAAGTCTCGCACAACTTTGTACTGAACGTAATTCTACACGTACCTATTGTAAGGTAAACATTGTACATAACAAAGAAAATGAACAGTCAAATGCACTTTTTCATATATACCATTTGAAGCAATCAGAAAACTTGCGTATGTAATTGAAATTGCCGTGAGAGCGTTGCTGAACATTCTGCTGAGACGATTAATACGTTGAGAATGTTTAGATCAGTCTGTACCTTTTGGTTATTGTAGAAGCTGAGACTGAAGATCAGGATTATAGGTTTAGATTCCTCTTACTTGCAGTTAGGGTAACGATATATTTTGCTGCGCGGAATATGGGGAGAATTACAAACTGACTAGTTGAAATTGTGTTTCCCTACAGATGTTACGAAAGTTACCACCTTTTCTTCACTTCTCCGCTTCTATGTTCCAGAAGAGCGAAGGAAGCCCGTCAGATCTGCCCCCTAAGGACAAAGTGGACTTGGACAATTTTCCTCCAGAAGTGAAAGGACGTGTCCTGGATCACCTCAGTTATGAGCAAATAGTGCAACTGAAGTCACTCTCCAAAGGCTGGAATTCTTTGATCCAAAGTGATGGGTTCCTTCAAGCTCTATCACTGAGAGAGAATCCATGGTTGACAGCATGCTATTTCTTCGTCGAAAATGGAGTCTGGCAATGGGCCGGCTTTGACCCAAATTGGAATACCAATTTGGATCAAAGCCTGCCCAACACTGGTAAGTGGCGAAAGCTACCTCCTCTGACCTTCCTTCCTCCCAATTGTGACCCCGACCCGGATTTGTTCAAGCAATTTCTCTTTTGTGCCAACGAGGGGCTGGTGTGCATGAATTTCTCCAAGTCGCCACATGAGGAGCGGTTGATTGTGTTCAATCCTCTCACTGAACAATGGAAGGAGCTTCCTCCGCTGCTCCATCGGCGTAACCCTGTTTTGATGCACATGTATGTGGATCAGTCCTCAAAATCATATCATCTACTTGCAGCAGGCAGTTCTGCATCAGGTGATGAGAGTTTGTCTAGAATCACAGAACTATATGATTCTCGAACTGGTCAGTGGGAGAGAGTGGGGGATTTTCCTGGGCCCGCTTTCACATTGAATGAATATCAGTCTGGTGTGTTTCAAAATGGCAACATTTTCTGCATCGGATTTCTGGAGCTTGGTGATCAAACAGTGAAGGGCATCTTGGGATACAACGTGGAAGAAGGAAACTGGTCGACGAAATGGACTGACCGAGGTTTGCCGAACTCGACCATTCTTCAGTTGGTGGAAAACAATGGCGAACTGTTTTTGTTCTCTGAGCGGGACAATGGCCCAGTTACCGAGCATTGGGTTGATAGAATTGAGTGGACTCAAAGTGAAGGAGACTACGAGGAGAAGACTGATACTTTCAAACTGGTGAATGTTTTGAAGAAGACCAAGAGTGGTGGTCGGAGCTTGGAAGTGTATCCTGAATTTGCATTGGTTCCATTCAGTGAATCGCAGTTGTGTCTATTCAATACCGTGGATCACAGTGGGGAGGTTTTTGATATTGGAGATCAAGAGAAGAGTGAAGCTCTTCCGGCCTTGCCTGAAGGATTTGGAGGTGAATTGGGTCTATTTAGTTTGAATCCTATATCGTTTGCAGTAGAACCTCGGTTCAGTAGCAAAGTGTAGTGAAAAGAAGTAACTGTTCCTCCAGTCTGTACTGGAAAATACCAACGCTTCTGTGTATCTCAAAAATATTTTGGTATTCCTGAATTGAAGTCAATTGGTGCTTTGAGCAATGGGCATTTAAAAAAATAAATAAACATCCAAGACAGGAAGGTTAGTGTAAATCCTATTGAGGGGATACCGGTAGTGAGGTTTCACTACCCACCAATTTAATAAGTGAGTGAATTAATATTACTTTTTCATTTCTCCCATATCTATTTTTTTTGTGAACATGCTAGATTTATAATGGATATAGCATTATCAACTGTACCGCAAGTCCCGAACATATACCCATTTGTTGCACATGTATTCATATGTTGTACCATGTTAGTACTCCAAATAATACGTCCATACTTTGTGTATCATATTGTATGTAATCTGTAAGCATTCCATATATTGTAACCATATAAAAGATTTTTGGTTTTGGTTTTTGGAGGTTGGATGGGCAAGTCATGTGTTTTTATTTATTTATTTTCGAACTGTGTGTGGTGTGTGTGGTGTGTGGGGTTAACCCTGTAAAAACAGGTTCATGACCATTGATATCAAGCCTCAACTAGCATCACTCTGTTTGCTACCGTTTTGCAACTAGGTATAGATGAAAATTTTTTAATTTTTTTTAAGATTAAGTCATATTTCTACTATAAGTTATAAGATTTTCAATTTTTTTTGGAAAATTTGGAATTATTGTGAATGTTTTAAGAAAAATAATGAAGAAGTTTCATATCAAATACAAAATATATTCAAAAAGTATAAATTTTCACCCTAGATACAAGATAGTGAATAACATCATGGTATAAACCAAAGCTATCGTGTCACTCAGAAATTAGAAAGTCAACAAACCATGGTTATAGGCCCAATGCTCATATTGCTATAAAATATTGAAATTTAAGAATTTTTCAAAATATCCAATTGGAGATTTGGAGTAGAAATTGTAGTGGATAAGCTTCATTTAAGAAGTTGGATTCAAATTCAAAAAATACCACTTTAATGGCTAAGATTCACATCAAGAATAAATAGCAAGAAATGGCCCAAATACACTACAAGGGTGATTCGTGGATTAAGCATCTTTTTCTTCAATAAAAATCAATAAGAGCATAGTGAGGGACTTTACAATACTATTCACTAAAACTGTACTTAAGTGCCTTCCAAATAAATAAATTCAATGAAAAAATATTTTTTTCTAGTCTACTATGTCAAGTGAAGTCATCCATCGGACACTTTGTGTCCACAACAACGCTACAAGTAATTGATAAGATGTAGGTATGTTCCCTTTTAGAGGATAGTGCAAACAGAACTACAATTGCAACCTCTTCTATTTACTAGACTAATAGATCCTATGAATATAGATTGTTAATACTCATCTAAAGTTGTTCCCCTTTAGAAGCCCAAATGCCCAAAGTGTATTTGAAATATAATAAATATCCGTGACTGATGAATCTTATGACTTGTCATTTGCTTGTCCAAATCAACAATGGTAAATTCTCCATTATTCCACTCAATTATCCTATTCCCTCTGTTCCAAAATGATCTTCCTATTGCACTTTGTAATGTTGCAAATTAGTCAAATTCAACTTTCAATTGCTATTTGTGACAAACAAAACAATTTGAGCAATAGTTCTCCCCCTAGCCAGGTCAATCATCACTATTTGTTCTTATTTTTTGCATCTCTTTGAGTATTGCATGATTGAAGGAGATGAAGCTTTGGAAGGCAAAATAGAGATCCACACATATTCTAAGGCCCATACTAAAATGCCTACTAAATGACAACGCAAACACTCTCAATAATTAAATGCCCATTGGTACTCCTTGAGAATGTCCAAAAATTTCCACTTTTCAATATTCTTAAGATTGCACTTTGGAAAGGCTTTGAAATCCAAAGTTTCTATGATGTTAGGAGTGCACCAAACTCTACTTATAATGCAAAATTGATTTTTAAAATGTTATTTTAGCCTAAGTAACCCGAAACATTTTGTCCAACAAGAAGATATTTTTGAATGAAGGGAGTATTTTTTACCATACTTCAACTTTCAAGACTTCTTTGTGTTTTTGACTATTATTTACAAGGCTGCCATGGCATCCATGTATTGATGTCTTATTGTGTTCATAATTGGCAATCCCACAAATTTAGGTTTTAGTATTTTTGATCATTAACCCTTAAAGGACATTACATGTCTACAATTGGTCAACCTTCAGTAGATTTCTACATTGAAACAAGCATTCCAAAATTTTATTATTTTTCACATGTAGTAATATATGTCCAAAATTTGGTTTCATTTTTTTATAATTGAAAACATCAAACTGAATTTTGTACGATTTCTTACAAAAAAATGTATATAAAAATCATAAAAATTATAAAGATAATTTAAATAGTATGAAATTTTTGAGAAATATGGAAATAATAGTGACAAAGATCATTGTGTAATTGATGTAAAAAGTAAAAAATAGTTTATTGGAGCTATATTTTTTAATTAATATTTAAAACATTTAAAATTAATAACTATGTGAAAATTCAGATTTTGACTTTCAAATGCTTGTAATGTGGGGCTTGTAATGTCTTTTAAGGGTTAACTTCTTGTTTGAGGTATTAATGGTTGTGAATCCTTTGGCATATTGGTAAGTCTTCAAGTGCTTGTGTGGTGTTTATTTCTTGCATTATCTAATATTGGAAATCATTTTAGTGTTTGAGATTGTGACATTAGTGATAATATTGCTTATAAACTAGTGACTCTTAATGTAGTCTACATTACGTACATACATGGCTATTAGATGAATTGATTGGAGTTTTGTCATCTTGCTAATGTTTATTATACAAAAAAATTTGAAGAATATGAAGTGAGATTGTAAATTCTTCTATCTAGAGACTATGGCATTCTTGCTATGTTGGACACTTAATCTTTTTAAAGCTAGTAAAAAATATTTTGGGTGGAACTCTACCAATATCCTATCCAGATTCTAATCATTAGATTTTGCCTTCCTATTTCTATCACCTTTTTGAATTGTTATAACAATTTGTAGTTTAAGCTTTATGCATTCATCAAAATTTAGATTTTATTAGAGATGCCTAGTGTTATGCTTAAAATTATGCCTAGTTTTAGTTATTTGCCTTCAAGGTTCATTGCTTCATCCTTAAGTAATAAAAGATCATTTTTTTCTTACGAGCATCTGTACATTTGACCTTATAGGGTCTGACACTAACCAAACTTAGATAATAAGTGCTCTTAGGCCCTCCAAATATTCTCTTTACTCTAGATCCTAGCTTGTCAAGCAAAGATTCTTTTCAAATCTAAATTTAGTCATCTTTATTGTGCATTATTTTTGGTGCAAAGTCAATTGACTATTTATAAAATACATTTGGTAAGCAAGGGTGGAAGACAAGGAGTTTGAAGGCTTTTCAAAAATAGATTGAAAATTTGAGTGTACCAAATTCAATAAATAATAGAGCAAATGCTTTGAGTGCTCCAACTTATAGACAATAGGCTTTTGAAAAAGGGTTGATCGATTACAAATTGGATATCATTGTATTGATTTTGAGTGAAATGAAATGGTCCCATCCATGTCAAAGTAGAATATAAAATAGATAATTCATTATTCATTCATTTATGAAGGTGGGCCAGTGGTAGAAGAGTTCTTGAAGTTTTGGTGCAAATAAGGACCTTTCCAAGACTATGAAATATTGTAAAGAGTTTCTCATTGCATTGCATTGTGGTCTTTTACCTTAGATTTAGACCACAATTGATTGTGGCATTGATTGTGGCATTGATTCAGACCACAATCAATCCCTTACATGGTAGTTATGGAGTAATTAGTGACCTCAATAGGTACTTCCAACTTTTCATAGTAGAATTCTTTGTAAAAACTGATTTTTTAGGTCTTCCATGTTTGAAAATGTTGTGACTGCATTGGGTAGGAAGATGACCATATTAGATTCAGATTTTGTTGGTCATGAGGTGGCCTACAAGCCTCTATGGGCTGATCACTTCAAAAATTTAGAAATAATGCATACTTGGTCCAAAAAATATAATTTCAAATGTCCTCACTGTCTCTCACATTTATCTTTGTATGGGAAAAAATTTGAAAAATTTCAGCAACGGCATGAAGGTAGACTCCAAAGTTTGACCATAATGGGCTAGTTTACCTTAGAGTTGGTTGGTGGAGAGTGAACGGGACCTTAATCTATTTTGCATTCAAGTAATGGATTCATGTCAAGATTTTTTGGTAAATTTTACATCTGAATGACTCCAAGTGAAAAGGGAGCAACACCCCTAAACCACTCAAATGTGTGTCTTAAATTCTCCAAATCTCACCAGTAGCAAAAAAAATGATTTCCACATGCACTTGCATTTAAGGATTACTTCCTAAAGTCTCAAAGTTCCTATGGGGGATTCTTGGGGTTTTGGGTAGGCTTGTGTGATCTCAATTTTTGGCCTAATTTTTTGAACTTTTTGGAAGAATAGGAAATCAGATTAGCTATCTGGGAATATAATTTTTATTTCAATTAATGCCTGGGAGCAAAAGTTATGCTACTTTAAGTCAAAAAAGCAGCTCAAGGGGCAATCCAAAAAAAATCACAGAAAAAAGAATTTTTTTATTTCTTAAAGATCTTTTTTTCAAAGATCCTACGGTTAGATTCTAAAAAAAAAGGTTGCTTTTTTATATGAATGTAGCAAAAATGGCAATTTTGAGTGGTTTTTGACAAAAAATTGCCTTGGGACTTTACGAGATGCGAAGCTATAGACAGTAAGTATTCAATGGATGCCTTCACTTGGCACTAATGGATAGAAAAAAAATATTTTTTCATCCAATTTATTTATTTGGAGGATACTAGAGTACATTTTCAATGAATAGTATTGCAAAGTCATGTATTATGGCCTTATTGACTTCTCTAAGGAAGAAGATGCTCAATCCATGGATCACCCTTGAAGTGTATTTGGACCATTTCAGACTATTTTCTCTTTATGTGAATTCCATCCATAAAAATGACACTTTTTGAATTTGAATCTACCTAATGAAACAAAGCTTACCAAGTGTAGTTTCTATTCTAATTGGATGTTTTGAAAAATTTCTAAATTTCAATATTTTATGGCTATATGAACTTTGGGCCTATAATTATGGTTTGTTAATTTTCTAAACTTAGAGTGATACAGTAACTTTAATTTTATCATGATGTTGTACACTACAATATACATCTATGGTGAAAACTTCATATTTTTTTAGTATATTTTGTATTTGATATGAATTTTCTTCATTTTTTTCTTCAAAAATTTATACTGATTTGAAATTTTGTCCAAAAAATTTGAAATTTTTACCCGTTATAGTAGACATATGACTTCATCTTTGAAAAATAAATTTAAAAACTTTCATCTACATCTAGTAGCAAAATAGAGACAAACAAAGTAATGACAATTAAGGCTTAAAATCAAAAATCATGGGCCCATCTTTACAAGGTTAAAATTTCTACCAAATAAAAACTTTCAAACCTACAAAAGGCCGCAAGATTGCATGGCAGAATTGCAATTACAGCAGGAAAAAAATAAATTAAATCTAACGGGGCACCACTAGTGCTACATCAGATTGGCAATTTCAGAAGTATTTTTTATTTTTTATTCCTAAAAAAACATTTAGTTCAATTTGATTTTTTTAATCCGTACCTTAAATTTGGCTGTTTGTTTGTTTGTTTGTTTGTTTGTTTGTTTGTTTGTTTGTTTGTTTGTTTGTTTGTTTGTTTGTTTGTTTGTTTGTTTGTTTGTTTGTTTGTTTGTTTGTTTGTTTGTTTGTTTGTTTGTTTGTTTGTTTGTTTGTTTGTTTGTTTGTTTGTTTGTTTGTTTGTTTGTTTGTTTGTTTGTTTGTTTGTTTGTTTGTTTGTTTGTTTGTTTGTTTGTTTGGTTTGTTTTGTTTGTTTTGTTTTGTTTGTTTTGTTTTGTTTGTTTTGTTTTGTTTGTTTTGTTTTGTTTGTTTTGTTTTGTTTGTTTTGTTTTATTTTGTTTTGTTACGTTGAATCTCCCAAACCGTGTGTCACTCGGCCGCGTGCTTGGTACCATCAGAAAGCGCTTAGTGAGGAGGGGTGCACGGGCTTGGTTTTATGGCGTTTGGACCTATGATACAAAAGTTATTGAATTTCAAAGTATTTATTAAATCAAAAAAATTAATAAAGCACTTTTTGGTAGGAATTTTGGTAGGAATTTTGGGGTCGCAATATGTGTCGGTCCTAATGGCTCTTTTGCCTTTGTCAAAGGAGAGCATGTCCACCCGGCTTGCAAATTGCAGGTTGGCTTTGGCTTACAAAATGCCAGCCATCTGCTTTGCAAGCTGGGTTGGGCCACCCGTCCTTGTAAGAGGCCATTTGCCAACCTGAACGGAAGGTAAGAATCCTTCAGACACGATGTGGTAAAAATGTTTTTACTGCTTCATGATCATGGTGAGATTGTATGGAGGTTCTGAATTCTAAAGTGGTGAGGTCCTAGAAATTAATGTAAATGAGCTAAGGTTCTAAATTGTGGACAACGTTTTGAAGTGATCTTTGGTTTTTAAATTCTGGAAGTATTTGAAAGTGCTCAAGTGCAGGAAATTAAATAAAACTAAAAATGAATTTGCTCATTCACTTGTAAAATGTCAAGGTTATAATAATTTAGAAACAAGGTTAAACTACTAAAATTGCCCTCCCAAAAGGCTAAAATTTATGAGCAGTTAAAGGTCATTTTACAAGATTTCATACATTGTAGTGCACAACATTAACTCGTAATAGACATAGCCTCTCACAACCAAGGTAGTTAGCAAAATGCTTTGACTATTAGATGAATAGGTGCATTCTTTGTTTCTAGACCAAACTGTCAAATCATGCATAAACCAATTTTGGGCCTTAGCTTCCTTTAATCCCTAAAGGACCAAGGTAAGAACTAGTCCAAACCTTCCAACAGAGAAGCATAATTTTCACTTTGTCCACATAGCCATGGAAGCAGCTCGAATTATTATGGGATGCTTATAGACCCTGCAAAAGACAACCACAGACGGAAACTCATTCAGTGAAATTCTAGGTTGAAGACAAACGATACATTTCAAATCATAATCGATGGAAAAAGAAGAAGATAATAAGTTGCCAGTAAGAGTATTAGAAGGACTTACGATAGTGCTGTATCCTCTCATACATTATAGCACAAAATTTTCTGAACAATTACCCCACATTGTAAACACAAATTCATCAAAGCAAGCAAGAACAAAAACAAATAACGGCATTTTGGCAGACCCTAGTAGAACGATTGCCAGGTTACAGAGGATGCGGGGAGGTGAAATCGAGTGGGTCAAAGGAAGAAAACTAACGCGCAGAGGTGAAAGCGCTTGGGCGCAACTACCGCCGTGCTTGCGCACTCCTTGTCGCTTGCTGTTATGCATGCCACTTCGCGGCTGGCAAATGGACCCGTTTTTTGCAAGCCAAGGTTGATTTCCAAGCACTCCTTGCTAACAAGTCATCCATTTTGCCAGACGGGTGAGGCGTTTTTGCCAGCCTCCACGGACAAGTCATCCGTTTTGGAGGACATGTGGGGATGCTCTGATTCAGGACCCGCCTCCAGCTTGAATTGTGATTCCCTGATCCGTTAACTTGTTGATGCATTTTGTTACAATTTAATACAATCAAGAGGAACAAGTTGCAAGAATAAAGTTATATTAATAATAATCAAAATACAAGACCATTGAAGGTAATTATCTCTTGAAGATAAAACCAAGTGACATAATGATATGAATAGTTGTGTCTCTATGTACCCTCTATATACTATATGTATTAATATGTCTATTTATTCTAATACTCCCACTTAGAGGGTACATCTAACTAGAACTCTTGATCACTACAATACTAATTGAGGTGGCCAATCTCAATTGATAATGTACATAACAAAGTTCTAATTTTAACTTATATAGGTTTCTACTCCAAGAGTCTCAAGATATCATTGATGTTTGTCTTATGATAAACTTTTTGTAAAAATATCTGCTGCAGCATTAGTTGAGGCATGAATATATTCTAACTTGATTTGTTTATTTTCCACGACTTCTCTTATAAAATGAAATTGAATTTCAATATGCTTTGTACGGGCATGAAATTGAGGATTTTGTGTTAATGCTATGGAGCTTTGATTATCACAGTGTATGATTGTTGGTGAAGTTTGACAAACACCAAAATCATCTAATAATTGTCGTAGCCATATGCCTTCTTTACAAGCTTCTGTTGCAGCTTTATACTCTGCTTTAGTACTTGATAAGGCAACAATTTGTTGTTGCTTACTACTCCAATATACGACTCCATTTCCTAAAATAAATGCATATCCAGAAGTAGATTTTTGTCCATCAATGTCACCTGCCCAATCAGCATCTATATATCCTATTAACATTGTTGGATCATTAGAAGAATTGTGATTAGGACCATATGTGATTCCATGATTAATTGTACCTTTTAAATACCAAAATATTCTTTTAATAGCATTCCAATGGGGTTGCCCTGGATTGATACTATGTTGACTTATTTCTCCCACTGCATAGGTCAAAGCAGGGCGAGTAGTAATACTAACATAACCAAGAGCTCCCACTGTAGGAGCATAAGGGATATTTTTCATGGCCTCATTAGCCTCTTGAGTTTGAGGACGTTGATCTTTAGAAAGTTTGATGTTAACTTCAAGAGGGGTACCAATAGGGTTGCAGTCAAGCATATTAAAGCGTTTTAAAATATTCAAAATATATTTACTTTGGTGAATTTTGATGGTATGGTGAAATTGATCGCGCTCAACATGAATATCCAAAATATAATGAATAGGACCATGATTGATCATTTCAAAAACCTCAAAAAGTTTATTTTTGACATGAGTAAGTAAATTTAAGTGATTGAAAATAAGGATTGCATCATCTATATAAAGTGCAACAGTAATAAAAGAGGAGACATGATGTTTGGTATAAACATTAGAATCAGCTTGAATGACTTTAAAGCTAAGGGAAAAGAGATAGGTTTGAAATTTATAATACCATACGCGCGGGGCTTGCTTTAAGCCATAAAGGCTTTTCTTGAGTTGACAAACTTTATCTTCAGATCCGCAAAGAACTTAGCCTTCGGGTTGAAATATATATATTTCTTCAAAGAGAGTGCCGTATAAGAAGCGGTTTTGACATCAAGTTGGTGAACCTCCCAATCATAAATAGCAGAGAGGGATAAAAGAACTTGGATGGATGTAATTTTAGCAACAGGTGAAAATGTATCACCATAATCAAGTCCAGGGACTTGTGAGTACCCCTTGGCAACTAATCGGGCTTTAAATCGATCAATGGAGCCATCTTCTCTGTATTTTAATTTGAAAAGCCATTTACAATGAATAGCTTTCCTATTAGGTGGTAAAGAGACAAGGTCCCAAGTACCATTCTTCATTAGAGAAGAATATTCACTATCAAGAGCATCTTTCCAAAAATGAGCCTCTGGGCTAGCTAAGGCTTCAATTAAAGTTAAAGGTTCAATAATAGAATTATTGACATGAGGTGGAATAGTGTGAGCATTAGCATATTTTAGGATTAGGTTTGTAAGTTCGACCAAAACAAGAAGAAGACCTAAGAGCAACAGAGGGATTCCAAGGTGGTGAATTAGAATGTTTAGATATAGAAGGAGGAGACTTTATGGAAGAAGGAGAAGACAATAATCTTGATGAAGTGGTAGCTGAAAAAAAAAATTTGGAGTTGAAATATTGGAAGAATTGGTGTTAATCAAGGTTTCCATATTATCACATGAATTAGAAGAATAATTTAAAGAAGATTCAGTATTAGGAAGATTTGGTTGGATAATACTTGTTGATTGAAGAGAGGGCATAATTTATAGAGTTAGTGGATTATGAGGTTGAGGTTGTGGATTAAACACCTCTGGATGTGTATACTTTGTAAAATGAGTAACTTCAAAATCAGATGGAGGCAAAGAAATTGGTGTTGAAGGTGTAGCAAAGGAGTTAGGAAGTTGTTCATTAAAGACAACATCTCGACTAATTAAAATTTGTTTAGTCAAAGGATTGTAGAGGCGATAGCCCTTAACAACTAAACTATATCCAACAAAAATACACTTGATAATTTTGGAATCAAATTTCTTGCGTTTGGCATGGGGTTGATGAACAAAGGCATCACAACCAAAAGTACGAAAATAATGTATAGTTGATTTTTGGCCACTCTATAATTCTAATGGAGTTGTATTTATAAGGGCTTTAGTGGTTAAATAATTTTGAATATGATTGGCAGTCATAATAGCCTCACCCCAAAAAGAAGATGGTAACTTAGCGGCTTGAAGCAAACATTGAGCGGCTTGAAGCAAACATTGAGCGGCTTCCACCAAAGTTCTACTTTTTTGTTCTGCAATGCCATTTTGCTATGGACTATATATAAAGGTAAGTTGATGGAGAGTACCATGATTGCGACACCATTGTTGAAAAACAGAGGATGTAAACTCAGTGCCATTATCAATACAAAAAAGTTGAATATTATGATTTGTTTGATTTTCAACAAAAATGTGGTATTCCTTAAACTTAGTTATAGCTTTGGATTTTTGCTTCAATAAATAGAGAATTGTATATCTACTATAGTCATCAATAAAGGTAATAAAGTAGCGTGCACCTCCAATAGAATAACCATGCATAGGTCCGCAAAGATCAAAATGGACTAGTTCAAAGAAATCATAGGCTCTTAAGGCAAGTTTTGGGAATTTGTGTCGAGATTGTTTACCATACATACAACTTTCGCAAAAATTTAAAGGTTGTAAAGTTTGTTTAGGAAAGCCATAAACAATCTCAGATTGTTGCATAGAAGATAATTTATTAAAATTAGTATGCTCCAAACGATGATGCCATAATTTAGTGGAATCATTATCTTTAGAAGAGTAAGGTGAACTATAGAGAGCCAATGGTGTAGTATTTGTATCAAGAAGAAAGAGTTTAGTACTACCCAATAAATAAAGACCTTTGTTATGAGGTTGAACTGACGTTGTAAGTTGACCGTTAGAACTATGTAGGATAAATCATTTTCTGAAAAAGTAACTTTACATCCAATTTTGGTTAGCTTTCTAACAGAAATTAAATTCTAAGTCAAGCCAGGAACATGATATGCACTTGCAAGCGTCCGCTCTTCACCATTAATAAGGATAATGGTAATTGAGCTATATCCATAGATTTCTTGTATAGTATTATCTCCAAGATATACAAATTCTCTTGGATAAAGTGGATTATAATTTACAAACCTCTCACCATGGTAAGTAAGATGGTGGGTTGCACCAGAATCAAGATACCAATCATTAGTAAGTATTGTTTTTGTTAAATGTGTAACTATTGTACGCACAATACCAACAAAGGCTTGCCTGATCTTACTTGACTACAGATCAGCAAGATATTTTCGACAATCCTTTTTATAGTGACCAGGGAGCTTACAATAGTTACAAATACCTTTTTTTTTAATATATTTGTGAAAAATTTGGATGAATTAAATGTGAAGACGTATGTTGTTTAGAAGAACTGGGCATTGGGCCCATCAAAGAAGGATTATTCCCATTGAATCCTTGACTAAATCCATATTTTGAAGTACCTTTACTGGTATTTGCATTTGCTTTGGAATAGCCATTATTACTGAAGTTAGAAAATCTTTGATTTGTAAGAGATTTCTTACCTGCCCACAATGCTTGTGGTACATTTCCATGACTAATAGAAGTACCACTCTTATTCCGTCGCAATTCTTCATGTTTAATTTTTGAGATGACATCCTCCAGCGTAAATCCTATTGTATTAGTTAAGGATTGTACTCTGGTTTCATAGGATTCTAGGAGACTAGCTAAAAGTGTCTCCACTTTGTCTTCTTCTGTATCAGTTAATCCTACTGTTGCTAATTCTTCTAGCAACAATTTAAAAGAATGAACATGATTGGTAATATTTTCACCATCAACCATTTTAAAATTAACACATTTTCTTTGTAAATAACATTTAGTCATAACATCTTTATTTTGAAATATTTTTTCAAGTTCTAACTAGTTATCTCTAGCAGATGTAGATGTGAGATGTCCTAAACATATATTTTTAATATTTTCAATTAGAAGAGAAGTAGCAACTTCATCTTTGTCCTCCCACTCAGAAATTGATCCAGCACTTGTTGTAGGTGGATTAGTAACAACACCATCAGTTCCAGTTGTTGCAGTAGGCTTCAATTTTTTGCCTATAATAATTTTTTATAATTTTTTCTTTTTTAATAAATGAGTCATTCAAATTCTCCATGTGGTATAATTGTCACCATTTAGTTTTTCAATACTATTTGTTTTATTGGAATCCATTTATTCATTCATATAAATCTAATTTATTATATATATATAAAGTTCATGAAATGAAGAAATTATTCATGATTAGTGTTTTGGGCTTCTTAATTTGTTCCATTATTATCAAGTATCTAGTCTTAAAATGTCTTGAATTTCAAATTCAAGATTTAAATTTTGAACTTGAATTACAGTTTCTCTAATCACATCATCAATTTCAAAATTGGGATTCTTTTCATTAGAACAAATTAATTCATTAATATATGCTTTGGGAGCAAATTCAAATCCATAGTTTTGTTGTAATAAAAATAAAGATTCTTCAACTTCTTCGGTAAAAGGATGTGAAATTTCTTCTAAAGAAATTTGTATAAATCTATTAAAAATTATATTTGTATTTTGGAGTTGAATCTCAACTTGATCTTGTTCATTGTCTTCAATTAACAAATTGAAGACAGCCTCACTCAAATAGTTACAAAGAGCTTTTTCAAGAAAACACATTTTACTGCTCTGATACCATGTTACAATTTAATACAATCAAGGGGAACAAGTTGCAAGAATAAAGTTATATTAATAATAATCAAAATACAAGACCATTGAAGGTAATTATCTCTTGAAGATAAAACCAAGTGACATAATGATATGAATAGTTGTGTCTCTATGTACCCTCTATATACTATATGTATTAATACGTTTATTTATTCTAATACATTTTGCTTGCAGCGCTGTCTTGTTGGTGCTCAAGATGATTGTTTGTTTTTGTGGCTTTATTCTCTTCCTTGTAGCTTGTCTTCAGCCTCCCGCAACCCAAGTTCAAACTCTAGAAACTCAATAAAACGATACTAATTCCGCACCTATATTCCTACTACCTTCTTTCAGTCCTAGCTGAAGCCCTTCTAATGGCCTTAGATCAGCGTCCCTGACAATTTCCCTTGTTTTTACACCCTAAAATTCTCATTTTGGACTCCCAATTCCTAGAGCTCCTGCCATCATGGCTGTGTTTTTGATTCACGATCATCTAATCTCCAATCACCATTCTAGTCTAAGTTAGCCCTCTTTAACTAGATATTCCATCATTTCTTTTCTTTCAACTACAAATACTGAATCTACTCAACAAATAGTTTTTTTTTATCTTTTCCTACCAAATTTCTCTACTTTTATTCATTAAAACTCTCCCAAAAATCATGCCCAAACACTCACTACCTAACATATGTCCCAATACATTATGCACGCACAAAAGACATAAAAGAATAAGAAGCTGTAAATTCTAACTCACTTCTATGATTTCTTCTAACATTTCTTGTTTAACCCCTAAAGGACCAAATTGCATTTTTGGCAACATAGCGATTTTAAGCAGCTCTCTACGAACCAAAAACTTCACTATATTTTT
This sequence comes from Neckera pumila, assembly GCA_963969595.1. NCBI lineage: Eukaryota > Viridiplantae > Streptophyta > Bryopsida > Hypnales > Neckeraceae > Neckera > Neckera pumila. The sequence continues at coordinate 18,942,183 of OZ018414.1, forward strand.
TTTGAATTTTTTTGTGGATGTGGAAACAAGGAGAACCTTGCTGCTCCACTATTTTTTTTTCCATTTGAATTTGTCGATGAGAAGTTATGGGGGAAATATTGGTTTCAATGGATAAGGGTCAATATAGATAGGATTATTTATATTAGACTAATTAGAGCAAAAGTTGCAATACCATGCTTGAAAGAGCTTGGGCAGGGCCATAGGCAGGCTTTTAGCCCATGTTTAGACCAGATACTTCATTGACACTTTTTTGAATTCATAAATTTGTCACAATGTATAACAAAGTGGTGTTAGGGAGGCAGTTGCTTTGTAGCTCCCTTTGGCCTAACTACCACATTTGAAAATAAAAAACATTAAACATCCAAAGAATCCATTGAGTCAATTGCAAATTTGTCATTGGACAAACTACCATCCATAAAAAACTATGGTGGCAAGGTGAAGCAATTGATTCATTGATGTTCACACTAGAATAGAGGGTGGAGAGGTTGTGTTTATAATGAAATCTATTGTCCATCATGAAATTTCAAAGGGTATGGGATAATTTTAAGATGAAAGCTTGACTGTTCATTGTTAGAATATAGAAATTGTATTCAAAGTAGAATTTTAGACCTCATTTTGGTATAGTAGAATAATATTCTCCAAAAAATTTGAACTCTTAAGAAGTTAGAAAATCAAAAGGCTCATCTGCAAAAATCCTTTTGTAATTTTGAGCCTTTAGGAAAAAGTAATAAACAAATATGATGATTGAAAATGTCAAAGAAAATGTCCCTTCTAACCCTCTCATAGAAGTTAGTCCAAAACTTTTGATTAGAGACTTGAAATTTCAAACGGATTTTTGGAGATGAAATTTATCTTGATTTCCCAACTTTTCTTCATTCAAAGTTTCTTGAATTTTTTTTTTCTACTATGCCAAAATGTGGCCTGAAATTCTAATTAGAATACAATTCCTACTTTTCACATAACTCTGAGCGATTGAGCTCTTCGTATTTCTAAAGGAGAAAATATAAGCATACATAGTGTAAAAATCTCACTCTAGGTGAGGTTAAAGTTTGATAGTCCTATCAGGCAAGGGCAAAAAAAAATTTTTCTTCTAACTTCAAACGTTATAATCTTTCAATTTGTGCTGTCAAAGTTTTTGAAATTTTTTCCACACATTCCTATAGTAGTCTAGTACAAATTTGTACAATTTAATTTTTTTTTGTTCAAAAAAATCATTATTTTCTCATTGCCCTAAAAAATGGTAGTTTTTTACAATTTCTACTCAAAATATGCCTCAAGGCTTCTACAAGGCTTTGCCTTAAGATTTAACAATGGTTCATGTTGCAATCTATATTCTCTCCACAATGGTCAATGCAATTTTGGGCTATCAATTCCAAAAAAATATTCAAATATCATGAGAACCATTCAACATCATTTGCATATTTGTCACATTGTGAATGTTTTAAATTCTATAAATGTGAACTTCCTTCAATTTTTTGTGTACACTAATTTGAAATGATGTATTCCAACATGAAAAGAGGCAAAAAAAAAAAAAAAAATTGGATTTCAAAGAAAAAATTGACAAAATATAAAGTAACTCCAATTTATGGTGCACAAAACCAAATTTTAGACATGGCTAACTTTAAAATAAATTTTTTTTCATATCATAACTAATTTTTCTTCAAATTCTACAATAATGTGTTATGTGTTGCATACTATAGCTTTTGTACATCTACTTTTGGACTTTGCCCATTGATTCTTATGGTACACGGTTGTTTCAATGAAAAAGTTACAAAACCATAGCTAGTTATTTTGTTTGTCATTGTAGTCAAGCTTATACAGAGTACTTCATAAAAAAAAGTTCCTGGAAACGCATGTGAAGTTTTTGTCTGTATCTAAATTGTGCAAATCCTAAAGCGCCAACCTACATTACTTAATTCAATTTTCTATTTAGGAAGCTTACAAATCTACAGCGTGGGTCAAGTTTCAAAACCTACAAAATGGGTACAAACTAGAAACCTAATGTGAGTCTTTGGTGAAGGACTTTTGAACATTATTGAAATCATAATGTCAAATCTGGTAGATTTGTCACCATTCCATTGGATAGTAAAAAATGCGTTATAACTCATAATACAATCCCTCTTTCAAAAGTACAAATATGAATGTCTGTGATGAACTATTAGACTTAGCATTATGTCTCGTAATGGTCTCGAGCATTATCTAGTCCAAAATATCCATTAAAACCTTGTGAAATTTCTGAAATAAAAATAGTCACGAGACGTTAAGTATCCCCCCCCCCTCCCCCCCCCCTCCCCCCCCCCAAGTTTAATGCAAGTGAGCATAGTAGCTCTATAGGTCCTTTCATAGCTCCATTCCCCGCTGTAGGATGCTAAACTCGTCCCACTAATAGGGTAACTTTACCTTGGGAAAAATGTATGAACTTTTTATTTGCAATGAGAGGCTCCAAATTAGCTAGGGGTGGTGAATAAGGTAGGATTAACACAATACAAAATAGGGGAACTTTTTTAACATTTAAAGTAGAAACACCCATTAGCTTCTTTGCTCCCATTCCTGTACCTTACACTATCCCTAGACTTCTCATTAATGTCTCCCTGAAATGCTTGGGTTTGATTTGCTCACGCATTTGAAGGATACATACCAAACTCTCATTTGCTAACTACTAATTTTTGTTGATTTCAGTTTAGGGTCCACCTATGTGACAGTTTCAGTGGTACGAATCGTCTCTTTGAAAAATCATAGAAATTACATACTACATCCAAATTTTTGTTTTTATTTTTTTAATATTCATCATTTTCACTCGTTAATACTAAAAAATATTAATTTAGGAAAATTTACCTCCAACTCTGCTGAATTGCTTAATATTGATGATTTTGGGTGCTTCCACCTTACCCCATAAAACACAAAATTCACCCGGCTGGTCCCACTTCGTGAGACGGGTTTAGCGTCCTGCTTCCCCGCCTCCCTTCCTTCCTCCCGTCCCTGCCTCCAGCTCCAAACCACCGCTCCAGAGCGCAGTCTTCTTCAGTTGTAACCCTAAACAGGAGCTGTATCGTGTTTTTGAGCGGTTTTGAGCTTCTTTTCATATTTTGACCTCAAATCCTAATCTTGATATCTGATCAATATTTTGATCAAATTCTGTCATCAGGAGATGGTGCAAAAATACTCACTCAGCACAATTTGGTAGAAAGGAGAGTGGCACAACCACACCCAAGCAGGATTACTACTGTAGTAGAATATCTTTAGTTGTATTGTTAATGTTCTCATTGCACTCTTTAGTGGGAGGGCTGGTTTTGCACACAATAAATTCGACCATACTCGTGCTCTTAACTCTGAAATTTTAGATGTTTTACCACCAAAGTAATAGAGATCTTTCGCCTCTTTCTACGGAATAATAGGAAATTTTCAATTACTTGTCGAACATGGTTGTTGTAGTAGTGAACTCCGCTTCAATCAATCTGGCGATCGAGCACCTGATGGAAGCTCTGAAAAGTTACCTTCGCCAACAGAGACCAACTCGTCTCTCCCGAGTGTGATTTTTCACATTGACCGCAAGGTAGCTATTGAAAAATGCAAATTACATCTTCTGTCAATCAATATCGTCAGAAGCCATCGATACATAACAAGAACACACTTCCATTTGAAGCCATTGATAGTTACGAACAGTAAAAGGGGTCAGTTTATTCACACAAAAGGAACTGAAGGGTGGTCATCGATCTGACCAAGATGACTTTTGATGCAGAAGGAAACATTCAAGGCTATGAGATCCACAGCATGGAGACACTGAATTTGCCATGCTTCTTTGAATTTGCCGTGTCTCATTGACTTCGCTTCCCTTTTTGTTGTTTCGTTGAGGTGTAGGAAGTAACCAATTTATGCGACTATTGGAACCATTTTTGCTACACCGAGCATGTTTTTTTCTGGTCCAACATCATTGCCATGACCTTGTTAGTAAGGAGGTGGATACGCAATAAACCTTGATGAAGACTTTGACGTATGAAAGATCTCAACTCTGCAAACAAATTTATCCATTGATGATATATAATTAGCAGTAATGAGAAGTTCCAGACCTCATATTTGCTTCAGAAGAGGTCAACATTGCAAACCTATTAGCTTACACACGCTGTACCTTATAAAATGATTTGCAGGTCCTGATGCAGCTCCTGTTTAGGGTTTGAGCTGAAGAAGAATTGCATTCTCTGGAGCGGGAGGCAGGACGGGAGGGACGGGAGGGCGGGACGCGAGGCGGGGACGGGAGGCGGAGAAGGGACTCAGTGACTCACTGAGCTGTCACGCAGACCCGCAGTCGTCTCGAAGGGACAGTTAGTAGTCTGACCAAATAGTCTGACGTCCGCGCGCCGCCCTGCCGCCCTCGTGTTTGACGGTAAACCCTGCAACGACGGCGGTTGCAAGTAGTTTCACCTAATGAGTGCTCTTGGTTCAGTCTCCGGATCTGAATCCAAGCGACCCATGATAGCTTTGATCGCGTGGTACTTGCTTTAGAAGTTAGTCAATTCGTTTAGATCGACGAATTCCTGTCGGTGCACAGGTTTGGAAATTCAACCCAAAAGTTTTTGCTAGAGTTCAATTGAATTTGTTATTTAGCAACGACACTCAGTTTCGATCGGTTCTCAACGTCGAGGCATGCTTCAGCAAGAGCTGACGCTGGAGCATTGGAATCGCATTCGCCGATTGGCCCAAGTGGAGCTGCAGCTAGCACTACGAGACCTGTTGTCAATGTAAGCCTTCTGTTTTTGTCACTTGTGTGCTTTGCACTAGATATGAATGTTCAATGTTGTACAGATATTACAAGTGTTTAATTTGAAAGGGAAAGAATTGACAATTTTCTGTCAACATGGTAAAGTCTTGCACAATTTGGTACTGAACGTAAATCTGCACCTAAGTTAAACATTGTACATAACAAAGAAAATGAGCAAATGCACTTTTGCGTATATCCCATTTGAAGCAATCAGAAAACTTGAAATTGCCGTGAGAGCGTTGTTGAACATTATGCTGAGACAGAATGTTTAGGCCTGTACTTTTTGGTCAATGTAAAGGCTGAGACTGAAGATCAGGATTATAGGTTGAAATCCTCTTCCTTGTCTTTGAGATGTAGTTAGGGTTGCTTTACACATCGAATTTGGCATAATGAGCAGAGTATTGTGTCGAGTACGAAAATTTACGACGCCCGCAGAGATGAAAAGGGGCTTGCAAGTCAAAAAAATTTAGAAAATTTTCTTAGGAGTATGGTGGGTCATGAAACCTTCCCATATGATAATATTATAACAGTCTATATAGACTAAATCCAGTTACCTGCTTGATCCGATCCGATAGCCGGAAAACAGTGGACAGTGAGTTCCACACATAGTAACATATACTGGAGGAGTGAATTGCAATTTCGTGCAAAATTGCCGTGGTTATCACGAAAAAATCGAACAAACACCGTCCAAAAATCATTTACTCGTGGTATATAGTAACGTGGTATGTAGTAAACCAACTTGTACGCGGGCTTAGAAATAATGGAGAGTGAGTTCAGGACATAAGACCATGCATGATCTGAATAGTTGCTAGCAATTCCACGACGAACCAACTAAGCAAAATTGCATAAAAGACTCAATCTTGATATATAATAAATTTGGTTGGAAAATGATTAAGATCATAGGATATGAATACGGTAACGATATATTTTGGTGCGAGAAGTAGGGGAAAATTACAAATTGACTTGTTGAAATTGTGGTCCCTACAGATGTTACGAGAGTTGCAACCCTTTCTTCACTTCTTCGCTTCCATGTTCCAGAAGAGCGAAGGAAGCCCTTCAGATCTCCTCCCAACCAAGGACAAAGTGGACTTGGACAATTTTCCTCCAGAAGTGAAGGGAAATGTTTTGGATCACCTCAGTTATGAGCAAATAGTGCAACTGAAGTCACTCTCCAAAGGCTGGAATTCTTTGATCCAAAGTGATGGGTTCCTTCAAGCTCTGTCACTGAGAGAGAATCCATGGTTGACAGCATGCTATTTCTTCATCGAAAATGGAGTCTGGCAATGGGCCGGCTTTGACCCAAATTGGAATAACTCCAATTTGGATCAAAGCCTGCCCAACAATGGTAAGTGGCGAAAGCTACCTTCTCTGACATTCCTTCCTCCCAACTGTGACCCTGACCCGGATTTGTTCAAGCAATTTCTTTTTTGTGCCAATGATGGACTGGTGTGCATGAATTTCTCCAAGTCGCCACATGAGGAGCGGTTGATTGTGTTCAATCCTCTCACTCAAGAATGGAAGGAGCTTCCTCCGCTGCTCCATCGGCGTAACCCTGTTTTGATGCACATGTATGTGAATCAGTCCTCAAAATCATACCACATACTTGCAGCAGGCAGTTCTGCATCAGGTGATGAGAGTTTGTCCAGAATCACAGAACTATATGATTCTCGAACTGGTCAGTGGGAGAGAGTGGGGGATCTTCCTGGGCCAGCTTTCGCATTGAATGAATATCAATCTGGTGTATTTCGAAATGGTAACGTTCTCTGCATCGGATTTCTGGAGCTTGGTGATCGAACAGTGAAGGGCATCCTGGGATACAACGTGGAAGAAGGAAACTGGTCAACGAAATGGACAGACCGAGGTTTGCCGAACTCGACCATTCTTCAGTTGGTGGAAAACAGTGGCGAACTGTTTTTGTTCTCTGAACGAGACAATGGCCCAGTTACCGAGCATTGGATTGATAGAATTGAGTGGAATCAAAGTGAAGGAGACTACGAGGAGAAGACTGATACTTTCAAACTGGTGAATGTTTTGAAGAAGAACAAGAGTGGTGGCCGGAGTTTGGAAGTGTATCCGGAGTTTGCATTAGTTCCGTTCAGTGAATCGCAACTGTGCATCTACAACACCGTGGATCATAGTGGGGAGGTTTTTGATATTGGAGATCAAGAGAAGAGTGAATCTCTTCCAGCCTTGCCTGAAGGATTTCGAGGCGAATTGGGTCTGTTTAGTTTGAATCCTATATCATTTGCAATGGAACCAAGGTTCAGTAGCAAAGTGTAGCAAAAAGAAGGTGAACCAGCCTATGACAGGCAGAACAAGTGGTTTGCCATGTAGCCATTAGCGAAATAATTCGGATTTTTTCCATACAAAGATAATTGTGAGAAATGAAGAGAGCAATGGATACATTATTTTATTTTGACAAAGTATGACTTTGTTATCAATTTTTGAATTGTGTTGCCTCATTTGTCCCAAAAGAGTCTTTAGACTACCCCAAAATTAGTAAAAATTGTATTCATAATAGTCATCTTACCACCAAAAGTAGTCACAATATTTCCTAATATGGCTAGTACAACATTTCTTAACATTATCACAATATGAAGGAATAAAAAAATCACTTCTTGTGATGAATTCATAGTGAAAAGTTAGAAGTTCCTAAAAGTAGTCACTAATTCCAACAACATCAACATCACCCAAGCCATAATTTTGGCCATTAACCAACCTAATGTAGTCCTATTTTCGTTTATTAGAAAGTCTATTATGAATTGATGTAAGACTGTAATGCGGGTCATTCTCTAGGTACTTGTCATGGGTGGTTTGCTTGTCAAAGGTTGATTTACCTTAAGTGTTTTTCTACTTTGTAATGGAAAATACCAATGCTATGTCTCAAAAAGATTTTGGTATTCCTAAATTTAAGTCTAGTAGGATTTGAGCAATGGGCACTTCGAAAAGAAATTAGGATAAGAAGGTTAGTATAAATATCCATTGAAGGGATAGTGAGGGATCACTACCCACCGACTTAATAAGTGAGTGACTTCATAATACTTTTTCATTTCCCCCCATATCTATATTTTTTGTGAACTTACTAGATTGTACGGAGTACTAGACATAGAATTAACAACCGTAACCCATGCTTATACCCATGTGTTATATCATATTAGTATTCCATATAACACATCTATATTCTATGTATCATATTATTTGTATTTCATATATATTCAATATATCATACCTATATTGAAGATTTTTGTTTTTTGTTTTAGGGTGGGAGGACAAATTAAGTGTTTTATTTTTTATTTTTTTTGGAGTGACTAATTAATTGATAAGGTATGTGTCTATTCTTTTTCATAGGACAGTGTAAAATTGTAAATAAAACTAGAATTGAAATTTCTTCGACTATCTACTAAACCAGTAGCCCCCATAAATCAATATAAACATGATTAATACACATCTAAAGTGTGTCCCTTTAGAGCCCAAAGATCTATGGCGTATTTGAAAAGTAATAAACGTCTATTATTGAATGAATTTTACAACTTGTCATTTGATTGTCCAAATCAACAATGGTGACATTCTCCATCATTCTACTTAGCTTTCCTATTTCTTACCATACTTCAACTCTCAAAACTTCTTTGTGTGTTTAACATCTTATAAGGCTTCCATTGTATCACAAAACTAATATCCAATTGTGTCCATGATTGGCAAGCAAGCCTACAAATTTTAGGTGTTAGTATTAAAACATGGATAAAAAGTGCTCTTGGACCCTCTTAATGTTCTACTTCCATTATACTAATCCTAACTTGTTAAGCAAAGCCTTCTTTCAAATCTAAAATTGAGTCATCTTTATTCTACATTCTATTTGGTGCTAAGTCAATTGAATATTTATAGAATACATATGGTAAGCAAGGGTAGTTGGGTGGAAGACAAGGGGTTTGAAGGCTTTTCAAAAATAGATGTAAAATTTAACCCCAAAAGTTCTATGACTCAATATGTTTTCACTAAAAAACGCTCTAAAACAGCCATTTGTAGTAGAAGTACCAAATTTTGAAAAAAAAAAAATTTGGAAACATATAGCCATAGGATCTTGTAGTATACTGACTTGAGAACATGTGGAAAAAAATTTAGACATTTAAATTATGCGGATTGAAAGATGTAAGTGTTTGAAATCACAAAAATGTTTTTTTGGCCTTGCAAAAAATTGGGTAGCTACACTTCACAAACTCACTTTTCTCTAAAAAAAAATGCCCAAAACGGTAGTGCTTCTTTGGATTCATTTTTCTAGTCAAGTCAAGAGCCAAGTTGGCTACATGCTTGAAAATTTTCACTTCATCTGGATTTGTACAACATATAGGAAAAAATAACAAATAGAAAGGAATAGAGAATGATTTAAAATATTAAATTGTTAAGAATTTAGTTATAGCATTGAAAAATGCCAATCCTAATAGTTCTAATGTTGTACTAATAAACAATCTACATCCTATGATTTTATTTTTTTCCAAAAATATAAAAAATTGAATTAAGTAAAGGACTTCAAAGTTTGTTTTAGAGTAGAGAATCCATAACTACCTGCAAACTAAAACTCCTCATAACTTTCATCTCATTGATCAAAATGGAATGATTCAAAGCTTTTCACGTGTATGTAAATCTAGAAAACTAATTTTAAATTTTAAATTCTGAAAAAAGTAATTTTTTTATCTGCTTGGATTGCCCGGCCAGGAAAAAAAGTTTTGACATATTAGGCCATAACTTTTGACTTATATTTCCAAATGTCATAAATTTTATTCACATAAAAGATATTCCTTTCCTAAAACTTCTATTAAAGTTTGGGCCTAAAACATGCAAATCTCTAGTCACATATATCTACCCAAAATTTCTATATTGTCAAAAAACACATATTGGTCCTTTAGAGATTAAGCGTGCCACGTTCAACAAATAATGGGGAAAATGCTCAAAGTATTCTAATGCATGGACAATAGCCTATGAGGAAGGTTGATCAATTACAAATTGGGTATCATTGTATTGGTTTTAGTAAAATAAAGTAGTTTTATCCATGCCAAAATAGAATTCAAATGGAAGTAGTTCTTTGTTTATTTATTTCTAAAGATGGGCCAAAGGTGGAGGAATTCTTGCAACTCTGGTGGAAGGAGGGACTCCTTTGAGGCATCTCCAATATTTTCCAAAAATGCTACACATAAGAAATCTTAGAAGTTTTCTTTTGCCCCTATTTGTTGATGCACTGATTAAGCCTTAAAGGACATTTGAGGTCTTGGGAGGCTGCCCAAACTTAGATTCAAAATCTTCTTCAAATGGCCATCACGTAGCTTATTCAAATGACCAATCAATGATGAGCTTCCACCCTCTAGGCAACTTCAAAAATATTCAAATATTTTTTATCAAACTTTTCACATTAGGAGAGATTTGAGGGAGGGCCATTTCAAGCCTGTTCCCTTGTTTTGAACCAACATTAATGCTGTCAGATTTAAAAAAAAAAAAAAAAAAAACTGCAAAAGTAAAAAGAAAAATCTTTAAATTTTTATTTTTATTTTCAAAATCTGACGTGGCACTCTCTTGACCACGTCAAACTACACATGTGGCAGAGTTCCCAGATTGGGAACAAGTTAGGAATTTGCAATCTTCATTTAGCCTCAAATCTCTTCTAATGATGCAAAAATTACAAGTTTAAATTATAATTCAAAATTGTCCTCAAGATTTAAATTGATAGCTGCATCTTTCAAAGACAAAAAAAATGATTGCAAAGAAGTGTTCACATGTTGTTGAGGTATACTTCACACTGTAGCCAAAGGCTGAGAGGCTATCAATTTTTACCAATTCGATTGCAAGAAATCATAAATTTAGCAATTTGATTGGTGGAAATCAACAATCTCTCAACCTTTGGCAATTGTATGAAATGCCCTTGAATACTGGAGGAATTTTATTCAAGATTCTTTGAAAAACCAACCCCTTTAGATTAGATCTGTCATTTAAAGGTTAATCCTACCATTGAAGGTACAAAATTAGAATCACAATAATATCCTATTCAATGAAAATTAGTATAGACTGATACGAATCTGATTTCAACTTGCAGTAATATAAAGTATCACTTGACTTTAATAAATTACTACTGAACTTCTATAAGGTAATAGTTCATGGACCGGAAGAGAATATTACAATTAGAGAGGTTATTGCTTTAAAAAAGGCTGTAGCGTTAATGATTTTTTAAGATTATTTTAATGGGCTGCAATATGTGGCGTTCTTGGATTGAAGTCACATTCACCACAGCAACACAGGTGATTGCATGAAACACGAACTATCTTTTGTCACATGTTGCGTTTTGATTTGTTTTTCGGCCTTAATTTTTTTATTTGGCCTCAAGATAATCATAACTATTATATGCCTTGATCAATTTTTTGGAATTTTTAAAAAATGTTTTACTATCCTGAAATAGCCCCTAATTCTATGTCACATTTGCCAATTTTGGTATTTTTGAACAAAATAGTACCCAAAGAAATGAATTTGGAGCTGAAATTTAGAAGGGATGGTCTTGTAGCACACTTTTAACTATTGTTCAAAGCATTTCTAAAACTAATTAATTATATGTTGTATAGAAGTCTATAAAGTGAGCATCTTCTACTTGCATTTTGAAACATGTAAAAAATAGTTTTGGTGTTTTTTTTTGGTAAATGACCATCTCCATAAAGTTATTACAAATGGCCAATTTTTGTTTTCTTTATTTTCTTCATTTTCTATTTTCTACTAATTAAAACATCAAAGTATGTATTTTCTTAAATTTGGCACTTTTCTAGTTCTATTTAGAGAATTTTTCTATAATTTCCTTTGGTGGTTACCTTCATCTTATAGGTGTATATATTGGCCGTATTTTTAAAAGAATTTAAAAATGATTTTTCTAATTTTAAAGTACTCAAGAAAAAAAAGCATGAATACTATAAAATGGAACAAAATTGGTAGGTGTTTTGTGCAATCACCCACATTTGAATTCCAAAATCAAAAAAAGTTTTTTTTCTTTTTTACTTATTTTATACAATTTCAATAGGTCCGGACTGGGATCAAAGGAACTTTAGAGAGGTTAAAGGCTTCTAAAAGTTCACTTTATAGAAGTTCTACTTTAGTTTTACACCCACAAATAAGGCATATCAATGTAATGAAAGATAGATACAATTTTCAAATGACTCACATAAAAAGTGCAGCACCTACGCTTTGTGATGTTTTGCCCTTGTCCAGTGATGCCTACACACTGGATAGATTATCTTAGTTTCCAACATAAGTTATACTCCCTCTGACCTCTATTTTTGAAAAAGACCCATGATTCCTTTGTATATTATACATTAGAGAAAAAATTAGCCCTTTGGAGGGTTGCTCCACGGACCCCTTTAGTACTTTGAAATTTTGTTTTAAGAGGCTGAAAAATTAGTTTTTCCCCTATTTTCACGCAGTTGAAACTGCTCTAATAGTGGCACAGGAACTCAGATTTTTGAATTAAAAAAAAAAATATATATATATATATATATATAAAATTTGCAAAATCTGATTGCTCTAACGAGCAATCATACACTCTAACTGCTCACCAAGGGCAATTTTTCCAAGTTGATAGGCCAAAAATTTTCCAAGTTGATTAGAGGAAATTTTAGACCTTTAGAGGACTGCTCCACGGCCTTCTGAGGTACCCTGAAATTTGTTTTTTTTCTGTTGAAAAACTCGTTTTTCCCCTTGAAAAACTCGTTTTCCCCCCTATTTCCGCCCTACTTAAACTGCAGCAACAATGCTGCAGAAACCAAACATTCCAAATAAAAAATTATTAAAAAAATAAAAAAATATATCGCGAAAGCTGACTGCTCTCCGCAGCAGTCAGCTTGGTGTGATAGACCAAGCTTTTAATAGCTTGGTTTGCCACATTCCAGCAGCCCTCTAGAGGGTTCAATTTTTCTCTAATGATAGGCCAAGCTTGAAATAGCGTGGCATGTCAACTTGGAGCAATCCTTTAGAAGGCTGAATTTTTGCTCTATTAATAAAAGAAATACAAGTCACATTTTAAGAAATAACAAAAGAAATACAAGAACATTTTAAAAATATTAAAAATATTAATAAAGTATTAATAAAGTATTAACAAAGTATTAATAAAGTATTAATAAAGTATTAATAAAGTATTAATAAAGTATTAATAAAATATTAATAAAATATTAATAAAATATTAATAAGATATTAATAAGATATTAATAAGATATTAATAAGATATTAATAAAATATTAATAAAATATTAATAAAATATTAATAAAACATTAAGAAAATATTAATAAAATATTAATAAAATATTAACAAAATATTAATAAAATATTAATAAAATGTTAATAAAATGTTAATAAAATATTAATAAAATATTAATAAAATATTAATAAAGTATTAATAAAGTATTAACAAAGTATTAACAAAGTATTAATAAAGTATTAATAAAGTATTAATAAAATATTAATAAAATATTAATAAAATATTAATAAAATATTAATAAAATATTAATAAAATATTAATAAAATATTAATAAAATATTAATAAAATATTAATAAAATATTAATAAAATATTAATAAAATATTAATAAAATATTAATAAAATATTAATAAAATATTAATAAAATATTAATATAATATTAATAAAATATTAATATAATATTAATATAATATGAATATAATATTAATATAATATGAATATAATATTAATATAATATGAATATAATATTAATATAATATGAATATAATATTAATATAATATGAATATAATATGAATATAATATGAATATAATATTAATATAATATTAATATAATATTAACAAAATATTAACAAAATATTAATAAAATATTAATTAAATATTAATTAAATGTTAATAAAATATAAAAATAATCATACAAAATAATAAAAATTATAAAATAATAAAAATTATAATGATTGCAATCTGACATGGTATGTATGGTGCCATGTTAGATCTGAAAATTTTGTAATTTTGAATTTTTTTTAATAAATTATTTTTTTAATGTTTTTTAAAGCAGTTCAGCTACACTGTTCCGCGTCATTCCGCGCCTGCAGTTTGTTGTTGAAAAAAATTGAAAAAAAATAAAAGAAAAAAATGAAAAAAAGAAAAAAAAGAAAAAATTCTTTCGGCTTGCGTTCCCTGTGTTCTCAGGTCTCACGGCCTCTTCCAGGGTTCATCTTTTTCCTAATGAGAGAAATGATTGCTCTCTTCAGTTTTCCAGTCAGTTCCGACGGGTATGATATGAACCTTTGCGCATGCCGCATGTGACTCAGGTCTGTTCTCGCATTTTTTTCGTGAAGGACAAGGGCTGTCACATGGCAAGTTAAGGTTTTCCCCGACCCATCATGTCTTCCACATGATACTGTCACGTAGGGTACGATGAGAGCGAGTCGGAGAATCCAATGTCCGGCGTTGATTCACATTTCAAAACTCTTTCGAAATTGAGTTCAACACTTTTCTCAACGGAACTGATATATTAATGCTTAAATTGACAAGATAATTGTATAGAGACAATTTAGTGTTCAATGCATTCAATTTGGTATTCAATCTGACCCTGTAAGGCCAGGGTCTGATTGAAAATTTGAGCAGTTGCCACAGGCAATGGAAAGTGGTGGAAATTCCCTCGTAGTCGAGACATTCTCTATCCAAAATAAAGGACTAGATCGACACAAAGCTTATTTCTCTAGTGTATTAGGCAACTTGGAGCTCCTTGCTCTTTATGATCATATTTCATGGAAATTGTACAAACTACCCTGCTTCTCATATTCCATGGAGATTCATGAATACAATCTATTGATTATCCCTCAGAATCTGAGTGAAGCAGTTACCGTCTAAATCGTTAAATTGGCGATATTCCAATACTTCGGCGTGGTTTAGTACAGCAGGCCTGAAACCAAAATCTGTACCAGTCCTAGTTTGTCACCTGAAATTAGACCTAAAGTTGCGAAGATATGTCACAATTTTTGCTGTTGGAATATAGCCAATTTGACGAATTTGGCGTTATTTATAAAAGCAGAAAAATGTGCAAGTAGATTGATTACTCACAATGCAAAAGAGCTGTTGCATCTCATAATTAGCAAGATACATCACATTTGCAATTTGTGGAAAATTCACAATCAAATTTCGTGGTACATTTGTGAATAAACCAGGGAGCTCAAGGACCGGACCGGGGACCGGACAAACACTGTGCCAACTGCAAAAAAACAGATATGCTCGACGCCCAAGCCTGAGATCTGGCGTTCAAATCGCTCGAATAAATAAATTAAAAACAACCAGCTACAGGATGGGCGTTCCCATTCATATGAAGAACCTCGATATGCCCGCTGGCCATTAAGACTGCGAAACAGAACACAAAGGCGTCACATTAAACATCCCCCATCGGAGACCAAGTATACTAAAGAAAGTAAGAAACCATGCAAGTTTGAAACCGGCACCAAAAATTGAGACATATATGTACATAAAGGTCTAAACTCTAGGACAATAGGGATTTATTTTTCAGAACGCGCGTTCAGAAACGTGCCAATTCTGGGAGGTGCCAAAGTATTGGAACGGAATTGACGTTACAAATACAAATTAAAAATGGGCTGGAACTTGGAACTGTCCAAAAGGAAGGCTTAAGTGGTCACTCACATTGAATTGGATCAAAAATGCCGTTCATCAGTATGAGGTAATCAAATTGAATCTCTGGTCGAGCGCGTGAGGCGAGCCCAATATCCTGCATTACAAGCGCAGAAGAAACATGCAAGACTACTAACACTTTTTGTCGCAGGACAAACTTGTTAGAAAACAAAGAGAAAATTAAACTGTCTAATTAAGCGGTTGCCAAACAAAATCAAAACTCAAAACCAAGAACTTCTATGTATGTATTATACTCACCTTCCTTCTCCACCCACGCCTCCTGCCTACATGGCAAATTTCGTTAAAATGGCGGTATTCCATTACAATGGCACGTTATTCAGTTCAGGACGGCCGTTCTGAAATCTACATTCGTAGTACATTCGAAAAAACTACGCCTGTCCTAGATATCTAACATCTATACCGAACCTAGATTTTTTAGAACGGACGGTCTAAAATCTATAAGTTTCCTAGATGTTTGAAATCTACAAAAATCTTAGATGTCTGGAATCTATAGGCGTTCTAGATGTTCAGAACGGGCGGTTTGAAAAAATGGCACGGGGAATGTGGCACAAGGAAAATATGGGACTGGGAATACCGCCATTTTAACGAAATTTGCCTTCTACACTCAAACCTTGCTTGCATGATATATACACTCACAATTTGTTAGCATGATGCTATCAAGCTACACTCACACTCCCATATCCAATCGATCAACTAGTTAGTCTCACTCATTCTCATTCACGACAAACGGTTGGTTCCTTTTCATGATATTCCGAGATCTGGGATTACCTAGAAATGAGTATTTTGAAAGCCAACGAAGCGTGCAAGAAAGAAGTAAATCGAGAAACCTGAACATGAAAGTCACTCGCACAAAACCATTGCAGAGAACGGTGATGAGTTCGGCGTTCGCATCTAGCCGCACCTCATGCGATCAGGGAAACATTCCAACTGAGTGGGCAAACGCTCCAATTTGTGCAAACCAGAATTGTGCACAGAGTCCGGTGACAAAGAGCGAGCGAGCTTTCTTCCTGCTCGACGTCGATCGAAGTGCCCAGCTCGACATAAGATGCGACTAGGCGCGAAAGCCTCCACCGAGGTCTGGTGAATCCAGAGAAACAGGAGCTTCTTCCCGAGAGACAGCTAGCGAACTTCAATTCCGCCGCAAGCCCGCAAGACCTTGGTCCCAGAATACAAGGCCAAAGGACTGGCCTGGACTGCCTGAACGCCAATACTATACGCAATACTAGCTTGAACACACAAATCGATTTCGAGGGAAGGATAGAATTGCATGAGCGAGAAATTGCTGAGCTTCCGGAGTGTGCGAGAAGATAACTGACTCACTGACCTTCGACTGCGAACTTCCCTTTTCATCGAGTATCTACGCAAGAATGTTCTTTTAAAGCATGTGAGGTGGCTGAACCTCTTTCGCACACTCATAAGCTGCCATGTACGAAGAGCAGCCACCCTTCGTATAAAAAGAGAAAAGAGTTTCTAGAATTCTACAATCATAGAAGTGTGCAATATTTGCACGAGGAGAATTGGAATGTTGGCCGGCAACCTGGTTGGGAAAGATGGCTCATGAAAAGTGGTGGGGAGGCAACTTTCCAACTTCCAAAAAACTAATTTTGACGTTGGAATTGAACTTCTTAGTTGCTTTGAGATTAAGATCAAGATGAAAATGTCAATTTTGTTAAATTGATGGTATTTTATTCCTATGTCACTTTTCAAAGCACTGACTAGTTTGAAAATTTAAATCTATACATACATGTCCTAGATGTTAGATTTGTAAGTACATAAATGCCACATTTTTGGGTGCCAGACTTGCAACATTTTGAACAAAAGTGACATTCAAAGCTATTCGTAAAATGTAGTTTCTTCCTCTTCATATAGTGCTGATAGATGTGGAAACATTATGGAAGTCAGCAAAAGCAATTTTGATTCTAAAAAATTGAAAAATTGTTTTTTGATTACAACACATTATAGAAACTTGTGCACCCTAAAGATGATTATTTTCTAGGCTTAGTTTCAAACTTAAGTGTTATAGGTACTATACAAGTTGTTAGAAACTTTTAGGCAGACAACAAGACAAAAGGATTATATTAGGATACATTCATTCGTCCTACTAGTGCATGTGAGACCAATTTCTTATAGTCACAATATTTTGAATTAGACAGTGAATGTTTAGATTTATTTTATCTAGGTTCAAGTATTTCTACATTGTACAAATAAATCCGACCCACCTTCAAGCTAACCATTATGGGCATGTCTAAGCTTATGATCTTATGGAAACACCATTTCAAAGCAATCAGTGACCACAAGAGTCAAATTAAGGCTCTCTTGCCAAAAGAACTATTACTCTTTTATCCCTAGGAGAACACAAAAATGTGTTTAATTTTTGTAATTATGACTAAACCACAAAATTTGAAACAACTGAAATTAATTAGATTTAGGCATAGCTTGTTCTTGTCTTTCAAGAACAATTTCAATTGGTGAATGTTTTGAGAGGAGCTAGAGACCAAAATCCCAAATGAAAGAAGTCATTTTTTAATGGGGCACTTAATTATGGACATTCTTCCTTAAAAACCCAACTATAATCTCTAAGGTGGCTCTACAATATAGACAAACCCAATCATGTCTCTAGTTTTCTATAGTGTCTTCAATGGAGTCTTACACTATTTCAATGAATGAAATATAACATCCTAAAGCAATTTGAAAGCTATAATGAATGAGCTAGGTTGTCAAAATTGAACGTCCGGGACCAATTTATGTCCAAACTCCGGACGTCCGGACGCGGTGGGTAAAGCCGTCGTAAAAAAAAATTACCTTAGGTAACTCAAACGCCGCGGTCGGCGGTCAGCGGTCGGTCTGACGACCGCGTCGGGGTTGGGGTCGGGTCAGTCGGAGTGGCGGTCGGTTTCAGCTTTGGAGTCGACAGTGGCGGTCGGATTCGATTTAGGGTCAGTTGGGATGGCGGTTGGGATGGCGGTCGAGTTCGAGGTTGGGGCGGTCGCAGCGACAATTGGGGTCGGGTTGGTTGGGCTTGAGGTCGGCAGTCGCGGTCGGTGTTGCGGTCGTCGTTTTTTACCATGCAGGTAAAAAGATTAAAAACTGAATGTCACGGGACGTTGAGGGGGCAGCGTCTGGGGACTCTGGACGTTCGTCTGGACGTCCTGACAACCTAGTGAATGAGTCTTTTTTTCTATATTTTTTTCTTGGAAAACAAAGTAGAGAAATTGTATATGAAAATAGAGGAAGATATAAGCACTACAAAAATTAGGGTATAAATGAATGCAAAAAATGACTTCAAAATGATTCCAACAATCATTTTAGACAAAAATGACAAATAAATGATTTGGAGCCCTTGTTGTCATTTTGGACAAATTGTTTTTAAATAACTACAGTGTTTATTAACACCATCCATTTTTTCCTTGGATGGTTGTTGTATGAAAAAGTCTAAGGGATCGTTGCAAGAAACACTTGTCCTTTTAGGTGTCCCCTTGACCTTAGGCGGGTGGTTTCTTGCTCATAACTTTGGTGTCTAAGATCCATTTTTCATAAACTTTGAAGAAAGATATATGTGGTAGTTTCAAGCATTGCATATTATTTTTTAATTTTTCAAAATTAGTTTATTATTTTTGAATTGCCCCCATTTTGGTGGGAGGGGGTAGTACTATTTCCAACTCAAAAATGCAAATTTGAAGGTGAAAAGTGGAATACAAGGATTTTTACTAAAGCTATACAAGCATACGAAGAGATTTTCCAAAAATAATAAGGTATTCATTTTTCACATGTGCTTAAACTATACTACCTTTGTGCATGTGCAGAGAATACAATATTTTTTTCCCCAAAGTTGCAAATGATTGGAAACAAGCTCCTTCAAGTTAAGAAAAATGGATTCTTTTTTAATTTTTTTACTATTTTCTAAAAATCAAATCCCAAAGTTGTATTTTCTTGCACTTTCCGTCATTCTTTGAATGTGCATAACTCTTTGAGATAAATTTTTTTAGGTCCAAATTTTCAATATATACTATTTTGAATGCTTTACAAATTATCCATATTTTGTTTCATTTTTTTTAATTTTATTCCAAAAGTCACAGTACTCCAATCTTGAGGCTGTTTTGAGCCAAAATTGGCAGGTGTTTCTTGCAACTACCTTGAGGTGGAAAGTGCTTTCAACTTGCTACATTAATAGTCATTTGCGAGTCATTTTAGATCTATCTTTTTTTTAGATATTTGAATTTTAGATCTACCTTTCTTTTAGATTTTAGAATGTCAAATCTACCTTTTTTTTAAAATTTTAAATTCTAGATCTTTCTTATTCCTAGATTTCAAAAATTCAAATACTAGTATTTAATAGATTTCATTGGTTTAGGAAACCTTACAATTTTATAGATTTTAAATTTCTTGGATTTTAAGTATTTTTTTAATTCTATGGATTATAGAATTCTACAAATTATAGAAATCTATACTTTATAGAAATCTACAAATCATAGAAATTCTAGAATTAAATCAAAAAAATTCATTGTAGAAGACTACAACAATTTACAAGTCTTATATGTCCAATCTATTGGTACTCTTTACAATTGATATAAGACAAATGGGAATGAACTTTAGAAGCAACTAGGAAACAACTAAAAAACAATTAGTGTACGACTTAAAAGCTGAGTTGTCAATATTGAACATTTGGGACCAATTCACGTCCAAAATCCGGACGTCTGGACGTCCGGACGCAGCGTCCGACCAAACGCGATAGGTAAAACCATCGTAAAAAAAAGTTACCGTAGGTAATTCGGACGCCGCGGTCGGCGGTCGGCGGTCGGTCTGACGACCGTGTCGGGTTCGGGGTCGGGTCGGTCGGGGTGGCAATCGGTTTTGACTTTGGAGTTGGTGGTGGCGGTCGGGTTTGGGTTAGGGTCAGTTGGGAACTCGAGATGGCGGTTGGGATGGCGGTCGGGTCCAAGGTCGGGGCGGTCGCGGCGACAGTCGGGGTGGTGGTCAGGCTTGAGGTCGGCAGTCGCTGTCGGTGTTGCGGTCGCTGTTTTTTACCATGCAGGTAAAAAGATTAAATACTGAATGTCACGGGACGTTGAGGGGGCAGCGTCTGGGGACTCTGGACATCCGTCCGGACGTCCGGATGTCCGAACGTCCTGACAACCTAGCTTAAAAGCGACTAGGATATGACTAGCTTTACTATTAGAAAATTCAATTTTTTTGTTGATTTGGTCGTATTCATTTGGTTCACTTTTCTATTGATTTCTATCCAAATCAACAAATTACTCTCCAAATCAACAGAAAAGTGAATCAAATCTATGCAACCAAATCAACAAGAAAAGTTGATTTTTCTAATAGTTGTGGAGGAAATGACTAAGAAAAACTAGTTTATGACTAGAAAGCAACTAGAAAATGATTCACTCATAAACCACAGACATGTCAACGTAGTGAAATCCACATAGGCAACGTCAAATACCCTCAAAGGCGCCTTTAGTAAAAAAGCGGTTGTTTGCTAGTCACAAATAAGTGACGCTAAGTTGCAGAAAATGATTGTAACCTCCACAGTAAGAAAACAAATGAACCCTCAACAAAAACACGCACAAGAAGTCTAGTTTTCCTTGCATCTTCATCCTCCAGTCGCGATCGCGATTGTTAAATGACTTGGACATTGTTGATGAAGGCCAAAGGATGCAATTAGAGAGGTGCAATTGTGCCACAATCATAGAAATATGGTGAAGCATTATATTTCTATATTCATCCATTCTAGAAAATATACAAAGAAAATGGCTAATGTATACATCTTTAAAATGAAGGTAACCACCAAAGGAAAAGCATAGAAAATTTTTGTAAATAGGAGAACTAAAAAAGTACATAATCTCAAGAAAATAGGTATTTGATAATCATTCTTCATTGGGTTCATGCTTCAAAAGTTATAGCAAGTTACAAGTCCATCATGCTACGTGTGACAAAAAAAGACCAGTGTTTCTTGCAATCATCCTATTTACAATTAGTGCAATTTGGCTTTATGGTGTCCCCCCAAAAGAGATTGGCATATAAGGAATTTTATAAGGAATAAAAAAAACCAAATTAGGATTCAAATCCATAAGGATAGTATTTACCTAGGGACAACAATGGGAAACTATATGTTTTTGCTTTCATCACCAATAATTTGTCTATTCTTACTCAAAAATGAATTTTTTAGACTACATGCAAAAATGACATAATTTGTTGTTCTATTTTATAAAAAAATTGCAAATCTAATTTGTCTATATATGTGCAATGACCAAAGGACAACAATGGATCATCCCACCTTAGAAAATACTCCTTTTGTCCTATAATACTAATCTTTTTGTACTAATGAAAATATTAAGGATTTGGCAACAATTTTTAAATGCATGTTACATGTTTATGATTCTATAGTGAATGTGCAATGTGTTTTCTAAAGAAAAAAACAAATATACATGGCTATTAATTGCAATCAAGGGAAGATTAGAAATTAGGAGGTTGCAACATATACAAATTGCCATGTGTAAATAAAGATAGGCCACTAGAGAAAAAATCAACCCTCCTGAGGGCAGGGAATGCTGGTATGCGAGCGGAGAGTGGCAAGCGACAAGCGGGGAGCAAGGATTAGTGAGCGGGGATTTGTAAAAGTTGTAATTTTTTTTGGAAGCCAAAAAAAATGCGAGGAAAAAGTGCACTAAATTTTAGAATTTAATGGATGAATTTTTGAGAAAAGTAGCTTAGGATTTTGTAAAAGATGGATGAAAGTTTGAAAACAATTAATGATAGATGTTAGAAAACTAGATGATAGTGGATGAAAATGGTTTGATAAAATGGATGAAATGGATGAAAGTGATTGGATGAAATGGATGAAGGTGGTTGGGTAAAATGGATGACAGTGATTCAGGGTTACTTTTCTAAAAATGGATGAAATGCATTTGGATTAATTTCCACTTGCCCGTAGGGGCATGTTTAGATGCATTTCAATGTCTTTCCACTTGCTCGCATGTGTCCGGTGAAATGCAATAGAATTCTCTTCCGCTCATCCGCGCGTATCCGGTAAAATGCATATGGATTCTTTTCCACTCGTTGGAGGGTCAAGGAAGTGAAGGAACTGACAATTGGCCTTTGGACAACAAGACGGTACACTCACAAACATAAGTAGAAGGAAATGGAGATGTTATGCTTAGGTTAGGGAAGAAATGGAAGAAAAAGGGTTAAGATTTGAAAAAAAATTCATTCAACTAAAAATGGTTTTGTACATTCTATAGAAACCATTCCCATGGAAGTAACTTGTTCTATGATTGTAGAAGTGAAGGGTACCTACAACCTTGGTTTTAGCATTTATGATATATTTTTTATTTTTCAATCAATTCCTCTACTAAGACCTATGGGGGAGGTATTTTGTAAGCCTTAGAGCATGAGCCACAAAGTTCAGTGTTTAAATTTGTCAAATCTCATCTTCAGCTTCTACACCATCTTCCACCATATGCCCATGACCATCACCTATGTCATCATTTGCCTCTCCTTCTCTACTAATAAAAAATTAGTCTTTAGCATCTACTTCATCAGGGGAAGACTATGAAGGAGAGATCATGTTCACCTCGGATACTAAGTTTTGAATGGAAAACTATATCACTATAAAGTACAATGGAGTCTACCTGTAGTTCAAATAATGAAGAACAATGTAAATAAGATTGTTTGGTAGATGAACAAGAGTACAACCTCATGTCACCAAATAAAATATAAGTTGGTACATTAAGTTTCATTTGTACATTATAAAGGATAGACATTATTCAAGTCTACAATTGTATATCTGGCATAGAGACTTCCATAGTCCACATAAACACACAAGATACAAACCAATAAAGTTTAATAAGATACGGTAGCTGGATAAAACCTCCAAGCCATTGTACCTAACATAATCAAGTCTAGATGTCCTTGGAGAATCAAAAAAAGCAAGAACTAATTCACCTAAACCCAGTGATGTGCAACATGATTTTAGAGATGGCCAACCCCATTCTTTGTCCATTTTTTCCAAAAAAACATTGAAGTTTACCAATGGCCTTTCCATATCGTTTTGTACATTTTCTAGTGGTAAATCAATTTGGAGTACAATTCAGAAACCAAATGGATATTAGAGACAATGTAAACGAATACAGCACTCATTAGATGATATTTGGGGGTCTTGGAGGGCCATTTCAGGCCTATTCTTTGATCTACCCGGATCCAGTGAACGGTGATACGAGTGTGTCAGAAATTTTTTGTTAAAAAAAAACAAAATAAAAACAAAACAATTTTTTACCAAAATATCATTTTAAGCAAATTTTTTTTTTTTTTTTTTTTTCAAAAAGTGACGTGGCAGTTGCTCGACCACGTCAGCCAGTTGCTAATGCTGCGTTCCCAGACTGCGAGAATGCAGCAGACAGCAGGGAAACTTACAGCCTTCTAAGACCCCCAAATCTCATGTAATGTATAAAAAATACAACAACCATATAACTATTGCAAGCAAAGACCCCTACATGTCTAGCATGGTATAGGAACACCAAATTTTAATCCTCATGGCTGAACCAAAAGCAATATTTGTAGGGATTTATAGGTCCTACCAAAAATTGAAATCTAATCAGAAGCCTAATAATTTTGTACAAATCCAAATTTCAAAAAAAGAACTCTTCCGTAAATTAGAGCCCCTAAAGCCCTTTTCGCCACGAAAAGGCCTCAATTGGTATAATGTATGAAATCAAGAACTTTCAAAACCAAAAAATACCGCTCTTGAAGATACATTAAGAGATTCAATTAAAAGACATCACAAAATAAAAATCAATAAACTTTGTAAGGTAGAGCTCTAAAGAGCACTATTGCCAAAGAAAACTAGGGTCTCATTCAGCTCTTGGAGAGATCACTTAAAATATCTATAACAGACCACGAATGTTGAAGTGATTTTTGACCCTCTGTATACTTTTTAATAAATAGTACTTTCAACCTATAACCTTGAAGTTTGTTTAATAAATATTGTAGGTTTCTATTGCCAAAAGTTCTCAACTCAAATAACATATAAAATGATTTCTACCGCGACAAGAGAATGGGGTGTTTTAAGTGAATTCTTAAGTATAGTCCTAGATATAAGATTTTAAATAATGACCTTTAAGGCAATTTTCAGCCAAATTTTACTAGAAATGCATGTGTTTCTAGTAAAATTTCTAGTAAAACACCCCATTTTCTTGTAGCGTACAATAGGTTGAATAATGAATTGAAATGGATGTTTTAACGGGTATTATTTTGTTCATTTTTTAGACAATTTTTTTTAATATAAAATAGAGGTGTGAAAGTTGTTTTCAACTGTACAGTGTATCTTTTCACTTCAAAAATTTGTAACTAATTATAATTATCAAATAAAAATATCAATAATTCACAATATAAACTTTCAAAGTAGAAAAATCTAGTCATATTTGTTTTCTTTCCTTTTTATTTAAATTTTAGGATAAAATATAGGGGGTCTAAAATTTTAACACATCTATTTTCTAATAGCCACTCTATGTGATATCCCTGGGATGCAGCTAGTCAGAACCTCTAAAATTGAAATAAAAAACAAACGAAACTTGAAGAGATAAAAAATAATGTCATCAATACAAAAAAAAAAAAAAATCCCAAAAGGAAGAGTCTTCAAAGATATTCTCGCCACGGAGAAGCCTTAGGGTGGTCCATGTGGTCAAAACAACTTGATTTAAATGCCCCAACTCTTGAAACATTTCAAGATTTAGTTAAAAGCCATTATGAACTTCTTTTTTTAAATTCCCTATGCTAGCGCACTTGAAGTCTTTCTCAGCACCGAGAGGCTTTTTGTTGGTGAAGAATCATGGAACTTTTACAAACATTAATCAACAACTAATGAAGTTTGACTAGATTCATTTTACAATAATCAAAATTTAAAAATAAAAAGTTGCACGAGAAGGGTAGTGCCCTCCAAATCCTTAAAAATAATAAGTTGCACCAAGAGGGGTTTAGAAGGCACTACTTCATGCAACTTTCACAAACATTAATCAACAACTAATGATATTCAACAAGATTCACTTCACAACCAGTAAAATTAAAAATAAAAAGTTGCATGAGGTAGTGCTCTTTAGTGCCAAAAGGAGATTTGGGGGGGCACTACCATTAGAGAAATAATCAAGCCTTTGGAGGGTTGCTTTGCAGCCCTTAGAGGACCCCAAAGTTTACCTTTTTTTTGGCTTAGGGATTTATTTTTCTCCTGTTTTTGCTCACCTTTTGTCAAGCTGTCAAATGATTGTCAGTGGCTCCAAATCCAAATTTAAGTATTCAATAATCAAGGTTAAGATACTCTAATGCATTTTAATCTGATTATTGAACAACTTTAATTTAGATGCTAACTGAACTCTACCCAACTTGTGGAATATAAAGCAAATGTCCAAAGTAGTCCATTGACCATCTACCATCACCAAAAACATGTGAAAGACTTACCTCATTGACATTCAGTGAGAAGGAAGGGTGGATAGGTTGTTACAAAGAAATCAATTTTTCTTCATGACTTTTCAAAGAGTATCACATAGTTTGAAGTTGAGAGCTTGGCCGCTCATTGTCAAAACGTAGAAATTGTGTTAAAAGTCAAATTTTAGACCTCATTTAGGCATAGTAGAATAAAAAATTTCAAAAAGCTTTGAACAAAAATAAGATGTATAATCAAGCAAAGTTTTATCTCCACAAAACCATTTGAGGTTTTGAGACTTCAGTGAAACGTTATGGACTAATTTCAGATAGGGTCTCTGAAAATGTCAAAAAAATGTCCCTTCCGGCCCCTCTCTGAAATTTCTCCACTACTCTTAGTTGGAGTTTTGAAACCTCAAACCAATTTTTGGAGATGAAATTTAGCTTGAATCTCCACATTAACTTAGTTCAAGGTTTTATGGAAATAGTTTTCTACTATGCGTAAATGAGGTCTACAATTTGACTTTTAATACAATTCCTGCATTTGACTAATTAAACTATGAGCAGTTGAGCTCCTATTATTCCTAATTTACTTATCCCACATGGATTGTCTCCCCTACTACTACCCCACTAGTATAAAGAGCTCTTCTTTTCATCATCTCTTATAAAAAGCTAAGTAAGTTGCTCCTAAAGCTTGGTACCCTAACAACCAACTTTATAATCCAATACACATGGCTTACAATTACATCATTTGTTAAATTTGCCAATTAAACAAATGAAGTAAAATTCAGCCACTTAAAAAACAAAAATGTGCATGAAATAGTGCCCTCCAAACACCCTCTTGGTACTGAGAGGGAGTTTGGAAGGCACTACCTCATACATATTTTCTTTTTAAGATTCAAATATTTTATAAATCCTATTTTTTTTTTAAATACATGTTTAAATAAATGTGCATGAGGTAGTGCTTTGCAAAATCCCTCTCGGGTGTTTGGAAGGCACTACCTCATGCATATTTTCTTCTTAAGATTCAAATATTTTAGAAGTCCTATTTTTTTTTAAAGCATGTTAATATAGATGTGCATGAGGTAGTGCTTTGCAAAACCCCTCTCGGTACCAAGAGAGTGTTTGAAAGGCCCTACCTCATGCATATTTTCTTCTTAAGATTCAAATATTGTAGAAATCCTATTTTTTTTTAAAACATGTTCAAATAAATGTGCATGAGGTAGTGCTTTGCAAAATCCTTCTCGGCACCGAGAGGGTGTTTGGAAGGCCCTTCCTCATGCACATTTTCTTCTTAAGATTAAAATATTTTAGAAGTCCTATTTTTTTTTAAAACATGTTTAAATAAATGTGCATGAGGTAGTGCTTTGCAAAACCCCTCTCGGTACCAAGAGGGTGTTAGGAAGGCACTACCTCATGCACATTTTCTTTTTAAAAATCAAACTTTTTAGAAATCCTATTTTTTTTTAAAACATGTTAAAATAAATGTGCATGAGTTAATGCTTTGCAAAATCCCTCTCGGCACCGAGAGGGTGTTTGGAAGGCACTACTTCATGTACATTTTCTTCTTGAGATTCAAATATTTTAGAAGTTCTAGTTTTTTCTAGAAACACGTTAAAATAAATATGCATGAGTTAGTGCCCTACAAACACCCTCTTGGTACTATGAGGGGCTCTTGAGGCCACTATCTCATGCAAATTTGCTTTTTAAAATTTGTACTCCTAAGAAATTATTATTTTTTCTTAAACATGTTAATAAAAATGTGCATGATCTCGTGCCATCCAAATCCCGTCTCAATGCTGAAAGGGGATTTGGAGGGTACTACTACATGCATATATTTTTCTTAAATGTTTTTTTGTAAAAGGTTTGAATTTCTAAAAAGTTTGAATTTAGAAATAAAAAGTATACATGAGGTAGTGCCCTTCAAACCCCGTCTTGGTACCCAGAGATTTGCTATGCACTATCTCATGCATATTTTTTTTTTTTAATTTTTTTTTAAATTTGGAAGTTCTAAGAAGTGCGATTTTTTTTTAAATGTGCATGAGGTATTGCCCTCCTATCTCCTTTTTGGTTCAAGAGAGGGTTCAAAGGGCACTACCTCATGCAACATTTTAGTTTTAACTCTGACTTTTGGAAAACTAATTTAATCAAACTATATTAGTTATTGATTATTGTTTGTGAAAGTTGCATGAGGTAGTGCCTTCCAAACCTTGTCTTGACACCAAGAAGGGGTTTGGAGGGCACCACCTCATGCTTATTTTCTTTAAAAATTCTAACTCCTAAGAAATGAATCTAGTCAAACTTCAGCCTTGTTTTCATTCAACCAGTTGGTCTGGCCCTCAAGGCACTTAAATTTTATTTTTTTTCAAAATAATCAAACAAAATGCTCAATGTGATATTATAAGGCAAATATGAGTACTCATTCTCTCACAAAAAGCTCACATATACCAAACAGAAATAAAAAAAATTGGAGAGGGAATTAATCCCCCCCTTCATGTTTTCAATTTTGGTTAAAAGGTAATTCCTTTGGGAACCCCATTTGGTATCAAGAAGGCCCCCTGGAGGGTTGTGAACCTTGCATTCACTTAACCAGTTGGTCCAGCACTCGTGGCAATTCAAATTTTTTTCTTTTTAAAAAAATCAAGTAAAATGCTCAACGTGATAATATAAGACAAACACAAGTGCTCATTCTTTCACAACTCACAAGAAGCTCAAATAAACCAAATGAGAATAAAAAACAATGGGAAAGGAGTTAATCACCCCTCTTTCATGTTTTTAGTTTCAATCAAGAGGTCATCCCCTCGGGGACCCCTTTTGGTACCGAGAGGTCACTTGGAGGGTCCTTGGCCTTGCATTCACTCAATCAATTGGTCTGGCCCTCTTGGCAGCTAAATTTTTTTGCTTTTTAAAATAATCAAATGAGATGCTCAATGTGATATCATATAACAAATACAAGTGCTTATTCTCTCACAAGAAGCTCAAATATACCAAATAAGAATACAAAAAATGGGGAGGGAGTTAAGCCCCCTCCATTTTCATGTTTTCAGTTTTGGTCAAGAGATCACCTTCTTAGAGACCCCTCTCGATACTGAGAGGCCTCTGGAGGGTCCTGGACCTTGCATCTACTCAATTAGCTGGTCCGGCCCTTGCGGTAATTGAAATTAAAAACAAAAAATCAAACAAGATGCTCAACGTGATATTGTAAGGCAAATATAAGTGTTCATTCTTTTGCAAAAAGCTCATACATATCAATCAAGAATTAAAAAAATTGGGGAGGGGGTTAATCACCTCTCCTTCATGTTTTCAGTTTTGGTCAAGAGGTCATCCCTTTTAAGACCCTTCTCAGTATCAAGAGGCTTCTTGGGGGGTCCTGGGCCTTGCATTTATCCAACTAGCTGGTTTGACCCTTGCGGCATTTGAAATTTTTTTCTTTTTAAAAAAAGCAAGTAAGATGCTCAACATAATATTATATGACAAATACGAGTGCTTACTCTCTCTAAGAAGCTCAAATAAACCAAATGAAAATAAATAAAAATGGAGAGTGAGTTAATCACCCTCCCTTCACGTTTTTTATTTTGGTCAAGAAGTCATTTTTTTGAAGATCCTTCTTTGTATCAAAAGGATCCAAGGGGGTCCTAGGCCTTGCATTCATTCAACCAGCTAGTCCGACCTTTGCAGCAGTTGAAATTTTTTTTGTTTTAAATTTAGCAATTAAGATGCAAAGCTTGGGATCTATGGGGATCATTTTTAAAATGTGAGGATACCAACATTGGAAGCAAGGTCACCATACACTTGAATAGTTGAATCTATTAAAATTCTAATGCAAAAGTGGAATTAGGCTCAAGACTAGACAACGCTATGCCACCGCAAGTTGAATCGCTATCATATTGAAGTGAATATATTCCAAACCTAGGTTGATTTGGCTCTTGCGCAAGAGATCTTGAGAAGCTTTAAAACTAAATTGAAAATGAATTAATGATTACACTGCTATATCTATAAGCAAATAGATGGAGATCATCAGTCTAACCTAGGGCATTAGTTCTTGAATCCTATAACTCCAAGCCGCCTAAACCTACAAAGTATCACGGAAGCACAAAATTTAGAAGACCACGGCGAAGATAGCATCAATCGATACCTCTTCAGCCAAAGGTGCGATCTAATGTGGAGGTGCCTCGCCACTTTGTGCGCTTGGCTGTCCACGTCTCGATTGCAAATTCCATTTTATGATTACTTGGTTCCTGATGCAAGTAGCCTCCACCGTGTATTGCCAAGTGTAGCATGAAGGTCAATTACATCACTAGGAATGAGTTGAGTACTTGTACTTTTGTACATTTGGGCACTTATAAACACCTGACTTAAAAGATGGGCAACTGTGCGACATGAAGGAGAGAACTTGGACTTTGATTGGAGAACAGATGGAGAGAATACCAAGTGGCACAAACTCCTCAATTTTCATGCATGCTACAAAAGAACTCTTGGGCGAGCTTCTTCTGCATCCAGATGCAGTGCTGCTAAAGACTCTTGACTTTGATGAATTTGTCCCATTGCTGAACATGTGCAAACACTTTAGCTCCCTTAGTATGCAAAATGAGGTAACATCTTTCAAATATATAAGGAGATTTGAAGTGATTGACAGCATTTTTAAGTTGAGGAGGTCAAGCACGTGGGCATTTGTTCAAGAGAGTAAATTCCCAGGTCAAGGGACGGATATGGACAAAGTTTTTGTTTTCAAAGTGTTAGATGTAGGACTTAAAAATAGAGTTGACCTGGTGAAGCAAATGCAAAGTGGAAGGGGGTTTTGAGACATGTGGCTAATGTTTGATCATGTCAAACGCGTCAAAGGATGGACCACCATGGAATGTCATGTATATAAGACTAAAAGGGCCACTACTTGTATTATAATGACATCAGAGAACTCTAAATCTGCAAGGAATGACTGTATTTGTATTGACTACATGATGTTCTTTTGCTTGAAGTGCTTAAGTGTATGACTTGGGCATCCCGAGGCCATTTGAAGTGTGCTCCCTAAATCCTTTATCCTTAATTGTAGGCATGACGGAAGACCAATTTTCATTGCCATCCACATTCACTTGGGCCTTCCGCCAACATGTTGACCAGCCAGCCCCTTGTAGATAAGCTTTGGTCGTCAAATTATATTTAAACAAAACCCAAGTCTAATAGTAAAGTTCGTTCCAAGGGAAGCTATTAAATAGGGATACTTCTAATAACTAATTGAGTCATTGCAATTATAGAAAATATAAAGAAAATTCATTCCTTAACCACAAGCATAAATGTTTTTCCTTGCATGGTGAATCTAATTGCTAAATTTCACATTCCACTCTTAAAGGCCACAAGGGTTAAGATATCTCCCAAATTGGTTTTAATCTTTTCTATCTTTAATACTTCATCTCATCTTTTACTGTAAACTCCTTTTATCTTTCCAACTTGGATTCTTAACCAGCCTCGCAGTCTGATTGCAACAACTTCCGATTCGGACTATACAGCTTTCACAGCACATTTTTCCAACTGGGACCCGTCTTATCACACGCAATTAGGAATTGCCTACTTTCTAGTCAAACCAGCCATGCCTTCCGATTTGGAAACCACACATTCTTCTCTGCCCAGTTGGACTTCTCAACTTCCATACCCCATTAGGTCACTCAGTACATAATCTTACTCACAAATCATGAACCAAATTGAAACACACAGAAAACCACATTCAGGCTTTATATAACTTCCAACTTGGATACAGCATCACTCTTATATTCCGATTTGGATTTAACATACACCAAACTTATCAAATAGGCTCACATAAAATATTTCATGACTCATCTGACTAACTTACAATTTGGATTTTTAATTGATACTACAATGACATTCACGAACCCAACTTGGATCAAACAAACATACAAGTGCAAACAATTTCCACATTGGTCATCACTAATCTTAATAACATTGCAATTCCAAACATTCATACAATTAGAATTTAACATTAAAAACTTCACAACCGCTCAAACATCATACCAATTGGACTAAAAATGTACTCATATTAATTTCCAATTTGGTGATTAAATCACCATTACAGATTTAACAATATTGCTCAACATCAACTTTAGGATCTAGCAATTAAACTCCACTTTTAATTTCCAATTACTACACTTCATTGTCATCATTCTATAATTTCCGAATTGGGCTTGCTAAACTTATCAGCTTCAACTACCCACTTGGAAAACTTCACATCGCTCCATCTCCACTCTTCTGTACAACACACTGCCATGCACTGGCACACAAGCATCCCAACTAGGACACAGACTCACTCATTCACAGTTCTGACTTGGAATTCAAAACCAACACAGACACACACCCGACTAGGAAATCACACTCGTAACCCCATTCGGACTCAACTCTTCTCCACGGCAGATTAACAACCAATTAGCACAAACAAACTTCCACAATTCAATCACACACACACATGAACATAAAGGAAATACGAAGCACTCTCTAGGCTGGGACTCACAGCATTCACTCGATACTGGGTGACTTCCAATTCGGAAGGACAGACCAAATAGGAACCAAGCCGGCTGACAGTTAGCCAACCGACTCGGAATTCCACTGCAACAACCATCCTTCCAGAAAACTCACCAACTCTCTGAATCACAACTTGGATTTACCACACAACCTACTAGGAAATCTGCAAGACAATGCACCCTTCAACTCACCACAAGTAACTCCTAACTGGGCTGACTTAAGTAAAAACATACTTACAACTACACTCCAACTTGGTAAAAACATATACAAAGAACCCCAAATTGGTGCACAAAGATGATAAAAACTCAACAATCACACTCAAAAACCATCAAATATATACCAAAAAGGTAAACATTTAAAGAACAACTAGGCTGTCTACACCCCTAAACCTACATCCTTCTACGGTAATAGGTATAATTTGGTCATACTCTGACATACCTACCACGGTAATAGGGGACAGACCCTAAACCCTTGACATGACAACAAAAGCTTTAATTTTTATTTGAAACGTTCCTATAGGTACTGACTTTTGAAATATTCTTTTCCATACCAATTGAGCTGTAAAGTTTGCAATACGCTTAACCCTTAAAGGGCCATTGTCCGTTTGGGGGACAAATGGGATTTTAGGCAGGTACCTACGGGCTGAATTTTTGTTATGATTTTCTAAAACTTTTTTTGGAGATAGAAAAACTGATAAGCTTCATGGGAATATAGGTTCTTTTTATTGGTGCCCGGAAACAAAACTTATGCCCAAATAAGCTCAAAACAGGGGAAAAGGGGTGGCAAAAAAAATTTGCAAAAAATTTAATTTTTTTTTTTGAATTCTTTTTCCTTATAGATTATATTTTTTTCTATTTAAGAAGCTTTGATTCATTTCATTTGGACTTTTTATGAGAAAGTTATAGACAATCTTGTTTTTTAGACAATTAAAATATCTTCTTGAAAAAAATAACTTGTAGGATTTATTTTGGAACGCAATTTTTGCAATTTTTCAAAAAAAAGTTCCAAATGGCTTAGATTTTGTGCTAGAACAATCTCGTCATTGGAATTAGTGTATTTTAATTCCATCTAAAAGATATTAATATTTTAGATTTTCCTCCTATCTTGTGTCTACTTCTATTTAACAATTTTTTTAAGAACTTCTTTTCTTTTCCTAGACTCTCAACTCAATTCTCCACTAGAAAGATTTAAAGCTCAAAACTTTGTAGTGCAAAAAATTTAAGTTAAAAATGTTCAAAGTCAAAAAATCTAGTCCCGCAATGTGCTGAAAAACTTGTTTTTTCACTTCAAACGCCAATATCTTGCAATCTGTGCGGTCAAAAATTTTGAAATTTTTTCCATACATTGTCATACTAGTTAGGTATAAGATCCTACGGCTAGATGTGCAAAAAAAAACAATTTTTCAGTTTTTTTACTCTTTGCTCTAGAAATGGCAGTTTCAAGAGTTTTTGGATAGAAAAAAGGCCTTGGTCCTTTAGGGGTTAAATTTTGGACGCACTACCATTTTCATTGGCCTTGCTAATACATTTTTTTTCTGACAAATGCAAGTTTTGAGTCTAAATAATATAAAAAATAGTTTCCTTAAACAACAAGACAATATTTCATGTATCGTCAATAGAATTTTTACGTTGATGTCATTTAGTTTTTTAAAGATTTTATCCATCTATCCTTCTACTTTCGTCCAATTTTTCATCCATCCATTCTCCTGTTTTCTTCCATTTTTTTCATCCATCTATTCTTCTATTTTCATCCATTTTTATCATCCATCCATTCTTCTACTTTCATCCATTTTTTCATGCATTAATTCCTCTACTTTCATCCATTTCTTCAATCTCCTTGCATACACATCTTGTAACTCCCACCATCCCAATTTTTAGCAAATTCTTTCCAATTTTCCATTCACTTTCATCCTAAACAAAGAATAATTCCATCCAAATTAAGGTTGACTTTCAATCCATTTTAATTTTTTTTTGCCTCACTTTTTACTTTTTTGTCCATGATCTATGTTCCCTGTTCACCATTCCCCGCTTGCCGCTCCCCGTTCACATACTAGCAACTTTGTCCGGAGGGCTGCTCCAGATTGACATGCCAAGCTATTTCAAGCTTGGCATGTCAATCTGAAAAAGTTTCTTTGGTGAGAAATCAGCTTGGCTGACTGCTCGCCAAAATAGTCAGATTTTGAATTTGTTTTTTAAAATTTAAGATTTTTTAAAGATTATTATTATAAATATTATTTTTAAATAGTTTTTCACTCGTAAAATTGAGTTCCTGCGCTACAATCACTGCAGTTTCAGGTGAGCGGAAAAAGAAAAAGAAAAAAATTTCAACCCCAAAAAACAAAAGTTTAGGGTAATTTGGAAGGCTGTAGAGTAGCCCTTTGGAGGCCTGAAATTTCCTCTAATGCTCTATAGAGAAGTAAGACTTCCTAGGCAACTACCTTGCCCCCTCTATGTCTAAATTTGCACAAATTACATTGTTATTAAAAGGGATTTGGGGCCAAGAAAGGGCCATTTCAGGCTTGTTCACCAATCTGTTCCCATGCTATGAGTAGCGGTATGGGCTACTAGAAAAATATATAAAATAAAATTTAAAAAAAGAAAAAAATCAAATCAAATCAAATCAAATTTCATTTAAAAAAAAAAAAAAAAAATTTAAAATGTGATGTGGCCAAAGTTCGGCCATGTCACCCTGCTGCAGTGGTGCAGTTTCAATAGTTGGAAATTGTGCAAAACTTTTGGAGAACTTATGGAAATTCGTGGCCCTTTAGAGGACCCAAATTCTTTCTACTGCTTGAAATTCAATAGATTTGATGAATAGTACAATGTCTTTTGATGTTTCAACCAATCAACTTCAAATTTCTATAAAAAAGAACTTAGTTTTTAGATTTTTTTCTTATGTGTAGTATAAATAATAAACTAGAATTTTCTTGTTTCATTTCATTAGTTAATGTTAAAAACAAAAGAAATCATCTTCAAACCTAAAACCAGGTCTAATGTACATTACTAAAGAAGACAAATAACACTTGCTTGGGAACAAATGAAAAAAACAAAAAGAATTAGTTTAGTATTATGGGACAGAGGGAGTATATATTGTAATGTAGAGATGGTTAGAGGAGACAATGGGAGAATGAGATGTATGGTAGAACTACCCATTTCCAACCAAGCATAATACCCAACATGTAGGGTGCAGCTATTTCCAACCAAGGCTGTAACATGTTTCCAACCAAGGTTTGGAATGTTATTTTTTCTCCTTTGCAAGGTTGGAACTATAAAATCATTGACACATGCCTTGATATAGTGATCAAGAAAGTTAGAAGTAGTGAGTGGGAAAGTAGTTATGGAATGATCGAAATTAGAAGACTCTATATATTGGATATGGATTGAGGCCATCTGTTGGCTTCTAAAATTCATAGTAATTTGGATTTGAAGAAAAAAAACACCAAAAATTGGCAATATCCGTCATTTCTATCTTTCTACAGGGCAATAAATTTATATTGTGTTCTACTACTCTAGAACATGTGCGGAATCACTTAACCCCTAAAAGCCCGTTGTCCCTTTGGGGGAATAATGCATTTTTGGTCAGATACCTACAGGCTGAAATTTTCTCTTGATTTTTTGAAACTTTTTTGGAAGGTAAAAACACTGAGTAGTTTTGTAGGAATAAATTTTTTTTCACAATTGGAGCCCGAGAACAAAAGTTATGACCAAATAAGCTCAAAACAGGGGACAGCGGGCAACAAAAAAGATTTGCACTTTTTTTTTTTTTTTCTTAGTATTTTTTTCCCTATATATTTTATTTTTATCTATCTAGATAGCTTTTATTCATTTCATTTGGATTTGTTATGAGAAAGTTATGGACATTCTTGTGTTTTGGGCAGTTAGAGCATCTTTTTGAAAAAAATAACTTGTAGGATTCATTTTTGAATGCAATTTTTCAAATTTTTCAAATTTTTGTTTTTGCATGGTTAAGTTTACTAGCTAGAACAATCTCACCATTGGGATTAGTGCATTTTAATTCCATCTAAAATATATGAATATTTTATATTTTCCTTCTATCTTGTACCTACTTCTACTAAACAATTTTTTCAATAATGAAAATTAAGTTTTTTTGAATTTTTTTTTTTCGGTAGATTGTCAATTCAGTTCTCCACAGTAAACATTTAAAGCTAAAAATTTTGTAGTGTAAAGGTCTTAAGTTAAAAATGTTCAAAGTCAAAAATTCCAGTCCCACAATGTGCTGAAAAATTTGTTTTTTTCACTTTAAAGGTAGATATCTTGCAATCTGTGCGGTTAAAAATTCTGAAGTTTTTTCTACAAATTCTCATACTAATTAGGTGTAAGATCCTATGGTTAGATGTGCAAAAAAAATATCTTTGATTTTCTTTCTCTCTTTGCTAAAAAAATGGCAGTTTTGGGTGTTTTTTGACATAAAAAAGACCTTGGGCCTTTAGGGTTAAGTGGTTGACTATGGGTGTTTCTACTGTAGTGACGGATGCTAGGGGTCATTTCTTAGTGCAGATCATGTAAAGGGTAGAGTTGGGCTGCTTAATTAATTTTCAGTTTGCGTCTGAAGAGTACTATGTACTAAGTGGAAAGTGTTATGACAATCTTGTTAATATTGAAGTATTTTATGTATACGAAAGTGAAAATTTTTATATGCCTTGGAACAGCAGCTAATTATGAATTGGTTTGGGTGGCTAAAATTTGATCCAGCCGATGAGCAACATTGACAGCAATTGGAGGGCTCATACCCATTTCACTGTCACATAATCATTCATTTGGTGCCTAAATGTCTACAAACGTTGCATTACGATTTAAGGTAAATGGCCCCATTGCGGTCAAATGACCCATGATGGACACCTAATGACCCCATTGTGGTTTTTTAGACCACAATCAATGCCTTACATGGTAGTTATGGAGTAATTAGTAACCTCAATAGGTACTTCCAACTTTTCAGTGTAAAATTCTTTGTAAAAACTGACTTTTTAGGTCTCCCATGTTTGAAAATGTTGTGACTACATTGGGTAGGAAGATGACCATATTGGATTCAGATTTTGTTGGTCATGAAGTAGCCTACAGACTCCTATGGGCTGATCACTTCAAAAATTCAGAACTAATTCATACTTGGTCCAAAAAATATAATTTCAAATGCCCTCACTGTCTCTCACGCTTATCTTTGTGTGGGAAAAAATTTGAAAAATTTCAGCAATGGCATGTAGGCATACTCCTAATTCTGACCGCAATGGGGTCTTTTACCTTACCAATTTTCACAAAATTCACCAAAGTTTCACCAAAATTCAAGACTACTAACACTAACTTCCTCCTCTCACTCACCTATGAGGTAGAACAACCCAATGCTGTTTGTCACCCAATTCCAATATCTACTGAACCCTCCCATTTGCGTTAGCCACCTACCCATTATCACATCATGACAATGCACTTGGGGAGGGGACATGTCAGCCTATGGTATGGTTTGGTATGGGTCTACCCACATTTTGCCAATTTAGTCCCAACAAACTTTGAAAAACCACAGAAAATTAATTTCTTGTTGGAATGTCTTGATTCTACTTGCAAATAGCTTCTCTCAAACTTCTCAATCTCTAAAAAACATGTGAGTTGACAAATAGCTTCTCCAAAGTACCTAGATAGCAAATCTGCTCAGTAGTGATTTGCATGATTGTTTACCTTACCTCCCGACAAGGTGCATACTATACAAAACAGAGAGATAGAACGCAACACATAAGTTACACAACAGAGCAAGTCACATCATTAAAACATGCCAAAGTGTATTGTTTCCTTTTATCAATGGAAATTGTCCATGAGTTTTGACAAAAAAAACCCAAAAAAAACACATGCCGAAGTGCATCTGCATGTACTGTACTGAAATGAAGAAGAAGGAAAACTCTGGCTCTAAGACCAGAGCAGAGTGAATAATGGATTAAGGAATTTCACCTTCGAGCTAGAA
Source organism: Neckera pumila (assembly GCA_963969595.1). Classification (NCBI taxonomy): domain Eukaryota; kingdom Viridiplantae; phylum Streptophyta; class Bryopsida; order Hypnales; family Neckeraceae; genus Neckera; species Neckera pumila. Next base: position 18,980,517 of record OZ018414.1, read on the forward strand.
AACGGTGCGGAACACACTGTCCCACTACCTACCGAGCCACGGAGCGACGAGAAACCCATCACTCCGAGGGGTGACTTCTACGCATCCTCAAACAAACAAAATCGTAGAGACAGATAACACGAACTATAATGCGTGGAAAATATTATCAGGCAAATTAGTGCATGTGACACTAGCTTATCAACGTGACACGATTTGTAATGTCTTTAAACGAGAACAAATATATCCCATGGCAATGCAAAGGCATCAAAAAGGATTCATCAACCTGCAGATTTCATTGAGAAGTTGCAGGTAGGTGTTAAAGTTTAGAAAAGAACAGACGAATTAAATATAATGCAGATGAAAAGCACGTGATACTTTGTGTGAAGATAAAATCTTCAGTTGACACTTGCAGGTTGAAATAATACTATATTAAATCATTTCTTATAAAGTATTGCACACATTGAGAAAGAAAAGTTACCTGTCCCCAATTTCTGATAGATGACTTCCTAGAAAACTTCTTTCGTTGTGCATTCAACACTTTCCTAAGAGACTTATTGATTCAGTCCAATACTGCGTCACCGGTTCCGATGTAGTGTACTCGCGGCAACGAAGCCGATTAAACGGAAGGGCATTACTTAGGTCCCGGAGGACGGCTATTCATATTGAAGTTGCTTCATGAGCACTGACAAGCAGCACCGCATTGACATCTTCATCTTCAAAGACACATGGTTTTGTTTTTTTTTACAATTTGAAAGCTACAATGAGTCCTTTTCTCTACAATTTGTTCTTTGGAACAAAATAGAGAGATTGTATACGGAACATTAGATGAGTTTTGGGGGGTCGGGAGGGCCGTTTCGGGCCCGTTCCCGACGCTAGTCCCCCCCGCAGTTTCAGGGAACGGCTGTTCCCGACAAAAAAATTTAAAAAAAAAAAAAAAAAAAATTTTTTTTTCATTCTTGAAATGAAAAAAAAAACAGAAAAAAAAAATTATTTTTTTCCGACGTGGCAGTCGCTCGGCCATGTCAGCGAGTTGCCACGGCCCTGAATTCGGCAGTTCTCACAAGTTCTCACAAGTTGGGAACACGCAGCCCTAAACAGGGTTCATTTCTCATCTAATGGTACTAAAGTAGAGAGAGACAAAAGAAACTCCAACCATCTTATTGTAGTTGACATATTAAAAATCGGTTTATTTTAGGTCACATTAATGAATGAGAATTCAAAACAAGTGATCTTAAATTATGTTTAGTCGTTAGAAGGAAGACTTTGTTTTGCATAAGGGGAAAAGGCCTGAGGTGGAGAAGGTATTATGAATAGAAAGTGATGGATGATTGGGTATCAAAGTCTAAGGTATACAAACCCAAAATGCCCCAAGTCTAATTGTTATAATTACTTTAGCCCCCAATTCCGCGCTTTTACTTCCTAATGTAATGAAATCTGTAGAACGTCAATTGGTCAAATGAACTAGGAATTAGGTTGAAAAGTCATGATTTAATAACTTCAAGGAATACGACTATGCAAATTCTACATATGGGAAAAAGTCCATTCCTTATTCTACAATCTTGAAAGACGCTTTTGAAATACCATCTAGTGACCATGTAGGATGGCGTTTCTTTTTTTTTTTGAGAAAATGCCGGAAGCAATCACTTAAAATTTGATGAAGTACTATATTTCTACATTTATGTACCTTTAAAAACAAAAAGAAACTAAAAAATAATTTTCAATTAAATTCATGCACTTTTTCATCCAAATTTAGAGACTTCATCCATATTCTAAATAGCAATGGATTTTTTTGTGCAGAAATAGACTACTTTTATCTAGCACAAAGGAGAGATTTATTCTCAATTGGTACAATTTGGTCCCATGGTGCCAGAAAAAAGGGTTTGGCATGTAAGGAGTTAAAAGAACCAAATTAGGATTCAACTGGAAGAGGATAGTATCTCCCTAGGGACAATAATAGGAAGCTATATGTTTTTGCTTTGATCACTAATAATTTGTCTTTTTTTTTCCTTCAAACTGTTTTATCAAAATGCATGCAAAAAATGATCTAATTTGTTGTTCTATTTTATTAAAAAAATTATAAATTCAATCTATTTATATATGTACAATATCCAAAGAGACAACAATGGATCATTCCACCTTAGCAATACTCCTCCATCCCATAATACTCGTCTTTCTTTGTAATAATGAAAGTATTAATGATTTGATCATAACTTTTTAATGTATGTTATGAGTAAATGATTCTATAGTGAATGTAGAATGTGTCCTCTCAAGTGCAAAACAAGTGGATCATTATAAAAAATTTGGACCCTCTACAAGTCCATTAGGGTTTCGGCAAATGTGTAATTACAGTGAATTTTTTATTTTTATTTTTTTAAATAATATTTTTTAAATAAAAAATTAATAAAAAAATTAATTAGAATTCCGACGGGGCACCTTGGCTAACTGCTTACCTTACAAATTGCCTAACAAGCTTTTGGAGCTAATATTTTTTCTAAATGCACATTTTCATGCATCAATTCAGCCTTGTAATTAAAGGGCTGAAATTTTCATTAATGTGTCGCTATTAATTGCAATCAAGGAAAGACTAGAAAATAGGAAGTTGCAATAGATACAAAGTGCCACACATAAATAAAGGTGGACTCTATAGAAATGGAAGACTTCTTATACAACTACCTTGCCTCTTCTATGCATAGATTCATACAAGATCGTCTTGGATTTCAATAGACTTGATGAAAAGTGCAATGTCTTTTGTTATTTGAACCAATCAACTTCAAATTGCTATAAAAAAATTCAACTTTTCAATTTTTTTGATTTGTAGAGTGGTTAATAAACTAGACTTTTCTTGCTTCATTTCATTAGTTAATGTCAGTAACAAAAGAAATCATTTTCAACCCTAAAATCATGTCTCAAGTACATTACCAAAGGGAACAAATAGAAAAAAACAAAAGGGAATAGTATTATGGGACACAGGGAGTGTATAATGTCTTGTAGGATGGTTTGGAGGAGTGGGAATATGAGATGTAGACATGTAGTGGTCAATGGTAGGGATCATTTCTTAGTGCAGATCATGTGAAGGAGGTAGAGTTTGACTGTTTAATTAATTTTTAGTTTGCGTCTGCCCAGCGAAGAGTAATATGTAGGTGGACAATTTTATGGCAATTTTGTTATTACTGAAGTATTTTATGCATGCAAAAAGTGAATTATTATATGTCTTTGGAACAGCAGCATCTGCAAGCAGCTAATTATGAATTGGTTTGGGTGGCTAAAACTCGATCCAACCCATGAGCAACATTGACAGCAATTGGAGGGCTTGTAGATAGCTGGTTTTACATTTTTTTTGTTTGTGTTTTTAGTACATTTTGAGGCTATTTGAGTGGTTGTATGTTTTCATTTGGTGTTTCAATTTGGGATTTTGAGGTGTTAATTACCGAATTGGAGTCATTTTGTGATGTTTTGTGGTAGTCAGGGTAGTTCCGAATTGGGTCAGTATTTGTCAAGTGGGTGATTTGTATTGTTATCCAATTCGGTTAGTGGTCAGAGTTCCGAGTTGGTCAGAGTTTTGAATGAGTGATGAATGTGGTGTGATCCAAGTTCAGTTTTTGTTTCTGTGCCTATTTGGATGTGAGGAGCGGTTCCGAATTGGGATTTGGGCAGTTAGGTTGGTTGTCTCTAGGTTGGTAACTGTCGGTTTTGAATTCCTATTTGGATGTGGGATGTGAAGTTTTTGACACCCATTGTTGAGAGTGAGTCCAGTGTGAGTCCCAGCCAAGTTGTGCTATGGATTTGTTGTTTGTGTATGATGGTCAATGTGAGTGTGAGTCCTAGTCGGAGACTGTGAGTGTGATTTGTGTCTATGGTTGTGTGTGTTTGAGTCCGAGTCCGAGATGTTGTGCCAAATGAGTGGCTGTGATGGAATGCCAAATGAGTGGCTGTGATGGAAATGTTATGCCAAATGAGTGGCTGTGATGGAATGCGTTTCTTGTTGAATTCATTTGATGGAGTTACAATTTGTGTTGTAACAATTACATGATCAGAGGGTTGTTGTGAAAAGTGAAGTTGATTCCAAATCGGAAATTTAAAGCTTGAATGTTGTCTGTTTGATATTTTGATATTGGATATGAATTTATGTGTTTTGCTTGTATGACTGAGTGATTAATTTGTAGATGGCAAATTGGAAGTGATGTTCAATTATGAAAATTTTTGTGAGTTAAGTGAGTAATTCCAAGTTGGGATGTAAGAAATGCCAAATTTGTAGTAATCAAAATTATACAAAAATAAAGTGTGAAAAGATAAAGGAGAAAGGAAAAGCAGAAGGTGAAGATTTGATTTGGTGGTTGGAAATGGAGTAGATCAGAAATTGGGAACAAAGAAAGTTACCGAATAGGAGAGAAGAAGATACAGTAGGTGGTGAAGTTAAAAATCCAATTCGGAAGGCTGAGAAGTTAGGGGCTGCGAGCCTATCTGAAGCCCAATTTGGAGATCCAGTGTTGTCCTGGTTGGTGGTTCAGCACAAATATATCCAAGTTGGAGAAAAAGAGATTAAGACCGACTTGACATTTTAGAGGAAGCTGAAGCCAAATCGAAACAAATAAAGAAGATAAATTGGGAGATTAACTTAACCCTTGTGGCTATTAAGAGTCAAGGGAAAATTTTTGAAATTAGAATTAAAATTGTGAGGATAATATATATTTAAATATGGATAAAGGAACCTATATTCTTTCATACCTTGTGATTGCAATGTCCTATTAGGCTACTTATTGATTTATTAGAGGCAAACCTATTAGAAAGACCTCCCTAGATTGAACATAAACTATTGTTGGGTAAATTCCCAATTGCATTTCAATGCAATCTACAGGGCCTATACCCATTTCTCCGTCACATATTCATTCATTTGGTGTGTAAACGTCTACAAACGTTGCATTACAATTTATCAATTTCCACAAAATTCACCAAAGTTTCACTAAATTTCAAGACTACTAACACTAGCTTCCTCCTCTCACTCGACTCAAATTCACCTAACAAGCTACATACACAATGCAAGACATAGAAATAGAATGGAACACATACATAAGTTCCACCATAACAGAGCAAGTCACATCATTAAATTGGAGTTGTTGGTTTTGTACTTGTAGAATACTCCTCACTAACTAGGGTTTGCTTGATTCCAAATATGAAGCCAAAGTTTCCAACTTTGATGATATGTGGTAAATAATAAGTTGTTGCATTCTTTATGAAGTGAAAATTTTGGAGCAAAATCCAGCCCTTGCAATAAATAGTGGGATGGCATTTAACATTGGGGATATTAATTCCTAAAGGTTTTTGACTATGTTTTCACCAAAACCGCTTCAAAATTGTCATTTCTACTACAAGTACCAAATTTTAGGAAAAAAAAACAATTTTAGACACTTGTAACCTTAGGATCTTGTAGACCGCTAGTTTGAGAAGATGTGGAAAACATTCAAAAATTTCCTTCATGTGGATTGCACAGTATTAGGGTTTGAATTGGCAAAAGTTCTCTTAGGGCCCTGCAGAAAATCGGGTAGCACTTCATAAGGTCACATTTGTATAAAAGAAAATGTCCAAAATGGTGGTAATTTGTTGGATTCATTCCTCAAGTCAAGTTGGCAACATGCTTGAAAAATTCTAGATCATTTGGAATTGTACAACATATAGGAAAAAAATAGTAAGTAGAAAGAACTAGAGAATGATTCAAAATACTAAATTGTCAGTAATTTAGTAATAGAATTGAAAAATGCCAATCCCAATGATGGTAATGTTGTAATAAACAACCTACATCCACAGTTTTCATTCTTTTCAAAAACATTGAAAATTGAGTTAAATATAGGACTTCAAAGTTTATTTCAGAGTAGAGATTCCATTACTACCTGCAAACTAATACTCGTAACTTTCATCTCGTTGATCAAAATGGAATGATTCAAAGCTTTTCATCTATGTATAAATCTAAAAGACCAATTTCAAATTTTCATAAAAAAAATGTTTCTTAAAGAATTTTTTTGGGCTGCCCGAGTTGCCCAAAGATCAATGAAAATTACATATCATGCAATAATTTTTTAATCATGTAGTCAAAAACTATGAAAAATTTTGGGCCTCAAAGATTCTCTTTAGGCACATCTTGTGTGAAAATTTCAAAGGCAGAAAGTAAAATTTTTGTTTGTAGTGATCTATCCAAAATCGCTACGTTGCCAAAAAAACAGTGTTTGGTCCTTTAGGGGTTAATTCAATTGAACAAAACACTAATTAATTTATTGTATACTTATCTATAAATCAAGTTGAACAATCTATTTGAAACAAAGTAATGAGTACCCAAATGATACATACTTAGAATGACATTTATGCAATAACTTCCTTTGATGGCTTCTCCTATTGATAGTAGACTTTATCTTTCTAAAAATCAATGGTAATTGTTTACATATTGTTAATTAGACAATGTTGATTAATATAGAAACTCATGGTGGATAAGACAACTTTCATTTCAATGTTGCACGTCATCAATTCAATGAAGTCTTTTGCACAAGTCTAACTTTAGATTGACCTTTCAAATTGTATATAGTTTTTCATTTTATGTTTATATTACTTGAACTATATGCTTTCCATAAATGAAATAAAAATTCAAGTGATAAAAAGTGGCCAAAAATGGCCATTAGTGAGTAGTCAATTGGTCTGACTTTTGCGAAAATTAGTTAGGCCATGACAATTTTTGCAAATAAAAAAGGATCCATATTTTTTTTTTTTTTTTGAACACATGGACCATTGTATCCATAGTTTTTAGCATTATAATTAATATTTAAAGTTAATTTTTTTCAATGAAGGCCAATTAAATTTAATCAAGCCACAGATTGTCAAATGAGTGAAAATACATATTCCACATGGGTTGTGAATCCTACCACAATCCCAATTCCATAAAGACCTCCTCTTCTCATCTTATAACTCACCAAATGTCAATGAAGTTAATCCTTCACACATTAGTAGATCAAAAAAATTGGTTAATGATGGTCACTGGATAATTATAAGACATTGTTTTATTTTGGCACAATTTGGTGTTAAATACAAATTATTAAAAAGTGTTAAAAAATCAGTATTAAGGTGCATTAGAGTACCTTAATTTTGATTTTTTAGTCCTTTGTTTTTGAATTTTAATCTGTTGCCAAGCATTTGACAATAAAACTGCAGGTGGTTGGTTATAGGGGGAAAAATAATTATAAAGCCCCCCAAAAACCAATCCATGGGGTCTTCAAAGGGCTATAGAACAGCCCTCTGGAAGCCCTATCTTTCCTCTAAGGTTTTCCGTAGCTAAGCTAAACCCATGAAAATTGCAAGAAATGGACTAATCCGTGTAAAATGGAGTCTTTAATCTTGAAATGTGGACTTATGACATGGAGTTCAAGTAAAAATAAATAATTTCATTCACATTTAGTTGCTTAATTGAAGAATTTAGAGTAAAAAATTTGAACTTTTATGTTTTAGAGATGAAATTACGTGTCTTCTTTATACTGTAATTGTTTTAGATTTATTTGTGAAAAATTGAAATTTGGTAGATTTTTTGAAATAAAAGTGAAAAAACTCATATTCCATAGTAAATTCTTTCAAAATGTCTGAAAATTTTACCATAAGTTTATATTATAGTGAAAAACGTTTTTATGTGGATGAAGTTTCTATGTGTACTAAATTGAAATTAGTAGACCTTGAAAATACATCCAACGGTCAAATTGCTATAAATATTTCAATTTGGAATTTTTGGAATTTTTGGAATTTTCAAATTTGAATAGGAACTAGAGTAGACAAGCTTTGTTTTTTTAGTGACGCTCAAATTCAAAAAAATATCATTTTGCCAGAGAAATCTTAGATCTAGAATAAGTAGTAACAAGTTTCATGATGCAAAAAAATAGTATGTTTTGTAATCCATTTTTTGGAACAACTTCTTAAGTAGAAAAGCAAAAAAATTCAAGGGGGGAATTTCTAACACCATCAAAAACAACTCCCATTTAAGGAACTTCCAAAACAAAAATTAGATTAAAAATGTCTTAGGTTCATGCCAAACATTGCTCCAATATCTTTTGAACACTACAAATGGCACCGACAGCATTCAGGGTTTACCCTGTAAGGACATTGAAGCCAGAAAATAACCAATAGATGATTTTCTAGATCACTTTAGAAATGAACAATTCACCTATTGTCTCAAAACTTAGATATTTGTATGAAGAAGAACTACTCCAAGATATGCTAGAATCTTCTTGTGAAAAATATTTGAATTTTTCAGGAGAATCTAGAATTCCCTTTTTAGTACCTACAAGGCCCACACCTTCTGCTTAAAAATTCCTTATACTTCTAGAGAGTTCAAATTCTATGTATACACAATTTTGTTAAACTGGCTCAACAAGTTATAGAGTTGCTAAGAAATTGATATACTTTTGACTTACACATGAATGAATGCCTTGTGAGATGCCTCAAGTGCTCTTTTGCTACAATAATCCTTCACTTGTAACATGTGAAATCTAGAACCAATGTTAGAACACAATTTAGGAAATTCATAACATTCAATAGCATGCACTATCACTTCCTTGGTTCTATACTAGATGGTATGGAATAATATTCTACATCCAATAGTACTTCATCAATAGCTAAGTAGATAGGTGGAGGCTCAATGTAATGAGGAGGGTGCATGAAGATAAAGAAGAGTGGACTTGAAGGCTATTGAATGCTAGGTTCCACATTGACTTGAGAAGAAGGCAACAAGGGCCAATTAGGACAAGTACTCTATCATCTTGTAATTAGTCTGGGGACATGATCGTGCAAAGTAGACTAGCTTTTGTATGCTTTTTGTGGACCACACTAAACTTTATCCACTACAATTAGGGTCCGGGAAATTTTTCTAGCTCTACTAGCTGAGTTCCTCCAATTCCCATATGGAACTGTTTTTTCAAGTAACAAGTCCGGTTATTTACTCTATTTCCTACTCAAAATAGAAATTTTATAATTTTTTTACTGATTTTTTAGCCAATGTTTTCAAATTACAACTGATTTTTTCTCAATTCAACTGGCTAGCTTTGAACTAGTTGCCGGTTCTTCCCGGACCCTGATTGCAATTCTTCATCAATATAGGACATGGAGACTAACAAGCTAAGTTAAGGGAGACAAATTTGTCTAAAGTAGACCTACAAGTCCTCAAGGAAGGGCGGAAATTTAATTTAATTTTTCCCATGCTTGTCATGAATGCAAAAATTGCCCCCTGTTATTGGTCGTCAATTTTGTATTTCATGATTTCTATATCATAGTCGTAGGTTAGGGTCGGTGGAAAATAATTCTAAAAATAAATGCCAATATTTTAGGAAAACTATATTTTCAAAAAACAAAAACTTTGTATGGTGAAAAAGAATATGAAATTTTTTCTAATTTTAGCATCTACCAAACTTTATTTATTTATCTTTAAATTCAACAAAGAGGTGCCTACTTTGTCCAATTTTTATGGTAATACTGTAATAGGTAGGGTTACCTTACTATTATTATGGAAGATTGCCTAGAAGACTAAAGTGTGCTTTGGAAGGCCTAATGGTCTTTATAATATTAACAAATGGATGGTTTTCATCCACATTTTTGTTGTGCAACTTTATTAATATTATATTTGCATCATTGAGTTAAATTCAAGTTGTTGTTTTCTAGATTTTGTTTGGGATAGATTAACAAAAAATTGTAGTGTACTTTTCAAGTTTATTTCAATGCTTTGAAATTTTGTTTGCTTCAAATTTTTGATATTTAAATGATTCAGTATTTGTTTTTGAGAAAAAACAACAAAATGAAGATTCTAAAGTAGTGTTTCAAATTCCAATTGAAAATATTGAAAAAAATCCTAAACATGATTATTTGATTAAAATTGGATGTTGAGGATCTATCATCGCATTTTTAAATAGATAGTGTTTAGATATTTTGTTTATATTTTAATATTTTTGGAATAGAACTACATTATAGTATATTCTTTATATGTATTACATTTTGGATTTCTTCTCTGAAAATAAAATAAAATGTTTCACTCATAAATAGCAGCAAAATAGTCATTAGAGGAGATCTGAGCCTCCAATAGACCGTTCCAGGGCTGTTCCCGATGTTGGGAACATTGCACTGCTGTCAAAAAAATTTCAAAAAAAATAAAAAAAATAAAATTTGACTTGGAAGTTGCTTGGCCACGTCAGCCTAGCCATTTGGCAGCGTTCCAACATTATTGCAGAGTTCCTATAGTCCGGAAACTTGCAGTCTCTTAGAGGCCCAAAACTCCTCTAATGAGATGCAAAGTGGGGGACTACAAGAATCTGGGCTCTATCCATTAGGTTTAAGTATTCCTAAACAATGAACATTCCAATCCTTGATATTAAAAATGTATAGTTGCTACAACAGGGAGAACAATACATATAAATCTTAGTAAACAAAAGGTGTCTATAATGAACGCATGAACCAATTAAGGTTGAACCATCCATAGTTAATCACTTAAGCAATTTTGGGACAAATCATGAGCAGTATGAGGCAATACAAATTTTTCCCATGTAAAAAGATAAGAAATATAGGGACTGCAAGTTTTTTGAAATTGTATTTCCACAATTGAAATGCAATGAATTTGAGAGCCCCCAAAAGGGCTTAGAACCCATCACCAATGTCTATACTCTTCCCATTAGGAAAAATTTCAACCTTCTAGAAGGCCGCGAGTTCTGCACTCGCTTGGTGCAATTATGGAAAAAAATCAAAATCAAAAATTATTTTTTTAATTTTTAAACTGGGTGCTGATGTGAAACTAATAGTGCCACGTCAGATTTTTATATTTTTAATATTTTTTTTCCAAAAAAAAATATTTTTTTAAGAAAAAATATTTTTTTATTCATTTTGAAATTGCACCAAAGGGGTCCCGTAAATCAATTCCTTAGCGGCCTTCTAGAGGGTTGAAAATTTTCCTAATGAATTTTGATCATTCAAGAACTACTTTCCCACTCACTACTTCCTATTTTCTTGCTCAATGCTTTGGAACATGTGTTATGACCATATTAGTCCTAATCTTGAGAAGGAGGAAAAAACAAATTCCAAATTTAAGTTGGAAATGCCTTAGTTGGAAATAGCTCCACCCTCCAGGGTGGAATAATTGGATATGGGTTCTTGTTTGAGAATGGGTGATCTGACCTAACATGAATCAATGTTCCAAGAACATTATTAAAAAAAAATTCAACCCCTTGAAGGGCCGTCCAAAGTTGACATGCCATGCTATTCTTTGCATGGTCTATGAACTTCAAAAATGCTCTTGGTGAGCAGTCAAAGTCTTTGGCTGCTCGCCGGAGCAGTCAAGTTTTGCAGATTTTTTTATTTTTTATTTTTTATAATTATTTTTAAAAAAATATTTTTTTAAGATTTTTTTAAGATTTTCTTTTTTCTTTTTTTTTTTAATAATTTTTTATTGGAATTCTTGGTTCCTATGCCCATTGTTGTTGCAGTTTCAGCAAGGCAAAAATAGGGAAAAATTGACTTTTTGAGCAAAATAAAAGCAAATTTCAAGGTTCTTTGGAGGATTGTGGAACAGCCCGAGAGAGGCTTGAAATTTCCTCTAATGGAGTGAAACCCATTCAAGGGTAGATTCTTTATAACCATGTTCCAAGAACTGTTCTTAGAAAAAAAGAGCCTTGGAAGGGGCTCCTTTGTAGTGTAAGCTTCCCCTCCAAGGAACTCCAAGGAACTCAACAGTGATTTACAATAAAAATATATTTAAAAAATATTAAAAAATATTAAAATATTAAAAAGATATTAATAAAATATTAATAAAAAATAAAAAATAATAAAAAGAATAAAACAATAAAAATTGTAATGATTGCAATCTGACATGGCTTGAGTGGTGCCATGTCAGATCTGAAAATTTTGTAATTTTGAATTTATTTTAAAAAATTATTTTTTAAATGTTTTTTTAAGTAGTTCAGCTACATTGTTCCCTGCTGTTCCGCGCCGTTCCGTGCTTGCAGTTCACTGTCTCAAAAAAAAAAAAAAAAAAAATTCTTTTTTCTTTTTTCTTTTTTCTAGATTTACACTTCAAGCTTTCATTGTGAAAGTTATTCTTGAAAAATTATCTAGCACACCAATATTTTTTTATATTTGTTGGTTAAATTTATATACATGTAAATATGACTAAGTTGATTAATGATATTGAAGCTTTGAAAAACTATCCTTGAAATTACATATTTCCTTAAAATAGGTTTATGGCTTAATTTGTCTTGATGATGGTTAGATAAAACCAGAATGAAAGAGTATGATGAGTAGCACATATATAGATATTAAAATCTTAGCTCAATTGCAAAAAGTTAAACTACTCTTAAGGTATGTTTAATTACTTGTTTTACTGTCAACAGCTATTTTGCTAACAATTTGCAAAGGATAATATACATCCTGACAAATTTGTTAAACTTCCCAATGGGTTATATAGTTAACCTCCATGTATGCATTATGCAACAGCTAGTTTTATATACTCACATCATGTCTGGGCAGACATCTAATGCTGTACCTTATTATCAGCAGATTTGGTGGTTAGAGTACTTTTAATGCTTGGATTTAAGTTTAATTAACCCTGTTTACACAGCCAAGTAGGCCACAGGTTGGCCTATGGGGCTGATTATAATGAAGGACTAAAGTTCCCTCTTGAGTTGGTCGATTTGGTCTGGATTTGTTTTTTTTGAAAGCTTCTCTTGACTACAAGTTTGCTCCCTGTTTGTACTACCAAATCATTATGTTTGGTATTTCAACTAGAGTCTCTCTTACTGATTACCTAGTGCTTCTGCCGTAGTTTAGTCTGATTGCTCAAGCATACCTATTCCCTTGATTACTTGGCTTAGAACAAGAGTTGTGCTTCAAGGATGGCTTCCTCACAATCCACTTTCAATAGTCAGGTTTTGTGTCTTGCATTTTGTTGATCTGTATTGCAATATTGCATGGACTTTAGTTGGTTTGTTTTGTTCTTTCTAAGTTGTTTTGTGTGAAAATGATGACAAGTGACATAAGGTTGAAGACACCTCGCATACACACCGTAACTGACTAATTGTTTGTTGTGGTGTATGGATGCAGGTGAGGCCTTTGTCCTCATAAAACTTCTTAGATACTTTGAACTGGGTTTAATTCCTACATCCCTACTTTGTCCATAGTGAGAAAAAAGCTTGTATAGTGAGATTGGATAATTTGTTGGATAAATTATCTTGTTGATAACTTATGAATTGATAGCTTTTTGCCTAATAAGCTTGTAAACGTGTTCTAGCAAGTTACACTCAGATTACATGTTTACATTATTTTGCTTCTACATGGAGCAAACAAATACTATCTTATGGTATTTTGCATGATTGAAAGTTATGATGGGAATTTAGGGTATGAAATACTTGTATCTATAGTTTGAAAATCTTGTTTATGAAATAAGCTTGATTATGCACAGACAAGAATAGATCAAGGCTCTTGATAAGAGGTGTACTAGAAAAGGCTTTTTTTGAATAATAAGGTTTGAGATTTCTATGCTTTGTCTCTCAAGACCGAAAGAGGTTTTGAGGGTGATAAAGTATGCAACAAATTTTATTTTAAACTTGATAAAATTAATTTTTCATTTTTATTTTTATCTTCTAAAAAATAATGTTTGAGATTTCCATGCTTCAAACACTCCAAAGTGTCTCTCGAGGCCAAGAGAGTTTTTTAAGGTGACCAAGTACGAAAAAAAAATTTGAAAAAAAAAAATATATATACATATATATATTTAATTTTTTTGAAAAATAATGTTTGAGATTTCTATTAGATTAATTAATAAGTGTTTGAAGCATGGAATGGCTATTAGATTTTTTTTTTTTTTTTCATACTTGGTCACTTTAAAAACCTCTCTCGGCCCCAAGAGACACTTTGGAGTGTTCAAATCATGAAAATCTCAAACATTATTTTTGACAAAAATTAATTAATTAATTTTTTATTCTTTTTTTGTTTCATACTTGTCACCCTAAAAAACTCTCTTGGCCTTGAGAGACACTTTGGAGTGTTCGAAGCATGGAAATTTCAAACATTGTTTTTCAGAAAATTAAATTAAATTTTGTCTTTTTTCAATTTTCTTTTTTTTTTCTTCCATACTTGGTCACCCTAGAAACATCTCTCGGTCCCAAGAGACCCCTTGGAGTGTTTGAAGCATGGAATTCTCAAACCTTATTTTTTTTTAAAAAATTAAATTCTTTTTTTTTCTCAATTTTTTTTGTTTTTTCTTAATACTTGGTCATTGACAAACCTCTCTTGGTCCCAAGGAACCCTTTGGAGTGTTTGAAGTATGAAAATCTCAAACATTATTTTTCCAAAAAGAAAATTAAATTTTTTCTTTTTTCAATTTTCTTTTTTCTTTTTTCTATACTTGGTCACCCTAGAAACCTCTCTCAGTCTCGAGAAACCCCTTGGAGTGTTTGAAGCATGGAATTCTCAAATCTTATTTTCTCCCAAAAAAATTTATTATTATTATTATTATTTTTTTTTCCAATCTTTTTTTCATATTTGGTCACTCGGAAACCTCTCTCGGCCCTGAGAGACCCTTTGGAATGTTTGAAGTATGAAATTCACAAACCTTATTTTTTTGAAAATAAATGATTTTTTTATTTTTTCAATTATTATTTTTATTTATTTATTTTTTGTACTTTTTTTTTTCATACTTGGTCACTTCTGAAAACCTCTCTTGGTACCGAGAGGAGACCCTTTGAGATATTTGAAGCATAGAATTTTCAAAAATTTTCTTTCCAAAAAATAAATAATTTTTTTTTAACCTTTTTTTTCATACTTAGTCATGCTTAGAAACCTCTCTCGGGCTTTGTTCCAAAATTTGAGTTTTCAGCTTTCTCATAGGCACTTAGGCATGTGGATACTTCATGGCGTCATCCAGCATTCTTGCAGCAATCAAGTTCACAAGAATATCATTGTAGAATTTATGCATAGTGAATTTGTTTGCTTTTGTCTATTTGATATGTTCTTTGTGAAAGCTATAATACATGTTGTGGTTTATAGACACCCATTGCACCCCACTAACATAATATTGGACTGTTTTTGTTCTTGGGATGGGCACAGGTGAGGACCACATCCTATTGGAGCAATGAAAATGACTTAGCAAAAATCACTACTTCCACTTTTCTATGTGATATTTTAGATCTAAGTTCTTTGGATGTTTTGACACTTTGTGATGTAAAGTTGAGCTTATACAAAGGATTGTCATGGTTATCCTTATGTTTCATAAATATTGTGATTTTTTTTTACTCTAGTCTAAAATATTACATGTTTGAAGGAAAAAAATAGGATGATTTTTTAGAACCAAGTTTTAATAATATATGTTTCAAAAGTAATTTTAGCACATATTTGCTTGGACCATATTAATGGCTCAAAAAAATATGATGTTTATGGTTTTTAGTGACATTGTGATGATTGTAAGAAATCTCTACGCCTGATGACAAAAAAGACTATATAGAATATTTGGATAAGAAAAAAATAGGACTATGAGGATCCTTCTCAAGAAGCTGTGTAAATGGATCCCACTCTTGGACATGAAAATAGATGATTGTAGATAATTAGAATAACGCCCTTTAGAAGGAATGTTCCAGAAACAATTTTATTTTCATACTTGGTCACCCCTAGAAACCTCTCTCCGGCCCGAGAGACCCTTTCAGATGTTTGAAGCATGGAGTTTTTTAAAAAGAAATTCCAAATTTTTTTTATTTTTTTATTTTTTTCATACTTGATCACCCCTAGAGGACATTCTATCGTGCCTTGCCTATGGAAGCTAGGTCAAGCAAAGGGTTCTAGGAACTCTTTTAGGAAGATTGAACCTTTATATATAGAGAGCTCAGAGAAATCTTTCTAAAGTCATTAGTTTTGTAATTGACACAAGATTAATTCCATTAGCTAAATCTTCTACTAGACACATTTTTTTCATCTACTTAGTGTTGACTTCAAAATGTAATGATCACCCTTCCTGCTATTAAATTGCTTATATAGAAGTATAAGTAGTGAAGACCTCTAATTTCAAGTTCACAAAGTCAAAGCGACTTCAAAAACCATCTTATGTTTGTAAATAGATGACTCATTTAGTCATATATATAAATAAATAACAATTGGATAAAGTACAAATTTTCAATGTCTTGTTCATAAGGATTAAAAGCAAACATCTATGTTGAGCTAAAATTTGAAATTAATTATCAATTTTCTCAAAGTTCAAAATAGGTTTCTTTTCTACCAAAAAGCACCTATTTAGGTGCTTATTGTACTCATTAATAAAGTTGTAGTGAGACTAAAAGGGCTAGTATTAGCATTTTAATTTTACCACTAACATTACAAGCTAATATGTCTTCAATATACCCGTATTATGCATAGGGCTTTAGAATCAAGATTTCATCATCTTCCTCATTTTCTTGTACTTTGCATTCATTAATCCTTGAAGGACGTTACGGCCGTTTTCCAACTAACGATTGATTTTGAAACAATCTGCAGAACAAAAATGAATCGTTTTTTATGCAATTTTTGCATTGCGGCGTGGAATTTATAGAGTGTCCACTATCTCTAACACAGTGATAAAGTAGCAAAATGCATGCTTTATTTTCATCTTTTCTCCTCTCTACTATGACTATTTGAAGTATAGATATTCATTCCCTCAAAATTTGTCTGATGTCTTTATTTGGTCCCCCTTGTTCAAATATGTTGTCAACTACATGTATTAGCTATTAAATTAGATAAAATACTTGAAAATTCTATTTCAACACTTCATGGTCATAGGAAAGCAACGACCACAATGGCTAGCCCATCTTTTAAGTGTTAACATTGTGCTATTTTCTAACAATAATCCCTAACCATTTGAAAGAAGAATATTTTGGTTTAGAATTGTGATAGTCTTATGTTTTATGCATGTACAATGGCTTTCAATATGAACACTTGCAAACTTCCACAATAATAGGTATAATTGAGATTTAATGTATTATGTCTTCAAAATCCTAACCCAAATTTCTCCATAGTGGCATAGTCGCATAATTATGTACTTTTGTGGTCATAGGTCCCTTACTACCAAAGATTTGAAATAAGTAGATGCAAGTCTTCATTTTTTCCTACTTCTGTAAGATTCTATACTTACTATTTTTCTTTGCCCTTCTTTTTGTCATTCATTTTTTTCATCCATTTTCATTTTTTATTCATCTACTTTCATATCTTTTTTAGATGTTTTCATCCAATTTTTCATGCACTTTCATCCTCTTCTATTTTTTATTCATCTACTTTCATTAGTTTTTCAAATATTTTCATCCATTTTTTCATGTATTTTCATCCTCTTCCACTTTTTTTTCATCCAAAATTTACATCCTATTGATTATCCATTTTCATCAATATTTTCATCTACTTTCATTTGTTTTTGAATTTTTTCATCCATTTTTTTATTTACTTTCAT